>JAYKYS010000005.1:30000000-32400000 GCA_036924285.1 Asterella californica | reverse complement strand
GGATGGAGAACAGCTGTTTACTTTGTTCAGTGCCGCAGATACTAAGAACCGCGTGGAATTGAACCAGAACAACATTCTCCAGCGCGCTCTGCAGTTTAATAAATACAGAAGCAGGCATCCGTTGGGTTCTACTTTGAGGACATGTCTTAGGTCCATGATTCGATCGGGTAAGTACAGTCCGTCCTGCAGATGGCTAATGGCTTGTGGGATCCAGAAAACTAGAAGCGACTCTCTGTGGAAGGCAATCGTACGTCCCGAAACAGTGACAATAGCGGATATCGACAACGTATTCTTCGCGCAGACCAGAGCTAGATACTTCACCGTGGAGCAACCGGATGGTGATCTTCTCGATGAGGAGGAGGAGTATATCTTAGCGACGTCGCCTTCTGTTCAGAGAACGAGAACCGTCCCGAACTTTAATGAGGTCGAGGTCTTGTCCGAATACATGCATGTTTGCAGTGCTTTGGAGCGTAACCTCGCTGCGACTAGGGCACATGAAGGTCATTTCTCCATACTCTTCAACCGCTATATGTCTTCACGCTGTATGTCTATACTTTTCCACTGATAGCTGATACTCCCGTTTTTGTCTCACGCAGGAACCTCCAGTCACGAAAGCTGAAACTGCTGCTGCAGGGGACAATTGCGTGAAAAGTACATGCAGGGGAGAATTCCATCGGTGTGGCGCTATAGTATTGTACTTCTGCTCTGCGTATAGTTCGGAACTCAAATGTATATAGTTCAGACATAAATATCAGACTTCAAGCACTGGTTTCTGCCAGTCAGCACGTTTTCCACTTCTCGTTTGCGTCGCGTTGCCTTCTGGCACACTGCACGCTTTGAACTCCAGTGTCATATATATCGCATGTAATAAAACAGTAAAGTTGTATTTTTACGAAGAGGTTTGGCCTGTTCTCTTCAATTCGATGCAAATACTGATTGTACTGAAAACTGACACCGAGAACTACCGAGTTTTGCATCATACTGTGAAACTACCGAGTTTTGCATGATACTGTTGAAACTGCCGTTGGTGGAAGTGGAAAAAAACCACGGCCGGAAATATAATCGTGACAACCTTGTATGCCGGCCGTAAGGAAAGAAAAATAAATCTTATCAGAAGCAGTGCAAAAGAAACTGTTCGTAATGGTCATTTTCTGCACTATCAGTTGAACAAATATCAGTTCTTCAATGGCCAAGACCCATCAAAATACTTGTTTGGACTCTTCTGCATCGAAAACTGTAAGTGTACACTAAGTGAATATCTTGCCCCAAAGACCAGAGGTACGAAGAACTCGTGGTCCGCATATCATCTCAAGAAACAATAGCAAGAGGAATTACACAATCTACCACTGTTTTCATTCACAAAATCTCTACGTTTCGAAAGAATATTATACGACAAATGGTTCCCTCGTGCAATTGTGTTGATTGCTACATATGTGCTTAATGATCGGTCTTGAGATTCGATTTTTCTTTGAGTGTCACCAACTTTTATGAATCTCTTTCATTCGTGTGGTCTGGTTTCTTTCCCGTTACTGGTCTTTCTTGTGCTTGCTTCAAAATATCGAATATTCACTTCGCTTCACCGAATATTTGTTCTTGATAATTGGGAGAAAATGATAAATTGATATAGTTGAGAATGCAACGTCGGGAAACAAGAGCGATGTGAATACGAATACGAAGAGCAAAGCTAATACAGATGAAACCTAATACAGACCGCAGTCACATTTTCCATTTTTCATTCGAGAGAGGATAAGTCTAATGTAAACTCTGTAATAGCATTAGTAGCAACATGATAACTGCTACAGTAGGATTTATTAAATACTTACCTTATAAATTATGTTAAAGTTTACAATCAGAACCATATAACGTTACAGTACTAGCAAAGTGATAACGGTAGGATTTGTTCATACTTTACGAGTCCAAATTTAGCCATTCTCTCCAAAAATGTTGTTTGTGTTTCAGCATATGCACTTTGACTCTCAAATGAACGGTAACTTTTATGATAGCGTTTGAGGCAATATCATATAAAGTGTAGGATTTATGAATACTTTCTTTCAGTTTCGTTGTTTCCGAACTATTTATCCTTGACCAAAATCCCTTTTAGTTATAATGACTCCTGATTAATTCAGTTTTGCCAATTTCATAGCAAAATGTTCGTTTCACTCTAGAAATGTTTTATAATAGATATACAATGTCTAAAAGACTTTTTATTTTTATTTTTTTTACAACAGGAAGAATAACAAAGAATTCTACGCTTTGTCCTTTTCTTAGACGGTAGGTAAATTATTCAAGTGTATAAAATAGTGAAACGCGATGCATTGAATCGCAAACGGATGGGAAGACCCCATCAAATCGTATAAAAGAAAGAGGGACCCGAAGGGCAAGTAACCAACACCCCGAAAGGAGGAAGAACGCGTAGAAGACGACACGTGCTGGAATAGAGTGAAAATACTTGGAGACGGTTGGTTGTCGGAGATAATCTACAAAGCAAAAAGCGTAACACACGCACCCGATGCTACAAGTGCGGGACCATTGTGACCGTTAATATTTAATTCCTTGCTGCACTCTTCATATGTATTCAACTTATGGATTTTATAGATTAGATTCATATAGTATCTGAATATTTTCGCCGAAAGGGTTGAGAAATGAACTAAGTGCACACTGTAGTAATGTATAATTAGTCATAAGATCCTGGATGCGTACCTTTGGAACCTCTCCGGTCTGCTCATCTTTATGGGGTTATGTATTTTTTCTCGTATCATTTTCTACATTTAATACAATTTAGTTTTAAAGTTTAATTTATTTATATATAATTTATCTTTATATTATTAACACATGTCCAACATAATACCAATTAAGATTAACTTATCGAAGAGACTTTATGTGTATTACGTGAATCTATAACCTACTCCAATCGTGATCAATCTACTTCAGGAGTTTTATCTTTATATTTCTGCTTTTCCCCGCTCAACAACTCAAGAAGCATGCATATTTAATATGGATGCTCTCTACTACGTGGTAGGTACAATTTGCATGCAGAACCTCATGATGCCGTTGGTCACGGTTGGTGGAGTAGACTGTCAAGTTAGGACCAGACGAGAAACAATGTTTAACTATACATGGTTACTAAGTTCACTCAAACCTTGGTTGTAAAGCTTTACTGGAGATCAATCGAATCAGCATTTTATGGTGGTTGAGTAAAAAACAACTAAAGACCAACTATTAAATCTTTTACATATTAGATCATAATTCTGTAAATTAAATCTAATTTGGGGTTAAAGTGATATTATATATTCTTTCAAATTTCACTTAAAGAAGATAAAATGATTAAGATGTGATAATATCATTCTATTCTTATTTATGTACTATATCATTGTGAAACATTTGCTCGTCATTCCGAATTAAGAAAAGTAGCGAATCATAGATAGATAGTTTATTTATACTTTATGTCCGTTTTAAAACAAAATTTGAAAAGGAACTTTAACACTGTCCAGTACTCGAGCTCGAACGTGATGCCCACATGCTTTTTCAAACACTTTTCTCCTGGACACCGCAGGGATCTTTATATGCAGTGTGTCACGTCAGTTTGGGCACCTCGACTAGGTTGACCGAGTGCGAAGTGGCGCATCCCGGTAAGGCCGTTAGTGCCGTTAGGGCGAGTTGGGGAGAGAGCCCACTAGGGGTAAACTTCGCAGGTAGGGCTTGGAGGCCTTAGTTCTTTGAGTTGAGCCTTCAAGCTCCAGGCTATGGTGGATAGTCTAGTTGAGTGTAACCCGGATTCTCTTCGTGTTTAGAGTGGGTTTGGCTTGACCGTTTGTGAGTGATCTTTGTTGTAGTGTTGGAGATAGTAATCTCTTCATACAGATTACTCAAAGAACTGAGTGCAGGTCGAGGCGGAGTTCAGTAAGAGCTCGCTGATCTGAAATCTGAAATCGTCCGCTGGTATCTTCGGGCGTCGTCGTTCGTGCTTGGTTGTTGGAGCTGTGATCGAGTTGTCGCTGTGATCGAGGTAATTGCTGGTCGCAGATCGATTTGCTGTTGTTGGGGTCGAGTGCAGATTTCTGCCATGCGGAAGCGCTGCTTGAAATTTTGCGGAATGTTCTTGAAGTGTGTTGTTGGAGCCGGATTGCGCGTTTGGGCGTTGCAGACGGAGTACTTGGCAATGTCAGGCCGGAGTGGGCTCTTTGGAAGCGCATTGGAGAGACGATTCTAGCGCACTAAGTTTCGTGGAGTTTGGTCGAGGATTGAAGAAGTTATGGCACGTCGAAGTTCGCTGTTGTGTGACCCGAAAGTACCAAAAGGCTAGTTACGTCAGATTTTGGCTCAATTTCTTGTGGAAACTGGAGTTTAGGAGTTGTTTTGGGTGTGTGTGCATTCGCGAAGTGTGTGTGGTGCATTTGCGAATCTGTTTTGGTGGTTTTCGGGTCGGATTTGGGTGTTCTCGCTGTTTTACGTCAGATTTTGGTCACCCGTGTGCACTCGCAAGCTGTTTCCGCTGTTTTGGAGCTTCTTTTGGTGCAATCTTCTGCAATTCGAGTTGGAGCCGAGTCTCTTGGTGTGTGTTGTACCTGTTCTTCTCTACTTCAAGCGGAGAGTGAGCGGGAGTGTCGAGGTGTGGAGTGCGTGTTAGGAGGCGTTTAGAGGCTTAGAGGCTTAGAGGCTTAGAGGCTTAGAGGCTTAGAGGCTTAGAGGCTTAGAGGCTTAGAGGTGCGTGAGTGCGGAGGCGTGAGAGCGGAGTGCGAGAGTGCGGAGGCGGAGCGGAGCTGAGCCTGAGCCCGAGCCCGCGCCCGCCGCAAGCCAGCTTGCTGGCGTGCGTGAGAGAGGTATCCAAGCTTCAGGTGTGTGGGAAGGGTAAAACCAGCTGGTCACCCATCCCAACACTATTCCTGGACTTGGACTCCTGACTCTGTAGTCTTAGCTTTGGCTTTACCACTAGACCAATAGCTCTTGGTGTTCTACAGGGATGCGTGCAAGTACTTATGGACTTGTATAAGGTAGTAGGAGACCTTCTCGCACGTCCCTAGAGGAGTGGTAGGGCGACCCCACAGTATTAGGGGGAAGCTATAGTTGTGGTAGTGTTTGCCTATACCGTAGAGGCGCGTGTGAAGGCAATTGGTGGCAGTTGTCTTGGGTGAGCTAGTAGAGCTACCACGTGGATGTTTTTGGAGCTACTAGAGGTGTGGACATCTAGTTAGTGACCTCCAGTGTCAGTTACGACAGTTGGTGACCATATATTGTGCATGTGGTCACCGACAAGGAGTCGTCAGTCCGGGTGGGGCTGGGTTTCTCTTTATGTGAATGTTTGAGTGTGGAGGGTTATCGTTTGGACTTCTTGTGGTTGGAACCCCTCCATACTCTGCTTCCTGTTTGTGCGCCGCGTTTGCTTGTGTTGGCGCTTGATTTCCGGAGTGAGTTCACTCCAGTGTGCTGTCGGTAGTGAGGCTGGAGTTGCGGACCAGTCAGACTACCTTTGTCTCTCTCACGGTGCGGTTGGAGTGACGATCAACAGCCTGTGAGAGGCTGCCTGTGGTGATGGCAGGTACAGGTTGCCCTTACCTTGACCGTCCTAGTAGGGGATAGGTGAGCTCAGTAGGAGCTGGGTTAGGCAAGTGGTGGTTACGGTGGTGACGGGGATTGCGACATTCCGGTTGGGGAGTGTGTTAACGGGATTCTCTCATCACGGAGTTCTCGGGAGGTTCTGGTGGGGACTTCGCGGACAGTGGGTATACACGGAGTGGAGTGAGGTACCGACTACCTACACCATTGCCGTCGGTTGTTCCAGAGGACGAGTCAGACGCAGACAACGCGTTTTCTGGTGGTGAGTCTAGTGTCACCACACCGTTGTTGTGGGACATGGACGAGATCTATGGGGCCACGAAAGGGCCTCGACGTTACTCGGGTACAGTTGGTACCATTGAGCTGGATGACTTCATCCAGGAGTTCGACAGTTGGTGCGATCTGCAGCAGATGCGGAACCCACAGCTGTTTACACCCTTCATGGCGTGGAAGGGTTTGTTCCAGCACTTGGAGGGACCGCCGATGGACGATTATCATGAGTTCAGGCGAGATTACAGTGTTGAGATCGAGTTGTGGAGACAACATTGGTCTCCCAACTACGTTTCTATCACTACTGGCGCAGTTTCGGGAGGCGTAGCACCTGCGAGTTCGGGTGCCAGTAGCAGTGGTACAGCCGCAGGTGGCGGAGTACCTACTACCAGCGGTGCATCCACAGGTAGTGGAGCAGGTGGTAGTGTGAGTGGGATACCACCAGGGTTTAACCCTGTGGTTCAGTTCTTCCAATGTTTGAGAAAGAACTATCAGGGTGTGCGGACCGACAAGTTGAGGAGTCTGCAGGAGTTCCAGCGGAAGACTGGAGAGAGCCTACGCGAGGCGTTTACTCGCATGAGGCGGTTGATCAGCGTTACCCAAGGAGTGACGGAAGCACAAGCAGTCCAGTTCTGGTATGGGATACTAGACCGGGAGCTGCGCAGGAGAGTTAGAGATGCTACTCTCCTTAGAGACACCGCTCCGACGTTGGCGGTTGTCTTTAGTCTGGCTGAGCGGATTGAGCTCAACATGGTGGAGGAGAGGGTGGTGGTTGCTGGTTTCAGCAAGGAGACACCACATGGAGCGACCACCTCTTCTCGGGGATCACAGGCTACGCAACAGCGTGGTGGTGGTGGTGGTGGTAAGGATCGTGCGGAGCAGTCCCGATCTCAGGGAGGTGTTGGAGGATCTGGTGGGCAGAAGCCCATGCCGTCCTTCTCTAGTCAGCAGCAAGCGGGTCCTTGCTGGACGTGTGATGGTCCTCATCAGCAGAGGGACTGTCCACAGAGGAGAGGTGTTGAGACGTCAGGGACATCAGGGACGTCTCAAGCAGTACCTAGGCAATGTGAGCATTGCGGACGACCTGGTCACAGTAGTGACCGTTGTTTTGATCTCCATCCCGAGTTGCGGCAAGGGAAGGTTGATCGTGGACGAGGCGGAGGAGCTCAGGGAGGCCGTGGTGGTCGAGCTGGAGGTAGAGGTCCAGCACCTGGGAGAGGACCGGTCGGTCCACCGCCTGCTACGACGTCAGAAGCAGGTATGGCTGCTCGGATTGAGCAGTTGGAGCAGAGGATAGCTAGTATGGCTATGGCCCAGCGGAGATCAGGTGGAACGGAGGCTTCCACGTCTTATGGAGGAGAAGGAGGTGACTTTGACTTCATGGCTGGTGTGGCGCAGATTGAGGCATCTGCGGCAGTGACTAGAGGTGCAGCACGTGCCTCTGAGCCACGAGGTGCGTCAGTGGAGTTGGATCCACAACGCGGGGAGGCTGGTAGACAGGCTAGGCTTCCCCAGTCGTTCACATTATCGGAGGCATTGAGGACCACATCTATGGTTCCTAAACGACCTACCGATGGTGCAGTAGAGTTGGAGGCATCGACATCCAGGAGTGGATGTGATGTGAGTCCATCTTCGACGTCTGTGGATGCGGCGTCGAACCCGATGTTGGGGGCGGCTACAGCAGTTTTGCGAGCCCCACTATTCTCAGCCACGGATATGAGGGCATTGGGAGTCAACTTGGCTCCAGTGTTCCAGTTGGCGGCCACGCTCAGTGAGAGCGAGGATGTAGTTACCTCTAGTGCTGAAGTAGTTCAGCGAGAGGCGGTAGACGTGTCCATGGAGTCGAGGATCAGGACAGCTACCAGTGGTACTTGGCAAGCGGCGGCTGCTAGGTTATGTGAGTTACCAGCTAGGCCGGCGATTGACCGTGCTGGTTTGGCACCAGGTGTGGTGTTGTTGGACAACAGAAGTGGTATCTTCTGTTTGGTGGCACCTTCAGGGAAAGTGTATCGACCCCAGAAGGTCTTGTTAGACTCTGGAGCCCAACCGTTGGTGTTGGGAAAGGTGGCGTGTATTGGTTTGGGTCTGAAGAAGTCCAAGGTGGAGAGATGTCCATTCCAGTTGCAGACATCTCTAGGAGGATCAGGAGGTACGGCTCTACACATGACACGTGAGATGTTGACGGTGAGAGTTCGACCAGGTCATCCCACAGATGGCTCTATGGTGAGGGCCAAGGCCATCGTTACAGCCGCAGAGTCTTATGATGTATTGGTTGGAGGTGCTGTGTTGTACCCTATGGGGTTCGTGATCGACTATTGGGCGGAGACAGCATCTTACAGACCAGGTTGGCAGTCCGGTGAGGGACGAGTGAGCCGCTTACCAGTGCGGTTCAGTGCTAGAGTTGGGACGACGGAGCCTACACCAGGGACGATGGCATCCGTTGCAGGATTCAGTTCGGTCATCACTTGGCCGGATGAGTTGTTGGAGGGCAATGCCCATGCGGAGGATACTCCAGTCTTTGAGGAGGTGGAGGACATGCCTAGCATGTCTACATTAGTACCATCTGCCTTGGATGTTCCACTCTGGAGTTCGAGTGGAGAGTTGCAGCAGTATGCTGATCAGTTGGTGCAGCAGGCTTGGAGTGAAGCCTTTGTACCACCAGTAGAGGAACAAATGGTAACTCCTACTACTGGCCCTATGACCTTGTCACCGTTGGATACGACTCCCATTGTGTGGCAGTATTCAGAGGAGGGTGTGTGTGTGCTGGAGCTGTTCGGAGGGATCAGCACAGGTTTGGCTGCGGTATTGCAGGTAGGTATACAAGTACAGCGATACTTGTATGTGGAGAGAGATGAGATTGCGAGACGCATCTCATTGCGACATGTGGCACGTTTGGTGCAGAGATATCCTGAGTTGTTGCCCATATCAGCTGTTAGGGGATACCAGCAAGCATTACCGTCGGATATTTCGCTGCTGGGGGCGCAGGATCTTACGTTTGTGGGCACCATTCACTTGGTGATAGCCGGATGGCCATGCCAAGGTCACACGCGTGCTGGGAGAGGGCAGGGTTTACATGACCCGCGATCTAGGATGTTCTGGGAGATGTTACGAATCTTACGACATCTTCAGATGCATCAAGTGGATTCTCCAGCGTACATCTTGGAGAACGTTCCTTTGTTGGGTGATGCTCGCACACAGATGATGACGAGTGTGCACCAAGTGCGGTCTTGGGTTGGACCAGCAGTGTTGTTGGATGCAGCGAGAGTAGGATCTCGTGCACATCGTCCACGGTTGTGGTGGACGAACTTGTTACCTTGAGAGGTGCTTAAGCGCGCACACGATGGAGTGAGACGATCAGCACATCTCACGGTTGATAGCATCTTGGATGCAGGACGACGATCTCAAGTAGTGAGAGTCGTCGATAGGTCACCCATGGCAGTGGTGAACCTAGTGGGACGGCCCATGGTAGCGTTACCTACTTTGGTAAGCTTTCCAGCGTCACATGCTTACAGAGATGGAGGACCTGGACTTGTGTGGGATGCTCGATTACGGCAGTTGGTGGAGCCCAATGCCGATGAGAGAGAGCGAGCGATGGGTTTCGCTACAGGTACGACGGCAGTAGCTTCGGTGTCGGAGGCTTCACGTCGTCAAGTATTGGGTCAAGCAATGGACTTGAATTGTTTGACATGGATTGTGAGCCTTGGATTGGCTGAGCAGCGTCGGATGCGATCGACGGGTGTTACTGCTCGAGCACTCTTGAGCTCTTTGCCTACCGGGTCGGTGGAGGCAAAGGCTGGGGGCGAGGCACGTGGAGTTCGTCATCCTTGGACATCATGGGATGTCGTAGGAGACAGTGTGGAGCTTGCAGCTAGAACTGCAGAAGTCTTACGCACAGTAGCGGTGGAGGTTGTTGGTGGTGAGCAGAAGGAAACTGGTCCAGAGGCTGCAAGATAGCAGTCAACGACTTCGTCTTCTACCTCTAGCATGGTGACAGAGGATACTTGAGAACCGGAGATTGGACCCAAGCTTATAGGAGAGGAGAGACGAAGAGTCCAAAGATTCCTGAAGAGCTACAGGAATTGTTTTGCCTTCAGTATGAAGGATTTGGGTACCTTGAAGGGACCTGGTATACGAATCGACTTGGCTAATGACACGCCAATCTTTCGACGTCCTTACAGGTACAGTGACATGGAGAGAGCCTTGATCCAGAGTAGGACTCAAGACTTGTTGGAGGCTGGGTTGGTGGAGATGTCACATGGAGAGTATGCATCTGCCACAGTTATGCCAGCCAAGAAGGATATGTATGGCAACTACACGGATAGACGGATGTGTGGGGACTACCGTCCTATCAATAGGCAGACGAAGTCCGATAAGTATGCCATGCCGACACCTGAGGAGATCTTTGATGCAGTAGGGCATGTGAAGGTCTTCAGTACTTTGGATCTTCGAGCAGGGTATCATCAGTTGCCAGTGAGAGAAGAAGATAAGTCCAAGACAGCATTCTGGGGAATTGACTCTCACGGCAAGGATTGTTGGTATCAGTGGCGGTTCTTACCATTTGGGTTGAAGAACGCCCCTGCTGAGTTCCAGAGGGTGATGGACAGAATCCTAGCAGGATTGGATTTTGTCAGATGTTATATTGACGACATCTTAGTCTATAGTGCTACGGTGGAGGAGCACGAGAGACACTTACAGGATGTGTTTGAGCGGTTGAGAGCTCATGGATTGAAGTTACACCCTGGGAAGTGTAAGTTCTTCCAAGAGTTGGTAGAGTATCTGGGCCACACCATCTATCCAGGTGGATTGGGTGTTCAACAGACGAAGGTTGAGGCTATTGCACGTATCCTACGCCCCACAGATGTGAGTCGAGTTCGAGCATTTGTTGGTTTGGTGAACTTTTATCGTCGATACGTGAAGGGATTTAGTGCAATTGCGAAGCCGTTGACCAAGCTGATGAAGGTGGACCAGGAGTGACAGTGGGGAGATGAGCAGGAGCGAGCTTTTGTAGAGCTCAAGGATAGGTTGACATCTGCTCCCATCTTGAGGAGACCCGTTAGGGGGCGTCCTTTCCAACTGCACACTGATTGGAGTATGTTGGGACTTGGAGCAGTGCTGACTCAGCATGATGATGAGAAAAAGGAGTTCGTGGTGGCGTATGCCAGTCGCTCCAACAATTCAGCGGAGGCGAGGTATAGTTCGTATGAGGGAGAGTGTTTGGCGGCAGTGTGGGCTGTTGCACACTTTCGATGTTATCTGTTTGGGAACCCTTTTACTCTCATCACTGATCACCAGCCGCTCAAGTGGTTGATGGAGTCCGACAAGCTTACAGGGAAGCTTGCACGATGGGCTCTGATCTTACAGGAGTATGACTTCCAGGTAGTACATAGACCTGGAGTTGCGAACCTAGATGCCGATGGGTTGAGTCGCAACCCGTGCACGAGTCAGCAGGATCAGACTGGGGCTCGATGGCATGACGAGGTTGATGAGGAGATAGTGCCAGGGTGGCATGCATCTGCCTTTCTTTGTGTGTTGGCCATGAACTCTAGTATGGAGGGCCAAGTCGTATCTTTCTCTGGTCAGAGAGTAGATGATGAGTCTCCAGATCCTGAAGGTGGAGATGGTGTTTCAGACCAGCGAGATATCCATGATGATGTGACCGTGATGGAGTATCTACGTACGGGTGTGGTAGTAGGCACAGTAAGTGCCAAGGAGCGAGATCGTGTCCTTCAACGAGCGAAGAGATTTCGACGAGAAGGACGACATGTACTTCGAGTGTGGGGTGATGGGAGGGTACGGATAGTGCCACATCCATCCCAGAGGGCACAGTTAGTACGACATGCCCATGAGGAGTTGGGACATTTTGGAGTGAAGCGTACGCATAGCTTACTCCAAGGACAGTATTGGTGGCGTGGTATGCACATCGATGTGCAACAGTTTGTCGCACGATGTGTGGTTTGTGATCGAGTACGAGCATCGTTTAATGCTCCTACTCCACAGTTACACCCCTTACCGATTATGGGGTTGGGTTACCGTTGGAGTTTGGATTTTGCGGGACCCTTACCGTTGACCGTACGTCACCACCGGTATGTGTTGGTGATGGTGGAGCACTTCTCCAAGTGGATTGAGTTGGTGGCATTACCGGACAAGGCAAGTGAAGGGACGGCGTATGCGTTCTTAGATCGAGTGCTGAGTCGTTTTGGAGCACCAGCTGAAGTGCTGACAGACCAAGGTACAGAGTTCCTTGGTGAGTTTCAGGCCTTGTGTGATCAGGCGCTGATTGATCATCGGACTACATCTCGAGATCATCCTGAGGCTGATGGTTTGGCGGAGAGGGTAGTTCAGACGGTGAAGAGAGGATTGCGCAAGTATGGCTTGCAGAAGGGCCACTTGGGAGACTGGGATGTGCAGCTACCGTGGTTGGCTATGGGCTACCGTTTCAGCCGGCAAGCGTCTTTGGCTTCCTTCTCACCGTATTTTCTATTGTATGGCCGAGATCCAGATCTACCTTCGGCCATTCGTCGTGATTCTGCTGAGGTGCTGAACCTTGATGACCCGGATATGTGAGTGAGAGCATGTTCTCAACGAGCAGAGACATTTCGGAGAGTTATGCCTATGGCTTTTGAGAACCTAGCGATTGCTCAGCATAGAGACACGTTGCGATATGCGACTATCCGAGGAGGAGGTTATCGGCCATCGATTCGCAGGTTTCATCCTGGCGATTATATCTATCTACAGCAGACTGCACCGACGACGTTGGATGTGATCGCAGGGCGCACTATTTTACGAGTGCGAGAGGTGTTACCTTCTGGAGTACTCATGTTAGAGGGCCGTGATGGTGTTGTGTGGAAGGACCATGTGCGTAATTGCGCGCCATGTCATCTTCCCAACATTGATGGTACCGTTGACCCAAGCTTAGCAGTTGTACGCGCGGGCTTGAGGTGTATGTTGTGTGGGTCTGCTGGTGGAGCAGCCCGTATGCTGGTGTGTGATGGTTGTTCGAGAGGTTGGCATATGTCATGTTTGACTCCACCTCTCAGTGTCGTTCCTACTGGATAGTGGGTTTGTCCTCGATGTATATAGCGGAGATAGTCGATTAGATCTTTGCGTGATATGGATTGCAGACAGGCGACTAACGATGGGGCGATGTAGCACCCGGCCTCCTGATCCTTGCACCCATGAAGGTGTGTATCACGTAGTTGAGATATGGAGCTATCTGGAGTTAGAGGGACCTAACCGCCAGTTAGGGGGGCGATTGTGGTACACTTGTGTATGTGTATGACATCGTCCATGTGTTATGTGTATGTGTGGTGTACCTCTGACAGCGATGTATGTTGTGTAGCGATGTGTATGCGCACGACAGCTGTCACGTCAGTTTGGGCACCTCGACTAGGTTGACCGAGTGCGAAGTGGCGCATCCCGATAAGGCCGTTAGTGCCGTTAGGGCGAGTTGGGGAGAGAGCCCACTAGGGGTAAACTTCGCAGGTAGGGCTTGGAGGCCTTAGTTCTTTGAGTTGAGCCTTCAAGCTCCAGGCTATGGTGGATAGTCTAGTTGAGTGTAACCCGGATTCTCTTCGTGTTTAGAGTGGGTTTGGCTTGACCGTTTGTGAGTGATCTTTGTTGTAGTGTTGGAGATAGTAATCTCTTCATACAGATTATTGTGGTACACTTGTGTATGTGTATGACATCGTCCATGTGTTATGTGTATGTGTGGTGTACCTCTGACAGCGATGTATGTTGTGTAGCGATGTGTATGCGCACGACAAGTGAGCCAGAGCAAAAGATTGACCCTGAAGGTTGACTAAGAGTTTGTTATCTTAGAGCATATGTGCAAATGCAGTTTTGAAATTGAAAATGTTGCAGTTTTGACATTTTCGCTGTAGTGCAGTTTTGCTTCGCAGTTTCGACTCCGAGTTTACATTTTTGAGTTTTCTTTCCACAGTTTCGTGAAATAAATATCTCTTTGACGATGTACTCCTTGAGCTAGAACCCGAGAAAATTCCACCATGACATACTTCGCTCATTTCGAACTCTAAACTGCAAAATCTGCAACGAAAATAACTTGTTCCAAAACCATCTCCAAAATGCGAGAAATTGTACTTTTCAGCTCCAACTCTGACTTCCAAACTGAATATGCATCCAAAGCATATTTCTTGCTAGGTGGAGAAAAAGGAAAAACGTGAAAAAAATAAAAAAGATTTCTCTTCTCTTTTATAACAGCATGTTTTTCTGAGAGCTGGCACGGTAAACTATGAGACGAAACAGATAAAAAAGATCATAAGACCAGACGCACCAGCGCAGGTGCCTTCGAGATTATGAAATATAAATATTATAAACGGAATTTTTAATATTTATTTATTTATTTCTATATTTATTTCTATATACGTTGTATGTTAACTCTGAACTACATGCCGGATGTTGCAGAGAAAACCAATAAGCAAGGTGGGTTGGAGCATGCAACGGAGGACATAAACTCGAGCTACAGTCTTCTCATAATAACATTTTGTATATAATTTTATTTATCACCTAACCCTTCCAGGCGGAAAAGTTAGGTGATAAATAAAATGCCTTTGCATGTTCCTCTCTTCCGAACTTGGAAGAGATGAATAAGGAGCGCCAACGGGCCTTCTACAATAGGAGGCCGTTGGGAGTATGGAAAATCGGCGAGTAGGCGAGACAACAAGCCCCAGTGGAAAATCAGTGCGTACGCGCGCCCGTTGATTTTTTTCGTAACGGCGTTGGAAAAAATTAATGAAAATGAAATCCGTTAGAAATGAAACCGGCGTGTGTTTAATGGAAGTTCCGCGCTGGACGCGAACCGCATGAAAACCTAACATGTGAGAAATGAGCGATAATGGACGACGAGAAGGAGGAGCGGGTTGACACAACCTCGATGACATAACGGTGCGTGCGGCCATAGACGAGGAGGAGCGGACTGACACAGTCAGCGGATCCTACGCTTTTTCTGGATTCGTCATTCGCTGTCGTCACTGTACTGCAGATCACAGTCTTCTCTTGCATCGATCTGCGTATGGATCATTTCGGGACTCGTTTTCGCTACTGCTCGTCTGGATCACCCGCTCGTCTGACGGATTTGATGCGCAGTTCGATTCAGTGGTTTCTTCTCATGCCCATACTGCACTGCGGAGAAAATCACCGATGTTTCTCATTGTTTGGTGTTCTTTTCTCATGGCAGAAGGAGAAATGAGTCGAGAGAGGCCATTGATGAGAGAGGGATAGTTTCTACTGCGCAAGTCTTACGTTTGATTCGTTCGTTGCTCAAACAATATGTTTCACACGCATACTATGCGGGCAAAGGAATCAGCGATAGGTGTCATTTTGTCATGGCGGAAGAGAAAAGAGAATCAAGAGAAGCGAATGCAGACAGAGGACTGATGTGTACTGCGCGAGTCTTACATACTCCTTCGCTTCAATTTGCAGGAAAATCGAAGCGTAGTATTCCGTGATCGTTGCAGACCACGTGCTGTTTCTGGATCGTAAACATCATTGTCTTCAAACCGGTCTGCGTAGGCATGGAAAAAAGTGATCTTTCTCGAGAAACAGCACGACCTCTTTGTGACGGAAGGGGAGGACTGAAGGTGGAAGGAGACGTGTGAAAGGATTATCGAGTCAGGCCTCAGACTGCGCGGCCAGGGAACGTGTGAAGGAGTAATCGACAGACGTTCTTTGACTTCACCAGCTGCGATTCTCTCTTGCTTCGTTTTTCTTCCTTTCTATCGCAGACCAATAGTCTGTCTCGAATTGTCTGTTTCTTAACTTTCTTTCGTTTCTTTCGCAGGGGTGATGGACAAAGAGTGCACAAGTGGCTTGTTGTCTATCGAGAGAGGAGGAAGTTTATTGCATTTACATGTACAGCGTTTTTTTGCTTCACGCAACCAGCTCCCTGCAGGTCAAACAACGTCTGATAGCTGTTTTGGGATGGAAAGATACAGAAAGACCGTTCGGCGAGGAACTTTGTGTGAAGGTACTGAGCAACAGGGGCCTGCATACGTTCGTTGGGATGGTAGGCTACTGTATGAAGGACCAAAGTGAACTCCGTCACCAATCTGCGATGAAGAACATCATCAACGTCATGCTCCAAGACGGACAAGATTTGTTTACACTGCTGGGGGGTGCTGACATGAAGAACCGAGTGGAGCTCGACTTCAACAATATCCTACAACGCGCTTTATAGTTTAATAAGTATCGTAACCGTCATCCTAGGTACAACTCTGCGTACATGTCTACGATCTATTATTTATGATCTATGATCAGGTCAGATAAGTACGCACCCGTCTTGCAGGTGGCTGATGACCTGCGATATACAGAAGGCACGTAGCGACTCCTTATGAAAAGCAATTGTTCGATATGAGACCGTAATCATTGAAGATATAGACAATGTATTTTTTGCTCAGACGTTATCGTATAACGTGTTTTTCTGTCTATAAATACACGGGGTATATAACTGTGTAGAGGTAGGTGACTTGAACAGGTTGGCTCAGAACCTTGATCCTTCAACCCTAATGCTCTCTATCTACTCCTCTCGGACAAGTGATCTTGTATCTCTCGACTCAAGGTTAAAGGCTGCTACGGTCTCATGATACATATAAGTTGTACAAATTTGTGTTACATACAAATCTTGAAACACTCAACTCTGTACTATCTGCATGCAAGTAACTCTAAATCACTAGAAGCATGATTTAACAACTTCTCAGCGACACTAACTACCCATCAGTTTGACCGCCACAACTCTATTTGATACAACTGAAAGATACTATAAGATCGCTCAATCAACTTGATCGAGTCTCGATACAACTTGTTGTACACCCTGACCTACCAAGCATTCCAGTAAGGTAAGGCATGCATGCTCCAAGACACTACTCAGATCTCAATATAGCACCAACGGCGGTAATACATAGCAACTCCGAGAACCCAAACAGCAGCTTAAGATTCATGACGACTCCGTTCTCTTTCATCACCAAGAGCTAAAATCAGCCCCACACCCTCCATTGTCGAGTTGTATGCAGGCATGGCAGTTTCAGCAACAACTCCTCTCCAAATTGCTCGAAAATGACCAAAATGACAATAGATGATACCAAAAAAACCCGAAATTGCTAATAACATAAGTATCTTTGAACTTTGAGACCTCAGTCCTCCCAAACCAGTCGACCAATGATGATCAAACTTCACAAGAAGCTTGATTGGACCCTTCACTCCTACCCTGAATAATTTTCAGATCGAAATCTTAAACCAATTCTCAAATATGGATCAAACCGTAATCTGTGCTAACTTAAGATCTTTACAGATCCAGGTACATTTGATCCAAGATTCTGAACAAATTACTCGACCATTTGAGGTGAAACTTCCCAAGTATCTTACTGATAAGACATGCTTCAATCCTGGAAAGTTTCACTCAGAAATTCGACTCAGAACTTAAGCAATAGCAAACTATCCACGACTATCACAGTTCACTGTTCCCACCTTATCATGTCTGCACTTCTCAATTTCAATCGGTCGGTTCAGAATCCAAATCGATCAAGAACCTGATGAAATTGATATCATAACGACCAACACGTCGTAAGCTTTCCAACCCAACAGACAGCTCCTCAAAACTCCTCACGAGTCTCTCGGAACAACCAAAAACGTAGCGGTAGGTACGAATTTCACCCCTCTCCACTCAATCGATCATAACGCCTTCATCCTACCATCAAATCGATCGATTCTTCAGCCCAGATTGTAGCCCCGGTTGAGAGCTCTCCAACCATATCCTTCGTTTCGCGTAGGGACATCTAAAGCCTCCAGAAACCACAGAAACGTTGCGAGAATCAGCTAAAACATCATTGATCCAAAAGTGGATCAATAAGAGCAAAAAGAGCTTTATTTTTGTCTTTTCTCCACTCAACTTTTTCCCCTAGAACGAATTTTTACTCTCCAAGGAGACACCAGACATCAACAAGACTCTAAGACCTCAGAAAATCCTTCAGATATGTCGATGGATTATTTGCGGTCCGTAACTACATAGAATTGCTCAACCAGAATAGAAACGATTGAGTCGCAGACTAATACAACGTCAATATTACAACCTGGAAATGCTCTACAATAAAAGGTACGACAAAAGAAAACGGTGAAGCTATCACTCGATTGTAATATTCTTGCCCGAAGTTTCTCACGATCCAAACCCCATGATTGATCTTCAGTCTGCAATGACACCGGACATCGATCCAAAAGTTGAAAGGAACGTTCGATAGATAGTTGAGATCCATTGTTCCTCACAACAAAATGTACACCGTCATATCCCAAGTCTCTCCGTATGTTACGATCGGAAGGATCACCGGAAGCTGTAACTCCATCACTCTTTCCATGAATTCATCGTCAAAGTATGTAACTAACCATTGCCAAAAGTGATCGCGGTGGATGCAATGAAGCTTGATGTGAAACGGATTCGGGAAAGGAAGATCCGGAGCCGGTAACAAACCTCCGTCCATAACCACCACTCTTGCAGTTCTTCACTCCTCCATGCAGACCACTGAGAACCCTCACGAATCACCCGCTGAGAGAGAATGTCGTATGAACCATCGACTAGTCATTTTATACACAAATGCGGCGACAAGGATCATTGAAGTGAACATGCACAGATCGATGACTTGGCACGTTCCTCTACCGTGCGATCACTTAAACAGATAATCACAAACGTGGCACTCATCACACCGTTCGGCGAGTTACGTGATACGGTTCACGAAACACAGAAAAGAAACACAACCTACGTCCCATGAGAATTTCACACAGGAGCCGAACCACAACACGACAACGCGTGCGCGGTATTTCACAATCGAACAAACCAATGTTCTAGAAGAAGAGAAATACATGGTTATTGCCAGTCTCGTGTTGTTGAACGCGAGAGAACTGTATCCCAATTTCCGGACGTGAACGTCTTGCTCGAGTACATGTCTATATGCAGTGCTTTGGAAAGGAACCTGGCAGCGAGCATGGCTTTTATAGATAACAAAGCATTTCTGTTGTCTCCTTTCTGCAGTCTCGTACTATGTCCTGCAACCGCTAACAAACTGTTTCTTGCAGATATGACCACAAGCGGCGGCCATCAGAACAAAGCCACTCCGCTACAGCGAGAATGAGTCAATTCAGCCACTGGATTTACAGGTGAGAGAGAACTTATCTTGTTTTCGATTTTCCTCTGAGATGATTGTATGATTGTCCACTGAGATGGAGTTGTATTATGAGATCCCGGATGTGGTGTGTCATATGTATCATTCTGCACTGTGTGCGATACTAAGATATACACAATTGGATTCAATCTATCGAGAGATCGGCCTATAGCTTATAGGACGAAAGCACTTTTATGGGTTTCAAAGCGGGAGAGGCGACGGATTGGATGGATTCAAGCAACACTCGATCAATGGACTGTCAAGAAAGAGGAGGTGTAGTCGGAAGTACTCGCATGGCATTTTCTGGACTTGAACCGTGCTCCCACGGGAGGTGAGTATTGAGCTAAGTGACTTCTTTATGACTCATGTTGTGATATCGTATGCATAAGTATTCTTACTTAGAATGACATAAATATGTATTTTTGAATTTGACTTGTATGTCTTAGGAAACTTTGTTGTGTATGTCAACTTCAGTTACGATTCCACCCGAAATGACTACAACGGCACTTGTGTATTTATTGATGCGTTTGACGATCGTGTCATCGAGATGGTGAATATGACTCGACTCGAGGCAAGAGGAAATGCATGGTTGATCGAAGATGCGGTATTTGAGATCGGGATCCAGCGGTTGGTGACTCGTGGTATTGTTCCTGATGAGGTTGTCCATGATGACAAGACATCGATGGATGTTATATTGCGTTGACACGGCATCGTGAGCCAAAAAGACCTATGACACAAGTGCAAGAATGTGGTCAACAAGTTCTTAGCGGAGATGCAGACCAAGAAGCGACCTCTTGATGGCGTTGATGAAGCTGAGGTGATTGCAGACCTTGAGCACCTCACAAAGAGACAACTGGAAAGTGGCTTCCGATCTCAAGGAGCTTCGACTATGAGAAATAAACCCGTGTTGGTTCAGCGAGTCGCTGGGTTACGAGATCTTCGAGATAGTGAGGTCGTCGATTCCCGACGATATATGTATCCAGAGTTGATGACTCACGGTATTGCAGACAAGCTGAAGGGATGGATTTATACTTGTTGTCAGCTGAATGCGAGGAGGACAGTCATGGTTGGTGGTCGTTATCCTACGATGGTGAAGACGACACGAGCATCTTAGTTTTGGACATTCAGAACGCAGTCGATCATTGGGCGGGCGATCACATGATGTGCATGACTCTACTTGGAGATAGACCTTGCTGCAATATCCCGGACCTAAATAGACCCGCATCAGAGGTATCATATTATCTACGAGGTATGTTCTCTAATATACTTATGTCAATAATTGCTTAGATTAAGACTTTTACATATTAGATAGACTGTATTATGTTTCTGATGTAAATTAAATAATGTCTGCGTTGTCGGAGTGTGATCCGTCTACCTAGGAAAGCGCCGGGCTTCTGGCTGTGGTTGTTTACTCAAGAGGTTGGCTTTCAGGTCACAACAGGAGCTATAAACACTCACACAGGAGTGTAGGATCCTCTGATATGCTCAAAAAGTGAAATTTAGATCTCACTGGTAGTAATAGGTTTAAGCGGTGAACTTTGACACTCAAAGAGAGGAAAACTATGAAGGTTTAGACCTCTAAACTTCCCTTACATGCAAATGAGGTACTACTGAACTCACAGACGAAGTTTCAACCTGAGATCAAATTCTGACACGGAGATATGAACAGAAAAGTTCTGAATAAGAGAATTATGGCAATTTCTGGTACCTAGACAGCTATTCAGACATAGAACAGAGAATTGGCTCGATGAATTTCAAATCTTCTCACAGTATTTGAAGTCTACAGGATGCTGAACATCCCTGTGAAGTTGGGACTCCTGAATGTTTGTAGAACTCCAGATCTCCTTCTCTAAAGTCGCTGCTCTAGATTAAGAGCTTTTCAGACCCCCTCTGCTTCAGCGGCCGCCCTGAATTACTCAATTAATCAAATGATTCGAAACTTTTTGGACAGTCGTAGCCCTCCTGACAGTGAACGCAACCACGAAGTTTTGAAGTGATTTCCTCAATTCTGCTGCAATTGGCACCGAAAACCCCAAAATCAACAAAAGTGACGCAGTTTTTGCACAATCCGAACTTCAATTGGGCATAACTCCTTGTTTATTGATCCAAATCGAGCAAAAATTTCACTGACAGTGCTTGGCACGACGAGCTCTCTCTTCCTGTGTTCTCAGATTTCGAAGATCCCTCACCAAATGCTCGAACTCTCCTCTAGAGCTCTGTTTCTAAACTTAGAGTTTTACAAAAGACAAAAATGGACCAATGGGAGTTCATAGCTCCACTTGACTGTCCTTTTGTGCCTTAAACTACCTGGTAACTTATCTACACTCATAGGCTACCACGTCAAGCCCCCTAGAGTGCCAGCGTAATACTTAAACTACCTAAAACGACACGTAGCCCCGAAAAATAACTTAAATCAGCTAGAAAGCGTGCATGGGCGACAAGTAGGTACAACCCATGAGCTCAAACCCCTATCAGCATGGAAACCCTAAGTTATGTACATTGAACGTCATAGACAAGTAAGAAATCACTTGCACAAGCGCACAAATGCTTGAACAAGACAACTAACATACTATCAGCCTGCTAGGACTCAAAATAGTGTTAACACCATATGCAAAGGTGTCAAACATATACATAAAGGACTAGAAGTAATATGAGCTAACTTCTAGAACTACCAAACCTAAGCGTCGGAGTAGAAGTCAAGCATGTAGCCGTCAAATGGCGCGACATCCACCCCCTCTGAACCTGCACATCCTCCGGTATGTGCCAGACCAGATCAAGACTCTTCAGCTTCAGCTTCAAATTCATCTTCAACCTCCATTGAGTCTTCAGCTTCATCCTCAATAAGCTCTGCAATGTTCTGGTCGTCCCCTCTCCTTCTAAAGAGCTTGATTCTCTTCCCTGCGACTGGTATCTTGAGCACTGCACCATCTAACTCTCTCAAAGAATATGTGGCATTATCATAAACTTCTAACACCACATAAGGTCCGAACCATCTCTTGGAAAACTTTCTGATAGCGCTATCCTGATTATCAAGACTACTATCATAGACTAACACCCAATCACCTTCCTTAACTGGTTTGGGCCGTAATCTATGCGTCCTATCAAATCTGCCTTTGTTTCTCTCTCTAGCAGTCTTTAACCTTTCCACAGCTTTGGCAACATCTTCAGGTCTTCGTTCTAACTGCTGGATCTTTAGCGCAAGAAGATCCTCCGTACTTCTACCATCTTCCCATGGCAAAACATTCCAAGTAGGCACAACCTCCTCAATCGGCATCACAGGTTTTTGCCCTAGTATCAACTCTGCTGGCATGTAACCTGTAACGGTACTATGAGTTGTACGATCTGCCCACAAAGCAAATGATAGCAGTCTAGGCCATTCACGGATCTTACCCTTGCAAGCTTTTACCAAAGCTTTGATGATTGGCGGATGACCTCTTTCGCTCTTGCCATTCCCTTCAGGATTGTAAGCAGTGGTTAACGTCAACTTGATTCCCAATCGCTTGAAGAACTCAACAGCTTCTTGTGCATCCAGCTCACCCCTATCTGCATTGATCTTTCCCACACACCCATACCTACAAATAACATCTTCAAGTAGAAAGCGGCAGACACTAGCAGTGGTCTTCGTCCTCAGGGCACGGCCTTCGACTTGGTTAGATAGATCTTCTCTAGCCAAGACTAGATACCTCATTTGTCCAAGTCCAAATGGCATAGTTACCAGATCAACTACCCATTTGTAATGGATAGCTAAAGGATAAGTAGGATGCAATCCATCACGATGACGTACGTTGGAATACATCTGGCAGGATATACAGGATGAAACAAACTGTACTACATCCTTATACATACCCTTCCACCAATACTTTTCCTTCATCTTGGCAAATGTAGCCCAAACTCCTCTATGACCGGCCCATAAACTCTCATGGAACTCCTTGATCAGCTTCTGCTGCAATTCCAAGTCACATACCACCCGCTGCGGTATACCTCCTTGTAGCTTAGGGCGTTTCCATAGATGTCCTCCATGTAAAAAGTAACCATAAGCTATTCTACGGATCCTCTTGAAATCTGCATCAGACCAGCCTTCTTGCCTTTCCAGTGAACTCAAATAGCGCCCAAGATCCAACCACTCGCCATCATACATAGTTTCTTCAAAAAACTCCAACGAGGCTGCAAAACAGCTTCTATCTCTTCTAGCAAGAGCACTAGAATAGAACTCTGTTCCCACATCCTCCTGATCATCTATCATTTCTTTCTCATCGTAATACCTAGCCCTTGATAACATATCTGCCACAGGATTATCCTTCCCTGCAATATGTCTAAACTCTGGGTTCAAGGACTTGATATATGCTATCCACCTCAACATAGCAATATCTGGAGTTGTACAGCTAGTGATCATTCCCAAGAGAGGTAAACAATCTGTCTCCACAACCACAGGTGCTCCTATCAAGTATTCCTTGTCACTCTTCATCGCAGTAACTACTCCCCATAGTTCTCTTTTTACCTGAGAGTAGTCTCTCTGCCGTGAACTTAACACCTTAGCTCCAAAACGCACCACATATCTATTTCCATCCTCATCATCCTGTCCTACAGCCCATCCAATGCCAATAGGACTAGTATCAACAGTAATGATAACAGATCTGCCCAACTCATATGTTACCTTCCGGAGAGTTGGCGGTGAAGCCAAAAGATCCTTCAACTTCCTCATAGACTCGCTTTGCTCCTCTTGCCACTGAAATCTTTGCCCCTTCCTCAGCAGCTTGTACAACGGATCTGCTACATGTGCAAAGTGTGGAATCCATATATGATAAAACACACATGCTCCTAGAAACCTTCTCACCTCAGTAACCGATCCACATGTCTCTTTCATCCTTCGGATGGCATCAACCTTGTTTGGACAAGGTTTCCGACCATAAGATCCACACAGATGTCTCACTATTAACACCTCTTGTACTCCAAACACAGACTTGGCTCCTGATAAAGTCAAATGAACCTCTTCCAATCGACTCAGTATCTTATCACAATCAGCTATGTGATCTGCTACAAACTTACGACACCCCCTCTGATCTTTTACCTCATTCTTCTCCTCCTCAGCACATCCTTTGATCGGCACATCATCAAGGAATGGCATAGTTTTTTCAGGAATGAAATCCCTCAAAACTTTATTCATGCCATTCATCATATGTGCTACAGAATTGGTAGCACCTTGTGGCAAGGTGCACATCCTTAGTAACCCCAAAGGTGTCCTCATTGTAGTCAAGTCTCTACTCTCAGAGGATAGTTGAAACTGATCATAACCTGAATATAAGTCTCCCATCGAATAGATAGCACGACCAGCAAAAGCCTCTGCAAACTCGTCTACAATAGGTCCTATACCCATATTCCTGATAGTCACCTTGTTAACTGGCTGCATATCTTGGATGAATCTCAAAGCTCCACTCTTCTTCGAAACAGTAAACCATCTGCTAGAATAGGGAGCTATAGATGGTTCCAAGATACCCATTCTAATCCTCTCATTGAGCAAGTCTATCAACTTTGGTAGATGAGCTCTAGGTACAGGGATAGGACGTAGATTCCAAGGCACATGCGGTATAGTAAAGATTACCATAGGTGCAACTACACTTGGATCTACACATCCTACTTCATGTGACTCAAACGCAAACGCCTTACCATGCCTAGATAGCATCTCCTTGAAGCTCTTCTTCTCTTGCTCAGTAAGAAACCCATCACCTCCAATCCTCAGCTCCTTCAGTGTTGTTTCTGTGAACTGGTGCCCAATTCTTCTCGGTCCTCTGAGCGTCGGTTCTCGTGCAGCTTGCTCCATCTTCTGATTGTAATCAAGTGGTAAAGGCAAAGCCACTGGTTTGACTTTCTTTGCCACTGACTTGTACTTGGTCTCCACATACACCTCTTGTCGATCTATAAACTTATCAATTACATCATAAAGCTCCTTGGAGCTCACTCTCACCACTCTATCTACATCATCTATAGAACTTTCTACTATAGATTTCAACTCCCCTATAGTATCTACCAAATACTGCTCTTCAAACACTCCAGATATGTATTCATCTCCTGCTAACTCTCCACTGTCCCACAAAGACTGCTGTACACACTTCACATGTTGCCTCTCAAACCTCTTCAGATTCTCAACCTTCCTATAACACACTGATCCACATGAAGTCAACCCTAAGAAGCTAGTGGATAAAGCTTCATGCTCTATTGGATCAGGCGAGAATCCTATCTCTACTGTACCGTTGAAGTCTCGCTCTTCAATGGTACTCTGCCAAAACCCCTAGACTCTCTAAACTCTTGAGTAATCTTAGGTAGTGGACGGTCTCTCAAGCTGTCACGATTCCTCTCATGTTCTGCAGCAACGGTCAAAAACTGAACAGCTCTTTTGCCGTCTCTACTACGTATCCTAGCATAAGCTGAACCATCATCCATAACTCGTGTCTCCATTCTAACAGCAGTAATGTAAGGCTGCCCTAGAATGATAGAATATGTTGACATGTCTTGCACAAAGAAATTCTGAACATCACTGATGTCACCCACAGTTACCTTGATGTTGGGACAAGCACCATAGAGTTCTCCCCTCTGGTTGTTGGCAGCACGGATAAGCCATCCATGGTCGGTGTCTATGGGCCACCTTCCACGCTTGTACAACTCCTTAGACATCAGATTAATCTCTGAGCCGTGATCAATCAATGCCACCACAGGTTCCTCTAGATCTCCTAACTTCACCAAGGTCTCAGTGGTTGCTCTTGCCCAATGGTTGTGAGAGTAATGGCTCTTCTGCGATGCTTCCACCTCATCTTCAAACCTCACGTGCTGATCTGATCTCCCCTCTGATACTTGAGAGCAATAACCAGCAATCTCATCTTCCTCATCCTCCGACAGTTTGGTCCCTAGAGCGTTAAGCGTAGCTGCTTCACCCAAGATCTGACGTTTCCTCTTGATGATATCTATGATAACCTCATGGAACTCACGCTTTGCAATCCCAAGAATCTCACCCAAGGTAAACTCAACCTTCCCATTCAAGATACGATTCTCTAACACCTGCTTCAAGTCTGTAGCAATCTCAATGTCAGACTGAAGTTTGTATGCAGGCATCTTACCCTTCTCCTTGCTTCTCTCCTTCTCCTTTGGTGTTGTAGATGATAGATCCTCCATAGTTTCCTCCCGAGTAGGTGTTGTCTCCTGCCTTGTCTCTGGTCTAGCCCTTTCACTCCTTGTAGCAGGTCGTTTGGCTGTAGAAGCCTCACCTGCATCCTCCCTCCTGCGTTTTTCTTCTAGTACAGCTTCATGCTGACTTCTTGCAACATAAGCATGCACTGACATAGTATCCACAGGATCATTCCATCCTGTAGCTTCCCGAATTGAGTTGCCAACCCTTCGTAGCACATCCTTGTCTAGCTCTGTTCTATCTACGGACCGCACTACATCAGACCACAACCCAACAGTCCCTTTCTCTCTCTCCATCTCCACTTTCACTCCACAAGTAGCAGCATTCACAAGAGAAACAGCATGTGATGCTGATATTTCATTCACAAGCCTCTTCATACCACCCTTGCCAAAGTTGGTCCCCAACATCATCCCAGTCTCTCTCAAATGGATCTTACCATCTTTGAAGAAGATCAGATCCTTCCTCAATGCATCTGAAAACTCCCCACAATCTCTTCTTACATGGTCTAGGCTATCACACCATATACAACGATGAACAAAGCCTTCTCTCATCTGAGGTCTCTGCATAGCAGGTTGTACATTCTGCTCCTTCTCTTCTAATCTAGTGAGCTTAAGCTTAAGCTCCTTCATACCCTTAATCAACTCATCAAGCGGTGAGTCTTCCTCTCTAGCAATTACCAAAGCGGGCTTAGTAGGCAACTGCTTGACAGGAATTATCAGAGGTGCTCCTTCACTTACCACCACCTTGTCCCTTCTTCTCTGTCTCTTGGTCAACAAAGAAACAGCCTCTTCGACCTCCTTCCAATCGGTCTTCAATCCTCTCTCCTCACTCTTGTCTTCCAGCAACAGCTCAAGCTTCTCCTAAATAGTCACGTCCGCTGCTTGTAGGAAAAGCTCGGTCTTCTCAACCTCTAGTGTAAGCTTTTCTGTCCTAGAAAGCTGAGCATATTGACGATCAAACTCCCTTAACAACTCATTTACAGACAAACCTTTGTTAGGCTTCACCACCCACTCCAAGAACGTTCTCTTGGTCACCCTCTCTGAATCTTCAGTGTAGTACTCCTCCTTCAAAGCGCGCATAAAGCTCTCCCAACTCTGTCCTTGCTGCTGCTTGAGTTCCTTCACACGCCCACGAATCTCAGGCACAACAGCAAGTTCAAAGTTCTCCATCATCTCCTTCTCAGGTACCTTGTTCACCTCCATCTCCCTAGCATAGTATCGCACATACTTGGAAATATCTGTACCTTTGAACTGGTCCATCTGATGCACCACAGATTGCAACGCCTTGGTTGCTAACACCTCCTTCCTCTCTGTGCTCTGCTGCTGCTGCATAAACATGTGAAAAGCTTGGAACATCTTCATCGTAGCAACATCCAACTGAGCAGGTTGCTGAGCAGCAGCATCACCTCCACTTGATGATCCTTGGTTGGCCATGATATCTGATCCTGTAACACTCTCAAGAAAACTCCCACCCTAGGTGTTTCACGTCGAGTTCACCAAAAGAGAGTATGTCGGAGTGTGATCCGTCTACCTAGGAAAGCGCCGGGCTTCTGGCTGTGGTTGTTTACTCAAGAGGTTGGCTTTCAGGTCACAACAGGAGCTATAAACACTCACACAGGAGTGTAGGATCCTCTGATATGCTCAAAAAGCGAAATTTAGGTCTCACTGGTAGTAATAGGTTTAAGCGGTGAACTTTGACACTCAAAGAGAGGAAAACTATGAAGGTTTAGACCTCTAAACTTCCCCTACATGCAAATGAGGTACTACTGAACTCACAGACGAAGTTTCAACCTGAGATCAAATTCTGACACGGAGATATGAACAGAAAAGTTCTGAATAAGAGAATTATGGCAATTTCTGGTACCTAGACAGCTATTCAGACATAGAACAGAGAATTGGCTCGATGAATTTCAAATCTTCTCACAGTATTTGAAGTCTACAGGATGCTGAACATCCCTGTGAAGTTGGGACTCCTGAATGTTTGTAGAACTCCAGATCTCCTTCTCTAAAGTCGCTGCTCTAGATTAAGAGCTTTTCAGACCCCCTCTGCTTCAGCGGCCGCCTTGAATTACTCAATTAATCAAATGATTCGAAACTTTTTGGACAGTCGTAGCCCTCCTGACAGTGAACGCAACCACGAAGTTTTGAAGTGATTTCCTCAATTCTGCTGCAATTGGCACCGAAAACCCCAAAATCAACAAAAATGACGTAGTTTTTGCACAATCCGAACTTCAATTGGGCATAACTCCTTGTTTATTGATCCAAATCGAGCAAAAATTTCACTGACAGTGCTTGGCACGACGAGCTCTCTCTTCCTGTGTTCTCAGATTTCGAAGATCCCTCACCAAATGCTCGAACTCTCCTCTAGAGCTCTGTTTCTAAACTTAGAGTTTTACAAAAGACAAAAATGGACCAATGGGAGTTCATAGCTCCACTTGACTGTCCTTTTGTGCCTTAAACTACCTGGTAACTTATCTACACTCATAGGCTACCACGTCAAGCCCCCTAGAGTGCCAGCGTAATACTTAAACTACCTAAAACGACACGTAGCCCCGAAAAATAACTTAAATCAGCTAGAAAGCGTGCATGGGCGACAAGTAGGTACAACCCATGAGCTCAAACCCCTATCAGCATGGAAACCCTAAGTTATGTACATTGAACGTCATAGACAAGTAAGAAATCACTTGCACAAGCGCACAATTGCTTGAACAAGACAACCAACATACTATCAGCCTGCTAGGACTCAAAATAGTGTTAACACCATATGCAAAGGTGTCAAACATATACATAAGGGACTAGAAGTAATATGAGCTAACTTCTAGAACTACCAAACCTAAGCGTCGGAGTAGAAGTCAAGCATGTAGCCGTCAAATGGCGCGACAGCGTTGTAGATTCACCCACTCATCTGACTATGATAGAATTCATGAAGAAGATCATTACGCCAACCAAGGTGGGATTTTACACTAGAGCTCGAGAGAACTATATGTCATAGACTTTCAACTCGGTCATCAACAAGTTTACCACGAAGAGGACTCATTTTGTGAAGTCACATGAAGCTCGATTAGCGGCATATTGCATGGACTGGAACGAGAACAAACGTCGAGAACCTATCAAGATTTATCAACGTACGACAGTGCGCAACCGGACTCAAACACGCCGAGAACTACCTGAGAGAATGCATGAAAGACTGAGTTGAGAGACACGATATTCAGCGAGCATACTGTTTCGTCTACGTAAGTACTTAACTTGTTTGATCATTGAGTGTACTTCATACACAACTTAAAAAAAAAAAAATATTAGTTGTGAATGTTGATGAAGTTATAACTGATAATTTGATTGTTTCTGCACACAGTTGACTTACAACAAGTACCAAAGTATCAGTTAGCAACATTTTCTAGTGTTGAATATTCAACATACTGTAGCATTTTCAGCATCTGTTTCCTCAATAGGTTAAAATTGTCATTTTCAGCATCCTTGTTTTCATGGAGGATATAAGGAATCCGCGAATGCTGTGAAGTATATGTGCGTTTCATTTTCAGCATCTGTAACCTCAATAAGTTAAAATTGTAATTTTCAGCATCTGTAACCTCGATTTCAAAAAAATTGTGTGACAGTCACTGCATGCGGACGAGTTTGTTTGAGTTCCGAACGTGGTGATATATCTGAGAGCGGCCCCTTTGCATGACCCCAAAGACTCCAAGAGCAGCCCCGAAGACACCAGGAGTAGTAGCGAAGACTCCAGGAGTCGCATGATGTAGAACTCCATCTTCCGAAAGCTTTTGTGACAGGCTAAAACTGAGGGCAGAAGACTCTTTTGTACCTCGATCCGGTAAATCCGTTCTCTTGTAGGAGTTTGACATACAACAGAGTTGAGAATTCTACAGTGAAAGGATGAAGTTGGAAGGAAATTTAACAGAGGTGAGAACTCTACCAGAGAAATGATGAAGGTGGAAGGAATTTTATTTATTGCACGAAGTTTGTGAATCTTTGTGTTTACTTTTACAGAAGGATGTAAAGTGGAAGACAAACTCGGTACCTATACATGCTGTGAAATTTGACTCTCTGTACCAAACAGCCCGAAGTACCCAGTGTAGAACTGCTGCCTGCACAGGAAGACGGAAGTACTCATTTACTGAACGATAGATTCTAGAAAAGCACTTCACTGGTAGGTGTGCTTATGACAATAGATATTTTGTTTACTGGAGATTCACTAGATTTCTCAGCCTGCCTAGGGAGTACATTCTAGGGGCACAAAACCTTCGTTTGTAAGCCAGAGAGGATAAGAACATGTTCATTGTAACCTCAGAGATATCTCCAGTAGGATAATGTCATGCTCCGAATGGAATGTCTGCATAAAGGTGGGAAAAAGATCGGAAGAATTGCACATGATTCGGAAGCTGCATCGTCATGGTTTTGAGGATTCTGCCTGTCGACTAAAGACTCCAGAAGTATCCTCATACTCGAAGAAAGATAAAATTGCAAATGGACTTCCTTCCAGTTCAGATCCGAAGTCGGAGGCAGCTCGCCACAAGGCTAGTAAGGTGGACTCTGACGGAGGAGTCCGGAATATGAGTACGCATGGGTTGAGGCCTTGGACTTTAGAGAACAGAATAGAAGGTGCTCAAAACGTGGACGTGGAAGTTGTGATGGAGTCATCTATGGGTGTTTGAACCGATCTAGCAGCTACAGGATCTGGGACAAGGCATTTGAGATCCTATCGGCAGTCCGCGACTTGTAGAAACTTGCATATTCTTCGAACTTGGTAGACTGTACAAAGAGCAAAAACTCTGTCAATACTGTATACCGGAATGACAATCAGTTGGAATATTTCGTTTTATTCTAAAGAACTCATGACATGCTACAGAGGGTTGAACCCTTGAAGCCCCCATATGGGCATAGCATTTCGTAGGAGCGGATTCAGCAGCTCCTAGACCCGTTATTCAGGATGCATCATGCATACAACTACGAAAAAGAACAGCGATATGGAAAACAAAATATACATCAAATAACAAAACCAAAAAATTTAATTCTGAAACCAACAAAAACTTCACTGTGATCATGAAACTCGCATTTTACTGCAGCTTCAAGGAGTTCAGGCAACTGCTTCCGTTCTACATAGCCAAGAAGAAAAGAGAGCTCCATGTAAATAGCGAAACGTTTCTTTCTGGAGGTTTCCTCAGTGTAAGAGAGAGAAATGCAAGCTCTCAATTTGCTCTCAAAGTCCCATAGGTGTGCACCTCCATCAGAGGTAACGAAAGCCACCACTGCTGCAGTATAACCAAGAAAAGCTTCTCGTAGTTCTTGTGTGATGAAAGTTAGAGAACTGTCACCAAGACAGCTGTCCGAGACTGTCCAAGCATGTCTCAATTCTTCGTCAGCCATCACCTTCTGTCTCTTCACTGTATGTGGCATGGTATCTGAACCCAGAAAGAAGATAGCACCCCCCCTCCTAATCAGAAAACTGAAGCCAGAACCGATGCAATGAAACGAACGAACCTGCAACGATAATCCGCAACGACCCGCCTGCACACAACACTTGCACACAACACTTGAAATTCACCCGCATGCACACAACACTGTACACCCGCCCGCAAGATGATCGTGAACCCAACGCTGGCTCAAAAAGAGCAGCAATGATGGAAAAAAACCGTCAACAAAATGAGATCACGAGCGAGAACACAAAAGCAGACTGTACACCCGGCTTCACAATGACTTGAGCGCAGCGATGACGGACAAGAGAGCTAACAGGGTTTCTATATTCGAAATGTTCTACATTGTACGCCCGCCTGCAAAAAAATGAAACCACAAGCGAAATGTTCTACACTATACACTCACCTGCACGATGCCTTGAGCCTCAGCGATGGAGAACAGAACCTGCACACTAAACGATGACAAAGCCGCAGTGAAGCAATGACGAAGAGCCAGGAGCGATGACGGTGTCGAAGCCACAGCAATGGCGGTGGAAAAGTCTACAAACTCTACAACCCCTTCTGTCCACACGAAGCGTTACTTCCTGAAAATGAAAACCGGTACGAAGGCTTTGGTCACTGTTCGGCGCAGCAAAACTGTACGCGACAGAATGCCACGTAAGCAGGGTGCCAGTACGCCTCTTTTATAGGAGCACTGGTGGTTTAACTCGGACGACAAGAAACCATTTCGATCGAATGATTGAGGAGCGCGGACCCAAAAAGTAGAAGAATGTAGAGCAAGGGAGAATTCTTCCCATCCGCACATAGACTTCGTAGTGCATGGGGAGTAAGGAGAAGGACTCAAGGTTTCTATAGAAGTTAAGGTCGAAAATCACAAAAGAAAAATATTTCAGTAAAGCTGAATCTAATCCTACTCAGGGCTTTTGGATTCCAAAGATCCAAAGTGGAGAAATCGACGACTAAGGGAGTAACCGCAACCGGTTTAACAATCTCATATGATTTCTTGCATGTTTTTTGGAAAGAATTTGACTGTTTCTAAAGTGACATCGCGATTGACGATTACTATAGTGTACAAAGTAATGACGAAACGTGATGCGTCCTATAGGTATCAGCAGAAGCGGCCAATGCAGTCCACTCTTTACAAGCGTTGTCCTTGTATAGTCCATTTATTATTTCACAAACCGTGTTATCGTTATTTCGTTTCTTTCAGTACCGACTGCGAGCGAAGCTGACAGGCTCCACTCCAGATCATAGCGAAGTTGTAAAGTTTCGATGCTCGCAAGGTCCAATCTATCGACAGGTTTGCTTGCAGTCTATCTAGAGGTCCAGTCTATCTACAGATTTTGTATCTTCGACGTGTTTAGTATCAAAACTTAGTATAGCGAAATTGTGAAGTTGGCAGGTTACGGTCTAGTCTCTGTACTCCAAACATGGACTCTCGTCTGTGCAAATCTTGCTTCCATCACAGCCGAGGCGAGTTTCGCCGGTTATGAGACTTCCGATGTGCAACATCTATTAACATATAAATAAAGTTACTGCCGGCTCTTGCAGCCTTTAATCTACACTCAACTTATAATGCATTCCAAGTTTAATATGTTGTATGAGAAATATCGAAGTCAGGTCACAAGCAGAAGTGAATTATATATCACTGTCTGTGAGAGAAAATCATACCCAGACCATAAATCAGTAGCAGGTGCGTTCGAGTCATGCACAGAAAGAAAATGGTCATTCCGAAATATAATAAAGTCGAAACAAAAAACCAGAAGCAGACGCGTTCAATCAATGGAGAAAGAAAATATACCGATGCTGAAAAATAATGATGGACACGAAACGTATGAAAATATGGTGTATTACGTTTAGTTGAAGAAAACCAACGAAATGTATAAATCTATAACCCATCGCTTCTCATAACAAGGACAGCCACCAAAATTAATGTAGCACACACTGCTTGTACAGATCTAAAAAAGTCAGAATATGTATATAATCTGGGTCTCCCGCTTATTTCCAACTCTATCTTTCACGCGAGAAAACACCCTCTGCAGTTTCAAAACTGTATGTGTAGAGAGACTCTTAGGAAGAAAATCACCTTCCAGATCGTACTGAGAAATTATCAAGTTTGAGTAAAATAAATTGTATACTCTCGTAAAGCGAAATAAAATATTTTTCTCAATTGTAATATTAGTTATGAATTATATATATTTTTTAATTAGTTTCATATTTCATGCAACCATTTGGTATAATGAAGATCGACGACCATTTTATAAGTTATTTTCAAGAGGAGTTCATGTGAAACGACCCTTGGACCTATTCACATTAGCAAACACGTGAAATTTAACCTAAAAAACCTTTACAAACAAAGTAACCCAAATTTGCAACGGTCCAGATCGCACTAGAGAGTATTTTTTCTCCAGATTGCTTTAGGCCCAACTTCAGTGAAGACTCCCTAAGTCTCTAAAGTCACTTTTCAGTTAAAGTTCGGATGTAACTCGCGTAACATGATTTAACCCATGTAGCGTTATTCCCGGGTCCAGGTTGAGACTTTGCTCGGCTCTCTTGCAGGTTCAGAAGGAGCTACTGTAGTTAGCTTGTGTAACTTAGGGTTGTCGAATCGGGCGGGCTGTGGTCCTACTTCACTCGTCTCGGACTCCATGGTGTGGGTTCTCCCACCTTGTTGCTGTTTATGCGTTACCCATGCCAGGTTCAATCTGGACAAATCGAACGCTGACGGAGCAGAGCTCTCTACGCGGTAGACGCTCCGATCGTGATAGGCAACCGTGCTGGCCACGTCTGTGGATCCCGGACTGTACCAAGAAATACCCGGTGAATCTACAGTAGATCCGCAAGTAGAAGCAGCCCGTGGAGAGGCAACAGACCCGGTAATTCTAGTTCCCCTTAGGCTTGTTGCAATCTGTCGAGTGGAGAAATGCAGGTACACATCATCGCTTTGGACACATTCCAAACTCCGCCGAGGAAGCAGGCGCAGATTTTGCTCATTTAAAGGTGTCTGTTGAAAGGACAAGAATCATGACGAGTGTTCTTGAGAAATAACCCAATCCTACGGAGATTCAGCTCATCCTTTTGTAACTGTTGAAGGAGCACTGAGCACGGAGAAGCTCGTCGACATAAAGTTGGAAAAACTTCCCCAAGTGCTTTGAGCAAAGTCGGAAGACTTCCTGCACATGGGCGAGACCCGGGCTCTGCCGAAGTCCATGACTACGGTCGTAATGTCAACCCAGACGTGAGGCTCTCTGTTTGAGATCTGGCAGCGCCGGCCCCCGCCTTCTGCTAGTCTCAGGATGGTTTGACGGGGTTGCAGGAGTTTCCTTTTCGGTTCGGAGGACTTGTGACAACTCTGGCTTGCAGTTCCTCTTCTGGTCTGTTTGCCCATGATTGAAATACTGTCTTGTAATTAATTATATCCGGTCTCTAGTTCCTTTCTCGATTGAGTTGCTTATCGTGTGACAAGCGTTTTTTGGGGTGTCGTTTCCCTTTTGTTTTCCATTCGAAGAAAAAGTACGGAATCCTCCTCGAGTACTATTGGAAGTAGACGCAGGTTCTCCTTACTGGATGTGTATCGATGACGTTACGACGAGCGGTTGCTACATTGTCCAAATCTTGATTCCTGCCTCCGAATTATCGGTTTCATAGATTGGGCTACATGCCAACACTGCGCACGCGTTCTTCCGACCATCGGATTGGAGTCTTACTGCGTCAGTTTCTTTCAAGGAGATTCTGGAAATTGCATTGTATGATTCTCAACTGGAAGAAGCGGTCCTGGTCCCCGAATTCTCGTCTAATTGGGATAATAAGACCTGAAAACGAAGAGATGGATTGCGGCACGGTCACGAACGATATGAGGTGGCGTCCCATCAGCAACCTGGACGAGAGAGATCCGGAACTGAGACTCCACATTCTGCAGGGTAAATTCGACGGCACGACTTCGCATGAAAGCTCTAGGCCTGGTCGAAGGGACAATTCTTGCTGCAACTGGGAGACTGACGGACCTGTGCGGGTCAAACTCAGAAGAGATGTAGTAAGGAAGTCCAGAGGATCTCCTTGGAGTAAGCTCAGCTGGGACCTCATACTGTCTGTGCTCCTGCGACTGCCATACAAAAGCCAGTTCCGTTTTCATGCGGTTTGCAGAGAGTGGCGGGACAATTTGTCATCGAGCACGTTCGCTGAGGAGACAGCCACTCTGAAAGTGTCTGCCCCTGCTCCTCAGGTGATCTGCGCGTATGAGTACCTTGGGCCGAATCGAGTAGAACCTGATGTCTACGGACCACAAGATTACATTCCGGACGGTGCAGTCGAACTCGCGGAAAAGCTGCACGATGCTTTCACCAAATCTCATCAAAGGAAGGTACACGGGATGGATCTGTCGTTCGCACCCTCTTGGCTGATCGGGAACAGAATGACAGCCTGCCGGGATGGAATTCTCTTATCTTTCTCGAAAACTAGCTGGAGATGTTCGGGTCCTTCTTCCGCCCACGGTGGAATGTGCCTCCTGAACCCATTCACCAGAACGTGGAGAGAGCTTCCGCCGGTTCCTCTCAGGGGTTCCGAGTTGTTGTGGACAGATGATGTAATGGTGGAGAAGGGATCACCTTCTCATTACAAAGCGGTCGTTCTGATGGGTGCCGGGGATGGCAATCAATGGTCCGTGTACCAGTTCTCATCGAAGACCGACGAGTGGAGAATCACAGCAGGTGATGTTCCGGAGGAGTTTCCTCTGGATGCGATCGGCCGGAAGTACAGATACCTCTCTCAAGCTTATATGTTCACGGAGGATCTGCTGTACTTGTGGAGGGGAAATCTAAACGGGGATTTGCTGATTCACAGCTTGAGCGATGGAAGCCTGGTAAGGATGGCTTCGGTTGGTTATCCGGAGCTTCCTTCAGATACGATGAATTGGCGATTCCTGAAAGTCCATCTTGTGGAACATCGGGGAGAAATCTATGGAGGGTGGTTGTTGTCGGGCTGGAGGCCCCGACCAGGATGCATGTTTGGTATAAGCAAGCTTGATCTGAAAGCCATGAGATGGGGTGAGCTGGCGATTTTGCCACAGGAAACTCTCGAGTGCAACCTCGGATTCGTTGAACATGCCAAGACAGGTATGGATTGCAGGCCACATGAGTGGAAGTTCTACGAGCATAAGGCGGTGGTTGTTGTGGGTGACTACATCTGTATCAGCATAACCTCCGATCACGTAAATAAGGGAGTTAATCTTCAGTATGTGGGTGGATATCACATTCCTTCCAAGTCTTGGCGGAATTTCGACTTTCACGATCCATATGTTTCCGGTACCCACGAATTTGAGCTCTTTGAACCGAACTGTCTACATGTCCACTTATGAGGAAGGTGAAAGGAGGTCAACTTGACGTTTGGGTCATCAGTTTGAGCTCTCGAGAACGGAAATTTTCTTCAGATCAAGGCGATTTCGCTTCGACAGGTCGAGCTGACTGATGGTTCCGATGTATATAGCAAAGTGTAAATCATAGAGATGTAAATCTGGTGGGAGCACTGGCTGGGTGGGGCCAAGGTATGTTGACAAATTACTACATTTTTCCTCACTCGTTATGTACATTTGTGGCGGTCTGAAGTCGCTCTTTAAACCAAAACTTCTCAAATTTGTGTGGAACCTTTAAGTTGCCGAAGATGTCCAAAGCTCTTGATGGTTATACAGTTACAGGAGGGGCTGGTTTCAGCAACAGCATTCAAGCTACTCCCACACACGCTTATACAACCACAAGAAAGAAAGGATCCGGAAGTGAAGTAGCCTAGTAACGTATAGCCTGCAATAGTCGATAGCCTGCAATAGTCGTAGGACTTCATGTACAGGTCACTTATGTATAGAACTGTCTGGACCTAGAATTGCCACTGTAATAAAGCGTTGCGAGTCGCCGTCATCGTCCCATGCATGTTTCCGAACATGTTAGAGACCATGTCGAACGCCTCGGGATTAACCTGCCACTGCTACAGACTTGACTTGCAATGCCAAAAGCGGTTCGAGACCATGCCAACATCCAGTATCTCCGGTTCTGAAATTCCGGCAGTTTGAGGCGGTTTCAGAGTATCGGCTCAAACTGCAAGGTATCAATAGAATTTGTTCAGATGAGCGGTCAGCATTTTATGAATCAAGGAGCTGCATCGGAGAGTTCGAAGAAATCCAATACTGACTTCAGTAAACAGTTCAACTTACATTTTACAAGTGGCCGGCTTTTTGGCGTGGGTAGATGGTTATGATATACGGCTTCCATGTAGGAGTTGTGAACTTTTTCCAGAACCGGTCCCCGAGAAACAAGCACTTTGAGGAAGTCACGTGCACGTTTGTCACATCCGGTGACAACACACCACACCACTCCACTTTTTTTTTTTTTTGGTTTTTTTTTTAAGCCTCTTTTCGCTGTGGGGCTTTCTGCAGCCGTATGCTGCTGCCCATGCACAGCATGAGTCCCCCCGCCAGGGGGACTCGACCCCACCCCACTCCACTAGCCTGGCGGCTGGGCCTAAGGCCGCCCAAGCCTGTTTGGAGTCTGGACGGGGCCCTTGCGGTTTGAGCCTCATTGAAGACTAGATCGGAGAAGCGAAACCACCCACTTGAGGTTACACCTTTCAACCTCAATCGAATACAGTATGCTGTAACCCCAATTGCAACTCAGATAGCAGCGTCTTTACCGTGGTGTTTTGTGGACACTCATTTGCACGTACGTGTACATATAACCAGTACGACTACGTTGTTACGACAATGAATCGAGGGATCAAATGTGTCGTCGGTAGTAAACGAACATTGATCACCAACCCATTTTACTAATTCCCGTCTTCAGGTCTGATTTATCTACAATGACGTTCAACCGCAGCTCAAGAATAGCAAGAAAGTTTTAAGCTGGTTAACGAGTACTAGTTCTCTGTGCGCTCGACTCTTAAGCGCTTAGGGATGTAAACTGGTACATGGGAGAAGTTTCTGCTATCGAGTTTTCGCCGCAATCAGCAAGAGACAAAGGACGAAACACAATCTCCGATTCCAAGAAAACTTCCAGCGCGAGGAATTGCAACGCCTCACACAAATGAAAACTTCCAAAGAGCGGTAACTTGACTTGCACAAAAAGCGGTAAAATTTCGTACTCACAGATTATGCATGCTTCCGTTCGCAGACGTAGACCTAGGAGATACATTAGTCCGGCAAATGACACTAATACCTCTGATTTTCCTCTCAAAAACAGGCTGCTGTGTATATGAGACTGGAAATCTTGAGCCTAATCTGGCTCCCCGGCACTCTTCCTCGTCGGACAGTCTAATAGCATTCCATGCTCGAGTCGCTCCAGTGATACCTTTCTGGTTATCGTGAGTTCAAACGTGGATGAGTTATTCTGGTGGCATGTTTACTAATTTATTATTTCATCAGAAAGGTTAATAGTTGTTTATCATTAACTAATACTCTTTTTATATTCAAATCTCAATCTAGTACTTTCAGAAGCATGTGTGAGGGTGCTTTGTTTATTGTTATGTCTAGATCAGACTGTGAATTTAAGTGTATTTTGTATATAATGTTCATAAAGAAGTTAAAATGGTAATCTAGTTTAATAGCTAAATTTCATTTAATTATATCTATTATATTACAGAAACAAAAAATTAAAGACAGTAGCAGATTACGTGAAGCAGAAAATCAAAAGCTTTCAAAAGTACTCCCGTCCAGAGAGCCAAACGAACCTTTTCAATTTTCTTCTTTTTACCGCGCTTTTCCTCACCCCGGTTTACGTTCGCAACGGCCCTTTGGATGCATATTTGAGAAAAGGTGACTCGAGTATAAAGTAAACTTTAATTCAATATTTCTTAAACCCCCACTGTATATGGATATAAGATGAAATCATCCATAGATATATATATATATATATACACGTCGCATGGTCGCAAAGTTTTCGTGTATGCGGCTTGGCTCCGTCGACTGCAAAGATAGATGCGGTCGTAGTTTCAGAGAGCTTTTCTTTTGTGTATTCCTTTTCTCAGATTGTGCTACAACTTACCATGAGAGGCGCCAAGGGTATCATTAATTTTTTTTATGCATTACGTATTTAGAAAGAGAATTTTCACTATTCTACAGAAAGCTTTAGCATATTTGGTCCTTAGAAGAACAATTACACTAGACGATGCTACTTCACGTGCATCTGTTATATGCAGGAGTTTTAATTTATCCAAGTGTGGTGTGTGATATTTTAGGAACCAGACCTCATAGCTACTGATAGCGGAGCTTGACTCCGATGTTCTTCCTCCCTTCGGGGCTATGGTTGCTTGGCCCTTCGGGTCCGTCTTTCCTTTGTAATGCTTGATGGGGTCTTTCCATCCGTTGGGTCGTGTGTTTGTGCCGCACTCTGTCGGTAGACAGGTAGAATTACCTGGCTATAGCAAGCGATATGAAACTGGCGCGACAGAGATTTCGCTTTGATTCAGATTCGGTCAACCGCAGGTGCCTTTCACCGGCCGTAAAATGAACCATGAAAGTGATATCAGTGTCGGTATTCTTGTAGAGACTAGTAAATATTTCTTCTATTAAAACTAAAATTTTAATAACACAATTCACATTTCTACGGTCGGCCAACATTAGTTTCAAGAGCAATACTAACTGATATAAAAGATATTATATAAAACTTGTATGAAAATACATATATTTTGAACGAACTCTCAAACTGAGAATCTTGGAAGCGTTGTGGGAGGTTCTAGTTCCGGAGGCCGTGTACCTCACCTCAGTCAGGGTCGCGTCCTGATGTTCACGACCATATCGCCGTGATGGTTTGTGCACATTGGCCTCGCTTCATATGTGCAGAGACCGTAGTTCCTTGATAGTCTCCACCAAGGCGGGAGATCTTGTACCGGAACTCTTGAACTAGGTTCGTAATCCTTCGGAGAATCGTGTTAGTTCGTATTGTGCAAAACAGAACATAGTCAGACGAGATCATATGGAAGGGTTTTTCACATGGATCGTAAGCTACAATTTCAAGAAGAGAACTTTACGCTGGAAGTCTTAAGCATTCCTTGAACGGATCTTAACAACTTTCATCGCCTGTAATCCGCCGTATGGAGAAGATCCTACTTCATCGCAGTGGGAAGGAAGGTCAATGAAAGGAGGGTCGATATGTTATCTTACCTCTCACGCTTAATACAATTTTCAGTCTGGTTCGGTGTTCATGAACGCGAATTCACTTTCCCGCTTTGAAGAGCTCGTGTTATCGATCTGGCCTGCGTCCCGTTCCAACACCAGACACAGGCTCCTTGTTCCATTTTAGAAGTATATTAATCCGTTGCTTTTCAAAGACGCACGCAGCCGGTAGTTTCTTTCAATCCACTGGCTCGGGTTTTGCTGTAGGCATTCGGATGGTGTTGCTAGGAAGCAACAGATGGTGTTCTGAAAGGGAAAATGCTCAATTTCTGTTCAGACAGAAGACGACAAATTGGTAGACAGACAGGGAAGCATGTCCAATGTTGCCGTGAATTTGATGCGAGAGGTCAGTAAGAGCCGTCTTCGGGCGTTGCAGAAAGCTTTGGATTGTTGTTGTGGTCACATCTTGACTGCTTTCGTTACAAGGGCACACATCTTCTGTGGTTGGGATGGGCTCAGTCTGTACCAAACTCATCCAAAGAGTGTGACGTCTGTTCCCTTCACCATCCTGACGACTGTCTGCCACCGACGCGATTGAGCATATTTCGACGGGTTCATCAGCCACATCCTCATATTTGGGACTGACTTTTTGGTCGAGGCAGCGTGTAGGCTCAGTTAATAGCAACCCTGGATGCAGAAAGTGCTTATCCATGGAGAACCTTGATCCGGTCACTAATCGGAGCTCCACTGCCTTTTCTTTATTCATCTTGTGGCGTATCCAGATTCCAGAAGGTGATCTAAAAGCAGAAAGTCTCATGGTACGTGTACGTTCTTCGGTTGAAGTGTGGCGAGATCTCCACAAAAGAAGTAACGTTTTAAACTGGCAAGCACACCAACAATCAACGACGCCTGAGCGAGAAGCTCGACTCCAAATTATATCAGCCAGAACTGCGTTCATCTTGCATGAGGTACTCCTTGGAACATACATTAGGAAAACAACGAAAGAAGGTACACCAACGATTTGTGATGATTGATCAAACTGGAAAGTGATGACGATGGTGCGACAGCCATCACTCACTGCCAGTCTATGCGCACAAGTCCGTAAACGACATCTCTAGCAAGCAAGTAACATTGTTACTGACATATGCGTTCAAGCGTGGTCATCAGTTCAAATGGAAACATGTTTAGTGACAAACGAATTCCAAGACCTGGTAACTGCAAGTGCGGCTTACGATGGTCCCTGGTTCCTGTTCTTTCTTATATAATTGATCGACACACCACATTATTAAGTCAAACAGAGAGCAGAGCAAGTTCACAGTTTCATGCTGGGTCAATAAAATCCGTCCCAGTATATTTACACTGCGCGGACTACGGGTTCAGAGGTTGCTATGCCATCTCTGGTACTTATGATTCATGGGAGATCTCGAGTTACTGCTGCAGATAGAAGAATGTGGATATTTAAGCACTGCCGTGGTAGTCTATCGTGGGGGGACGATCCATCGGAAATTCAGTCATCGGTTAGGATAAACTCCTAAATAACGCATCATCTTGGAATACTACAGAGACTCAACAAGCTCCTACGATTGTCTCGAGCACACGTGTTGTTGCTGGAAGCAGGGCAGCAGGGCACAATCAGAGCATATACTCTACTGACGACGAGAAGGTTCATGTTGCGGCTGCAGGTCAAGTCATGTGTTGCACCGTTTTGTTCTTTCCTTCGATCCACACGACACGCGTGACGTGTGCGACATCGCTTATCGCAGTGTCAACTTCGATATACAAGTTACGGAGACATATAAAAGTTACGGAGTACAGCTGATGATGCTTCGAACATGTGTCCCTGTTCGCTCAACGCGCTGTGTTCGACTACACGCAAAACATCAGGCTGAGACACCGGTAGACATGGGAAACATTAATAGACGGAATTTTCTACAGACCTTTTTCGCTTTCCTGTAAACTTGACCGAAGAGACGCCCACTGTCTTCAAGGGCCAGACCCTTTAGAGCACGAAAAACTTGCAATTACCATCGAGCATAACAAGCGGATACGAGACCACCTAGAAAGCTCAAGATTCTACCTTCCGTTTCCTTCAAAAGATTGTTCTTGGAGCTGTTTTAGTCGCTTAGCCGTGCTCACACGCGGATTACCCCTGCAGTTTTCCAGGTCGAGGGCCAGACCAACACGCTAGGTATAACTTTTTATTTCGCACAGAGTGATGAAAGCTCAAGGAGAAGGAGTTGCCTCGAGAGGGCCACCATTTATTCACCCCAGGAACTGAAAGATTCTCAACACTTGGAAAGAAGGTGGTGTATATCATTTCGCAATGCCAAGGCCGAGAAGATCTTCAACTTCTCAATATGTTCCTGATATTGAGCATGAAGAACTGCAACCAAGTTTCTCCACTGGAACACATGGTTTGCTAACTAGAGTTGAAAGCACGAGTAGTAGCTGAGAGCACATTCTTTCAAGTACAGAGTATGACACGAGGAAGTCTCTGCTGAACGAGCCCAATGATAAAATAGTGTGGGGCCATCAAAACAACAACTGAGAAGCAGATCGCAGGCAGGAGCGAGGTCGAGGGAGATCTAGAGTCTAACAGTGTGTGGAATGAAGTGACTGAAAATTTTCCAGCAGCAACAGACAGGTCAGCAATGTAGGAGGAGGTGTTGGAAGTGGTGCAGGAAACCGGGCTCAAAAGCCGTCAGATCCGCATCGTGAGTTGGGTGTTAGGATGGTGGCATGCTGGCTCCGACGAGTTGTGGTGGTCCACGCAAATGTTCTTCATTCTCCTGGCTGATTGATGAATCGCCTTCTAGACTCTGGAAAGGGGGAAGAGGAAAAGGTCTATAGTTCGCCAGAGCCATGGCCGGAAGATCACGGGGCTTTCACCAAACACAGATTGTCATCGCAGTTCACATATCTGGTGACTTGTTCCGGAAGGCTCGGACTTCCCCAGAGAAGAGTTGAAGATAATAACTTCCCGATTTCAACTTTTGCCCTTTTCCCTGCATGTCAGTAATCTCCCATGGCCAAATTCATGAGGAATGATGTGAACTAATTGATCTTGCATGATTCATTTTCATATTTCATACCGTTTATGTTCTTGAGCTAGCCTGTAAAAGTACTTGACGGTCATCTTCAGCAAGATCGACTGAATTATTCAGCGACAAACTTACGTCAAAGTGATTTGAACATATGCCAAGAAGAATAACAGAGTCTTTGTATTGACTCCTGAAATTCAGATTCCATGTCTACCACAGGTGAGGATTCGGCTAAGGACACGTTTCTACCGCCTATCTTTAATAGTGTAATTAACAGGAGGTTAGGGTTCCAGCAAGATATGCTACAGAGATCAGCAGCGTATCAGCAAAGGATGGATGATAAAGATTCTGGCGAGTAAAATCTGCAAGTTTCGTTGGTAAGTTCAGAGAACCGGAAAGTAGCCGAGTCCACAATTGCACACCACTCTGTCCTTCCTACACAGGATTAAGTTGGGTCCTTTCTCTCCTGTCTCGTGTTCTTCATTCGTATATAAGAATTAAGTATGAGATTCATGACAGATTCACAAAGAGGAATATAAAACCGACGTGCCGACAGTGAACAGTTCCCTCAAGCGAATCATTATCTGCTGCTGAAAGATAAATTAACAGGGTACTAGAAGCTTCATGGAAGTTACTTACAAGTTCTATGTGGAAACCTCTGCGGATTTCTTAAGTGTGATCGGAAGAAAAATTCTAAGATTTCTGTGCTTGCCGTTCGATGTACGTTCAGAGCTTTGGTTTTTAACAGAATATTCTTGTTTCAGGAATGAGTTTAGTCAGTGAAAATGATCCAAGCCTTTCTCTTTACTTTCTCTTTCTCTTCTATTGCAGACAACTTTACGATTAGCAATATTCCTCTCATTGTAAATGAATGACTCCACGCGTTTTCCAGGTGACATGCACGAGCCCAATGGTACATGCCTTTGTTGCCAGATTGGTCGATGCAGCGATCAAGTGTCCTAAGATCGTCCGTTATGTTTACCTCCAACCTGCACGTTCTGTTTATAAGTCTTAGTGACTTTCGGCAAGGCAGAGTAGAGCAAGTCTGCCTGTCAACCGAACGGAAACCTCTCGTGAAAATCAAGTAAGCTTCATATGCGTTACCAAATGTATAAACACTGTTCACCGTTTCTTACTGACATGCCCAGCCCACGAAATCATGGCCCGCCATCGAGAGCTGCATCGGAAATGCAAAATTTAGAGATCCTTCCCTGATATGCGTTCGCGTTGTACACTGAGTCATAACAGGCCTAAGTCCGAGATTTGGAAGTTTGAGAGTGGGGCCGACGAATTTTGATACGAATGGTATCTCAAAAGCTTATAGAAGGAAGAGCAAGGCATTCCGGAGATTGAAGGTGAGGTAGCGAGTACCACACGGTGATGCCCGGAAAGTTAAGGACAAACAAATTTTCTGGCAATTTATTCTCCATCAAGTTCAGAGCCCAGCAGGGAACCCACACCGGAATGAAGGTATGTGGACTGCACCACTCCAACAGTCTTATCAGTGGTGACAAGGTTTTTACCTGAATGAAGAAACTGTCATAACTTACATAATTCACAGTTCAGATCACAAGAAAAACTTCGCTACTTTGCATATGTTTAGGTTTCTGTCCAGTAAATAAGGGAACTTGAACAGGAACAGATGACACCCTTCTACGTGGAGGTCCATGCACTTTGTAAATAGCTGGCAATGAAAATCGTTGCAGTACTGTGCCAGGAAGGGTACAATATAACATTGCATTGTCCTCGCGCTGAAAGTGGCATGCGGTGTGACAAAGTTTAGACCCCAGGCAAAGATGAGGAAGACTGGGAAGTAAGCGGGCCCGTTTGTGAGTTGTATCTGTGCGAACATCGACAGGCATATAAAGCCTAAAAGAACGCATCCACGTGAGCATCTGATAAGCTCCGATGTACAGGAACATATGAGTAGGTGCCAGTTCACTCTGACTAAGAAGACCTTGACCAGTACACCAATTGCATGCAAGCGTCAACGGAGTTCCTAGTATGTCTAAACACGCCCAATTTCCAGTGGCTTTGAGGGTGCTCTCCTTCATTTGGGAAGGGTTCAAGGGGATCTTGATCAGGTTGGCAATTTCCTGCCTTTGTTTATGCTGTCTCTTGGTTCCAGAAGCATATCTACATTAGAACTTGGCACGTTGTCAATCCCACTAAAAGATCTGCGCACGCCGGCCTCCATGCGTAGGTCAGCCATTTCTACTGTACTCTGAATCGCTGCACCAGGAGGCCACAGGGCGGTTGGATTAGTGCGGAGGGGGAACTGTACAATACCAGCGTAAGGTGGAGACTGATTTTCAGTATGTCCTGAATTTCTTTGTAATGTGGAATGAAACTTCAAACTGTAGACTTGAACTGTCACGATAAGCGTCATAGATTTTATCTGCAGGATGTTTTTGTGTATCATGAAGAAGGAGAGATGCTGCAGAATACTTGAACAGGTTTGCTAGAATCACCAAAGAAGTACAGAAAGAAAAGTTGGATGGCCACTCTCCTAAAAGGAAGAGACGTCCAAGCTCTGGATGGATACTGTAAAATACACCGGGATAAGTTATTTTGGACCACATATAACGTATACTAACCGAGGACAGCAAGACATCAAAAGAAAACGAGAACAGTCATCCGCGTTCTTTTCCTGCAATGAGCAGAGGGCAAAATCGGTGCCTCCATGCTCCCTGCATGTTGGTAACCTTCGCCTCCTGCGCGTAGACCACCTCGTCTTTACTATTTGCTGAAACGCCCAGTGGAAAAGGGAAAGCGATGGATGCAACGCATAGTGAAGAGGTAACTCCATAAAGTTGCACCTTTTGTGGGGCGATCCTCCGCCAAAAGTGGAGGCGGCTGGTTAGTGCAAGACGAAGGAATCAGAGGGATAGCAATGATATCCCTCTCCTCGTTTCCTGCTCGATTCATGGAGGCGGCTTGCTTATGCTGGGAAAGGCAAGACTGGCAGAAGAAGACAGGAATTAAACAACGACGTTCAGTGACCCCTGTCTGCCATTCGCAGTGCAGAAGGCTCTCGAGTCCGAAACTAAACGAAGGTCTGCGAGAGGTCCTACATTGTTCAATAGCCATAGTCAGTGTCAGGACTACATGCTACAAACTGCTTCAAAAGAATCGACTGTGCTCACGTTAACGTATTTCCTACTATCCGGACGAGTTGGGATTCGTCCATCGGCCCTAAGAGGTGAGAACTCAGTGAGGATATACAAGCCCTTAGCGGCACTGCTCATTCTTCCGCACAAATGAAACGTGGTATTAAATTGCTGCAAACATGGAACCCCAGATGATCCACGGGAACCTTGTATCTGATGCACGCCTAGCCTTACGAGTGCTCTGAGTTCTTCATATATGCTTCCACGATTGATTTCAGACTGCTCTTCAGAAGCTGAGGAAACACATTTCTATACACAAACGAGATTGACGGGGACCCGGGAGTTTCAAAACTAAGTTGAAGTGTCCTCCTCTAGTCGCTTGTAACAGGAAAGGGCGTATTTAGAAACACCTGGCTCCCTTCCATGTGGCTCTGTGGGCAGTTAAATATAGGGAAGGCATCAAGTGCTTCATAGGTTCAACTTCTGCTTGACTCCCGAGACAGACTCGGGAACAAGTCAAAACCTAGAGACTTGAAGAATTCACCTGTCCACAAAAAGGTTCCTGCCGATTCGCAAGGAGATTGTGTTTGCAAGATCACACTGTAGATAAGTGACTGAACCTCGAATACTGACTCCGACCCCAATCTGTTAATGTGTTCCAAATGATGTTTTGTGGCAGCTGAAGGCATCTACACGCTCAAAATGGAACTTCAGAGTCCAACGGCGAACTGCTCATCGACAACTCACGGGGACAGAAACCAGACGAGCTTGGGATCATGCAGGAGACTATTCTGAACGTGCAGACGCCAGCGGAGAAAGACTGGGGCACTCCGGACAAGTGGCGAGTCCACTGCTAGACCTGAAACATCGGAAGCATTACCCAATCAAAGAGCGAGCACAAACAAATAACAATGTAAGAACGACTGCCCTCTTTTATTCTTATTACCTGTTTGTGCTCGGATCAAGGAGCAGCGAGTCAGAGAGAAAGATCGGTTCAGATAGCAGGCTGGACAAGCTGCTGCGCTACCATTTCCACTTAGAAAATAGAATTTTCACAAGCCCGTCCAACTCTCAACCATAAACTAATCCCGGGCGGAACAAGCACCACTTCTGTGCTTGGACTGTTTGCTCTGCATCGGAACAGCGAAGTTGCCAGTCTGTGCGTTTAGAAGAAGGTAGAAGAAGGTAGAGCAAAGTCTTTCACGAGTTCGAGTTTTTACCGCTCAGCAAATGATTCCGTAATTTCAGACACTGCCTGTCAAAAGAGATTCTGTCCACTGTCTAAACTCAACATACAACCTCTCTCATCGATATCCTTGAAAATCGGAAATTGGGTAGATTTTAGATCGCGACCTGTCTGGATAGATCTTAACCCATGGTTACGTTTGAACCTTAATAGTCATGAAATCTTGTAAGTCCGGAAATTGGGTAGATTTTAGATCGCGACCTGTCTGGACAGATCTTAACCCATGGTTACATCTGAACCTTAAAAGTCATGAAATCTTGTAACGTACATGAATATTCTGATCTAATAGTTTCGGTATGGATGAAATTTGAGGTTACCTGTATCGATGAGGTTCAACTTGATATGCAGTCAATTTATTTAACAATGTGGTCTACAGAGATGTAAAACGTATCTTGTTTCTGTTGAAGTTATTTTCTTCTTCAGGTGTACTCTAGTAAATAAAAACCATAAAATACTTCCCTTTCACCGGATCGGGAAAGATTTCTCTTAACAGAATATCACGTTGATTCAATCACGTTGTGCCCACACTTGATTCAAGATTTTTGATAAGTTTTGAGTGGTTCACAGTGGCATGATCCCATCTCTAACTGAGTTAAGTTTCAATTCATAAGCTTTCCAACAATCACTGTAAATGAGGGTACTTCTTTTCACATATTTATAAAACCATTCAATAACAGTTTCTTCTGTTTGGATGAAGAATACAAACCAGAAACATTGTTCTTCTCCAATCAAAGATTCTTTTGCCTTAATGAAACTTTCCCTTTTCAAATTTCAGCTCGTTAATCTTTTTATCATTCTTGGTCCATCAGTTTTATACTTTTTGTTTTCATAATATCTATTCACATAGATGTCTGAAACGAAACCAAATGTAATTGTGTGAGTTTCTAGTTGCAATTTTTTCTAGATATTTTTTTGTCATGTATTTTACTCGACAGAATATTATACTCAGAACAGAGAAAAAATTACACTTTTTTCGTCATGGATTTCACTCGACAGAATATCGTACTCAGAACGGAGAGAAAATTACACGTTCATTCCGTTATTCATGAGCTGAACCTCAACTGCCAGCTAGGGTTTCTCCCATCCCTCGATCAGAGAAGCGGGGGATCGAGCCTGCACCTCCAAAATGGAAATGAGAAGCTATTCCCATCAAGCTAACGCATGATTGGTGTTTCAAGTGGATCTTTCAAACCAAATAGGCAATATACTCCACCTAGAGTTTCAAACATCACTTGTAAAATAATCATAAAACCTGTTATAAATTAAAGAAAGCATCTCACCTAGCTAACGAGGCTTTCTTGCAGTACGAGCAATGGAAGAAAATTTTGAGAAAATAATAACGTATTTTGAAAATAAAGAATAAATATACTAATATGCAAGTAAAGATTTTGTGAATACAATATCCTCTGTCTTATAGCTTGTCTTCCCTTCTTTACCAACTTCTTCAAGCCAGTGATCAACAATTCCGCTTTATGAACCTCAAAAAGGGAAGAGGAAGTGGTTTGAGTGGTTAACCAAAACAGTTCAGTAGCGAGAAGGCCTCAGTACAGCTAACCTGAGTTAAAGCTACCGAAAGTTGGAGAGGATCTATTGCCATGCACGTCATTCTTACGCGTGACTGCAGCAAAGTGGATTTGGGGAGAAACTCACCGGATCTCCCTTCTCGCATGTAAACGCCATGAGGTCAGGTCGCGTCAGGAAAGCTCGGCCGGGATTACTCGCCGTGACTCGGCCGGCCCGCCTACCGTAGCCGGAGGGAGGCGGCAGCCCTTTATAGAGTAAGAGGCTCAGTCAATAGGTTGGCAACAGCCGGTGGTAGTCTGGTAGAACGCTCTCCAACTGTCCAACGCAGAAGATGCCGTTTGCTGGTCCCCGACGAAACTTGCAGGTCTGCACCGCAAGGAAACTAGACTACCTACGAACTAGGACCGCAACTCTGTAAAGCCTGATCACCTCGTTACCTAGTACACAACGTCGTCAACTGTATGGTTCATGCTTTCGGTCCTGTTCGTCAGTTCGGGAAGACGTCGGGTTCGAGGTGTAACAGAGAAGAACACGCGACGCAATGAATAGCCAACGGATGGAAAGACCCCATCGAGCCTCGGTTCGGGGGATAACAGCACTCGGTGGAGCCCCGCTAAAAGGTACCGTAATCATCATCATCCATTCCTCGCGGCAATTTTGCAGGCTGACAAGTTTCGCATTCATAATCTCTTTGTCTTGACGTCCAGATCAATGAACTCCCATTTTACGTCGTCTACACACAATTAAAGCGCTCGATGGCCATGAGGGAAGCTAAATCCCTCATCCAGTAGGTAGCGAGTGCAGGGAATCATGCTTGGGTTTCCAGCGGCATATTCGAAGGCTTGGATTGGCGAGACCATGCCGTGCTGATGACAGTGTTGAAGACGAGCGAAGACAACAGGAAGGTGAACAAAAGCGGTTGCTTGAAGGTAATCGCTTTGCTTAGGATTTGTCCTTTTAGAGCCTGGATCTAGTGTCGTCGAGAACACGTGTTCGACAAACAACTGGGGTCAAAACATGCCGACCATATGTGCCCCTGCGGGTTGGCGAGAAGGTAACACCATGGGAATCGTGGTTCGAGTCTATGATGCGCCGCCTCGAGGCTCGAGCACAGCAGCGGCCGGGGCCAGAATGGCGCAACGAGCACGGCACTCCAAGAGCAGAATGCCAAGAAGGGAAACATGCTTATAAGCATCGGTTAGATTCGTGGTAGCAAAGTCGAATAGTCAGTACTGCTTTCTAACCCAATTAGAGATTGGATTGGACACGATGAAAAGATCACGCACTGGTCGACATCTTCAAGCCCTCAAGGTGTAGAAGAGATTAACACGTACCAAAGTGAGATAATTTAAACACCAAACAAAAGAAGATAAACTTATCCGGCACTACTAATAAGATCATATACATATTCACTTAGTGAGCAAAAGTTCCCACAAGTTCATCCATATTCACTTAGTGAGCAAATTTATTTATTTATTTATTTTAATTTTTTTAATCAAAAATTAAAATAATAAATTAAAATTACCATAAATAATATAGGTAGCTATTCATTCTCAGAGTTGGAACTTCATAAGCACGACAGTCTATTCATGTCTTATGGTCTATGTTCAGGTCTCTTCGCATTTTCAGGTTTGGATTAACCGTTAATATTTATAAATATTTTGATTTTTCTCATCAATTTGATCTAGGATATTAGCTTAACAATTATGAATTTTTTCGTTAACAACAAACGAGCAAAAGTTCCAAAAGTTCCTCTTGCATGCATACTTTTTTGAGTTCATGTATATTCAGTTGAGTCCATGTCGGAAGAGGGTGAATATTCATCTAATTTAATACCTAACCCTTCCGGCAGGAAGGGTTAGGTATTAAATTAGACGTCTCATTATTTATTAAATTCTGACTACAACTGTCCGCTCTTGTACATTCTGAAGCGCGAGAGCAGACTCACCACTTATGGGTTTTCTCAGGCTCTCTCCGTGTTTCCAGGCATGAGGTAACAAATAACATTTATGAAATTTTTTAATTTTTATGTTTTCTTAGTATATATTTTTTATTTAACACTTATATATTTTTTGCATAACCATAAACGAGCAAAAGTTCCCACAGTTCGTCGAGGATGTATATTTATTCTCTGAAACAATCCAAGTTATTGTAGTTGAGAAGCGAGAAAAACTACAGTGAGCGATTTTAGTTTGATGTTTCTTTGTCTCGGATATGGCTTGTGTCTGACTAAATATAATACACATGGAGATAAAACTCTATTCTCTTGAATATTATTTATTCATCTTCTCCGGATGGAGGATGTAAATATGCAAGGGTTTAATTTATTACCTAATTCTTCTCAAAATGTGACAAAGTACCGATCAATAATACGCATATGTACTTTGGGGATTTTGTCCATCAGCACTCCCCTTATGGTTTATGTCTGGGTCTTCCTGCATTTCTATGTTTAGGTAACAATTAACATTTATAAAATACTTTGATATTGTTTATAAGTTTGGTATAGAATTTTCATTTTAGGACTTGTATATTTTCCCATAACAGCAAGTGAAGAAAAGTTCCCAAAAGTCGATGGGACTTACGAGCGTGGTTTACACTAGAATGCTAACCACATAATACAGTGAGAGAACCCGAGTTAACCTAAAATCTTTCTCTATCAAAAGAAAAGAAACCTAAAGAATAGCGTCGCAGGTCTAACCCGCTTCTTACTTAGACAAAACAAGTAGAAATTTTGTAATCAGAATTACTGAAGTCCTAACCTACTAGACATTGCTGTTAGATCTAGAGATAGATTTTGCAAACTTGGACCCGCCCTAATATGCTGGTATGCTGAATCAGCGCAGGGAGAAGGGAGCTAAAGGACAAACCGTAAAACCTGGGAATCATCAGACTTGTAGAATGAAAAAGTATCCAGGGAAATGCCAGGAAACCCCCTCGCAGTACTCGTCCAAGTCAACTACCAAACACAACGATCCACACTAGTGAGAAGGAGAAAATGAGGAGGCACGAAGACCAAACTCTGCGTCAGCGCCTACGGTGACACCATCAGTGACTGAGTCTAGAAAGATAGAGATCCATGGAGGTTCTCACGTTCAAGACAAGGCAAATTCATCTGTAGCCATATGCGTCATATAACTTGGATGTGAATCAGGCATACAGTAGCTTCTCTTTGGACCGCTTGAGGAGTGTCAGAAGGAACGAGAGCCACAAGTGCTTTCAGCACCAGGTCTCTTATTCCATTCCGACTTCCTTCTCTCATAGCCACTACCTCGGCTTCATGAAGTGCATGCAACTCAGCCTAGAGCAAAGGACGAGAGAAAAGAGCTGTAGGTCGTTAGACACCAACCACCCTGTCATCTGATCTGCAGCTCGTCTGCTTCATTCATTGGGTTCTCTATCTGGAACGAACTTTTTGTATCGATTCTCTCCCATGTGCCAGATAGATGGCGAGAACTTGTGGAACGAAGAGAGCTTTTTTATCATCACAGGCTGCCCTGGCGTCTACGCCACGTAACCAGCATCTCAGATGAATTTGTCTCCTCATAGCAACTGCCTTTTTATCAGCTTGCCGAGCACACTCTTTTGTGTTTGCCATCTTCCTTTCCAGAAAGTGTGGGGTACCTTCCAGCACATTGAGTGGACTTTGCGGACAGAAGCATCTGGACTGTGGAGTGAATACCAATGCTCTTCAACTTCAAGAAAGTGTGTGGTTCGAGTAAACGGATGACCGGAGATATCGATCGGATGAAGTATCATTGTTTAGGGTTATGAGTTAGGGTTATGTTTATAGTTAAAGCCTACACCCTATTTAAGTGATGTCATCTATCGTGCATCACTTATATGGAGGAGCCTAAGAGGTACTCTGCACTTATTGTTTTGAAATTTCTGAAGAGAAACCAGCGCATGTAACCTAGGAGTGGTAATAAGTGGGAGGTCCAGACTGTGTGCAATTTCAGTTTCACGAATATGGTTTGCTGTTAAGGAGGAGGGTTTTGGCTGGGTTATTTTGAGTTCTATGTTTGCAGTTACGAGCAAAATAGATGCGAGGACATTTGCTGGATATTTCCCCACCCCACATCACAAAACTGAGAGCAAGTGCGAAGAGAACTCCAAAAGCTATCCCATACTGCAAAAACTGCACCAGGCTTGGATGTACACAAACTGAAGAGAAAATGACAAAATCTAAAAACAAATTTTGAAAGTGAAATTACTAATGAGCTCTAAATCACATCCTAAACTTTATGAGAATGGTTGTGACTTTAGAGCTAAGGATTGTGAGGTTTAGCCTTAATTTTCTCTTCATCTTCTGGGTGTTAGATGCATGGCTCTTTCGGTCTTTTTTCTCCTTGTTTGGCTAGATAATGTCTTCCATCCGTTTGTTATTCATTGCGTTGCTTTCTTTCATTTCATTGTTTGAATGAACTGAGTATTTCAACCGAAGGTGACAAGTTCATAAATTTGCTCCTCTGGATGAACACTGCATTTTCTTCAGACTCTAGATCTGATACCAACTGACACTCGTGTAATATTGAGCGATTCGTGGAGAAGATGCATATTTGCTTTTCACTAGTACAACAAAAAGATTTTTAGTGAGGAATCTTTAGACTATAGATCTTTCGTTATACGATAAAACTCGCACACTTTGTGCATCCTAACATGCCGTATACAAGAGCGTTTATGTCAATGACTTGTTATTACATAGTATCAAGCAGCAGTCATAAGATGCAACTTTTACTAATGTTGTTTGCTGATGTTATAGATGTGGCTTCCACTACACTCATTTCCCGAAGCAATTTAAGTTTCCACCATTTGAAAGTTATGAGACTAATAAGAAACCCACAATACTCACTACTACAACTACTATTTACAATTCACCCTTTTGGGAGTAGATGTGACTTATCTCCAAACATATATCCTCAACCTCTTCCTAGGTAGTTTGCATAAATTGATCTGCTCAATTTGTAAGTCTGGGGAGAAATAGAAATAAGAGGTAGTCCTTCCTCAAGAAAAATAAAATGTTACAAATGTAATATAGTTGCGGGATTATGCATTTATTTTTGCTATGCGTTAGCATAGCTATATGTAGATTATGGAAAATGGAAAGAAAGGGGATGTTTTTTCGTGTAACAGAACAGACGGATGGAATCTTTATGAAAATAAGAAATACAAAGGAAGTGGATAGATCCGAAGAAATCATTAACGCGTTGTCTCGCAATTGCATTGCAGGCATAGCTCTTTGTTTGTCATTTAGCGAAACATACGGATGAAGTCGTGGTGAAAACTGAAAAATGGAAGAATGCAGTGAGAACAGACGGATGGAATCGTTATAAAAATAATAAAAAAAGAGAATAAATCCAAAAAATTACTAACGTATAGCCCTGCAATTCCAATGCAAGAGGAACTCTTTCTTTGTCGTGTAGCAAAATAGACGGATGGAATCGTGATGAAAACCAGAAAGCAAAAAGAAGTAGCGAGAACAGACGGATGGAGTTATTGCAAAAACTGGAAAAGAAAAAAGAAGAGGATAAATTCAAAAATCGCTAACGCGTAGCCTTGAGAGTGCAATACCACTACAAGCAGATATCCTTCTTGTAGTTATGTTAAACATTATAAGGAGTAACTCTGGAGAGTTATTATTAAGTTATATTGTGTTTACTTCGCTCGTGGAGGTGCAACTTAGAAATCTCTTTATAATTCTCATTGTTATGAAGTAACAAAGACAATAGGGTCATTCAAACTTGGAATTTATAATTTTACAGTCATCGACGGAAATCTTTTTACAGTGATGGGATGTAAATGTTAGATATCTCTAGAGGTGATACATTAAATATTTACGTCTTCAGACATAATTCACGTAACGTCTCTACTCTTATAATCTGACACTTCAGTCAGCAGTAAATCCACGTCAAGATTTTGTCATTCGTTCAAAATTTGGATGAATGCAAGTTCAGTATAGAAAACATCCGGTCATTTTTGGCTTCTCACTCTCCAATCATCAGCTTCTGAGTTTCACTCACCAGCGCAAGTTCATCGCAATTATTTCCTTCTACACATGTAATTACACATCTGACTCTTTTGAGTTTCACTGCATTAGTCCTTTAACCAGAATGTTGTTTTCTAAAATCTATTCTTCACTTTGCTTTTTTGTAGGTATTCCGACAAGCTATCAAGATCTCACTTGTTTCAGAAGATCATTGCTGCGGAAAAACATGTATTCTGTGCAGGTTTCAGACAAAGATTAGTACCTTACAAGGGATCTGAGATATATCTCACTATCTCACATTGGTACTCTTTTTGAGCAGGAGGAGCAAGAGGTCGTGATAGAAAGAAAAAACTTTCTAACTTCTGCATAGCTCATGCTCCAGTTACAAACGAGCATTGTATTGGTGTGCTGAAATCTCGTTGGCATTTTTTGAGAGAGTTTTGCATGTAACTAAGAGAGAGTCCCAGTAATGCATATGTGATCCGCTGGATCACTTATTGTATCTTTTTGCATAATTTTCTTATAGACTTTAATGACACTAGACAGATGAGGACGACGGATGCATAGAACTAGATCATGACGAAGATCAATTTGCTAGAAATATTAGAGATTATAGTACTCAAACACTTCAACAATTTGGTTTATCGATGAGAACATGTTCAAATTTACTGCTTAGATTTCCAGCAATCACCATACGGTTTGTTAAAATGCAACGTGGTGCGAGAGTAAACCTTGAAACAACTGTTGATGTTCTATGATTTATCAAAGTTGATTTGAATGTGTTATCAAAGCTCATTTCAATTTTTTATGTTCGACTCATAGAGAAACGTGTTCTGTAATATGATTTGACAGCGCAAAATGCTGAAAAGCAGCATTCTACACTGTAGTGCACTTTTAGATACACAAAGGTCAACACAGTGTTTCACGTTTCATTATTAAGTGCAAAATAGAATTCATTCAGTGCAAAATGCGAATAACATTCTGTCTTGTTGAAATGCAGAACACTATGAAAAGAAATATAGAGAGACACCTTATCAAGCCTTCCACATTGTGTTACAACAAACGCTATAGTTGCATTTCGTTGTGCTACGTATAGCATGAAATGCACAGAACAACATTCTAAACACATGGACATACAACATAGAACCTTGTCCTAACAGATTGTATGTGAAAGTTGTCCAAGAAAATACGAGGTTCCTGGCTGTGGAGATATTGTGTACTGAACAGAGATAAGAAAGATATAAGCGTGAGAAAGAGTCTCACAATATATACCAACTCTCAATTTATATACATTGTCGGAACACAAGTGAGAAACAGACCGAAGTGATCTGTAATCTGCATCAAACCCCCTAAAACGAGTCCTTGAATCTCAACCCAAATCCAAAACTACCGAAGCGTAGCTCAAAGTAAGAGAAACATCTCTTTGCTAACAAAAAGAGCTGCACCAACATCTCACGATTCAAACCCAAGTCCACACAACGTCCATGTACAAACCCTTACCTAAAGCTAGCTACCACAAGTTGTACATAACCAACTAGAACTCTAACGAATTCAAAAAGATGAAAACCGTAGCGAAAGAACCAAAAAAAGTCTATCTGAAAACTTTCTTCTTTCGTCAAACCGTCTTCAAATGTCGATAAGGCCTTCCTTCTTGACTCCATTGGTCCAAGAACTCCCAAATTTGACTCCCAACAGCCGAGATATCGCTGACTTTTTATCGCAAGTGGTCAAACCTCCAAAAACTCCTTCCTACTACTTAGAATCACCCATACCATCCAAACGAATTGCCTGATCTGAGATTAGTCTTCTTTGGTAGGTAGATCTAGCTACGCTGAACCCAACGAGACTCCAAGCAAATTGTCCTTACCAAATCATGCAAGAAATTTGGTCACATGAAGTAAAAAACTGACATAAATCGACTCCCTATGGCTCAAACTCGCTCACCACACCCATATCAACAAACCAATCCACATACTATCTTCTCCTATGCATATGTGAAGACTTATTGATCGCGTAGGCATCAATAACGAAGAACTTTGCTCACTGATCGTGAAGAACAACCCAACCTCATATCGCAAGGGACGAAAAACTGACGTACGCGCTTCCCTACGAGTCAATTTCACCAAGAACTCCCAAATCGTCCGATGAAACTTCCTATCGTCTTCAATTTCTTGAAGAACTCGGTATTTTGATCTCGATGGATCCAAGGATAGCAAGTTTAGACTCCGGAAGGACCCGAACGGTCCAACTCTCCTTCATAGATCACTAAAGCACTCCAAACCCCTTCTTTGCGTCTCACTTTCTCCCAAGACACACTCTCAGATCCGTCTCTTCACGAATCATCTTAACCAACGCGTAACCTGCACACATCTGACCCCAATGACACCTTGCGTGCATGCATTGGACCTCCTAATTCTCGGAACCATCTACCGACATATCACATAAACAAGCTAACCCTTTAAGTCCAAAAAATAGACGTAAGCGCTTCTCTGTGAGCCAATTTTACCAAGAACTCTCAAATCGTCCGATTCGTATTATCTTCAATTTCTTGAAGAACTCGGATCCTCATGGAACCAAGGACAGCAAGTTTGGACTCCAAAACGACTCGAACGGTCCAACTCTCCTTCGCAGGTCACTAAAATACTGCAAATCTCGTCTTTGTGTCTCAATTCTCTTGGAACACACTCCTCGATCCGTCTCTTGTAGTGACGAAGGATTTCTCCTTTTGCTCATTTAGTATACAAGATATCGTTCCCACAGAGGATTTGCACAAGTAACGCTGCTCTAAGTTCTAAGATCTGTTCAAACACACAAACACACGGGTTTTGCCTAGAAATCCCGTCTTCTCACAAAACCACACAAAACCACACGTCTTCCAAACACGCCAAATGGTGCTCTGGACCTAAACAAACAACTACCAATTACAATATCACACAACTATTCACAGAGAAGCTCGGGAAGACGAACTTCCTGCTTCCAGGTTGCTTCTTCCGGTCTTCTCGATACCGTCTTCCCGAAGCGATTCTCGTCTTCTGGGGGTTTAGCTCGTCTTCTCACACCTCCAGAAGGCTGTCCGGCTTCGCAGAAGTCGACTAGTAACAGTCGTTACACCTTATTCTCACACTCACATTCCAACGAGGTGGATCGATCACAGGGTGTATGCCCCCTGTAGCCTTCCCAAGCTTCTGCTTACGGAAGTTGTTTTCCTGCAGCACTACAACGACGTTCACCTTCACGGAAGCTCAATAGAAGTATCGGAAGCTCACTAGAAGAAGATAAGAAGATGGAGAAGATGAGAGAAGATGGGAAGAAGAAGAAATCCAAACAAGAGAAAACAGGATGAAAAAGGGCAATTAAGATTCCGACAGGCTTCTAGTCCGGATCCTGACTAACAAGCCATCCCTGCTTGTAATAGTTTGGGGAGGAAGACAACAAACGTGAGTACTGTAGCACCGTCTTCTACTCGAGGATGTCGTCTTCTGTTGCGGGAAGAAGTCTTCTTTCTTCTTCACTTCGCTGCTCTGACTGCTCTGTCTTCTGTGATCACTTACCCAGAAGACCGTTCGTACGTAGATCCAAAGTGCTCTACTGAACGAGTCAAGCTACACTCCACAACTGTTGACATTCACCGCCACTCAAGAAGAACACTTCCCATGCACAATTGGGAGCGAATTCAATACATTCCACCACCCAGAAGACATGAGCGAAGCTGCTGCACTCAAATCCACAATCTATTCCCCGAGAAGAAGTCACAATGGCATTGGGAAGCTCACTCCCGCTACTTCCTGCGTCTACTCCTCAACACACCAGTCTAGCTAACAGGACTGCACGAGGATGCCGTTCCCTGTTCCTAGACTGTCCCTGCTCTAATGTGTCTTCCCTGCCTGCCTGTAGAATCGGTGTGTATGTTCAGTTACTGCCGAATTCTACAGAACTGGCAGAGCTCTCAGAGAGCTTTTCTCCTACCGTGCTATCCTACTTAACCATCTGCCTTGGGAGGCGACCACCAGGGAGAGAGATAGAGGCGCTGACAAGAGGTTGTCACCTCACATGCATGCGGTCCCTCTTCCCAATTAGCCCTCCACTGTATTACTCCTACGCTACCTATGCTGCCACATGGAGTCCTAACTATTTTTACATGGAAAACTGCCACCCTTAAGATAGTATGTCCAATCCTACTAAATCTGGAAGTGTCGATTAAGTTTGCTAACTACTCTGATTGCTCGGTGGCAATCTCTACATGATCTGCTCCTACCGGAGCTACTACCTCGACTTCTGATGGGCTGGGAAGCCCTGCACTTACCTCAGGTACCACTGAGGTAGCTTCCCTCTCCTCGCTCTTCGCTGGCCCTGCTATTTCTGCGGCTGCGTCTTCCTCGGCTTCGACTTCGGAAGACGGAATGGTCTTCTGGGAAGACGAGTCGAATGGTGCGTCTTCGGTCTTCTGAGGCACAGATGCAGTACTAGGGACCATGGCGATCTCATAGGGGTCCGGGGAAGTCGCTTCCTCCACGCAGAATACCTGGGAAGACGGCTCGTCTTCTTGTCTTCCAGAAGACATCATGTCTTCCGGGGCGTCTTCTGGAGTCTTCTCGTCTTCCAACGCTGTCACCACCAAGTGTACAGCGAGATCGAACTCCTCCTTCTCCATTCCGGATCCAGTCGAGGGTGCTGGGGCTTGGGAAGATGCGGTTGCAGGTGTCGGAAGTGAGGGAAGACCATAAAGTGTCTTCACTCCTTCTATCTGTCTATCCAGGTACCTGAACATGCTATCTCTGCATTCCACCAACCTCGTCTTGGACTCGCTGTCCCATTCCCTAGCTAAGGTAAGTAACTTCTTACCCGCTGTCGTGATGTGAATCATTTTACATTGTAAATAATTCACCTCTCTGTCAAGCGTTAGTCTCTTTGAGTGAAATTAGGACCTCAGAGAAGTCGACACTAGAGGATGTTATATATTTTGAGTCTTAGTAGGTTGATTACCATGTCGATGGAGTTGAGCTCATGGGTTGTAATTACGTGTCGCCCATGCATGCTTCCTAGCGAGGTTAGATTATCTTATGGGATTACGTGTCGTTTTACATGTCTTCGCATGTAGTTTTAGGATCTATGCTGGCACTTTAGGGGCTTGACGTGGTAGCCTATGTGCAAAATCAAGTCACCACGTGGTTTGGGACACAAAAGGACAGAGGAGTGAAGCTATGAACTCCCATTGGTCCAATTTTGTCTTTAGTGTACTGCTAAACTTAGTAGTAGGGGTCTTAAGAGGAGTTCGAGCATTTAGTGAAGAATCTTCGAAATCTGAGAGCACAGGGAGATAGGGTTCGTCGTGCCAAGCACTGTAAGCGAAATTTTTGATCGATTTGGAGCAATAAAGAAGGAGTTATGGCTGATTGAAGTTCGATTTGTGCCAGAATTGCAGCACTTCTGTTGATTTTGGGGTTTTCGGTGTCAATCGCAGTAGATTTGATAAAATCGCTTCAAACCTTCGAGGTCTCGTTCATTGGCAGTAGGGCTACGACTGTCCCCAAATTTTCATGTCAATTGAAATTCTGAGTAATTCGGGGCGACCGCTGAAGTAGAGGGGGTCCGAAAAGCTCTCAATCTGGAACAGCAACTTCAGAGAGCGAGATCTGGAGTTCCGTGTACAATCAGGAGGCCCAACTTCACAGAAGTGTTCAGCAAGCTGTGTACTGCAAATCCTGTAAGAATCTTTGAAAGTGATCGAGCCAATTCTCTGTTCTAGGTCGAAATAGCTGACTGGGTACCAGAAATTGCCGTAATTTCTCTACTCAGAACGTTTCTGCCCATATCTCGACACTTTGATTTGATCTCAAGCTGAAACTTCGTGTGTATGGTCAGTAGGGCCTCATTCACATGTAGGAGGAGTTCTGAAGTCTGAACCATCGTATGTTTCTGATTCTGGACTGTTAAAGTTCGCTGTCTGACCTTATTACTGCTAGTCTGACCTGATTTTCGCTTCCTGAACATACTGGAGGGTCAATTCGACCTGAGTGAGTGTTTATAGTGTTTTCTTATGATCTGAGGCCTACCTCTGTATAGTAAGAAACCATAGCCTGAAGTCCAACGCTTCCCTAAGTAGACTAAACACAGCCTTCGAGATCTATCACAGCCAGAAGGTCCCGCCCTTCCCAGGAAAACTCTCAACTCGACAATTCTGGTGCTTCCACTGAGAGCTCTTGGGATGATTGATTGAGAAGGTTGAGTTTACTACAAGGAGAAGAGATGGATCGCAAGAGTGCTGCTGCTGCTACTTCTACGCCTGCTGCATCTACATCTACTGCAGCTCCTTCTGTAGCACCAGCGGCTACAGCGACGTCTGCAACTGGTCTGGATACGGCTGAGATTCTGAAGACACTTGCGGCCCTGGTCCAACAACATCCGATCATTGGAGGGGGTGAGTTGAAGTCTAGCAAGGCTTTGCAAGTAATTGTGAATAGATGCGGTAGATTTGAAGGTAGAGATATTTCTAGATATCTGCGTGAGTACCGAGGAGAGATGGAACTGGTTAGAGTTACTGATATAGAGATGATATCCTGTTTTGAGTTAGCTGTAATTCCTGAGTTGCGGGACCAAGTTAGGGATGTACAGAGAAGGAATCTAGGTGTGTGGATGAGTTTTGAACGATCTCTTCGAGAGGAGTTTCTCGAAGAAGATTCTGAGAGAGTCACTAGAAGAACGTTTCTGGACTGGGTTGAGCAGCAACCTGGTCGTATGATGAACCTGAATGAGATGCTGAGAGAGTTTGATCGGAGATACCGACAACTCTCAACTCTAGAGCGCATAACTCTAGATGCTAGGAGAACTGAACTTTTTCTGCAAGCTACCGATGATGCTACGGCAGATCGGTTATGCTTTATGTTGGCTGATCGATCTGCTGAAGGAGGAGTTACTACTGATTGGGGAAGAGTCGAGGATGCTGTTGCCGTACTAACGAGGCAGAGGAGAGGAAGAGTGGCTGTGGGAGGACGCCCGCTTGCAGAAATAACCGCTCAACCTCGCACTGCTCCTCAAGTACAGCAACCTCCGGCTCTTGCTCCGGCTCCTAGACCTGCTGTACCGGCTGCAGTACCTTTGATACCAGTGGTGCCAGTTCCTGCACAAAGGGCACCGGTTCAGAGACCTGCAGAGAACCATGGACAGCAGAACCAGATCGAAGATCTCATTCGGCAGATGAGAGAACTGAAGGTGGAGTTAGCTGGCCTGCAGAGAGAGCAGCCACCGGCGCCTGCTGCTGCACGTCCAGGAGGTGCACCTGTTCGTAGATGTATCTGGTGTGACAGTCAAGATCATTTCCGAGGGGACTGTCAAGAGCTCACGGCTGCTCTGCGAGATGGTGTGGTTCGCTACCAGAACGGTAGGCTGCATCTTTCTTCTACTGGAGAGCCGCTAAGCACGCAGTTTGGACGAGGAGGCATGAGGAGTCTACCTCAGATTACAGCTGCTGCAACTGTACATGTATTGATGGCACCATCGGTAAATCCTGATGTATATGCCGGTCACATTGAAGTTTCTTCTAGTCCTACGTTGCTAGATAGGACTACTGAGAAGAAACATGTTCAAGTTCCTTCTGAAGTACTGAAGAGAGGAGCTGAGACTATCCGTAGAGTCACAGGGTGGGGTGATCCTGTTGACGCTGCGTCTATCAAAGCATTCTTGGACGTGGATAGACACGTTCACTGGCAAGATGCTTCTGTGGAGGAGAAGAGGCGGCGAGAAGCTTCTGAACTTGATACTGGAGTTCCGGAGGAGGCAGGAGATAGACGAAGAGTCACAAGGAGGCGAGCAGCTCCTCCAGATGACATCCCGTCTACTTCTGCAGCTCCTCCACCTGCACCAGGTCCGATGGAGGACGTGCAGAGATCCCAGCAGGAGCCAACGACTGCTGGGAGATGGTTTACTGCCCAAGAGAAAGGGAAGGGACCGGCTTACAAGTTGGCAGCTGATATAGAGACTTCAACTGATCTCAAGAGCATCCTGGAGCAGAGAATACTTGACGCACGAATCAAGTTTTCTCTTCGGGAGGTTCTTGGTATTGCGAAGAGGGAGTTTCACGAGCTGATCATCGACATCATCAAGCGGAAGAGACAGGTGATGTCCGAGCAAGTAGAAAGTCAGATGATAGAGATGGTAGGAGCTTCTGTAAATGATGCAGAATTCGGAAAGGTGCATTTTCAGGAGGCTGATGATACAGAGTACCAGCAAGAAGCGTTGGTTGCTGGTACCAACACTGCTGAGTTTGATGATGAAGAAGCTGGCGACGAGAGTCCAGCTACTGATAGCGACTTCAAAAAGAGACACTGGGCTCGTGCTACGACGACTACACGAGTTCGTCTCGGAAGTCTTGAACCTGTTGCTGCGTTAGTTGATCACGGTTCAGAGATCAACATCATGTCACGGGAGGTGTACGAGAGAGATCAATGGCCTATCGAACTGAATCATGGTTGGGTGCTACGAGCTGCAAACAACCAGAAGGGTGAGTTATACGGCGCTTGTCCCAACGTGAGAGTGAAGTTGGGTGATGTGGAGGTAGATCAGCACTTCTTCGTGCAGTCTTCTGCTTCATATCCTGTGATTCTTGGTCAGTCTTATATCACTGCAGTTCGAATGGAGACGAAGGTGATGGATGACGGATCTTACTATGCTAGGATCCGTAGTCCAGATGACAGACGTTCTGTGCAGTTTCTGACCGTTCGTACGAACCACGAACGAAACAGACAAACTTTGAGAGATTCTCCTATCTGTAGAGGCAAGGATTTTCTGAAACCACTCTTGTAGGACGGGATATCAAGAGTGATGGATCTGATACTACTATGATCCCACTTGAGCAGCCTGTGGGGTCACAGCAGACTGATGAAGAGGTTGCTCAAGATTCTGAAAATAGCTACACTGTACATAGTTGGAAATCTGGTTTGATGGCTTTCAGTTCTGATGATTGGAGTGAGTTCACGCGAGTAGAGGATCTGGCTGAGAAGAGTAGAAGGCAGATAGAGAAATATACAGAAAATCTGCGCTGTACAGGAGTTCTGAGTGAAGGTGAGAGGATTTCTGGTGTTTACGAGGAGTTTGTAGGTGCACAGCTTTTTGCTCGTTGGCTGGATGATGTAGATAGGATGATGGAGCAGATGGGAGGAAGGGTGGTGATCCCTATCCACTCTCGTAAGGTCTATGAGGAGATTGCCTCGTGCTTGCAATCTCGTCCTCATCCGAGACTGGAGAGTGGATGGAAGGATGCAATCTGCTGGTGTGGCTCTCGTGAAGAAGCAGAGGTTCACACCAAATACAAAACTGTAGCGAAGAAGGTGAAACCAGTGGCGACCCAGTTACCTGTTGACTCACAACAGCAGATGGAGTTAGCGGCCACTGAGCCTGTACTGAGAGATCCTAAACAGATAGGACACGAGTTTACTCAAGAGACACTCGAGCAGCTCCAGATAGGAGGGGGTGGCTTCTTGACTGAAGTGGAGAACCAAGCTTTCGAGCAGATGATAGTTAGCCATGGTAAGGCATTTTCTTTCTCAGCTGGAGAGATTGGTTGTGTGGATCCTAGTGTGATAGCTCCGATGGTTATCTTCACAGTTCCTCACGTACCTTGGGACTTGAAACCGATTCCAGTCCCTCGTGCCTTGCTACCGAAGGTTATTGACTTACTGAAGGAGAGGATGCGGATGGGTATTCTTGAACCATCTATGGCTCCGTACTCTAGCCGATGGTTCACAGTACCTAAGAAGACAGGAGCTTTACGCTTCATCCAAGACTTACAGCCTGCTAACAACATCACGATTCGAAATGTTGGAACAGGACCTGTGGTTGATGAAGTAGCCGAGGCATTTGCTGGAAGATCTATCTATTCTATTGGAGATCTGTTTTCAGGTTATGATCAGTTTCAGCTTGCTTTGGAGAGTATAGACTTGACTACCATACGTACACCTTTGGGGTTGATGCGGATGTGTACTCTTCCTCAGGGTGCGACAAACTCAGTAGCTCATATGCAAAACGCGATGCATAAGGTGTTACGAGAGTTTGTACCTGAGGTTACTATCCCATTTCTTGATGATATCCCCATAAAGGCTGTCCGGTGGAGGACAAGGACGAGACTATGACTGCTGATGGTTGCAGCAAGTTCGTTGCAGACCACATCCGAGATGTGGAGAAGATTCTGATGCGCTTGGAAGAGGTACACCTCACTCTGTCAGGTACCAAATCTCGTTTTGGAATGTCAGAGATCGTGGTGGTGGGTCACTTATGCGGTACTTTTGGAAGACGGCCGAACCCAGAGAAGGTAGATGCTATAGCAAGGATAGCAGACTGTACCAACATCACTGAGGTTCGACGATTCTTAGGAGCTTGTGTGTTCTTTCGTGTGAGTATTCCTCATTATGCACACATTGCCGAGCCTCTGTATGCACTTCTGAGAAAGGGGAAGAGGTTTACTTGGCGGCAAGAACATCACGAGACGATGGAGCAGCTGAAAGAGATTCTGAAGTCTCCACCTGTACTAAGGAGACTTAGCTACGAGAGCGGAAGACCTATCATACTGACTTTTGACACGAGTCCAAAGGCGATTGGATGGGCAGTCGGTCAAGAAGATGCAGAAGGCGTGCGGTTTGTTTCAAGGTTTGGGGCTCGGATCTTAACAGATAGGCAACGTAACTATCCTCAAGTGAAGCGTGAGTTGTGGGGAGCTGTTACTGCTATGAAGGTAGACCGAGAGTTCTTGATAGGTGCACGTGTGATACTAGAAACAGATTGTTTGCCTTTGCTAGGTATGATAGCAAACTGTAATACTCCAGGCATAGCGATGCTACGATGGATTGCTTATATCCGGAGTATGAACCCCGAGCTGAAGCATATAGCAAGAAAAGATAATCCTGTTGCAGACATGTTATCTAGGGCTCGTTATACAGATGAGGAAGAGATGATTGCAGAAGTCGAAGATGAAGAGAAGAGAGACGTTTGGTGCCAAGTTGGTCAGCAGACTTCAGACTTGGAACCATTGCCGTTCTACGAAGAGTTCTACACGGAAAAGTTCCGCGATATCGGCTATTATCTGAGTTTATTATGCAGAAGAGAAGGATGGAGTGATGCAGAGTTCAAGGAGATCAGAAGAAAAGCGTACGGTTACCTTCTACGTGAAGGTTATCTGTGGAAACGTCCGAAGAGAAGAGATGGGATGTTGGCTAGAGTAGTGGATGATCAACCGACGAAGCTGAATCTGCTGAAGGAGTTTCATGACACCTTGTGGGCTGGACACCGTGGAGTTTGGGCTACATACACGAAGATGAAGGAGCGATACTGGTGGAAGGGTTTGTATCAAGACGTAGTGGATTTTGTTGGGTCGTGTCTGCACTGCCAGTTCTACTCTAAAGTCCGTTACAGAGATGGACTTGTACCTACCTACCCACCTAGTATTCATTTTTCGTGGGTCCTTGATCTTGTGATGATGCCGCCGGGACTGTGGGGGATGCGCTACTTGGTGTTAGCTCGAGAAGATCTCTCCAACTACGTGGAGGGACGAGCACTACGGACGAAGACTACAGAGAACATATGTAGATTTGTGCTTGAAGATATTATCTGTCGTTATGGATCTGTTGGAAGACTACGAGCAGATAGGGGCGAGCTGAGAGGTGCAGAAGTGAAGGAGTTCTTTGCTCGTTATGGAGTAAAGCTTCGGCTTACTACTGCCATGAATCCATAAGGCATTGGTAAGAGTGAACGAGGACATCCTTCTATTGTTCACGCTTTAGTAAAAGCATGTGATGGTAGGCCTAGAGAATGACCGAGATTACTTCCATTTGCTTTATGGGCTGATAGAACTACACACTGTACCACGACTGACTATATGCCAGTTGAGCTTATGTTGGGGCAGAAACCGATCATGCCTGCTGAGGAGGACTTTCCTACGTGGGCTACGCTACCGTGGGAAGATGGTATAGATCATACTTCACTCCTTGCTTTACGAACTAGGCAGTTGGAGCGAAGGGAGGAGGATCTTGCTGAGACGCAAGAGAAGCTGAAGGTGGCTCGAGTTAGAAACAAGGAGCGTTTGGACAAGACTCACCGACTACGACCAAAGCCAATACGTGTTGGTGATTGGGTTCTGGTGTATGATAGCACGCTGGAGAACCAGCATTCTACACTTCGTAAGTTCTCGCGAAGATGGTTCGGGCCTTATGTTGTGTTAGATGTATACGAGAATGCTACTTATAGTTTACGAGAGCTAGATGGTACTCCTTTGAAACTATCTGTGGCCGGCAAGCGAGTGAAGTTGTTCAAACGACATGGAGGATCAGTAGATTTGTTCAACTTTCTGGAGTCTGAGCAGAGGATGCCAAGAGATGAAGACGCCCCAGCAACTGAAGAGGCTGAGGCGGAGGAGAGTGATGATGATGATGAAACGACAGAAGGATGAAGAGGTTGGCACATGCCAGAGGATGTGCAGGTTTGGAGGGGGTGGATGTCGTGATGTGAATCATTTTACATTGTAAATAATTCACCTCTCTGTCAAGCGTTAGTCTCTTTGAGTGAAATTAGGACCTCAGAGAAGTCGACACTAGAGGATGTTATATATTTTGAGTCTTAGTAGGTTGATTACCATGTCGATGGAGTTGAGCTCATGGGTTGTAATTACGTGTCGCCCATGCATGCTTCCTAGCGAGGTTAGATTATCTTTTGGGATTACGTGTCGTTTTACATGTCTTCGCATGTAGTTTTAGGATCTATGTTGGCACTTTAGGGGCTTGACGTGGTAGCCTATGTGCAAAATCAAGTCACCACGTGGTTTGGGACACAAAAGGACAGAGGAGTGAAGCTATGAACTCCCATTGGTCCAATTTTGTCTTTAGTGTACTACTAAACTTAGTAGTAGGGGTCTTAAGAGGAGTTCGAGCATTTGGTGAAGAATCTTCGAAATCTGAGAGCACAGGGAGATAGGGTTCGTCGTGCCAAGCACTGTCAGCAAAATTTTTGATCGATTTGGAGCAATAAAGAAGGAGTTATGGCTGATTGAAGTTCGATTTGTGCCAGAATTGTAGCACTTCTGTTGATTTTGGGGTTTTCGGTGTCAATCGCAGTAGATTTGATAAAATCGCTTCAAACCTTCGAGGTCTCGTTCATTGGCAGTAGGGCTACGACTGTCCCCAAATTTTCATGTCAATTGAAATTCTGAGTAATTCGGGGCGACCGCTGAAGTAGAGGGGGTCCGAAAAGCTCTCAATCTGGAACAGCAACTTCAGAGAGCGAGATCTGGAGTTCCGTGTACAATCAGGAGGCCCAACTTCACAGGAGTGTTCAGCAAGCTGTGTACTGCAAATCCTGTAAGAATCTTTGAAAGTGATCGAGCCAATTCTCTGTTCTAGGTCGAAATAGCTGACTGGGTACCAGAAATTGCCGTAATTTCTCTACTCAGAACGTTCTGCCCATATCTCGACACTTTGATTTGATCTCAAGCTGAAACTTCGTGTGTATGGTCAGTAGGGCCTCATTCACATGTAGGAGGAGTTCTGAAGTCTGAACCATCGTATGTTTCTGATTCTGGACTGTTAAAGTTCGCTGTCTGACCTTATTACTGCTAGTCTGACCTGATTTTTGCTTCCTGAACATACTGGAAGGTCAATTCGACCTGAGTGAGTGTTTATAGTGTTTCCTTATGATCTGAGGCCTACCTTTGTATAGTAAGAAACCATAGCCTGAAGTCCAACGCTTCCCTAAGTAGACTAAACACAGCCTTCGAGATCTATCACAGCCAGAAGGTCCCGCCCTTCCCAGGAAAACTCTCAACTCGACACCGTGGTGAAGTTGAACTTCTTCCGAAGCGCTTCTACCGACTGAGCTAGCATCTTCTGTGCACGGGCCTCCGCTGCTTCCCTCTGCGTCTTCTCTATTGCAGCTCGCTCTTCTGCGGCTTCTCGCTGCATCTTCCAAGTGGTCTGCTCTGCTGCGAGGGTAGTGATCTTCTCCCGTACTCGGAGAACTTCCTGATCACGCTGCTGTACTCGCGTCTGCAACTCCTGGTTGCTCTTCCGAAGTTGCATCGACTCCTTGGTAGAAGCGGCTGCTTCCGCCTTGTACCTGGCTGCAAGCTTCTCCGTAGTGCGGAGACTAGCTTCCAGAGACTCCGTCTTCTGCTGGCTGTCTTCCTGTCGCAGCAAGGTGCGCAGGCCGAATCCAGGCTGTAGAGGCTTCTCCTGTGCCCTCGCTCTTCTTTCCAGCAACTCCATAGCGGGCTGGATCTCCTTCTGGAAGTAGGCACTGAACTCCTCCAGTCGTCTTCCTGCAGAAGACAAGTTCATCCCCACCACTCGCTCGATGGTGTCGACTTCGTCTTCCAGAGGCAAGGGAGCCTCTTCCACCACTACGGCCTTCATCTTCTGCGCACGAGAAGAAGCTACTCTTCTCATCTTCCGGGGTGGAAGACTCCTCGTGGCAGGAGCGGCTCTCCTCTTTGCGTTTCCTCGCATCGCAGTAGGAGTGCCCATCCATCCTTCGTCTTCTGGAGTCTTCGGAAGACTCCCAGGTGTTACAGAAGCTGTCTTCTGCTCCGATCGGGTACTCAGCAAGTCTTCCTCCGAGTCCGACTCCGATCCTGAATGGATGAGAGAGATGGGTGTCCTCGGTACACTTCTGTGGCCCATCTTCCTCACTGGCGTGGCGTCTTTCGACCCACTAGACTCGTCTTCCCTCACCAGAAGCGTCTTCTGGTGAGAGCCGGGCCTCAGCTGTGGCATCAGAGTGGGAGGGGGCGTTGCTGCTGCCTCTCGGTCATCGTCTTCCGAGGTCTCCTCCTTCACCTCCTGTCGCTCCGTTGGCCCATACACTGCCAGCTGATCTTCCCTAAGATCCCCCATGGCTACATACAAGTAGCAGAAGAAGGGCGTCAGATGTCCTCCCGTCGGGGTACCCAAGTATGCTAGCTCCGTCTGTACATAGTTGTGGATGTACGCGCCCCAGTAGATTGGCACTCTGTCATCCCACATTGATTCCAGGAACTCCACGTCTTGATCTCCTAAGTACCTCGTCTTCTGCGCTTTTCCTTTGGGAAAAAGATGCAGAAACAACTTCGCCAGAAGTCGCTTCTTCGGCTCCCGGTAAGACTCTATCTTCCAACCGTTCCTCCCCTGCCTGTCTTCCACGAAAAGGCAGGTGGTACTCCCAAATACATGCCATGAACTCACAATCTTAGGCAAGATCTTCTTCTCGTACCAATATCCTCGGTTCTCGGTCTCAGGCCTGTGAAACGCCTTACGCCACTAGTCTTCTGTGCAGGAAGATGGTCTTCCTCGAGCAACTCCTGCCTTCGCAGGTACACGGTTACGCGGTGGTAACGCGGCCCATACCTCCTCCAGAAGCCCTTGATCTGCGAGGTTCCAGTCCCACAGGAAGAAGTCGAGACCCAACTCCTTGAGGAAAGGAGTGGCCTCGGCCAATTCTGTCGCTGGTAACACCAGGCCTCGCGGACGCATCGCCATACCTGGAAGATCTGCTGCACTAAACCACAAGCACCTACTATGAGCTGAAGGCTCAGTTCTTCCTGAGTGCCCACAGTCTAGCTTCCACTCTCAGAAGACGAAACTAGTCTTCCAGAAGACAACTACTCCGTCTTCCGAGATTCTAACAGTGCTTCCTAAATAGCTCTCGTCTTCCGAGCTATATCTAAACAATCCTATCTAAGCAAGGCCTCGCATGGATTACCAAGAAGACAACCCACCTTGCATTACATCCTACTTCCTATCAGAAGATACAAGATATGCGAGAGGTAGAGTATGAGAAAGGTTCAGAAGATGGTTGCGGGCTCCTGCGGTGACAGTGGCCTCTGGAAAGACACTTGGGACAGCTTCCGATTCAATGTCGTTCTCGGAAGACCTCTCGAAGTCAGACTTCCCTTCACTGGTCTCACCTGTCTTCTTCTTCCTACGCGCAATCTATCCTCACAACAGACTCAAAACATGTGCACTCTGTTCTTCTGACTTCTCACCTCTCATACGCACTCAGAAGAAGTTTGCTGCATGATGGGAAGACATGACCCTCGACCATTCTCTCCGGATTCTGCCAGCAATACTTCTCACAACTCTCTTCTAAGTTCGGGAAGAAGAAGGAACGGCTGCTATGGGTCGGACAGAAGAGACCCGAAATGGACCCTCACGTCTTCTCGCTCATTTTGCCAGCCTTTCAGTCTTCTAGTCTCTCTAGGAAGATGTGGAGTTGAGAAGCTTGGAAGACCGAGAGGCACAGGCCTAGTTCCCGAGTTCCAACTTCTCGAAATAACACAACAACTCACCACACCACTCAGGCTTCGTATCAAGTCTCTCTAAACACAAAAGCAAAGCAAATCCACTCTTGATACGAATTGTGTTCAGTCGACTTCCGAAGACAGTCTTCCGAAGATGTCTTCCGAAGACAGTCAAGTTCAAGAAGCGTCTTCCGAGGATGTTCCCATCTTCCGAATCGTCTTCTATTTCAAGTTTCGGGGGTAGAGAGGTAGTAGGGTAGAGAAATTGATAGTTGGGTTCGCCAATTTGAAGACTAGGGGTAGGGAAGCTCGAATTGAGCTCGGGAAGAAGCAAGGAGATATCTTGACAGAAATTGGGCAGCGCTTCCGCGCCCAATGTCTCAATAGGAAAGATGGGGGGTGGGATAATCGATCAGGCTGCCTGCACACAATCAAGGAAGCGCGGGGAGTACCAGACAATGGCGAGAAGAAGTGGGAAGGAGAAAGAACAGGGGAAAGAACCTCTACAGTCTTCTTTGGCTCCCGAGTTGCCTTCGACCTCCGCGCGCTTCTGGCTCTTGTCCTAGCTTCCAATGCGACTCCTCTCGAATGCGCCTGCTGTCAATTTCGGTCCACACCTCGATTCCACCTCTGCTTCTACTCGCCACTCTTCACTGTCAACTTCTCGGAAGCTCCACAGAAATGCCTTCGCTCTTTCTGCTGTTTGTGCTCCCGCAATCCGATTTCACCCTTCGCCTAGCTGCCAACGTACTCTCTACTACCTCGATGTCTTACTCGATTCCTCTCTCAATGCTAGCTCGAAGTTCACTCTCTCAATCGATCTTCTTCAGGCGCACTGTGCTGCGGGAAGTTGGAAGGTGGCTAATGTGCTTCCTCACGCATCTTCCCCGCAGATTAGGGGTTCTCGTCCTTGGTGTCTTCCTTACCTACCTACCTATTCGGTGCGCTCCAGTAGGTACACCTACTTGTTTACCCGAAAACTCGTGGTCAGGTCTTCGTGATCGCTGTCTTCCGGAAGACAGGTGTCTTCCGCCGTCTTCCTATCTTCTGAAGACGCAACTGAGAAGACGGTCTTCCGAAGACGGTCGTCTTCTGAAGAAGTCAACTTCTTATTACAAACAGCTCTTAAGATCATCTTCCTGTTAAGGAAGACGTAACCTTAAGTAACAACGCTTCTTCAGTTATATAAACAAGTCATTAATCTCAAAAATTTCAAAAATTCGTGAATACTGTAATTTGTGGGCACCACATCTCTTCACGAATTGTCTTAACCAATGCGTAGCCTGCACAGATCTGAACCCAATGGTACTTTGCATGCATGCATTGGACTTCCCAATTTCTCAAACCGTCCGTCAACATGTCATAAAAACAAGCTACCTCTTACGTCAGTTACGTACGTGAAGGTTTTCACAAAAAAGAACAAGTAGGCCCCTTGTATCCTTAGTATAGCGCCAAGGATCGCGAATACCTAGTCAGCAATAGTAAGCTAGAGCCCAACTTGATTTTCTCATCTTCTGCACCTCATAATTTCACCACTAGGCGTTCAAATGAAATAGATGAAGTGCTCACGGAAAGCTGACAATGAGCTCTAGTGATTTCATATCCAATGAAAATCTTAGCTAAGTGAAGATCCCAAGTTTGCAAAAAGTTCATTTTTAGTCCTATGAGCATCTTTGGAGCGATAATGATAAGCGTCGAAATATATTTTCTTATAGGAGTCGATACACGACACGACAACATTAAGTACATTGTTCCACGATGTGCTTTGTATGACAACATGTAACGTTGCAATGAACATTCCCTACAATATTTTTCTTTAACAACAGTGTGGAGCGCTCTGGTTAAAATTTCATACTACGCTTATTTTAAGAAAGGATTTGAACTTAGCAGATGTGGTAAATGTTTTGAGCGATCTGGAACTTAGCAACGTAGCATGTCGGTATGCACTAACTCGACTTGGAATTCTAAACTGTTATCAACAACAGACATGATGAACAACTTTTTTCTAATTTTTGAGTACTTGCTCTCTCAACACTAAGTTCCTTGAATAGCTCGACTATGAAAAATTGCGGTAGATAATATGAAAGAGTAAGGATAAACAACCTGAATTTCGAACAATGTTGGTTCGGTGTCCCCTAAATGATATTTACGATCTTTGCTAAAAATTCAGTTTGAGTTAGAGTTTACCGTTAATACATACTTGCTTAACAAACTTGCGATTAGGTCTGGAAGGGAACGTAACAGTAAGGACAACTACAGAGACCTCTCAAACCAAGTTACCATTTTCTGTAAAATCACAACTCTGAGTTACGAGACTGGATGTAACTTCCGTAGTGAAGTTAACGGTTTTAGGTTCGAACGGGCCTAATGTAGCATTTTCAAGCATGACGAGATACTCGATAGGAAGAAGAGCAGAACGAACTCAAGTCATCATGACGTAACTATCTTTCGCTTACGGTACATGACAAATTGGGTTAAGAGAGATGTGAACCCTAGTTGGGTTCCAGATCATGAATTACAAACCGAGAGTAAAATTTTTCTCTGATTGGTATGAAATTCGGTCAAAGAAATTTCATGACAAAATTAGGTAAAACAAAAAATATACTTGAAAATAAATATAAAAATGTTAAGATAATAAAATAGTTTATCATTTTTACTTCAATCTTATATGCACTTTCAGTATTATTCTTATGCATAATATAGTGTCATTTGCTATATTCCCTTTATCTTCTGTACTAAATGCATAGTCTCACAATTCCATTGCGTAGCACCTCGTTCTGATGTCTTTGGCAAATACAAGACCTGCCGTCACATGATAGAAATGACACAAACAAGTGAAAAGATGAACCATGCATGCATAGTGAACGAACAAGGAGAGAAAAGAGAAGAAAGAGAAAGCTTAAGTCATTCAAACAGCTCACTGGTTAATTGAGATATGCCTTCTATTACTGTCGAGATTGCTTTCAAAACTCGTATCCTGCATCATTGCTCCATTTTCGTGGAAATAAAACTGATCGCACCTCTAATAGATCGTAAGAATAATAAATACTAGTAACAAATTAAAGAAATATAAAGTACTGAAAATAATATAGAAAACATTCAAGAAAGAGATCGAAACCTATCTCTATCTAAAACGGGTATGAGATTAACGTTTGTAACCGTAAGAGAAAATATCAAACCCTGTGCAAATCCTGCCGAGAGCAAGCTTTTTAAAGGTCCAGATAGTCCCATCGCATCCGTTTTCCGTTTTCCGTTTTTCGACTCCGGTAGTGTCTGTATTCGTTTCTGGGTGACCACGGTAACCGACCGTCGGCAATATCAAACCTGTGATAAACCGGCAAGATAACATCAGCAGATAACCACCGTAAGTTCACAACCAAGCATTAGATGAAACAGACATTTTAATTTGTTTATAATTGACAGAGTTGATTTCACATTGGCAAAAGTTTCAGAACTTGAAACCCAACTGCTGACCTGCACTTCCTCTACCTCCTCAGTCTTACTGTGATTGTTAATAATCAGATTTTGAAATGTCTGATCTGATTAAACATAAACTATAGTACTTTTTTAATCAAAATATATGCTTTATTCTCCAAAGAACCGCAGTTGACACAGAGTGCTGGTCATGAGATAATTATGCGTGCAAAGTGCACTTCTGGAAAACAAGAGGAAAACGAAGACCGGAGGACATGAAACAGAAAATCAGTGAAAGGGATTCGCGAGCTCAGACTTAGAAGGCATGCCAGGCCGAACGCAGAAAGCAGACACCATTTTCCCACTATCTAGTAGCTGCAGCCAGTCTTTCTTGCTCTGGGTCTGGGATACCTAACTATTATACAGTAATAGTTTTCAAACAAAGTGAGTGGCCCACTGGAAGGAGACTGTCCCTGGAGATCCGGTAACGTCAGTTCGAGTCTCCTGCAAGTGAACTCATGAAAATAACGAAACACTGCCTAAATAAGAACAGTTAGAGGTATTAAAGAGAAAAAATTATTGGATGACCTTGGATTGAATTCCGTACTAAACTTTCCAAGAGTTCTGGTGATTGATTAGTTCTAAAAATAAATTCAAAAATAAAAATATGAACATTGAAATAACTCAACCGAGGTCATAATGCGGGCTTTTCCAGAATATGCATGCAAGATGGAACTTCTGGAGGAATTTTTGCTCTCTTGCTATTATCGAGAAAAAATATAAGTGTTAAGAATGCTAAGATCCATCTCTTAGCCACAGTCGTAACACTTGCCTACGGGTGATGAATATTTCAGAAAGATTCAACTTTAACACACACTATTAGTCGTGATCAGTAACCCGCATATGCACTTTGGAGAGTATTCAAATTATTTTAATAATTCGAATTATTATATTAATTTATAATATAATAATAAGAGATTCACTCTCTGTACAAAGGTGTCTTTGAAGAAATGACGTCTGTTTCGCTTGTGGACGTCATAGAACCTTCTTTTTAGCTATTATATGCCAGAATAAATAATAAATTAATCCCGTACATATTTGCCTCCTGAGCTGAATTGCACGGGTGCTCACTTTTTGGATGAAAAGCACAAGAAGAAAAGATTAGGATGCTGAGTGTTTATCCTTTCTAGGACGATAAGACAAAAGACGTTACGGTAATGATTCCAAAAGAAGGCTCATGTACGAGCACTAGAAGAAGGCTCGGAGTCCTCGCTACATCGACGCGTGAGCCTGCTTGTTCTCTTTCTCCCCTACTTGCGCTTGAGAACAGAGACGAGATGATGAACTAGGTAGCTCCTAGGCTGACGGCCAGAAAGACAAAGCAAAAGAAAAGCGCCAAAAGAGTGACACTAATCATGGCCAGGATGTCGGTCTCCAGACGGTTTCGGAGATAATCACGTCCCTCAGCATATTCACATGATCCGGATCCTGATTGCTTGTCCTTTCTCTCGTATAATTGATGTGCCTGTTACTCGCAACCTTGCAGATCTTCTTCTTCTTCTTCTTACTCGGTACGAGAAGACCAGATCTATCCACTCCTGTGGGAATTTCTCATGCGTCTAATAAGGAAAAGCTATGGCAATCACAATTCTAGCTATACAATTTCGCACCAATCATGCTGCAAGGTACAACCAGATACAGTTGGCTATCCCTGCATTGTTCACTATGAGGATAATGTTTGGACTCCAATCTTCTTTGCTCGTTGGCTACGTGACTTGATGATGTGTATACGTGAACCATACGATGGGCTTCAGCTTCTGAGTAGGAAAGCGACCTTGTCGTTGATTCCTCAAAGTTCTAGCGAGATACGAAGAGTGTGTACATTAAGTGCTGGCATCTGAATTCTAAACTGTGCGAACACGAAAACTACGTCACGTATGTCACGTAGTCAGCACATGACATGGCCAGCTACAGTGATTTTCTCGACGTTATTCCACCAAGGTTTGCATAAACTCGTGCGCGTGAGAAATGGTACAGCTGTTTATCAAAGATTTAGGTTATGACCCGAATGGAATGATAGCGAAGTGGTTGATAGCATCTCTTCACTTACAGTTTCAAAATAGTTTTCCGGGCAGTTTTTGCAGAGTCTACCACATTTTTATCATGGAAAAGACTTTTTTTCCACCTTTCTCTCTGCTCTGGACTCTGCAGTTTCATGAAATAAGATATAGTATGATACAATTCGTGAAGAAATGAAAGCAAAACTGTAAACTGCACAAACTGAACTAAAAATGATCTGTTTGACACCATATCTTAAAATGTGAGAAACTGTACTTTGTATTCATAATCTTATTTTAGAAATTGAAACTGTGTACAGTCTGGACATCTCGTTTATTACCAACCATGACTTGCAAGCTTTAATCCCTCTCCACAGTTCTTTGAGAACCTCCAAGGGGCACACTTCATGGCTCAGAAAGAGAAGATCAAGAGGAGGGTGAGGCTAGGAGTGGAGAGTAGATAGAGGAGATGAGAGGGAGGAGAGTGTAGGATGAGAGGATGGAGTGTATCAAGGTGGGTTAGTCCAGATTATTTTTACATACTTCTTTACATTTTCATTTTTATTTTGTTCTAGAATTTTTACATTCTAGAATGAGTATTAAATACTTTTGGATTACTTTAAGACTATAGAGTCTTCTGTTTAAGATTTTTGAGAGATTTTTGAGGGCTTTCTTGCTACATTTAGTGTGTTCTTTATTCTTAGAGGATTAGGGTTCTATATTTGAGAGTATATATTTCAGATGTTTATTACGAATACCATTTGGTTTGATATTGTCTCTTTTCTAGCTATACGTATTCTTTCTCTCATGAGATCAAGATCCGAGACACACCATGTCTGCTGTGCGGTCAGTTATTTATCACACAAGGGGTAAAGTCTCATATGAGAAAGATGCACAAGAGCTATGACTGGATCCCATGGCATGCCCAAGCTTAGAGCCGAGGTCTACATGTCCGGTCATTATGGCATGGTTAGTCTTTCTTCTTGGAGTTTTTCCTGAGTCGTGGGAGTGATTGAGAGTCCTACACTATTCTGGGACTGTTTGAGACGAGTTCTCTTTGTCAGCGCTTGTTCTATCGGTTATCCCATGCTCTCCATGACGAGGTGAGGTAACCTTCTGTCTAGCTCTCGACATGTTGACATGGAACACCAAGGACGAGACGATGTGATTCTTGTTCATCTTACTACCTCGTTGCTGTCTCCGTTATACTAGAGGTAGTAAAGTGAGACATCAGGAGGTCGCAATCCGTCTTCGGAGATTTCGTGCTGATGATTGGACTGTCTTATAGGAAGAATCAATAGTGCTACCAAAGATAAGAGTGCTCGCATATGACATTGTAGGATGTTAGGTCAGGTTGGAGAGTATAATAGAGCTGCTAGAGCATTGCATCCTTTGTCAATGACATGTCCTACTGAGGAGACGATCATTTTTGTTGCATTTTCTTCACCCCCATCGGATGATCTCCCACCACTCAAGATTCATGACTATTAGTCCGAAGAGCCATTATGTCTCGATAGTTCTTTGCTTGTCCATGCCTTGTGTATAGCTCCACGTCTATTTATTGAAGATTTGTCTGGGATGGTCTATGAGCACCTATGAGATTGTTTTCAGACCGACGATCTCTCTAGTGGTTTCACCGAGCTATTCCAAGTAGCATCAATAGTAGCTCAAGGACATATTCCTCATTCTCTAGCTCTTGTACTGGAGACAGTTAGACTCTTGGTCATGATGAAGGATGGTGGAGAGATTTGATCGATAGCCATCGGTGAGATTCTCTTACCACTTACTAGTCATACCATTGTGCTTCAACTTCAAGATACTTTTCAGGACCACCTTTGTCCACATCAGTTTGGAGGGTTTGAGTATGGGTCCTTGGGCGTTAAGACTCTCTTGGGTATCCATCCCAATTGGGTTGTCGTACAAGTGGACATGAAAAACACTTTTAATAGTATTTTTCTTATTTCTATCTTTAGAGAGCTCATGGATGATGATTGATCTCTGACGAGTCTCGTTCTCTTCGTGTCAAGTGAATGGTGTCAACAAACTTGAGATCTTGCGCCCCCAGCAGTGAAATATCTAACAGTAATGCTTGCTGGTATCCTCTAACAACTGATATGGACAACAACTCAAGATATCTCTGCACCAAACGTGTCACATGACGCAATGAGATGCGTCTCGCAATCTCATCTCTCTCCACATACAAGTATCATTGTACTTGTATGCATGCCTGCAATATCGCAGCCAAACTTGTGCTGATCTCTCTAAATAACTCCAGTACACATACACTCTCATCTGGATACTGTCACACAATGAGAGTCGTATCCAACGGTGATAAAGTCACAGGGTCAATAGTAGGAACAACACTTTGTTCCTCTACTGTCGTACAAAGGTTTCACTCCAAACCTGCTGCATCAATCAATCAGTATACTGTTGCAACTCTCCACTCGAACTCCATAATGAAACACTCCAAGGCAGATGGTACTATCGTAGTCATGCCAAGCATGTCCCTCACCTCTTCAAAGACCGGAGTGTTCTCCGCATGAGCATTATCCTCTAACAACTCGTTTGACCAAGTGATGACTGAATTGAACCCTGCAACGGATGTCGTTGTCTCAACTCTAGCACTGAATTGCACTGATAAGCGGCTCATTCGTCACTCATCGGAATGCCAGCCTGGTCTGTAAGATGTTGTCTCCGTCCAATAGTCGATCACGAATGCCATAAGACCTCCAACCAACACATCATAAGATTCCACGACCGTAACGATGATCTTGATCTTCACCATAAAGTCACCCGTGGGATAATCTGGTCGAACTCTCACCGTAAGCATCTCGCATGTCATGTGTAGAGTTGTACCCCTTGATCCTCTAGAGATGTCTGCAGCTGGAATGGACATCTCTCCATCTCCGACTTCCTCAAACCCAAACCAATGTACACCACCTTCTCCAACATCAACGACTGGGCTCCAAAGTCTAACAAGACTTTTTGTGGTCGATACACCTTCCTCGAAGGTGCCACCAAACAGAAGATATCACTTCTGTTGTCCAAGAACACCACACCTGGTGCCAAATCAGCACGGTCAATCGCCGGCCTAGCTGATAACTCATCTAACTTGGCAGCTACCGCTTGCCAAGTACCACTGATAGTTGTCATGATCCTCGATTCCACGGACACATCTACCGTGTCTCACTAAACCACCTCAGCACTAGAGATAACTACATCCTTGCTCTCACTGAGCGTGGCTGTCAACTGGAACACTGGAGCCAAGCTGACTCTCAATGTCCTATATCCGTGGCTGAAAATAGTGAGGCTCGGAGAACTGCGTAGCCGCCTCCAACATCGAGTTTGACGTCTCATCCATAGACGTCGAAGATTGACTCGCATCACTCTCACTCCTAGATGTCGATATCTCTAACTCCACTGCATCATCGATATGTCGTTTAAGAATCATAGACATGGTCTTCAACATCTCCGATAGCATGAACGATTGAGGAAGCTTGGTCTGTCTATCAGCCTCCTCGCGTTGTGGATCCAACTCCACCGACGCACCTTATGGCTCTGAGGCACGTACTGCATCTCGAGTCACTGCCGTAGATGCTTCAATCTACGCCACACGATCCATGAAGTCAAAGTCACCTCCTTCTCTTTCATAAGACGTGGAAGTCTCTGATCTTGAACCAGATCTCCGTTGAGCCGTAGCTTTACTAGCTATCCTCTGTTCCAACTGCTCAATCCGAGCAGCCATACCCGCATCTGACATCATAGTAGGCGATGGATTGATTGGTCCTCTCTCGGATGCTGGACATCTACCTCCAGCTCGACCACCACGGTCTTCTTGAGCTCCTCCGTCTTGTCCACGATCAGCCTTTCTTTGCCGTAGCTCGAGGTGGAGATCAAAACAACGGCCACTACTGTGACTTGGTCGTCCGTAATGCTCACACTACCTAAGTACCACTTGAGACGTCTTAGACGTCTCATAACCACCTCTCCTCTGTGGGTAGTCTTTTTGTTGATAAAGATCATCGCACGTCTAACAAGGATTCGCTTGCTGCTGATTAGAGAAAGACGGCATGGGCTTCTGCCCATCAGATCCTCCAACACCTCCTTGAGATCGTGACTGTTCCGCACGATCCTTACTACCACCACCACGCTGTTGCGTAGCTTGTGATCCTCGAGAAGAGGTGGTTGCTCCATGTGGTGTCTCCCTGCTGAACTCAGCAACCACCACCCTCTCCTCCACCATGTTGAGCTCAATCCGCTCAGTTAGACCAAAGACAATCGTCAACGTCGGAGCGGTGTCTCAAGAAGAGTCGCATCCTTGACTCTCCTACTCAGCTCTCAGTCTAGTATCCCATACCAGAATTGGACTGCTTGTGCTTCCGTCACCCGTTGGGTAACGCTGATCAACCGCCTCATGCGAGTAAATGCCTCGCGTAGGCTCTCTCCAGTCTTCTGTTGGAACTCCTACAAACTCCTCAACTTGTCGGTCCGCACACCTTGATAGTTCTTCCTCAAACACTGGAAGAACTGAACCACAAGGTTAAACCCTAGTGGTATCTCTCTCACACTACCACCTACTCCACTACTAGTGACACACGCTGATAGTAGATACTCTGCCACCCGTGGATGTACCACTGCTATTGACACCCAAACTTGCAGGTGCTATGTCTCTCGAAACTGCACCAGTAGTGATAGACACGTAGTTGAGAAACCAATGTTGTCTCCACAACTCAATCTCTACGCTGTAGTCTCGCTTGAACTCATGGTAATCATCCATCGGTGGTCTCTCCAAGTGTTGGAACAAACTCTTCCACGTCATGAAAAGTGTAAACAGTTGTGAGTTTCGCATCTGCTGCAGATCGCACCAACTGTCAAACTCCTGGATGAAGTTATCCAACTTAATGATACCCATCGTATCCGAATATCATCGAGGTCTCTTTGTGGCTCCATAGATCTTGTCCCACAACAACGATGTTGCGACACTAGACTCACCATCAGAAAATGCATCGTCTGCGTCTAACTCGTCTTCTGGAACAACCGACGACAATGGTGTAAGTAGTCGGTACCTCACCTCACTCCGTGTATACCCACTGTCCAAGAAGTCCCTACCAGAACCTCTCGAGAACTCCGTGATGATAGAATCTTGTGAACACACTTTTCAATCAAAATGTCAAAATCTCCGTCACCACCGTAACCACAACTTGCATAACCCCGCTCCTATTGAGCTCACATATCCCCTACATCACTGTGAGAGAAACAAAGATAGTTTGACTGGTCCGCAACTTCAGCCTCATTATCGACAACACACTAGAGTGAACTCACTCCAGAAATCAAACGCCGACAGAAGCAAACTCGACGCACAAACAAGAAGCAAAATATGGAGGGGTTCCAATCACAAGAAGTCCAAACGACAACACTCTACACTCAAACATTCACATCACGAGAAACCCAACCCCACCCGGATTGACGTCTCCTCTTCGATGACTACATGCACAATATATGATCACCAACTGTCATAACTTGCACCTAAGGTCACTAATTAGATGTCCACACCTCTAGTAGCTCCAAAAGTATATGCGTGGTAGCTCTACTAGCTCACCCAAGACAACTGTCATCAATTGTCTTCATACGCGTCTCTACGGTATAAGCAAACGCTACCACAACAACAGCTTCCCCTTAGTACTATGAGGTCGCCTTACCACTTCTCTAGGAACGTGCGAGAAAGTCTCATACTACCTTAAACAAGTCCATAAGTACTTGCACGTATCTTTAGAAGACGCCGAGAACTATCGGTCTAGTGATAAAGCTAAAGCTAAGAACTGCAGAGTTAAGTGTGCAAGTTCAGGAATAGTGTTGGGATGGGTGACCTTCTGGTTTTACACTTCTCACACAACTGAAACTTGCATACCTCTCTCACGCAAGCCAGCAAGCTGGCTTGCGACGGGCTCGGGCTCCGCTCCGCCTCCGCACTCACGCATCTCTGCTCCTCGAAGCCTCCGCACTCACGCACTCCATACCGTGACACCTCCACTCACTCTCCGCTCCGCTCCGCTTGTATTAGAGTAGAAACTCGAGCTAAACATGTCAAGAAGGACGTGCATGGAGGGAACACATCCCAAAAACAGCAAAACAAGTCAAAAACACACTACACAAGGATGAAATCTGCCAAATTGGCACTCGCAAGCAAGATTACGTCAGATTTTGGACCACCCAATGAAATAGTCTTCTCAACGCGTACCTATTGCACTTTTCAGCACCAGAAATTACTGACCCACGTCAATCCAAACGTTCGTCGATAAACTTTTACCGACCTCAAATTGATCTCAAAACTCGTTACAGGAAATTATAGCAGCGCTTCCGCACTACCTCAACACAAATTCGATCAAGAACAGGTCCAACCACCACTAATTTACACAACGATCAACCTCACAACTAAAAAGAACCACTCCGCACACGCACGCATCCGCAAATCGAAGATACCAACGATCTACAAACTCCGGAGATATCATCGGCACAAATCTGTGACATGAAAGCTCTCAATCAGACCTCACAATTTGAGTTCTTCGAGTGATAAACGATATGTACTCACTCCACCATGCCAACCGGCACTAAACAATCACTAAAGTCGAGCCAAATCCACTTTGTGCTCGCAGAAAATCAAGATTGCACTCATCAAGACTACCCACCATAGCCAAGAGCTTGAAGGTTCAACTCGAAGAACTAAGGCTTCCAAACCGTACCTGCGAAGAATACCCCTAGTGAGCTATCCCACCAACTCGATCTAATGGCACTAACGACCCTACCGAGATTTACCACTCTGTACTCGGTCAACCTAGCCGTGGTGCTAAATTGACGTGACACTTTATTATCTATGGAGGAGATTGCTCTGGCAGTCTTCTGGGTAGTTGGGCCCTCTTAGCCCCTTAGCTTTGTTGTTGTTTTCTCGTGCGAGATAGACGTATTCTGGAGAGCTATGTGACAAAGGTGGAGGATGGTTCTTATCACTACAGATGTGTCTTCGTGCGATAAGAGATAGGTTGACTCTTGAAACACATGATGCATATATCTGATTTGATACTTTAGTTACCGATGGATCTTTCGGACTACAGTCCTCTCTGATGAGACACCACTTCCAGTAGGTTCTTCATGTGCTTTTAGTTGATCATTCCATCTCGCGGGATACTATAGCTCGACTCTTTTCTTGTTCGAGTAAGGGTATAGGCTCTTGGCTCATAACTTGATTTTGCATTAGAGCATTCCGACTCGCATCGACTATCTTCTCTACGACGATGAGGTTCTACATAAGGTTGGTCCAGCCTGTTGCTTCGATACTGTTCACATGCGAGTGCGATGTCTTGTTCGACACCTCGGGTCGACACCTTGCTCGCCATCCTCACGAAGGAGAGTGGATAGCTTTTCATGATGTCATCATGGACGTTCTATTTGCTATAGCATGGAGGAGCGATTACACGACATGGAGAGAACATTGGTATGCTCTTCAGACGGGAGGATCAGTGAGAGGTGACATGTACATGATGAGAGAGCGGCAACCTCGGAGTTCGACCTTTTTATTCGAGATTGTGTCAGAGTCAACCATGAGAGGTGCTAGAGGTACCATTTTCTCTTACTTTTTGCACTACGTTCTTTAGACATCGAGTTCCATTGCTCTACAGAGAGCTTTATCAAGCACGATCTACAAGAGAGCAATCGCAGTAGACGATGCTACTTCATGTGTACTTGTTGTATGCAGGAGTTTTGATTTACCTGTGTGTGATATTTTAAGAGCAATAGATGACTTTAGAGCTAGTGATAGTGAGGCCTAGCCTCGATGTTCTTCCTCTCTTTGGGCGTTGGTTGCTTGGTTCTTTGAGTCTCTCTTTCTCTTGTATGGGGTCTTTCCATCCGTTGGCTATTCGTTGCATCACGTATTCTCGACAGAGACTTGCATTTGACTTCCAACAAGATAAGCGCACTGGTCTGATCCTATTGGAGTTGCTTAACTTGAGAGCGCAATGAATGGAAGGCGGCAAGATACTTAACTGTTGTCCAAGTGTGGTATTCATAGTGAGTGCTTGTTGTCAATGAAGTTGCAGGGAGGCCTGAAGAGCAAGCTGCCTGAGCAACTCATGATCAGCTTTAAAGTAGACCCAGTTGTGAGCATTGGGTCTAGTTTGATTATGATGATCTACCTCACCTTCAGTAGCAACTGTACAATAATTCCTATACCAAAATTACTCTCCTCAGATCCACAAGGTATAATTCTAGCTTGTCTCACCTCACCGCTCACCAAATACGATAGAAGAACTTCATGGTTATCACATGTGAGGACTACGAGTGACAAATATATACTTGATCATGCCCTTGCGCCATTGGCTTCTTTGATGATGTCATTAGAGTGACGCTTCTTTGATCAGCTCCAGACAGATTACCATCGATGACTTGGACCAAATAATGAAACAATCATGTTCTTGAGAAGATGTGATTCCAATTCAAGAGAGAAGGGAACTTGCAATCGACATGGCAAATGATAGAGTGTTGATACAGAAAGCATCGTCACCAATGGGTTGGATAAGAAAATACAATAGCGCAAGGACACGATCAAGTCTATATAGCATGTGTCTACGACAGAGAATCCATCCCACCGTAGCTACTTTCACTGATATGTGTACTTTCAAAGAGCGTTCACATGATTAGGACAAAATGACTTCACAGTTCTACAGTTTTCAGATATGTTAATTTTAGAAAATTTATTCGCTCACTACAATGCTTGACTAGTATTGCAAGAAGGTCAATGATAGTAGTATGCTTCGGTGACAATTGGACAGTCCACGGGTCATTAGCCGCCCATTGTGATTTGAAAACGGATTTTCAAGTTCTTAAGTTTTTCACCATAATCAACTTTCGTGTTGTGTCGAAAGAGTGTAACCATGGACGATTTTGAGATTGTAGAATCAAATCAAGAGTTGAAAACAGATCTTGCTCGTTGAGTCAATTCAATTCGTTCAAATTTAGACAAAGATGACACGGATCTAAAATCCATTATGTGGTCAGGGAAAACAAATTACAACCAAAAAAGATTTCAAAATTAATAATAGTCGTATGATAAAATGAATACCCAATAGAAGATTGCGTTCTATGTTTGGCCTTCTTTGATGTAGGGTAGGATTTAACGAGCATTGCAAAGAAATGAAGACCGATTTCTTTCCTAGTATGGTATCGAATTCTACGTGAAGGTTGTCTAGGAAATTGCGAGGTTCTTGGCTATGAAAATATCATGTGCTAAACAAAGACAAGAAAGCGAGAAACAACCACGAGAATAAGCTTCACAAGATATATCAACTATCACTTTATATACACTCTCGTTTCTTTTCTCTAAGAACACAAATTGACAAATAGACCTGAATGGTCTATAATTTCCACCCAACTTCTCCAAACAAGTCTTTGAATCTCAACCAAGATCTAAAACTATCGAAGTGTAGTTCAAAATAAAAAGAACATCTCTTTGCTAACAAAAAGTTGTGCACTAGTATTGCACGATTCAGACCTAAATCCATGCAACATCCATGTACAATCCCTTAGCTAAAACTAGCTACCACAAGCCGTACATAACCAACTAGAATCCTAACGAATCCAATAAGATGAAAACTTTAACGGAGAAACCAAAGAAGATCTATCTGAGAACTTTCTTTTCTCATCAAACGGGTCTTCATATATTGATAGGGTCTTCCATCTTGACTTCGTTGGTTCCAAGAACTCTCACATCCAACTCTTGACAACCGAGATATCTCTTATTTTCAGTCGTAGATGACTAAACCTCCAAAAATTTCTCCTTGTGGCTTAAAACCACGTACATTCGTAAAACAGACCGCCTGATCTGAGATCCATCTTCTTTGGTAGATATATTTTAATATCTTGAACTCAATGAGATTCCAAACAAGCGGTTAGGAGTTCCCTTCGCAAAACCACGCAAGAAATTTGGTAGCAAGAAGTAAAAAACTGACATAAATTATTCCCTTGCAGATCAACTTCACTCACCACGCATACGATATTCTCTTATGCGTAGATAAGGACTATTTGATCGCATATGCACCAAGAATAAAGAGCTTGGCTGAACGATCGCGAAGAAAAATCTAACTTCATGTCACATGCGAAGAAAATCTAACGTAAGCGTCTCCTTGCGAGTCAATTTCTCTCACATCTCTCAAATCATCCGTTGAAACTTCGTATCATCTTTAATGTCTTGAAGAACTCGCTGTTTTGATCTCGATCGATCCAAAGGTAACAAGTTTAGACTCCAGAACTGTCCAAACGGTCCAATTTTCCTTCGTAGGTCATTGAAGCACTCCAAATCCTCTTCTCTACGTCTCAATTTCTTCTTGAACTCAACCCTGATCCGTCTCTTCACGAATCGTCTTAACTAACGCGTATCTTGCACAGATCTGAATTCCATGACATCTTGCGCGCATGCATTAGACTTTCTAATCAAGTCTGAATGACAAATATGATTATCATAGATTCAACACGAGACTCAATGACGGCACAGGTGATCACCCATCCCTTAAGATGGACTACAAGCGTGGCGGCAGCAGCAAATGTGATCAAGTATAGGGGTTGTCTAAGAAAACAGAAGGTTCCTGACTGTGGAGATATCGTGTGCTGAACATAGACAAGAAAGAGAGAAAAAATCATGAGAACAAGCTTCACAAGATATACCAGCTCCTACTTTATATACACTCTCATTTCTTTTCTCTAAGAACGTAAAACTAAGAACCCAACCTCATAAAACAAGTCTCTGAATCTCAACCTAGACTTAATACTATCGAAGCGTAGCTCAAAGCAAAAGAAACATCCCTTTGCTAACAAAAAGTTGTGCACCAGTATCGCATGATTCAAACCCAAGTCCAAACAACATCCATGTACAAATCTTTAGCTAAAAATAGTTATTACAAGCTACACATAATCAACTAGAATCTTAACGACCAAGCAATTCTCTTGCACCTTTAGTATAGCACCAGGAAACACAAACACCCAATTAGCATTAGTAAGTTAAACTTAGTTTGATTTTTCTATGTTCTGAACCTCATAACTTTATCATTAAGCATCAATTTAAAGTAAATGAAATGCCCATGTGAAGCTAACAACGACTTCTATCACTTACAGATATAAGTGGTAGAGCTCGTTGGTGCAATGAAAATGAAGATCTAAAAGTTATGTAAAAATTCATATATAGTCCTATGAATTTCTTCAGAATGATAATGTTAAACACCGAATTTGAATTTTCATGTAGAAGTAACACCACGACAAGACATCCATTGGATTTTTGAGCTAAAGTAGCATCATTTTATTTTGTCGAGACATAAAACTGCTATCATGTTGAGTCCGGTCGTGTTTGGACTCCTCTGGGAAAAAGATATTGTTAATAGCTAAGTTATTTTCTTTTCTGGTGAAACTGGAGTACGGCAATTGTGCTTGTCTATATCACTGTGAACGCGCCTTCAATTCAAGGTGATGGTTAGTGCTGAGGTTGGACTGGGCCGCCGCCGCTGACCTGGAAGCAACCTGCGTGCAAGTCACGTAAATTTAGAGTATCTAAACATCCGGATTCCGGTGAATATGCTGATCATGAACTATAAAGACCCTACAGGGGAACGTATGTAGGTATATGGGTTTAGTTAGATGGTGCGTCTCAAACCTCACCCGGCCAGAATAATTGAGTAAACTGGTGGGCATAGATACTGAGATTATCTGGATACGTACATTGGAAGCGAATAAATACAATAATATACACATAATATTTGCAAGGTTAATAGCACATACCAAGATCAGACTAGATAATTAGTATTCTATAATCTAGAAGATTAAGTTTCCTAATCCAAAACGAGCTAGACACTTATATTAGGAGAAATAGATTATGGTACTCACGCGCATGTGTGTTAAAATGGTACATATCAAACTATTGTAGTCAAAATATTTCTTGATTGGTTGGATCTTTTGAGGGTGAAGGTTCATGATTGGCAAGTTACAAAGTTATCCTTGAAACGGTTCGTTTGTTTTTTGATCGACTACAGTTTTGATACTGGTGCTCCTACTCCAACCTGATTGGATCTCATTATCATATCATCGAGTAATTATCATCTGTGCTGCTAAAGTTTTCTCATTCTCACATTCGCTAACTTCACCTCCTCCATCTTTTTATGGAGGAGGTAAATATACAAGGGTTTAACTTATTACCATTCAAAAAAGTTAGATAATAAATAAAAAGTAAAAATAATATGATTTATTTAAGATCAGTCTCCCATATGTATTTTTTATGGGTTCTTTTTAGATATTTCTGCATCTCCAAGTTAGTTATCATTTAATATTTAAAAGAACTTTGATTTTTATCCGTTTTTGGTACAGAAATTTCGCTTAAAACCCGAGTATGAATATAGAAGCATGAAAGAAAATATTCCTTTTTTTCCATATTCTTTTAGTCTAAAAAACAATTCTGTTCGGCCTTAAGAACTCTGAAATCTTCATCTTAACGTTTCTCTCTCAGTATTGAGTAGTTTCTTTTCATATGAATCATAACTTGTAAAGTAGTGAATAATTTTAATTTAATTTTTGATTTCATAAATTTCAAATTGAAATGAAAATGTAATTACCATAATCATTTTTTATATAACAATTAATTTTTCAATTCTATGAAAAGAAACGCGCAAAGTGAAGTATTCTTGATTACCCAGAGCACTTGTAGTCATACTCAGGGTTTAACACTTAGATCTTCTTGCGATAACAACAAGCGGGCAAAAGCTCCCGTAGTTGATCAAGCATGCATTATTTTCGCATAGACTGTGTGTATGATAATTATGTTGCTGTAAAATGTGTTTTTTTGTTGTTTCTATTGACAAAAGTTTGATTCTACTACTTACAACTCCAGTTAGCCTCCAGGGAGAAGATGCTACTTAGATAGCTAACAAGAACTGTACATGTAAACGGTGGTTAGCAGGTGTTATACCATGTATATTAAGGGTGTGCCTATTAAGAAATGAGTTAGTAAAGAAGGTTTGCTAAAGACCTTGGTTTGGTTCGTTTGTTCAGCTGAAGGAGTCTGTAAAGGGCACCGGATATCGGGAGGACAGCGTCAGACAGCATCGCACATCCTCTTATTACCAGAAAACCAGAACTACCAGAAATAAACAGCCCTTGCTCGATAAGAGGTTATCTTCCGATGACGTGCTTTCTCGTAACGTGAAGTTGCGGTCAGTTTGACTGGTCACTGGAGACCGTCGCTTTGACTGTATGCCGTCCAGACTCCGGAGTGGTCGCTGCTACAGACCCTCTTCCAGAGTGTCAGGAACTCCCAGGACTCGTAGTCGTGTCAGGAGACACGTCAGATCAGGTCAGGTGACTCAGGTCCTCGATGGGAACATTGTGAAGGCAGATTCGCGAATACTGACCGAGAGTTAAGAGCAAAGATCTGTGGCGATGGCCAACGCAGTGAAAACACAGAGTGGAACGGAGAAGAATGGTGAAAGGATCGTCGAGAGAGTGAGACTCCGGTAAGGAAGAGCCTGCAGTACATGCCGAGATGGGCCCAGGGGGTCAAGCTTGTGCAGTAGCAGCAGAGCAAAGCGGAAGAAGCCATTGTCGCAGGGGTAATGCGTGGGAGGTTGCCTTTTGTTTGTTGGGAAGGAAGACACGCTGGTGGGGAAGCATTGAGTAAGTGGCAGCAGAAGTACGTATTGACTCTTGCGTCTGCTTTCGCTTCTTCCAGTGGCAAGAAAGGCAGGCAAGAGGGCACGCACGCAGAGAGGAAGTCGGGCAAGCAGGGAAACCGGGCAACGCTGAGGCGACACGGAAGACCGATGCGTTGTGCTCGAGAGTGGAGTGAAAAGAGCGATGACGAGAGTTGTGGACGGGCGATAGGGGTAGTAGTAACAGCGAGATGAAGAAAGGATGGGAGGGAGAAAAAAGAGAACAGGACGATACTTTCGCTTATTCTCGTCGATGGCGTGATTGATTCATTGGACATCATTCTTGAGGACGAGAGTGAGTGAGGCTTGGGTCGCGGTGTGGGAAGGGATAGATGATGATGGAGTGAGTTTGAAGGGAGGGAGAGAAAGGGGTGGTGAAGGAACGAGTCTTTTGCGAGGCGGGAGGGCTTAATCGGAGAACGGAGGAGAGGAGAGGTGCGCACCGGTGCGGAGTGGGTTGAGGAAGATATGCCACAGAGTCAGAATGGCCTCAGTGCGGAAACGGAAGAAGCAGGAGGATGTGCTAATGCGAGCGATGATGAAAGCATTAATGGGGGAGTGAAAGGCAGCCCCAGATGGTCCAAAGTGAGCAGCGGTACCAAAGGATGGCGTTTGAGGGGGGTGGAGTGGCGCGTCAAGCTCGGTTTGTTGCCAGGCAGCCCTGCGTCTGTCGATGGGATGCGCCGCGCCACTGCTGATGGCCGTCGAAGGTTAGCAGTTGTCATATGCTCTACCACAGTTTTAGCATCCCAATTCGGGACTTAATATCGGCCTTCTGTTAATCAGTCGCTCTCTGAAGAAGAGCTGATATGGTTTTCAATGGAGCGACCCAGGCATCTACAGACTCATCTAGCTCTTCCGACCGGATTATCCCTCACATGGGCTTGTCTTTCTAAGACCCACTGTTGACAGTTTTTTGGTGCTCAGGCTTATGGTTAAGTCGCTGATCGTCGCAATTAGTCGAGTTCAAGTTCCCAAGGATTTTTTCTAGTCTTGATCTTCCCTTTGTCACGGTTTACCTGAAGATTCCGAGCACCGGAGCCTACAGTTGTTAAACTGTCCTAGCCGCAACTCTGGATATTCATGAGAATCTTCCAGTTGGTTCCTTTGGCATTTCCTGGCCTATCTATGTCGAATTTCGTCTCGAATGCAGTGTTCATCCGGTTTTTGTTCCTAGTTTTACTCATTCTCTCTTCTTGCCTTTGCTGCGGGGCCGAGAGCCTGGAGTCTTACCTACCCTACCTGCTATAAGTCGAACTTCTTATTCATCAAAGCGGCTGATGATGGAATCTTTGATCAAGATTCTCGCGTAATTGTGGGAAGTGCTTGGAAACTGCAAGCGTGTTTCACGTGTACTTAGATGTGTTGTATAGTTCCTTTCTTGTCGCTTTAACGCCTGTCAAGTTCATAAATGTGCAGCCACTACCGATTGTTGAGTGTGACAATTAGGGCGATTTCGCATTGTCTTTGGTTTCTTCTTTTTCCGTTGGAACTTCTCCACGCTGCGGCGTTGGATTCTCTCTCATCTGTATGTTTGTGTTGCTGTTTCTCGGTTATCCTCTGAATGCTGGCTTGTCCTTTAGTCATTAATTCATCCTGTTCTAGTGTTTGACGGTTACATGTCTAGCCGAAAAGCTCAGAGACAATGCAGTAATTAGCTTATTCTCGTCATTTCTTGTCATATATTGGTTCATTCTCAAACTTTTGATATCCGTTCTTGGCTTTTGTTGGGTGGTTGCAGATATGCAGATCTACGAAGACGTCTGCTGGTTGATCCTCACCTCAATGGAGATAATGAGGAAGATACCAGCATGGATAATCCCCTTTCCCTCGATCCTGGTAAGGTTCAGCCTCCCTGTCAGTGTCATTGACAGTTTCAAGGAAGATGCACTTAGTACACGCTGGTCTGCGGAACTTGCTAACGTGCTATGAATATAGGAACTCTCATGGATCTTGTTTCTTTAGAGAAGTGTTCATCTATATATGGGTTCACATTCTGCAGAAAGCGTTTGGGGTCGGTACTTCCGTAATGCCGAATTGGAGAAGACTATCGACAAGGATCTCACACGGTTGTATCCTGAGCATGGCATCTTCTTCCAGAGCGCTCCTTGTCAGGCTATGATGCGACGTATCTTACTCGTGTGGTCCCTTATCCACCCACAATTTAGCTACCGACAAGGTCAGTTAATCGGTGTTCCCCGCATACATCAGTCTAAGCCGCAGTTGTTGTCGCTTCTGAGGCTGGTAGAATGGCAATTTGGTTTTCTAGTGAAATCATCCTGTGGGTGTTTCCATTATCGGGGTTTTGACACCTAGAGGGACAGAATACATTTGAGTGTTTTCCTTTGTATATTTCAAACTCAGTCTATTGGTGTGTGTTAACGCACTCTGCCACGTCTGCAGGCATGCACGAGTTGCTCGCACCGCTATTGTATGTTCTACACGTTGATGTCGTGCGACTGTCACAAGTGAAGCATCGATTTGAAGACCTCTTTGATGATAGATTTGACAGCCTGTCCCTTCAAGAAGAGCATGTCAGGGATAAAGTGGAGTCAGCCAAGAAGTTCGTCGGGGAGATGATTGTAGCAGGAGACTCGATCAATTTTGATGACAAGGGGCAGAAAAGTGTGGATCCTGCAGCTGATTGTGATGAAAAAAGGGTCGACTTAAGCGTTATCGTCCAGGGCAGTGATATGTATGGAGTTGAGGGCGAGTTGGGTGCTCTTCTTTCCGCTCGATTCTTAGAGCATGATGCGTACTGTATGCTCGATGCCTTGCTGATGGGACAGGGTGGGGCCGTGTCCATGGCTGCCTATTTCTCTTCACCACCGGGTGTGAATGTACCTCCTGTTATTGAGGCGTCAGCTTCATTATATCGCACCTTGGCTGCAGCTGACATATCTCTTTACACTCACCTCGTAGAGCTCGGAGTCGAGCCACAATTCTTCGCTCTCCGTTGGTTACGTCTGCTCTTTGGGCGTGAGTTCATTTTGGAGGACTTATTGCGGGTGTGGGACTCTATCCTAGCAGCAGATAATACCCCTTGGTTTGAACTGGATGGAGACGATGATTGTTGCATCTTGAGATTTTCTCAGAGAAGTGCACTCATCTCTTCTATGGCCGTTTCCATGCTCCTCTATGTCCGGCCAGCTTTGCTAGCAGCCCCTGATGCCACGGCCTGCTTGCAACGATTGCTTAACTTCCCACAGGTACCAGATGTCAGGAACTTGATTGAGACTGCCAAGTCGCTTCAGCTTCTCGCGCAAGCGGCTGAAAGAGCACCGAATCCAACTTTATCGAGAAGTTCTCGTGCGTCCGAGATGACTAGGAATGGCAAGCATGCGAGAAGTGGGAGTATCTCTCCACCTACAACTACGCATCATGTTATGCGACATCAGAAATCAGCTTCATGCTCTCCGGATGTCTTGAAAGCGTCCATGTCCTTGCCAGGGAGCTACTGGGAAGAAAAATGGACTCACTCTGTTCTGCAGAAAAAGTCTCCCGAGGAGCTGTTTAGCCCCAGGACAAGCAAGTTGGACGCAGTTATAAGGAATCAGGAAAATGGTGATAGAGATACGACCTCCGGGATGCTTAGTAGGAGTGTCAGTGAAGGAAGACATCAAATCATTCGCCAGAATACAGTTGTAGCACAGTCAACTTCCGGTTTGTTTGACTCTTCTCAGGATTCCAGTGACGAAGAGGGACGGGAGATGCTGGGAAGAAGGGAGAAGGCGGCAGATAAGGCCAGTCGCTCAAAAGGTTCGTCGACCGAATCTGTTGCCAGCACGAGTGACTCTGACGGTTCTCGTGACAGTGATAGTGAGGGTCACGAGTTACTGAGTCATCACAGGTCATCTACTGGAGAAGTGGGTTTTGTGACTTCTTCTACCCGATCTTTGAAGCTTTTATGCCATGATACATGCTTGGGCGATGATACTTCGAGAAGTCCTCAAGAGAAGAAAATTTTATCCTGTGACGCATCGGGTTGTTGTGTCAAGCCCGATGATCGTAAGAACAGTGATGCAGCTGAACCATGCGAGGGTATGGTGTCGCCCGACTCTCAACGGCCGTCGGCTGGAATCGGATTTACCCTTGAAGCAGATATGAAACCTTCAGACTTGTCTTCCTCAAATCCAAATGGTTTAGAGTGCGAGGCAGATCGGCTGGAAACCGAGAATGAAGGTGTTTGTTTGCCGGTAAGCAGCAGTAATTCACCCCTTCATGAAGAAAGTACTAAAGTAAATTCACCTTGTGTTGCCGATTCGCGTTTAAGAATAGGTATCGTGTCTAGTGCAAGTTGCGAAAACTCTGAGGTCAACTTGAAGTTACAGGATGCAGAGTCTACACGTAGTTGCTCGCTTCCCTTTCCCTCATCTGCGAATGAGGGGGAAGGAGGTGATCCGAGAGTTCCGGAGGATATGTCAAGAAGTGTGGGTAGTTCACCTTTTCCATCGAAGCCTAAAGCTGAGGCTCTTGCAGCACAACCAGCACGGTTGGGTAGGCTCAACTGGATGTGGAGTCTGGGCAGGACGAGCTCTGGAGAGAAAACAACACCCAACAAGGTCGAGACTTCAACTAGTTCAGTTGCCCCTCCCACGATCGGAAATGCTATTGACATCGAGGGTTTAGGCAGTCCTCTTGCCAATGGCGTGAGAAAGCCGAAGCGATGGTGGCGTTCCAACAATGATGTGGTACCTGAAGAATGTGTGGAAACTACCAGCAGTGACGCCAGCATTGCTGCTGAGTCTTCTACTATTCCCCTGCAAGTGGATACTGTGAAGGACACAAATGAGTCAGTTATCATTGGCTCGGGTGTGCTGCAGAAGGAGGATGTGTCAGTGGAGACACAAGTTAATATTCTAGAGGGCGTTAAGAAGCCCAAGGATAAAAACCCCTCAGCAGCTTTGCAAGCACTTGGTCAAGCTATGCTGGAGCACGTACAGGTGTGTACTCACGTACTTGTTAGTGGAGAACTTCTGTTGCTGGCCTGGTTTGGGGCTCATCATGTTTGCTGCTGAGTAGTTGTTTCATGTAGTTTTTTCCTTATACATGTTGATGTCTATCATCCGCCATCTGGCCCTGGCCTCTTGGATGGAGGCCTACGATAACCTTGGAATCAACCCCACCCAAACCTCCTCCTTCTGGTCGTGAACGCTTACAACATCCATAGTACAACTTGTTTGTTTGTTTTTGTTTGTCTTTTGATGTCATGCGTTTGGATGAGCCTCTGATTTTGGTGCTACCTCTCTTATACGTGAGTATACCATCGTGCAGGTTCTTGAGTCGTCCTTGGCTCAGAAAGCCACTGTTTTGGGCATGGAAACCATGATGTGGACTCCCGCTGTTCGTGAGAAGAGTGAGAGTATCAGGAGCAGTCTTGGTGGGAAGAGTCAAGCTGCCGCTTTAGCAGCTATAGCCGAGCTTCGAAAAATCAGCAATGCTTTACAGCAAATGTAATTTTGTATGTAGATTATGAGAAAAAGTCTTCCAGGCAACCAGTGACATCCTTCTCTCAACCGAGTTTTGTGTCCAATCTCTGCAAATAGGAGTTGACCCTTACATCAGCGAGAATTTGAATGACTTTTTATGACGTTCAACATATCCTGCACCTTGGCCAAATTGGACGAGTGCACGTGTATTCGAACCCATTAAGAGCACAGATAAACATAGAGTGATTACTCTCTAGATTCTTTCTTAGAACCAAAGAAGGGGCACGACTGTGCCCAACCACCATTTGTAAGTGCAGCGCCAAGTTATTGTACAGTAGGATATGGGTTGAACGGCCAACTACGAAGAGCGGGTGGCCGAGAACCATGACGACAAGTCCCAAAGATGACATCGAGTTTGAAGGGCTTTCTCTATCAGTTACTGTACATACCAAGTGGGCTGATTCTCGAGATTCCTTATATACATATTTTTGAAGTGAAGTAAAGGCTTGGCTGCACATTCTGCTTGTGAGTTCGACTTCGTCGTTTGAACTAGGTTGACACAAAGCGTGGTTTGCTTGTACCGCTGTGGAGGACTTCGGCGTTACCATGACAGTGGAAGTTGCAGCTTCTGTACTGTAATGGACACAGGTAATGCGATTCGTTACCACAGTTTATAAATCTGCCTCTGGATCTACTTGTTTAGTTCTGCTAAAGAAGATCCAACCTCACCTCAGAACGTTTTGTCCTGAAATTTACATTTGGGTCAGGAGATATTACCCGGATTCGTGGAGCTAGAAGTGGAAAGACTATCTTCCTAGCTAGTGTTTGGGGAACAGTTGCTGATTAGAGGACAGATTTTGGTGACATGATTGATGAATGGATGGAAATCGCATACTGAAAAGTTGTAGCCGGCTTCGACTGTCAGATGATTGTCGCAGGGATACCTCATGCCTCCTTCACTTACGTGCCATGGGACGGTCCATAGTCCGATGTCGGATGGTGGAAGCAGTGTGTAAAATAAAAACCCTGGAATTAAAACGACTGGGGAAGATCCCGACTAAGTCCTTGCTAGGTGAGGAGGTTTAAAAGCTTTGCCTAAAACTGTTAACACAATCTGTTCAACTCTCGTTCGCAGCTAAAGCCGGAGAGTTGTTCCTTTTCTCTGGTGGCACTGAATTCACCGCTCCATGACAGGTCTGCACTTTTAGATGAATGTTTTGTGATGCGGAAACCGGCCTCACGTTTGTCTTCTTAATTGTGTGCGGCAGAAGCTCTACGGTTTTACTCAACTAAAATGTTGTCATACAGTTGAAAAGTTTTGGTTATTGCCAACTTCACTTGTCCACAGACTATCTCACTTCGTCAAAGCGACCTATCGCTTGAAACGCGTGCAAGTAAGTGTAGGAACGTTACTGCGCGAATCTATCCAAGAGCGAGCATGCAAGAGAGTGAGAGAGATAGGAAGAACGAACGAGAGGCAAGGTAGAGAGGTTTCAAGCAGATGAGAAGAGGGCAAAAACAGATCGCATCTGTAGAACACTCTTCTTTGGTAAGCTACTTTTGTAGAGTATAGGTACGTCCTTGAACTTTCATTAATCACAGTAAAGTTTTTTGAGTAGTTCCTTACACTGATTCTTGGACCGTGTCCTCACACAATCTTGAATTTCTTATATTGTCGTTCAAAACATCGAACCTGTTTACGACCATAGCAGAACAAAAAACTGCACATATTTTTGGTAAACATTAAATCTCTCTGAAAACATTTAGGAAGTGATCTCTTATGATAGAATAAAAATCATTTACAGAGTAATTTTCTAGCTGAATTTGCTTTAAATCTAGTGTGCAATTATTTAAACTACAAATGTCTCTGAATGTCCACTGATTATCTCTGCAAGTAATTTTCTTGCTTGAAATGGATCCAAAATGTAACTGTTATTACAGTTCTTCCACGACTGCGTTTGGCCAGTGTAAGTGAAACTTAGTACCAACATAATGGATCAATATCAATTGATTAAGTTCTTTGCAAGGTGATGGAAGTGCGACTGAAACGTCTGTTGTTGAACTCCATCATTCTCATCAAGTGGATCAAGAAAAACTGATTGAACTTTCTTTAGAGGCGGTGGAATTGCAACTGAAACCGTTTGTTGTTCATTTAAAACAAGCATTTGAGCTGAAGGCTGAATTGGAACGTCATCATCGCTCACATTTTCTTTGCCATCATCGTCACTGTTAGATTGCAACTCATGAGCAGTATTGGACTTAGAACCTGGCAGCCAAAAGATATATTCATACTAAATTTAAAACAGAAGAACGGTTCAAGTCAAGTTACAAGCTAGAAACATATCATCTAAACTGCAAATATAGTAATAAGATTAGAAAGAAAACTTACCTCAATCATTACAAGCTCTTCTTTCGCTTGTCGAAGAGCTTCACTCTATGATACCTCCTCGCCTGTGTCTCCTCGCATTGAAATACTGCTCGTGACACTTTCGTTAAGTGAATATTTGTTGTAGCTCGTATTATCGCGATGGCCAGTTTATTCCATGCTCACCTCCACAACTCCATGCTCGTACTCCAGACGTGAGATGTCCACGGATCGACCAGTCTTGTTGGAAATAAATTTTCCTCTCATATCATCAAAATCTGCTTGTCATTCAAGCAGTATATTTAGACAAAGTGTTGACCCCAAGGGGACAACGAGTGTACCAAATCATCATCGATTCACAAAAATGAGACCTTGGGGTTACAAAGATAGGAAAAGGTCATTCTTCGTCGACAGATCATTTTGGTTTCTTACTGAGCATAATCTTGACGGAACATATGCAAGGTGACATTCAACCGGTTTTTGATGCTTGTTAGGATCCGCATAAAGAAGGAGTCAAACTTATAATTCTTGCTCTAACCCCGTCTAAACTGCAGCACTTCACCAGAACTTGATTGTATCAACTGAAAGTCACATCCGTTAACATGTCGAAGCTCTTTTAATGCACAGACAAAGAAATTCTGAGTGAAGGTATCGCATATTTAGGCCTGATGGACTACGCATAGACACCTTTTCTTGCACAAGAACTCGTCACTTCTCATCCGAGTGTATGCATCTGACTTCCATATCGCACGACCAATTCGTCTTGCAACTGAACGATGAACAGACTCATCACCAGCAAGATAATCTTGGCGTAAGATCCTCCATAATATCGAAAGATTCAAATGTGACTCCAAGCTCTACCGTGTGCTTATTCTGTTGTGCTCGTGTAAGCCATCCAATGCTTCAAATCAAACCAAATCATCATTAATAAAGGTCGGACTATAAAGATCTTCATTCTTCAAAACCTACAAGACAAAAATCTTAAGATCATGAATGAATGCTTGCATATCAGAACTCTCTCTCAAATCATTGATGAATAATGATGTCTCTCTTTCCAATCATCTCATTCCATTCTCGAAATGCACATTTGGTCCATTTCTCAACATACTTGGATCGTCTAATGCTTCCGTTGTCAATATTCGGAACCTCTCGTTCATCAAGATCATGAAATTTTTTAACTGGTCCCTCAAATCTACCATCGCTTTTATTGTAAGTATCATTCATCTTCACTAACGTAACAAGAGAAAAGGAAGAATGACGCTTATATCGTGAACAAGGGTGATCTTTAAACGAAAAGTGTTTTATGTCACGGAAGGGACACGGCGGACTTTCTTGGATGATGACCGCTCCTCACTGCTGACGCTATACTTTAACTACCCTAAAAGGTGAAACCATTTCTTTTGTTGTGTGAAATATTAAGATAAAATTTTTTTTGGACAAAATTCTGTGGCAAAATTTAGTTCACCAAAATTTCATCAAAATTTTGGTTACCTTATCGTTATTTTGAACACTTCACTTTTTTCTGTTTAAATTGAACTTTTTGAATCAAAATATGAAAGAAGATGTATGGACAGAGCTCTTACCGTCAAAATTTTAATGATAATCGCCGTCGACGTTTACTCTATTCGTCGACAAAAATATTCATCGGCGGATCCACATGCTGATAGAAATCTGCCGACGGATGATGAACGACGACACGATCATCTTCTAAATGTCCACAGTCACAACTTGATGAATCATTGACGAACTAATTCACTGACGATGCTCAACGATCCATCACTCATTAGCTCTCTAACTTAGTTGACAACAAGTCGATTGCCGCTTGGTCGAGAGATAGTACTTGCCGATGGATTGGTTCACCGGCATAATTCTTTTTTTGTTCCTCTTGATGACCTCGTCAGCCGCCAAGCGGATCATTGGCGTAGTTCTTTTTCTTTTTGGTCTTGTTCTGGCGGTTTTGTCCGCCATCTCGGATGAATCGTTGATAGACCGATCCGCCGATGCACTATTATGTTTTTGATTTGATTTGATTTTTTCTTCTCACGTACCTAGCTGGTATCATGCAGCGATTGGAGCTCAAAAGAAGAAGTCTGGATTGATCTCTCTTCTCTCACACATCTTGTAGTTGCTACTTTGAGCACCAAGGTACAACAACTTGATGCCATACTTTATGTTTTTCATTCAATAAAAGTATTTTGAGAAAAATATCTCATATTGTGATTGGATAACTCTAAAATGCTAGAAGTTTTGCATTACAGATTTGTTTGAGCTAATTTTATTTTTTATTAAAATGTAGAGTTAAATCTATTTACATGTTATTATTAAATTATAATCTCATAGAAATTTTCTTTAAATATATATAGTAAATCCTCATTAAAATCACATCCAATACAATAAAAAATACTATAATATGAGCACATTATCTTAATGAGTGGATTTTTCTTTTGTAAAATTTTCTTGTTATATTCATTTTCACATTATTTATGGGCATGTATGGATGGACCTTGTCGAGCTAAGTAACTTTTTCTGAAGAAATTTTGTTTGCTATATTTAAATCCAAGAATAAAAAGTTATTACTCTTTGCTTAGTGTTAATAGTACTTAAACAAAATAAAAAGGTGTATTTGATATTTTCACACTGTTTGGAGATACGCTTGGTTGATTGAAGATTGCGTGTTTGAAGAGATACATCGATTGATTGTACATGAGATCTCTTGTCATGCACGACGACAAGTCCTCCATAGATTGGATCTTGGCTCGACATGGGATTGTGAGCCAGAAGGACTTGTGACACAAGAGCAAAAATGTGATCAGAAGTTCTTGGCTGAAGTTGTCATCAGGAATGCAGTTGATCCTTGGGCCAAAATACATATCACTTGCACTGCCTTCCAAGCAGAAACTAGAGTGCTTAGACGATGTGCAAGCAGCTCCAACTTAAATCGATCTGTCTCTGATCGATATTATGAGTCTGGTAAGTTTTCATGATACGTAGACAAGTATCATCGGTTCTACTGAACTAATCATATGTAGTGTCTAAGAAGATACATGTACTTTGATTGTACGTTCTCAGACACATCGCGTTATGACAATATTCTTGTAGAAAACCACCATATCTACAAAAATGTGCTTCTACATTTAGACAAGAGAGAACTACATGTTCAAGACTTTCGATTCTGTCATCAACAAAGTCACAATGAAGAAGACGAATGTCACTTTCCTTGGACCCATGACTCGTCTTACAACATATTGCAAGGATTGGAAGGAGAAAATTCTTTGCGAACTGATAAAGATATTCCACCGTCATCCCTAGCACACATCTGACAACATCTCACATATTGCCTCCTCGGACAACAACATGGAAGTATGAACTAAAGTATCGCTTATTCATTGAGCGTGTTGATCCAAATGCGACATGAAGTAGTCAAGGTGAACCATCTCTCATAAATAAATTATGTATGGCTAATCGTAATCTTTTGAAGTAAATTTTAAAGTTTCTCCCAAACTCTAGCCTCGCTGAATTTGGATGTGATTAGGTTTGACAATCGGGTAAATCTTCTTGACTGAACTATTAAATTTATTTGTAATAAAGTTTTCATGGTTGAATACAACTTTGGTAGTTTTGGCTGGAATAGACATCGAAATCCTTGTGGGATCATGTGGAATGTAAGTTATATCAACCGTATGTGTGACTGCAAATCCGCTTTATGTATTTTATTCTAATGTTTTTTTGCATGGGCTCTTCCCATTAAGTTATAACGCTTATAACTCCATAAAGGTTTGGAAATCAGCAAACAAAGATATGATCACAAAACATATGCATATCCATTTTTGCCTATATAACCTTGTGACATGCAAACCAAACATTTTTCACGAGGTCTTAATTACATGTTATACTTAGCTTCATAAGAAGGTTTTAGAAACCCATATTTATCTTGGTGTTACAAGCCTTACCTAAATTATCTAAATTTTGGCTTGTTTTGTTCCTTGACTTTTGAAAAAAATATTTCTCTTGTAATTCTAAAACCCAAGAGGTTTTGTATTTCTGTTGGGTTTGGAAATCTACACCTCCTTTGTGGGAGGTCTTCTGAACCTCCGCAAATAGATTAGGGTACACTTTTTGAGTGAGGTCTTGGAAAACAAGTCCTGAAAGCTACAGCAAGCATGATTCGAGACCTTCTTCGCTCAGGTTTTCTTAACAAATCTCGTGTTTCAATACTTGTTTTCCATTGGTTATAAAAACCTCTCCAAACAATATTCGTTTAGTGTAAGTAGAGAAGTGATAGGCTTTTTTGAAAAAAGTACAAGGTATAGGTAAGAGCAACCATTGGAAACATAATTATAAACATAGTGTAAACTGTAAATTATTCTGAACAATGGAACTATTGCAAAGGGAGTTGAACCCCACAAGCTGACCTGTCTAGCGAAGGTTCACTCTCCTCACAAGAAGAGAAGTGTCTCAAGCAAAATAAATAACAGAATCACTATTAAGAAGCATTTTGTAAATGAACGTGAAAGTTGATAGGTTATTGTACATAGAACATAAACATCAAACTAAGGCTGATATCCAACATGAGTCTCTCCAAGAAACTCCCAAGTGATATGAATAGCAAGTTAGAGATCAGCAGAGAATTGTTTGCACTCAACTTGCACAATCATCAAGCTGCTTGTGGATATGGAAATGCTTCCTCTTCGGCTCCTCTAGAGACCAAGCTCAACATGCACATAACAACTAAGGTTCAACTTCCATCTCCAAGGAAGCAGCAAAGATTCAAGCAGCAGCAAAAGGAGTATACCAAGCTCTCAACCGAGGAACATCAACCAATCTAACCTCCTCCTCGATTTCCCATCAATGTGGTTTGGCACTAGAATGTGATCGAGCCAGAAAAACTTCCATACTCCGTCGACAGTCGAGGAGCATTGCAATGATCCTGAACGATATCATTGTAGATGGTCATATCATGTGCAAGAACAAAGACGAGAGAGAGACACAAAACCATGAGAATAAGTCAGTCAAATATACCAGATCTTACTTTATGTATACCTCTGTTATTACTTTATGAACCGTAAAACTGAAGATCAAAATTTACATATCTAAGTCATTTTATAAATTACATCTTGAATCTCTAAACAAGTCCCTAAATCTGACCTAGGACAAGAACCTCTGAAGCATAATTGAAAACAAGAGAAATGTCCTTTGCTAACAAAAGCTTTACAATAGTGTCCCGTCATCCGAGCTCTCGAATACACTATATAACAACCACTATGCAATACACCACTATCACATCAACGTCATTGCTCAATATATCACTAGCTCGATGATCAGACCACTCTTATCCAAAGGAGGATCATAAGTACACATCAAGTAGCCAGCAATATAAAGAGAACCCTCTAGAATCTGGAGTAGACATCAGATCCATAAGAAGACTCAGTGAAAAAAACTGAAAAAAGATCTATTTGAGGACTTCCTCTTTTCATCAAACGGTCTTCAGAAATAGATAGGGTGCATCCTCTTGACTCCAATGACCCTAAAAATCTCCAAATCTGACCTCCAATATTTGAGATATCACTTGCTGCAAATGATTGAACCTCCAAAACTTCCTCCTTGCGGTCTAAAGTCACACACACTAGCAAAACGGATTGACTGATATGAGATCACTCTCCTCCTGTGAATAGATTTGACTACCTTGATCCTAATGAGACTTCAAACAAGCAATTTGGAATTCTCCTCACGAAGAAAAAAAAGAAATTTAGTCACAAGAAGCTCAAAATGGACGTAAATCGTTCTTCTACGACTTAACTTCACTCACCACACATAAAATAATAATCAATCCACGTACAATCTTCTCCTATGCCTAGATGACAACTCCTTGATCGTGTTGGCACCAAGAACGAAGAGCTTGACCTATCGAACAAAATAACATTAAGTCGTAAGTGAACAAAAATTGATGAAATGTCTCCATGCGAGCCAGTCTCTCTCATATCTCACAAACTGCCAAATGAAGTCTTGTATCATCTTCAATTTCCTGAAGAACTCAATGTTCTAATCATAATGGATCCAAGGATAACAAATTTATATTACGGAAGACTTCGAACGGTTCATCTCCCTTTTGTAGATAATTGAAGCATTCTAATTCTCCCTCCTTAAGCCTCAGTTTTTTTCTAAACATACACCACAATCAGTCTCTTCGTCAGCCATCTTATGCTATGCATTGCATGCACATATCTAAACCCAATGACAACTTTGCATGCATGCACTAGATCTCCTAATCTCCCAAAACGTCCATCAATAGATCATATGTACAAGCTATCACATATGTCAATTCATTGTATGCGAGTTGTGTCAAGATTCTCCTCAAGCAGGTGTCTTGCACCCTTAGTATAGTGATCGCAAATACCCAGTTAACGTTGACAAGCTAAGACTTAGTTTGATTTTCTCATGTTTTGAATCTCATAACTTTATTATTAAAACGTCTAGATGAAGTAAATGAAGTGCTCATGAGAAGGTTACAGTGACCTCTATCACTTGGTGCTAGGTGAGTGGAGATACAAAAGTAGATTAAGAAAAAAATTTTCTCTTCATGAGCATCTTTGAAACGACAATGTGCAACCCTGAAGTCTGATTTTCAAGTAGAACCTAATCTACGTAATGACACCACTCCGGATTCTAGGATGTATCACCCTCTGGCTCTTTGCCAAGTTTGCTACTATACCAGAGAGAACGTCAACATGACATCCTCTCTGTTTTATACTACGACGTGTGGTTTAACAACACCTTCAAATTATCCGCTCCATCAAAAATTCAAAGACTCTATCTTTACTTCCTTGGGGAGTGACGTATGACATGCACTATAGTAATGTCTTCGTGATTACGATTTCTGATTCTACATGGACCACAAAAGGTGGAGGCACTGACACACCGAAACTTTTAGTGCGATAGGCTATAAGAATGAATAAAACAAAAATTCATAGTTACGCAAAATGTAAAATCTTTTTTTCTTAACAGCTATTTTTCCCTCTCTCAAGATGCAAGATCTTTATTTATGACCAATGTTTTTTAGAAAAAACATACATAGTCATAAATTAAACTAAATTAAGAATAATTTTATTTATGAAAACGGAGAATATATAGAAGAGCCAAGAGTAGTTTCATCCACTTCCTTTATGATATATTACATCTCCATGAACATGTGTATACCGTCTCGTGTTTAATTTCATTTTAAATAATAATGAAAGAAGAAATTCTTGAGGTTGACTCTTTTAAGCTTGGAGATACGTCTGTCTAGCCCGATGATTTGCCCTGCATATTCGCAAAGAGTGATATCCTTCTTTACTTATTTTCAGTCACATCGAAAATTGATTTTCTTCCCTTCAAGTCGCTTTTTGGTTCTCAAATCCATGTTCGTCGTTTTCCGTCCATTCATTGCTGAGGGGAGGAGGTATGCATATTTTTATTTGGTGACATATTACTCCTTCTTTCGAGAGAGTGGGGAGTGTTGAGGGGAACACTGCTTCCTGCTACACTACTTCTATACAAAATAAAGAGGACAGGAAAGCAAGGATTTGGTCTGAATTCAGGTTAGGTATCGAAGTTCCTGCAGAACGACATGGCCACAGCCCTACCCACCCGCCGGAAGGTCTACTTTGGACTCCCGAAGAGCTTGGTAGAAGCTGGTACTCTGTTCGCTAGCCATGGGAAACCTAGGCGTTTTGGGCCAGCTGTAAGTCTCTTTATTCGCGGTCAGTGTTGACAGCATGAGTCTGGAGGATTACGGTATTGCCTGTCAGAACTCAGAAGTTGGATGTCGAGCGATCACGATGGCAACAGCCAGCTACCTGGCGGCATGTTCGCAACTTCGCATTCGTTCGTTAGTATAGTAAGCCTTTCTAAAGGACCAAAGCGATTAGAATTTTGGACTTCCCGACCACATTTCTTGTTAGAGGAATTGACGGACTGGTGATGGATCTGAAGATTCAAGACGCACTAAGTCAGTGTCTCTGACTCTCTAACTCATTAGATGGGGGATCGTGCGGATCGGAGCAGTTCCACTTATAGAGCGAGAGAAGGACTCACGAAGTCGGTGTTGGCTGTAGAGACCTAAATACAACTGTATACGAAGAGTAAGCGGGTGGGCCCTAGTGGTCCGGATGCTGGCGAATGGAGTGATCGATATTGATAGGTTGTAAGAAACACCGGAGCGATTTTCGAGCACCGAACGTCCCGGGCCTCTGCTTTGCGTCCATGTGGAGCGGACGATATTCTGAAGGGAGATCCGCACAGCATCTCCTCCAGATACCTCTGGACTGACCTCTTCAATGTGTGCTGCATTGCTTTCATCCCTGGTCCCTCCTGCACCTCAAGATTTTCGTCGCCACTGCTTAGGTGACCAGCCTCTATTGGGCCACGCTCAGTTTTTGAACTAACCTTCTCAACGAATCGATTCCGTTGCATGTTTCTGGACGTGTTGTCTCTGAAAAAAGTGCAGCGGTACATCCATCAACGTGTAACAGCAGGGTTTCACACTGAGTTGAGCTGTGTTTTTTCGTTCTGTCCGGCTAGCATTCTTCTTCTCGAGAGGTGTCGCGTTTGATTTTAGGCTGCCACGTTCACTCAAAGGCGCCCGTGGGAAGGATAACGATTTGCCTTCGCTGTTGGACAGCAAACAGATGAGCCTTTCCCGAGGTTGTGTACCTTGGCTTGGCAGCGAAGTGTATGTACATCGAACGGAATTCAAGGCTGGAGATGCTGATCCGGACCCGAGTTATTCGTCGTTTGCAAGAGGAACTTCTGCAGATTCGTAAAATGGTAATCACTTCATCCGGTACAAGTGAAGGGAGGTGCTTCTTATTCTAATTTGACTACAAGATTGGAGGCAATTGGGCGTGGAGATAGCTTGACGACTTTCCGACGCTGTCTTTAGCTTGGGATACACGATTGAGAATTGCGAATTAGAGACTGTTTCTGGACTTCGGGCACAACCCTCTCTCGGTGGAGATTTGACTTCAGCTGTGATGATTCTGTCGACTCACCAGCAGGAGTGCGTGCTTTTCCTTGAAGCCTAAGTTACGCTACCATCTTTTGTTGCTGGAGCTGACTTGCTCACGATGAAGATTGATGTGCTGAACCTGCTTCCACCAATTAAACTTCCGAACCTCCCAAATTTTGGATCGAAAGACGGATCGCAGGATCCGAGAGGAAATGTGAAGACCATCAGTGATGTAGAAGAAAGTGGCTGCTCCTTGCCTCAGTTTGTTCCTTACTCCTCCAAGATACCCTGGCATTCAGGACCGCGAGGTCTTTTCTCCAAGATGTTTCCACGGTACGGTAATTACTGTGGCCCGAATTGGTCCAGCGGGAGAGACGACGGATCTTTAGTTTGGGACAAGGCTCCTGTTGACAGGTTGGATTTTTGTTGTTACAAGCACGATATGGGTTATGATAGCTACGAACAGGCTGATCTTCATCGAGCTGACCTCCGGTTCTTGAGTTGTCTGGAGAGGATGGAGCCTGAAGCCGGGGACTCGCCCACCGCTGCAGTTTATCGCAGGATGTACATTCTTGGTGAGTTTTTTCTCCTTCCATCATGCAAATGACTTTCCGCGTTTGGTCGGTTCTCACCTTCACTTTTGCATAAGGCAGTAGTCGTTGGCCTGTAGGTTTTGTGTCTCTTCCAACTGTTGTTCCATGGCTGCACGGTACTAGGGCTTGCAACTGAAGTTTGAATTCTATCTCAATGCTGTTATCGTGGAGCACATAGTGTGCTCTGTGACTGCTGTATGGACAGAGTTAGGATTGTGTATTTGTTCACTCCATTGAGGTTCAGATGCGTAGATGGTTTTCCCCTGCCCTTTATGCAATTTGGCTTCAGAACTCTTTTGGTGTCCATCATCTTTGCTCAGCATCTGGAGACTATGGATTCGTAGAGCCGAAGTGGTTGACAGTTCGATGCTCTTTCTGCTGCAGGCTTGCGCAATTTCCTGATACCCTACAGGAAGTTTTTGTTACAAAAGGTGGATGATAAAACGAGGAGAAAGCTCACCGAGGAAGAAATATTCGGCAAGGACCGGAGGAAGGATCCTATGTCTTAGGAGAGTTTCCTAGCTTTGATACCACTCAGGAAACGTGTAAAAGACCGTGCTAGTGTTAGCCATGTAAATCGAAATATGGTGGATTAGGCCAATCGTTGCATTCTGGCTGGGTCGCGCAACGCCAGCTGCAGATGTTCATTACTAGGACACAGAAAGTTTGCGCCATCTGTTTTGTCTCTGTATCTTGTTCTGCACTTGAGACAGTCGTCTGGTCCGCCGAGGTTTTAGAATCAGTAGATGCATACGTATATCCATGTGGTGCGTCATTAGGTGGTGCCAGTGTTATGCTGAGAAGAGTCTGTCTGAGCATATCTGTCTGTGGCGGGTAGAGCATTCATAGTCCAGTGTTGGGGCATCATTTTCGTAAAAGGTATTCGATAGTCACATCGAATAATGCAGATATTTAAACGTACTTTAGTTCTTTATCGCGGAGTAATATGGCCACTCAATCTTTGACCGCCGCAAAGGATTCCCATAATTTCCGTAAAATCTTGTACAGGTTCTGTCGTAAATTTTATGGACCACCTCCAGAGGTGGTACGTGATCTCTTGCATACCGTTGGAAACTTTTGAATCAGGTGTCTATAGGCGTTCTACACTCCTTGACACGGTCTGACATGCACGACTTACTTTCTTCTTACGTTAATGTTGTAATTTTTGTCACAGGGAGAGGTTTGAGTGGCTATAAAACGGATGAGAATGTTGTATGAACGGTCGGTACAGTTCTGATCATAGACCGACGACAATTGCACAAGTACGAAGATATGAAGGGTATATGTTAGTGGGATGGGAATAACAAATTGCTTCATCACACCCCCAGTACGTTCCCTGCGATTGATCACACCCGACTTATGGTGTAGTCGCAAATTGATCACACCCCTGACTGGCGTCAGGCTGCGAAACCTGTAACTTGTCCATGTGCACTGTACATGTCAGCTCTAGTTACACAGTGAGGATGACAGGTTCAGTCTGGCAACAATGTGGATATCACGATCGTGCGTGTTCTTGTTCTCGCGAATGTGCTGTTTGGGCACCGGGCACATTCAAATTTTGAACTTTGATTCCCAGATACTATAGTCTTGGAAGTGAAATATCTGAGTCTTACATACTTCACACACCTTGTCTTCTGCTCCGGTTTTTTGCACGGAAAAATCGTAAACGATGAAAAGTGTCCAATCGTAAGATGAGGATCGAAGCAATGAAAGCGAGGATAAAGGTCTTGATTGGATGCAATTCGGCGATGAGGAGAGGGAGTTTGAAATGGATGCGAGTATAGAAGACTATAGAAAGTGAAGAGGGAGAGAACATATTAGAGCGTTGGAGCCCAGACATGTTAAATGTTCCTGCTGTCGGGCGCGTGCTACAATGGAAGATTTTGGGGTCATTGTTTGCAGCCGTCGCTAGAGTGACGTGACGTTGAACACAGAGTTTCAATGTTTTAAGGATTTTGACTTGCTGTGGAACGCTGGTGTTTCGTGAACAACAGATCATCTATTTAATTTGAATTTCAAAATTAAAGTTTACCGGTATGGTGAAAGTACTTGTTGCGATAAATCTATAGAGCATCGTACCAAGAGTAACACAAACACAGAACTAAACTATCGGACAGGGTCAATCCTGGAGTTTTCAGGAGTACACATAACGACGGCGACAAAGCGAGCGGTAGAGTGAAACTACTGGACAAGATTCTACTCAAGTTCGGCTTAGAAAAGCATCAGCAAACTGACGATGTGAGGAAAAATTTTGATGTCTCTCAGCTGGCCGAACTGTATTTTATGGAGTTCTTTCTAAGGAAAGAGAACTTCATGAGCCATGTAAACAGAGAGTTCGAGCCCAGAGTGGGGAGTTCTGTAGACGCATAACGATCACTGTTTGTTCGTGAGTTCGAACACACATGCCTTGGTCATATGACTTACTGAAGTAGTCCGACATCAAATTCAAAGTTTCTAGCAGCTATTATGTGCAATCGAGTTGCTATCAATCTCAATACTCCTATTCGTAACTTGATGGAGATAATTCGAACTGGTTACAACAAGCGAACATTTTATTATCAGGTATGGAGAAGTCGTGAGCTTTCTTGTGATTGGTTAGAAGATAACCAAGCAACTTCATTTCACTGCATTCCAGCAATTTGTAGGTGGATAAAAGCCATGGATCCTCAAGCTGTTGTCGACAGGACACATGAGAGTGTAGTCCACAAGTGTTCAGTCGAGTTTTCGGTGTGTCTGGGTGCAACTCGTTCTGTGTTTAATTTCTAGCAGAAGGTGATATGCCTAGATGCATGCCACAACAAGAGTAGGAAATTTCCATGTCAAATTTTCTCACCTCTGTGCTTGATGGCTCGAATGAGACTATCGTTTTAGCATATGCAGTGGCTCCACAGGAAGACACATCGAATTGGACATAGTTTTGTGATTTTCTTCGAGAATCTGTATGCGGTATTATCTTCCCTCAAACAATTATCATTAACGATCAACCAACAAGACCTTGAGAAAGATGTGATAGAGATATTTTCAGATGTTGTACATGGACATTGTGTGGCACACATTCGCATGAATGTGCGCACACTATTCAAGAAGGAGGTAGAACAATCATTTTTATCATGTCTTTATGTTCGAAATCGAGAACAATAAGCATTTGAGCACACCCCAATTCTTTCGAGAATTAAGTGTTTCATTCAATAGTTTCGCTAATTCAGCGTTGAAGTACGCATTGGTTTGAGAGTTGTAGCTACATATTCACACTGTTATTCATTCCATTCCATGAGGTGCTTCGGAAGCTCGAGGCTTCAGGAAAAGAGGAAGTGAGTTGGATGAATACATGCATGGAATACAACCTAAACGGTACAGTCGTTGTGCATGTCGCTTGTCGCGTTACGAGAAAGTTACTTCGAATGTGACTGAAAGTATGAATAATGCATTAAAGCAAATTCCTTGGAATGCCCCTATGAGAATATTGTTGGATATTTGATACTACATTATGCAACAGTTTACAAAGCGTCGAATGCAATTTCAACAAGAGACCAATCTCTTGACTCATTTGCTTGTAGATGACAACTCGAGAACGAGCAAGCGATAGAGGAGTTTCTCTATCAAATCTAGAACGTCAATGAAGCTATCGTTCGTTGTCATGCTAGTGGAAATAACCATGTGGTGAAGCACGGTGCAAGTGGTAGAGGGCAGTGTACATGCTTAAAATACCAAGAGATGAGTTGACCGTGCGCTCACGTAATTGCTTTTGATAGAGAGGGTGGAGAGAATCTAGTCACTCGAGTGGATAGCATACGATACAACTCATCTTTTTTCAGCATTTATGATAATCTTCACTACGTTTTTGTAACATGGATCGATCAAATTTTGATCATTATCGCTCCAAAGACGCTCATAGGACTAAAAATGAGTTCTTTTACACAACTTCGGATCTTCACTTTCATTACATCAACTAGTAGAGCTCATTGTCATATTCTCATAGGCACTTCATCTACTTCATTTGAACATCTAGTGGTGAAGTTACAAGACTCGAAAGATGGGAAAAACAAGTTAGGTCCTAACTTACAGACTTTTTGCACAACTTTAGATCTTCACTTTCATTACATCAACAGGTAGAGCTCATTGTCAGCTTCCCATGGGCATTTCATCTCATGGGCTTGAGTCTGTTGTGAGGATAGATTGCGTGTAGGAAGACGAAGACAGGTGAGACCAGTGAAGGGAAGTCTGACTTCGAGAAGTCTTCCGAGAAAGACATTGAATCGGAAGCTGTCCCAAGTATCTTCCCAGAGACCACTGTCACCGCAGGAGCCCGCAACCATCTTCTGAACCTTTCTCATACTCTACTTCTCGCATATCTTGTATCTTCTGATAGGAAGTAGGATGTAATGCAAGGTGGGTTGTCTTCTTGGTAATCCATGCGAGGCCTTGCTTAGATAGGATTGTTTAGATATAGCTCGGAAGACGAGAGCTATCTAGGAAGTACTGTTAGAATCCTGGAAGACGGAGTAGCTGTCTTCTGGAAGACTAGTTTCGTCTTCTGAGAAGTAGAAGCTAGTTGTGGGCACTCGGGAAGAATTGAGCCTTCAGCTCATAGTAGGTGCTTGTGGTTTAGTGCAACAGATCTTCCAGGTATGTCGATGCATCCGCGAGGCTTGGTGTTACCCACGGCAGAATTGGCCGAGGTCACTCCTTTCCTCAAGGAGTTGGGTCTCGACTTCTTCCTGTGGGATTGGAACCTCTACTTCATTTGGACGCTTAGTGGTAAAGTTACGAGACTCGGAAGATGAACAAATCAAGCTAGACCATAACTTACTATTGTTGACTAGGTATTTGCGGTTCTTGGCGCTATACTAAAGACGCAAAGGGCCTGCTTGTTCATTATCTGTGAAAACTTTCACGTACGCGACTGATGTAAGAGAGTAGCTTAAGAGTTAGCTTGCATCTACGAATTGTCCACGGAAAGTTCGGGAGATTTGGCGGTCCAATGCAAACGCGCATGGCGTCATTGGGTTCATATTTTGCAGGCTACAAACTGGTTAAGACGGTTCGTGAAGAGGCAGATCAAGGAATGTGTTTTGGGAAAATTAGACGTAGAGAAAAGACTTAGAGTGCTTCAGTGACTTGTGAAGAAGAGTTGGACCGTTTAGGTAGTTCCAGAGTCCAAACTTGCTGTCTTGGATCCATCGGTATCAAAACGTTGAGTTCTTCACAAAATTGATACGCAATTTCATCGGACGATTTGGAAGTTCTAGGTGGAATTCACTCACAAGGAAGTGCTTATGTCAGTTTTTTGTCGCCTACGATCTCAGGTTAGGTTGTTCTTCAAGTTCAGTGAGTCAAGCTCTTCGTTCTTGGTGCTTATGCGATCATAGAGTCTTCATCTATGCAGAGGAGAAGACCGTATGTGGATTAATTGTTCTTTTGGGTGTGGTGAGCGAGTTTGAGCCATAGGGAGTCGATTTACATCAAAGTTTTTACTTCCTACGACCAAATTTCTTGCCTAGTTTTGCAAGGAGAACTCCATACGGCTTGTTAGGAGTCTCGTTGGGTTCAAGGTAGCTAGATCTACCTACCAGAGAAGATAGATCTCAGATCAGACGATTCGTTTGGACGATGTGCGTGGTTCTAAGCCGCAGGGAGGAGTTCTTAGAAGTTCGATCACCTACGACCAAAAATTGACGATATCTCGGTTGTCGAGAGTCAGATTTGGAAGTTATTGAGATCAATGGAGTCAGGAAGGAAGGCCTTATCGACATTTGAAGACCGCTTGGCAAAAGAAGGAAGTTCTCAGATATATCTTTTTCGGTTCCTTCGCTACATTTTTGTCCTTTGGAGTTCGTTAGAGATCTAGTTGGTTATGTACAGCTTGTGGTAGCTAGCTTTAGCTAAGGGCTTGTACATGGACGTTGTCTGAAACTTGAGTTTGAATCGTGTGATATTGGTGCAGCTCTTTTTGTTAGCAAAGAGATTTTTCTCTTGTTTTGAGCTACGCTTCGACAGTTTTGGGTCTGGGTTGAGATTCAAGGACTCATTTTAGGAGGTTTTGATACAGATTACAGACTTCTCAAGTTAGTTTTTCTATTTTGCATTCTTAGAGAAGAAGAATCGAGAGCGTATATAAAGTAAGGGTTGGTATACCTTGCGACGTTTGTTCTCGTGGTTGTTTTCTCTCTAACTTGTCTTCGTTCGACACACTACATCTCCACAGGCTAAAACTTCACGTTTTCTTGAACAACCTTCACGCACAATCCGACACGATAACGTGCTTGAGACTGATGACCTGGAGCTAATATGGACGTGTGGGTCTCCTCCAGTTGCCAGAAGAAATGATAGACATAGAGTGGTCCAAATCGACAACAATACACAGTTCTCCCAATCTACACATTCACTTGAGTGGATAGCATATGATACAACTCGTCTCTTTTCAGCCTTTATGCTAATCATTCACTACTTGCTATTGGGACTGATGACATGGAGTCAGTATGGACGTGTGAGTCTCCTCCAGTTGTCAGAAGAAGGTGTAGAGACAGAGTGGTCCGAATCGACAACAATACACAGTTCTCCCAAGCTACACATGCATTAGACAGAGACACTCCTAACAACACAAAGGCTCAAGTTCCTCATATCAAGGAAGATAACTCTACTGTGAATATTAGAGCTCGAGGTGTACTAGAAACAGAATTTCTTGTGCATGATGAGCAGGTGAGTCGTTTTTCACATGAGCACGGTATGGTCCATAGGAGAAGAAGAGTAGCGAGAACTATTTACAACACAAAAAATGGTGAGTTAATCCAAGGGGCAGGTCGATACAATCGATAATAGACAATCGGGTCATAATGTGCGAACTTGCCCCAACTCCCATGTCATAATCGACATTGAGCCAGTCGAAATCGGAGATCCAAATAACTTGGATTTTGTGGATCCTCCTCTTGCTGATGACATAAGTGTTTCTCTCACATCTGCATCGAATACTACAGAGGGGGGAAGAGCTTGACGTCCCTCTTCATTGGCAAGAGGTACTATTCACACTTGTATGCTTTCTAAATGACTAGAGCTATCATGACGCTATCGTGTCGAATATTGCGTGAAGGATGTCCAGGAAAACGCGAGGTCCCTGGCTGTGGAGATGTTGTGTGCTGAAACAGAGACAAGACAGAGAAAAACAACCACAAAAATGAATGTTGCGATGTATACCAACTCCAAATGTATGTCACTGCCGGTTCTTTCTCCTAAGAGCACAGAATTGAAAAACAGACCAGAGCGATCTGTAACCTACTTTAAAGCACTTAAAAACAACCCCTAAATCACAACCTTGACCCAAAACCACCGAAGCGTAGCTCAAAGCAAGAGAAACTTCTCTTTGCTAACAAGCAGAGCCACAACAGTATCACGCGGTCCAAACCCAAGTCCAAACCACATCCATGTACAAGTTCTTAGCTAAAACTAGCTACCACAAGTTGTATATAGCCAACTAGAACTCTAACAAACTCAAAAGAGCAAAACCCGTAGCGAAGAAACCGAAAAAGGCCTATCTGAGAACTTCCTCCTTTCGCCGAACAGACTTCAGATGTCGACAGGGTCTCCTCCGCTGACTCCGTTAACCCAAGAAACCTTTAGATCCGACTCCTTACAGCCGAGATATCGCTGATTTTTGATCGCAAGAGATCGAACTTTAAAGAACTACTCCCTGTGGCTTAAAACCGCACACACCGCTCAAACGGATCGCTTGATCTGATATCTGTCTTCTCTGGCAAGTAGATCTAGCTATCACGAACCCAACGAGACTCCAAACAAGCCGTTTGGAGTTCCTCTTGCAAAACCACGCAAGAAATTTAGTCACAGGTTGTAAAAAACTGACGTAAATAGACTCCTTACGGCTCAAACTTGCTCACCTTAACCAAACCCAACAATCCAATCCACGTATTATCTTCTCCTATGCGTAGATGAAGACTGCTTGGTCGCGTAGGCACCAAAAACGAAGAGCTTGGCTCACCGATCACAAAGAACAACTCAATTTTAGGTCGCAAGCGATGAAAAACTTGACGTAAATGTTTTCCTGCGAGTCAATTTCACTCAGAACTCCTAAATCGCCCGATGAAACTTGATATCGTCTTCAATTTCCTGTAGAACTCGGTGTTCTGATCCCGATGGATCCAAGGACAGCAAGTTTGGACTCCGGAATGACCCGAACGGTCCAACTCTCTTTCACAGATAATTGAAATCTCTAAATCTCATTCCTGCGTCTCAATCTCTCGCAATACACATCTCTCGATCCGTCTCTTCCCAAACCGTCTTAACCTGTGCGTAGCCTGCACAGATCTGAACCAAATGACACCTTGCGCATGTATTGGACTTCCCAATTCTCCAAAACGTCCACCGACAGGTTGTAGGAACAAGCAAACCCTTTAAGCAGCCCCCTTGTATCAATCTCTGTACGTACGAAGTTCTCTATGATAATAATGAAGCAAGCCCTTTGCATCTTTGATATAACGCCTGGGGCTGCAAATACCCAATCAGCAAGTAAACTAGGGCCTAGCTTGATTTTCCCTTCTTTCGAGTCGCATAACTTCTCCAGTAGGTGTCCAAATGAAATAGACAAGATACCCATGGAAAGCTGACAACGAGCTCTACCCATCTATGTGATGAAAAAGCCAAAAAGCCCGTAAGTTGGGACCTAGCTTGTTTTCTCCATCTTTCGAGTCTTGTAACTTCTCCACTAGACGTCCAAACGAAGTAGACAAAGTGCTTATGAAAAGCTGACAAGGAGCTCTATCCACTGATGCAATAAAAGCGAAGATCCGAAGTTGTGCCAAAAGCTCGTAAGTTGGGACCTAGCTTGTTTTCTCCATCTTTCGAGTCTTGTAACTTGTCCACTAGGTGCCCAAACGAAGTAGACGAAATGTCTATGAAGTGTTGACAAAGAGCTTTATCCACCGATGCGATGAAAGTGAAGATATGAAGTCGTGCCAAAAGCTCATAAATTGGGGCCTAGTTTGCTTTTCTCACTTTCCTCCATGAGCGTCTTTGGAGCGATAAGCATCGAAATTCGCATTTCAGGTAGGAGCCGGTCCACGACACCCACCCCCTCCAAATCTGTGCATCCTCCGATATGCACCAGAGATACCAACCAAGGAGTGGACCGGCACGCACACTCGTTCTCATGTTGTCATCCTCCCTCTCCATTAGTCAACTTCATCTTCAAGTCTGCAACCTGATCGCCATCTTGAAGTTGCAACTCGACCATGATCCCCCCTAGATTCATGCATATCGCGTCTCTTCTCCAACCTCCCATCCAATCATCCCCTCTAAATCTACACATCTTTCAATATGCGTAGACATAGAAAGAATAACCCATCATATCATAGAAATGTCTTCCATCCGTCTTGTAGAACCTCACCGTAGAGATTTGTGACCCAAGTGTCGTAGTAGACATCCCCGTCATCCCAATCATCACCATATATCTTGACTGTAACTCTCAGTCTCAAGTCTGTACATGTCATCGTAAAATCATCCATCGGTATCCAACTCTTCTTTTTTGTTTTCTGAAAAAAGAACCACATTGCTACAACCAAAATCCTCAATCGCAACCATCATTATCCCGCTGTACAATGGTATACTCCTCAACCATCGTCCTCCCTGATCTCTTCTTCTGAAAATCTTTACAACCTCCTAAGCCTTATCCTCCCAACCCTAATCACATGTAAACTTTCACAACCTCTGAAACATAATCACCTTCAGCAATGGCTTCTCCCCTGTAAGCCATCCTTACCCATCATCCTACACACGTAGCCTCCAGAGCATCCATCCACTCTCCTTCATCCTCAGGATGTCTGTCCTTGATGATCCCAACGATGACATCATGGACTCTCCTTGTAGCTGCATCCAAGACCTCCCGTAATAGGAACCCAACTTGTGCATCTCGAATGTGCTCTTTCCAACCTCCTTTCACATTCAACATCATACCAATATCCGATTGTTGTTTGCTTGCAACCAGATCACCCACATCCATTGTTTGCACCCCAACCATCTCCTCCGGTTGTGAAAGATCGTCCTCCATTGCCAGTTCAGAAAGAATAGTTTCCTGTTGAACTTTATCTTCTTCAGCTTGCTTCTCTGAAAAATTCTCTTCCTGTCTCTTCTTCTCGCTCTGCATCGTGGATGCAGTATCCAACTTGACCTCGCTTGGATCCATGTGCTCACCCAAATCATCCATATAGAGATCATGCTCAATCTCCTCCACCCTAGCACCATAACTTGTAGCTTCGATAGCTACAACTGCATATGCCACAAGGTAATTATCCACAAACTTCTTCATCTCTCCTTTATCAACGTTGACTTGAAAGGGACTACCCGTACTTGTGAATGTAATCTTTCCATCCTCTCGAGAAATAACCTCCCGTTGCAAAGACTTTGCAAAGTTGATGCACTCGTTTCGTTGATGATCTGTATCATCACACCACACGCACTGATGTACCCAAGCTGGTTTGGGTACAAGCACCGTCTTGGTCGACGATCTCTTATCCTCCAACCTAGTAACCTTAGCTTGTAGATCTCGCATCTTTTGCTGTAGGTCCTCGATGGTTGGGTCTTTCTCCTCTACAACCGCAACTGGAGGTCGAACTTCAGATACTACTCGAACTGGTGTGGTACTCAGCGATACAGGTGTCGACTTTGTAACCCTTTCTCTTGTATGTCTCCTGACAAGAAGCTCAACCGCTTCATGCCATGGTTCATCTGCAGCTTGAAGAAACAACTCTGTCTTATAGCTCTCCAAGGTTAGCTTGTCCACCCGAGGTAGTTGAGAGAATTGTCTCTCGAACTCCTTGAACAGCTCTCTAAGTTGTAAACCTTTGCTAGGTCGGTTGACCCATTTCAAAAACGACTTTTTGGTTATTCGATCTGAGTTTTCCAAGAAATACTCCTCCATCAGCGCATGTGAAAATGTATCCCAGTTCCTCTCAGAACGTTTTGTAAGATCTTTCACATGCTCCCTTGTCTCAAGTACCGCAACGAGTTCGAATGTCTCGATCATCTCTTTCTCCGATACCTGATCCAAATCCATTTCCGTCTTGTAACATCTCAAGTAGTCTAAGATGTCTCCTCCATCAAATAGATCGAGCTTGTCGATCACCCTCCAAAGCATCTTCGTCCTTGAAGCCTCTTTTTGTTGGGCTTAAGCTCATGGGTTGTATTTGCGTGTCGCCCATGCACGCTTTCTAGCTGATTTAAGTTATTTTTCGAGGCTGCGTGTCGTTTTAGGTAGTTTAAGTTTTACGCTGGCACTCTAGGGAGCTTGACGTGGTAGCCTATGAGTAAAACTAAGTTGCCACGTGGTTTAGGGTACTAAAGGACAACCAAGTGGAGCTATGAACTCCCATTGGTCTGTTTTTGTCTTTTGTTAAACTCTAAATTTAGAAACAGAGCTCTAGAGTGGAGTTCGAGCATTTTGGTGAGGGATCTTCGAAATCTGAGAGCACAGGAAGAGAGGGCTCGTCATGCGAAGCACTGCCAGTGAAAATTTCAATCGATTTGAGTCAAAAAGACGGAGTTATGAGCAATTGAAGTTCGGATTGTGCTAGAATTGAATCACTTTGGTTGGATTTAGGGTTTTCAGTGTCACTCGCAGCAGATTTGAGGAAATTGCTTCAAAACTTCGAGGTTGTGTTCTCCGCCAGCAGGGCTACAATTTCACAAAAAGTTTCATATCGATTGAGCAACTGAGTAATTCAGGGCGACCGCTGAAGCTGAGGGGGTCTGAAAAGCTCTTAATCTAGAGCAGCGACTTCAGAGGAGGAGATCTGCAGTTCTGTGTACATTCAGGAGTCCCAACTTCACAGGGATGTTCATACTCCTGTAGACTGCAAATCCTGTAAGAAACTTCGAAATTGATCGAGCCAAACTCCTGTTATAGGTTGAAATAGCCAGCTAGGTATCAGAAATTGCCGTAGTTTTCTTGCTCAAAACTTTTCTGTTCATATCTCCGTGTCAGAATTTGATCTCAGGCTGAAATTTCGTCTGTGAGTTCAGTAGTACCTCATTTGCATGCAGGGGAAGTTTAGAGGTCTAAACCTTCATAGTTTTCCTCTCCGTGAGTGTCAAAGTTCACCGCCGGATCCTGTTACTGCCGGCTAGACCTGAATTTCGCCTTCTGGGTATATTACTAGATCTTACACATCTGTGTGAGTGTTATAGCCCCTGTTGTAACCTGAAAGCCAACCTCTTGAGTGAACAACCACAGCCAGAAGCCCGGCGCTTTCCTAGGTAGACGGATTACATTCCGACAGCGTGATACTGTTGTGGCTCTGCTTGTTAGCAAAGAGAAGTTTCTCTTGCTTTGAGCTACGCTTTGGTGGTTTTGGGTCAGGGTTGTGATTCAAAGGTTGTTTTTAAAGGCTTTAAAGTAGGTTACAGATCGCTCTGGTCTGTTTTTCAGTTCTGTGATGTTAAGAGAAAGAACCGGCAGTGTACATACATTTGGAGTTGGTATACATCGCAGCATTCGTTTTCGTGGTTGTTTTTCTCTGTCTTGTCTCTATTTCAGCACACAACATCTCCATAGCCAGAGACCTCGCGTTTTCCTGGACATCCTTCACACAATATCCGACAGATACGTTGGTGAACTCGACGTGAAGGTCCGGGGTGGAGATTTTTGTTTGTTAGAACTTGGAAGAGGAGATCAACAATCATGAACGAGGATGAAGATGGATACAGTTGTCCCGGAGGATGCTGCGGACCAGGGATGATGGATATGTAGATGCTTTGGGAGGATGGGAGGATGGGATGAGCCATGACTATGGACGAAATGGACGGAACAGAGGAGATACTAGGGGTGTAGTTGGATGCAGCAATTGCACGTTTGTTTCAAGCCTTCACTTTGTTTTTGCGACAAGAGCAACATGGTAATCAACCTACTAAGACTCAAAATAGTGTTAACACCGTATGCAAAGGTGTCAAACATATACATAAGCGGCTAGAAGTAATATAAGCTAACTTCTAGAACTACTAAACTCAAGCGTCAGAGTAGAAGTTAAGCATGTAGCCGCCAAGTAGCGCGACAACGCGGTCCAAACCCAAGTCCAAACCACATCCATGTACAAGTTCTTAGCTAAAACTAGCTACCACAAGCTGTATATAGCCAACCAGAACTCTAACAAACTCAAAAGAGCAAAACCCGTAGCGAAGAAACCGAAAAAGGCCTATCTGAGAACTTCCTCCTTTCGCCGAACAGACTTCAGATGTCGATAGGGTCTCCTCCGCTGACTCCGTTAACCCAAGAAACCTTCAGATTCGACTCCTTACAACCGAGATATCGTTGATTTTTAGTCGCAAGAGATCGAACTTTAAAGAACTACTCCATGTGGCTTAAAACCGCACACACCACTCAAACGGATCGCTTGATCTGATATCTGTCTTCTCTGGCAGGTAGATCTAGCTATCACGAACCCAACGAGACTTCAAACAAGCCGTTTGGAGTTCCTCTTGCAAAACCACACAAGAAATTTAGTCGCAAGTTGCAAAAAACTGACGTAAATGGACTCCCTATGAGTCAAACTTACTCACCTCACCGAAACCAACAATCCAATCCACGTATTGTCTTCTCCGATGCGTAGATGAAGACTCCCTGGTCGCGTAGGGGCACCAAGAATGAAGAGCTTGGCTCACCGATCACGAAGAACAACTCAATTTTAGATCGCAGGCGATGAAAAACTTGACGCAAACGCTTCCCTGCGAGCCAATTTCACTCAGAACTCTTAAACCGCCCGATGAAACTTGATATCCTTTTCAATTTCCTGTAGAACTCGGTGTTTTGATCCCGATGGATCCAAGGACAGCAAGTTTGCACTCCGGAACGGTCCGAACGGTCCAACTCTCTTTCACAGATAACTGAAATCTCTAAATCTCCTTCCTACGTCTCAATTTCTCCCAGTACACATCTCCCGATCCGTCTCTTCCCAAACCGTCTTAACCTATGCGTAGCCTGCACAAATCTGAACCCAATGACACATTGCGCGAGTGTATTGGACTTCCCAATTCTCCAAAACGTCCACCGAAAGGTCGCAGGAACAAGCAAACCCTTTAAGCAGCCCCCTTGTATCAAGTACGTACGAAGTTCTCTATGATAATAATGAAGCAGACCCTTTGCGTCTTTGATATAACGCCTGGGGCTGCAAATACCTAATCAGCAAGTAAACTAGGGCCTAACTTGATTTTCCCTTCTTTCGAGTCGCATAACTTCTCCAGTAGGTGTCCAAATGAAGTAGACAAGATATCCATGGAAAGCTGACAATGAGCTCTACCCATCTATGTGATGAAAGTGAAGATCCAAAGTTGCGCCAAAAGCCCGTAAGCTGGGGCCTAGCTTGTTTTCTCCATCTTTCGAGTCTTGTAACTTCTCCACTAGGCGTCCAAACGAAGTAGACAAAGTGCTTATGAAAAGATGACAAGGAGCTGTATCCACTGATGCAATAAAAGCGAAGATCCGAAGTTGTGCCAAAAGCTCATAAGCTGGGGTCTAGCTTGTTTTCTCCTATCTTTCGAGTCTTGTTACTTCTCCACTAGGTGCTCAAACGAAGTAGACGAAGTGTCTATGAAGTGTTGACGAAGAGCTTTATCCACTGATGCGATGAAAGTGAAGATATGAAGTCGTGCCAAAAGTATATAAGCTGAGGCTTAGTTTGCTTTTCTCACTTTCTTCCATGAGCGTCTTTGGAGCGATAAGCATCGAAATTTGAATTTCAGGTAGGAGCCGGTCCACGACACGACAATGCTTGCATCATTCCATTCGATGAAATTTTGTTTCAACCTTGTTGCACTAACTATGTAGTTGGACATGTGGTGTTGAACTAAACTGAATCTATTCATTTCGACTTCAGTTCAATGTTCCATCATCCCATACTTTTGCTACGGAGCAGCTCTTGTTTTTAAAAGCAGCTCTTGTTTTCCATCGTTACTTGTGTTTGCCTCAACTTGTATATTTGTAGTACTGTTGAGTTTGCAGTTATCAACACGTATGGGCTATTTACATGCATTGAGACTTACCGTCTGAGCAGGAGCACGACACATTCAAAACTAGGATTTATTCGGACTGAACATAAATCCATGTTCGCATGTGGTGAAGCATTCGTCTTTCCGATAGGAATGAGGTACTTCACTTCAGATGACTCGTCTCTTCTAGCAGCTCTCAATTTTCCTGCACAGCATGTGGTTGTGCCGGAAGGTTCTTATTTTGTCTTCACTAGTGCTGGTCAAATTTGACATGCTGGTCAAATTTCCTCCTTCCATGATGTACTACTCGGCTGGAAATCATTTTCACTTCCTTGACAGCGAGGTGAATGTATAGATGACGACGATTCCATATATTACAGATGCATATTTCCTAAATGATTATCAATATCAATTCTTAACATGTTCTTTGTGACTTCCATGCACCGAAGTGTTTTTTTTCTTCACTATAGTGGAATATCATCTTGCTCCCGGTGTTCTAGTGACTACCTCAGCCTAGATCGATGTTACTACTCATTGACATAGTGCTAGTGAGTACTTCACCCACATCTTCAAACATATTCAGATGGTTTTGTCTTTGAAACTTTTGATGTTATATAAAGTACCGAACATTTACATGAGATTTTATAGGATCTTTGCTTGCCCAAATAGTACTTGCTTCATGGAATCTGATTCATGCTTCAGGCCTTTGCTCCCATTTAACTTAAGTGAATGCATGCTAAACCTTCATCGAAAGTGCTAAGCTTGGCAGTATTTTATAACGCACGTAGGGTTCAGAGTCTAGTGCAATGGAGTCTCATGCTTAAGTTATCCACTCTCAAGCAAGTGAGTGAAGTACATATTTTGCAAAGCAATAAATAACCATGTGACTAGAAGGTGTGATTAGACTCATGAGAGACTCATGCACTCTATTATAACCATCATCGTGTTAACTGATGGACTGCAAGCATGCGAAGGTGCTCTTTCAGACCATCTGTCCGGATTCTCTATGTGAACTGCGAGTACGCATTCGATTCGCAACATGATCATTATTTATACCTACTCGGAATTGGCTCTCTATGTGAACTGCAAGTAAGTCGGAGATATGCACCATTCTCATTATTTACACGTACTCAAAATGGTTCATAACAATATAGAGGTTTATTTGAAATGTACTTGACATATCTAAGCATTTAGCAGCATGCTTTTCATATTTTTCATTCATAGTCCACAGCAGTAAATCACAAGGTGTTGGAGAGATCGAAATGTGCAACAACTGGAAAAATAGCGAACTCAACATCCTCTTTTATTAACGCCAATGGCTATCTAGTCTAGTACCATCAAGATGAATACAACATCCTCATTCTAATATCGAGCAGACCGAGCTAACTTGTGTTACCAATGCAATGTCAACACTAGCCATATCATCTAAACACTCCTCCAGTTCGATCCTTGGCGCTTTGGTTTTACATTTCATTTCGTTCACTTGGTCTCTAATGCTATGTATCTCTGTAAGAGCATCTCGATAGTACGAGCTGCGTGAGAAGAAACACCGACTCGTGTCTCCTCTCTTTGCATATTTGTGAACTCTAGTCGCATCGTCTCAAGGTCGGATCACTCTATCAAATCTATGAATCCGTGGAATATCGTGGAATTCAATAGATCTATCTGCTCTACATCGTTTTTTGAATTAAACTGCAGTGCTCGTACAGAGGAACAAGTCTCCAACTTGCCAACCGTGAAAGAATGGCAATCATCAATCCTAATCTTTTGATGCAAAGTCTATTAAGGTTACTTGGAAATGTCAAAGTGCGTGTGCATGGAACTACTAAGCAACAACTTCCAGAAGAACATTGAGACAATCCGACTGGAGAACTGAAATCGATGTGTCTTATGACTCTTCTCACAGCTTTCATCCAAATGGAGCATGGTAAAGATCGTGTCGAAAGCTGTTCCACTTTATCAATAGCACCTGAATCAACATCTTAAAAATCAGACTGTGTCGAAAACTGAGTAACCATAGTGCGGAATGCTTCACGCTTCTCTGTCTCCTTTCACCTCAAGCGCCAGGTTTTTAGAATCGAAATAAAAACATTTAGTGTGAAAGTGCTTCATGCACTTCACTTCCTTCCTCCGTTGACACTCCGGACTGAGATGACATGTCAGTCCTCCGTTGACACGCCGGACTGACATGTCATCTTGACTGTGTAGCTGAAACTGACATGTACAGGTTACCGGTTTCTCAGCCTGATGCAAGTGAGGGGTGTGATAAAGCGACTAAACCGGAAGAGAGGTGTGATCAAGCGCAAGTAACTTAGGGGGGTGTGATCAAGCAATTAGGATGAAGATACTGACCACGTGGAAGGAAGATGCATCTTGTTTAGAGGAAGAGAAACACAAATGTTTTGAACTGTCAAAACATTTGTGTACCACTTAGTGACAGGAGTCAGTTGTCGAATTGTTGGGGTGAAGGCAGGCAATTTCCCTTGAGTATCTGTTATCTGCCTGAGGAATTTCCTCCCGTGGGATGTCTTCGCGTTTGCTATGCAACGTTCCTCCTCAAAATTCCTTCTTCAGTGCCCCAAGCCCCCAGAATTGGAGGAGCGGAGGCATGATCCTAGATTGTACTGTTAGCTGCCGTAAAGAGTTTTTCATGTGGGGTGGACGTTTGTGCCAGTAGTTTACGATGGTGGTTGGAAGAAACTCAAATCATCTCCTAGCAAACATCAGTAGAACGGATGGTGGTCCACATCAGTCCAGCCCTTACAAAGTGCCAGAATGATAACAGACCAGGGGTTTGAGAATAGAAAGGCCTGAATAGGTAGAGTACCAGGCACGTTCCGGGCAACTTCGATGGAGGATGTGATTACGATTCAAGATACAAGATTCAAGAAGAGTTGCTCGCGTGAAGAGTGAACTTGCTTCAGATGTGAAGCTGGAATATCACGAGAAGACCAGAAGGAACGGTATCAGACCATCAAACATAGCAGAAGTTTATATACTGGACATCTGGAACATCTGATCTATTCGTGTGAAGAGGGATCTCAAGGATAATAGTAACTAAGCATTGAATAAACTGTTTGTAATCCCGTCAGAACGAAGAGAATGTTTGCAGCGATGACTGATACGAAAAGCCATGGCCTCGCATGAAATCTGCTGACATATCTTGTAACTTGATGCCGGATCGGGGAGGTGTACCAGTCGTGCACTTCTATGATCAGACTCTTCATATCCTGGGAAAACCTGATGCTCAATTTCTGCAGCAGGTTGTTGAATAGAATAGCAACATCCCGGTCGTCCCCAAGGTAATTCAGAGCTATGACGGGCTCCTTCCCCTTCCTCAACAATCGCACATCGTCTGGCGAATCTATCAAAGCGTCCATGACCGCGAGGTAGCACATAAATTTGTGATCGCTTTCGCTCGCTAGCTCGTACGCGCACAAGTTCCATAAAATCCTCTCCGAGTTGTCGTCGATGTCGATTCTAGGAAGGAAGAGAGTCGCTTTGAAGTAGGAAGATGATTCGAACCTTATACCACTTATGCTCGTTTCAACTCCTTTCACCCGAATTCCAGCTTTCTGAAGCTCTGTTACACTAAGCAGATTACTCATGGTGTGGCTTTGAGTCCTGGGCAAGACCTGCTTCGGCTTAGCGAACGATGTTAACACCGCCCCAAGGGAAGTGCAGACCGGCTGAAACGTAGAGAGAATGGAGCGTCGGATGGAATGCTGACTGCCGCTTCTGGCCGTTCCGTAGGAGGATATCTTGGGAGCCCTGGCGCTCGGATCGTAGTCCAATTGTCGTGTGTTGTCCTCGACATAGAGAGAGGGTGTCGTGGTATCGTGGGAGTGCTGGGAGCAAACCAAGTTGTACAAACATCCCAGCAGATGGTCGCATGTTTCGAATGAAATGTCCTGATTGAGACTGTGATCTCCCGAGTAGCCGAGGGTAAAGGTTTCTACTGCCGACGTGACGATAGGTTTCAGAAAGTTGTTGAAATCCATGTCGACATCATGGTCATAAACCAAATTCCAGACCCTGTGAATCCGGAAAAGAGGAATCTGATTCTCGAACAACCACATGTCAGAGAACAACAAAGTAGTATGGCATTTGACACCAACTCGCTCGAAGATTGCCCAGAAGCCCCGGTTTCCATGAGACGAGTTGGTGCCTGCTGATGTGTAGTTGAAGTACCAGAACGACATCAGCGCTACGAGGAAGACCGCATCGAGCGTAAGCACGGATCGTACAAGATCTGGTGTAATTAGGGAGATTTTGTGATCATCCTCGTGGAGATTCAGAAGTGCTTCCGCTTCCTGGGCCGACCCTGCTACTTGATCGCACAAGGAGTCCCATGAATTCGGCCCCTGGATCTTCGACTGCTCCAGGAACTCGCTCACCACCTCCAGCCTCAGTTTATCCATCCAACTCAATCCCTGGAAGTCTCTGTTGTAGAGACCAAAGCATAGAAGCTGACAATCGTACTGCTCTGGCTTCAGCATTCTAAGGTATGGCGGGACTTTGCAAATCATACGGCGCTGGGATCGACTGGTAGCGTCATGTCGAGCTTTGGTCACTCTTGCAAGTTCCTCCTTCACTGACGCAGCCCATGGCAGACCCGAACCTCTACGCTCTGCCATGCTTATTTTGATCTGAGTGCTCCAGAAATGCACTTGAGACAGGAAGACCAAGAAAACTGACCTTTTATTCCTATCGACCACGCCAGCCAGCTCCATCGTTTTCTGCGCGTGTGAAGGATGAAGCTCGCTCTCTTGTTTCCTATGACTGCCAATCTGGATGCTGTCTGTCAGTATGTGCCCTGAAAGCATAGTTTGAATTGTTTGGCTGACATTCGCGAAGGTGCATCATGCCTTGCACATTGTTGAGTGTCCCCCTTCTTCAGGTGAGTTGTAGCAGTGTACAGTTTACGGCTACAGTTTCATCTGCTTACGGTCACCGGTATCATTGTGTGTGGTACTTAGATCTGACTCCTGCTCGAACTTATTTATCGTCGAAATGAATTCAGTTATGATTGCCAAGTAGAAGCATTTTCTCCGAGGAAACGAAGTACTGTAAGAGACAGGACGGATGTAATTTGGGGACTTCCGGCAAACTGACAGGTATCTGAAGAGTTGTTGCACAAGGAAGGGGCACTAAATGGCAAGAGAAAAACAGAGTAATGAAGAACAGAGTGAATCAAATGTGTGTACACTCGAAGCCAGACTTGTGGGGGAGCGCTTTACTGGTTCTCACGCGTTTGAGAAACAACTGGATCACTGACTGCAGTGATTCAAGGCCTACCCAGAATTATAGAACACAGAGAAGGCAGAAGGACTGGGAGATTTGACGTTTTAAGTCCTTGTTTCAAGTAAATTGCAGTAACACTTGAAGCACAGGATCAGGCTGAACCATCGAGCGCATCATCATCGGGTGGTGGAAATGTTATCAAAGAGCCGAAATTTTACTGCTGATAGACCTGATACACGGAAGAACTTTGCTGTGGGAAAGCTTCCGGGACATCTCCCGGTTGAGAGAACAATCAAGACGGTTAATAAAAGCAATGATCTGCTGTGCAGTCGAGAACAGAATCAGCGGTCCCCATTTCACAGACAAAAGGACCGCTAATCTACCGACGACTCTTTGTTTCTTTTCCTGCAGCCACCAGTTGTTCACATAATCCGTTAAAACTCCTCTACTTCAGGGATGGACTAGAAACACACGCTCTGACCACCTGCGCTCAACAGAGCAGCGATGTCTTTGTCGTCCACGCGGAAATCTGCAACGATGTCTGGATGCTTCTCCTCCCTCAAAAATCGTACGTATACTTCGGTGTTGATCAGGTCGTCCTCCATGCGTATATATATATATACTCGTAACTTCATATTAATATCTCAAATGAAGAGAGAGATTGAGCTGAATATCCTTCCCCACGGCCTTGTACATTGAAATTCGTTTTCTCTTATCCGAAAACGTATAAGTGTTACTAAAATTTATTGTACTAAGCTATATAAAAAATTAAGTTAATTCATAATTGTTATATGTTAGTTATTATTGGAACAGCCAACTCAGCCGAAGAGAACCCATAAGTGAAGAGAGGGCTGCTGCGCTCCTGGGGGTATAAGACCGGAGACCTAAACCTCTAATTGCGTCATTTAATTGAGGACATTAATTAATGTACTAACCCTTCCCGCCGGAAGGATTAGTACATTAATAAATGAACCCTCATGTACACTGAAGTGTACATGAGGCCCCCAATATATATGCTCATTGTTATCGTCAGAGTCGATTCTAAGAAGGTAGAAGTAGCCTTGAAACTTGCTGAACTTGACGAATCTGATCTGACTTACTGCTTGTCGGCTCTCTTGAATATAATTCCTGCTTTACCGAGCTCTCTTACGGGTAGCAAAGGCCCCTGCAGGTATTGTCAAATATCCTTTTATCTTCCGCATCTTCTTTTTAGATTTCACATCGAAGAATATTTAATACCCTCTTTCAATGGAGTGTAACTTCCTCTATGTAAAAACTTTATTCTCTATAAAGCTTTCAAATTGGTAGAAGTATCAGTCAGTTGGTCTTTTGATGTACAGTATTCCAGTTGGATTATTTTAGTTATAATTTTCTTTCCGATTTGATGTATCTTGTTTCTTGCTACTCCACACATAGAGACTTTATATGTATTATGGGTTGATGAGAAAGCATATTACATCTTCCATCTTGCTAAACGTATATTGGACATCTTAAATCTCGTGTTGAGTTCTTCTAGAGTAGTTACACCAACTCATTTTCATCTCTTGAAAATAAGATATCATTCACGTATAGAATGAGTATTATCCTCTTTAGTATATATGAAGTCTATATTGGTCGAGTAACAAGAAATAATATACATGTTATCAAGGAAAAAATTGAAGCTAAACTAGTAAAATTGGAATACTGTCCATCGGAATACCAACCAGTTGATATTTTAACCAAAACTTCACCAAGATTAAAGTTTGTACATATTAGACATTTATTAAGTTTTAAAGAAATGACACTGTAATGAAGGAGAGTCTTCAATATCCTTGGAGTTCACATCTAAAAAGAACATACGGAAGATGAAAACTTATATATTTAAAAAGAAAGAGCTGAGTAGTGACGTGAAAGAGAGGGTTATGTGTTTTGTGTTATTATGTAAATACAGTTTGATATCACAACAGGTACATATAGTAACTCAACTCAAGTTATTTGTATAGTACGCATGAATCGAGTGCTTCTAAGGATGTACCATATCAGGAATTTATAAATCAAAGTGTATAATTTTCACCTCAGAATATTTATGTTTAAGTTCTCTTATATATTAAGTCTAACATGTTGTCCGATTATTAATTCTAACAATTAATATTATTCTTCTGAGAGAGATACAGTCTTCATACTCTGAGGCACTTGCAATGCAGTTGTAAGTTTGTAACATGTCTCTATGTCTCTGGTTTCTGGAATGGCCCCACTCACGTACGATTGCAGCATTCTCAGTGCATTACCGTCGCGGACAAGGTCGAGAGGGCTTAGCTTAGACAAGGTTCTGGGCTGAGAGCATCGAGCAGCTTCAGACATGGAGTCTGTTTATATAGGGGCAGGGCAGTTGTTCCTGAGCTGAAGACAGTCTTACGAGCTATTGAGTCTGATGCCACACGGCTACGTACAGACAATGTAAGAGATGCTTCCTTTCTAGAGACACATTTGTCATCGAAATCCTTAGAATCCGTCCAGCCCGGTGGACACGTTTTCGTGGCAGTGTACATGGTGCGTATTATATTAGTGTCGAAACACCTGCCGGATCAGAAGGAGAGGAATTTGATTCTTGAACAACGGCCACAAGTCAAAGTGCACCACACTTGAGCCATTGATGCCTGCCCCTTATGAGCGATGGCGCCAACTCTTAGGAAATCCGAAAGCCGCATTCCCTTGAAGTATCGGTTGTAAAACAGTAATTGAGAAATCCGCCAAGAAGACAGCGTCTAGCTGCATCGAATGTCGGCACGAGCTTACTGTTGTAGAGGTGTCGAAGCTCCTGAGCCCTCACTACAGTTCCTCCCACGCATCCGCACAGAGAGTATCACAGGAATGTACTCTCGGATAAGGGATCATCTCTGCTCCGAGAACTCGCTTACCACTTCTAGCACCGCATCTCGTCCATACGAGTCGAGGACATGTTTACGAAATTCCTGTCGTACGGACCAAGAGATCTAGAGATACCTGATACCGGTAAGCGTGGCTTCGATCGTGTTTATGTCCGATGAAACTCGCAACATCGATAGACAATGACATTTATATCAGCACATTCTCGACCTTGAGCTACTCGATCAAGGTCTGCCTCAGTCGAAGAAACCCAAGCCCGACGTGGACAAACGAGGCTGACATTCTAACTTCTGTTGGAAAATGTAACGTCGAGATGCTACTGTAGTTCTCAGCAAGTGTTCACTTACTCTCACTCTTCTTCTTGAATTCCTTTCTTTGTTCTTGATTCCATACACTCCGAATGATCAAGACTCAGCGTTATGTTAGTTCTGTAAACAGACAGTTCAATCGTTTCTTTTCTTATCTTCGTTCGTCCGATCCACTATCACCATTCTTCACTGATATCTAAGTTTCTAACACTGTATAAAGTCTGATCATTCGATCCTAGGTTATGATGAAGTTTTCTGTCAAACACTAGTGAGTATCTGTGATAGTCAGAAAGGCGATTGAATACTTGGTAACTTCGTTTATTCAATCCTGTCTACGTTGAGAGAGTCTCTTTATAGATCCTCGATATAGAGTAGAAGCCAGCTCGCAGCGGCTATGGACGGAGAATATGCCGAAGGCAACTCAATGTTTCAGGTACAGCTAGAGAGTCTACACCTTCGCAAGGATTCGCAGCGCGCGACACTTTTCTCATAGAACTGTACAATCGCGGCTTAGTGACCGGAGTTTTCACATCGACTCACGTGCACGATCCGAATTTCCATTGAGAAGTGCCTCCATTGGAGAGTCTAGATCTCCGGTTACAAAATCTTCTGACAAAATCTTCTGAATTTCACGAAGAGTGCTTCGTCCTCATCCGGACCTTTTGCTTTCGTGAAGTAGCTTTCCTGTAAGATCAATCAAAGACAGTCATGGCAGCCGTAGACGCCATGACTGTCAATGTTTTCTGGCAGTGCATGGATAACTATTTCGACAACAGTCTCATCCTCCATCGATATCTTTCCACCAAGTAGCTAGTTGGTACAGCAGACTTGCCGAAAGTCTTAACTTTGCCATCTGCTTCCATCTTGAGGTTACTTCTGACGGAGCATACAGGATTTGGACGTTAATTTTCACCACTTCCTTTTTGTTTCTGTAGTGCTTTAACTCGAGATACTCACTGAATGCGAGATTAAGCCAATTTCCGGAGAGCGTACTAACCACTTCGGGCCGCGACGTGGTTCAAGAAATTCCTACATCTTTTATGCCGGAGGAGCCTGTAAGATTTGTGATCGTGGCTCCCCGGTTTCAGTTCACCTCTCGGCTACAATTCGGAGCGGGGAGCCACTACTCGCGCACAAGTGGCTCCCTCTATACATGAGATTCTTTGCAGGAGATTGAGGCTCTTTTACGCGACAAAGAATCTCCCAACATGCATGTGCTGCCAATTTAATATACGGACAAACTTATGATTGTGAAAGCTTTTTCATTCAGCCGTCGTAGATCAGTGCCCGAAGTTCTTGAGTATGGAGTGCAAATGCAGATCTAGACAATAAAGATCTTCACGCATCATCCTGATACTGAGCCTCCATACTGTGGAATTGTAGTGTCAATATGGTCTACTGAGATCAGACGCAGAACTCTCTATGTCGACGTGTGTATATTAGCGAAGGCAGGAAACAGAAGTAAAAATGGAAGACTGGGAGAGAAACGAAACAACATTTCTTTTCTCAAATCTAAAGTTGACGGAACAAAATTCACGATCACTGATCAAGATCTAGAACACCCAGAACACCAATGACGCAGAGCTCAATATGAACTTTATCTAGAGCTAGAGGAGCAAAGCTCACACCTTTCTCGACCAGTTTGAAAGAGGAAATAACTTATCAACCCGCTCTGATACCGTGAGAAAAGTTCTACTCCAATACTCTAATTCACTGAAGTAGAGAACTTACATGGATATACTTACGTACAACTTACTATCACTCTCATCAATCATAGTGAAGGGAAGCATATTACATATAGTATGATATGCAGGAGAGCCCTGAAGGGAAGGGACTAGCCCATTCGAAGGGCGGAACATCACATGTGAAGAACTGTAGATATGCCAGAATAAGGTGCGCCAGATCGATGTTAAATGTGTCTCTAGAATGTAAGCATCTCTTACATTGTCTGTACGTAGCTGTGTGGCATCAGACTCCATAGCTCGTAAGACTGTCTTCAGCTCAGGAACAACTGCCCTGCCCCTAAACAGACTCCATGTCTGAAGGTGCTCGATGATCTCAGCCCAGAACCTTGTCTTAGCTAAGCCCTCTCGACCTTGTCCGCGACGGTAATGCACTGAGAATGCTGCAATGGAGTCGTACGTGTGTGGGGCCATTCCAGAAACCAGAGACAGAGAGACATGTAACAAACTTACAACTGCATTGCAAGTGCCTCTCTCAGAAGAGAGGCCTCATATTATTAATTGTTAGAACTAATAATAGTATCAACATGTTAGACTTAATAAAGAAGAGAACTTAAACGTAAATATTCTGAGGTAAAAAGTATACACTTTATTTATAAATTCTTGATATGGTACATCCTTAGAAGCATTCGATTCATGCGTACTATACAAATAACTTGAATTGGGTTAATATATGTACCTGTTGTGATATCAAAGTGTGTTTACATAATAACACAATACACGTAACCCTTTGTTTCATGTCACTAGTCAGCTCTTTCTTTTTAAATATCTAAATTTTCATCTTCCGTATGTTCTTTTTAGATTTGAACTCCAAGGATATTTAACACTCTCCTTCACTACAGTGTCATTTCTTTGAAACTTATAAATGTCTAATATGTACAAACTTTGATCTTGGTGAAGTTTTGGTTAAAACATCAACTGGTTGGTATGTCCATCGTTTAGCTTCATTTTGTTCCTTGATAACATGTATACTATTTCTTGTTACTCGACCAATATAGACTTCATATATACTAAGGAGTCTAATCACAGGAGAAATCGATGGCTACCCAGATTCAGGACGGATGGACCGGAGTATATTGCATGACTCGTCTGAATCATATACGTAAAAAGTCTGTATTCGAGGAATTCATGGTTTGGTCTTCCTCGTAAGGAGCGTTTTGCAGACGCTGAGAAGAAATCATTTTTTTAACTCCGTAAAATTGATCACAGTAGTGTATTATTCCTTGTTTTGACAAGAAAAAGTATTTACTCCCTGGAAAAATGCACACTTCGTGCAATGCAAATAACAAAGAAGATGTGAGAAATATTACATCTAAGTTATGTCAGTCTCATTTCAAGTGAATGTCGAATTCTTCTTCAGACACTCGAGTCACCTACTATACATCATGGTAGTTTAGAGCAGCCTAGAAAGCGAAGGGTTTATTGCATGGAATGTTCGAATTCTTGGCATGGAGTACCAGCTATTTCCGGGCCGGGCTTATGTAAGCTAGCTTGACTTCTCCGAAAATTACAAAACAGAGTGCAAAGTCTGCACGTTCAAGGGCTCTATCGAGCTCTGGTGGCTTGCCTCTACCTGCACTCTGAGATATATATAAGCAGGTGCAGTGTGTACATTCTTCAAGATCAAGCAAGGTCGGTTATGTTAAGTTTTCTTCTCCTAAAGATCATGCAACGTTGAATGAAAGAGCTTGAAGAAAAAGTTGTTATCGAATGTAGAACTGCAGAGATAATATATTATATACAGAGGCTTGCAATTGTCCTTACGAGGATCACCATCTGTACGAGGTCCAGATCCATGGGCTGCATACTTTTTCTCGTGCAGGATAGGGACCCTAGACAGATCTACAAAATCAATATCGGCCGGTGAAAGAAAAGAAAAAAGGATGTCATGTTTCTGCTGTAGGTCTCCAACTTTAGACTCGAACACACGTTCCTAGACACGGTAGACAAAAGCCTGCATGCACGGTCTACAAAATCGTAGGATCATATACTCTTCTCTATCGATATGTACCTGCGGTGACTATATATTCATTTAGTTTAGCTTTTAATTTAGACCTGTGAAACCTGACTCAATGCAGTCAGCGTCGAGATCGAGAGCAGGTGCTATCAAACCCCGAGTGGCTAGAGAAGCATGAAGGGCAGTGCAGCACAACTTCCGAAAGTAAACAAACATAAAATGAGAAGAGACATGCTTGAAATCAATCTCCTTTACTGATATCATGATGTGATCTTAAATCTATAGTCTTCTTCTATAGTCTTCCTGTTTCGCAAGCTCTATAGTCTTCTGCTTCACAAGCTCGAGAAGCAGCCTTCGATAAATACAAGTCAAGCCGCTGTTGTTGCAGAAGTCTTTAAAGCTTAGAAAAAGAAAAGTTGACACACGAGTTACAATGAGTACAGAAGAACAGAGTCCATTTTCTGCTTGTGCTCTATTAAGAAAGAGTAGAACACAAAAAAGTTAGTTGAAAACAAGAAAAGAAAAGAGAATAGTCTCTCACGGAGATTCTCACAAACAGAAATTTACGAGAAAAATTCATCTACAGCTATGACAACAGAGGACAATAACAAATCCGTCATGGAAGCAGGTGAAGTAATAATAGAGTTACAGGACTTCTAGCAGCATGGGAGTATACCTCATAATATATACTGTTCTCTCGTAGATCAAATCAAACACTAATTTTGAGGATCTCCCAAGTACAAGTTACCACGAGTAAGTTCATATTTCCCTGCAACATCACTCTTCATGAAAGGCCATGTGATGAGAACCTTCTGATTCTCCTGTGCCCATGTTGCAACCATATCTATCTTCTCCTCCGTGTTAAAACTCCGATGACCTCTAAAAGCTTTCCGAGACCTATCAGCCGAGTTAGCCTCAGATATGAACTTGTTGGGTTTGCCATACAACTCGGTTTTCCGGGGCACGTCGAACAGCAACATGCATATCAACTCTTTCAACCTCAAGGATATGTTGTTGAAATATGGCTCCTCCTGAAATAAATAAGTTAGAAACAATATATGTTAGAAATGAAACTCTTCTTGAAATAACATAAAATTGCAAACACACTCTTCTTCCATTCTTTGTCACAAATAATGAAAGAGAGACGCAAGACAGTTGCAAACTAAGTCATATGAAAAAATGTCATTGTTACTGTAATCAAAACTCTTCCTGAAATAACATAATTTGCAAACACAGATACGTTGGATGTAAATCAGTCGACAGTTGAAGAATAAACATGAAATCATTTTAAAGTATTGTTATATCTAGAAAATCTCAAAAACGGCCAGACCGACCTTGTACAAGCAAAACCGAGAGCCAGGAAAAATAACAGATAGTTAACGCTAAGGTCAAAAGATCTCGCCGAGGGCTGGCCCTCGACTCTCCTCTGTTTCTTTGATCCTCCTCCTCCTTCGGCAGCGACAGCAGCAAAATCTTCGCCATCGTGTCTTAAGAAGTTAAGAAATGAATCAGAAAGAAAGAGGACGGAAGGATGCACACAGGCTATCGTCTCCTCATTCCGCAGTATGCTCCGTCTCTGCTCTCGCTTGCTTGCTTTATTTTGGCTCCGAGCGTATTGATTACCAGAAGGTTGTGGTGAAGAACAGATCAGATGTTGACAGACGCCTACTATGTTGGAAGTGGAATAGAATGAGTGCACGAAAAAATTAAAGAAGGAGAAAAGTGCACTATACGTATCATTACTGATCGTGAATCCACTCGATGATGAAGATCTCTCAAAGTATCACCAACGCGTAAGGAACTCGATCTCCGGAATTTCCTCTCCCGCCTCATTTCCACTAACAGAGAATCATCCATAGCTGATCGTGAATCCACTCGGCGATGGTGAAAATCTCTCACAGTACACCAGTACTAAGCGCGACAGGAACTCGAAATTCTCATGTTCTTCTGATTCTCCACTCCCGCCTGATTTCCACTAACCTAGAATCATCCGTGGTCCTTTTCTCCTGCTTGATTTTCACACTCAGTTAATTCATCAGTCGTCGAGAATGATGTACTGAAAATCACACTTTGATTTCCACTACGGGTGGTACGGCAAAGTTTAGGAGTTATCAGCAAAGGAGCTCCGTTCCGCTCCAACCGTTTAAATGCCCGTCGGTGTTACAACCTTCCTGTTTCAATACAAGCTCTGCGAGGAGACGAGAAGGCGATCGTCTGCAATCTTGCACTCCTTTTGAAAACCATCGACACGGTGCGGCATCCTTCCCCGTCGGGTTATCACTGAAGCTTGCTTTCTTCAATAATCAAGAATGTCAAATCAAATACTCCAATTTTATAGTACCGGTCCCTCATACTACTACTTGATCACCTTCACTTGTCCCATTCTGTACGCATATAGACTCCTCCTTGCATGAGATCTTAGAGTACTTGTTCACGTGTCTCAGCTTCCCATCATGACAACATAGTACCATGTGGACAGAGCAACCATGCCAACCACAGACGGAACTTCCTCAGTTAACACCACTGCATCACCATGGCCATATATTGTATATGTAGATACGACTGAATATGGAGGAGCCAGATTATGCATGCATGGCTAGTGTTGAGGCTAGCTCTTTGCGTTGAAACTTAACCAGAGAAAAGTTATCTTCACCTTCACCTTTGGTCTACTACTCCTTGGTCTAGTCTCCTAACCTCTGCAAAAGTGAAGTGTATGGTAGAGAAATGGACAGCTTGGACCCATGCAATGAAAGAGAATGATACTGTTAGCACAAAGGGAAGCAAGGTCAAGGTTGTTGCAACCATCGTGAACCACCTCGTGAGTAATATCCATTTAACAGCTCTTTCGCTAGCTATACTTGTAAAAGCATGGATTCTCTAGGAAATTACCAGTATAGATCCAAAAGTCGCAAACAAGTAGAGAAAAGTTGATTTCATAATCACTCTAGATAGACTTCCTAAGTCATAAAATAAAAAGAAGGAACAGAAGTCTCTTTCTTACTTTAAAAACAAGGATTTGTTTCTGGATTGGGTTCAAACTATATCCGTGTAATTACTTTTGATGCCAAACTAAAAGGATTCTTTGCTAGTAAATATGCATAAGAAAAACCATTATTGAAACAAAGAATGCATGATGTTTTTTGCTCTAAGCTATTTATTGCTATGCATTTGCATAGCTAATCATCGATTCTAGTGAAAGGAGAAGAAGACAAAATGTGGAAATCAAGGGAGAAACTTTTTGTCGCTATTATTGTAAGCCGGTAACTGGAGTCTAGGGTTACCAAGCAAATCTCAGTTAAACCACTGGAAGCTCGGATTTACAAGAACTTGAGCCACAAATAAGGAAACTTTTGTGCAGTGAAAAGTTGATCGTCGTACGTGTATACAGCTTAAACGGAGCCGATTGCAAGCTTTTACAGTAACACGGATTGGAGACAGGAAACGAGACTCCAGTAAGCACATTCAAAAATTGCTCTGCAGGGTTGGGCTAGCCGTGCGTATAGGGTCAGTAACAGTAAGCAAGCTTTTACAGTAACGGAGAAATAATTTTAACTCGTTATAAATAGTTTTCTGCAATTGAACTGAAAAATGAGAAAGCTTTTACAGTAAGCAGTGGTCAATCAGTATGAATCAGTACATCTAGAGAAGTCCCACTGCTATAAACAATGTGGATAGTTAACGACACCGCTTGGCATCATAACCGGCGAATTTATTGACACAAGCAATCCATCAAATCTGACTTTTGTTTTTAAAAGTGATCATCAATTATCGTTGGAGAAGATGGGTCTTCCACATCCATAAGACTACCATCTGTGGTTGATAAATATGCCATTCGTGCCCAAAATGCAGAAATAATATATTTTCACTCATAAAATTGTAGCTAATTATAATATGTATACATATAAAAAGTTAAGAAAATCAAAAATTATTCGCTCGATATGCTTCAACCAATTCAAAGATCCTGAAGAATATTTTAGAGAGCAAGTATTATTATACGTACCATTCATTGGTGATGAAAATTCAGTGAAAAATGAAAATGAATCATGACAAGACGTATACATTAAACATAAATCATGCATTTCTTTGTTAACCACTTCTTATAGTTTCCAATATAAAACAAAGGAAGTGAATAAAGAATGGGACAATTTTCCAGATCTAGTGATCGATCTAGAAAATGAAAATGCACTTCTTATGAACCAACAGGAACATGAAAGCATCAATGTTCATACTACTTACGATAATATTGATCTAAGCACAACCAATGTTTTCCATAAACAAAAAAGAACATGTGCATATATTTCAAACAAATTTCCTTGTAAAGATATATTTCTTCCTTTCCACACTCTATATCTTGAACTAAGACAATTCAGTAAACAACAAAAAATGATATTCTATGACTGTATATATAAAAAAATACATTTTCCTGAATAACCTTTGTTTTTATTTCTTGGAGGAGAAGCAGGTACGAGAAAAAACATTTACCCTCTTAAAGTTATCCAAGGTCTCCCTTGGATATACAAAGATGATAAATCAAAATTCAACGACCCTGAAGCAATCAAGATATTGAAACTTGCATACACAGGCAGAGCTGCTTACAACATTCAAGGAATGACTGACATAGTTGTTTGTCCATATCTAAAGAGTCATATGATATTCTAGTTTCTAAATCACATCTTGACTCTCTTGATCTTATATTAAGTTTTTTAAACATTTAAAATTAATACTCATTGATGAAATTTCTCTCGTTGGAGCTAAAATATTCTCTTATATAAATCAACGATTACAACAAATAACACAAACTTTGCTCTCCCATTTGGTGGCCTTGACATAATCGTTTCAGGAGATTTTTACCAAGCAGAACCTGTAAAAGATACATGGATTTTCAACCATCTGCTGCAAACTCTTCTAATATTGCTATTAATATTTGATCTTCTTATTTCAAATACTATGAATTATCTCAACCTATGCGATAAAATAATCCTAAATTTATAGATATTTTAAATCGCATTCGTATCAACAGACAAACATCAATGGACCTTGAATATCTAAATTAGTCTTTTATCAAATCTAATATCAATCTATCTTCATTCCCTCATCTATTTCATACAAACAATGATACAAAAAATCACAAACATTATATATTTTCTATTAGTGAAGGGCAACAATATTTATTTGAGTCTGTTGATCATATACCTTCTTCTGTATCAACTCATTTCAAAATTTCAGACAATCCAAAAGATATTGGAGGATTACACAAACTTCTACATCTAAAAACAAAAATGTTATTGAATTATGTTACAACTATAATACTAAGGATGGTTACTACTAGATTTACTAGAACCCATTCAACAACGTCATATTATTGTCGATAAGAAAGTACAACAAGAAATGCATCGCTTAAACACAATCTCAAAATGAATATATCTATTTGTGATCTATAATTATACACGTAAGAACTTACATATACACTAGTTCAATACCTAAACACAAGATCTCTTCCAAAATATTATGAAGATATTAAAATAGATCATCAACTACAACTCTCTTATGTTCTATGTTTAAGCGAAACATTAATCAAAGATTCACACTGTTAAATATTTTATCGATAACAATAAATTTCAATACATTCATACTTATACTTGTAGAGGCTTGTTATTATTATACCAATCGACTATCAAATTAGAAAATTATCTTCTTCTACCATTTACGGATCAAATCTTCTAGAAATTATTTCAGCAAATTTTCACCTCAACACTCATCATACAATCAATATCACGACTCTTTATAAATCACCTCATATGCTTCTTACTGATTTCTCAGCAAGTTACATCAGACCTTAGTAAACAACTTTACTAACATCCCTTCAATCCTCATAGGTGACTTTAACATAAATATATTAGAAGTCACCAATCATCAAACAAAACATTTGCTCTCTTTCATGAATGATCATAACTTCTCTCTTGCATTCTCTTAGTCAACAACTAAATATCATTCACATTTAGATCATATATGAATAAATTTTCCACAATATAATTCAAATCTATTGGTCAAATCATGACCCAATATTCATTCTATATAAAAACCTTCTCATGTTTCTGATTTCTTCTCTTCTTCGAACACAAATGCATAGCCTCGCAATCCTATTGCAAGCGCAGCAACTTGTTTGTATGTGTATTTATGTCGTAGTATTTATCTTCTCTTGAGGGGCACACCATCCCATTCAAAGTCCAACGCCCATGTACAATATGTAGCAAACATGGATCATGGATTTGCTAGTATACGAACTGAGGCTAGCTTTTATATCTTTTGTATAGTAAATCATCGTTCGTGTTGAAATAAGGAAAGATAAAGACGAAAGAGAATGTGAGATATTTAGGTTGTTTTCATTCACATCAACCTTCAATAAAAGAGCCAAGTGCTACAAACTTGAAATCAGTTTAGTTCTATAGCTTTACAACACATATATACACAATTTACATCATATCTAAATTAATATGATTTTCAATTTTCAATTCTTTTATTAATATTAAAATTATTCTTTGTTTTCTAGCTTTCGATTAACTTACCAGGATTCATGCTACGCACATTGAACAATGATCAAGACATTAGTTTATCTTTTCTATAAATTCAAAGATAGCATAAACATGACAAACAAATATATATTTGTGAGTATAAGAACTAAGTCTTGTTTTTATACATTTACATAGTAAATCATCGTCCGTGTTGATTCAATAATATACCCCATTTGTGCTAATGATATATATTAATATCCATACCCAATGTTCAAGACTATTTCAAAGATGATAATAATTGTAGAACATAAATGACCATGCTGAGAACGTAATGTAAGAATGTGTAACATAGTACGTTAGACTATGTGGTATATCTCTATTGTTGACATTTTTACGATTAATAAAATCTTGAGTCTGGACCAAATGCAAAGTAATTTTCAAACTCTTCCTAAATATTAACATAGGTTAATATCGAATCAGTCAGAGCACAGCAGAACAGAAGCAGAGCAGAATCTTATTCTATTCCGAGGGAAAAAAGAATATTTCCTTCCATACACTTATACTAATAATTGAGATAAAGAAGAGAGAAGACCAAGGGAATTGGTGTGAACCTATACAAGAAATATAAATAAATAATATCAATCTCTTTGTTCCCATTATCCTTTTATTCACCCTAAATATGCTAGCAAGATGAACTTCTGGCAGGAAAAATGACGACAAGCGTGATAACAAAGAGTAAATTAATAGTATACCATGAGAGTTGGCATTCTGTTATAAAAAGAAGTGAAAAAGTGATTCTAGACAAGAGGAGAATAAAGAACAATATCTTTCTGAATTTACTCTATTAAATTAAATAATTAAAATAAATTACTGAACTTAGTTTACCTTCATTACACGTTATCAGTGCAATCACCACACCCATAAGCTAAGGTATGCAAACTGATCCATGACTTCGTATAAACATGTGTGCTTTGCACGAGTATTAACATTTTTAATTTTTTAACATAAATTCATAGCTTAACCCTTCCAAGAAGAAGTGTTAAAACAAAAATGTAAAGATGTGAAGATCACTTTCAATATCTTCCAGGTATCTTCTCGTAGGACGGGGAAAAGGACCTTTCGCTAAACATTCAGGTCACCTTCCTGCATCGTTTCGATGAAAAGCTTGTTACTAGTCCACAAGACCCTCAATGAAAGTACCTTGCAAGTTCTATCGTTGAATTGAACGAGGTACAGAAGCTCAGAGCCGCGAGGGTTGAGAGTATGCGGTGGGTATTTACCATATTGCAGCATGATGAAGGAGACTCCGAGATTTCGGAGAGCAGGAAACCTTCAGCAATTTACTTGGTCGGGCCCATGCGCCAAACTCGTTACTTGACCGGGCCCATGCGCCAAACTCGTTACTTGATCGGGCCTCGACTGGTAATAAGAAGTTGATGACATACACGTAAGCATAGAACATGCCACGGCAGCAGCGCATATCAATACGCAGATGTGACTCGATTGAGGTTTGCGGGAACCAGATAGAAGCAGGCGCGAACTGTATGAACGGAACCAGAACAGAGTGACCTCGTTAGGCGCGAACTGTATGAACGGGAACACAGAGCGACTTGCGTGGCTGCCCCAAGCCAGTGAGGGCAAAATCTTTTCTAAAGTCCTCTGGCTTCAAACGAGAGACTCAACCAAGCACAAGCGGGGATTGAATGTATGTTGAATCGACTGAATGCCACTACCTTCAAGTAAGCTCGTCACGCGGCCCATCGATTCTGCGAAATCTCAAACAAGAAGGCTAAACGTCTACAGGACCGATAGGCCACTCCATTCATGCCCGTCACTAATTAGACGACGAGGCATTTGGCTACCTTAAGAGAGTCATAGTTACTCACGCCGTTTACCCGTGCTTGGTTGAATTTCTTCACTGGACATTCAGAGCACTCGCGCTCGCGCTTGGTTGAATTTCTTCACTGGACATTCAGAGCACCCGCGCTCGGTCTTTGATCGCCAGGTGATTGCAATTCAGTTCGAAAACATCGATGCCATTCTGTTACTTCGCATTTCCACGAGGACTGTATGTCCAAACCACGATGAGTGTCCATGTTGGACATACACACTGCATTCCACGTCAACATTCTTACTGTCCATGTCAACAGCCCTGCCACGATGTCGGTCGAACACTTCTTATTACCAGTCAAGGGCCCGATCAAGTAACGAGTTTGGCGCATGGGCCCGACCAAGTAAATTACTGAGGAAACCTTAGAGTGACGTAAACCTTTCGGGAAAACAAACAAGTCACCTTGCTGCAGCGTCTGGGCGGATTGCTTGTTGCTAGAGTCCACGAGTCGCACATCAAAAGTACTTTGAACGATGTACAGAAGCTCAGAGCCGCGAGGGTGAGTGTAAAGAGCGCTCAGAGTTTGCGGTGGGTATTGCAGCATGGCGAAGGAGAGCCCGAGTCTTTCCAGAGCAGGAAAGGGTTTGGAATGACGAAGGAGAGCCCGAGTCCTTCTTGAGCAGGAAAGGGTTTGGAGATTACGGGGGTGATCGTGGCTACACTTCCTCGGCTAATGACATTCACTTGTCCGAAAAGCAGGAACTAGCATTACAAACCTGCTACACTTCCTCGGCTAATGACATTCACTTGTCCGAAAAGCAGGAACTAGCATTACAAACCTGTTCTGTATTGGTTAATATGTCAAGCTCGATTCTTGTGAAGTGTGACTGCAAATACGCTTGTAGTCGGAAACCGTCAGGCTATGACCTAGTCAGTATTTGGACGAGATGACGATATGCCAAATGTGACAGAGAGAAGGTATGATTACGTCAAGAGCGGAGTTCAGCAGAATGATAGCACGTGATATAACAAACAAAGAAATTGGCGCACATACACAGGTTACCTGTTTTCAACCGTAGAGGTACGCAGACTCTTGTAACCTACTGTACTGTAGTCATCCAGTAGCTTTCTGTCGTTGCCGTTTACTCCTCTCCGTGAGACATTTAGTTGCTAAAATTACCATGTTTACTAGCATTCTGAGAGTAGGAGTCTGGTCAGAAACACAGGTCTGTGACCATATTCATATTGATATCACTGCAAGCGAGCTGGATGTACCAGCATACTTTACTATTGTGATGTCTCATTTGGAAAGAGAGAAAGCACGCAAGCATGCAGAAAAGAAAGAAATCGTTTCTGAGCACCGTCGAACTGAAGAGCAGAGCTTCTACTACCTCGATTCTCCTGTCACAGCGAAATGGAGGGCCATCTGGCCGTTCCAGTCGTACTGTCTGTTTATCAACCGCCGAAACTTCTTATCTTTCAGCAGTTGTTGCATTGGATCGACGTGTTTCCTGTATGCTAAGTAATGTAACCGAGTATGACCGTTGGAATGACTATTCTCTTGAACTGCTTCCGATGCAGTTTTGCTTCCACTTCTGGGATTTTGCGTTCCCCCAGAACCTGTCTCAGGCTCAGCAAAAGCTCAGCTACAGCATCCTTGAAATCCGGGCACTTCTTCTCTGAAAACTTAATGAATACTTCTCTCTCCAGGAAAATTAAGCTGGCACAGTTATAGCACAAATATTCTCCACTGATGTCTGCGCCGTCGCATTCCAAGTCATTCTCCTCGAGCCTAGTGGCAGAAATGTGTTCACTGCACTTGTTCCGTAAGATTTTGCCGGTGATTCTCCTGAAGAGTTTCACGCAAGCAAATCAGGAGTTCTTCCAGACTCGAAGATATGAGTGAGCATGCACAGATACCCGTGCTTTGCTATCAGATGTAGAAGTGTCTCGTCTTGGGCATCTAAAGCATCAACGTCTATCGTCACAAAGTCGAGAAGACTCCTAATGGGGCAAGACTCCACACTTTCACAGAAACCTGAAGACGGGCCATCAGCGATGTAATGTAAGAAGGTCCGACCTGCCGACTCGGCAAGATTAGAATCGGGCGAGCCATGCCATCAGTTCAGTCGGTTTCGTCGCTTCTTCAGAGGTTCAGACGAATAAAAAGACGGAAGCTTGCTTTGCTAGAGGAGTTTGCCGGTTCCAATCGATCGCCGAAAAAATGTCATGAACCTCCTCGTTGTTGTGCTATTGTATGCTTCTCCTGCACTCCGACGTTTGTTCCTCTTTCCGCTTTCACGTGACAGCAGTATATTTCGCACAATTATCTGGTCCTGCCGCAGTCAGTTGCTTCTTGCTTCATTTCTGGTCGCATACTGATCGTTTCTTGAACAGACGTACATTATAGACTTCAAGTTAACGGACATTCTGCCCGTATTTGCGTCTTAATATGAACTTCATCGGGTTTTGCTGGCTACCTCAATGTGTGAGCGTGGGTCTTGATTTCCAGCTTAAATTTTCCCTTTCTTTCCACTTCAAAACGCTAGTAGAAATCTTATTCAAGGTGTGGATTGTATAGACCCGCTCTCAGTGTTCTCTGGTTTCCTTGCCAGTGTATGTCGAGAATGTTCATTCAGCGACACTGTATATCTAGAGCTAGCGTTATATACAGTCAATGAACATGTCCGGGAAGACTTGTCTGCTGTCTGCCTGTCTACCCATAAAGCGTTTTTGCAGGATGGTATCGCTGCTCTATGAGAGGTGGAGAAAAAGAGGAGAACTCAGTTAAGATAGATGCGTAGGATCCAGTGCCTGTCATACTGACCGCCCAGTGTACGCATAGAGTACTTGCTTGCTACTTGTACAGTGCAGCTGAGCTGAAATTTTACAGCTTGCTATTGGGGCTGGTTGCACAATTCTCTTTGTGCCAATATAACCAACACTGAGCTTGCGGGCCAGTGAATGAATCTTCTACTCACTTGAAGTAATGATCCGTTGGCAATCCAAGCATTAAAGTAAGGCAGATCAGAACAGAGTGCAGAACAGGGAAGCAGAAGGTAGGACTGTATGTGATCATGAAGGTAAGAAGGGTGCGTTTCCGAATAGTAGAGAGGAACATGTGGTTTGCTGTTGCCAGATGATGACTGGAAGCATCCAGCCTGATAAGATTAGTAGATTGGACATGAATTGATGTGATGTTCCACTTATCTGAGTACTCCGCCTCTACTTCACTTCGCACATCTTTTGAGTAGATTTGTGAGTCTGGCTCGTCTGTTACTTGTCAGCCTACTTCTGGAGAATGTCACTTGTTTAGAAAGAGATCCAGGGGTGGAGACGGTGGCTGCATACGGTAGTGCTCTGGTCAGCATTTGAGTTTTCTAGACAAGATTATGTGAGCTCCAGACATTACTCATATTAGAAACGTTCCGATATACGGCTGTGGACTCTTTACATCATGCTTTATTGATTTTTAATCTTGGAGTACGTGTACATGTATCTCATTAACTTTGAAGGGGGTCTTGCAGGTTATTCTAATTCTGACGAGTTTCTGCGCATGATTCCTGAGTACGTCTGTGGGTCTTCTGCTTGCATTTCTCAGGTGATTGTTCACTTTGTGCACCTTAAGTACGCCTCTGAGTACGGCGCTATTGACTCTAAGTTGTTCTTTTCTCGCATCTGCTACTAAATCACAGTAATAAACGTGTGATGATAACACATGGGTAGTTGCCCACTGTAGTGCTCTACGTCTTACCGTAAGACGCCATTGTTCTTCCTTTTCTGAATGAGCTGCTAGTGTAGCTTTGAGTTCATCAAGTGCTGTTCTGTCCTGCTTCCTAGAATGTGTTGACAGCGAGTAAACCTCTGAGTACGGCGCTATTGAGTCTAAGTTGCTTTTTTCTCGCAGCTGCCACTAAATCACAGTAATAAACGTGTGGTGATAACACATTGGGTAGTTGTCCACTGTAATGCTCTACGCCTTACCGTAAGACGTCATTGTTCTTCCTTTTTTGAATGAGCTGCTAGCTCCCGGAGCGAGTGTAGCTTTGAGTTCATCAAGTGCTGTTCTGTCCTGCTTCCTAGAATGTTTTGATATCTCGACGCGTGCCTGCTGCTCCAGTTTAGTCCGTTCTTTCTGCAGTTTACTCATCTACCGGGTGGTGGAATCTCAGAGCGGAGAGTATGACATGAAACATGTGAAAAGTATAGGTCGGAGATTCGGGCAAAAGACTTATCAGAAGTAAGAGAGGAAGTATACGATGAGGCAAGTAGTGCTGTTATTGGCTTAGTTCTGTATCCTTGATTTTCTGGAGAACCTCTTCGTCTGCAGCCTTTAGCCTTTATCCAGTTCAGCGTTCTTGGCAAACTATTTTGTGCAACACCATGCATCTGTAATGTACCTCTTTCCGAAGCTCATAGATCTGCTCGACGAGTATCATGTTAGCTTTCCGAAAGCGATTGCTCTACAATCAGGAAGCAGAACAACAAGTCTGTAAACGGAAACTGAGCTACTCTGGATGGAACAGAAAACAAGACAAGTTGGAATCTCCTTCCACGTCTTCCTTGTATTGGGAATGTGCAATTGCATCCGCTTTAGTCTTAATCTTGACTGGGTTTTTACCAGCAGCTTGCTGGTTTGCCACTTACAGACTTACTTTGTCCTCTTCAGTTTGTGTTGCAGTCTTTATAGGTGAGATACTCTTCACGGAGCTGGTTCGTGGACTCTTTGCTATTTCTCAGCGCTCCGAAAGATGGTTATATTGTTTAGTGGAACAAATGGATTCACTGTCTTCTTTCACTAAATGCTAACTGCGTATGTCTGCAGTTGTTCTTGTGACAAAGATTTTAAATTACAGGACTGTCTCGCTTTGAGACAAGACTAGACTGTTACATTCTTTGCTGGTACAGTTTCTGAGTTTTGAAACTGTATTTCAGTTGTCTCTAGAGAGTTTCACTATTTTGAAACTCTGTGTTGCGGTTGAATCAAGTTCTTAATAAACTTTCTTACTTTTGCCAAAACTCATATTTGCATATGGCTCTTTTCTCTGGCTGATAATATTTCAGAACTTTGTAATTTTTGATATGGATGTGATTGGGCTCTGGTTTTTACCATGGTGTATATTACATATTTCAGTGTATGGGTGAAATATTTTTCTCGAATATGGCAATAATGCTCTGTCTGAACTGGGCTAATACTTCACTACAAATATTATGAAGTTCACTACTGTACACATTGAAAATGCGTGCAATCGTCCAAGGTAAACACTCGATCACAGCATGAGCATTTTACACCGTTATAGACTCAACATATCATATGCCTGTGTCAAATCCCAAGGTTGGCCGCTTTTCCTACTTCTTTGTAAACTTACAGTTGAAAGTAGGAGTTTTCCCATCCTGGGTCCGGCATAATTTCTCCCTGTGAATAAGCATACTGTATATAATAATGAGGGGTATATAATGTGAATACTCATTCTCTATGTGAATGATATCTTATTTTCAAGAGATGGAAATGTGTTGGTGCAACTACTCTAGAAGAACTCAACACGAGATTTGAGATGTCCAATATAGGTTTAGCAAGATGGAAGATGTATTATGCTTTCTCATCAACCCATAATACATATAAAGTCTCTATGTGTGGAGTAGCAAGAAACAAGATACATCAAATCGGAAAGAAAATTATAACTAAAATAATCCAACTGGAATAATGTACATCAAAAGACCAACTGACTGATACTTCTACCAATTTGAAAGCTTTATAGAGAATAAAGCTTTTACATAGAGGAAGTTACACTCCATTGAAAGAGGGTATTAAATATTCTTCGATGTGAAATCTAAAAAGAAGATGCGGAAGATAAAAGGATATTTGACAATACCTGCAGGGGCCTTTGCTACCCGTAAGAGAGCTCGGTAAAGCAGGAATTATATTCAAGAGAGCCGACAAGCAGTAAGTCAGATCAGATTCGTCAAGTTCAGCAAGTTTCAAGGCTACTTCTACCTTCTTAGAATCGACTCTGACGATAACAATGAGCATATATATTCTGCTCAATCTCTCTCTTCATTTGAGATATTAATATGAAGTTACGAGTATATATATATATATACGCAATTGGCTTGATCATAACCCCAGTACGTTCCCTCTGCTTGATCACACCCCTGGAAACATGTTATCGCTTGATCTTACCCCTGACTGGCAAATACCAGTGGTTCCGGTTTCACCACAAAGTGTTGCCTGCATGTCTAACTTCATGCAGTCTTCTTCATGTATTGAGAGTGTTGAAATCAAATCTCCCGCTATTACTTTTTACACGTCAGAACGGGGTACTCCGTCAGAACCGTCAGAACATTTTCTGCTATGACGTGTACAGCACACATCAGCATGGACGGGGTTTGTGAGCTGACATGCACAATCTGACATGGTATCCTAAACCGAGACCACTGCTCTTTGCCAGTCAAGGGTAAGATCAAGCCAAAACATGTATTCAGGGTGTGATCAAGCGCAGGGAACGTACTGGGGGTATGATCAAGCCAATTGCTGGACGCCCTGATCAACACCGAAGTATACGTACGACTTTTGCGGGAGGAGAAGCATCCAGACATCGTTGCAGATTTCCGCGTGGACGACAAAGACATCGCTGCTCTGTTGAGCGCATGTGGTCGAAGCGTGTGTTTCTAGTCCATCCCTGAAGTAGAGGAGTTTTAACGGATGCTGTGAACAACTGGTGCCTGCAGGAAATAAACAAAGAGTCGTCGGTAGATTAGCGGTCCTTTTGTCTGTGAAATGGGGACCGCTGATTCTGTTCTCGACTGCACAGCAGATCATTGCTTTTATTAACCGTCTTGATTGTTCTCTCAACCGGGAGATGTCCCGGAAGCTTTCGCACAGCAAAGTTCTTCCGTGTATCAGGTCTATCATTCATAAATTTCGGCTCTTTCATAACATTTCCACCACCCGATTATGATGCGCCCGATGGTTCAGCCTGATCCTGTGCTTCAAGTGTTACTGCAATGTACTTGAAACAAGGACTTACAACGTCAAATCTCCCGGTCTCGTCCTTCTGCCTTCTCTGTGTTCTATAATTCTGGGTAGACCTTGAATCACTGCAGTCAGTGATCCAGTTGTTTCTCAAACGCTTGAGAACCAGTAAAGCGCTCCCCCACGAGTCTGGCTTCGAGTGTACACGCATTTGATTCACTCTGTTCTTCATTACTCTGTTTTTCTCTTGCCATTTAGTGCCCCCCTTGTCCAACAACTTTTCAGATATACCTGTCAGTATGCCGAAAGTCCCCAAATTACATCCGTCCTGTCTCTTACAGTACTTCGTTTCCTCCTTATTTATCGTCGAATTCATTTCGACGATAAATAAGTTCGAGCAGGAGTCAGATCTAAGTACCACATACAGTGATACCGGTGACCGTAAGCAGATGAAACTGTAGCCGTAAACTGTACACTGCTACAACTCCTGAAGAAGGGGGACACTCAACAATATGCAAGGCATGATGCACCTTCGCGAATGTCAGCCAGACAATTCAAACTATGCTTTCAGGGCATATACTGACAGACAGCACCGAGATTGCAGTCATAGGAAACAAGAGAGCGAGCTTCATCCTTCACGCGCGCAGAAAACGATGGAGCTGGCTGGCGTGGTCGATAGGAATAAAAGGATCAGTTTTCTTAGTCTTCCTGTCTCAAGTGCAGTTCTGGAGCACTCAGATCATGATAAGCATGGCAGAGCGTAGAGGTTCGGGTCTGCCATGGGCTGCGTCAGTGAAGGAAGAACTTGCAAGGGTGACCAAAGCTCGACATATCGCTACCAGTCGATCCCAGCGCCGTGTGATTTGCAAAGTTCCGCCATACCTTAGAATGCTGAAGCCAGAGCAGTACGCCGTGAGCTGGTTGTCAGCATCGTAATACTGAAGGCAAGGCTTTGGACATTAATCCGATGATAGAGTAATAAATTTGACGATGTTTTGTACGATATTGGTGTTCAGAGAACTCTACTCTCTGTTAGTGATACCACAGACCAAGGAAACATCGCCATTTTTACTCTATCAGCTGTCATTTGATCCGGAAGAACCACATCTGTCACAGATCATTTTCAAGGGCAGGAGAACTAACACTGAGTGGCCTTTTACACACTTGATCTTACTGATCGAGATGGAGTGAAGAATGAAACTCTTTGAACAGCATGATTTAACGAGACGTAATTTATGTGTCGCAGCAGGAGTTCGAGCTTATGCCTTTGCGGGGCTTTACTCGAATGCACTTGGCTACGGAGGAGAAAATGTCAGCATGCTAACGGATGAAATGGGAGTTGTAGGTTATCAAGTTTCACTCGTGTCTATAGGATCCCGCATTGAAGCTAAGGTCACTCCGAATCGTAGCCGAGGGGTGAATTGAAACCGGGGAGCTACGATCACAAATCTTACAGGTTACTTCGACATAAAAGATGTAGGAATTTCTTGAACCATGTCACGATCCGAAGTGGTTAGTACGCTCTCCGGAAATTGGCTTAAGACTCACATTCAGTGAGTATCTCGAGTTAAAGCACTACAGAAACAAAAAGGAAGTGGTGAAAAGTAACGTCCAAATGCTGTATGCTCCGTCAAAAACTCATGATCATGATCACGAACCTCAAGATGGAAGCAGATGGCAAAGTCAAGACTTTCGGCAAGTCTGCTGAACCAACTAGCTACTTGGTGAAAAGATATCGATGGAGGATGAGACTGTTGTCGAAATAGTTATCCATGCACTGCCAGACAATCATGGCGTCTACGGCTGCCATGACTGCCTTTGATTGATGTTACAGGAAAGCTCCTTCACGAAAGAAAAAGGCCCGGATGAGGACGAACCCCGTGAAATTCAGAAGATTTTGTCAGAAGATTTTGTAACCGGAGATCTAGACTCTGCAAGGGAGGCACTTCTCAGTGGAAATTCGGATCGTCGATATGGAAACTCCGGTCACTAACCGCGATTGTACAGTTCTATGAGAAAAGATCAATCAGAAAGAAGTGAGTGATCATGAATGTCGCAGATGATAGTGACTCAGGTGACAGTAAAGTCTCTAACTATACACTTGAATTGCTCAAATGCAGCTTTAGTCAGTATAGATGCAGAGGCAAACGTGCTTGAGCAGAATACTCTGGTTGGTACCTTGACTCTGGAGCTAGCAGTCATGTCACTTGCATTACGTAGTACTAAGAGGTGTTATCAAGATGAACTCCACTACTCGCGCACAAGTGGCTCCTTCTATACATGAGATTCTTTGCAGAAGATTGAGGCTCTTTTACGCGACAAAGAATCTCCCAACATGCGTGTATGAGGATCTACAGTGCTGCCAATTTAATATACGGACAAACTTATGATTGTGAAAGCTATTTTATTCAGCCGTCGTAGATCAGTGCCCGAAGTTCTTGAGTATGGACTGCGAATGCAGATCTAGACAATAAAGATTTTCACGCATCCTCCTGATACTGAACCTCCATATTGTGGAATTGTAGTGTCAATATGGTCTATTGAGATCAGACACAAAACTCTCTATGTCGACGTGTGAGATATAAGCGAAGGCAGGAAAAGAAGTAAAAATGAAAGATTGGGAGAGAACCGAAACAACATTTCTTTTCTCAAATCAAATGACAACTTGAGAGACCAGTTGGACAATTCAGTAGTGGTTTACCTAGATAACAATATCATCTATTCGTCAACCTGGACACAAGACCTGAAAGACGTAGAAGAGGTGTTTAAGAAGTTGGGGAAAGAAAAACTGGTCTTGAAAGCCTCTAAGTGTTCATTCAGTCAGGAAAGGTAGTCTTCCTAGGTTGTTTTTATCGACAAGGAGGAAATGCATATCAATAAAAGAAAGTATATTCGATACAACAGTGACCGTTATCTAAAACCGTAGCTAAAGTTAGGTCATTTCTGGGCTTCATTTCCTACTTTCAGAAGTTCATCTGAAAGTTTGGGCACCTAGCCTCGTCCATTTTTTATCTCCTCATAGAAACTTACCTCAACAGAAGGCTTTCGAAGCACTTAAAAAGACAGTCACCGAAGGGCCAGTGCTAGTATTGTCTGAGTTAGAGAAGCCATTCGAGATCCACACCGATGCTTCTCAATTAGCAATTGATGGGGTACTCATCCAAAATGACCACCCCGTAGTATTCAAGTCTCACGGACTCAGTGAACATGAGATGCGATGGAAAACCCATGAGCAGGAGATGTTAGCTGTAATATGGTGTCTTAAACGATGAAGCACTACCTCCTCCCGAGTGAAGTCATTGTGATCACGGATAACATCAGTAATTTATACTTTGCTACAAATCCCAGATTGTGCTTGAAATAGCAACGTTGGCAGCTGAAACTCTCCCGTTACAACTTAACGTTGAAATATCATAAAGATAAAGAGAATGCGTCAGTCAATGCTTTGTCGAGACAAATACAAGCCTTAACTTCTACACCCCAAAACAACCTCCTAGAGTTTGTATGCCGAGCGACCGTCCTTGACCCTCAGACCACAGAGTGGTCGAGACAACGAGCGGACGATCAAGGCATGAGGCACTTCGGAAAAAGAGAGAGATTGTAGAACTACAAGCAGAGAAGGTTGTACATCCCGCTAGGACCACTCACTACGTGTCTATGAGGAACATGACGTCCCTGCAACGAGCCATGGAGGACAAGCACGTACACTACATCGCATTTTTTTTGTTTTTTTGGAGGTATGGCTGAGCGGTTGAAAGCATTGGTTTGCTAAATCAGTGATCCGGCAGAAATATTTCTGATCTGGGCTCAGTGCAGATGTACATAGGTACGTAGAGAGTTGTCTCGTCTGCCAGCAGATTAAACTAGAACACCCGGGCCGTCCTTGTGCTAATAAAAAAAATGTATTTTATATCCTTTTTATTAAAGCTCAAGAAACCAATGACCGGTTGGTTTACTACAACCTATACTCATGCTCGAAAATGTTTGTGAGAGAGTAACGATGAACTTCATAGTCCAATTACTTACCTCTGAAGGTTATGACTGTATCCTCACGGTCGTGATCGTCTAAGCAAGATGGCGTTTCATATCATGCACAACGGTCATATCTGCCCCGAAAGTAGGCAAACTATTCCTTAAACATGTGTTCAAATATCATGGTTTACTGAGAGAAATTATATCAGAAAATGATATAAGGTTCTGCAACAAATTCAGGACCCCGCTGTTTTCAGAAATGGGAACTCAACTGAAGTTCACGGCCGACGTATCATCTACAAACGAATGATCAGAGTGAAAGAGTAAACCAAGTTATAGAGCAAGGCATAAAGAACTACATCCTTAAGGACCAGAGTGACTGGATGGTGCACTTGGATATGATCGAGTTCACATATAATGACTCCATCCACACCGCAACGGAATACAAACCATTCGAGTTAATATACAGGGGGAACAAAGCTCCCTTGTCACACGCTACCTTGACTTTGCAAACGTCCGAGTTCGAGAGTGTCATACGAGAAAGTCCATTGGACCGCTGAGTTCTTAGGACAGCACTCGTATATCCTACACCAAGCCAAAAAAAACATCCTAAGGACACAAACGCGATACATGAAGTACGTCAACTTGAAGCGTAAAGACGTACAGTTAGACCCTAGCGATAAAGACCAGAAACTACTCTATCCCTCTTGGTTTAACCAGTAAGCTGATACCTCGTTGGACGGGATCGTTCGAGATACTAAGACGAAACACCAGTAAGCTATCACTTAGCCTTTCCTGTGAGCATGCAAGACTATCACCCGATCATCCACATGTCGAACTTGAAAGTTGGATCAGAGAAGAGTGACTGGTCCGAGTTCTCGACCCGAGAGGACAGAACTGCTGGTAGAGTGGACAGACTACGGCATGATCACTCAGACTTGGATGATGTAGTACGAGTGCAATCGTCCCTACTACGTGTTTATCCGAGGGCAGGCACCACAAGTCACCCGCCCTTGATGCCACGATACTTTTGGATATGAGGGCTGGAACTGACGAGTGAGTCAAGGACTCTTAGAGGTCGTTGCAATGCGTAGGGTTTGACCATCCTATCACGCACATAGACGTAGAGTAGCCTCAGATGCCTTGTCGTCTCCCCTCAGGTCCGCAAAAAATAATGAGAAAAAAGGATAGTCGGCTGAAAGTCTAACGTAAATTTTACCACTAAAGTTATAAATGCACTGATAAATCTAACCTCTGAAGACCACAAGAGGGTGTGGAGCCAGAGTATAACGTAAACCTCTTGCAAACGAGGGAATGATAAATGAGAGGACTCACTTCTTTTCCCGTTAGGGTGTATGTAATGAGTACTCAGGCTAGCCTGAAAAGATTTAGTGTGTGGGCGCTGAAAGACCCAAGTGTCCAGGAATAGGGAAGTTTAAGTCGAGACTTTAAGTTAAGGCAACAAGGTAAGCAGTTTGCAAACTAACGCTAAAGGTATGGATTGGACATTTGTATACAGATAGGCAATGATTACACCGGCTAATCCGGAGAGATGAAACTCCGAAAGCTTAGTCGGCAAGTCGGAAAGTAGACGGACAAAAATCACGATCACTGATCAAGATCTAGAACACCCAGAACACCAATGAAGCAAAGCTCACACCTTTCTCTAGCAGTTTGAAGGAGGAAATAACTTATCAACCCGCTCTGAAACCGTGAGAAAAGTTCTACTCCAATACTCTAATTTATTGAAGTAGAGAACTTAAATGCCTAGCTATCACTCTCATCAATCAGAGTGGAGGGAAGTATATTACATATAGTATGATATGCAGGCAGAGCCCTGAAGGGAAGGGACTAGCCCATTCGAAGGGCGGAACAGCACATGTGAAGAACTGTAGAGATGCCAGAATAAGGTGCAATTGAGGTAGCACCAGCTCATGAGCTCTTGCCTGCATATCACTGTGAACCGAATATACTTTCCTTTACTGTGGACATTTGACTCTCAAATCAACGGCCGATCTCACGATGAATTCGATGAATACAGCTGTGAGTGATCGAAGAAATCTCAACCTTTAAGTACAATGTCCCACGGACATCTTCTGGACTTCGAAGTTGGAATGGCAGGCCCCGTTGATCAGAGTAGGCCTTGGGCTGTTTCGATCGAGGCAGACCTTGACGCTCAAGCGCGCGATCGAAGAAATGCAGATCGCAGTTATAAACGGTCTGCATCCGTGTTTCGAGTTCCATCGTTGATAAAGGCGTTGAAGCCACAATTGTACCATCATCAGGTCCTATCTTTTGGTCTCTACGACAGGGATTTCGTAAACATGTCTCCTATCGACAAGGTGCGGCTGGAAGTGGTTAGCGAGTTTCTGGAGCAGATCAAGGAGATGCCTAATTCGACAGTACATTCTTGGGATGCTCTTTGTGAATGCGTGGCAGGACCTGTACACACGGCGAAGGAGCTTCGACACTTTTATCATCATGGTCCAGACGAAAGTCCCATTAATCTCGACTCTACAACGGTACGGTCTGTGCTTACATTCGATGCAGTGTTCCTGACGGTTTTCTCATTCGTTTGGAGCGGATTACGAACACAGCTTTTGAATTGCGGAAGATTTGAAGACATCTTTCTCCAAAAGGGTCTGACCGAGGACCTCCAGCAGGAATTATATTACGACACGTTGCTGTTGGAGAATCAAATTCCTCTCGCTTTGGTCCGGCAAGTATGGAATCAAATGTCTGTGGATAAGTCAGACCATCGTTTCAACTCTCATATAAGACGCACCCTCTTCGGTGCCATGAGATCGTATCTAGTCTTGCGGGGCCAATTCATGTGTGATGATGATCATGATCATCACATTTCTTTTGTAGAATGTAATCATCTCTTACATTGTCTATACATAGCCGTCTGCAATCGTAACACACCTGGTCCAGCATCTGATTCTGATTCTGAGGCTGAATCTGATTCTGAGGCTCCACAGCCCATGGAAGACACACCGCCATCAGAATCTCAGTCTCCACTGCACCCCGAAAGAATGACTACATCTTCCATCTTTGGCGCAGTTGTCTCCGGAATAACACGTATGTGTGCAGCTGTCGCGTACTGGACTCGTAGTCGAGTTCGGGTGGGGAGAAGGCGTACGTACACCAACGGCTTCCGTAGTGAGAGATCTTTGCCAACCGCCACAGAGCTTCATAAGGCAGGAGTTCACTTCAGAGGATCCGGAGAAGAGACAAGCTTAAGTGAAATCAGGCTCGAGAAATCCACCTTGATGGCTACTCTTTACCTTCCACGAATCGACATCGAGGATAGCACTGAGAAGGTTCTGCTCAATCTTACCTCATTTGAGGCGACACACAGTACCGATGAGCATAAGCTCTCATCCTATGTGCGAGCGATGAACGAATTGATCGACACGGAAGAAGACGTACGATTGCTGCGTAAGGGGAACAATCCAGTCATCGGTATAAATTATCTCGGGGACGACAAAGAAATCGCTACTCTATTCAACACTATCAATCAAAACGCTCTTATAGTGACATCTAAAGTGTACAGGAGGTTAGAGGAAGAGGTGAACGATTGGTGCACGCAGGAATTGAGACAGAATGTCATACGATTTGTTGATAGGTTTTTTGATAGGCCGTGGATCTTGGTTTCTTTGATAGCGGCAACGCTGCTTCTGGTCATGACTGCATTGCAGACCGTTTATACCATGAAAGGCTTTTATCAACAGAGTTGATCGTTCTGTACACCGGGACTTTCCAGACTCGTTATCATGAGAACGATCAGTACCAAATTATCAGTTGCAATTCTACAATCCTTGATTTTTCTCAGGGAAAAACTTTCTGATAAAACTGCTCTTCTTTATGTAGTAAATTTTAAAATTCCTCATAAGTTGCTATACTCTTTCTTCTGTTGATATCAAAAGCAAAATGTAAATATGAAGTATTGTGAGAGCAGTTAGGTATATCACTTTGAGATTCCAGTAGTTATATACCAGTAGTATATCTTTGTAGAGTAGTATGAGTAAAGGTCCTTTCTGTATGTATCGGTTCTCATATCTAAATAAAACTATGAATATTTTATATCAAGATATTTTTGTTAAGTTCTCCTTCTGATCAGTTTTAATGTGTTATCAGTTTTAACATACTGGTAGTATTTTTGTTGTGGGAGATAAAGTTCCATACTCTAAAAAACTTGGAGTAAAGTTCTTTGATTTGGATATCAGAACCCAGGTTGCTCAACCTAAGAGTTTAAAATTTTGATAATATGATATTTAGTTATTGATGATTTTTTGTACTCATCTTTTCAGCAAGATAACAACTATGCTACTACTTTCAGTGAGTTTAGTTTGAATGAGAGCACTAGACTTTCATGTTCTAACAATTATAGTTTTTGGAAATTGATCATGAAAGTCATTCAGAGTGAGAAAGATTTATGAGGTGTAGTGGTTGGAGAAGAGAAAATAACTCAATTTTATTATGAGAGTTCTCCTGAAATTCAAAAATTCATTAGGAAGCAAACTAGAGCATTATCCAATATCTATTTGCTATGAAAGAGAGTATCAGACTTACTATTGAGGTTTGTGATACAGGAAGAGAAGTTTTGGAGAAGCTAGCTATCAGATATGTGAACGAAAATAGCGTGGTAAATTTGAAATATTTTACACTCTATCAAGATGAATGAGAATGTAGATATTCATGAGCACCTTGAGAAGATGGATGATATTTATGTGCAGCTAACTAGAGCAAAAAGGACATATGGTGATGAAGATCTGATTTTTTATAATTTTGATATGATTAAAATGATTAAATATTGTTGGAGATGAAAGAAAAGATATTTGGACCTATAGTATTACATCATAATGCAATGTTCTTAGTTAACATAAGGTTACAGAAAAAGAACAAGATTTGGAGACAAGGTTACATCATTTCAGAGAAAAAATTGAAGCTAAGATAGTCAAGCTGAAATACTATACATCAGAAGACCAACTAGCTAATATTGTTATCAAAATTTTATCAAAGTTAAAATTTATACATATTAGAGATTTACTAGGTATGAAAGAAGTGATGCTCTAATAAAGAAAGATGAAAAACATCATTAGAGTTTCACATCTAAACACTCCGGAAGGTAAAAGGACAAAAGAAAAAAAATAAAAAAAACTTGTGACATGACTTTGACGTCAGAATTATTGTGATAGCAGTTAGGTAAGTCAGTTTGAGGTGACAGCAGTTATGTACCAATAGTATATCTTTGTAGAGTAGTTTGAGTCAAAGGTCCTTTTTGTCTATACCAGTTCTGAAGTCTAAGTAAAACTGTGCATATTTCATCTCAAGATATTTTTCTTAAGTTCTCTTCTGATCAATTTTAACAAGCCGATCTGTTATCAGTTCTAACAGACTGGTAGTATTTTGTTGTGGGAGAGACTTGCAGTACAGTTCTCTGTTTTGTAACACTTCTGGTCATAACTGAATTGCATACCGTTTACCTTGAAAGGCTTTTATCAAATAAACTTGATCGTTCGGTCCACCGGGACTTTCCAGACTCATTCTCACTACCAAATTATCAGCTGCAATTTGACGGCAATGTTATCCGAAGGAGATCTGATAACTTTTGGGTCTTTCATTACAGTTCTCATTACCTTATCGATAATGTGCGCTGGATGTTACGATCTGATATTATCTTTCAATCGCTACTGGAAGAATTCTTCATCGAGCGAAAAGAAAACACAGTTCACTAAACTGATACTATCCTGGTCCCTGTCTAGGGTTCTTTATTTTACAAAATACACTAATATTGAAATAATTAGTAGTCCCACAAGTGAAGCTTAAGCTGGATACCAGACACCATTTTCTTCCTTCACGTTGCCCTTTTTGGTGATTTATGCCCGTTGCGTGCCGGCCTGCAGACCCGACCGCTGCCAACTCTTGCGCCCAGGAGATGTCCGTTGAGGATGTTAAGGATACAGTTAAGCTAAGCGTTGGGTGAGAAAACCCAGTGACATGAGACAAAATGAACTCTATCACTCGCACTCGTTATCAACAAAATATAAAAGTTGTCCCCGGTAAAAAGATCATCACGAAAGTTTGAACGTAACTGAGCGGTACAACATTTTATGATCTACGACCTCCATGGTATACGTGAACTGGTGTACAGGGCATGAAATATCATATCCGATGCTAGAGGATAGAGTTAAGTGACTTCTGTATATACTTACAGAGAGAACTTGAGAATTTTACCACTATGCGAACTAACAAACAACATAACTTAAAAGGTTTTGTCTTTAGTTCCCCACATCTGGTAACAGAAGCAAGTGTACTAGAGCCACTCAAACGTTGGTTGTAAAATATTGCCGTAACTTGTATAAAAACATTTATAGATTTTAGCTGTAAAATTCACCTGATATGTTAGAACCGTTGGCATTTTCTCAAACGGTCATCCACAGAAGTTCTGCCACCCCTGATATACAGATCATGTTTACCGTACCACTATTTAAGTTTGCTCCTAAAATAATAATATTTTCACTGCGTGAATGTTTAGAGAATATAAAGTCTGAGTGCGTGAAACCTCAAGAAATGTTTTAATCCTTTTTAGCAGTAGTGTGTTCTAACACAGAAACAGGAGCACAGTCTGACACAGTCAGAGATTCTTTTTAGAAAACATTATTTATTTATTTTTCACAAGAAAGGTTAGACACTAATGTCTTAGCCTTTAACAATAAGGAGAACTCAAGGTTTTATAACCAATATTGTCAAACTGATATGTTTTCTGATCGAGCTACTTTTTCTTGAATCAAGAAATCCAGTTCAGACTATAACCCCCAAAATCTGCCACCCACTGGGGATTACATACTATTGTTTTTGGACTATAACCTCTTTTGAGAAGATTCATGGATCTCTGTGAACAACGATAAAAAAGATTAGGAAGATGACACGCGAATATGTTAAAAATTATATATACGATGCGCGAATGGTTAGATCAAGTTATTGAGAGATTTCGTGCAGCTGCTACGCAAACCTAAGGACGGTTTTCCACTCTATCGGTGCAAATCTGACTATGCTCAGGTTTGCACTATACTTTTTCCCGAACATACACTTCCACGTACCTAACTTCCCGTTTCCACTGTAGTGGTATATATAGGTGGTATTTCTTTTATGGGTCCACAGACAGTGTGAAACTTAACAACATCCTTACGAGAATCTAGTTTACTGACTGTTTGTAGAATTTGTACTCAACAAAACCAGATTGTACTAAGCAAAATCACAGGTACAAATCGGTGACAGTATATATTACTGTCACCGATTTCTACCTTTGATTTTGCTTAGTGTACAGAGCACTGTCAGTATGACAGTGCTCTGTGAGCTTTTGTTCCGGTGGAAGAAAAGGTAATGGAAACGCAGCATTAAAAGAACAACAGATCAAAACATACCATGTTATTTGTTCCACCATAGTGGAAAATCAGCTTAACGGTCGTAGACAGCTGTTCTGTCAGGGGTCCAGAGTTTCAAACATCTTTTCAAACGTTCGTCCACAGAAGTTCTTCCATCCTTACACATCTTTTCATGTTAACCCCGTAATTTTTGTTACATGTGGAGGTTTGGGTCGCCCTTCTATGCCGGTTTATCATTTTCAAAGCTATAAACCGCTAGTTCTTAGGGTCCGTCCACACCACCCATCTTGTATCGTCAGAGAGTCCATCTTTTTCGGGTCACGTAGGTTCGGTAAATTACAACTTTCCCAGACTTGCTTCTCTATGCACTCTCGTTCATTTCGGTGTCTACTTTTAGATGAGAATTTCATTTTTGTGAAATGAACGAGAAGAATCAGAATTTAGTATATTTAGTTATTTTTTAGTCACTTAAGTGTCAGACGCGCGTGTCTGGGAGTTTTGTAAGCGAGATCTCAGAACTAAAATAAAGAACTGAAGCATACTGACTCAGAACTGGGAACTGAAATATACTTAGTGCAGGATCTCTGTAAACTCTTCTGGATATTTGTGAGACAATGCTTATGTCAGGGTGGCTGGGGACGTGCGAAAAGGTAGTCGTTATCACCTCTCAAGAAGGTGGTGCGGAAGGACCCTTAGTTGCACAAAGAAGGACCTTTAGGTTACCCTGTTAAAGATAATGTCTAGTCTATAGTAATCTCTATAGTCACATCTAGTAGTCACATCTATAGTCATCTCTATAGTCACCTCTATAGACACATCTCTATGACTAGTGACTAACCTCTTGTCCATAGGTTAGAGTATATAACAACCCCCCTCTTGGGAGATGATGAGTCAGACTGATCCCTTTACTGATATAACTTCTACACGGAAGAGTATTCACTTTGTTTGGTTCTTAAACCTGGTATCAGAGCATGATGGTGTCTACGGACTGGATCGACGAGTAAAATCTGGAGTAAGACGTGTTACTTCTCGAGTTTTTCAGGCTGATGGAGATTCTCCATGACAATCAAGACATGTCAGTTGTAGAGAAGGTGATCCTTTCGGAGGACAATATTGTCTCCTTATGCAATAAACTGGCCTCTAACTCAGCCAAGACTGCGGATGGGCGAAGAGTAATCGACTTCGGCAAACTGGATGCTGTGTCAAAGACAATTGTTTGCTTCTACAGAAGCAAGGAAATTATGATTGAGAAGTTTCACAGGCTGGGAATCGCCAGTGAAGAGTTGGTTTGGAGGCAAATGACGGATGACAAGCTTCCTCCTGGCCTGTACGTTTGGTTGCGAGGAGAATCGTTATACGTGTTCCACTGGCATGAAGGGCATTCGCTTCCTAGGTCTTCTCAGAGAAGCATGTCCTGCAATTTTGTGAGATACATAGTCGATTTGTGTGATACAGTATGTGTATGCTTAGACGGGGCCAATTTGAAGGAAAGCTTTTTCACCACTACCCAAGAGTTTTCCAAGAAACAACGGACCCAATGGCTTAAAATCGCACTCGTCAAAGCCAGTGAGAATAACATATGTGTGAGTCCTGGATTCTCTCAAGTCCCAAAAAGCCTCACTTCAGGGAAGAACCCGAGGGATTTCCAGTGGACCGAAGGTTCAAGTAGAGTTGCTTTGCTTGCTTCGTTTCCTCGGCAACCGAAAGTAAACCTAAAGAAGTACACGCGGAAGATCTCAAGGGAAGTGTTCCCCTCTACGGTTGGAGACTGGGAGGCCAACTACAGTTTGGACCTTAGTAGGCTGATTGATGCTGATCTGCTCGTCTTTCTTGAGGCTGCAAAGCGGAAGGAGTTTCAAGAATACAAGGATTTGCAAATCCTTTCCGAGCAGAAGAAGCATGAGTGGAAGGACAAGAAGTTTAGTGCCGACGGGGTCATAGAAGCTGAGGTGAAGAAGCTCCGTAAGCTTCTCACTTCTTGCATTAACAAATGCCTTGAGATTAAATTTTCCGTGGAGAATATGCTTTTCAGTGCAGATTTATCAAGTGCAGAGAAGGCAGAACCTGAGGGGAACATATCCACCGTGGCTGCCCTAGAGGCGGAGGTGGTCTCGGTTCCTACAAAGGTCATCGCGTTGGAAGAGACTCGTCGGACTCTGAGGGAGCTGGAAAGTGAGGTTTACGAAGTGATATTTGGGGAGAAAACGACCAAGCGGTTAGTGTTTCCGGGTGCTGAAGTTTACATGCGTTATATGCACAGCGAAAAAAAATATTTAAAAAATTAAAAAAAAATAAAATACATCGCCCACTGATGAGCTACCAGTAGACGTAGGTATGCCAGAAGCCGGGGCAAGCAAGCAGAAGCAGCCCTTTCGGTACGGGGTGAATGTGAATCTCAAGAGCAACGGGAAATGTGGCAGTGGCAAACTATACAAATCCTCACACAACGACTCGGATGGGCTAGTAGTTTACGATCGGGCTGCACGTTTGAAGTTTTCGAAGGGTCTGAATGAGGAAATTCTGCTGGAGTTCAAATCAACATGTTCGGATGGTCTGGAAAGCTGGTTGAGGGGAGAGGTACAGTCTCTCAATCATGACAAAGTCGTAAAGAACATCTGCAGCTGGGCTGACAAGAACTGCCAGAAGTTGATTGTAGAGAATTTCAAGTCGAGGACGGATGGCGAATTTGATATGCTAACACCGAGCGCAGAGAGGGAAAAGAAGGAATACCTTCCGAAGGTGAAAAGAAAACAACCACGGAAGTCTCAAGATGCTTTAACTTTGTGGACTGAGAGTTGCAAGTTCTTAAAGAAACAGGCTGGAATGTATAACGCTGTTGTTAGTTTGATTGCCTTCGACCGATCAGTCAGCGAGGCTGCTGAGGTTTCAGTTACCTTCAGTCAGGAGGAGCGAGAAGCAGAAAGTGTTACATGGAAAGCCTTCGAGTTGGTGCCTTTGAAAGACGACTTGGAGAAAATGCACGGTGACCCGGAATACGTCTTGAATCCTTCATGCTCTGAGGGGAAGGACTTGATCGATCTTGATCCAGGTTCCGAGAAACTACGTAAGGTCTTTTTCCTTAAAAAGGGACAGGTACTGGTTTTCATTGAGGATACCAAAGACAGCGAGCCACAGTGTCACATCTACCTCGACCAAAAGATGCATGTGAATCTGTCTTTGGTGAACCTAATCAAGAACATTAAAAGAGGGTATGAGATCATGTGCTTTGATGAAAGAAGTAGATATATTGCATTCTACGACCACACCATCTCTCTTATCAAAATTTCCCGGTTTGACAACACGTTCCGTCACATGGACTGGATGGGGGCTGACATCCACCTAAGTGAGTACGCAATGGGCCGCATGCAGTGGATGGCTTTCGTGCCCGGCAGGAACGAGATTGCCTTCATCGAACACAACCGACTACGTGTCTGTGCAGTAAGTCGGCCCGCAATGGTAAGGCCAGGAAATGTTCATCTGGGAACTAGCCCGATTGTCAAGTCTCTGTTCCCAGCGCAGGGTACTTGTCTACTGGTGCTGCGATTGGATCCAAAACCAGCGTCAGCTTCCACAGTTGAAGTTGCGGATGAAATCGATGACGACGTGGACTGTTCAATCGAGGGAGTTGTTACGAGAAGCGATCTGAGTTGCCCTCGGAAAATGGTCCAGAAAGATCTGAGTCTGATCATGACGTGTACAAGTTCGATGATTCGATTGTTCGTGTTGACTCGGTGAATCTAGAGGTAACAGAGGATGCACTGAACTTTCAGTTCGCTGTGGTGTCGTTTGAATCGCAACAACACTTACTGTTTCATAGCCGATTGTCTCCATCGTTAGTCACGTCAAAGGTGTTGAAGATTGTGTCAGCGTCCGAGGTCTGTGAAGTACATTCAGTACACACGACAACACGAGCAGAGGAAGGGCAGGAACCAGAATCTGGTCAAAGGTCGGAAAACTCACCAGGTCCCATTCTGGATTAACAAATACGCGACAAGTCCCGCGCTGGCAGGCAACAAAGCCAGGTTACTGAACCTTCGGCTAATCGTGCGAAGGAGCACGAGTCTATTTCGCGAGAAGGTCTGGAAGAGAAGTGTTTGAAGTATGTGGAATCGTCAATGGAGATCGCGCCTTGGTCATGTTTTAATTACTTCTCAAGGTATTGTGTTACTGTTACTGTAAGTGGATGATCTGATAATATCCGGAAGTAATCAAGGAGGAGTAAAGAGGATTCAGCAAGCTTTAATGCAAGAGTTTGATATGAAGAATCTAAGACTTCTCAACTTTTGTCTTGGAGTTCAGTTTCTGGAACACAACGAAATGTTATATCTATCTGAGGCAAGATACACAGAAAATATACTTCAGGATTTCCAGATGGAGAAGTGCAAGCCTGCGCCTACTCCTATGGTTATCTCGAAAGGTGGCATAGTTCTTCTGTTGTTGATGAGCAGGTAGATGCAACCGAGTTCAGGAAGCTGATCGGGAAGTTAATTTATCTGGCTGTCACTACAAGACCAGATATTTCGTTTGCAGTCAGCAAACTCAGTCAGAATATGGAGTCTCCCACACTTATGCATATGAGAGCAGCAAAGAGAGTTTTGCGCTATCTCAGGGGAACTACCAGCTATGGGCTCAGATATAGCTCAGATAAGTCACTTGGACTTGTTGGATTTACAGATGCTGATTGGGCAGGTGATTCTACAGATCATAAATCAATGTCTGGATTCGCAGTTATGCTGAGAGGAGGTGCCATCACTTGGCAGTGTAAAAAGCAGTCAACTATTGCTTTATCCTCCTCTGAAGCAGAATATCGTGACCTGTGTAATGCAGCACGAGAGGCCATTTGGCTAAGATGGATGTTGGAAGATGTAAGTATCAACCAAGACACTCAAACAGTAATCTGGACTGATAGCATGAGTGCAATAGCATTGGCGAAAAATCCAGTGCATCATGCTAGAACAAAACACATTGAAGTGCAAGTCCACTTCATCAGGGAGAAAATAATTTCTGGAGAGGTTGTTACTCAATGGGTAACAACTGATGACCAAACTGCTGATATATTCACCAAGCCTTTTGTCTTCAGACAGGTTTCAAAAATTGAGACTTGAACTTGGTGTATATTCAGTACCTCTGACATTAAGAGGGGATGTTAAAGATAATGTCTAGTCTATAGTCATCTCTATAGTCATCTCTATAGTCACATCTAGTAGTCACATCTATAGTCATCTCTATAGTCACCTCTATAGACACATCTCTATGACTAGTGACTAACCTCTTGTCCATAGGTTAGAGTATATAATAACCCCCCTCTTGGGAGATGATGAGTCGACTGATCCCTTTACTGATATAACTTCTACAGTGAAGAGTATTCACTTGGTTTGGTTCTTAAACATACCCTGATATCACAAGGGGTTTTGGTACTCTAACCTGTGTGTTATGGACCCACCACGCTTCCACTTGACTACTCCGATTCATACATAGCTACTATTAAGGAGAGTCAAAGTTGGAACTTCCTCTGTATATTTTTCTCCCGTGGGTGCAATTACGGGTTCAGCTAGACATTAACGGACGAATATCCTTCTCCACTACCTTGTACAGTGAAGGAAGGGGGTGCAGTTTAATTTAAATATATAGTCTTATTGGTTTTTACTGATGCGCAGTGAAATTTTAATCCCCACTGCGTTGTATAGTGAAAGAAAGGGGGAATAATTATTTTAGAGCACCTGCATATTCACCCTCTTCCAAGTTCGGAAGAGGGGGAATAATTATTTAAATTATACCTAACCCTTCCTGCCGGAAGGGTTAGGTATAATTTAAATATCACGCCTCGTTAATGTGACTGTCAGTAAAGTCCTCCGGTCTTGTACTTCCTGAAGCGCGGGAGGCGAGGCTTTACTTATGGGTTCTTTCCTGGCTTCTCCGTCTTTCCAGGCATGAGTTAACATATAATATTTACATAATTTTAATTTTAATTTTAATTTAATATATATTATTTATTTAACACTTATATATTTTCAAGATAACACTAAACGAACAGAGTTCTCAAAGTTCCCAGAGTTCATCGAGGGTGTATATTAACATTCCGGTTTTACCGCTTGTTTGTTTCCGCTCCCTGGCCGGAACCTCCACTGCTACGCATATTGAAAGAAAGGGGGTGCAGTGTGAATTTAAAATTTTAATCCATGTCTGGTTTCTAGAATACGTCAAAGATAAATTATAGTCTAAATTTAAGATATTAAATTCCCTTACTTTATTTAAAGAACTTAATTTAAACGTCTCTTAGGTGACCAAAACACATGGATTCTGAAACCAAAAGAATCCATAAGCGCAACGGCTATACCTGGAACTTATCGAACTATAAGTTAAATCTTATTTACGAATGAAGTCAATCATTGTAACATTAATCTAGAGCTAACCTTTCCTAAGAAAAGAGTTAGCTCATAATTATGCCCATGTACACTCCTAAGTGTACATGGATGAATATTCTGTCTTTCGCGGATGATTTGTACGAACAACTCCGGAGGTGTTCACAACAAATAACTCACGATGTTTTCTTATCGATCTTTTGCTCGTTTCTAAGTGAGTGACTTAAGTGGAAAACTGAATACTTAGCTTATGAAATCTAACAGTAAAAAACAACAAATAATTGATTACGACGTGGGTATAGCTGTTCAAAATGTCATTTCTTGATCAACCGCACTCTTCAACAAAGTTGTCTCAACTGCTCTTATGTCAGTTTTCCTTTGATTGCAATAGGATTCCAAGCAACTTTGCTTGGAAATGTAAGTTGTCTGGGAATCTTTGTGCTTAACTTTCACTCCCCCTATTGTTTACTAACTCCTCAGAAGAGGTTATTTTATAATGTCAATGACACTTTTCAGAGCTCAAGATATTTTCATGACGGACCTAAAGACTTGATCGTACGGCCGAATGGGCGGGCTCACGTCTATTCATCCTCCAACAGGAATTATACAGCATCAATCCAGAATCACCCTTCTTACACGTTGCTTGCTGCCCACTATTACTTGAACCTAGATTTAAGGTAACGATTTTCTCAAGCACCCTAAACCGGAATCCTGCGGCCGCACTGCAGAGCGCCAAAGATCATAAACAAGCCGCCTAAAGTTAAAAGGGCCTACTAGCACCTGATGAAAATACTTATGATTGACAAGATTTTCGATTGCCAAACCAGGAGGGCCCATCCGGGAAAAGCTATGGCTTTCGATGCCAGTCTACTTAAAAAGAAGCCCGGTCCACATCAAGCATAGCTTCTTCGGTGCTTATCCACAGAATATGAAAAATGAACTTTTTTCGCACCAAAAGCATGCCAGTTCAGATTGTTGCGGATGGAAACTTATAACTTCATTTCAGTCAGACAAAGTTTCCTCGGGGACTAGTCCTCAACTACCTCTTTTTGACTTTATGTGCCCAAATGTGGCATCCTCCCCACTCACCACTGTCAGCGGAAAGTTCTGAATGAGTACCCCGATGGACACCTGTCAACCTGATGAAATTTTACTCTTCTTTACTGAGAAATACAGTTATAAGCAGGTGCGCACTTCGCTGTTATTACCAAGCCTAACTGAAAGTCTCAAACCCGAGCAAGATTTAAGCAGTTGCGAATGGGCCACTTGACTCTGTTATTACCATGGATTGCAACAAGTAATTGCACTTCACTTGAAATCCCACGTGTTTAGTAGACTTCTACCAAGAATTAATCACCATGGAATCACTTTACTTTACATTCCATGCATTTAATCGACTTTCACCAAGACTGATGGAGGCAAGTGACGAGAAACGATCGCCATGGAATAAACTCACAAGGAATAACCAGCTCATCTGATTGATACTATAGCAAGGCCAGTTCCTGTTTGTTTCTTAAACAGTGACTCGAAACTAGACAAGTGATCCTACTCTGTGATTATGAAGATCAACAATCTGAATGCTACTCAGTGCTATTGATGCGATTATGCTCCCAAGCTGAAATATGAAATGATTTCAGTACTCGAGCTCATTTACTTCGAAAGAAACTACCAAATCCTTTCATCAAAGGTAGCAATGAACTGGCAGCAAAGGTAGCAGTAGTCCGCTTGTTGAGAACTTGAGATCCAGTCATCTCCCATTACCAACAGGCGCTATTCACAGGGTCATTCCCCTAAGCTACAAGGACCTCTTCAGTTCTGTCAAGCGTGTTGTTAGGGAAAAGAGGGGTCCTTGTGTTATATACCATTAGAGGAATGTAACAAAACAAAAGACAAAAGAAGAACGGGTGACATGTGACAAGACTCTGACTTGAGAGGGACTATGACAGCAGTCAAGTAAGTCTCTTTAAAGTAGAAGTAGTCATTCATATGCAGCATATTAACTCACATTCTCTGTATAGTAAGTATAGTTGTACCAGATCCGAAGTTTGAAGTAAAAATGCACTGCTTATTTCAGGATATTTTTGTACTGTTATCAGTTCTAACATGCTGATTGTATTCTGTTGCAGAGATAAACTTCTCAGATTCTGAGAGCATCTTGTATTATCAGCACTACAGCTCCTTGTAACACCTTGTACCTTCTGAAGCGAGGACAAGGATCCTGCAACAACATCCATCCTTATCTAAGTTCATGCTGGAGAGACTCTCACCCTTGTTAGCCAAAAATTTGCGCGCCGTCTTTTCAAGATGAATGCTTCTATCGTGCATGATTGCACTTTTCAAATCACAACCTGCGCTCTTCTACTACTTCAGCACCGAGTAATACGCGTTATTATGCACGCAATGGATTCCAGAACTCCGGTCGATGTGACTGAACTACGGAAAGCGTAAAAATGGTTTGAATAGTAATGGATTCCAGAACTTCGGTATATGGGACTGAACTACGGAAAGCGTAAAAGTGGTTCCCTTGTGGGATAAAAGTGTGATTTTATTCCGTGGCAGGAGTTCGAGCTTCCGAGGCTTTCTAGAGAGTAAAAACCTCGGGAGCTCGAACTCCTGCTCTCTAGTGCGCTCGGCGATGGAGGAGAGTTGTAAATATTGGCGGATTAAATGGGGATTTTAGGTTATCAAGTTCACTCGTCGTGTCGGACTTTAATTCTATTCACTTTGCCCGTTTCTGCCAGGCGACGCGCCATCTTTGCAGCCACCGGTCCTGGAGCAGCGGGCTCCGAAATAACTGCGCAAAATCTGTACAGAAAGATGAAAGCGATTAGTTTTGGTACTTAATTTAACGAATAAACCTAAAATAAAAGGAACTTGGACAAACACATGAATTACCCTTCAAACAAAGGGGAAAGTAGAAAACTGGAAAGTGGCGAATGGGCCCTTAGTCAAGTGGTCAAGCTGTCAAGTGGCATTGTCAAGACAGGCCAATCGGATTTACAAGTTCCGTAAATCTGTACTCCACTCTCCATATAAGACGGACTCCATAGATTCATTTGAATAAGCAGCAGAAAGGCCTAGGAGAGCAGAGCACGAAGGTGTGACTACAGATGAGTTCGATGAAGCCAGCTGATCGAAGATATCGAAACCTTCAAGTCCTCTCCATCTCGAGCTCTTAACCAGAGAGAAGACTTTCTTTAATTCATCTGGAACTAGACTTCGAAGTTGAAATGACGTCAACGTCCGTCAATCAGAGGAGGCCTTGGGCTGTTTCGATCGAGGAAGAACTTGAAGCTGATGCGCGCGATGAAATCCATGCATATTTAGAAAACTATGGACGATATGTACGAGATTCTCTGATCCTCCATTTCCCAGTTCCACCGTCTATAAAGGCGTTGAAGCCACAAATGTACCAACATCAGGTCCTATCTCTTGGTCTCTACGACAGGGATTTTGTAAACATGGCGCCTATGGACAAGCTGCGGCTGGAAGTGGTTAGCATGTTTCTGAAGAAGATCAAGGAGAGACCTGATTCCACGGTAAAGTATTGGGATGATCTGTGTAACTGCGTGACAAGAGATGTAAGGACGATGGACCTTCGGGATTTGTATCATGGAGTCCCAGGCCAAAGTGTCATCGAGCGTTCAACGGTACGGTCTGTGCTGACATTCGATGCAGTGTTTCTGACGGTTTTCTCATTCCTTTGGATCGGAAACTTGAGAGAAACACCGCTTTTTGATCACGAAACATTTGCACACATCTTTCTCCAAAACGGTCCACCCCGGAACCTCATGCGGGAATTCTATTTCGACACGATGCTGTTTGAGAACCAAATTCCTCTCGCTTTGTTCCGGCGAGTATGGGATCTAGTGTCTATGGATAACGGAGACCATCATTTCAACTCTCATATAAGCCGCTTCATCTCCTTTGCCATGGGAGCGAATCTAGTCTTGCGGTCAGACTTCATGTTTAATGATCATGATCTTCATTGCATTTCTTTTGTAGGATGTAATCATCTCTTACATTGTCTATACATAGCGGTCTGCAAACCTAACACACCTGGTCCAGCATATGATTCTGGAAGAATGACTACATCTTCCATTTATGGTACAGTTGTCTCCCGAATAACACACATGCGTGCAGCTGTCGCGCATTGGACTGGTAGAGAGAGATGCGTGGAGAGAAGGCCTAGGTCCACCAACGTGTTTGGCGGCATCTGTGGCGGTTGGGGAAGATCTCTCCCAACCGCCACAGAGCTTCATAAGGCAGGAGTTAAATTCAAAGGATCCGGAGAAGAGACAAGCGTAAGTGAAATCAGGCTCGAGAAATCCACCTTGTCGGCTACTCTTTACCTTCCACAAATCGGAATCGAGGATAAGACTGAGAAGGTTCTGCGCAATCTCGTCTTATTCGAGATGATGCACAGCAGCAACGACTCTAACCTTGTATCTTACCTGACGGTCATGGACGATTTGATCGACACTGTGGACGACGTTCGGTTGCTGAGGAAGGGGAACAATCCAGTCATCAGTAGGAATAACCTCGGCTCAGACAATGACATCGCTGAGCTATTTAACGGTCTGTGTCAAAACCTGGCCTTTTCTGGTGTGTCTGCAGAGTATAAGAGGTTAAGCGAAGAAGCGAACGACTGGTGCACGAAGAAAACGAGGCAGAATGTCATGCGATTTGTTGATAGATACGTTGATAGGCCGTGGATCTTCGTTTCTTTGGTAGCGGCAACGCTGCTTCTGGTCATGACTGCATTGCAGACCGTTTATACCGTGAAAGGCTTTTATGAACAGACTTGATCGTTTGGTCCACCAGGACTTTCCAGACTCGTTCTCACTACCAAATTATCAGCTGCAATTTTACGGCAATGTTATCCAAAGGAGATCTGTTAATATAACTTTTGGGTCTATCATTACAGTTCTCATCTCCTTATCGAGAATGTGCGCTGGATGTTACGATCTGATATTCTCTTTCAATCGCCACTGGAAGGCACTCGAAAGGCACATCAGATTCAAATGCACTCTGCCTCTGTGTTTGATATCCTTGAAGAGGTCTCGAATCTCTGCAGCCAGCGACCTCTTGCGTCCTTTATGGACTGTTCCGACCTGTCAGGCTTGTGCTGAAAGATAAAACTTTGAGATGTCTTTGTTCTGTTCTGCGTACATATCTTTCTCACTGAAATGAATGTTCGATCTACTGGTAGGTTCAAGCAGATTCTCCGTCTGGCTATCTTCAAGCTGAAATTCTTCATCGAGCAAAAATAAACACAGTTCACTAAACTGATACTATCCTGGTCCCTGTCTAGGGTTCTTTATTTTACAAAATACACTACTATTGAACTAATTAGTAGTCCCACAAGTGAAGCTTAAGCTGGATACCAGAAACCTTTTTCTTCCTTCATGTTGCCCTTTTTGGTGATTTATGCTCGTTGCTTGCCGGTCTGCAGGCCCAACCGCTGCCAACTCTTGCGCCGGGCGCGGGGATATCCGTTGAAGATGTTAATGATACACTTGGTATGAGCATAAAAGCATGAATTTCTTCAAACAGCGGTAGCTCGGCAGGCTGCACCCGCTGACTTTCTTTACCGGAATCTCAGGTACAGTGGGTTTTTTCCGGATTTGCTTGATGCATGGTCCCGACATCCGTTCGTGGAATAAAACCAGGTACAAACAGATGAACGTTGGGACCTCCTCCTTTCGTTCTCCCCATTTGCTAGTCATTACTTTTGAACCAAACAGTGATATCATAATTTCTCAAATAAATGCAACGTCCCTCGTGTTAGCTTAATTGCGATGCGTGCGAATCGGGTAGGCAAGAGATAAATCCGGACGGGAGATGTGGAGATCGAGTGAGACTTCTTTATTACTGTGCCGGACAGAATATTGTCATCTCTTCGTGGCAGCGTGGTGGTGGAGTTCGAGAATAGGACGGTGAGGTCTTGAGTTCAATCCCCTCTGTGTTCATTTTGTTGCTGTGACCGCGGTCTTAGGGTGCTTGGAGCACTACGGTGTGACCTCCGGCTGCAGATTTAGGGTCAATGCTTTAGAAAAAAATGCCTTGCTGTGACCACGGTCTTAGGGTGCTTGGAGCACTACGGTGTGACCTCCGGCTGCAGATGTATGGTCAATGCCTTAGAAAAAAAATGCCTTCCTCTAAGGTTTAGGAATTAGTGGGCAACTCCCCCTCGCACGCATTAGCAGTCCCTTGTCGCACGCCTGGGCTTTAATTAAGTGTGCATAAGTTTGAGAAACTGTGACATCACTGTAAGGTTTCATTACTTTTATAGCTTTCTTCCTCTTATCTCCCCGCTCGCTACTCCGATATCCGATATCATCCTTATCATTCTCACGATTGGAGTGGAAAGATTATTGAAATTACTCGATAACGGATTTCTGGCTGGAGGAGCTATATTTGCTAACGTTGTGTTACCATGCGCTTGATTTCTCTAGTGTCTGCCTTTTCTTCTTACTTCTTCCATAGGATTTTTCCTGAGCCTTTGGTTGATCCAGTAAGGCAAGAAATGATGAGGGAGGTGGTATAGGAGTGGAGTCATCTTTTTTCTCCTGTCTCTTTATATCTGTCAATTACTTATGTCTGCACATAATATCCTTCCACACAGCCTTGTATAGTGAATTTCATTTTCTCTTACAGGAAAATCTTTACGTGCTATAAAAATTTATTTTTCTAAGCAACTATAGAAAACTAAATTAATTCATAAATGTTATATGTTACTTAGACTCGGAGTAGCCAACTCGTCTAGAGAGAACCCATAAGTGAAGGATGAACTGCTGCGCTCCTGGAGGTATATAAGTCCAGAGCTGTAACTGTAGAATAGCGCCCTTTACTTGGGACATTAAATAATGTCCTAACGCTTCCGTCTGAAGGGTTAGGACGTTATTTAGTTACACCCATGTACACTTAAGTAAATATGCATGCTTGTAGAGTAGCATGCATATGAATACAGGGCATCCTTGATAGTGAAGATGACCCTAGCAATGGCAATATGCACAATAACCTTGTTTCGATTGGACTCGTCTTTCTGGCATCGTGTCGTGGATTAGCTCTTATATGAAATTTAAACTTCGATGCTTGTCATTCCAAAGACACTCATGGGAAAAGCAAGTTAGGCCTTAGCGTACGAGCTTTTGGCACAACTTCAGATCTCCACTTTCATCACATCAGTGGATAGAGCTCCTTGTCAACACTCCATAGGCACTTCATCTACTTCATTTGGACGCCTAGTGGAGAAGTTACAAGACTCGAAAGATGGAGAAAGCAAGCTAGGCTTTAGCTTATGGGCTTTTGGTACAATTTGAGATCTCCACTTTCATTGCATCAGTGGGTACAACTCTTTGTTAGCACTCCATGTGCACTTTGTCTACTTCGTTTGGACGTCTAGTGGAGATGATACATGACTCGAAAGATGGAGAAAACAAGCTAGGCCTCAGCTTATAGACTTTTGGCACAACTTCGGATCTTCTCTTTCATTGCAATCGATGGGTAGAGCTCATTGTCAGCTTTTCATAGGTACCTTGTTTACTTCGTTTGGATGTCTTGTGAAGAAGTTATGCGACTCGAAAGAAAGAAAAATCAAGCTAGGCCTTAGTTTACTTGCTGATTGGGTATTTGAGGGTTCAAGCGTTATATCAAAGTTGTAAGGGGCCTGCTTGAGGAATTCTAAGAGAGCTTCATACATACAGAGACTGTGAAAAGGGGGAGCTTAAGAGTTAGCTTGTTCCTACGACCTGTCAATGGACGATTTGGGAATTTGGGAAGTCTAATACACGCGCGCAAGCTATCATTGGGTTCAGATCTGTGCAAACTACGCACAGGTTAAGACGGTTTGGAAAGAGATAGATCTAGGAGTGCGTACTGATAGAAATTGAGACACAGGAGGGAGATTTGAGGATTTCAATTACTTGTGAAGGAGAGTTGGACCGTTCGAGTCGTTCCGGAGTCCAAACTTGTTGTCCTTGGATCCAGCGGGATCAGAACACCGAGTTCTATAGGAATTGAAGACGACACGGGTTTTCATCAGACGATTCAGGAGTTTTGATTGAAATTGGCTCGCAAGGAAGCGCTTACCTGAGATTTCTGTTCGCTTGCAATTGGAGATTGGATTGTTCTTCGTGATCGGTGAGCCAAGCTCTTCGTTCTTGGTGCTTATGCGATCAGGGAGTCTTCATCTACTCTTAGGAGAAGGCAATACGTAAATAGGATTGTTGATTTGGATGTGGTGAGCGAGTTTGAGCCGCAAGGAGCCGATTTACGTTAGTTTTCTGCAACCTGCGTCCAAATTTCTCGAGTGCTTTTGCAAGGGGAACTCCAAATGGTTTGTTTGGAGTCTTGTTGGGTTCAAGGTAGCTAGATCTACCTACCAAAGAAGACAGATATTAGTTTAGACGATCCGTTTATGCGATGTGTGCGGTTTTAAGCCGCATGGAGGAGTTTTTGGAGGTTCGGTCATTTGTGACAAAAAATAAGCGATATCTTGACTATCGAGAGTCGGATCTTAAGGTTTCTTGAGCCAACGGAGTCAATGAAGGACACCCTATCAACATTTGAAGACCATTTGGCAAAAAGTTCTCAGATAGATCTTTTTCGGTTCCTTTGTTACACGTTTCGTCTTTTGAGTTCGTTAGGGACTTAGTTGGTTGTGTACAGCTTGTGGTAGCTAGCTTTAGCATAGAGCTAGTGCATGGATGTGTTGGGTTTCAATCGTATGATACTTGTGCAGCTCTTTTTGTTAGCAAAGAAAAGTTTCTCTTGCTTTGATCTACGCTTCGGTGGTTTTGGGTTAGGGTTGTGATTCAGTGGTTTGTTTTAGGGGTTTTGAAGTAGGTTATAGACCGTTTTGGTCTGCTCCTCAGTTTTGTGTTCTTAGGAGAAAGAACCGGCAGTGTACATACATTGGAGTTGATATATATTGCGCGTTCGTTTTTGTGGTTGTTCTTCTCTATCTTGTTTCTGTTCGGCACACAGCATCTCCACAACCAGGAACCTCACATTTTCCTAGACATCCTTCACGTAAAAAACGTCCGACGCGACATGGAAGGTAATGAACTCGACATGAAGGTCCGAGGTGGAGATAATTATGTGTTAGAACTGGGCAGAAGAGATCAGCAATCATGAACGAGGATGAAGATGGATATGCTTGTTCGGGAGGATGCTGCGGACCTGAGATGATGGATATTTAGAAGGTTGGGATCATAGGAGGATGCGAGGATGGGACGAGCCATGACTACAGACGGGATGGACGGATCAGAGGAGATACTAGAGGTGCAGTTGGATGTAACAACTGCATGATTGTTTCAAGCCTTCACTTTGTTTTTGCGACAAGAGCAAGGGAACCAAGAAAAGGAGGTTTTGGAGAAGAAGGTGCTTCAAAGGGTGATTGACAAGCTCGATCTATTTGATGGGGGAGACATCTCAAAGTACTTGAGATGTTACAAGACAGAGATGGATTTGGATCAGGTATCCGATAAGGAGATGATCGAGACATTCGAACTCGATGCGGTGCTTGAGATAAGGGAGCATGTGAAGGGTCTAACGAAGCGTTTTAGGAGGAACTGGGATACATTTTCACATGTGTTGATGGAGGAGTATTTCTTGGGAAACTTAGATCAAGTAACCAAGAAATCATTTCTGGAATGGGTCAACCAATCCAACAAGGGTTTACAGCTTACAGAGCTATTAAAGGAGTTCGAGAGACCATTCACTCAACTACCTCAGGTGGACAAGCTAACCTTGGAGACCTACAAGACGAAGTTGTTTCTTCAAGCCGTTGATGAATCATGGCAAGAGCAGTTGGAGCTACTTCTGGAGGATGGGGATGAAGAAGAAGGGTTGACAAGGAATTGGGAGGTTGTGCATGAAGCAGTTGAGCTTCTTGTCCGAAGACATACAAGGGAAAGGATTACAAGGTTGATACCTATATCATTGACTACCACACCAGTTCAGGTAGTATCTAAGGTTCAATCTCCAGTTGTGGTTGCAGAGGAGAAGGATCCAAACAACGAGGACTTACAGCAATAGATGCAAGATCTACAAGCTAAGGTTACTGGGTTGGAGGATAAGGGATCATCGATCAAGATAGAGCTTATACCCAAATCAGCTTGGGTACATCAATGCGTGTGGTGTGATGGTACTGACCATCAAGGGGACGATTGCATCGACTTTATAGATTCTTTGCAACGAGAGGTTATTTCTTGGGAGGATGGAAAGGTTGCATTCAGAAGTACAGGTACTCTCTTTCAAGCCAACGTTGGTAAAGGAGGGATGAAGAAGTTTGTGGATGATTTCTTTGTGACACATGCAGTTGTAGCTGTCCAAGCTACAAGTTATGGTGTTAGGGGGGGAGGAGATTGAGCATGATCTCTATATGGATGATTTGGATGAGCACGTTGTCAGATTGAGAGTCTTCCTGAGAAGGGCGAACCTTCTGGCTGTGATATGAGTTTGAAGGTTGTGTTCAATCTACTCAGGGAAGCGTTGGGCCTCAGGCTATGGCTGGTTTACTCACAGGATAAGCTTCAGGTCTCAAGGTGATACTGAAAAACACTCATATAAATCTCTTGGCTCTTCTGATATGTTCAGGAAGCAAAGTTCAGACTTAACTAGCAATGATAAGGTCAGATGGCGAACTTTGACACTCACGATTGAGAAATATGCGAAGGTTCAGACTTCAGAACTCCTCCTACATGTAAATAAGGCTAGGATTTGCAGTACGCAGCTTGCTGAACACTCCTGTGAAGTTGGGCCTCTTGACTCCACACAGAACTCCAGATCTCGCTCTCTGAACTTGCTGTTCCAGATTGAGAGTTTTTTGGACCCCCTCTACTTCAGCGGTCGCCCTGAATTACTCACTCATTCAATTAGCATGAAAATTTGGAGACAGTCGTAGCCCTGCTGACTGTGAACACAACCAAGAAGGTTTGAAGCGATTTCCTCGACTCTGCTGCAATTGACACTTAAAACCCCAAAATCAACAAAAGTGACGCAGATTTGGCACAATCCGAACTTCAATTGGGCATAACTCCTTGTTTATTGATCCAAATCGATCAAGAATTTCACTGACAGTGCTTGGCTCGACGAGCTCTATCTCCCTGTGCTCTAAGATTTTGCAGTGCCCTTACCAATTGCTCGAAATCTCCTTTAGACCTCTGTTTCTAAACTTAGAGTTTTACAAAAGACAAAAATGGACCAATGGGAGTTCATAGCTCCACTTGACTGTCCTTTTGAGTCCTAAACTACCTGGTAACTTATCTACACTCATAGGCTACCACGTCAAGTCCCCTAGAGTGCCAACGTAAAACTTAAACTATCTAAAATGACACGCAGCCGCGAAAGATAACTTAAATCAGCTAGAAAGCGTGCATGGGCGACACGCAAATACAACCCATGAGCTTAAACCCCTATCAACATGGTAATCAACCTACTAGAACTCAAAATATATAACATCATCTAAAAATAGACTTCTCTGAAGTCTTAACTTCACTCAGAGAGACTAACGCCTGACAGAGAAGTGAATCATTTACTATGTGAAATGATTCACATCAGGACAACGTGGATCCAAGCGAGCTCAAGTTGGATACTGTATCCACGATGTAGAGCGAGAAGAACGGACAAGAAGAGACTTCTTTAGAGAAACGAGCTGGAGAGGATAATGTTCAACAAAAAACTATTCTTCTTGAACAGGCAATGGAGGATGATCCTTCACAACCAGAGGAGGTGGTTGGGGTGCAAACAATGGATATGGTTGATCTGGTTGTAAGCAAACAACAACTAGATATTGGGGTTATGGTGATGGATGTGAAGGGAGGTTGGGAGGAGCGCATTCGAGATGCGAAGGTTGGGTTCCTATCATCGGAAGTCTTGGATGCAGCTACAAGAGAAGTCCGTGATGTCATCATTGACATCATCAAGGACAGACATGCTGAGGGTGAAGGAGAGTGGATTGATGTTCTCGAAGTTGCGGATATTGGATGATGGATAAGGATGGCTTATAGGAGAGAAGCCATTGCTGAAGGTGATTTGTGTTGAGAGAGTGATGGTTGGAAGATTGTGAGGATTTTCAAAAGAAGAGATCAGGGAGGATGATGATCGAAGAGGATATCATTGTACAGCGAGATAATGATGGTTGCGGTTGAAGATTTTACTTGCAGCAATGTGGTTCTTTTTTTTTCAGAAAAACAAAAAAGAAGAGACGATTAGATACGATGACATGTAGCGACTTGAGGTTGAGGGTTACAGTGATATGCGATGATGATTGGGTTGATCGATGATGTCTACTACGACACTTGGGTCACAAACCTCGACGGTGAAGTTCTACAGGGCGCATGGAAGACATTTCTATGATATGATGGATTATTTATGTCTTCGCATATTGAAAGATGTGTAGATTTTAGAAGGAGTGATTGGATGGGAGATTGAAGAAGAGAGTCAATGAGCACAAATCCGGTGAAGATCATGATAGAGTTGCAAGTTCAAGATGGCGATCACGTTGCAGACTTGAGTATGAGGTTGGTTGAGATGGGAGAGAGGATGACAAGATGGTGTGAGTGTCGGTCTACTCCTTGGTTGGTATCTCTGATGCATACCAGAGGATGCACAAGTTTGGAGAGGGTGGATTTCATGTCGTGGACCGACTCCTATCTGAAATTCAAACTTCGATGCTTGTCGTTCCAAAGACATTCATGAGAAAAGCAAGCTAGGCCCTAGGTTACGAGCTTTTGGCACAACTTCAGATCTCCACTTTCATCACATCAGTGGATAGAGCTCCTTGTCAACACTCCATAGGCACTTCGTCTACTTCGTTTGGACGCCTAGTGGAGAAGTTACAAGACTCGAAAGATGGAGAAAGCAAGCTAAGCCTCAGCTTATGAGCTTTTGGTACAATTTGATATCGCCACTTTCATTGCATCAGTGGGTAGAGCTCTTTGTTAGCACTCCACGGGCACTTTCTCTACTTCGTTTGGACATCTAGTGGAGGTGATACAAGACTCGAAAGATGGAGAAAACAAGCTAAGCCTCAGCTTATAGGCTTTTGACACAACTTTGGATCTTCCTTTTCATCGCATCAATGGGTAGAGCTCGTTGTCATCTTTTCATAGGCACCTTGTTTATTTCATTTGGATGTCTTGTGAAGAAGTTATGCGACTCGAAAGAAGGAAAAATCAAGCTAGGTCCTACTTTACTTGTTGACCGGGTATTTGAGGCTTCAAGCGTTATATCAAAGTCGTAAGGGATCTGCTTGAGAATTCTGAGAGAACGTACGTACAACGATTGTGAAAAAGGGGAAGCTTAGGGGCTAGTTTGTTCTTGCGACTTATCGATGGACGGTTTGGGGATTTGGGAAGTCCAATACACATGCGCAAGCTATCATTGGGTTCAGATCTATGCAAGCTACGCACAGGTTAAGACGGTTTGGGAAGAGATGGATCAGGGAGTGCGTACTGAGGGAAATTGAGACACAGGAGGAAGATTTGGAGATTTCAGTTACCTGTGAAGGAGAGTTAGACCGTTCAAGCCGTTCCGGAGTCCAAACTTGCTGTCCTTGGATCCATCAAGATCAGAACACCAAGTTCTACAAAAAATTGAATATGATTTGAGTTTTCATCGAACGGTTCAGGAGTTTTGAGTGAAATTGGCTCGTAGGGAAGCGCTTACGTGAAATTTTTGTTCGCCTGCGACCGGAGATTGGATTGTTCTTCGCAATCGGTGAGCCAAGCTCTTCGTTCTTGGTGCCTGCGTGATCAGGGAGTCTTCATCTACTCTTAGGAGAAGATAGTACATAAATTGGATTGTTGGTTTGGGTGTGGGGAGGGAGTTTGAGCCGTAAGGAGCCGATTTACATCAGTTTTTATCAACCTGCGACCAAATTTCTCGAGTGGTTTTGCAAAGAGAACTCCAAACGGCTTGTTTGGAGTTTTGTTGGATTTAGGGTAGCTAGATCTACCTACCAGAGAAGACGGATATCAGTTTAGACGATCCGTTTGTGCGGTGTGTGCGGTTTTAAGCCACAAGGAGGAGTTTTTGGTGGTTCGGTCACTTGTGGCCGAAAATCGGTGATATCTCGGCTATCGAGAGTCGGATCTGAAGGTTTCTTGAGCCAACGGAGTCAATGAAGGAGACCCTATCAACATTTGAAGACCGTTTGGCGAAAGGAGAAAGTTCTCAGATAGATCTTTTTCGGTTCTTTCGTTACAGATTTCATCCTTTTGAGTTCGTTAGGGACTTAGTTGGTTGTGTACAGCTTGTGGTAGTTAGCTTTAGCCAAGAGCTAGTGCGTGGATGTGGTTTGGACTTGGATTTCAACCGTATGATACTGATGCAGCACTTTTTGTTAGCAAAGAGAAGTTTCTCTTGCTTTGAGCTACGCTTCGGTGGTTTTGGGTTAGGGTTGTGATTTTGGGGTTCTTTTTAGGAGTTTTGAAGTAGGTTACAGACCGTTCTGGTCTGTTCCTCAGTTTTGTGCTCTTAGGAGAAAGAACCAGCAGTGTACATACATTGGAGTTGGTATATATTGCGCGTTCGTTTTTGTGGTTGTTCTTCTCTATCTTGTCTATCTTCGGCACACAACATCTCCACAACCAGGAACCTCGCATTTTCGTAGACATCCTTCACGCAACAAACATCTGATGCGACACCAGAAGAGAGATTTCTTTGTAGAAAACTTTCTTGATATGTTGCATCTGTTGCGCATCATACCAAATATCTTCTGCCGACACCACATTGCTCTGAGTAAGTCGACAGTGAAGTTATCTATGTGAATCAGATGCACAAACTTGATAATAGTAAGGATAAGTCTTCATCGTATGACCCTCTTGAGCACAATTATCATGGACCTTGTTGGTTCAAGTGTAGATGGAGCGTTTATCTGACCGGTTGACCAAGATGCTAGAGTGAAGACACTCCATACTTGCTATTTTCACTGAGGGAGATGAATGATACTTGTTGTGAAAAAGTCAAAAATAAGAAAGTTGGATTTATTCTAGTATTCTCATATGGTCTCAGTGATGATAGCATTCTCTCCGTCCAGGTATCGTACCCATAGCGTTACTCCTGGATGGTTTTCCTTGAAAACTAAATGTAGCCATGGTAGGTTTAAACATTCACGGACGGTTAGCACTCATTGTAGATGAGAGATGCTATCGTCACTATTGTTGGTAGTCCTGGTGGGTGGCTTCTTGACATCTCCAGAATGATAGATCACATTCTCAATCCTCCGAGTGTGCTTGCAGTTGAGGTCCCGATAGGTGTGCTCGGGGCTGTTGAACTAACCATTTAAGTATTGAATGCTAACATGGTGGAGCTGCTGATCTCATTTTCTATGCTGCTCTTGATCGCCATAGTTTCTGCAGAGATCGTAGCATGCTCTTACTTGAGTTTCTCCTATCTTCTGCTCGAGCAATGGACTCTTGAGTTCGCTGTAAAGTTGACATCTGTATCTGTAAACCCTAAACCTCCTTGGTCAGGTACATCTTTCTATCAATGGTTCTGACCAATCCCGAAATTGATATCGTCAACTCATTCTAGGATCGCTACTCGCACAGCGTTGATTCTCCAAAAAAAGTTCCGACTTGTACTTGGATTAGCACCTCGGAGGTCGGTATCCTTTATCGATAACTTGTATCAAAGCTTAACCAAGTCTAATATACATAACACTATACAATACATACAGCAACTAGTCTAATGATCATACAAGAGGGGACATAACATATCTCAAAATGATTTCTGATAGATCTTTACTTAAACTTTTTGTATATCTCTTATAGCCTATCGATAGAGAATCTCTCGAAGGCGATCTCATCTCACTCTCGCATTTAAACTGGTGCACTCACATGTGCCATATGTACTTTATCTAGGTCTTGGAAGAAAGAGATACCAGCAAGCCATTAGTGCGTTGATTCAGATCATTGTATCATCTCATCTCTCTTCGACTAGCTATCTTTTTATATCTAAAGACTTCCTACTTTACCGTTATCGATAATTCCGGTGACTACTCTTAATAGGATACAAATCTTATTCTACGGAGAGCGGTGTCCTTAGTGATAGATCCGATATTATTCTACCATGACTAATTGTACTCTATTTTCTTGATGCTAACTATGGTCCTAACAACGTTAATGAATAATTAGGGTTTAGGGTGATCAAGTAGAAACTGATGATAAGGACGATCATGCTTTAATGACAAGAAATTCTAGAGGTCTATTTATATCTCTAAAGAGATCATATCGCAACTACTAGAAAGGGCAAAGTGAAGTTAACACTTCAAGGGGATACCAAATGCTCTCACGTGCTCATACAAGATGACTCTGTGTGAATGCGTGGCAGGACTCGTAGAGACCGCGGAGGAGCTTCGGCACTTTTATCATGAAGACCCAGGCCAAAGTGTCATTGACTATGCAACGGTATGGTCTGTGCTGACATTCGGAGCAGTATTTCTGACAGTTTTCTCATTCTTTTGCACCAGAGAGTTCGAAGAAACACACCTCGGACAACGGAAGAATTGAAAACATCTTTCTCCAATAGGGTCTGAAAGGGGACCTCGAGGGAGATATACATCACCACTGTGGCTATATGAGAATCAAATTCCTCTTGTTTGGTCCGGCAAGCTATCGTGCACTTGAGTTCTTTCCGAGTGCAATAGTTGGTTCTCAAGAGCGCACTTGACACAATGCTTTGTGACTTTTAAATTTCTCTCTACTCCGAAAGATGGTTATATTGTTTAGTGGAACAAATGGATTCCATGTCTTCTTTCACTAAATGCTAACTGCGTATGTCTGCAGTTGTTCTTGTGACAAAGATTTTAGATTACAGTGTTGTCTCAAACCTAGACAAGACTAGACTGTTACATTCTTTGCTGGTACAGTTTCTGAGTTTTGAAACTGTATTTCAGTTGTCTCTAGAGAGTTCTACTATTTCCAAACTCCGTTCTGCGGTTGAATCAAGTTCTTAATAAACTTTCTTACTTTTACCAAACTCATATTTGCATATGGCTCTCATGCTGGGTATTTTCTCTGGCTGATAATATTTCAAAACTTTGTAATTTTTGATATGGATGTGACTGGGCTCTGGTTTTTACCATGGTGTATATTACATGTCTCAGTGTATGGACGAAATATTTTCCTCGAATATGGCAATAATGCTCGTCTGAACTGGGCTAATACTTGACTATTAATGTTGTGAAGTTCACTACTGTGCACATTGAAATTGCGTGCAATCATCAAAGGTAAACACTCGATCACAACATATGAGCATTTTACACCGTTATAGACTCAACATATTATATGCCTGTGTCAAATCCCAAGGTTGACCGCTTTTCCTACTTCTTTGTAAACTTACAGTTGAAAGTAGGAGTTTTCCCATCCTGGGTTGGTTCGATGTTCCTGTACCTTGGTTCTCCCGTGCCGGCCATCGTCCTCTCTATTTGGCGAGACGGTGCCTGTGATTCTTTCGGTGAGACACAACACTTCTCTGAGTCCCCTTGTTGTTGACTCGTTATAAACTTCTTGTCGATCATGCTAAAAACAAGAAAACTATATAGAATTACATATTCCATGCACGATCATGACAAGTACTACTGCACTACTGCACTACTGCAAGACTTTCACCGCGGATATATATCAATCGATCAAAACCTGTTGCGCACAACGTCGACCAGGAGCTGCAACGTAACTGGTCTTGTCCTTCAGCAGCCCCCATGGCTAATAACGGCAATTTCACTGCCGGAGACATCATATGCATACACAAACGTCCCAAAGGCGCTCCTGATCATGAAAGGTCATTCAGAGTGTTAGTTCAGTACTGTACTGTAGTTAGTAACTCTCATTATCTTATCATCGCAAACTGGTAGAGTAACGTTACTTTTCGTAATTCAATTCAGCAGTAGGTTTGAGTACATAGACGTTGTGAGCGTATATGTAGTGTCACAGGATTACTCCTTTTGCCCATTTAGTATACAAGATATCGTTCCCACAGAGGATTTGCACAATTAATGCTGTTCTAAGTTCTAAGAATCGTTCAAACACACAAACACACGAGTTTTGCCTAGAAATCCCGTCTTCTCACAAAACCACGCGTCTTCCAGGTACGCCAAAATATACTTTGGATCTAAATAAACAACTAATAACTAAAATATCACACAACTATTCACAGAGAAGCTCGGGAAGACGCTTCCTGCTTCCAGGTCACTTCTTCCGGTCTTCTCAGTATCGTCTTCCCGAAGTGATTCTTGGCTTCTGGGGGTTCAACTCGGCTTCTCACGCCTCCAGAAGACTGCTCCTGTTTCGTAGAAGTCGACCAGCAATGATTGTCACATATTGCTCTTCCACCTTCCAACAAGTTAGATTAACTACAAGGTGTATGTCCCCTGTGGCCTTCCCAGGCTTCTGCTTACGGAAACGGTCTTCCTGCAACGCTACAACGACATTCACCTTCACGGAAGCTCAATAGAAGTCTCGGAAGCTCACTAGAAGAAGGTAGGAAGATAGGAAGAAGGAGGGAAGATGGGGAAGAAGGGGAAATCCAAACGAGAGAAAAACAAAGTAAGAATGTGAAATTAAGATTCAGATAATATAATCTTCTAGTCCGGATCCTGACTAACAAGCCATCCCTGCTTGTAATAGTTTGGGGAGGAAGACAACAAACATGTGTACAGTTGCACCGTCTTCTTCTTGAGGATGTCGTCTTCTGCTGTGGGAAGAAGGCTTCTTTCTTCTTCACTTCGCTGCTCCGACTACTCTGTCTTCTGGGATCTCTTACCCATAAGACCGTCCGTACGTAGATCCTAAGTGCTCTACTGGACGAGTCAAGCTACACTTCCACAACTGTTGACATTCACCGCCACTCAAGAAGAACACTTCCCATGCACAATTGGGAGCGAATTCAAGAAAACCCACCACCCAGAAGACATGAACAAAGCTTCTGCACTCAAATCCACAATCCATTCCCCGAGAAGAAGTCACAATGACATTGGGAACCTCACTCCCTCTACTTCATGCGCCTACTCCTCGACACACCAGTCTAGTCAACAGGACTACACGAGGATGCCGTTCCCTGCTCCTAGACTGAGCACTACCTCTATCTACATCTTCGAACCATTGCTGGTACGAGCATGCAGACCCCTCCTATGTATTCCCAGACTATTCGTATGTTTCCAACAACGGGTGTAGTGTGCGAAGAACTATCTATCATGTGTCTTCTCTCTAATGTGTCTGGTCTGCCTGCACCATAAAATCGATGTGTGTGTGTAGTAGCTACAGAACTCTATTTCTTACTCTTCGATCCTACTTATGTCGCTGCCATGAGAATCGGAGGAGACGACCACCAAGGAAAGAGAGGCGCTGACAGGAGGTTGTCACCCCACATGCAAGCGGTTCCCTTTCCTGGTTTTAGCCATCCACTTTGTTTCCTCCTACGCTACCTATGCTACCACATGGTCACTAGCTAATTTTACACTGAAAAACTACCACCCTTAAGATAGCATGTTCGGTCCTACTAAATCTAGAATAGTCAACTTTGGTTACTAAGCTCGTGCTGACATTCGATGCAGCTAGACGCTGTCTTCTAGGCAGATTTCTCAATTACTGTTTTACAACCGACACTTCAAAGGAATGCGGCTTTCGTATTTCATCGTTCATAAGGGGCAGGGACAGCCCTAGGAGTATCGTCGTATAGCACGACGCTAAATTGACACAATGGCTCAAGTGTGGTGCACTTTGACTTGTGGCCGTTTCTCGAGAATCAAATTCCTCTTCTTCTGATTCAGCAGGTGTTTCGACACTAATATAATACGCACCATGTACACTGTCATGAAACGTGTTCACCGGGCTGGACAGATTCTAAGAATGTCGATGATAAATGTGTCTTTAGAATGTAAGCATCTCTTACATTGTCTGTACGTAGCCGTGTGGCATCAGACTCCACAGCTCGTAAGACTGTCTTCAGCTCAGGAACAACTGCCCTGCCCCTAAACAGACTCCATGTCTGAAGGTGCTCGATGATCTCAGCCCAAAACCTTGTCTAAGCTAAGCCCTCTCGATCTTTTCCCGATGCTAATTACTGAGAGTGCTGCAATGGAGTCGATGGATGGCCCAACTGACGTACGACGAGTGAGTGAATGGGGCCATTCACTCACTCGTCGTAGGTCCCACTCACTCACTTGTCGTACGTGAGTGGGGCCATTCCAGAAACCAGAGACAGAGAGACATGTAACAAACTTACAACTGCATTGCAAGTGCCTCTGAGTATGAGGACTGTATCTCTCTCAGAAGAATATTATTAATTGTTAGAACTAATAATAATATCAACATGTTAGACTTAATAAAGAAGAGAACTTAAACGTAAATATTCTGAGGTAAAAAGTATACACTTTATTTATAAATTCTTGATATGGTACATCCTTAGAAGCATTCGATTCATGCGTACTATACAAATAACTTGAGTTGGGTTAATATATGTACCTGTTGTGATATCATAGTGTGTTTACATAATAACACAATACACATAACCCTTTGTTTCATGTCACTAGTCAGCTCTTTCTTTTTAAATATATAAATTTTCATCTTCCGTATGTTCTTTTTAGATTTGAACTCCAAGGATATTTAACACTCTCCTTCATTACAGTGTCATTTCTTTAAAACTTATAAATGTCTAATATGTACAAACTTTGATCTTGGTGAAGTTTTGGTTAAAACATCAACTGGTTGGTATTCCGATGGACAGTATTCCGATTTGACTAGTTTAGCTTCATTTTGTTCCTTGATAACATGTATATTATTTCTTGTTACTCGACCAATATAGACTTCATATATACTAAAGAGGCTAATACTCATTCTATATGTGAATGATATCTTATTTTCAAGAGATGGAAATGTGTTGGTGCAACTACTCTAGAAGAACTCAACACGAGATTTGAGATGTCCAATATAGGTTTAGCAAGATGGAAGATGTATTATGCTTTCTCATCAACCCATAATACATATAAAATCTGTACGTGTGGAGTAGCAAGAAACAAGATACATCAAATCGGAAAGAAAATTATAACTAAAATAATCCAACTAGAATACTGTACATCAAAAGACCAACTGACTGATACTTCTACCAATTTGAAAGCTTTATAGAGAATAAAGTTTTTACATAGAGGAAGTTACACTCCATTGAAAGAGGGTATTAAATATTCTTCGATGTGAAATCTAAAAAGAAGATGCGGAAGATAAAAGGATATTTAACAATACCTGCAGGGGCCTTTGCTACCCGTAAGAGAGCTCGGTAAAGCAGGAATTATATTCAAGAGAGCCGACAAGCAGTAAGTCAGATCAGATTCATCAAGTTCAGCAAGTTTCAAGGCTACTTCTACCTTCTTAGAATCGACTCTGACGATAACAATGAGCATATATATTCTGCTCAATCTCACTCTTCATTTGAGATATTAATACGAAGTTACGAGCATATATATATATACGCATATATATGCATGGAGGACGACCTGATCAACACCGAAGTATACGTACGATTTTCGAGGGAGGAGAAGCATCCAGACATCGTTGCAGATTTCCGCGTGGACGACAAAGACATCGCTGCTCTGTTGAGCGCAGGTGGTCAGAGCGTGTGTTTCTAGTCCATCCCTGAAGTAGAGGAGTTTAACGGATGATGTGAACAACTGGTGGCTGCAGGAAAAGAAACAAAGAGTCGTCGGTAGATTAGCGGTCCTTTTGTCTGTGAAATGGGGACCGCTGATTCTGTTCTCGACTGCACAGCAGATCATTGCTTTTATTAACCGTCTTGATTGTTCTCTCAACCGGGAGATGTCCCGGAAGCTTTCCCACAGCAAAGTTCTTCCGTGTATCAGGTCTATCATTCATAAATTTCGGCTCTTTCATAACATTTCCACCACCCGATTATGATGCGCCCGATGGTTCAGCCTGATCCTGTGCTTCAAGTGTTACTGCAATGTACTTGAAACAAGGACTTACAACGTCAAATCTCCCGGTCTCGTCCTTCTGCCTTCTCTGTGTTCTATAATTCTGGGTAGGCCTTGAATCACTGCAGTCAGTGATCCAGTTGTTTCTCAAACGCTTGAGAACCAGTAAAGCGCTCCCCCACGAGTCTGGCTTCGAGTGTACACGCATTTGATTCACTCTGTTCTTCATTACTCTGTTTTTCTCTTGCCATTTAGTGCCCCCCTTGTCCAACAACTCTTCAGATATACCTGTCAGTATGCCGAAAGTCCCCAAATTACATCCGTCCTGTCTCTTACAGTACTTCGTTTCCTCCTTATTTATCGTCGAATTCATTTCGACGATAAATAAGTTCGAGCAGGAGTCAGATCTAAGTACCACATACAATGATACTGGTGACCGTAAGCAGATGAAACTGTAGCCGTAAACTGTACACTGCTACAACTCCTGAAGAAGGGGACACTCAACAATGTGCAATGTTGAATAAGAGGAGAGTTAGCAGGAGCTCACACATAGCTGAAGCTGCGTACAGGGATCAGACAGTAGACCTGTCATCATCTCCAGAGTAGAGATCATTGGGGGTGCCTCAGAGAAAGAACTGGGAACAAGGAGTTACAAGGAGGTATTACAAGAAAGAGTTACAACGCAGTTACACTAGAGAGAGTTACGAACAGATACTGAAGAGAGAGAAAGGAACTGAGAGGTCATAGTCAAAGGAGAAAGAACGTGAACTTATATTATCCTTCAACACCCCCTCGTAAGATCACGGGCAGTTCACATATACCAAGGCCATTTCTCAGTTTATCAAACTGAGGTTTAGACAATGGTTTAGTGAATATATCTGCTAGTTGGTCATAGTATGTACCCAAGTGGCACATACCTCTCCACTTTGTATTTTGTCACGAATAAAATGGACCTGCACCTCAATGTGCTTTGTCCTCGCATGATGGACTGGATTTCTGACAAGAGCAATGCTACTCATGTTATCAGTGAAAATGGTAGTTGGTTCTGTTTGAACCTCTCCCAGATCTTCCAGCATCCATCTTATCCACACGACTTCCTGAGCTGCATTACACAGTCCACGACAGTCGACTTCTGTGGATGACAAAGAAGAAACCTTTTGTTTCTTACTTTGCCAAGTAACAGCTGCACCTGCAAGCAGGAAAGCATAACCAGATCTTGATTTCCGGTCTATGACATCACCTGTCCAGTCAGCATCCGTAAAGCCTGTTAGAACTTTAGGAGTAATTGAAGTAAAATTCAGTCCATGGAACGCAGTACCTTTCAGATACCTGAGTACTCGTTTCACTGCCTTCAAATGTGGAACTCTTGGGTCCTCCATCTCCTGACCAAGCTTGCTTACAGCGTAAGCTAGATCTGGTCTGGTCGTTACAACCAAGTAGATCAGCTTTCCAACTAGTCTCCTGTACTCAGTTTTATCAACCGCTTCGTCAAATCCATGCTGAGTAGACCAATCCTTCGAAAGTATCATTGGAGTAGGCACTGGCTTGCAGTCCTGCATCTGATACTCTCTCAATGTATCGTTGATGTACTTATCTTGTACAAGGTAAAGATCTTCTCCATCTTCGACTAAATGAACTCCAAGACAGTAGGTAAGTCTGCCCAGGTCAGTCATCTCGAACTCTGTCGATAACTGTAACTTCATTAAAAAGATAGCCTCTTCATCGCTGCCTGAAAGGATTACATCATCCACATACAGCAGCAACGCTACTCTCCCTTTTGCTGTAACTAGGATATATAGATTAGGATCTCCCCTTGTAGAAGAGAAACCCTTCTTCCTTATAAAACTGTCTATCCTAGTAAACCAAGGTCTAGGAGCTTGCTTAAGACCATACAAGGCTTTACAAAGTTTGTATACTAACTGTTCTTTTCCAGCAACCTGAAAACCTTGTGGCTGCTGTATGTATACTTCTTCTTGTATCTTACCATTCAGAAAAGCATTCTTCACATCTAGTTGCTATACTTTCTAGTTATGAAGCATAGAATATACTATTAGCAGCCTAACTGAACTCATCTTCGCTACAGGAGTAAATGTCTCACCATAGTCCTCCCCTTGCTGCTGTAGATAGCCCTTGGCTACAAGTCGAGCCTTATATCTCTGAACTGTACCATCAGCATGGTACTTCGTTTTGTACACCCATTTGGTTCCAATCAACTTCTTCCCTTCAGGAAGAGTTGTCAAGAACCAAGTATCGTTTTTCTGCAATGCAGTAAACTCCTCCTTCATTGCCTTTGTCCACTTCTCAGACTTCATAACATCTTCAAACTTCAGTGGTTCTGCGTTATCAATCGCCTCTGCTAACCACATCTCAGCAAGTCGAGCAGGTAGCCTCCTGATTCGAGTAGATCTTCTTACTTGATTCGGAAGTGGTTGAAGCACTTGTTCAGGTACTGAAGTTGGAACTGTAACTTGTGTGGGAAGATCTACTACCAACTCAGGTGAGTGCACGATATGTTCTGTTTGAGCAACATCAACATCTACACCACCTCTAACAGCTTCTGGTACATTCTCATCAGACTGATTATCTTGTAACATATCAGAAAGAGGAAATTTGAAAGCTAGACTAGTACCATTGGAGGTAGTGGTAGTCTCCTTCTTCTCTACCTCAAGATGAGCAGTATGATTTGCCTCATCAAAGAAGACATCCCTACTAATGACAATCTTCTCTTTGCTGTCAAGTAGTCTGTATCCTTTTGTTTGTTCAGAGTAGCCTATGAAAGTGCAAACTTTAGAGCAGTCGTCTAACTTCCTCCTCAACTCTCTAGGCACAAGTACACCCAAAAACACCCAAAAACACGAAGATTTGAGATCTCAAGTTTTATACTTGTGAAGGCCTCTTCAGGGCTCATACCTTCCACCACCTTTGTTGGACTCCGGTTGAGAAGGTAAACTGCAGTGTTAACTGCTTCAGCCCACAGCTTCCTAGGTAGTCCTCCATCCTTGAGTAGACATCTGGTTACTTCAGCAACCACTCTGTTCTTCCTCTCCACCACTCCATTTTGTTGTGGAGTATAAGGTGCACTTAGTTGTCGTATGATGCCTTTAGACTTGTAGAAAGCCTCAGTGGCTTTGGACAGAAACTCCCCTCCTCTGTCACTCTTGATTTTTCGAATTTTTCTGCTAGTTTGAAGCTCAACTTCAGTTATGAAGTCTTTCATGTGTGTGAAAGCTTCATTCTTCTTTCTCAGAAACCTCACCCACATTTTTCGTGAGTAATCATCAACTATCAAAAGGTAATATTCAGCTCTATCTAATGATGGAGGATCAATGGGTCCTGCTAGATCTATATGCAATAAATCTAGTGGAGCTGTAGCCCTTCTTGCTGCTGAAGGGAACTTCTTCTGAACCTGTTTTCTCTTCAAGCAGATCTCACATGGCTTGTGCAAAGAATCGAATTTCTGGACTCCTTCAACTAGGTTGAACTTGTACAGCAAGTTCATTCTATCTGAACTCATGTGACCTAGCCTTTTGTGTGCCACAAATCCGTCTTCTCTTGTACAGTAGCAGCAAGCAAAACTTCAGGTAATGAAGTAGCTTCAAGCTCATATAAATGACCTACCTGCATCTTTCACTGTCATCTTGATAACAGAAAGTGCTAACTGATCACGTCTGTCCCAAACGATAGCCTCTTCAGCACAATGGGTCTCTCTTGTAAACCAGTAACAAACTTCCACAAGTCATATCCAGCAAGTATGGCCTGTACCCTAGCTCTCCAAATAGGATAGTTCGGAGTATTCAACTTATGAGAATCAGAAAGTAAGTTCTCAGTTATGGTAACCCGCCATTGTGTACTGTCACGAACCTGGTCTAACCAAACAATCTCTAAATGAAATGAAACTTGGTATGCGTGTTGGCAAAGTGAAAGTAGGATCTCTATGTGCGATAGGTGTGGGTTAGGGGTAGACCTCGGAAAATTTTAGTTTCTCCAAAAAAGGTCTCTAAGACCTTCAAATCGACGTCAAAGTTCGACAGAGATTTCTGACAGTTTCTGAAAGTTTCAAAACGAGGTGAGAATCGGTCGGGAAAAATTTCGTTGAAAAGATATACCCTAAAGTGCCCTCAGAATTCGCAGAAAACATCTCTAACCCTCTCAAAATGCTGGTGAAAGATGAGTTTCGATAACTTTTCACCATGACTGGAAAATCCAAGAAAGGGTGTATCCTACTTAATTCGACTCTTCTTGACAAGACACTACAGGTGGGTGTTCTTGAAATCGTCAAAAAACTTCCAGAAACCTCTCAAAATCGAATTTTAAACTCTCTAGAATAGTAAAATAGTCTCAAAAAACGAAAAATTTTTGAGCACTCACACTGCTCACATTCGCGTTTTCTCACACAGTCAAGAGTACTTCTGCATCCTCACTCATACTCTCTTTTCCTTAGATGGAACCTTCCGTTCCTGCTGTCAAACCCCCTTGCAAAAACTCTCTCTCTCTTGCTTCTCGCTGCCTTGCTCTGATACCATGTTGAATAAGACGAGAGTTAGCAGGAGCTCACAGGGATCAGACAATAGACCTGTCATCATCTCCATAGTAGAGGTCATTGGGGGTGCCTCAGAGAAGGAACAGGGAACAAAGAGTTACAAGGAGGTATTACAAGAAGGAGTTACAACGCAGTTCCACTAGGGGGAGTTACGAACAGATACTGAAGAGGGAGAAAGGAACTGAGAGGTCATAGTCAAAGGAAAAAGAACGTGAACTTATATTATCCTTCAACATGCAAGGCATGATGCACCTTCGCGAATGTCAGCCAGACAATTCAAACTATGCTTTCAGGGCATATACTGACAGACAGCACCGAGATTGCAGTCATAGGAAACAAGAGAGCGAGCTTCATCCTTCACGCGCGCAGAAAACGATGGAGCTGGCTGGCGTGGTCGATAGGAATAAAAGGATCAGTTTTCTTGGTCTTCCTGTCTCAAGTGCAGTTCTGGAGCACTCAGATCATGATAAGCATGGCAGAGCGTAGAGGTTCGGGTCTGCCATGGGCTGCGTCAGTGAAGGAAGAACTTGCAAGGGTGACCAAAGCTCGACATATCGCTACCAGTCGATCCCAGCGCCGTGTGATTTGCAAAGTTCCGCCAGAGAATGCTGAAGCCAGAGCAGTACGCCGTGAGCTGGTTGTCAGCATCGTAATACTGAAGGCAAGGCTTTGGACATTAATCCGATGATAGAGTAGTAAATTTGACGATGTTTTGTACGATATTGGTGTTCAGAGAACTCTACTCTCTGTTAGTGATACCACAGACCAAGGAAACATCGCCATTTTTACTCTATCAGCTGTCATTTGATCCGGAAGAACCACATCTGTCACAGATCATTTTCAAGGGCAGGAGAACTAACAGTGAGTGGCCTTTTACACACTTGATCTTACTGATCGAGATGGAGTGAAGAATGAAATTCTTTGAACAGCATGATTTAACGAGACGTAATTTATGTGTCGCAGCAGGAGTTCGAGCTTATGCCTTTGCGGGGTTTTACTCGAATGCACTAGGCTACGGAGGAGAAAATGTCAGCATGCTAACGGATGAAATGGGAGTTGTAGGTTATCAAGTTTCACTCGTGTCTATAGGATCCCGCATTGAAGCTAAGGTCACTCCGAATCGTAGCCGAGGGGTGAATTGAAACCGGGGAGCTACGATCACAAATCTTACAGGTTACTTCGACATAAAAGATGTAGGAATTTCTTGAACCATGTCACGATCCGAAGTGGTTAGTACGCTCTCCGGAAATTGGCTTAAGACTCACATTCAGTGAGTATCTCGAGTTAAAGCACTACAGAAACAAAAAGGAAGTGGTGAAAAGTAACGTCCAGATGCTGTATGCTCCGTCAAAAACTCATGATCATGATCACGAACCTCAAGGTGGAAGCAGATGGCAAAGTCAAGACTTTCGGCAAGTCTGCTGAACCAACTAGCTACTTGGTGAAAAGATATCGATGGAGGATGAGACTGTTGTCGAAATAGTTATCCATGCACTGCCAGACAATCATGGCGTCTACGGCTGCCATGACTGCCTTTGATTGATGTTACAGGAAAGCTCCTTCACGAAAGAAAAAGGCCCGGATGAGGACGAACCCCGTGAAATTCAGAAGATTTTGTCAGAAGATTTTGTAGCCGGAGATCTAGACTCTGCAAGGGAGGCACTTCTCAGTGGAAATTCGGATCGTCGATGTGGAAACTCCGGTCACTAAGCCGCGATTGTACAGTTCTATGGGAAAAGATCAATCAGAAAGAAGTGAGTGATCATGAATATCGCAGATGATAGTGACTCAGGTGACAGTAAAGTCTCTAACTATACACTTGAATTGCTCAAATGCAGCTTAGTCAGTATAGATGCAGAGGCAAACGTGCTTGAGCAGAATACTCTGGTTGGTACCTTGACTCTGGAGCTAGCAGTCATGTCACTTGCATTACGTAGTATTAAGAGGTGTTATCAAGATGAACTCCACTACTCGCGCACAAGTGGCTCCTTCTATACATGAGATTCTTTGCAGAAGATTGAGGCTCTTTTACGCGACAAAGAATCTCCCAACATGCGTGTATGAGGATCTACAGTGCTGCCAATTTAATATATGGACAAACTTATGATTGTGAAAGCTATTTATTCAGCCGTCGTAGATCAGTGCCCGAAGTTCTAGAGTATGGACTGCAAATGCAGATCTAGACAATAAAGATTTTCACGCATCCTCCTGATACTGAACCTCCATATTGTGGAATTGTAGTGTCAATATGGTCTATTGAGATCAGACACAAAACTCTCTATGTCGACGTGTGAGATATAAGCGAAGACAGGTTGGACCTTAGCTTCAATGCGGGATCCTATAGACCAGACACATATACACGTAGACGTAGAGTAGCCTTATCGTCTCCCCTCAGGTCTGCCAAAAAATAATGAAGAAAAAGGATAGTCAACTGAAAGTCTGACGTAAATATTACCACTAAAGTTATAAATGCACTTAGAAATCTAACCTCTGAAGACCACAAGAGGGTGTGGAGCCAGAGTATAACGTAAACCTCTTGCAAACGAGGGAATGATAAATGAGAGGACTCACTTCTTTTCCCGTTAGGGTGTATGTAATGAGTACTAAGGCTAGCCTGAAAAGATTCAGTGTGTGGGCGCTGAAAGACCCAAGTGTCCAGGAATAGGGAAGTTTAAGTTAAGGCAACAAGGTAAGCAGTTTGCAAACTAACGCTAAAGGTATGGATTGGACATTTGTATACAGATAGGCAATGATTACACCGGCTAATCCGGAGAGATGAAACTCCGAAAGCTTAGTCGGCAAGTCGGAAAGTAGACGGAACAAAAATCACGATCACTGATCAAGATCTAGAACACCCAGAACACCAATGAAGCAAAGCTCACACCTTCCTCTAGCAGTTTGAAGGAGGAAATAACTTATCAACCCGCTCTGAAACCGTGAGAAAAGTTCTACTCCAATACTCTAATTTATTGAAGTAGAGAACTTACATGCCTAGCTATCACTCTCATCAATCAGAGTGGAGGGAAGTATATTACATATAGTATGATATGCAGGCAGAGCCCTGAAGGGAAGGGACTAGCCCATTCGAAGGGCGGAACATCACATGTGAAGAACTGTAGACATGCCAGAATACGGTGCAATTGAGGTAGCACCAGCTCATGAGCTCTTGCCTGCATATCACTGTGAATCGAATATACTTTCCTTTACTGTGGACATTTGACTCTCAAATCAACGGCCGATCTCACGATGAATTCGATGAATACAGCTGTGAGTGATCGAAGAAATCTCAACCTTTAAGTACAATGTCCCACGGACATCTTCTGGACCTCGAAGTTGGAATGGCAGGCCCCGTTGATCAGAGTAGGCCTTGGGCTGTTTCGATCGAGGCAGACCTTGACGCTCAAGCGCGCGATCGAAGAAATGCAGATCGCAGTTATGAACGGTCTGCATCCGTGTTTCGAGTTCCATCGTTGATAAAGGCGTTGAAGCCACAATTGTACCATCATCAGGTCCTATCTTTTGGTCTCTACGACAGGGATTTCGTAAACATGTCTCCTATCGACAAGGTGCGGCTGGAAGTGGTTAGCGAGTTTCTGGAGCAGATCAAGGAGATGCCTAATTCGGAAGTACATTCTTGGGATGCTCTTTGTGAATGCGTGGCAGGACCTGTACACACGGCGAAGGAGCTTCGACACTTTTATCATCATGGTCCAGACGAAAGTCCCATTAATCTCGACTCTACAACGGTACGGTCTGTGCTTACATTCGATGCAGTGTTCCTGACGGTTTTCTCATGCGTTTGGACCGGAGACTTCCGAACACAGCTTTTGAATTGCGGAAGATTTGAAGACATCTTTCTCCAAAAGGGTCTGACCGAGGACCTCCAGCAGGAATTATATTACGACACGTTGCTGTTGGAGAATCAAATTCCTCTCGCTTTGGTCCGGCAAGTATGGAATCAAATGTCTGTGGATAAGTCAGACCATCGTTTCAACTCTCATATAAGAAGCACCCTCTTCGGTGCCATGGCATCGTATCTAGTCTTGCGGGCCGAATTCATGTCTGATGATGATCATGATCATCACATTTCTTTTGTAGAATGTAATCATCTCTTACATTGTCTATACATAGCCGTCTGCAATCGTAACACACCTGGTCCAGCATCTGATTCTGATTCTGAGGCTGAATCTGATTCTGAGGCTCCACAGCCCATGGAAGACACACCGCCATCAGAATCTCAGTATCCACTGCACCCCGAAACAATGAATACATCTTCCATCTTTGGCACAGTTGCCTCCGGAATAACACGTAGGTGTGCAGCTGTCGTGCAGTGGACTCGTAGTCGAGTTCGGGTGGGGAGAAGGCATACGTACACCTCCCGTAGAGAGAGATCTTTGCCAACCGCCACAGAGCTTCATAAGGCAGGAGTTCACTTCAGAGGATCCGGAGAAGAGACAAGCGTAACTGAAATTAGGCTCGAGAAATCCACCTTGAGGGCTACTCTTTACCTTCCACAAATCGACATCGAGGATAACACTGAGAAGGTTCTGCTCAATCTTACCTCATTTGAGGCGGCACAGAGTACCGATGACCATAAGTTCGCATCCTATGTGCGAGCTATGAACGACTTGATCGACACGGAAGAAGACGTACGACTGCTGCGTAAGGGGAACAATCCAGTCATCGGTAGAAATTATCTCGGGGGCGACAAAGAAGTCGCTACTCTATTCAACAGTATCGGTCAAAACGCTGTGTTAGTGCCATCTGAACTGTACAGGAGGTTAGAGGAAGAGGTGAACGATTGGTGCACGCAGGAAGTGAGACAGAATGTCATACGATTTGTTGATAGATTTTTTGATAGGCCGTGGATCTTGGTTTCTTTGATAGCGGCAGCGCTGCTTCTGGTCATGACTGCATTGCAGACCGTTTATACCATGAAAGGCTTTTATCAACAGACTTGATCGTTCTGTACACCGGGACTTTCCAGACTCGTTATCATGAGAACGATCAGTACCAATCGTACCAATTCTACAATTCTTGATTTTTCTAAGGGAAAAACTTTCTGATAAAACTACTATTCTTTATGTAGTAAGTTTTACAACTCCTCATAAGTTGCTATACTCTTTCTTCTGTTGATATCAAAAGCAAAATGTAAATATGAAGTATTGTGAGAGGAGTTAGGTATCTCACTTTGAGATTCATGAATTTACTTGATCGGACCTCCCGAACGAATTGCGGACTTGATCGGACCCCTCTTATAATTCTCTTCTTGATCGGACTCCCAACCTGCAACAACCAGTCAAACAGGTAACTCGGCCATGCGTTTCGGGTCCACTGAAATAGTTACGGTAGAGTACAGAATTAATGCTTAAAGCCTCTAAATTAAATCTTTATTTTGCGTTGTCTGGCTTTTACGGCCGTGGTCGAGGCTTCGAGCTGTACTCTGACATGGCCGAGTTACCTGCTTACCTGCTGGGCTGCTGCAGGTTGGGGGTCTGATCGAGAAGGGAATTATAACAGGGGTCCGATCAAGTCTGCAATTCAATTAGTTCTGGAGGTCCGATCAAGTAAATTCCTGCTTTGAGATTCCGGTAGTTATATATCAGTAGTATATCTTTGTAGAGTAGTATGAGTAAAGGTTCTTTTTGTATGTATCGGTTCTCGTATCTAAATACAATTGTGCATATTTCATATCAAGATATGTTTGTTAAGTTCTCCTTCTAATCAGTTTTAATGGATCAATCTGTTATCAATTCTAACATACTGGTAGTATTTTTGTTGTGAGAGATAAAGTTCTATATTCTGAAAAACTTGGAGTAAAGTTCTTTGATTTGTAATATGATATCAGAGCCCAGGTTGCTCAACCTAAGAGTTTAAAATTTTGATAATATGATATTTAGTTATTGATGATTTTGTGTACTCATCTTTCAGGAAGATAACAACTATTGCTACTACTTTCAGTGAGTTTGGTTTGAATGAGAGCACTAGGCTTTAAGTCTAACAATTATAGGTTTTAGAAATTGATCATATGAAGTCTATTCAGAGTGAGAAAGATTTATGAGGTGTAGTTTTTGGAGAAGAAAAAATAGCTCTATTTTATGATGAGAGTTCTCCTGAAACTCTAATTCGTTAAGAAGCAAACTAGAACATTATCCAATGTTCAGTTTGCTATGAAAGAGAATATCGGACTTACTATTGAGACTTGTGATACAAGAAGAGAAGTTTAGGAGAAGCTAGCTATCAGATATGTTTTGCCGGTTTTCCACTCTATCGGTGCAAATCTGACTATGTTAAGATTTGCACTATACTTTTTCCCGAACATACACTCACGCGTAAGAAACATTCTTTTGGATATCGAACTTCTCGTTTCCATTACAGTGGTATATATAGGTGATATTTCTTTTACGGACCCACAGAGAGTGTAAACTTAACAAAATCCTTACGAGAATCTAGTATAGTTCTGGAACTTGTACCCAACGAAACCAGATTGTACTAAGCAAAATCGCAAGTACAAATCGGCCATATATGACAGTGCTCTGTGAGCTTTAGTTCAGGTGGGAAAATACGCATGCTGGATGGACTCCTGAGAACTTTCGCTTCTGATTGTTATCGAGAAAATATATATGTATTAACTAAAAAATATATACTAGATAGATATAAATAATTAAAATTATTTATAAAAATTATTTATTAGCTTACGTTTGGAAATACGAGGAAAACAAAAATTAAACCATAAGTGTTGTCTACTGTCGCACTTCAGAAAATACAAGTCGGAGAAGTTTATTCATTAATATATTAATTTATACAAATTTTAATTTAATACTTAACTTTTTCGCAAAAAAGATTAGGTGTTAAATTAAATTCTTGGATATTTACTTCCACCATCGAAAGATAAAGGAGGTGAATATGAATGGGATGGCTCTGGTGGGGAAAAAAGTAAAGAAAACGCAGCATTAAAAGAACAACGGATCAAAACACACCATGTCATTTGTTCCACCATAGTGGAAAATCAGCTTAAACTGGAACGGTCGTGGACAGCTGTTCTGTCAGGGATCCACAGTCTCAAACATCTTTTCAAACGGTCGTCCATAGATGTTCTTCCATCCCTGACACATCATGCTACTTATCTAGTGTCAACGACGCTTTTCAGAGCTCAAGATACTGTAGTGACGGACCAAAGGTCTGATCGCACGACCGAATGGACGAGCTCAAGTCTATTCATTCTCCAATACAGGAATTATATAGCACGTTATTACTTAAACCTTGATTTTTAAGTATCGATTTTTTTCAAGCACCCTATACCGGCATCCTGCGGCTGCACCGCAGAGCGCCAAAATCCTAAACAAGCCGTGTAGAGTTAATAAGGAGCCCCAACGGCCTTGTACAGTGAAAAAAACGAGAGAAAAAAAGATATACCTGCATCCCAGTAAAATACAAGTGTAAATTTAATTCTATGATTTTTTACAGTGAAGGAACCGACGGAAGGAGAAAACTGAGAAAATTAATCTGTGCTTGTTTTCATGAATAAATCAAAAGATAAATTATATACTAAATTTAGATATCTATATTTATAATTCTATATTTAAAATACTATATTTGATAAAGAAATTAAAACATCTCTCATGCCAACGAAATATGTGGCCTCTGGAAACCAAAAAACCCATAATCGTTGTCACTGTATCTGGAACTATCCAACTATAAATCAACTCTTATTTATGTGGAAGATATATCTTTCAGACAATATTTACAGCTAACCTTTTCTAACAGAAGGATTAGCTCATAAATACTCACACACTCACACCTCATGTACACCTAAAAGTGTACATGAGGTGAATAAGGAATAAGGACCCGTTCGCACCTGATGAAAATACTTATGATTGACAAGCTTTTTTGATTGCCGAACCAGGAGGGTTCCACGCGGTTTTTGGCTTTTGATGCCAGTCTACTTAAAAAGAAATCCGGTTCACATCATGCATAGCTTCTTCCGTGTTTATCCACAAAATATGAAAAATGAACATTTTCCGCAACAAACGTATGCCAGTTCAGATTGTTTAATACAAATAATTTGACAAATAATTGATTACGGCGTGGGTATAGCTGTTCAAAATGTCATTTCTTGATCAACCGCACTCTTCAACAAAGTTGTCTGAACTGCTCTTATGTCAGTTTTCCTTTGATTGCAATAGGATTCCAAGCAACTTTGCTTGGAAATGTAAGTTGTCTGGGAATCTTTGTGCTTAACTTTCACTCCCCCTATTGTTTACTAACTCCTCAGAAGAGGTTATTTTATAATGTCAATGACACTTTTCAGAGCTCAAGATATTTTCATGACGAACCTAAAGATCGTACGGCCGAATGGGCGGGCTCACGTCTATCCATCCTCCGTTGCTTGCTGCCCACTATTACTTAAACCTAGATTTAAGGTATCGATTTTTCTCAAGCAACCTAAACCGGAATCCTGCGGCCGCACCGCAGAGCGCCAAAGATCCAAAACAAGTCGCGTAGAGTTAAAAGGGCCCATTCGCACCTGATGAAAATACTTATGATTGACAAGCTTTTTCGATTGCCGAACCAGGAGGGCCAATCCGGGAAAAGCTATGGCTTTTGATGCCAGTCTACTTATAAAGAAGCCCGGTTCACATCATAGCTTCTTCGGTGCTTATCCACAAAATATGAAAAATGAATATTTTTCGCACCAAAAGTATGCCAGTTCAGATTGTTGGGGTGGAAACTTATAACTTCATTTCAGTGAGACAAAGTTTCCTCGGGAGCTAGTCCTCAACTACCTCTTTTTGACTTTGTGTGCCCAAACGGCATCTTCTGCACTTACTTTCCCACTTTATGGGCCAGACGTGGATCTCGACCACTCACTGGTCTCAGCAGAAAGTTCTAGATGAGTACCCCGAGGGGCTAACCGGCATTCTTTGTATTCTCAACCGGTTGGAAATCTGAAAAGTCGGGTTGAAATTATGTCCAGCGGGAAAATTTGTAAGTTAAGATTTTGCAAAACGGGAAGTTACCTGTTAAGAAAACCGGAAGGATTAATAAATGACTGAAAGAAACTACCAAATCCGCTCATCAAAGGTAGCAATGAACTGGCAGCAAAGGTAGCAGTCGTCCGCTTGTTGAGAACTTGAGATCCAGTCATCTCTCACTTACCAACAGGCGGTATTCAGAGGGTCATTCCCGTAAGCTATAAGGACCTCCTGAATTCTGTCAAGCGTGCTGTTAAGGCAAAAGAGGGGTCCTTGTGTTACATATCATTAGGGGTTACATCTAAACTTTTGCGGAATGTAAAAAGACAAAAATAGGGGGACTTGTGACCAGACTCTGACTTGAGAAAGACTATGACTGCAGTCAATTAAGTCTCTTTGAAGGAGAAGCAGTAATTTATATGCAGCATATTAACTCACATTTTTTGTATAGTAAATATAGTTGTACCAGATCCGAACTCTGAAGTAAAAAATGCACTGCTTATTTCAGGATATTCTGATCCTGTTATCAGTTCTCACATGCTGATAGTATTCTGTTGGAGAGATAAAGTTCTCAGATTCTGAGAGCATCTTCCATTATCAGCACTACAGCTCCTTGTAACACCTTGTACCTTCTGAAGCGAGGACAAGGATCCTGCAACAATATCCATCCTTATCTAAGTTCATGCCTGAGAGGCTATGACCCTTGTTATTGAAAAATTTGCACGCCGTCTTTTCAAGATGAATGCTTCTATCGTGCATGATTGCACTTTTCAAATCACAACCTGAGCTCTTCCACTACTTCAGCACCGAGTAATACTCGTTGTTATGCACGCAATGGATTCCAGAGCTTCGGTCTATGTAACTGAACTACGGAAAGCGTAAAATGGTTTCCATGTGGCAGAAAAATGTGATTTTATTCCGTGGCAGGAGTTCGAGCTTCCGAGGTTTCTAGAGAGTAAAAACCTCGGAAGCTCGAACTCCTGCTCTCTAGTGTACTCGGCGATGGAGGAGAAGTTGTAAATATGCTGACGATTAAATGCGGATTTTAGGTTATCAAGTTCACTCGGACTCTAATTCTATTCACTTTGCCCGTTTCTTCCAGGCGACGCGCCATCTTTGCAGCCGCCGGCCCTGGAGCAGCAGGCTTCGAATAAACTCCGCAAAATCTGTACCGAACGATGAAAGCGATTAGTTTGGTACTTAATTTAACTAAGTTAAGAAATTTAACTAATAAACCTAAAATAAAAAGAACTTAGACAAACACATGAATTACCCTTCAAACAAAGGGGAAAGTGGAAAACTGGAAAGTGGCGAATGGTCCCTTACTCAAGTGGTCAAGCTGTCAAGTGGCACTGTCAAGTCAGGCCAATCGGATTTAAAAGTTCCGTACATCTGTACTCCACTCTCCATATAAGTCGGACTCCATAGATTCAATTGAATAAGCAGCAGAAAGGCCTAGGTGAGCAGAGCACGAAGGTTTGACTACAGATGAGTTCGATGAAGCCAGGTGATCGAAGATATCGAAACATTTAAGTCCTCTCCATCTCGAGCTCCTAATTAACCAGAGAGAAGACTTTCTTTATTTCATCTGGAACTAGACTTCGAAGTTGAAATGACGTCAGCGTCCGTCGATCAGAGTAGGTCTTGGGCTGTTTCGATCGAGGCAGAACTTGAAGCTCATGCGCGCGATCGAAGATATGTCCCGTCACATGCACATGTCAGATATGAACGGTCTGCATCCGTGTTTCGAGTTCCATCGTTGATAAAGGCGTTGAACCCACAAATGTACCAACATCAGGTCCTATCTCTTGGTCTCTACGACATAGATTTTGTAAACATGGCGCCTATCGACAAGGTGCGGCTGGAAGTGGTTAGCGAGTTTCTGGAGCAGATCAAGGAGATGCCTAATTCGACGATACATTCTTGGGATGCCTTGTGTGAATGCGTGGCAGGACCTGGAGGGGACGCGTGGAATCTTCGGCACTTTTATCCAGACGAAATTCCCATTAATCTCGACCATACAACGGTACGGTCTGTGCTTACATTCGATGCAGTGTTTCTGACGGTTTTCTCATTCTTGTGGAGCGGAAACTGGGGAGAAATTTCTTCGAGTAACTCGGCAAGATTTGTAGACGCCTTTGTCCAAAACGGTCTACCCGGGAACCTCGAACGGGAATTCTATTTCGACATGATGCTGTTTGAGAACCAAATTCCTCTCGCTTTGGTCCGGCGAGTATGGAATCTAGTGTCTGGGGTTAAGTCTGGGGTTGACCAAGACATTGGTTTCAACTCTCATATAAGACGCTTCATCTTCCTTGCCATGAGAGCGTATCTAGTCGTCCGGGCCGACTTCTTGTTTGATGATCATCACTTTTCTTTTGTAGAATGTAATCATCTCTTACATTGTCTATACATAGCCGTCTGCAACCCTAACACACCTGGTCCAGCATCTGATTCTGAAAGAATGACTACATCTTCCATTTATGGTACAGTTGTCTCCCGAATAACACACATGTGTGCAGCTGTCGCGCATTGGACTGGTAGAGAGAGATGCGTGGGGAGAAGCCGTAAGTCCACCAACGTGTCTGGCGGCATCTGGGGCGGTTGGGGAAGATCTTTCCCAACCGCCACAGAGCTTCATAAGGCAGGAGTTAAATTCAGAGGATCCGGAAAAGAGACAAGTTTAAGTGAAATCAGGCTCGAGAAATCCACCTTGTGGGCTACTCTTTACCTTCCACAAATCGGAATCGAGGATAAGACTGAGAAGGTTCTGCGCAATCTCGTCTTATTTGAGATGATGCACAGCGGCAACGACTCTAAGCTTGTATCTTACCTGACGGTCATGGACGATCTGATCGACACTGCGGACGACGTTCGGTTGCTGAGGAAGGGGAACAATCCAGTCATCAGTAGGAATAACCTCGGCTCAGAGAATGACATCGCTGAGCTATTTAACGGTCTGTGTCAAAACCTGGCTTCTTATGGTGTGTCTGCAGAGTATAAGAGGTTAAGCGAAGAAGCGAACGACTGGTGCACGCAGAAAACGAGGCAGAATGTCATGCGATTTGTTGATAGATTCGTTGATAGGCCGTGGATCTTCGTTTCTTTGATAGCGGCAATGCTGCTTCTGGTCATGACTGCATTGCAGACCGTTTATACCGTGAAAGGCTTTTATCAACAGACTTGATCGTTTGGTCCACCAGGACTTTCAGACTCGTTCTCACTACCAAATTATCAGCTGCAATTTTACGGCAATGTTATCCGAAGGAGATCTGTTAATATAACTTTTGGGTCTATCATTACAGTTCTCATCACATTATCGATAATGTGCGCTGGATGTTACGATCTGATATTCTCTTTCAATCGCTACTGGAAGGCACTCGAAAGGCACATCAGATTCAAATGCACTCTGCCTCTGTGTTTGATATCCTTGAAGAGGTCTCGAATCTCTGCAGCCAGCGACCTCTTGCGTCCTTTATAGACTGTTCCGACCTGACAGGCTTCTGCTGAAAGATAAAACTTTGAGATGTCTTTGTTCTGTTCTGCGTACATATCTTTCTCCTTTTTACCGGATTTGCTTGATGCAAGGTCCCGACATCCGTTCGTGGAATAAAACCAGGTATAAACAGATGAACGTTGGGACCTCCTTCTTTCGTTCTCCCCATTTGCTAGTCATTACTTTTGAACCCAACATTGATATCATAGTTTCTCAAATAAATGCAACATCCCTCGTGTCACCTTAATTGCGACGTGCGCGAATCCGGGTGGGAGATGTGGAGATCGAGTGAGAGTTCTTTATTACCGTGCGGAAAAGAATATTGTCATCTCCTCGTGGCAGCGTGGTGATGGAGTTAGAGAATAGGACGGTGAGGTCTTGGGTTCAATCCACTCTGTGCTCATTTTGACGTTGCGCCTTTGACCGTGGTCTTAGGGTGATTGGAGCACAACGGTGCAGCCTCCGGCCACAGATTTAGGATCAATGTTTTAGGAAAAAATTGCTGCAGATTTAGGGTCAATGTCTTAGAAAAAAAGTGCTTTCCCTTGAGGTTTAAGAATTAGCAGGCAGCTGCCACTCGCACGAGTTAGCAGTTTTCCATCGCACGCTTGGGCCTTAATTAAGTGCGCATTAGTTTGAGAAATTGTGACATCACTATAAGGTTCATTACTTTTATAGCTTTCTTCCTCTTATCTCCCTGCTCGCTACTCCGATATCCGATATCATCTTTATCATTCTCACTATTGGAGTGGAAAGATTATTAAAATTATTCGATAACGGATTTCTAGCTGGAGGAGCTGTATTTGCTGACGTTGTGTTACCAGACGCTTGATTTCTAGTGTTTGTCTTTTCTTCTGACTTCTTCCATAGGATTTTTCCTGAGCCTTTGGTTGATCCAATAAGGCAAGAAATGATGAGGGAGGTGGTATATGAGTGGAGTCACCTTTTTTCTCCTGTCTCTATATCTGTCAATTACAGTAGCCTCCCGCCTATGTACGCATCCGTTTAAGTACGCATCTTGGTAAAGTACGCATTATTTTCTCGAAAAAATAATGTTCAGATTTATTTAGTTCAACATGTCATGGATTGTCATTTGGCGCAAGTTTTGAACATTCTTGTGTTTTGCTTTCAAGGTGACAGCTCGGACCTTACTTTGAAACGATTCAAACAACTTTCTAAGATCATCGAATGTTTCTTCAGCCTCTTCTCGAACTTCGCAGCAGAGCAACTGATCCTCTATATCAACAACTTGCTTATAAAGTGACTTGAATCCCTTAAATACGACAGTGTTTCCTAAACCCAAATCTGACGCTTGAGAGATAAGCATGTCGTCATCGTTGTCATCGTCTAGATTCTCTTCAGCAATTTTCATCGTCTCCAAAAGCTCTTCAACGTCTTTCAAAACTGCAGCTGTGAATTCTTCATTGTTTTCATCGTCGACATGAAAAAATTCTTCAAGCTAGTCTTGCCCAACAGAAAGATTTAAAGCCGCAATAGCTTGTGCAAGTTCGGTCCCTAAATCCTCGATCTCGTTCACTGCTTCCTGATCGGCTTCTAATGTCATTATTTCCGTTTTGATAAATGCATTTTTGATAGAGCTTGATGACACGGATTGCCAAGCTTCTTTGACATAGCTCCTAGCATCGAGCAGGTGAGCAGGACTTCCGTATGCAACTCCAGCAGCATTGCGTCGTAATCTCCACCCCTGCATTTTCTTTCAAATTTTTGCCTCCTCATCCAATTCATAGAAGTCAAGAACATCCTTGAGATAGAGATATTTGAACCTCTTCTTAAGAGCTGCGATTATGCCCATATTTCAGGGCTGTTTCCAACTTGTGCAATTTAGGAGAAAGAAGACGATCCTCACATTGTCGCGTTCAAAAGCCTCAAAGTGTCCGAGGGCATTGTCCAACAGCAAAAGAACCCGACGTCCGATTCGTTTTTTCACTTCTAAAAGAAACACTTCGTTGAACCACTTCCAACACGTTTCTACGTCCATCCAAGCTTTAGCTTGACTGAAATATGAAACAGACCATTGATGGTCCTTGATACAGGCAGGTGCTTTCGGTTTGCCGATCAATGCACAAGAAATTTTGTGCGTTCTCACAGCGTTGGCACACACGATAAGAGAAATCCGATCTTTGGATTTTTTCTTCCCTCTAGTGGTTGATATGTCCTCATCTGTCATTAGCAGGCTGTATCTCGGTAGTAGGCGAAAAAACAGGCCGGTTTCATCCATATTGTAGACGTTTTGAAGATCATATTGGGCAATAATCGTATAGAGGTCGTCTAAAGCTGCCAGCAATCGAGGATCGGATTTGTTGACTTCATCTCCATCTCCGTGAAGCAGCATCTTTTGCAACCCTCGGTGCACTCTGAGTCGACTTAGCCATTGCCAGGATGTCTTGAAGTCCGTTTTCGGATTCGATAAACTCGATGCAATACTTTTCGCTTTGACGATGGCAAGAGATGGCGGAACAGGAAGATTGGCTCGACGCATACTGTCAATCCAGATGTAAAGCATGTCTTCAAGCTCGGGGAAACGACCAACAGAGGATCGAAAAGTCTTTTCTTTAGCTTCATCAAACATTAAGGTAGATCGCTCTAGGATTTGCTCCAGCTTGTCCCACACCTTTCTGATAGCTCCTTCACTAACATCATACTCGTGCGCTATAGCTCTTTTACTGGGAGCATCCATCTTTCTCAGCTTCGCTATGATCTCGCATCGCTGGAACTCATTGAGGCGTTTCCCGTTCTGTTTCTTCAACATTGCAGTCGAATTAAGCGATTAGGAAGTGATTCGTCTAAGTGCGCACCTACCGGCTAAGTACGCACAGTCCTCCCAGGTTCAAGTTGCGTTGTCGTGTCGTGGACCGGCTCCTACATGAAATTCAAACTTCGATGCTTGTCGCTCCAAAGACACTCATGAGAAGACAAGCTAGGCCCCAGCTTACGGGTTTTTGACACAATCTCAGATCTTCATTTTCATCGCATAGATGGGTAGAACTCCTTGTCAGCTTTCCATAAGCACTTTGTCTATTTCGTTTGGACGTCTAGTGGAGAAGTTACAAGACTCGAAAGATGGAGAAAATAAGCTAGGCCCCAGCTTACGGGTTTTTGGCACCACTTCGGATCTCCGTTTTTATCGCACCAGTGGATAGAGCTCCTTGTCAGCTTTCCATAGGCACTTCATCTACTTCGTTTGGACGCCTAGTGGAGAAGTTACAAGACTCGAAAGATGGAGAAAACAAGCTAGGCCCCAGCTTACGAGCTTTTGGCGCAACTTCGGATCTTCACTTTCATCACATGGATGGGTAGAGCTCGTTGTCAGCTTTCCATGGGCATCTTGTTTACTTCGTTTGGACATCCAGAGAAGAAGTTATGCGATTCGAAAAAAGGTAAAATCAAGCTAGGCTCCTAGTTACTTGCTGACTGGGTATTTAGGGCTTCAGGCGTTATATCAAAGACGCAAGGGGCCTGCTTCTTATTATTGAGGGTTGAACTTCGTACGTACAGACTGTTGCAAGAGGGATGCTTAAGGGGCTAGCTTGCGTCTGCGATCTGTCAACGGACGGTTCGGGAGATTTAGGAGTCCAATGCAAGCGCGCAAGGCGTCGTTGGGTTCAGATCTGTGCAGGCTACGCATTGGTTCAAACGGTTAGGGAAGAGACGGATCGGGGTTTGTGTTCTGAGAGAAATTGAGACGCAGGAAGTAGATTTGGGGTTTTCAGTTACCTGTGAAGGAGAGTTGGACCGTTCGGACCGTTCCGGAATCCAAACTTGCTGTCCTTGGATCCATCGGGATCAGAACACAGAGTTCTACAGGAAATTGAAGACGATTCAAAGTTTCATCGGGCGGTTTGGGAGTTGTGAGTGAAATTGGCTCGTAGAGAAGCGCTTACATCAGATTTTCGTTCGTCTGCGACCTGAGATTGGGTTGTTCTTCGCGATCGGTGAGCCAAGCTCTTCGTTCTTGGTGTCTACGCGATCAGGGAGTTTTCATGTACACATAGGAGAAGACTGTACGTGAATTGGATTGTTGGTTTGGGTGTGGTGAGCAAGTTTGAGCCGCAGGGAACTGATTTACGTTAGTTTTTTGCAACCTGCGACCAAATTTCTTGCATGGTTTTGCAAGAGGAACTCCAAACGACTTGTTTGGAGTCTCGTTGGGTTCAGGGTAGCTAGATCTATCTGCCAGCAAAGACGGATATCAGTTTGGACGATCCGTTTGTGCGGTGTGAGCGGTTTTAAGCCGCAGGGAGGAGTTAACTGGGCCTGAAGCCTATCGGAATGGATGGTTCATCTATGGGAGTAGTGCTGTGGATTTTCACGCCAAGTACTAGTCATGGGCGTGAAACCGATCAGCACGCGGAATAATCCGCACCCAAGTGGACGGATGATCAATGTCTGGAGATTCCTGGCAGCAGCATTACAGGAATGATAGAATATAACAGAATACTAGTTGTATACGCCAAAGGAGGTAAGCCTGGTTCAGTAAGGCCGATACCGCACTACTTGTTTAAAATATATATTAGAAGTTCTAGAAAGGCTAAAACTTGTTTTCTCTTCAACAGTCAACCTGACTAGCACAAGGACTACATGACGAGCATGACTACACTGAGATCTATCTCAGTGTAGTCATGCTCTCGGATTGATCGAGCAATGGGTGCTTTATGGATAATGCATACGTCATTTTCCTTTAACCCTTAATTTTGTTGACATCAAAAGCACAAGGAGGTTGCTTATTACGGTATTCTCGATTTGCATTAAGCCTTAGAAAGCGGAACCGATAATTAATCGTTCAGAATCGTTGGGCCCATGATTCCGGGAATATAGTCGAGGCGGCCTGGTACTATGATCGGGATGGAAAATGGCATGGGATGACGCATGGTCGAGGTGGGACAGGAAGGAGTGAAGTCCAGTTACATGGCTTCCAGTTAGTCGCACTCGTTATCAACAAAATATAAAATATTGTCCCCGCGTAAGATTACCAAGAAAGTTGTAATTGTAAGGTACAACATTATATGATCTACACCCTCCAAGGGTGAGAAGAGAGCTGTACCTAAATGAACGAAAATTCTAGTTCTTGCAAAAGGTCAAAATGTTACTCAGCACATATACTATAATGTAGTGTACATAACGAAGGAAATAGGTAGAACTGGTGTACAAGGCATGAAATATCAAAATTTGAGTATTAGATTATGCTAGAGGAAAGAGTTCAGTGATTTCTGTATCCGAGTAAGTACTCCGATCCTTACTTTCTCATTTCTCCTCTTGTGTATAGAATCAGAGATCCGTCTAAGGCTAGAACTGTATATTTTTTTCTCCTCTTTCTTTTGCGCCGTAGATAGCTTTCTTACTACACCCAACCAAAACAATACAACATTGCGCATTTCGGATGGAGGCTCCCTCAGGAACTAAACGCGACTTGGTTACGACTAAATTGATTAGCGGTGAGGGCCCACACCGCTAATATAGTGGCCATTGTGGTTTAAGAAGAAATCCGGTTCATAGCTTCTTCGGTGCTTATCCACAAAATATGAAAAAAGAATTTTCTTCGTACCAAAAGTATGCCAGTTCAGATTGTTGCGAGTGAAAACTTATAACTTCACTTCAGTGAGAAAAAGTTTCCACGGGAACTAGTCCTTATCTACCTCTTTTTGACTTTGTGTGCCAAAATGGCATCTTCTGCACTCACTTTTTGACTTTGTGTGCCAAAGTGGCATCTTCTACACTCACTTTTTGACTCTGTGTGCCAAAGTGGCATCTTCTGCACTCACTTTTTGACTGTGTGTGCCAAAGTGGCATCTTCTGCACTCACTTTTGACTCTGTGTGCGAGGGTCATCAAATCCATTCATCAAAGGTAGCAGTCGTCCGCTCGTTGAGAACTTGAGATCCAGTCATCTCTCACTTACCAACAGGCGGTATTCAGAGGGTCATTCCCGTAAGCTATAAGGACCTCCTGAATTCTGTCAAGCGTGCTGTTAAGGCAAAAGAGGGGTCCTTGTGTTATATATCATTAGGGGTTACATCTAAACTTTTGCGGAATGTAAAAAGACAAAAATAGGGGGACTTGTGACCAGACTCTGACTTGAGAAAGACTATGACTGCAGTCAATTAAGTCTCTTTGAAGGAGAAGCAGTAATTTATATGCAGCATATTAACTCACATTTTTTGTATAGTAAATATAGTTGTACCAGATCCGAACTCTGAAGTAAAAAATGCACTGCTTATTTCAGGATATTCTGATCCTGTTATCAGTTCTCACATGCTGATAGTATTCTGTTGGAGAGATAAAGTTCTCAGATTCTGAGAGCATCTTCCATTATCAGCACTACAGCTCCTTGTAACACCTTGTACCTTCTGAAGCGAGGACAAGGATCCTGCAACAATATCCATCCTTATCTAAGTTCATGCCTGAGAGGCTATGACCCTTGTTATTGAAAAATTTGCACGCCGTCTTTTCAAGATGAATGCTTCTATCGTGCATGATTGCACTTTTCAAATCACAACCTGAGCTCTTCCACTACTTCAGCACCGAGTAATACTCGTTGTTATGCACGCAATGGATTCCAGAGCTTCGGTCTATGTAACTGAACTACGGAAAGCGTAAAATGGTTTCCATGTGGCAGAAAAATGTGATTTTATTCCGTGGCAGGAGTTCGAGCTTCCGAGGTTTCTAGAGAGTAAAAACCTCGGAAGCTCGAACTCCTGCTCTCTAGTGTACTCGGCGATGGAGGAGAAGTTGTAAATATGCTGACGATTAAATGCGGATTTTAGGTTATCAAGTTCACTCGGACTCTAATTCTATTCACTTTGCCCGTTTCTTCCAGGCGACGCGCCATCTTTGCAGCCGCCGGCCCTGGAGCAGCAGGCTTCGAATAAACTCCGCAAAATCTGTACCGAACGATGAAAGCGATTAGTTTGGTACTTAATTTAACTAAGTTAAGAAATTTAACTAATAAACCTAAAATAAAAAGAACTTAGACAAACACATGAATTACCCTTCAAACAAAGGGGAAAGTGGAAAACTGGAAAGTGGCGAATGGTCCCTTACTCAAGTGGTCAAGCTGTCAAGTGGCACTGTCAAGTCAGGCCAATCGGATTTAAAAGTTCCGTACATCTGTACTCCACTCTCCATATAAGTCGGACTCCATAGATTCAATTGAATAAGCAGCAGAAAGGCCTAGGTGAGCAGAGCACGAAGGTTTGACTACAGATGAGTTCGATGAAGCCAGGTGATCGAAGATATCGAAACATTTAAGTCCTCTCCATCTCGAGCTCCTAATTAACCAGAGAGAAGACTTTCTTTATTTCATCTGGAACTAGACTTCGAAGTTGAAATGACGTCAGCGTCCGTCGATCAGAGTAGGTCTTGGGCTGTTTCGATCGAGGCAGAACTTGAAGCTCATGCGCGCGATCGAAGATATGTCCCGTCACATGCACATGTCAGATATGAACGGTCTGCATCCGTGTTTCGAGTTCCATCGTTGATAAAGGCGTTGAACCCACAAATGTACCAACATCAGGTCCTATCTCTTGGTCTCTACGACATAGATTTTGTAAACATGGCGCCTATCGACAAGGTGCGGCTGGAAGTGGTTAGCGAGTTTCTGGAGCAGATCAAGGAGATGCCTAATTCGACGATACATTCTTGGGATGCCTTGTGTGAATGCGTGGCAGGACCTGGAGGGGACGCGTGGAATCTTCGGCACTTTTATCCAGACGAAATTCCCATTAATCTCGACCATACAACGGTACGGTCTGTGCTTACATTCGATGCAGTGTTTCTGACGGTTTTCTCATTCTTGTGGAGCGGAAACTGGGGAGAAATTTCTTCGAGTAACTCGGCAAGATTTGTAGACGCCTTTGTCCAAAACGGTCTACCCGGGAACCTCGAACGGGAATTCTATTTCGACATGATGCTGTTTGAGAACCAAATTCCTCTCGCTTTGGTCCGGCGAGTATGGAATCTAGTGTCTGGGGTTAAGTCTGGGGTTGACCAAGACATTGGTTTCAACTCTCATATAAGACGCTTCATCTTCCTTGCCATGAGAGCGTATCTAGTCGTCCGGGCCGACTTCTTGTTTGATGATCATCACTTTTCTTTTGTAGAATGTAATCATCTCTTACATTGTCTATACATAGCCGTCTGCAACCCTAACACACCTGGTCCAGCATCTGATTCTGAAAGAATGACTACATCTTCCATTTATGGTACAGTTGTCTCCCGAATAACACACATGTGTGCAGCTGTCGCGCATTGGACTGGTAGAGAGAGATGCGTGGGGAGAAGCCGTAAGTCCACCAACGTGTCTGGCGGCATCTGGGGCGGTTGGGGAAGATCTTTCCCAACCGCCACAGAGCTTCATAAGGCAGGAGTTAAATTCAGAGGATCCGGAAAAGAGACAAGTTTAAGTGAAATCAGGCTCGAGAAATCCACCTTGTGGGCTACTCTTTACCTTCCACAAATCGGAATCGAGGATAAGACTGAGAAGGTTCTGCGCAATCTCGTCTTATTTGAGATGATGCACAGCGGCAACGACTCTAAGCTTGTATCTTACCTGACGGTCATGGACGATCTGATCGACACTGCGGACGACGTTCGGTTGCTGAGGAAGGGGAACAATCCAGTCATCAGTAGGAATAACCTCGGCTCAGAGAATGACATCGCTGAGCTATTTAACGGTCTGTGTCAAAACCTGGCTTCTTATGGTGTGTCTGCAGAGTATAAGAGGTTAAGCGAAGAAGCGAACGACTGGTGCACGCAGAAAACGAGGCAGAATGTCATGCGATTTGTTGATAGATTCGTTGATAGGCCGTGGATCTTCGTTTCTTTGATAGCGGCAATGCTGCTTCTGGTCATGACTGCATTGCAGACCGTTTATACCGTGAAAGGCTTTTATCAACAGACTTGATCGTTTGGTCCACCAGGACTTTCAGACTCGTTCTCACTACCAAATTATCAGCTGCAATTTTACGGCAATGTTATCCGAAGGAGATCTGTTAATATAACTTTTGGGTCTATCATTACAGTTCTCATCACATTATCGATAATGTGCGCTGGATGTTACGATCTGATATTCTCTTTCAATCGCTACTGGAAGGCACTCGAAAGGCACATCAGATTCAAATGCACTCTGCCTCTGTGTTTGATATCCTTGAAGAGGTCTCGAATCTCTGCAGCCAGCGACCTCTTGCGTCCTTTATAGACTGTTCCGACCTGACAGGCTTCTGCTGAAAGATAAAACTTTGAGATGTCTTTGTTCTGTTCTGCGTACATATCTTTCTCCTTTTTACCGGATTTGCTTGATGCAAGGTCCCGACATCCGTTCGTGGAATAAAACCAGGTATAAACAGATGAACGTTGGGACCTCCTTCTTTCGTTCTCCCCATTTGCTAGTCATTACTTTTGAACCCAACATTGATATCATAGTTTCTCAAATAAATGCAACATCCCTCGTGTCACCTTAATTGCGACGTGCGCGAATCCGGGTGGGAGATGTGGAGATCGAGTGAGAGTTCTTTATTACCGTGCGGAAAAGAATATTGTCATCTCCTCGTGGCAGCGTGGTGATGGAGTTAGAGAATAGGACGGTGAGGTCTTGGGTTCAATCCACTCTGTGCTCATTTTGACGTTGCGCCTTTGACCGTGGTCTTAGGGTGATTGGAGCACAACGGTGCAGCCTCCGGCCACAGATTTAGGATCAATGTTTTAGGAAAAAATTGCTGCAGATTTAGGGTCAATGTCTTAGAAAAAAAGTGCTTTCCCTTGAGGTTTAAGAATTAGCAGGCAGCTGCCACTCGCACGAGTTAGCAGTTTTCCATCGCACGCTTGGGCCTTAATTAAGTGCGCATTAGTTTGAGAAATTGTGACATCACTATAAGGTTCATTACTTTTATAGCTTTCTTCCTCTTATCTCCCTGCTCGCTACTCCGATATCCGATATCATCTTTATCATTCTCACTATTGGAGTGGAAAGATTATTAAAATTATTCGATAACGGATTTCTAGCTGGAGGAGCTGTATTTGCTGACGTTGTGTTACCAGACGCTTGATTTCTAGTGTTTGTCTTTTCTTCTGACTTCTTCCATAGGATTTTTCCTGAGCCTTTGGTTGATCCAATAAGGCAAGAAATGATGAGGGAGGTGGTATATGAGTGGAGTCACCTTTTTTCTCCTGTCTCTATATCTGTCAATTACAGTAGCCTCCCGCCTATGTACGCATCCGTTTAAGTACGCATCTTGGTAAAGTACGCATTATTTTCTCGAAAAAATAATGTTCAGATTTATTTAGTTCAACATGTCATGGATTGTCATTTGGCGCAAGTTTTGAACATTCTTGTGTTTTGCTTTCAAGGTGACAGCTCGGACCTTACTTTGAAACGATTCAAACAACTTTCTAAGATCATCGAATGTTTCTTCAGCCTCTTCTCGAACTTCGCAGCAGAGCAACTGATCCTCTATATCAACAACTTGCTTATAAAGTGACTTGAATCCCTTAAATACGACAGTGTTTCCTAAACCCAAATCTGACGCTTGAGAGATAAGCATGTCGTCATCGTTGTCATCGTCTAGATTCTCTTCAGCAATTTTCATCGTCTCCAAAAGCTCTTCAACGTCTTTCAAAACTGCAGCTGTGAATTCTTCATTGTTTTCATCGTCGACATGAAAAAATTCTTCAAGCTAGTCTTGCCCAACAGAAAGATTTAAAGCCGCAATAGCTTGTGCAAGTTCGGTCCCTAAATCCTCGATCTCGTTCACTGCTTCCTGATCGGCTTCTAATGTCATTATTTCCGTTTTGATAAATGCATTTTTGATAGAGCTTGATGACACGGATTGCCAAGCTTCTTTGACATAGCTCCTAGCATCGAGCAGGTGAGCAGGACTTCCGTATGCAACTCCAGCAGCATTGCGTCGTAATCTCCACCCCTGCATTTTCTTTCAAATTTTTGCCTCCTCATCCAATTCATAGAAGTCAAGAACATCCTTGAGATAGAGATATTTGAACCTCTTCTTAAGAGCTGCGATTATGCCCATATTTCAGGGCTGTTTCCAACTTGTGCAATTTAGGAGAAAGAAGACGATCCTCACATTGTCGCGTTCAAAAGCCTCAAAGTGTCCGAGGGCATTGTCCAACAGCAAAAGAACCCGACGTCCGGTTCGTTTTTTCACTTCTAAAAGAAACACTTCGTTGAACCACTTCCAACACGTTTCTACGTCCATCCAAGCTTTAGCTTGACTGAAATATGGAACAGACCATTGATGGTCCTTGATACAGGCAGGTGCTTTCGGTTTGCCGATCAATGCACAAGAAATTTTGTGCGTTCTCACAGCGTTGGCACACACGATAAGAGAAACCCGATCTTTGGATTTTTTCTTCCCTCTAGTGGTTGATATGTCCTCATCTGTCATTAGCAGGCTGTATCTCGGTAGTAGGCGAAAAAACAGGCCGGTTTCATCCATATTGTAGACGTTTTGAAGATCATATTGGGCAATAATCGTATAGAGGTCGTCTAAAGCTGCCAGCAATCGAGGATCGGATTTGTTGACTTCATCTCCATCTCCGTGAAGCAGCATCTTTTGCAACCCTCGGTGCACTCTGAGTCGACTTAGCCATTGCCAGGATGTCTTGAAGTCCGTTTTCGGATTCGATAAACTCGATGCAATACTTTTCGCTTTGACGATGGCAAGAGATGGCGGAACAGGAAGATTGGCTCGACGCATACTGTCAATCCAGATGTAAAGCATGTCTTCAAGCTCGGGGAAACGACCAACAGAGGATCGAAAAGTCTTTTCTTTAGCTTCATCAAACATTAAGGCAGATCGCTCTAGGATTTGCTCCAGCTTGTCCCACACCTTTCTGATAGCTCCTTCACTAACATCATACTCGTGCGCTATAGCTCTTTTACTGGGAGCATCCATCTTTCTCAGCTTCGCTATGATCTCGCATCGCTGGAACTCATTGAGGCGTTTCCCGTTCTGTTTCTTCAACATTGCAGTCGAATTAAGCGATTAGGAAGTGATTCGTCTAAGTGCGCACCTACCGGCTAAGTACGCACAGTCCTCCCAGGTTCAAGTTGCGTTGTCGTGTCGTGGACCGGCTCCTACATGAAATTCAAACTTCGATGCTTGTCGCTCCAAAGACACTCATGAGAAGACAAGCTAGGCCCCAGCTTACGGGTTTTTGACACAATCTCAGATCTTCATTTTCATCGCATAGATGGGTAGAACTCCTTGTCAACTTTCCATAAGCACTTTGTCTATTTCGTTTGGACGTCTAGTGGAGAAGTTACAAGACTCGAAAGATGGAGAAAATAAGCTAGGCCCCAGCTTACGGGTTTTTGGCACCACTTCGGATCTCCGTTTTTATCGCACCAGTGGATAGAGCTCCTTGTCAGCTTTCCATAGGCACTTCATCTACTTCGTTTGGACGCCTAGTGGAGAAGTTACAAGACTCGAAAGATGGAGAAAACAAGCTAGGCCCCAGCTTACGAGCTTTTGGCGCAACTTCGGATCTTCACTTTCATCACATGGATGGGTAGAGCTCGTTGTCAGCTTTCCATGGGCATCTTGTTTACTTCGTTTGGACATCCAGAGAAGAAGTTATGCGATTCGAAAAAAGGTAAAATCAAGCTAGGCTCCTAGTTACTTGCTGACTGGGTATTTAGGGCTTCAGGCGTTATATCAAAGACGCAAGGGGCCTGCTTCTTATTATTGAGGGTTGAACTTCGTACGTACAGACTGTTGCAAGAGGGATGCTTAAGGGGCTAGCTTGCGTCTGCGATCTGTCAACGGACGGTTCGGGAGATTTAGGAGTCCAATGCAAGCGCGCAAGGCGTCGTTGGGTTCAGATCTGTGCAGGCTACGCATTGGTTCAAACGGTTAGGGAAGAGACGGATCGGGGTTTGTGTTCTGAGAGAAATTGAGACGCAGGAAGTAGATTTGGGGTTTTCAGTTACCTGTGAAGGAGAGTTGGACCGTTCGGACCGTTCCGGAGTCCAAACTTGCTGTCCTTGGATCCATCGGGATCAGAACACAGAGTTCTACAGGAAATTGAAGACGATTCAAAGTTTCATCGGGCGGTTTGGGAGTTGTGAGTGAAATTGGCTCGTAGAGAAGCGCTTACATCAGATTTTCGTTCGTCTGCGACCTGAGATTGGGTTGTTCTTCGCGATCGGTGAGCCAAGCTCTTCGTTCTTGGTGTCTACGCGATCAGGGAGTTTTCATGTACACATAGGAGAAGACTGTACGTGAATTGGATTGTTGGTTTGGGTGTGGTGAGCAAGTTTGAGCCGCAGGGAACTGATTTACGTTAGTTTTTTGCAACCTGCGACCAAATTTCTTGCATGGTTTTGCAAGAGGAACTCCAAACGACTTGTTTGGAGTCTCGTTGGGTTCAGGGTAGCTAGATCTATCTGCCAGCAAAGACGGATATCAGTTTGGACGATCCGTTTGTGCGGTGTGAGCGGTTTTAAGCCGCAGGGAGGAGTTAACTGGGCCTGAAGCCTATCGGAATGGATGGTTCATCTATGGGAGTAGTGCTGTGGATTTTCACGCCAAGTACTAGTCATGGGCGTGAAACCGATCAGCACGCGGAATAATCCGCACCCAAGTGGACGGATGATCAATGTCTGGAGATTCCTGGCAGCAGCATTACAGGAATGATAGAATATAACAGAATACTAGTTGTATACGCCAAAGGAGGTAAGCCTGGTTCAGTAAGGCCGATACCGCACTACTTGTTTAAAATATATATTAGAAGTTCTAGAAAGGCTAAAACTTGTTTTCTCTTCAACAGTCAACCTGACTAGCACAAGGACTACATGACGAGCATGACTACACTGAGATCTATCTCAGTGTAGTCATGCTCTCGGATTGATCGAGCAATGGGTGCTTTATGGATAATGCATACGTCATTTTCCTTTAACCCTTAATTTTGTTGACATCAAAAGCACAAGGAGGTTGCTTATTACGGTATTCTCGATTTGCATTAAGCCTTAGAAAGCGGAACCGATAATTAATCGTTCAGAATCGTTGGGCCCATGATTCCGGGAATATAGTCGAGGCGGCCTGGTACTATGATCGGGATGGAAAATGGCATGGGATGACGCATGGTCGAGGTGGGACAGGAAGGAGTGAAGTCCAGTTACATGGCTTCCAGTTAGTCGCACTCGTTATCAACAAAATATAAAATATTGTCCCCGCGTAAGATTACCAAGAAAGTTGTAATTGTAAGGTACAACATTATATGATCTACACCCTCCAAGGGTGAGAAGAGAGCTGTACCTAAATGAACGAAAATTCTAGTTCTTGCAAAAGGTCAAAATGTTACTCAGCACATATACTATAATGTAGTGTACATAACGAAGGAAATAGGTAGAACTGGTGTACAAGGCATGAAATATCAAAATTTGAGTATTAGATTATGCTAGAGGAAAGAGTTCAGTGATTTCTGTATCCGAGTAAGTACTCCGATCCTTACTTTCTCATTTCTCCTCTTGTGTATAGAATCAAAGATCCGTCTAAGGCTAGAACTGTATATTTTTTTCTCCTCTTTCTTTTGCGCCGTAGATAGCTTTCTTACTACACCCAACCAAAACAATACAACATTGCGCATTTCGGATGGAGGCTCCCTCAGGAACTAAACGCGACTTGGTTACGACTAAATTGATTAGCGGTGAGGGCCCACACCGCTAATATAGTGGCCATTGTGGTTTAAGAAGAAATCCGGTTCATAGCTTCTTCGGTGCTTATCCACAAAATATGAAAAAAGAATTTTCTTCGTACCAAAAGTATGCCAGTTCAGATTGTTGCGAGTGAAAACTTATAACTTCACTTCAGTGAGAAAAAGTTTCCACGGGAACTAGTCCTTATCTACCTCTTTTTGACTTTGTGTGCCAAAATGGCATCTTCTGCACTCACTTTTTGACTTTGTGTGCCAAAGTGGCATCTTCTACACTCACTTTTTGACTCTGTGTGCCAAAGTGGCATCTTCTGCACTCACTTTTTGACTGTGTGTGCCAAAGTGGCATCTTCTGCACTCACTTTTGACTCTGTGTGCGAGGGTCATCAAATCCATTCATCAAAGGTAGCAGTCGTCCGCTCGTTGAGAACTTGAGATCCAGTCATCTCTCACTTACCAACAGGCGCTATTCAGAGGGTCATTCCCGTAAGCTACAAGGACCTCTTGAATTCTGTCAAGCGTGCTGTTAGGGAAAGAGGGGTCCTTGTGTTATATATCCTTAGAGGTTACACCTAATTTTTTGCGGAATGTAAAAAAACAAAAGAAGAAGGGGTGGCTTGTGACCAGACTCTGACTTGAGAGTGACTATGACAGTCAATTAAGTCTCTTTGAAGTAGAAGCAGTAATTTATATGCAGCATATTAACTCACACTTTTGTATAGTAGTATAGTTGTACCAGATCTGAAGTCTGAAGTAAAAAATGCACTGCTTATTTCAGGATATATCTGATCCTGTTATCAGTTCTAACCTGCTGATAGTATTCTGTCAGAGAGATAAAGTTCTCAGATTCCGAGAGCATCTTCCATTATCAGCACTACAGCTCTTTGTAACACCTTGTACCTTCTGAAGCGAGGACAAGGATCCTGCAACAACATCCATCCTTATCTAAGTCTATGCCTGAGAGGCTATGACCCTTGTTATCGAAAAAATAGCGCGCCGTCTTTTCAAGATGAATGCTTCTATCGTGCATGATTCCACTTTTCAAATCACAACCTGAGCTCTTTCACTACTTCAGCACCGAGTAATACTCGTTGTTATGCACGCAATGGATTCCAGAACTTCGGTCTATGTGACTGAAACCCCGACTAGGACATTTTAACTAAACGGAGACAGCGGAACTGATTAGTCCAGTAACCCAGATCAATCTTTGAACGTTCATACAGTACGTATTTGTACACAAAATACAACGTTCTATATATCGATAGAAAGCTCTCACGAAACAGAACAAGACTGGAAAAAAATATCGTCATTCCATTTCATAACGAGAGAGAAATCTCAAGATGAAAATTCAGGTATCTTGGCCTCCGCACTCACTGCACGAGCAAAGAATATATTTCAAATTTGATTTTAATTTTTTTCTGGGCACCTGCCTCAATATCACAGGGCAGCTACAAAAAGAGTTTCTGTTTTCACCCTAGAATCCACGACTAGTCGCATAGAGAAGACTGAGACAATCGACGAACAGGGTTGCAGACCGGACGGTCGATGCCACATTACATAATCCTCTAGCACCCTAAACGGAGGCCTCTCTTTCCGTTTACGCTTGCACTGTGCACTACATACGTGAGTTCTCAAACCACCTCTCCTTGCAATTTTCTTTTCTGTAAATGAAAACTAACCACTAACTTGATTTCTTCATTATTTTTTTGAAGTTTCCTCCTACCTGATAAGTTTCCAGGCCAAGTGTCAGGTATTTTCTTTCCTGATCATTTTATTATTTCAATCTTTTTGAATAGTGTTGGGGAATATTGGATGTTACATTGCAGTTTAGGCTATTGTGTTTCATATCTTTTTATAAACTTATTGTTTTCTAATTTCTCTGATTTCTCTAATTTCTCTGAATTTGACTTTTGACAGCGGGGTATTATCCATCTTCTCTCCATGTTTTTCAATTATTATTTTTGTACCGTACTTGGTTCGAGAACTAATTTATTTTCTCACCTAGAGTTCATTGGCTGAAGCTCTAGTAGGATTTTCATCTAATATTTCTGAATATTTATTTTATCTAAGTTATTTATAATGGTTCTTGTTGATGAATTCAATTCATAACTCATGAGGTAGAAGGCTTTTTATTTTCTCTACTTAGTATTCACTCATTTCTTATCTAGTTTTTGACTAAATGTTTGTAATGATTTTTATTAAGTAATTTATATAGCATGACTGAAACAACATACGTTTGATGGATGTATCAATTCTTTATCTAACGTGGTTGGCTGATGACATATATTTGAGATATTTCAGTCATCGCGGACAGACGGTGGAGACAATTTCCTTCTGATAATGTCAATTATCATAGGAGAAGGCGCCCTAGTGGTTCACAAGTTATCTGCATTCTGGAGGATTTGTTAGACATGTACGAGCGCTTGCGGAACGCTTTGAGACTCGGAGTAACACACGCTCCGGTGTTGAGGTGATTGTTGGATGGTGCAGCCGGTCGTATAGATGCATTGGAGAGAAATGAGAGCTCGTGCAGAACATATCGCAATGCATGTGGATGATCGAGACGAGTTCGGAGTTGAGCTGGAGGAGCCAATGATAGTTGATGGTAGTCAGCAAGTAGTCCCAGACAGTCAACAAGAGCATAGGAACGTTTCGAGTGCATCGAGCATGGCTAGAGAAGCATCGCATGATGAGCTGGAGGAGGAGTGGATTTTAGAGACCGATGATGAACCACGTATATGACAACCATCAAAGTATGGACTTTGGGGTCGAGGGAAGATTGTAGAGTTTTGCGAGGTCTTTCGTGTGAAATGTCCTCATGTGAGGTGTGTGTTGTATTGCACGACTCCTGTGATCACCGAGTTGCAACAATGTTGGCAGTTGAAGTTTGGATGCGATGTGGGTCAGACAACAGTCTTTGTGATGAGAGAAATGGAGATTGATCGTGGATCACCGCATGTGATTGCACAGATGTATCTCGCTGCATTGTGTGCAGGTGTAAGTTACACTTCAGTTGCGAGTATTTTAGATGCCATGAGACTACATGTTCCCACTGATACTCATTGGTATGACTTCCAAAGCGGAGTTGGACGAGCTGTTAGATGGTGCATTGCAGTTTTGTCGTTTTGGGAGGACGTCAAGACGACATTGCACTCGACATTGTTGTCTTCTATCAGTACGTTTTTATCACTTTTCAAATTTTGTTGTCTTTTGATTGTTAGGAATGACAATTTTTATTCTATGCTTATAATGTGATAATGATTAAATTTCTTTTGTGGTGTGCAGAACCATTAGTGTTATATGTTGATTGTAGATGGGACTCATCGCGCAATGGATACCATGGAACGGTTCCATTCATCAATGCTGCCGACAATCATGTGGTTGAAATGATTACAATGACTCGGGTGGAGGTTGAGAGCTCTTGGAGGATTGAGACAGCAGCTGTTGAAAAAGATATTGAGCGGTTGATCGAGAAGGGCATACACATCAGCGAGATTATCCATGATGATAATCATGTTGTTGATACGATAATTGATAAGAAAATGTTTCAATATTTTTAAAAAATTATAGAAAATTATAAATTAGATCATATTATTTTACTGTTTGTTTTTTATTTATTGTTCAATAGATGAAATATATTTATTATTACTCTCATACTCACATATTTTTCACTGTCATGTATTCATAGGATATGCAACCAAAAGGATCTTTGGCACAAATGCAAAGGTATTGTGACCAAGAGGAGTTACAGGAGACGCGGATGTCGACTAGTGATCGTGTTATCCAAGATGCTCGGAGCCGAAAGGAGCTTGCAGTATTTTCCATCGCTCAACTAAAGGTTTTTTGTCGAACAACTGGTCTGTCGGTATCAGGATCGAAGACAATGCTTGTGAACAGCGTTGCAGAACATCTTGCACTTCCAGCTGAAGAGTATTGGGAAGTTGAACGCACTCGCAGTTTCAAGTACCCTGAGCTTGCAGCACAAGACATTGCGTACAAACTCAAGTCTTGGATATATACATGCACGCGTAGTTTAGTGAACGGTAATGTTTTTTTACATCAAATGGCTCCAGAGTTTACATAATAGTGTTGTTCCATTGCATTTGAATATCTTCTTACATCTCTTTGTCTTTCATATTCTCAGGAGTGATACCGATCCAGGACTAATGGTTTTGGACATCTTGACTGCGGCTTCGCATTGGACGGGTGATCATTCGGATTGCAAATTACTCCTTGATGATCGTGAATGTTCATCATATGCACTCTGAGAAGGTGCAAGATATCCACACGGTGGGACCACACATCATGTTGTGCAAGCTTTTTTGGCTAAACATATAACACCAGCAAAGATGCGATTCTACACTCACTCGTGAGAGAATTACATGAGCGAGACATTTCACTCCGTCATCAACAAGTTTGCGACGAAGAGGATCCATTGAGAGCGTTCTCATGAGGCTCGACTAGCTTGTGCCACTCTCGACTGGAATGAGAATATCTGTAGGGAGGTAGTGGTAATCTATTCACGTCGACAAAATGACTCTAGCGTTCGTCGGAGACCACGGACGAATAGAGTGTTAGTACGTCGAACCATCATATGAAAAGATGAGTTCAAGAAGTGTATCTTTGGGTTTTGACTTACCACGGTGTGATTTTATTTGATGTTATCCCTTGCATGTTATATCTTTGTTACATATATCTAAATTTCATATATTTCAAAATTCATACATGTTAAAGTTTTCTTTGATGTTATCCCTTACATGGTATATTTTATCAACATATATATTAATTTTAATATTTTAATATTTCATATATGATAATATTTGTGTATATTTCTATAAAATAAAAATTATAATAACTTGATATTCTCTTTGCAGTACTATATAAATTTATTTTACTATAAATTATTATAAATTATTAAACTAAAGATTGTTAGATGACTATGTTTCTAATCATATCGCATTGTCTTATGCAGACCATGATTGTCTTCATTGAATTCTTCAAAGGAAGGAGGCAAATGTGCAGTTGTATATTTAGGACTTTTGAAACTTCTTTTCAGCTGCAAAACTCCTATATTTGATATGATTATGTCTGAAATCATTTTTTAACATTTTTATGTTATTGTGTTCTAATTTTTTCTCAAGGCACTGGTCTCTCCTTCATGAGTTGGTGGTCACATTCATCTCAATCTGCATGCAAATTTCCAGATTGACATCAAGACCATGTTTAGTTTTATTTGTGAAAAAATAGTAGTTTGTTGCAGCGTGTGACAATTTCGTCTTCAATGTGGTATTTATCCATGGGGTTTTCTTTTCAGTATTCTCAGCCCGCCAAAGTTTTAGAAGGCAAGTATTATAGAAGGTTTCTGACATCCTAACTTTGCGAAGGCAGATAAGCAAACTCCTCTGCACATAAGCTCAATTCAAAATCAAGAATGCATTCACTGATAAAAAAGATGTGCTAAACTCTTACACCTGGAAGTTCGATGATGACTGAACACATTAATACACAGATGCTCATTCTGGAATGCAATAAATAGTCACAAACAAGAAAAATGTGTAACCTCAGTGGGGATTGAACCCACTAAACCCCCGTTCGGGTTGAGGTTTCACAAGAGATGCATGTGCACCTCCTGGATCCGATAGCCGAGATGCAAATGCTCCTAATGACCTAATGCATGTAACTATAATGCTATGAGAAAGTAACAACGTATCACAAGACAGACAGTAAACTCAATCAACCTTGAATCCAACAAAAGATTCTCCTAGAGATGACCAAGTTTCTTTTACAACACGTTCAAGAATTTCTGGAAGTTGCATTTGATCACTATATCCAAACCAGAGTGTCAAATGTCCTATACACCTGGAAGCGTTTCCTTGCATTCTTCGCTTCTGTGAAAGCCGCACAAGCACGACCTAGTAGTTCAGAAACATCACGGAAGAGTACTGCTCATTGCTCCTCGAAAACTCTTTACAAGCTTCAAAATATGTTGGGAATAAATTTTGAAGCTCGTCAGGAATGACCGTAAGAGAACTCTGTAGCTTACCACCACTAACTACCTAGTGTCCCATCTCTCCCCTTCCCATCTTATCTTCGCCGTGTGCTTGTCTACAGTAAAGTCCGACATGGTTCACCACACAATTGGTCACAGACACTCGTGTCTGTAGAAACTTACGCCAATGGGAGACCAGAAACATTTCATGAAGCTGGCCTCACTATGGATAAACAAAGTTGTACCAGCATCAAGCAAACCGTCCACTTTGCTAGCAAGAAAAGAGTCGAAGAAGAGAACTTGCAGAGCATAGACACCAGCATAAGCGGAGAAAGCCAGCAATAGGAAAAACTTTCGTCAGTAGAGCTGTACTAGCACCAAGCGAACCGCCCACTTTGCTAGCAAGAAAAGAGTCGAAGCAAAGAACTTGCAGAGCATAAACAGAAGGAAGGCCAACACTTAGGAGCACAGAAGCACTTAGCAGCACAGAAGCATGGAAGACCAGCACTTAGTTTACTGTGTTTGATATCTCGTTATGGCTCTCGATTCTTGAGTGATCCATGTTCAGACGTCCAGAAACCATTCTCCACTCATAGAACAAGCACTCCCGTCCGAAGAGTCCACGAAGTCTCTCTCTTAGGCAAGTGAGTCAAGAAAAAGTGAAACAAAGTTACGGACTGGATGAAGAACATTACACTGCACTAAAAGCACCCAATGTAACTTCAAATGTAGCCACTGCCGAAGTTTACACAAAAAGTGAGCCGTAAAATCTCTGAACCGATATAACCAAACGAGCAGCCTAAGATTCACGAAGTTCCAGTTCACGAACATGTAGTCGAGCGATTCACATAGAGGAGACAAGAAGCAACACATGGAAAAGTGCAGTCCAGCGATTCATGGAGTTCCAAAGCTCTGATGTCAATGTCATCATGCGAAAACATGAAGTTTCAAACATAGAGCTATTGTGCCCTAAGCACAGTAGCTTCAGAGAGTCGGGCAGGAGAGGGCACCAGGCTGCTCGCTCTGCCGGTCCAAGTGTCTTACGCTGTATACTGATGTCCGGAGAGAATGATTTCCTCCGGGTCTTTTATACCGCAAGTGGGGTTGAACTACGAGAAGCGTAAAAATGATTTCCTTCCTTCATATTATTCACTAGGATGCTTATTCATCTCTTCTATCTGAAGATGGAAGAGTACTGCAAGCTTAATTTATTACCTAACCTTTTCGACGAGAAGGGTTAGGTAATAAATTAATGTATTTATTAATGAATATTTAGTTCAGTATGCTCCCGCACTTGTACTCTCTGAAGCGTAGAGTTTTGCACTCCACTTATGGGATGTTTATTAACGTTTCCAGTGGTGCCTGCATAAGCTGTTAGTTTATGGTTGATTTATTTATCGTGAACTTACACTGCAGTCGAAGAGCATCCACTGGAAAGTATGATTTCATGTTTTCACAGAAACCGAAACATGCTACTCCAACACATGACCCTTTCAAGAGACTTGCTATGAAGTATTAATAGTTCAATATATAGTGAACATACTTTGCTTCGCTGCCATGCATCGCACAGATAGCAGGTTTGCATGTACAATTAAAGATAACTTTAATTTTCCAAAAATTCTAGAAGCAAGAAAAAGACATCCACTGTCTACCGAGTCTTCCGCACCTAAAAAAATCACAGGCACTTTTTTTCTATAAAGCTTATCTATCCCGTATCACGCAAAAAATCAACTAACTAACTTGTGCTAACTTGAGAAAAATACTGATGCAATTTTCTCCCTCGTACTATAAGCTTCCTTTCTTCGTTGGAGAGGATTATTGGCATAAATGTGCGATGTTATTCCGTGGCAGGAGTTCGAGCTTCCGAGGTTTTCTAGAGAGTAAAAACCTCAGAAGCTCGAACTCCTGCTATGTAGTGCACTCTGCGATGGAGGAGAAGTTGTAAATATGCTGACGGATTAAATGCGGATTTTAGATGATCAAGTTCACTTGTGCCGGTTCTATTTACTTTTGCCCGTTTCTGGACTGGATTTCCATCAATTCACTACTCAGTCTGTGGAGTTTCATTCCAAGTACTGAGCGTGAAGCTTATCGGAATCGATGGTTCATGTATTGAGTAGTACTGTGGATTTTCACGCCAAGTACTAGTCATGGGCGAAACCGATCAGCACGCGTAACAATTTGAATAATCCGCACCCAAGTGGACGGATCATCAATGTCTGGAGATTCCTGGGCAGCAGCATTACAGGGATGATAGAATATATATAACAGAATACTAGTTATATACGTCAAGGAGCTCGAGGTAAGCCTGTTGCAAAACTGAGAACTGTACCCCCAAGTCTCTCAGATTATAGAACTTTATCTCTCACAACAGAATACTCCTAGCCTATTAGAACTGATAACAGATCAGACTGTTAAAACTAATCAGAAGGAGAACTTAACAGAAATATTCAAAGATGAAATGGGCACAGCTTTACTTAGACTTCATAACTGATACAGACAGAAAGGACATCCGACTCATTCCACTCTACAGAGAATGTGGGTTAATATACTATTGATACATAATTGCTGTCACCTCAAAGTGACTTACCTACCTGCTATCACAGTGCTTCTCGTGTCAAAATCATATCACAAGTCACTTTCCTTTTTTTTATCTTTTGTCTTTTTATCTTCCGCAGAGTTTAGATGTGACTCTCTAACGATATTTAACACCCTCCTTCATTAGAGCATCACTTCTTTCATACCTAGTAACTCTCTAATATGTATAAACCTTAGCTTTGGTTAAAATATCAGCTAAATGATCTTCTGATGGACAATATTCCAGCTTGACTATTTTAGCTTCAATTTTTTCTCTTATATGATGTAATCTTGTCTCCAAACTTTTTGTTCTTTCTCTGATAATTCTATTGTTAGCCAAGAACATTGCATTCTGATTATCCACATGTAATACTGTTGGTCCAGATATTTTTTCTCCTATCTCTTTTAACTTCATGAATACTTGGTAACTCAGATTCAGAATCTGGTTGAAATTCAACTTGCTCTTCACTAGGATTAGTGAGCGATGTCAACTACTCCAAGTCTGTCTCAATATCAGATTTATCAGATTCTGAATCAATCCGAGCTTCAGTTGTAGGTAGCTTAAAAATGAATATATCACAAGTTTCTTTCTCACCTTCCATCATATCAGAATCCAACTCAGAGAATCTAACATCTCTGCTGATGTGGGTATTTCTTGTAGACTGATTGTATACTTTGTAACCCTTGGTTTGCTCAGCATAGCTCACAAATATACACTTCTCAGATTTTACATCCAACTCCTGCATCTTCTCGTCACTGATGTGCATCCAAAAATCCTGAAGTGAGACACATCTGGTTTCACTCCTGTAAATGTCTCTTCATGTGTCTTCTACTGCACAGCTGTTGTATATGCTCTGTTCATAATGTAAACGGCTGTGTTGCAAGCTTCAGCCCAAAAATAGTTAGGAAGATTCTTGACCTTCAGCATGGATCTGCCACTTTCCACTATCACCCTATTTTTCCTTTCAGCTACACCATTTTGTTGTGGAGAATAAGCTATGAAAAGTTGCCTTTGAATACCATGCTCTTCACAAAACTGAGTAAAGAGGTTAGAACAATATTCTCCTCTTCCATCTGATCTGAGAACTTTAATCTTCTTGTCATTTTGATTTTCTACAAGAGCCTTGAACTTCTTGAAGTATTCAAATACTTCAGATTTCTGTTTCAAGAAATATATCCATGTCTTTCTGCTCACATCATCAATAAATGTCAGAAAGTACTTACAGCCTCCAATAGAGCTTGTTTGCATAAGTCCACAAACATCTGAATGCACCAAGGCCAACAACTCTTTTGTTCTTGCACCTCACTCCTTTGGAAAACTCTTTCTGCTTTGTTTTCCAAATATACATCATTCACATATATCTCCAGTAGTTGGTAGCTTCATCCTTGGTAGTCCTTCTACTATATGATTATCCGTCATATGTTTCAGACTTCCAGAATTCAAGTGTGCAAATCTCTGATGCCAAAGGCTTGCTTGATTATAAGAATCAACAACCATAGAGACTTCTTGGACTTGAGGCTCAACATTCAAGATATATAATCTTGACTTCTGATCTCTCCTTCCTGAAGCAATAACTCTTTGATTATGTGCAGCATCCAGCATCTGCACCTTTGTATCACCAAAAATCACCTTCATCTCATAATCTGTGATTTTTCCAACAGAAAGCAAGTTCTTAGTGAGCTTTGGAATAAAGAGTACCTCTTGTATACTCTTCAGATCTCCTTTCACTTGTTTTTACTGTCACAACTCCAGTACCTTGAACTTCACATCCTGTACCATCAGCTTGAGTAAACTTAGTGCCTGCAGTTGCTGAAAAGTCCTTCAAGAGTAATCTTTGGCTGGTCATGTGCTTAGAATCACCAGAATCAATGTACCAATTCTTATCTTCTGTTGTTGTAGATATCAAGCTGGTAATAAACATATTACCAACATCCTTCTCTTCTTGTGCATCTTCTTGAACAAAAATATTACTTGATGTAGAATTCTGACCTCCATTTGCCTTTCTAGATAACAATCTTCAATCTTGTGACCTTTCTTTCTATAGAAAAAACAAGTTCCCAACTTCTTTCTGCACTCTTCAATCTTGTGGCTTTTCTTCTTACAGAATGAGCAGAAAGTTGTGCCTTGATTTCTTGAGTAGGAAGACCCATGTTTCTGAGATTGCTGCTCCTCTCTTCTGTAAGTCTTCACCATAAAAGGAGATCCTTAATTTTTCTGAGGGAAAAACTTTCTGATCAGCTGCTCTCTTCATGTAGTAAACTGCACAACTCCTCATAAGTTGGCATCTCTCCTTTCTGTTGATATCAAAAACAAAATGAAAATATGAAGTACTAAGACTATTTAAAGTTATAAAAACCAGATCTTCATCACCATATGCCCCTCCTGCTCTAGTGAGCTGCACATAAATACCATCTATCTTCCCAAGGTGCTCATGAATATCTGCACTCTCATCCATCTTGATAGAGTGTAAATCATTCTTCAACTTTGCTACTCTATTTTTGCTCACATTATCATATCTGATAGCTAGCTTCTCCCAAGCTTCTCTTCATGTATCACAAGCCTCAATAGCAAGCAAAATATTAGATAATGCTCTAGTTTGCTTCTTTAATGAATCTTAGAGTTTCGAGAGAACTCTCATCATAAAATGGAGCAAGCTTCTCGTCTCCAGAAACCACACCCCATAAATCCTTCTCACTTAGAATGGCTTTCATGATCAGTTTCCAGGAACTGTAGTTGTTAGGACCTGAAAGTCTAGTGCTCTCATTGAAACCAAACCCACTGAAAGTAGCAGCCATGGATGTTATCTTGCTGAAAAGATGAGTCCAAAAAAATCCTTAAAATTAAATACCAGATTATCAGAATCTTAAACCCTTAGCTTGAGCAACCTGTGCTCTGATACCATGTTACAAAACTGAGAATTGTCCTCGCAAGTCTCTCAGAATATAGAACTTTATCTCCCACAACAAATACTACCAGCCTATTAGAACTGATAACAGATCAGCCTGTTAAAACTAATCAGAAGGAGAACTTAACAGAAATATTCAGAGATGAAATGGGCACAGCTTTACTTAGACTTCAGAACTGGTACAGACAGAAAGGACATCCGACTCATTCTACTCTACAGAGAATGTGGGTTAATATACTATTGATACATAACTGCTGTCACCTCAAAGTGACTTACCTAACTGCTGTCACAGTGCTTCTCACTTCAAAGTCATGTCACAAGTCACCTCTTCCTTTTTTTTATCTTTTGTCTTTTTACATTCAGCAGAGTTTAGATGTGACTCTCTAATGATATTTAACAAGCCTGGCTCAGTAAGGCGGATACCGCACTACTTGTTTAAAATATATATTAAAAGCTCTAAAAGACTAAAACTTGTTTTCTCTTCAACAGTCAACCTATCTCAGTGTAGTCATGCTCTCAGATTGATCGAGCAATGGGTGCTGTATGGATAAATGCATACGTCATTTTCCTTTAACCCTTAATTTTGTTGACATCAAAAGCACAAGGAGGTTGCTTATTACGATAGTCTCGATTTGTGTTAAGCCGTAGAAAGCCGAACCGGTAATTGATCGTTCAGAATCGTTGGGGCCCATGATTCCGTGAATACAGTCGAGGCGGCCTGGTCCTAGGGTCGGGATGAAAAATGGCATGGGGATGACGCATGGTCGAGGTGGGACAGGAAGGAGTGAAGCAGGCAATAAGTGAGTAATAAAATATTCAGCCCTCCTATAAAGGAGTGGAACTCAGCGCACTATAGCAGCGTTCTGATTCTCATTCATTTATTAGGTCCTCATGCTTGCTTATTCACTATATTTGAGGCTGTATATTCACCCATGTACACTTAGACAGTGTACATGGGTATAATTTAGAGCTAACCTTTTCTTAGGAAGGGTTAGCTCTAAATTATAGCCTCAATGATTTGACTCGGTTCATAACAGAGATTGACTTATAGTCGGATGGTTCTAAGGATGGTTACAGTGTTTATGGGTTTTCAGAAGGACATGTGTTTCGTTTCTATGTGATAGTCAAAATTAGATTTTTTAAATTTAGTGTTTTAAATTTAGATATTTGTCGTCTTTCATTACACCCCGAGCGTTAAAGTTCCTTCACTTGTACATTTAAATGTATATTTAAATGTACTGTGCACCCCCTCCCCCCACCAAAAATACACCCCCCAATAATCAAACTCTTGGCTGGCTGCAATCCCCTTTGGAACGGTGAAGTATTTATACCATTTCTGTCTTTTTCCTGTTTCTTGTACAAGTCCGTGGGGCAAGATATTCACCTCTTCCATCTGAAGATGGAAGAGGTGAGCAAGCAAGCATCATTCATTTATACCTTAACCCTTCCGACGGGAAGGGTTAGGTAATAAATGAAAGTATTTAATTAATGTACCGTTACTGTGAACTAGGCTCCCGCACTTGTACTTCCTGAAGCGCAAACTTCTGTACTCCACTTATGGGTTTTCTAATCATTTTTTCATGTCTCCAGGAACAACTAACATATAACATTTAATGCTATTTGATACTTTTATAGAACTTAATCTAGAATATTCATATAACACTTACATCATTTTCGGTATCTTAAAGAGAGCAAAAGTATAGAAGTTGATCGAGCATGCTTATTCAGCTAAACACTGAGTCTGTTTGAATTCTGCTCCAAATAGATTCTCTACCTGCTTTGAGAAGGTACGTGATCGTTGAGAGAACTGAAGATTTGTTCTGGACTTTCGCTGAACATTCAGATTTGGAGACTTAGTAGGTTCATTTTTCTTTGTAATGAGCTCGACTGTACGCGTGCTACTAGTACTCTAACTCAAAAACTTTATCTAATGCTTGGACACTCGTTTGTTGGAATGGAATCCGCTTCAGTACTGGTTTTGATGTAGCTAATTATATATGTGATGACTATAAACTACTTATACTCGACATTTGGATGTGTTGTATCGATGGAGACTAGATCGACGTGCTGTCTGAAGATGTCGTGCGCAGCGGGTTTTATGCTGCTGGTTCTTAGGGTCGGTCCGCACCACCCATCTTGTATTGTCAGAGAGTCCAGCTTTTTCGGGACACGTAGGTTCGGTAAATTACAACTTTCCCAAACTTGCTTCTCTATGCACTTTCGTTCATTTCGGAGTCTACTTTTAGATGAAAATTACATTTTGTGAAATGAACGAGAAGAATCAGAGTTTAGTATATTTAGTTAATTTTTAGTCACTTTAGTGTTGGACGCGCATGTTTGGGAGTTTTGTGAGCGAGATCTCAGAACTAAAACTAAGAAGTGAAGCACACTGATTCAGATCTGAGAACTGAAATATACTTAGTGCTGTTAGAGAACCAAACGAAATGAATACTCTCTCTGTAGAAGAGATATCAATAAAGAGATCAGTCAACTCATCATCTCCCAAGAGAAGTTGTTATATACTTTAATTTATAGACAAGAAATTAGTCACTAGTCAGTCATTAGTTATAAAGATTTGACTGAGATTAACATATTAGAGGTGACTCTAAAGATGTAGAAGAGATATCAGTAAAGAGATCAGACGACTCATCATCTCCCAAGAGAGGGTTGTTTTATACTCTAATTTATGGACAAGAGATTAATCACTAGTTAGTCATTAGTCATAGAGAATTGACTGAGAATAATATATTAGAGGTAACTATAAAGAGATTTTATTGAGAATAATATATTAGAGGTGACTGCACTAGGAAGTTTATCTCTTGGAATATGTAGGAAATTTTAATGTTTTCACTATATGAAATACACGTATGTAGGGAAACTGGTCATCAAGGAAAATATGGTAGGTTTAATATTTTATCTAGGGAAAAAGTTTAATTTTCCTATGTTAAGGAAAATTATTTCACAGTTTCAGAGATGTAGGTTTTATGATTTCATAATTTTCTACATCATAGAAATATATAAGTTTTATAGGTATAGGTTATATACCAATATAGGTTTTCAAATAAACATAAAATGCTTTGTAGGGAATGTTTTACCTTCATAAATAAGTAGATGATTTTCTTGTCTCAATTAACATTCAAGAATCTTACGTAATCCGTCCAAGAGTTATTTTGATAACCCCGAGATGGAACCACTTAAAAATTTTTAATTTTTAAATTCAAATTTTTTTCCACTTTTCACTTTGTTAGATAGCATTTATTGATGTGGTGTTTTATATTCTATCCGCACGTATGGAGAACTTGATATGAAAAAACCCATGAGATCTGGAATGGCTTGATTCGAATAACAGTGAAGACTGAAGTAGAACAGAATAGTAAACGCCAAAGTAACGATAATAAAATCATGAGACACTTTACTAAGCTTCAGTCCATTTTACAGGATGGTTTGAGCTGTACTGTATCGGTTTGAATTGTGTACAAAGTTGTCGTAAATGATGAAAATTAAGCTCACGACAACAGCCAGATGATTTTAATACCCATTCACCCAAGTTTGTTTTCCTCAACCAGATAACAGAGACAGTTCCTCCACCTAATATTGATCGATGAGTAACTGCATCACTGCTACAGGAGTCCTCCTGTATAAGATTCAAATCTGCATTCAAATTTTCATCTCCGTCCGTCGAGATTGTATTCTGCATAGTATCCAACTGAATATCTACACTTCTGATAACACACAACTATAAGGCACTGATAGAACATCTTTCTAAATGTTGTGCTAACATTACATCTGCTACTTCAGGGTATGGTGGAGGATGGGTCACACATCCAACTCTATACATGAAGTCACGAGGTCGATGGTCTTCCATCTCCAGAGCCAATACTTCATTTGGCCGCTGTCTCTGTAATGGAATGAACTTGTACCCGAGTTGAGAGATTGATCTATAGTTATCTGCTTCAAAACTCTTCTCCCTGGCATCCAAGAGCTGCATGCCTGAAATTTCATCAATCTTTGGCTCTTCCGTCTCGACAGCAGGCCTGGCGGTGCATGTTGTGATGTTGAAAAGCCATCTGCACTCAAAGAAGATCTCAGTCATATCTTGACATTTGTGATAAAAGAAACGCACGATTCTTGCTTTCCAGTTCCAATAAAAGGTGATTTCTTTGTTGTTGTCTTCTAATACAACAACATAATCACCTGGGCGAAAGATCATTCCTCTCATCATGACAGACTTCAGAGCTATAACATTCTCACTTCAGATAATATTCTCTATATCTGAGACTATAAACTTAGAACTCCAAAACTTCATCAAATAATCTCTCAGTCCTCTGTGGTTGAGTTCACCTCGCTTTGGTATCTTAGACCCTACAGCTATTCCTTTCCTAAGTACCTGCACACAAGAACTAGTAAATGCTTCAACTGAAACAGCGTTCCAAATAGATTGTGCTAGATCTTGGATTGGCACTAGTACAATGTGCTTCATACGTGACTCTTGACACACTGTTGAAGTCTGTGACAAACCGCCAACACCATGAAGATACTGATATATCTTTTGTTGTATCCTCTGATATGACAACAAACCATCGTCGTCTGTCCATATCTGTGCACAACAGGCACTGAAAAACACCCGTGCGTGATGGGCTATTAAAATAGCTTCCATGTTCTGTCGATTCGTGCTGACATTATTGTATCTCGATACCATCCTCTCAAAACTGTAGCACCAGTATACGTAAGATGGTCCATGACGATGAATATCATCTATCATTTCTCCATTTCCTGAAAACCATCGAACATTAGTTCACCCAAAAAATCACAACTAATGCAAAATACGAGCAAAGTCATGATCGGATCTAACAGAAGTACATGATCAGAGCAACATAAAGCATAGTATTACTAGTCAAAGAGACAGATCAAGACGAGACCATGAAGGTGCACATAGTGAGAAGGTAAAACAACCTGTAATCTTACCTGCCACATGCTCCAGTATAGATCCATTCGCACCAAGAAATTCTTCTACTCGTATTCTCCATTCTTGAATCAAGAAATCCAGTTCAGACTATAGCCCCAAAATCTGTCACCCACTGGGGATTATATACTATTGTTTTTGGACTATAATTTCTTTTGGAAAGGATTCAATGGTCTCTGTGCACAACCATAAAAATAATTAAGAAAATGACGCGAGAATATGTTAAAAATTATACATACGATGCGCGAATGGTTAGATCAAGTCACTGAGAGATTTCGTGCAGCTGCTACGCAAACCTAAGGACGGGTTTTCACTCTATCGGTGCAAATCTGACTATGCTCTGGTTTGCACTATACTTTTTCCCGAACATAGACTGCTACTTAAGAAACATTCTTTTGGGTACCGAACTTCTCGTTTCCACTACAGTGGTATATATAGGTGATATTTCTTTTATAGGCCCACAGACAGTGTGAAACCTAACAACATCCTTACGAGAGTCTAGTTTAGTGACTGGTTCTGGAATTTGTACCCAACGAAATCAGATTGTACTAAGAAAAATCACAGGTAGGAGTCGGTAATATATGACAGTGCTCTGTGAGCTTTTGTTCCGGTGGAAGAAAAGGTAATGGGAACGCAGCACTAAAAGAACAATCAAAACACACCATGTCATTTGTTCCACCACAGTGGCAAACTGGAAGGATCATCGACAGTTGTTCTGTCAGGGATCCACAGTCTCAAACATCTTTTCAGACAGTCGTCCACAGAAGTTCTTCCATCCTTGACACAACTTTTCACTTTAACGCCTGTAATTTTTGTGTTACAGGTGGAGGTCTGAGTCACCCTTCTATGACCCTTAGTTGCAGACAAAGAAGGACCTTAGCTTACCCTGATATCACACAGGGGTTTCGGTACTTGAACATGTGGGTTATGGACCCACCACGCTTCCACTTGGCTACTCCGACTCTACATAAATTGACGAACTATTAAGGGGAGTCAACGTTGAAACTTTCTCTGTATATTCTTCTCCCGTGGATGCAATTACGGCTTCAGCTAGACATTAACGGACGATTTATAAGAACAACTCCGGAAGGTGTCCACAAGAAATCACTCACGACGTTTTCGTATTGATCTTTTGTCGTTTCTAGAGTGAGTGACTTCAGGGGAAAACTAAATACTTAGCTTATGAACTGTAACTGTAGAAAATAACAAATAGTTCATTACGAAGTGGATATAGCTGTTCAAAATGTCATTTTCTGATCAACCGCACTCTTAAACAAAGTTGTCTCTGTCTGCTCTTATGTCAGCTTTCCTTTGATTGCAATAGGAGCAGTTCAGGCAACTTTGTTCGGAAATCTAAGTTGTCTGGGAATCTTTGTGCTTAACTTTGACTCCCCCTATTGTTTATCAACTCCTCATAAGAGGTTATTTTATAATGTCAGTGACACTTTTAATATTTTAATGGCGGACCTAAAGACTTGATCGTACAGCCGAATGGGCGGGCTCACGTCTATTCATCCTCAATACAAAGATTATACAGCATCATTCCAGAATCATCCTCTAACACGTTGCTTGCTGCCCGCTATTATTTAAACCTAGATTTAAGGTATCGATTTTTCTCAAGCAACCTAAACCGGAATCCAGCAGCCGCACCGCAGAGCGCCAAAGATGATCCAAAACAAGTCGCGTAGAGTTAAAAGGGCCCATTCGCACCTGATGAAAATACTTATGATTGACAAGCTTTTTCGATTGCCGAACCAGGAGGGCCAATCCGGGAAAAGCTATGGCTTTTGATGCCAGTCTACTTAAAAAAGAAGCCTGGTTCACATCATGCATAGCTTCTTCGGTGCTTATCCACAAAATATGAAAAATGAATTTTTTTCGCACCAAAAGTATGCCAGTTCAGATTGTTGGGGTGGAAACTTATAATTTCATTTCAGTGAGACAAAGTTTCCTCGGGAACTAGTCCTCAACTACCTCTTTTTGACTTTGTGTGCCCAAACGGCATCTTGTACACTTACTTTCTCACTTTGTGGGCCACATGTGGATCTCGACCACTCGCTCGTGTCAGCGGAAAGTTCTAACACCGAGGGGCTAACCGGCATTCTTTGTATTCTCAACCGGTTGGAAATCTGAAAAGTCGGGTTGAAATTATGTCCAGCGCGAAAATTTGTAAGTTAAAATTTTGCAAAACGACAAGTTACCTGTTAAGAAAACCGGAAGGATTAATAAATGACTGAAAAAAACCGGTTCTATTTATTACCTTCGGATAATTTCCGGTTGGTGAAATTTTTTACCCCGAGCGCTGACCCCGAGTGAAACCTGTCAGCTTGATGAAATCTTACTCTTCTTTATTGAGAAATACAAGTATAAGCAGGTGCGCACTCAGCAAGCTTTTTCAATTGCCGAACCAGGAGGGCCAATCCGGGAAAAGCTATGGCTTTTGATGCCAGTCTACTTAAAAAAGAAGCCTGGTTCACATCATGCATAGCTTCTTCGGTGCTTATCCACAAAATATGAAAAATGAATTTTTTTTGCACCAAAAGTATGCCAGTCCAGATTGTTGCGGATGGAAACTTATAACTTCTTTTCAGTGAGACAAAGTTTCCTCGGGAGCTAGTCCTCAACTACCTCTTTTTGACTTTGTGTGCCCAAATGGCATCTTCTGCACTGACTTTCTCATTTTGTGGGCCAGAAGTAGATCTCAACCACTCACAAGTGTCATCGGACAGTTTCTAAATGAGTACACCGAGGAACACGTGTCAGCTTGATGAAATCTTACTCTTCTTTATTGAGAAATACAATTATAAGCAGGTGCGCACTCCGCTGTTGTTACCAAGCCTAACTGAAAGTCTCAAACCCGAGCAAGATGCAGGTGCGAATGGGCCACTTGACTCTGTTATTACCATGGATTGCAACAAGTAATTGCACTTCACTTGACATCCCACGTGTTTAGTAGACTTCTACCAAGAACTAAATCACCATGGAATCACTTTACTTTACATTCCATGCATTTAATTGACTTTCACCAAGACTGATGGAAGGCAAGTAACGAGAAACGATCGCCATGAATAGGCTCACAAGGAATAATGAATCTTCTCTACTCTTTGATTACTTCCGGATATTATCAAGTCATCTAGGTACAGTAACAGTACACAATACCTTGAGAAGTAATCAAAACATAAAAGTTTGGACCACCTCTTGTAAGAGAGAAGCTTTGTTGCTTCAAGAAGGTGTCCATTCTTGTGTACCAAGCTCTTGGAGTTTGTTTGAGACCATACAATGTCTTATGCAGCTTGCATACTAATTGTTCACCTCCTTTACGAACAAACACAAGTGGTTGCTGCAAGTATATATTTTCTTGAAAAAACTCATTAAGAAATGCATTCTTAACATCCATTTGTAGACATTTCCAACCATTTAGTTTTGTAAGAGCACAAAGAACTAGAATTGAGTTGAGTTTTACCACATGTGTGAAGATCTCTTGAAAATCTTCTCCTGCAGTCTGCAAGTAATCTTTGCAACAAGGCAAGCCTTGTATCTCTCAATAGATCCATCCGCTTGTCTCTTGATCTTATAAATCCACTTACAACCAAGTGCTTTCTTGTTTGATGGAAGAGGTACTAAGCTCCAGGTTGCATTTTTGAGTAATGCATCATATTCTTCTTGCATTGCACACCTCCATTGATCTTTACTGAAAGCCTCCTTAAAGAAATAGTTTCTCCATCACCTTGAGGTTCAGCCATGACAATATAATCCTCTAGCCTTGCAGGAACCTTCTTTGTTCTGATGGGTCTCCTTCGTCGAGCAGCAAAATTCGAATCTGGAGTAGTCTGGTGTATGAGAAGAGAATATGCTGTAGTTGGACATGATTCAGTAACTTCAACTTGTGTAGGTGGCGGTTCTTGCTGAGGCTCTTCTCCATGATTCTCCGAAGTAGGTGTTTGAATTGAGAGAGGTGGCATGTCAGGAAGATATTGTGAATTTTGATATGGAGGGACTTCTAAAAATACTACATCTCGACTGATGATGCTCTTTCTTGCAGCACTCAACAGATTATATCACTTTTCTCTTGCTGGATATCCTATGAATGTACAGATCTGAGATCTATCATCAAACTTTTGGAGTAATTGTTGAGGAGTTATAACATATGCTTTACATCCAAAAATTCGTACGTTATAGAGGTCTGGTTTCTTCCATGTGAAAGCTTCGAATGGAGTTTTGTTGTTCACAGTATTTGTTGGAATTCTGTTAAGAAGATAAATCACAATATTCACAGCTTCAACCCGAAGATCTTTTGGAAGATCTTGCTCAAGAAGAAGACTTCTTGTCATCTCCACAATAGTTCTGTTCTTCCTTTCAACCACTCCATTTTGCTGAGGCGTGTAAGCCATAGTCAACTGCCATAGTATCCCCTTCTCAACAAATATTTGTCATCAGCCTTGGAAGTGAACTCTCACTTCGTAGACTCTTCAGTAGCTGTCCAATTTGTCTTTCCACCATGTAATAAGCTGTTGAAGATGTGAGAGTGCTTCAAACTTCTTAACAAGAAGAAAATCCAAATATATCTCGAGAAGTCATCAACAACCAGCATGAGGTTCTTAGATCCTCCAAGCAAAATAGTCTCATTAGGTTCACAAAGATCTGTATGTAAGAGTTGAAGGATTTCTGTTGCTCGTGTTACAATAGATTTGAAGAACTTCCTTCGAGTTGCTTAGACTAGAGACAAACTTCACACAGAGTGTTAACGAGGACAAGTTTGGAAACACCAAGGGTCAAGTCCTCATTGTACAACTTTTGCATTTTTTGACAGTGTAAGTGTCCAAGTCAAAGATGTCATAATTGACTCATATCTGTTACAGCAGCTAGAACTGGAGCAACCAAAGGTAAGGCTTGTAGGGTCAACCTTCAGCCCTATAGTTACCACAGATCCTTGGTCGAGAATAGAACATCCTTGTGCATCAAATGATAGTTGAAACCCATTTGCAGCAAGTTTATCAACACTCAAAAGATTATGCACCACACCAGGTATAAACCAAACACCTCCAATGGTTCTGATCTGACCTGAAGGTAGCTTAATACGGATGTTACCTTCTCCTTGGACTTGATATCTCTTACCATCGCCTAGATGTATCTCTGGTCCATTCAGAGGATGAAAATCTTCAAACCGCTCTTTCTTTGATGTGATGTGGTTTGATGCTCCAGAATCAATCCACCATTGTTGGTCATGAATATCTGTGTACATGGTAGTGAAGAATAGCTTCCCTTCATGATCAAATGTCTTTATGAAGTTACCTCTGTTGGTGTTTGAACGTTGATCAAAGGCCTTCTTTCAGCACTCATATGCGAAGTGACCACGTTTCTTACAGTGGTTGCAGTTCCCAAGTTTTGGTTTGTTGGAGTTGTCCTCTGAGTCACATTTGTTGAACTTGCCCCGCTTGTTGTCCCAATGCTCTTTTTGTTTTGATTGTGTGTCTTGAGATCTACCACATTTATGATCTCTCCTCTTGGAGAAGAAAGCAGCATCAGTAGTGGCATTTGTTTGAGTTGACTTAGTCTCGATGTTCATAGATTTTTGCAAAGTTAATGTCTGCAATACTTCAAATATGACAGACTTCTTGCGTACATCCACAGCTTTGACAAAATGCTCGTATGGTTCCGATAAGCTCTGGAGCACTATCAGCACCAAGTCGTCCTCATCTATACCTTCACCCAGATTCTTCAGTTGTTGTACCAACCCTTTAACTGTATTGAAGTGCTCTTCGAGTGAGATGCCTGCAGTCATTTGAAAAGTATTCAACTTTCTGCGTAACATTCTCTTCCTCCATCGAGCTGCTCCTTCGTGCTTCTTGGTGAATGTATCTCAAGCATCTTTTGAAGTTTTAGCCTCCAAGATATCTAAGACTTCCGAGTCTATGATGGTCATCTTGATGACGGCAAGTGCTTGTTGATCTCTTTTGTTCTAAGCTTTGACAGCTGCTGGTGATTCAAAAGGTCTTTCTTCATCACCTAGCACTATGTCCCACAAGTTGTAGTTCTCTGGAAAATGGCTTGAATCTTGAAACACATATTGGATAGTTTGTGCTATCCAACTTATGATGATCATGAAGCGAGTTATCATTAACGTTAGCCATAGATAGAAAGTAAAGTAGCTGAGGAAAATCTGGAACTCCCCAAAGTGGTTGTGGAGCTGGAAGTAGTGTCTATGATATATTACTTTGCAATCTTGTCCAGCATGGCAAAAATCTCAAAAATGCCAAAATTGATCGTTAAGGCCTTCAAAAGTGCAATCAAAGTTCCGTTGACCAAGAGTTCGTCAAAGTGTAACTTCTTTATACGAGCTCCGTTTGGATCGAAAGTTGAACCGTTGGAAAGCTCCTTCCAAATCCCTTAGACAAAAATGGAACCTTTGTAACTCCAAATCCACTCTCAGATTTGTCTAATTCGATCTCCTTCCTCTCTAAAAATACAGTCAAAGGTGATTTGATCGGAAAGTTTTGTCTTCTTTTTCTCTTTACAGTTGAAAGTGATTTGCTCACTCTATGTCTTTTTCACTCTCTGGTTCCTCAATCTCCTTGCTAATGCTCGTACCTAAGCTCTGATATCATGTTAGAGAACCAAACGAAGTGAATAGTCTCCTGTATAAGAGATATCAGTAAAAGGATCAGTCGACTCATCATCTCCCAAGAGGAAATTGTTATATAGTCTAACCTATGGACAAGAGGTTAATCACTAGTCCCTCATTACTCATAGATATGTTACTCTAGAGATGACTATAGAGGTTAATATACTAAACATTATCTTTAACAGAAACTAGACAAGTCATCCTACTCTGTGATTATGAAAATTAACAATCTGAATGCTATTGATGCGATTATGCTCCCGGACTGAAATACTGAAATTCTTTCAGTACTCGAGCTCATTTACTTCGAAAGAAATGAACTGGAAGCAAAGGTAGCAGTCGTCCGCTTGTTGAGAACTTGAGATCCAGTCATCTCTCACTTACCTCCAGGCGCTATTCAGAGGGTCATTCCTGTAAGCTACAAGGACCTGTTGAATTCTGTCAAGCGTGCTCTTAGGGAAAAGAGGGGTCCTTGTGTTATATATCATTAGAGGAATGTAACAAAACAAAAGACAAAAGAAGAAGGGGGTGACATGTGACAAGACTCTGACTTGAGAGGGACAATGACAGCAGTCAAGCAAGTCTCTTTAAAGTAGAAGTAGTAATTTATATGCAGCATATTAACTCACATTCTCTGTATAGTAAGTATAGTTGTACCAGATCCGAAGTAAAAAATGCACCGTTTATTTCAGGATATTTCTGATACTGTTATCAGTTCTAAGATGCTGATAGTATTCTGTTGGAGAGATAAACTTCTCAGATTCTGAGAGCATCTTGCATTATCAGCACTACAGCTCCTTGTAACACCTTGTACCTTCTAAAGCGAGGACAAGGATCCTGCAACAACATCCATCCTTATCTAAGTTCATGCCTGAGAGGCTCTGACTCTTGTTAGCCAAAAATTAGCGCGCCGTCTTTTCAAGATGAATGCTTCTTCGTGCATGATTGCACTTTTCAAACCACAACCTGAGCTCTTCCACTACTTCAGCACCGGGTAATACTCGTTGTTATGCACGCAATGGATTCCAGAACTTCGGTCTATGCTACTGAACTACGAAAAGCGTAAAAATGGTTTCCTTGTGTCATAAAAGTGTGATTTTATCCCGTGGCAGGTTTTTACTCTCTGAAACCTCGGAAGCTCGAACGCCTGCTCTCTAGTGGACTCGGCGACGGAGGAGAAGTTGTAAATATGCTGACGGATTTAACGGGGATTATTTTTATCAAGTTCACTCGTGGCGGACTTTAATTCTATTCACTTTGCCCGTTTCTGCCAGGCGACGCGCCATCTTTGCAGCCGCCGGCCCTGGACCAGTGGGCTTCCATATAACTCCGCAAAATCTGTACCGAAAGATGAAAGCGATTAGTTTTGGTACTTAATTTAACTAATAAACTTAAAAAAGAAGAACTTGGACAAACTCATTAATTACCCTTCAAACAAAGGGAAAAGTGGAAAAGTGGAAAGTGGTCAAGCTGTCAAGTGGCATTGTCAAGACAGGCCAATCGGATTTACAAGTTCCGTAAATCTGTACTCCACTCTCCATATAACTCGGACTCCATAGATTCATTTGAATAAGCAGCAGAAAGGCCTAGGTGAGCAGAGCACGAAGGTTTGACTACAGATGAGTTCGATGAGTTAAGGGTTTAGGGAGCAGATTTCTGGAGCAGACCTGCTGATCGAAGATATCGAAACCTTTAAGTCCTCTCCATCTCGAGCTCCTAACCAGAGAGAAGACTTTCTTGAAATTCATCTGGAACTAGACTTCGAAGTTGAAATGACGTCAACGTCCGTCGATCAGAGTAAGCCTTGGGCTGTTTCGATCGAGGCAGAACTTAAAGCTCATGCGGGCGATCGGGGAAATGCAGGTCGACCTTCCGTGTGTCGAGTTCCATCGTTGATAAAGGCGTTGAAGCCACAAATGTATCAACATCAGGTCCTATCTCTTGGTCTCTACGACAGGGATTTTGTAAACATGGCGCATATGGACAAGCTGCAGCTGAGAGTAGTTAGCGAGTTTCTGGAGCAGATCAAGGAGACGGTAAGTTCTTGGGATGCTCTGTGTGAATGCGTGGCAGGACCTGTAGAGAAGGCGGAGGAGCTTCGGCAGTTTTATCATGTTGGTCCAGGCGAAAGTCCCGTTAACCCTATAACGGCACGGTCTGTGCTTACATTCGATGCAGTGTTCCTGTCGGTTTTCGTATTCCTTTTGCCAGTACGCAATCAAGAAATACGGCTGAATCCCCAAAGATTTTCTGACATCTTAGTCCAAGAGGGTCTGACACGGATTCACCAGATACAAATTCATGAGGACATATTGCTGTTTGAGAATCAAATTCCTCTCCGTTTGGTCTGGCAAGTATGGAATCAATTTCTGTCTGTGGATAACTCAGACCATGGTTTCAACACTCATATAAGACGCATCCTCTCCCGTGGCTTGTTATCGAATCTACCCTCATTGGAGTCCTTCATGTCTGATAATCACATTTCTTTTGTAAAATGTTCTCATCTCTTACATTGTCTATACATGGCCGTCTGCAATGATAAAACACCTGGTCCAGCATCTGATTCTGCGGCTCAATCTCAGTCTCCACTGCACCCCGAAAGAACGACTACATCTTTCATTCATGGTACAGTTGCCTCCGGGATAACACGTATGTGTGCAGCTGTCGCACATTGGACTCGTATAGAGAGATGGGTGGGGAGAAGGCGTACGCACACCAACGGCTCCCGTAGAGAGAGATCTTTGCCAACCGCCACAGAGCTTCATAAGGCAGGAGTTAAATTCAGAGGATCCGGAGAAGACACAAGCGTAAGTGAAATCAGGCTCGAGAAATCCACCTTCAGGGCTACTCTTTACCTTCAACAAATCGACATTTATGATAGCACTGAGATGGTTCTGCGCAATCTCTCCGCATTTGAGACGATGAGCAGCAACGACTATAAGATTGTATCTTACCTGCTAGTCATGGACAATCTCATCAACACCGCGGACGACGTTCGGTTGCTGATGAAGGGAAACAATCCAGTCATCGGTGTCAATCACCTCGGCTCGGATAATGACATCGCTGAGCTATTTAACGCTATGAATCAAAACGTGATTGCTTTTGACAATTCTGGAAGGTATGAGAGGATAACGAAAGAAGTGAACGACTGGTGCGCGCAGAAAACGAGGCAGAATGTCATACGATTTCTTGATAGATTCGTTGATAGGCCGTGGATCCTCATTTCTTCTATAGCGGCAACGCTGCTTCTGGTCATGACTGCATTGCAGACCGTTTATACCGTGAAAGGCTTTTATCAACAGACTTGATCGTTTGGTCCACCGGGACTTTCCAGACTCGTTCTCACTACCAAATTATCAGCTGCAATTTTACGGCAATGTTATCCGAAGGAGATCTGTTAATATAACTTTTGGGTCTTTCATTACAGTATGGGAGTAGTGTCGAAAATACAAACCTCATCCTCATGTCTGACACTTAACTATTCTGAGTAACTCCTCGGCAGCACGTGCTGGCCATACTGTGACAGTCAAGACCGAGAACCGTTCTGCTATTGTAGCGATTGAGAGCATGTGAATATTTTCAGCATGCGCTCGGCGCGAAGAGTAAATCCTCATACTTAAGCAGGATTAGAATCCACCACAGTATATATTAGGATAAATCCTCATACTTAAGCAGGATTAGAATCCACCACAGTATATATTAGGATGTAAACCTCTTGCTTACACACCTTCTTCAGTTCAATCGACCTTGGAACGTACAGTCGTGAAAATACTGTTCGCGACCAGTTTCTATCGTACACACAGCTCCTCATTTTCTTCATGGTATCAGAGCGAGGTTAGGTGCGATCAGACTGACTAACACCAGTTTGATCAAGTGACAGCAGTCTCGAATTTAAAAGAGTGAGCAACAGTGAGGAGAGTCAGTGAGAAGATGAGGAGCTGTAGCCGAGCGATTCACATAGAGGAGACAAGAAGCAACACCTGGAAAAGTGCAGTCCAGCGATTCACGGAGTTCCAAAGCTCTGATGTCAATGCCGTCGTGCGAAAACCTGAAGTTTCAAACATAGAGCTATTGTGCCCTAAGCACAATAGCTTCAAAGAGTCGGGCAGGAGAGGGCACCAGGCTGCCCGCTCTGCCGGCCCAAGTGTCTGACGCAATCCGGTATACTGATGTCCGGAGAGAATGATTCCCTCCAGGTCTTTTATATCCCAAGTGGGGTTGAACTACGGGAAGCGTAAAAATGGTTTCCTTCCTTCATATTATTCACCAGGATGGTTATTCACCTCTTCTATCTGAAGAGGGAAGTAAGCAAGCAAGCTTAATTTATTACCTAATTTTTGACGAGATGGGTTAAGTAATAAATTAATGTATTTATTACCGAATATTTAGTTCAGTATGCTCCCGCACTTGTACTCTCTGAAGCTAGAGTTTTGCACTCCACTTATGAGATGTTTATTAACGTTTCCAGTGGTGCCTGCATAAGCTGTTACTTTATGATTTTTTTTATTTATTGTGAACTTACACTGCAGTCGAAGAGCATCCACTGGAAAGTATGATTTCATGTTTTCACATAAACCGAAACATGCTATTCCAACACATGCACTTGCTATGAAGTATTAATAGTTCAATACATAGTCAACATACATTGCTTCGCTGCCATGCATCGCGCAGATAGCAAGTTTGCATGTACAATTAAAGATAACTTTAATTTTCCAAAAATTCTAGAAGCGAGAAAAAAGACATCCACTGTCTACCGAGTCTTCTGCATCTAAACAAATCATAGGTACTTTTTTTTCTGTAAAGCTTATCTATCCCGTATCACGCAAAAAATCATCTAACTAACTTGTGCTAACACTCCCGTGATAGAAAAACACTGATGCAATTTTCTCCCTCGTACTATAAGCTTCCTTTCTTCATTGGAGAGGCTTATTGGCATAAATGTGTGATGTTATTCCGTGGCAGGAGTTCGAGCTTCCGAGGTTTTCTAGAGAGTAAAAACCTCAGAAGCTCGAACTCCTGCTATGTAGTGCACTCTGCGATGGAGGAGAAGTTGTAAATATGCTGACGGATTAAATGTGAATTCTAGATAATCAAGTTCATTCGTGTCATATTTTAATTCTATTCACTTTGCCGTTTCTGGAAGCTTGCAGTGATGTCACAGAAACGCAAATTATAACAATCTTTAATTATCACCACCATGACACCACGAGATGATGTTAAATTTCTCTCCCGCACGTTAATAAACAAGTAGACTCGACCTGTAGTTACAGAAAGCTCTCCGTCACACACACTCGGCATTAATTAATGATAATATTTAATTAAAAATAGATTAGTTTGCTAATCTGTAACATCACTGCATGCTTCCTTTTCTTCCAGGCGAGTCGCCATCTTTGCAGCCGCCGTTCCTGGACCGGAGGCTTCGAAATAACTTCGCAAAATCTGTACCGAAAGATGAAAGCGATTAGGTTTGGTACTTAATTTAACTAAGTTAAGAATTTTAACTAATAAACCTAAAATAAAAAGAACTTGGACAAACACATGAATTACCCTTCAAACAAAGGGGAAAGTGGAAAAGTGGAAAGTGGCGAATGGGCCCTTAGTCCAGTGGTCAAGCTGTCAAGTGGCATTGTCAAGACAGGCCAATTGGATTTACAAGTTCCGTAAATCTGTACTCCATTCTCTGTTAAAGAAGTAAACCAAGTGAATACTCTTCACTGTACAAGTTATATCAATAAAGGGATCAGTCGACTCATCATCTCCCAAGAGGGTGGTTGTTATATACTCTAACCTATGGACAAGAGGTTAGTTACTAGTCAGTCATTAGTCATAGAGATGTGCCTAAAGAGGTGACTATAGAGAGACTATAGAGATGACTATACATGTGACTATTAGAGGTGAGTATAGACTAGACATTATCTTTAACACCCCTCTTAATGTCAGTGGTACTGAATATACACCAAGTTCAAGTCTCAATTTTTGAATCCTGTCTGAAGACAAAGGCTTGGTGAATATATCAGCAGTTTGGTCATCAGTTGTTACCCATTGAGTAACAACCTCTCCCAAAATTATTTTCTCCCTGATGAAGTGGACTTGCACTTCAATGTGCTTTGTTCTAGCATGATGCACTGGATTTTTCGCCAATGCTATTGCACTCATGCTATCAGTCCAGATTACTGTTGGAGTGTCTTGGTTGACACCTACATCCTCCAACATCCATCTCAGCCAAATGGCCTCTCGTGCTGCATTACACAGGCCACGATATTCTGCTTCAGAGGAGGATAAAGCAATAGTTGACTGCTTTTTACACTGCCAAGTGATGGCACCTCCTCCCAGCATAAATGCGAATCCAGACATTGATTTACGATCTGTAGAATCACCTGCTCAATCTGCATCTGTAAATCCAACAAGTCCAAGTGACTTATCTGAGCTATATCTGAGCCTATAGCTGGTAGTTCTCCTGAGGTAGCGCAAAACTCTCTTGCTGCCCTCATATGCATAAATGTGGGAGACTCCATATTCTGACTGAGTTTGCTGACTGCAAACGAAATATCTGGTCTTGTAGTGACAGCCAGATAAATAAACTTCCCGATCAGCTTCCTGAACTCTGTTGCATCTGCCTGTTCATCATCAACAGAAGAACTTTGCCGCTCCTTTGAGATAACTATAGGAGTAGGCGCAGGCTTGCACTTCTCCATCTGGAAATCCTGAAGTATACTTTCTGTGTACCTTGCCTGAGAGAGGTATAACATTTCGTTGTGTTCTAGAAACTGAACTCCAAGACAAAAGTTGAGAAGTCCTAGATCCTTCATATCAAACTCTTGCATTAAAGCTTGCTGAATCTTCTTTACTCCTCCTTGATTACTTCCGGATATTATCAAGTCATCCACGTACAGTAACAGTAACACAATACCTTGAGAAGTAATCAAAACATAGAAGTTTGGATCACCTCTTGTAGGAGAGAAGCCTTGCTGCTTCAAGAAGGTGTCGATTCTTGTGTACCAAGCTCTTGGAGCTTGTTTGAGGCCATATAATGCCTTGTGCAGCTTGCACACTAACTGTTCACCTCCTTGACGAACAAAACCATGTGGTTGCTGCAAGTAGATATCTTCTTCAAGAATGCCATTAAGGAATGCATTCTTAACATCCATTTGTAGACACTTCCAACCATGTTGTTTTGCAAGAGCACAAAGAACTCGAATAGAGTTAAGTTTTACCACAAGTGTGAAGGTCTCTTGAAAATCTTCTCCTGCAGTCTGCAAATAACCTTTTGCAACAAGGCGAGCCTTGTATCTCTCAATAGTTTCATCCGCATGCCTCTTGATCTTATAAACCCACTTACAGCCAAGTGCTTTCCTGTTTGCTGGAAGAGGTACTAGGCTCCAGGTTGCGTTTTTGAGCAATGCATCATATTCTTCCTGCATAGCACGTCTCCATTGATCCTTACTGAAAGCTTCCTCGAATGTAATAGTTTCTCCATCACCTTGAGCTTCAGCCATGAGAATATAATCCTCTAGCCTTGCAGGAACTTTCCTTGTTCTGATAGGTCTCCTTGGTTGGGTAGCTAGATTCGAATCTGGAGTAGTCTGATGAATAAGAGGCGAATCTGCTGTAGTTGGACCTGATTCAGTAACCTCAACTTGTGTGGGTGGTGTAGGAGGTGGTTCTAGTTGAGCTTGAGGTTCTTCTTCATGGATCTCTGAAGTAGGTGTATGGATTGAGAGAGGTGGCAGGTCAGAAAGTTGGTGTTGTGAGTTTCGAGATGAAGGGTCCTCTAAAAACACTACATCTCGACTGATGATGATCTTTCTTGCAGCACTCAATAGCCTATATCCCTTTTCTCTTGCTGGATATCCTATGAATGTACAGATCTGGGATCTATCATCAAACTTTTGGAGTAATTTTCGAGGAGTAGAAACATATGCTTTACATCCAAAAATTCGAAGATTAGAGAGGTTTGGTTTCTTTCCTGTGAAAGCTTCGAATGGAGTTTTGTTGTTCACAGCATTTGTTGGACTTCTGTTGAGACGATAGACCGCAGTATTGACAGCTTCAGCCCAAAGATCTTTTGGAAGATCTTGCTCAAGAAGTAGACTTCTTGTCATCTCCACAACAGTTCTGTTTTTTCTTTCAACAACTCCATTTTGCTGAGGCGTGTAAGCTGTAGTCAATTGCCGCAGTATCCCCTTCTCAGCGAAATATTGGTCAGCTGCCTTGGAAGTGAACTCTCCTCCTCTATCACTTCGTAGTTGCTTCACTTGCTGTCCAGTCTTTTTTTCCACCATGTTAACAAGCTGTTGAAGATTCGAGAGTGCTTCAGACTTTCTTAAGAGGAAGAAAACCCAAATGTATCTCGACAAGTCATCAACAACCAGCATAAAATACTTAGAACCTCCAAGCGAAATAGTCTCAGTAGGTCCACAGAGATCTGTATGTAACAGCTGAAGGATATCTGTTGCCCTTGTTGCAGTAGTCTTAAGAACTTACTTCGAGTCTGTTTAGATCTGAGACAAACTTCACATGGGGTGTTTTCAGGGGCGAGTTTAGAAACACCAAGTGCTAAGTTCTCATGAAACAACTTCTGCATTCTCTGATAGTGTAAGTGTCCAAGTCGTAGATGCCATAATTGGCTCGTCTTTGTTACAGCAGCTAGAACTGGAGCTACTAAGGATAAGGCTTGTAACTCATACAAATGGCCAACCTTCAGCCCTGTAGCTACTACAGATCCTTGCTCAAGAATTGAACATCCTTGTGCATCAAATGACAGTTGAAATCCGTTTGCAGCAAGTTTACCAACATTGAGAAAATTATGCACTACACCAGGTACAAACCAGACACCTCCAATGATTCTTATCTGACCTGAAGGTAGCTTAATACGAATGTTACCTTCCCCCTGGACTTGGTAGCCCTTACCATCTCCTAGTCGAATCTCTGGTCCATTGAGAGGATGAAAGTCTTGAAACCACTCCTTCTTTGATGTGATATGATTCGATGCTCCAGAATCAATCCACCATTGTTGGTCATGTGTGTCTGTATACATGGCAGTAAAGAACAGCTTCTCTTCGTGATCAGTTGTCTGTACGAAGTTGCCTCTGTTGTTGGTGTTGGAACGTTGATCAAATGTCTTCTTCCTGCACTCATAGGCGAAATGACCACGTTTCTTACAGTAGTTACAGTTCCCAGGTTTTGGTTTGCTGGAGTTGTGCTTTGAGTCACGTTTGTTGAACTTGCCTCTCTTGTTGTCCCAATGCTCCTTTTGTTTGGATTGCGAGTCTTGAGTTCTACCCCGCTTATGATCTCTCTTCTTCGAGAAGAAAGCTGCATCAGTTGTTGTAGTTGCTTGAGTTGACTTGGTTTCGATATTCATTGCTTCTTGCAAGGCTAACGTTTGCAGTTCTTCAAATGAGACAGGCTCCTTGCGAACATCCACTGCTTTGACGAAGTGCTCATAAGGTTCCGGTAAGCTCTAGAGCACTATAAGCACCAAGTCGTCTTCATCTATACCTCCACCTAGATTCTTCAGTTGTTGTAGCAACCCTTTGACAGTATTGAAGTGCTCTTCGAGTGAGATGCCTGCAACCATCTGCAAAGTGTTTAACTTTCTGCGTAGCATTCTCTTCCTCCCTCGAGCAGCTCCTTCGTGATTCTTGGTGAAAGTATCCCAAGCATCTTTAGAGGTTCTAGCCTCCAAGATATCCATGGTTTCCGAGTCTTTAATTGTCATCTTGATGATGGCAAGTGCTTGTTGATCTCTCTTGTTCCAAGCTTTGACAGCAGCTGGTGAATCGATAGGTCTTTCTTCCTCACCCAACACTATGTCCCATAAATCGTAGTTCTGAAAAATGGCTTGAACCTTGAAGCACCATATTGGATAGTTGGTGCTATCCAACTTATGATGATCATGAAGTAGGTTATCACTAACGTTAGCCATCGATCGAAAGTAAAGTAGGTGGGAAAAATCTGGAACTTCTCAAAGTGGTTGTGGAGGTAGAAGTAGTGTCTATATTGTTATTCTTTGCAGTCTCATCCTGCACGGCAAAAATCTCAAAAACGCGAAAATCGATCGTTAAGGCCTTCAAAAGTGCAGTCAAAGATCCGTTGACCAAGCGTTTCTCAAAGTGTAACTTCCTTATACGAGGTCCGTTTGGGTCGAAAGTTGAACCGTTGGAAAGCTCTTTGCAAATCCCTTACACGAAGGCAGGGCCTATTAACCCTAAATCCACTCTCAAATTTGCCTAATTCGATCTCCTTCCCCTCCAAAAATGCAGTCAAAGGTAGTTTGACCGGAAATTTGCGTCTTCTTTCTCACTTTTCAGTTGAAGGTGATGTGCTCTCTGTGAGTCCTTTTCATTCTCTGGTTCCTCATTCTCCTTACTAATGCTCGTGCCTAAGCTCTGATACCATGTTAAAGAAGTAAACCAAGTGAATACTCTTCACTGTACAAGTTATATCAGTAAAGGGATCAGTCAACTCATCATCTCCCAAGAGGGGGGTTGTTATATACTCTAACCTATGGACAAGAGGTTAATTACTAGTCAGTCATTAGTCATAGAGATGTGCCTAAAGAGGTGACTATAGAGAGACTATAGAGATGACTATACATGTGACTATTAGAGGTGAGTATAGACTAGACATTATCTTTAACATTCTCCATATAAGTCGGACTCCATAGATTCATTTGAATAAGCAGCAGAAAGGCCTAGGTGAGCAGAGCACGAGGGTTTGACAGATGAGTTCGATGAAGCCAGCTGATCGAAGATATCGAAACCTTTAAGTCCTCTTCATCTCGAGCTCCTAACCAGAGAGAAGACTTTCTTTAATTCATCTGGAACTAGACTTCGAAGTTGAAATGACGTCAACGTCCGTTGATCAGAGTAGGCCTTGGGCTGTTTCGATTGAGGTAGGACTTGACGAGCAAGCTCACGATCGAAGAAATGCAGCTCAATCTCCATCCGTGTTTCGAGTTCCACCGTCTATAAAGGCGTTGAAGCCACAAATGTACCAACATCAGCTCCTTTCTTTTGGCCTCTACGACAGGGATTTCGTAAACATGACGCCTATCGACAAGCTGCGGCTGGAAGTTGTTAGCGAGTTTCTCGAGCAGATCAAGGAGATGTCTAATTCGACGGTAGATTCTTGGGATGCTCTGTGTGAATGCGTGGCAGGACCTGTAGAGACGGCGGAGGAGCTTCGCCACTTTTATCATGAAGGCCCAGGCCAAAGTGTCATCGACTCTGCAACGGTACGGTCTGTGCTGACATTCGATGCAGTGTTTCTGACGGTTTTCTCATTCGTTTGGAACGAAAACTTGAAAGAAACACAGCTTTTGAATTCCCGAAGACTTCAAGACATCTTTCTCCAAAAGGGTCTGACCGGGGACCTCGAGGGGGATATATATCACGACCTGTGGCTGTATGAGAATCACATTCTCTCCTTTTGGTCCGGCAAGTATGGAATCAAGTGTCGGCGGATAAGTCAGACCAGCGTTTCAACGCTTATATAAGAGGCACCCTCGTCGATGCCGTGGGAATGTATCTAGTCTCGCGGGCCTACTTCATGTGTGATGATGATTATGATCATGGAATTTCTTTTGTAGAATGTGATCATCTCTTACATTGTCTAGACATAGCCGTCTGCCATCAAAACACACCAGCATCTGATTCTGATTCAGAATCTGATAGTGATTCAGAATCTGACAATGAGGCTCCACTGCCCAAGGAACAACAACGGCATCAGAATCTCAGGCTCCACAGCCCGGAAAACTGGCTTCAGCTTGGAATTCAGGGACAGTTGCCTCGGGAATAGCACTCATGTGGTCAGGTGCCGTGCATTGGACTCGTAATCCAATTCGGGTGGGAAAAGAACTCCTCTTTAGGGGAAAAACGGGGACCTCCACCGACGACTTCCGTGTAGGACCTAGTCTAGAGAGATCTTTGCTACCCGCCACAGAGCTTCATAAAGCAGGAGTTCAGTTCAGAGGATCTGGAGAAGCGGCAACCGTAAGTGAAATCAGGCTGGAGAAGTCCACCCTCAGGGCTACTCATTACCTTCCTCAAATCGACATTTCCGATTCCACTCAGAAGATTCTGCGCAATCTCGTCTCATTTGAGATGATGCACAGCGACAACGACTGTAAGCTTCTATCTTACCTGTCAGTCATGGACGATCTGATTAACACTGGGGACGACGTTCGGTTGCTGAGGAAGGGGAAGAATCCAGTCATCGGTATGAATAACCTCGGCTCGGAGAATGACATCGCTGAGCTATTTAACGGTCTGAGTCAAAACGTGCATTATTTTACCAGGTCTACAAAGTATACGAAGTTAAGGGAAGAAGTGAACGACTGGTGCACGCAGAAAACGAGGCAGAATGTCATACGATTTTTAGATAGATTCGTTGATAGGCCGTGGATCTTGGTTTCTTTGATAGCGGCAACGCTGCTTCTGGTCATGACGGGATTGCAGACCGCTTATACCATGAAAGGCTTTTATCAACAGTCTTGATCGTTCGGTCCACCGGGAGTGTCCAGAATCGTTCTCACTACCAAATTATCAGTTGTAATTTCTCGGTAATGTTATCCGTAGGAGATCTGTTAACTTTTGGGTCTTTCAATACAGTTCTCATCACCTTATCGATAATATGCGCTGGATGTTTCGATCTGATACTATCTTTCAAACGCTACTGGGATGTACACGAAATGTAGCTGTTATATTTCGATCTAAATCTGATGTCAGATCAGATTCAGATTCACTCTGCCTCGTAGTCATCTGTGTTTCATATCTTTGGAGAGGTCTCGAATCACTGCAGTCAGCGATCTGATGCGTCCTTCATGGGCTGTTCCAACCTGTCTGGCTCCGGCTGAAAGTTAAAACTTTGAGATGTCTTTGTTCTGTTCTGATCACATGTCCTTCTCTTTTACAGGAATTATCCATCTAGTCTACTTGTAGGTTCAAGTAGATAATCTCTCCTTCTGGCTATCTGCACTGAAATTCTTCATCGAGCAAAAGTCGAACACAGCTTACTTAACTGATGCTATCCTGGTCCCTGTGTAGGGTTCTTTATTTCACAAAATACAGTAATACTGAACGAATTAGTAGTCCCACGAGTCAAGCTTAAGCTGGATACCAGATACCTTTTTCTTCCTTCATGTTGACCCTTTTGGTGATTTATGCTCGTTGCGTGCCGGCCTGCACACCCAACCGCTGCGAACTCTTACACCCAAGGCGGGAATGTCCGTTGAGGATTGGAGCCCTGGAACTCAGTCCAGTTGAGATAAGGGTTCTAACCATTGTGCTATCGTCCGGGGGACTACCGTAGTACACCACGATACTTGTTTGGGTTAGTATAATTTCAACACTAAGTCTTCACTAACCGTCATTACCCTAAACCTTTTAAGGTCCAGTTACATGGCTTCCAGTTAGTCGCACTCGTTACCAAGAAAGTTGTAATTGAAAGGTACAACATTATAATATATGATCTACAACCTCCAAGGGTGAGAAGAGAGCTGTACCTAAATGAACTAAAATTGTAGCTCACACAAAAGGTCAAAATGCTACTCAGCAAATATACTATAATGTAGTGTACATAACGAAGGAAATAGGTAGAACTGGTGTACAAGGCATGAAATATCGTATTCGAGTATTAGGTTATGCTAGAGGAAAGAATTAAGTGATTTCTGTATATACTTATATGGGAGTGACAGGAAGAGAAAACCTGAGAATTTTACCACTATGCGAACTAACAAGCAACATACTTTACAAAGTTTAATTTGTCTTTAGTTCGCCACATCTGGTAACAGAATCTAGTATACTATACCGGTTCACCACTGTCAAAGCTGTAAACCGCTGGGTCTTAATTGCAGACGAAGAAGGGAGCCTTAACCTGATATCAGCTCAAGGTTTTGATACTCGGAAGGTCGGACCTGTGGGTTATGGACCCCATCACGCTTCCGCTTCGCCACTCTGATTTCGTGGCAAGTTGACGAACTATTGTTACCAACTCCTTTCCGAGAAGCCCTTTCAACATGTCAACGATCCTCTTCAATACTCAAGATGCTTTAGTGACGGGCCGCTTAGCTAGAATCAACAAGAATTACACTTCACTTGACATCCCAAGTGTTTGCTAGACTTCCATAAAGAACTAAATCACCGAAAGAATCACGATGGCCATGGAGTCACTTAGATTTACATTTTCCATGTATCTAATCGACTTTCACGAAAGACTGCTGGAGGAAAGCTAAGTGACGAGAAACGATCACCATTGAATAAATTCACAATGAATATCCTGCTCGGCTAATTGACACTGTAGCAAGCTCAAGTTCTTGTTTGCTTTTGAACCCCAGTAACTCGAAACTAGACACAATCCTACTCTGTGACCATGAAGATCAACAATCTGAATGCGACTCAGTGCGTTTGACGGAAATATGCTCTCGGACTGAAATACTTGTAGTACTCGAACTCTTTTACTTTGAAAGCAACTATCAGATCTGCAATGAACTGCTGGCAAAGGTAGCAGTCGTCAGCTTGTTGAGAACTTGAGTCCAGTCATATCTGACTTACCAACAGGCGCTATTCATCCATCCGTATCTAAGTTCATGCCTGAAAGGCCATGACACTTTTGAGGAAAACATTTGCGCACGTCTTGTCAAGATGAATGCTTCTATCGTGCATGATTGCAGTTTTCAAATCACAACCTGAGCTATTCCACTACTTCAGCACCGAGTATCGTTGTCAAATCCAAAACTTCGGTCTGTGTGAGTGGACTAAGAAATACGTAGAAATAGTTTCCTTGTGGCATAAAAGCGTGATTTTATTCCGTTGCAGGAGTCCGAGCTTTCAAGGGTTTTTACTCTGCACTGCACTTGGCGATGGAGGAGAAGATGTCAATATACTGACGGATTTTAGGTTATCAAGTTTAACTTCACCTTGCCGGTTTCTGCTAGGCGAGGCGCCGGCGCTGAAATAACTGCGCTAAAATAGAAAATTATTAGTTCTGAGATTTAATCTAACTAATAAACCTAAAGATATACTGAACTTGGACAAAGCAAACACGAACTGTTTAGTTCTAACCGGTTTCCGGTGTCAAACGAAAAATCGGGTTCAGACATTAGAGACTTATCGGTTGCAGCAAGAGGGGGAAGCTTCTCTCTGGTATCAGAGCGAGGTTTCGATCCTCGGACCTGTGGGTTATGGGCCCACCACGCTTCCGCTGCGCCACTCTGATTGATGGGATAGCTTCATATGAACACAAATTTAAACAAAAGATAATACTTGGACAAATCTGGCGAACACATGATTTACTCGTCACACAAGAGGGAAGTGGAAAACTGGGCTATATGTCAAGGGCTGAATTTGTCAAGTGGCACTTTCGGGACAGGCCAATCGAATTTAGAAGTCTTACTCCACTCTCCACAAGTCCATAGATTCATCGAATAAGCCGCACAAAGGTGAGCTGCGAAGGTTTGACAACGAAGGTAGCAGTACCGATCTGCCTTTCTCACTTCATCAGGTCTATGAGCAGTAAGTTTGCGGCAATGTTTCCGAAGGAGATCTGTAAACATTTCCGAGCTACCGAAAATCCTTGCAGCCAAGGACGTGATTTTCTAAGACACGACTTGGAAGAAGTATAGAAGAACGTTCGTTTAACATAACAAGATGTACTTTGAGATCAACCGTCTATAGACAAATAGTACAGTACACTGATGATTGCCTGTTATCACAATTCAAAGGAGTATTCCCAGTTGACAAATCCGAATTCCACCTTCTTCTAGTGTAGTGATATCTTATGCTTTCCTATTTGTTGTAGATATAACACCGGGAATCAGGTACTCAAGTCGTCTATTGGGGACCGCCATGGAAACTAACCCTAAGACTGAAGCTTGAATGGTGGCGCGGTTTAACTAACCACACAAAGCTTGATCCTTGTGGACAGTTTGGACTCGCGTTTGATATGAGCGGAACGCACACTTCCAGTCCTTATCAGATTTGGCTGCACCTGATCGGTGACGCAGTCGCGTGCGGCGAATGCCACTTACGCATGCCTTACCAGACAATGTGAAAGAATAGAAAAGAAAAAGAGAACCAGACCAGACCATGTGAAATCAGACCTGGACCGGAAGAATTCTCACTGGCGATTTCCCGCGTCCTTCTAGAATTTCCGCGTCGACCTGCAGAAATCATTAATCACAGACAGTATAGAAGTCTGTCCTCATTCTCAGAGATCCTTAGTCGATGGACTACGAAGTTATGCTTGTTAAATTATAAGTGATTGTGCGAAGTTAAGGAGTTGTGTATTGTGCGAAATTCCAGTTTGGTATGGTTGCTCGCCGCGCGGAGATTATTTCGTCCTTGCTGTTGGTGCAGCTACTGCGCGATTAATCACTACGGTAATCCTATTTGTCACTCCTCAATCGGTGAATGGCCCGTCCAAGCAAAGAGAAACCTGTCGGGGCCGGCTAAGCAGAAATGTTTTCGGAGAGTCTTGTTAAAGGAATTTAATCCGTACATTGGAGTCATGATTACAAAACCCCTGTCGTAGAGACCAAAAGGTCGAACCTGATGCTGGTATGCTCGTCCCTTCAAAGTGAATGTCCGACAGAACTTGAAACATGGATGGAAGACGAAAGCTGTGATCAGCACGTCTTCGAGCTTGAGCTACTAGTTCAAGCTCTGCCTCAATAGAAGAAACCCACAGCCCACGCGGACCAACGGAGGCTGACATTCTAACTTTGAGATCTAGTTACGGGATGATTACAGAAGATGGTACAGTTGAGAAGGCTACGGGAGCATGGTTGGAAAGGAATTTGGACAGCAGAACGTTTTCTGAAGCTCAGTGGGGGCGCAAGTTATAGTTGCAAAAGACGTGTGTTGTTTCAAGGGTTGGTCGTGGCCAGAGCCTTACCGTGTTTAGGGTTTGGCCTGATGCACATGCTAGAAAGATCTGAGCGAGGTTAGGGAAGGAAGAACTGGATCACTGAATAAAGACAGCTTGCCATCCACTGCCGGTAGTTATCGAACTGGTTGTAGGGCTCTGGAGAGGGTGGACAGTGATCGAACATGAGTTCCCAGGAATTAGTCTTGAGGATGGCAGAGAGTATAGGTACTGCGTGTAAGATTCTTCAACACAATAATCCAGGTATGACTGAAGCTTCAACGTACGTGCACATATATCGCAGCAGACGGCAGTTAGTTCTTTCTGATCCTTCCTCGGGCACTCAGGTAGTAAACAGGATGAGGCTTGTATCTCTTCAAGGCTTTCGACCGATCGAGTGGATGGATTAGCTTGCCTAAGGAAATCTCTGGCTAGTGCAAGCATTGTCAATTATAGAAGTCTCGTAGGTTTTGAAACGATAGAAAACGTCAACGGCCTAAGCCACAAGAACTGGTGGATTAACGAAGCCAGTAGAGCAACTACGGAAGACTACGGTATCTCTGATAGGAAAGAAACTGACTCGAGTCAGTCGCCTGAATCAGGCAAAGAGGAGCAGAGACCAAGCGATTCTGTACGAGTTGAAGGAGCTCGTGACCTCTGGTAGAAATGCACCTGTGATTCCGCCACATCAGAGCTGGTGGCAGAAGCCGAATTTTAGATGGAATGGGCTGGGTACGCAAAGGAAGTTCTGCAATGCAGGCCCACAAAGTAGGTGCTGGTGGTGCTTCTCATGCGTTTGCTTCGGCCAGGCTTTCCTTCCCCTGGACGCGCTGGAATAACGCGAGTACAGAAACCAATGTTGTCACAACTTATGTCAGCGTCTCTTTCAGCGAATTTTGCAAAGAGAACATGGTGGGAAGATAGCAGAATATGGACTCTGCAGGTTGTGTGAAGAGGAGGACGTCCGCCTTAAAGTATTATCGAGTGGAGCTGACCTAGTTCCTGCATTCTCTGTCATGGAACTTCCTGTTGTAGGCTATCTCACGGTGTGCCTTTCGGTTTCTCTGATTGAACACATACTTCGATTGACGCTGTGGCTAAAGGACGCAATGGGCGGCTACGAAGTGTTGGGAACGATGAACGGGAGCAGACATTGAATCAGCTGCTCACTGCCGGTACATGGCTCGCAGAAAGGAATAGAGTAGTCTTTGGACAGCCGTTTCTGTTGGTTAATCTCCTAACACCGGCGTTATCTTTGAAACGCTAATGGGCATGCAACCAGGGCAAGCAAGCGAAATCGGGAGCGCCAAATTTGAGGAGAAGACGTTTTCTTACAGGAGATTTCTTTTTCAGAAGTAACTCAACAGCAATTGTTCGGAGCCACCAATCGAGCCGACGTTTGGGACCCTGGTCGCTTCGATCGTATCGTAATGGTAGGTGTATCTTTAATAATCTGGATTGAAAGAACGAATGAATGTGTGGATTGTGGTTTGATTTAGTGTCGAATGCCTTCATCTTCTCTTCGTCATTGGTGGAGTTCCAAAGGCGAGAACTTCCTACTTAGCATGTCGAACCTCCAGATAGGCAGGGCCGAGAGGACATTTTATGTGTCAAAAAACAGCTTCTGTTATCGTCTGATGTCAATCTGAATGTAATTTGGCTGCCAAGTCTTGTTTTACAGGGTAAGAAGTTTTTAGTGGTGTGTGTTTCCTTTCTTATAGACTCGTTATATCTGGGCCGATCACATTCCGAAGGTCGAATCAAGTCGAATTTGTTCAGTTCTGTTGTGAATGAGAAATCCGAGTGATGTTGGAGTCATATATAGACACAGCCGAGTCAAGTTGATTTTAGTGCAGTGATATTCAATCCTGTTATGACATGGGAATTGGAGTCATGGTGAAGTCATGCACAGAAGATAAATCTGGAGACATCCCCACAGTGAAAATTAGTTTTATGGGTGGAGTAACCTGTCAGTGTTTATGCTCAAAAGTCCTTACTCGTAAAGTTTGAAAGATATGTATATCTTTATCAAATATGGGTGAGTTTTTTGGGCTTTTGGGTGTTATCTCGTCTGAAAAGGGACGTTACCTCCATCCGCCGCCGGGTATAAGCAGCTGTACGCAGTAACTTGACTAAATTTCCAGGTCTCGTTTGGCGACGAAGAGCGAACTTGAGTTGATAACTGTACACATCTCTCTCAGTTTGTCAGTCGGGAAGGATACCAAAAAGTCTTCCAATACCCGGTAGATGACAATCTGTATTGCTCACAATCTGGGAACGAAAGAGAAAGTTCATGGTTTCGGACATCCACGCAACATGCTCGTTGTGTGACGCATGTTCACTGTTTGGGCGAAGGTTTCCTCCCATTCGATGACAAACTTTACTGTTCACAATCTGGGAACGAAGGAGAAAGGTTATGGTTTCGTACATCCACGTCGACATGCTCGTGGACGCATGTTGGCGAGGTATATGATATGTAGATGTACTCATAAAGAATTGCATGCCCTAACCTTTTCACCATAGACCCCGCCCTGGCTGGATGGTGCTAACATGATATGGAGTAATCGGTTGATACAGTTGATTGCCTACATTGTTATTGTGCACAAATTCTGTTACGCTCTATTGGCCATGGCGTGCTGTTCTTACCAGACGATATGTTACTGTCTCAATACGCGGACGCTTTAGATCTGAGAAATTCTCAGTCAGGGTTGGTGATGTCTCTTGATATATTCAGCGAGTTTTGTTCGTGTGTCTAACCGGTGTTGGCCAGACGCGCGTACATTATCTTTTGGAGGTTTAGACTGACTCGTGTGATTCATTACTCTTCGCAGGGCATTGAGAAGAAGCGATCGACATTGCGTGGTAGTGAGACGGGAAGTCGTGACCCGCCATCAAGCTAGACACGCCGTTGTAGATACTGCTGTAGCCAATCTTCTCCCTGGTCCACCTCAACTTACCTTTTTGTTGTTTCCATACGCCTCCAGTCGTATTTTGTTAAGTAGTTCCCAACTTATCTGAGCCAGTTGGGGCTACTGTAGTTCAAGACTTGGCATATGATGTCTCTAGTCCATGTGAAACCCTAGTTTGATTCATGGCTTTGTCAGATTGGGCTGCTGCCATCTTTCCTTTTTCAGAGTGGTTAGGTTGCACTGTAAGTGAGATGCCCTTTTATACGCAATATGTTCGTGAAAGGCTATCGTCTTTGACTCAGCTTAATTATCTCATCTTGAACGAGGATAATCCATTCACATAAACAGTGGACCTATGCTTCAGCAAGGGAGCTTGGTGTAGACTGTTGTTTTTCGTATTGGATCATTCAAAGACATCAAAGAAAAGGCTTTGAAAGTTCAAGCTCTAGACTGCTGGTTGAAGTGCTAATATGAAGTGTTCTTGGATCTCTATATGGTTCCATGGAAAACGGATCTGCTTTCATCCACTTATAAGGTTTTTATCGGCATTATCGTACCTTGAAAATATAGTTACTGTCATGCTCTTATGGATACCTACATGGATTTTGGCACTTCCTGTGGAACTTTCAGAAGTTGAGTATACTGCCTAGAACTGGATGCACTCTAGGCTTTACGTATATCCAGCGGGGAAGTAAAGATCGTTATCGTTTCTTCGCCGATGAGTTACGAGGACGACTTGTGACATGCTGGTGGGAAGGGCCGCGGAAGAGGTGGTGTATTCAGGGCGTGTGTCGACGGGTGCGGGCCACGGATGCTGCTTACAAAGCAGTTGCGGAGTACGGCCTTAGCTCTAGTATCGGCCAATGTCTTTTGCAGCGCTTTTAGCGTAGTATTGATGATTCTGGATACGTTGACCAAGGACCAGGTATTTTGTTCTTTTCCTCAGTCTGGATAGTCCGTCGCGTAGAACATCTACCTAATGGACTGAGAAACTTAGAGATTACAGGACTTGACAAAGCCAGCATTTATAAACAACTAAGTGTCTGAGTACCCGTTTTGATTCCACATGAATTTTATGTTTTGGTCACCCGGCTCCGTTTTCGGAGACAGAGGGTCATCAAGATATCTCAGTCTGAATGTAATTATAACTGGAGGAACTGACAGTGGTGAGTGTTGGGATTAGTTGCAATTCAAGCGAAACTACCAGTGATTGTTCGTGCATTGGATGAGGTATGCATGCTGGAATTGCTCGACTCTACAGCTTGAACTGTCGAGAAGGATGTCTTCGCACTTGTGACACCTGAAGTAAGAATATTAGCTTTTCTGTCTTCGCTAGTTTTCTTACTCTCTTTACTGAGTTAGTCCTAGTTACACTCTTCCCGAGAGGTCCGGGCTGAATACATTGTTGCTTTCAGCATGAACAGGGTCATATGGTTTGACATGGTGCAACGAGAGGTGAAGTCACTCCTCCAATCTGCTTTCGTCGTGGCTCTTCTTATATCCGGTCCAACCCTGCCGTTTTCGGAGGACTTGGTGCACAACTTGAAGGTAACTTGCATATCAAGCATGCGCCTTTGTTCTTGCTACCTTGCATGTCTTGTTTGAAATTGACAAGTTTCAAACTTCTCACGTCGAATCTTTAATTTCGTTCTCTGCTTGAACTATATTTCGTTCTCCTTCCTTGTTTCAGCAAATGATGTTGGGTACCTGTCGTGTACGTGTGGTTCTTGTGAAAGCGTTATAAAGAACTCGTCTTTAGTAAACGGGTGTCGTAAGTCTCCGGATCTGTCCAACATCATAAGCAAGCTTTGATTATTGTGTGTATTAATGGTAAGACGGGCGTGTTCACATTCAGCACCTAGCGTTGATTTTGACGGTTGTAATATCTCGCTTACTATGTTCCTGTGTCATAACCCTGAAGTAACCAGTGTGCGGCAAGGTCTTCATCTTTTTACGAGATTCCGCTGATTTAGTGGGAGCATTGAAACCTAATTTAACTGTTGTTACTCTCTCCGTAATGTGAAGCGGTGGAGAAGGTGGAGGGTGAAGTTTTGCAGGAATGGTTGAAATCTGTTGTCCCACCTGTCAAGCTCGCGGCGTTCATATTTGGGGCGAAACTCTGCTGAGTCCGGAGTAGTAGAGTTTGTATCTCAACGTTCTCTCAGGCAAGTAAGAATGTAACGCCCGTCTGTTAGGAACACCTGCATGGGTTAAGTGTGCTGAACGGCGCCCGTGTCTCACTGCTAAAACTTTTTCTTATTGTAAATGGTACCAGAACCCGGAAATTATACCAATAAGAATGGTTCCCGATTCTGGTACCATTTGATTCCGGTTTGATGACGTAGGTTGCCAAGTAAGCAAATTAAGCTTTTATGTATTTTGCTCAGATTTGGGAGCCTTGCTCCTTGAAATTGGGTCTCTAGCTTAAGTCGGACCTAAGCTGGCGATCCCCTCTAGTAATGATCAGATCGACTGATATGAGAGAAAAGAAGTACCGCGCTACCTCGGTCCAAGAAGTGAAATATGTACACTTTGGGTAGCACTGTCGTTATGAATGATTGAAGCGTTACCTGAAAGACGGCCACATTGTTGTCTTTAATTTCAAGCCTGTGACTTCATACGAAGACCCGAAAAGACTCGGCTAGTCAAGCAGACCTTATATCTTCTGTCTTTGCAATGAAAAGATTTTGAGCCCGTTCGTCTGGAGATCCTAATATATCTCTAACCTTCGCTTTCCTTGCCACAGGAAGTGGATCGTTGAGGGCACCAGGGACTTGTCTAGACTTTGGAGGTTACATGAATAGAGGAGCCAAGGTCTTGGGTCCCACAATTGGTTGAAGTCGAATCCTTACCCGACATAAATAGCGTATGGGAGGTCGGCCCCTCCTATCATGGCAGCAACCTACTGTAACAAGATACTTTTGCAGCCTTCTACAACATTAGCCGGTCTTTCTTGATTAGCGGTGTGTTTTGCAGCAGTCAATGCTCCTTGTATGGATATAACTTATGAGGTCATGGTGGCGATCGAACTCCCAGAGCTGCAATTGGACTGTGTATTTCCGAGCTTCTTCCTGACTATAGGTGTCAGGATTGTGCAATAGTTATAGTCGCAGAGTTACAGGACAGGTTTTTATGGATAGGGGTGGGTTGCTCAAGGCTTCGAAACAAGGTTCTCGGTTGGGCTACTACCTTTCTACAGAGCCCCCAGTCAGGAGATGAGGGTGCTTGGGAACTACGGCAGTCATCCCAGGTCTCAGGTTCATCTTTACTGCAGTCCCTTGTTCTGTTGCAACTAAGTAAGAAGTGTGGTTGTCAGGGTTCCTGCCTGCCTGGCCGGCTTGCCCCTGTACATCTTTGAACAACCTTCGTGTGACCTCGTCTCTCCTTGTTGAGTTGCTTTCTGTCTGACGTGGTACTTTTAGGATGTGGAAGAGTCGAGGCCTGGTTCCAAGCTGTGTGGGAGATGTGTGGAGTAAATGAGTGTTGCTTTCCGCCCTACATGCAGAACGGAGTTGCTGGCCATCGTGTCTGCGTAATGATACATATGCCGCGAACAATCGAGTCAGGCAAGTATGCACGCAGGGAAAGGTTGTCAACGTCATGCCCGCGTGATGTCACGTTAACAATCCTAGAGGGAATACGAAACGAATGGTTTAGAACATCGATGTTTGTGCAGGATATTGCCTATTTGAGTTGATAAGACCTTTTTGCGAGCGTAACAACCTGGATCTGCATTCACATGCTTGCCTACATGCCTTACCGGCTTTACGGCTGGAAAGCGTTGAGTTATTCAGCTATCGACTGTCATGTGTCTGAATGTCTGAGCAAGATGAATGAGCCAAGTCGTGACGAGCTTCGGATTTGATAGGAAAGACCATCTGTAAGTGAGCAGTGATATGCACAAATGACATAAACGGTGTCCCGAGTCTCTGTACCATCATACTGCGACAGGTATAGCGGGTTATTAGCTCTCGTCTGATATTTAACCTTTTCCTCGACTGTCTTCGAGGGCATGCTTGGGCAAGTCGACATACGATGAAGGAGATCTCTCCAAAATATTTCAGCTGGTAAGTGCATGTTTTTCAGACAGGTCAGTTCTTTCATTACCAGTTGTGTAAGAGTGTTTTTATGTCTCCGGAGGTTTTTCGCCCCGAGCTGAACGTACTGCGACCGTCTGTAATATGGATCAGTGCATTACGGGTTTTTCGTCGGGTGGAGTGCTGAATTCTACGTGAATTGGGTTCAGGTAACAGCATTAAAACTTATAGAATTTCGAGTCCTGCGAATGTACGGTAACAAGTGCTGTGAGTTTTGTTCCTTCAGGCAAAGGAAAATCTGGTTAAGGTCCTGCGCGCCGTTGAGGTCGTTCGTCGAGGCGCGGCGGGGTTGTTTGCCGTTTCGTCGTCGTCGTCGTGGATAGCCATATAGTACTCCTCGGCCAGAGCATATTGTGCACGTGGGTGGGAGCGTGGTCATCATTGGGGTGATAGCCAGAGTATTTATCATCACGATGGAACGAATACTTCACTCTAAACGACAACAGAGCTGTAGGTACTTGACTCTTGTGGCCACAAAGCTATTTTATATTGAAGAACACGTTCGGCCTACTTCGAATTTTAGGATGCTACATCGGAGCAGTTGCAAATATGATAATCATGTCATCCACGATGAACCCCAACTGGTACGACACAAGAGCATGACGCAAGTCTCTTTCCCGGTACACAATACACGACGCCGCCATAGGTTGAGAAAAATAGAGTAATGACGTCCGCAGCAAACTGGCGCTTTCACAAGATCCCAAGGAATCCCTCGCCTCTATGGGGATCTCCTCGATTTGGTCGGCAGCAGCAAATCCTTGTTGAGAAATGTAACGCCGGAGATCATAAGCACCACAGTGCCTGCCTTTGTCCTACTTCTGCACACCGTCTGTTGAATTCTACCGCCCTTCTAGGTCTTACGCTGTACAGGAACCCCGCTCTTTTTTCGCAGATTCTGTTTCTTTCTTTGAACTAGAATACATACATTCAATCATACCGCCTGAAGTGAAAAATAATGATGGATTCAAATCTACGTTTCCCGTGCAGCATTTCAGGCCTTAGTTAAACGGTGCAGCAAGAGTTAAACGGTGCAGCAAGATTCTGCTTGAAGGATCTTTATGTAGTCAAGTAATGATGTAGTATCTCACACCTCATACTTTGTTGGAGCCGAATGCGCGCATGCTAGCGTTTTGATTCCATTGGACGGTGAGTGAATTTGTGGTGGAGTCTGTGGAGATCGTCGCCAGAAAGTCTAAAGTCAGCAACAAACCGGAAGAACTCTGGAAAGGTATCATTGATTGTAGGTCAGCTTTTAAGGTCGAAAGAATATCGCAGAAGGCTGCAAATTAGCTGAGATTTCCAGGATCAACAACTAGTGTAAGGAATGGTTAAAGAGACAGTGGGAAACTGAGGCGATGGAAACGGCAAGAGGTGCAACTTTTAGCTTGTTTTCCAAAGTGGACAGAAGAGGTGCCACCGGGCTTTTCAAGCAACAAAAGGTGTTGCGAATTCTCATGTGCTCTACGTCATCGAAATAATTCAAAAAATGAGGAGAATGATGGGTTACGCACATAACAGTGACAGTGACATCAAATCTGAGAGACGCATAGGAGAAAGTACCCTCTGTTCAGTAAGACTCGAATGGCAGAAGTCGAGATGAACAAAGCGGTTTGCTGATGCAAGGGTTTCCTTCGATAGTTGTATGTTTTGTCCATTTCCATCTACCTGGCAACTTTGGACTGCGGAACAAATCTGAAATGAGTAAAAGAACCTTGCAAGTTGGTTGTGTTTGTTTTTAGTCAACCGTGTGGAACGTTTCCGGCATAACCGAATCCCAGGAGACGAACCTCTTTCGTCATGTAAGGCGAACGCTCTCCACAGCGCACGTGTTCTAGGACATGAAAAGTTGATTCCATCGTAGCATGCTATATCATGCCGACCTCAAAGTCTTCAGCGCAACGTGAAGGCCATATGATTTGATCGTCATGCCTTCCTACAACTGTGGGACAAAGTACTTGAATACGCTTGACTGCTTGTAGTGGGCCAAACAAAGAACAATGGCCTTGACTACACCGAGAGTAATTTAGCAAGCATGATCAGTCTCATAGCCTCTTTCTCTTTGGCTGATACCAGGGGTTGGACTCTTCTCTGTTTCTGCGGTCTGTCTGTAGGAGCCTTTGGAGGCGACTGGAGTGCGGAGCCCAGTTCGGTTGGGTATCCCTGCGGGGAACAACCATCCATCATGAGTCATGATGAGTGGTGGGAGATATCAGGCCTACTGGACATCAACTACAAGCAACGAGCTTAGCTTAGCGTGCCAAGTGAAAGCTCAGCAGCACGCAGTGGAGGACGTGCATGAGTGTCTTTGTCTCGCTCCCGTCTCACTCACGGCAGAAGTAAATGGAGATTTATGATGTCAAAAGTCAAGAAGAAGGAAACAACTTTTCGACGACTTATTTATGGTTTGTACCACTCAAGCTATGGTGCTGACGACTCACAAACGAGATTTCGGATGCGATGTTTCACTTTTCACTACTGTCGTGCGTTTGTTTCCACTTCGTGCTCGATTCTGTCCATTCGTAGGCCATGATAATGGCAATTTGGTGGGACAGTGTCAAACAATTCACAAGATTGTGAAGATTTTACTTTCGCCGACCTGTCCGAAACTGGCGAGGTATTGTGGGACTCTGGGATGGGATTTACTTCCTTGTGAGAAGTTTGGGAAAGTAAGGGTAAAGACGGAAGTTTGTGATGATGTCAACCACATTATCGTGGACGCTCTGTCCTTTTCGCCGTTGAAAGAGGAGAGGTCACCACGTGCTGCAGCCTGATAGGTTGATTCCTCACACAGAGTCCATACAGGGCTATGTTCTCTGTTCTGATGTTTGGAGCTTGCTTTGTCGCCTTCAGGGCTTTCTCACCAAGAATCCAGTACGGGGACTGGACTGGAAGTGGGGCCCAAGAATCGCAGTCGTCCATTCCAGTCGTTGCCTGACAGCTCAGCAGTCACAAGCACCCACGGCATACAGTAGCCACTGCAGGTGATAACATTCTCTTTCTTTACCTTCCAATCCACAACAGTCAGGCGTACACCTGTTTCCTCGCTTTCTTTTCCTATTCTTTTTTTCTCTATGCTTTTCTGCTCATTCAGTGGTTCCAGAGCTTTCTCAGAGCTTTCTGGTGTGAACAGTCACGCACGTCATTTCATGGCCCTGTGTGAACGAATTTCAAAGCATGTCAAGGAGCTTTGTTGATTACGAAGGACGGTCAAATTCAGCGACAGACGATGGAGGAGCGCAGTGCAGCTTGTCCCCACGTTGATGAAGAAGAGAAGAAGAAAATGGAGCGACGTGGGAGAGGATGGATGTGCTGTTATATAATAGGACCGATGCTAAAAGGTAATCTAATCAGGTGGTCGGTAGGACGAGTCTCTGGATTCTGTTGCCGGCCAGCTTTTGCAGCTTCTCTCCCGGGACGTCACTCTCACTCATTATAACTGTAAGATGGAATTCAACGCGCCAAAGAAGAGGAGAAAGGAGAATCTGATTGGTAGAAAAGGCACTCATCACTCGCTCATGCGTTAGTCTGGGTCCAACTCTTTACTCGGTACGACTCACAGAATACATACATCTCTTCCCTTGAAGTCTCGCTGCTCTCTGCTCACACACAGTTACAGCAGACATCCCGTCAGAATGTCTGATAGTTATTGATCAGACGGGAACGTAGTGGGGACAAATTCCACTACCTGTACATCACATCAGAGCAGAGAGTAGCAGCAGATGATGGGCATATACTTCGAGTGTCAGTAGTTTGGGCCGAAATTCTGAACAGCTAACTGCACAATAAGAGGGGAGAGGAAAGGAAGTGGAGCACAGGTAGGTAGTTGGCACAAACAGATCGACCGGCACCCGCAGATCGCCTCTGTGCCCAATAAACAGTCCCCTAGATGTAGATAGAGGTCGCGGGAGAAAAAGTGAGAGACGAAATATATAATCCCGAAAAGGGTAAAAAGGTTAAAGGAGACAGCAGTCGCCGCATCCTGAGGGACGGTGTGGACGATGAGGTAGCTAGGAGAGCAAGTACTGTTGGTAATATCGGACGAAGTCAGACCAGGGGCTCGCTCCCCCATCGAGATGAAACGACTACGTATCGGAATTCCAAAGGAGTGGGGGCACAGATGGATATATGGACTGTTACTGAAACTGAAACCACGTGGTTCGCGCGTGCGCTAATGACTCAGGTGGGAGTGGTCATACGCTCTAACATACCGTAGTGCTTTTACGATTCGCGATATTCCATAGGGAAATTTGGTACCTGACCGTTTACTGCTTTCGTTAGAGAGTTTGACCCTTGATCTAACTCCCTGAAGTTTGTTGTGGTCTGAGATAAATTAATCTTTCGCAAGTTAACAATGCAAATCAGGACTCTATTATTGAGGACTCAAGAGACAGATCAAGAGTCAGATTTGACGTTTTCATGAACAGGGAGTCATATCGCCTTGTGCCTTCTTTTAGGAATGTGTGATTCTTGATACACTTCTAGTTTGGCCAGTTTTCAAGATTCAACTGTTCGCTTTCACAACACCTCTGGGAACTATGGTAGTCATTGCATGCTACCTGATTTTTTGTATTTATTCACTTCACGTACTCCAAATATAGTTACAACTTTTCGATAAAAAGAACAATAATTTATCTTAGTAACGAAACGCAAAAGCAGTATGGTACACCCATTGCAAGCGCCTGCTGTGCTTGCCAGTGATCCAGCTAGCCAGAAGAAATACAGGCGTATGTAAACAAGTAGCTGACTATCAAAACTGCTATGCACGCATTCCCATACCACCCAACTCCTCCTCCACTGTGTGTCTGCACATACTGCAGTTTGTTTCTCTCTCTTCCTCCCTCAAACTTTCACCGTCCATTTCACCCGCGAGGTCTGGTCTACACAGATTGCCCTGAAAAGTTTAAATGTGACAAAAGGCTAGTGCAAGCGGCCACTCTTGTGGGGTAATCTTTCTTTCAGCTTTAGTATCAGTGTCGCGGGATTAAGCCTATTCTCATCTTGACAAAAAGAGATGCAAGCGGCCACTGTTAAGAGTAGAGTGTTCCTTGCTCGTCCACTTTGTCTGCCCATCCTCTTTCTCTCTCCAAGCCTGCAACCTTGAGATAGTAGGCCTTGCAAGCATGGAAGTGGTCGGCCCTCTCCTTCTTTCTGTCCAAGTCTACAGCTTGTTCTCTTGAGAACAGGCCGTGCAGCTTTGCAGCCGTTGACACTTCTTTACCCAATTTTGTCTATACCTGACAATTGGAGATCTGTATCAGGAGGTTTGATCATGAGCACCTGCTGCAGGCATGGCTACCATTGGATGGTCAGTCGATTCTCCACCTAGAGGCTTTGTACATCGATTGGCATAGCATGTCGAGTTCGCGTTTTGTAGTACATTGTCCCCCATCTCGGTGGTTCCCTTTCCTGCCTGGGAGACGGATTACAATGTGCTATTTTCATGCATGCTGTTGCGTCAGTCCACTTCAGGATCCATCCTCTTTTAGTACGAATGACTTAACAAGTATTTTGTCTGCAGTTGATGGGCTTTCCTTCATGGGCCTGTCCTTTCTCGGCTAGTTGACGCAGGGGGCTTCACTAAGGAAAGTGTAGGAGCAGGCTGCCGGGCATCTAACTTTGACACCCCGAGATTTTACTGACTTCGGAATTCTTCTCCGTCGAATGGTGTTAGAGAATCGACCATTCGGCTCTCCCTCTTTTCCTGCTTGACTTCTCATTCATGGCGCAATCGTAGCGTTTGTCTCCCCGAACCAGACAACCAAGGAAGTCCCTCCTTCATTTGAACCATGATACAAGCTTGAAGGCTTTATCGTCTCCGTCGTCGTTTGTAATCTTGACAGCAGAACATCATTGTAGTCAGTTCTCATGCTTCTCGTTCATTCATAGATAACTCTTCACCTATGGATATTCTCTTCCATACATAGCCAGAGGCTCCAAAAGACGAAGGGCTGTTTTGGACACAACTACCACCAACAACAACAAGACGAGTATACTACCATCGCATGTTGTGCTTGTATATTTTGTTGCTTGCCTGGACTTTGTATTATGTCGCTATATATGGTTAGACGGTTAGAATGGTTTACAAAATACCGAGTGATCGATCAGTCAAGTCAAGGGCCCACGGCAGTTCGGTGGGAGTTGTTCTAGACCCATATGACAAGATATCCTTTGGAAAGAGGTCAAAATGTAGGGGTGAGGTTTATGTGAGTTTGCAAGTCTAGTACAGTTGCAACTGATTGAACTATGATGACTTTGTTATAAATAGCGGTTGACACCAAACAAGTAGTAGCTTGAGAGTAGTACCTCGATCGACGACTTCTTCGATCCAGGTACTACTTGATCAAGCCGGAAACTTGGATTCTAATGAGACCTGGTCAAGCGTATGTTATATTATACACTGCTCGTGTTTCGCCAACATATACATAGCTACCCGGCAAGGCGAGGGTCTGAGAGAGATGAGAGTCTGAGCCAGTGAGAGGATGCATGCAGGCATGCTCCCCAGCATGCCCTTAAAGACAGAAGGGAGAAAAGCCGGTGTCCAGCCGACAGTTCGAGTTCCTGACATTTGGGGTTGCCAAGTTCACAACAGAGAGAGTGAGATATATTGTACTGTACTCATAACGCCTTGCATGTCAGCTTTTCGACCAAAAACCCAGCGCCATCGCTGGACGGTGCTGGGTGCTGGGTGCTGGGTGCAAGAGAGAGAGAGAGCTTTAGCTCCGCACAGCATGAAGTTTCTCAATCAACTTAATTATTCACCTTTTTGTTCATCCTGTTGGCCAAGCCTGCTCTTCGAATAACAAAGGAGAGTTGTACCGAAGAAAGAGCCAGCCGTGTCATGCATTTGCCTTCTTCGGGAGCATTTCCAATTTTCCTCTTCATACGTTTATCATCACGGAGAGTACGGCACTCACATACACCAGATGTATGTTCTGAGCTAGAAGTAGAACCCCTTCTCCTCCACTGCGACTGCCCGCGATGATTAGTGGTGTGAATGGTGATGACACTTCCTTAGAGCTATTTGCAAATCTCCCAGATTCCTTTGAGAAGCATTGTTTTCTTTTCAAGCGGAGTTTGTGATCACCCGGCCACTGTTTCCACCTCCATGTAAGGTGCTATCTAGCACGAGTCTTCAACCGTCAAATGTTACTTCAACTCTGTTTACCCACTCGTTCACTTGTTTGTCTTTGTGTCAGGAGTTTTATCTCTTCGAAATATTCATCTTCCAGCAAGAACTGCATGATCCAAGTGCCCAGTGGAATGAGACCATAAACTCTAAACCAACTAGCAAACAACTGTTTACAAATGCTCTCACACTACTACTCCTTTTCCTGTTGTCATGGTCCATGCAAAACAAGAAGATCAGGTAAGGGAGGAATTCCCGATGGAACAGTTTGTTTCTCGCATATTACCAGCGTGTTCAACAAGCAAGCAATGGCTTGTCCATGGTGATGGGCAGGTGAACTTAAGAGTTGGTCATACTACAAAGAATATAGTATTACTCAAGAGAAAAGCAAGGAACACGCAGGAAGAGTAGAGAGAAATCAAGCAAGCGACTTTTCGTACAGTGTCATGTAGAAACTTGGAGGAACTGGTTAGTTTGCTAAACATACTAAAGAAGTAGACAGAAGTTCCATGTGTCAGTCAGTTCGTATCCCTTACTTTGATTGACTTTATAACTGTAAATAACTTGTTGCTCTAAAGATCTACTACATGGCTTTAGCCACTAGGCAACCTTGAGAGTCTCATTTTATGACTAAGCTATTCACTATATCCGTTTCCTCCCCTGAATAAAACCAGGTCTATGAAGTAACCTAGCTCTTATACTTTTAAAATTCATCTTAATGAATGAAACTTTCTGCAACACAAAACTGTCATTCTGCGAGAGTCACCTAATCAAGAGGAATGAATTTTGTGACAAGATTCCGTCAAATCTATAAACTCCGACATGTCGTGAAACCGCGAAAGAATGAGCAGTCCATATAGACCTTAAGTAATGCTCACTCGCACAGCTTATCTTACACAAAAGAAAGATAGACTCTATTCTTTTCCATTTTATTTAACAACGGAAAAGTAGAAGTCAAGGGTGTAGAGAAATGACCACAGAAAGCCTGCAGCACCACGTAATCTTATTACGGTAGGAGGAAAAGATTTTATTAATGATCCAGTCACTTCTTGTTCTTACGATTGTTGCTCTCTCTCACTCTAGTCACGATTTGATTGGGCCAGTTTTCTCAAAAGGACAGCAAAAAAGGCTTTGTTTGACTGCTGCCGATGCATGGAACAAGAGCATCTTCTCTCAGTATCAGAGAAGATGCTACTGCTGCTGAGAACGTCACCCCACAACTCATAATTTACTTCAGTCTAGAATGTTCCCCACAGGAATGAGTACCGTATGATAAATAGGGCTATAAATCCTCAGCAGCTACTCCCCATTCTTCTGTTGCTTGTGTAGAAGACGGACCATGAGGTCTCTCTTCTCTTTCGTTAGCCAGCGGCTAGTTGGGAATGAACATTTTTACCATGTGGGGTTTGTATGAGATCCCTAAATGATTCTTATCTTATCAGCTGTCGCTGGGGACATCATCTTTTGACGTCAGTATATGTGTTAATGACTGATCTACTCAGTAATGAATCGACATGTTCGGGTCCAAGAATATTAATATCCTCAACACATATTTGTTGCTGTTATAATGGTACTTCAAGGAAATACGTAATGATGAGCCAAGTATCACACCTTTTGCTTCTTCTTCCTTTTGCCCTCGTGGACGCATGTCCAACACATTCTATTCTACTGTTTATATGGATGGAAGAATGGCTACTGATGCTGCATGTGAAGACGTACAGTATCCTGAAATTTATGTAAGGCAAAAGTTAGCAAAAGCTTATTCAACACTCTTAACGAGATGGAAGAGGAGCGCAAGAATCTCGTTTACTAAAGGTAGCTTGGTTTCCAAGAATTCCTGCAGAGCTTTTTCTTCTACTAACTAGAACAGCTCATTTACTTGTTATTATACTGAGTCTCCCATTTTCCATGCAAACTGAAAGTTCTTATCCACTCTGATGCAATGATTTTCGAGTTAGAAACCACCAGCCGCAAAAAAGAAAAGAGTAGTGTATGTACCTTCGTCATTTATGTGTATCATCTACCGAGTACGTATATAGTTATAGGCTAGGCATTTGCTAGCATGTGTAGGCCGGCCGACCGTATACATCCAATTGACCTGGTGTAAAGTTGGGGTAGCAGAAGTACAATTTGCATGGTACATGTTAATTCTTTCGTGTGATAAACGCTAGTCCTGCAAGGGTATATTTCGATCAGAAAATCTGTATTAAACTAAACTAAAATCCACTTTTCTTGAAACATGACTCACCGGAGGTAAGTTTATATCTGTTATCAAACCATTTGCGAACTAATGAAGATCTGTAAAAAGAAATTTTGAAATATTATTATTTATGTATTAACAAATAAAATTTCTAATTTATTTCTGTTTAACAGTTAATTGCCATATAAATATACCCTGTGGAGTATATATTTATATGGTAGTTCTTCTAAAAAAACAATTTTGTAGATCCTTGTTAATCTCAATTGCATTATTTTAGTCTAATTTTTATATAAAATAAACATAATTATTAACACTCAGATTATAAATAGCTGGGCGTTTGCAAATAAGATACTATTTCTAGATTGTAATCGTACCATCTCTGAAAAATTTAGAATTCTTGAAATATCTAAACTATCGTGTTTCTTATAAGTTGAGTCATTGAGTTAAGTCTTGGGGGTTCACTTAGACCTATTTTGTCATACCATTAGTGAGTTATATCATAGATCAAATCTTTTAAGTGTAAAAGAAGAATAATTTTTAAATAAAAAGCTGATTTTTTAGAACTTTTTTTACTTTAAAACTCCAAAAAGATATAAACCCTAGTTTTACAAAAGTGAACTTTGAAATTATTTTTTGAATAAAAATATTTTATTTTAGTTACACCTATGTTTAACAAGATTAACTAATAAACCCTCTAGAGTAAAGGCTTTCTAACTACCTCACGCTGCAATTAATGATGAAATTCTAGTCATAATTTAGTAATATCACTTATAATAATTTAGAAAATAATATAGATGTAGTATTTAAAATATTTCTATCTTATAATAACTGAAGGTTAAAAGATTAAAACTATAATATTCATCATATTATAAGAGATTAATATACATATAATTAAAAAATTAGAACTAAAATATTGAGAGTCAAAATAATGATGAATAACTATTGTATGTGTTCAACTACCTCTATGAGAAACATGATAGGAAAAATGCTTGAAATTTTCCTTATGAGATTTATTGTTAATATAGCTAGTAGCAGCTTTCAGACCTATTGTTTGACATAGCCAATGTCACCTGATATAGACCTACCTCAGCAGTTTACGTATCTGGATTTCCCTAATCACTTAGCCATAAGGATAATAGTAAATCATATTGATTGAAGCAGAAGTTTGACTTCGAGCAAATTGAAATCAAACTATTTTTAAATTGTGATTCAAAATTTAAAAAAGAAGTAAATATGGTGATAGATTATGCCATGCATATTGACGTTATGTCCCTTGAGTGTTTGCTTTGCTGTCTATCATGATTAAAAAGGAGAATCTTAAAATAATGTTTGTCAACTTAGTTTATAAATTGAATATCAATATGATAAATGAATTAAATATAAACTCTAGAATTTAAAAACTCTAGTTAAATAAAAATGTAAAAACTTATATGTGAAAGGAAAAGCTTATTGAACACATCATTAGGGTTGAAAGAAATTTCAAATTATATGTACAATTAAAGTGCACCAGACATTAGCTTGATAGGGAAAACCTTCGATCCTATTTCTATCAAGTTACATCTCTTGCTTGTCTTTTGCAAAGGTAACAAGAAAATTTCCTCTTGTCGAGAGGTACTCGGCCCACATAACATCACGAGTGCATCTTTCACACTTGCTTAAGATCCGATAGTAGGTCAATAAAGACTCAACATGAAAGTTGTTAGACTAACAAACCTCTTAAGAAAAATCTTTAAATATAGAATACAAGTAGAGAGTTGAAGAGAATTTAAAACAAATGATTAGAAAATCTATTTTAAAAATCAAAAAGTTAATTTGATTCAGTTAATTTAATTTAGAATAAAGTGAAAATTAAGACCACTTTCTACTTTAGTTCATAATTTCATTCAAGGTTGAATGTTATATCTAAAGTGATTAACTAAAATATACTTCAAATTTTTAGATCTATTCCTAAACAATAGATAGATTTTTCTCAAAAAGATACAATAAACTTACACCTTAATATATGTAAACCTTGTTATTGTGCAACACACACTTTAGATCTACTTCTAAATTAACTACAGTTTTCCTCAAAAACATACTTTATGATTAAACTTACCTTGATGTATGAAAATCTTGTTATTTGTGCAATACACACTTTTAAATCTCTTCTGAAAATACAGTAACAGCTTTTCTCAAAAGCATACTTTATACATTCACGAAGCTTATTACATGTAGATCTTGTTTTGGTGCGACACACATGTCAGCTTTCCCATAAACCATAGTTTGATATAGCTATTGATGATCCATGGAATCACTTGTTTCTTGTCCCAAGAGAGAACCTAGAAATTTGTCACTAGGAAAGGAATTCTCGTGAAGGCACCTTGCCCACAGCTGGGGGTCATCGGTGTGAGATATGGAGACACAGCTCTACCGCAGGGAGCTGCTCGCCAGAAAAGAAGGAAAGGACATGAAAACCAGCCTCATTGGCATGCATATAGAGTCATTTGTAACATATTATTTTAGTATCCGGACAATTTCCATATAATCATTGAAAATAAAAGGAACATCTGGTAAGGCCCTAAAATGAGCATAAAATGGATATTTTATGAAAGTAAGCGGAAACACTAGAGAGGCCAAAGGTGCTAACTTACCTCCTTTACAGAGACGATCTGCCATGAATTACAGTAAGTAGGTAGGTAAATATCCGTGCTCCGTTACAGTATTGTGGCTGTTGAATAACGTTGTATTGTATTTACGTCACTACAATCAATACTGTGCATGTACTGTGTAACTGCTCATTTCATTTCACTTGATCTCCATCTACTTTTCTTCTTCTGAGGTTGGTAAAGTATTGCTACAATAAATGCTAGCGTGCTCTTTATTTTTGCACTGCGCTTCTAGGATCTCCGCATCTCAGTCACGTTCTTACTTTGGGGTATAATGTCCAAGCACATTTCCGAGTTACAGTTCTTGCTTTTCCCTTGTCTATCAAGTGCAAAGAGAAAAACGCGACACAATGAATAGCAAACGGATGGGAAGACCCCATCAAGTGCAAAAATACAAAGGTCCGTCTTGTCACTTGAAGATAGTTTCAGTTAAGTTATACGTTAGAATCTTATTACCAAAGTAGATATTATAATCATCAAGTCATAGAGATATTTGAGATATATATATATACAGCTATTAGCCAGCCATTCTTCCTAGCCCTCGGACTGCATCGTCAACGACAACATTTAGCCAGCCATTAGTGCTTTTCAAACCCTAGAAAGCATATTCACTAACGAAGAAAGAATTAATTCTGTTAATGGACTTCTTATTCATGATTGTTTTCGCGGTTTATTCTGGTTGACTCTCTATGTTTCGATAAAACGTACATTATTTTGTTACAATATAATGATCATAACCATGGTTTCACACACCAATATTTACAGTATTGCTGATCAGTGTAAATCCGAACCTAATTTTATCAGATTTCCTCGAGTGGTAGTGGATGGTTGACATGACAATTTAGTCGTATTGTCGATATGAGATTATTTCTCAATGTAACATACGAAATGATCATCTCCAATTTTACTAGAGACTTGTTTGAGATTTTTTCTGTTGTTTTTCATATTTACTTTAACTATAATCATGATAACTTTCAGATGAAATCAAAATTAAGTAATAAGTTTATTTTGTATGGATATTTGAAAAGATTATAATTTTCATCTAATGTTCACTACGAATAATCTAAGACTTTGTTTTATAATTCGCATAAAAAGCTCCAAGTGGATCGATTTTAGAATGTAACAAATTTATATATCTTTTTCAGCAAGCTGATAAGTTTATATAGTTTTTCCGAGAAGCTCAAGATTAATTTGATTTAACCAATCTCCACTAAATTATGCTAGTTGAGTCCGACAACTTATGAATTTCACTTTTCTTGTGTAGAATTTGTTGACATGACCTCAATGTGGCAATGTTCTCCATGTACCGACTACTGATGTGATTCTTTAGTGTGATTTGATGTGACTGTCTATCGAATATCACGTAATCAAGAAGGTAATTTTATGTATATTATATAACTTATACAAGCATTCAAAGGTTAAATTAAAAATTTTATGTAACAAATATAATAATGTTATTTATATCCTTAATAGTTATGAATTAACATATTACATGAGTATTTTGATTTCTATTTTGACATGATATATATAAAGGTCATCACAAATAAATTTTAGACTGATGACACTTAGATAGTACAGATCTTGTAAACAAAAGAAAACGTGTCACAATAGACTAGAGAAGAAAACTTCGAATTTCCAAGCTCCAACAAATGTATTGGATCTTGGTTGATAATGGAAATCTCATTTACGCTAATACGAGAATTTTAGAGGAAAGATTTGGACGATAATGCGGGGAGCAGTGATTTGTCAAGTCATTTATTTACTGTACAATACAGTAGTAACATCGAAGGAGCTGTTTCGGCAGTGGAGCTTTTTGGCCTTACAAGGTCCTAAGACCACCACCCTCTGCTGTTCCGTGCTTGGGGGAACCCGGGCCGCCCATGGGAAACCCGCTCGACTTGGCGTGACTACCTCCAGCCAACCCCCGCCGACAGGAGTAGCTGAACCCCGGACGTGAACTTCCCAGGTCGAGGGCCAGACCAACACGCTAGGCGTGCTGCTGGTCTTTAGAATGTTATAGGAGTGTGTCGCATCAAAGGGAATTACCATACCGCTCTCGCGCCGAAGTCGAAAGAACTGCGATGCGACTCGCTCGCAAGCACCTGTATAAATTGAACAGAAACGGACGAATTCAAACACTCCACAGCTCCACAGTCGAGTGAATGAACGAAGTGAGCAAGGCGCTTCGAGCCTCGGAGGAAGAGCGTCCTGTCTTTAGACGCTTCGGATCGTGTGCTGCGGTCGTCATTGTGATTTGAAGGCGGCCCTCGCGTCTCAACCGCAACGGTTGTCCGCCCAAGTTAGCAATGCACTTCCAGTCCTCAAGGATAATAGGTACAATTTTGAGTTCGGTTAGTTCGCCCGGGGTCATAACGATGCGCTTGTGGTGTTGATTGGATATGCGGCAATTGAGGTTCCGTATTGGCTCTTCTTGTTTACCATTCTGGAGCACCGTAGGTCTTCCAGGTCGAATCCAGCCTTGAATTTTGATGTACTGTTTAAGGGTACTTGTTGCTGTCTCTGCTACAATTGGTCTGCGACAATACGATGAGTACCTCGATCTGGTCGAATATGGTTACTCAACTCGCACCTTCAAGCAGGCTCCTCTCCCAGCATCTAATACGCTTGCTACGTAACAAAATACGCTCTTAATTTCCTTTCCTTTGTTTTACATGGTTTAAAGCTACGTCGGATGCCTACAGACGGGGTCCTTACATCGGGGTCGTCATTTTGTGTTGTTTTCTGCAGCTTCACAATGGTGTTGGAGAAGTTGTTGAGGTGCATGCCAGAGAACTGTGGATACTTGTGGAACCGATGGACAGCATTATAAGAGCTTTCACAACTTCCAGTATAGTCATACATTCAGTTGGTCTCCTCCTTTGTAGCTCCCCTGGATTCAGGATTCACCTACACTTGATGAATATATGCCCGGTTCTAGACCTGGGTTTTCCTGGCGCACGAGGAGGATCATAGACATACATCACCTTGCACTCCGTTTCTACCCCTTACTTCGCTATATTCGTTAGGTGGTATTGCGTCTCTTCATTTCTCTGCAGAGGTCCCCTGTCACTTGCGCTGAGCTCGTCTGCGCTCTCGGTTTCTGTCGCCGGCTTTATTCTCACAACTGGAAGGCGTTAAGCAGTGCCTACCGCGCCAATTATGGCGCCCACTGAACAACTTTCAAGAGATCTCAGTACGTGCTCTAGGCTCCTGTCCAACTTGTTGAGTAGTTCCATTTCTTGTCAGGTACACTTAAAAGTTATTTCTCGGTTTGGGTTTCCTTTTTTGTTGCTTGTCATTCGTGACTTTGGACAACTGTCGACGGTAGAAGATGTAGACTGCTGAGATCAATAAAGTTAGTTTTCAACCACCTGCTTATTCTAGGTAGGAGAAATGTTCAGGCGGCCAACACTACAGTTTCAGCGTTGTGTGTGAGACATGATGTCGGAGCTTAAAATTCATGTTACGAGAACGGTATGAGAAGCCACTGGTTCTCGGTAGCTCGTTCAAGAGTTGGAACTTCAATGGCAGCTATACACGGGTGGTGCTGGTTTTGAGTCTGTCCCCTCGAGACATTGCTAGGTTATCTGATAAGTATCACGGTCGACTCCTAATTAACCGAGCTTTGCCGTTAGCAGCTTTAACGTAGCTCTGCTCTGGACTAGCGTCTTGCAAAATATTTATACCTAGTGTCCGCGTGCTAATCAGTTGGTTCTTGTGGTGCCGTTTGTGGTCAAACGCAGCTTCAAGTCAGTCTAAACATGGAAGCCGGTCGAAACCCACAGTTCTTGTTATCGGGGCTGGAGTAGCGGGTTTGGCCGCAGCACGGGTCCTTCAGGCACAGTCCTTTAAGGTGAGTCGTTGTAATAGGGTGTATGTACATCCATCGTCTTCCAGGATGCCGCCGAATTTAAGTGCCACCAATTTAAGTGAATCTTGTCCATCGTTGCAGTGTTATCCTGCAAATTGTGTCCCCTGGGATCACGATTCAAGAATTTTAGTGCTTTAGTGACTTGCTATTGATCTTCCCGGGGAACAAATAAAACTATTTCCCTGCTAGCAGAGTTTACTGAGATATTGTATAATAGACGCAAACGTCCTCTGATAGTCTAGACTCTTAGTGTTCGTAGACTGGTAAGTAGTCCACGACATACAGAACCTGAAAACAGCTGTACGTCAGTAGTCTAGATTGAGAGCTGGATACCAGTATTTAAATTCGGGTGAAGTGAGATAGTGCTTCAGCTTTTTCCGGCGCGTGTCAGAGTTGTGCCTCATAACTTACCTGCCGAAGTGACGTTGCTGACGCGTCCGCTTCAGTCGTATTTGCGAGTGTTTACGTTAATAGGACTGTCAGCTATAAGCGTAGCCCTCACATGAAAGCAGTTTAGGGATACCCTACGGCGATTGGAGAACAAAAAGGCAGATGGTAGCAACTAATCGAGGAAGGTACTTTGCCCGTTGGTTAACTTTCTCTATGCGGTAGGTGAGTTTTTACTGAATTTTCTCGTTTACGACTGGCTTGGCGCAGGTTGTCGTTTTAGAGTCGAGGGATCGGGTTGGGGGTCGCGTGTACACTGATCACTCTTTCGGTTTCCCTGTGGACATGGGTGCCTCATGGTGAAGTCTCCAGCCAGCGTAGATGTGATTGTAACATCTTTCTTGGTCTGCGATCGATGCCACTGCGTTGATGTTTGACGTATGCTAGTTTAGTATTATCTTCCATGTTTTGCTCCTCTAGATCTAGGTGTTCGGTCAAACGAACAATCCTGTCCTGGAAATATTTTTGACCAAAGAAATTTTGAGAAACCGGTGGAGTGGTAATTAAAAGTTTTACTTTTTATGCCCGGCAGTCTAAGTAATAGTCCTTGCCGAAAGTAATGAATGTACGAAAGTAAGCGAAAGTTGTAGATGATATTTTCAGTGCAGACAATCCCGTCTTAGGGCTTTTTAGGCGGGGAGGATCTTCACAGAAGTGAGCCTAGTCTCGTTGGTTAGACGAATCACAAGTATAGAGCATGCGTTTCCGCGTCAATGATTCCCTGAATATTTAAGTCGAAGTTCATTCACAAAGGGGTCATGATGGACGGACTGCTAGCTCGTCTTAACTATAACTTCAACCATTGATCTTTTGGGTTTTGCAGGTTGCATGGACTTTGCAAAAGCAACCCATTGGCACAGCTGATTGGTCAATTACGGCTGCCTTTGTACCGGACTAGTGGAGACAACTCTGTGCTGTACGACCATGACTTGGCAAGGCAAGTTTTTGTTACTGAACGCTCTATTTGCCATGGTTGCTCCAGCTAACTCTTAGTAGGCATTTGTGTGCCAGCTCCACATGTTGAAAATGATTGGGAGTTTTCTTGGGTCGTTGAAGGTTTGTCCTTAACTTGCTCATTCGTCTGTGCAACGCTCTAAACCCAGTCTCTCACGGCGATCTCAATTCCGTTGGAGATAATATCATACCACGTGGAGTTGGTGGTTAGCAGAAACCTTTATAATGTCGTGATGACGCCGTTCTGGCTGCAAATGTTTATGGTGCCAGGCCGTCGCTCCCGTAATACTTCAGCAGATAATTAACATTATTTTCACGTTTTGAAGCACTAATAATGTTTGCGCCTCCGGCAAAAGTTGATGTTTAGGCTGTCTTCCTTTGGTGTCTCGCCTCGGTCTCTTCGGGCCTGCCGAGGGAGTGCTAAAGATATGCATAGAAAGAAAGGTCTTTTTTTCTGTTCGCGTAATAATTACATAGAATCTCTTCTCGGGTGTGCCAGAAATTCTACGTAATGCGATCAGGTTTAAAGCTTCTGCTTGGAGGGTATCTTCTGCTTCTTAACAGTCTATCGGTTACTGCAGTTTCGGTTGGAAACTGGCTTGTCAGACAGAATCTCATTAACGAAGTATTTGTCCTTGCAGTTATGCGCTATTTGACATGGAGGGTAACAAGGTTCCCCAACATTTGGTAACTGAAGTCGGACTTGCATTTGAAGCTCTGCTAGAGGAAGTAGGTTTTCTTGTCCCCCTCCTGCCCTTACGCTTGAATCCAAGTGTTATTTTGTCACTCTTGCCCACTGCTTTTCGCCTCACTGCTTTTCAATGATGTGCGCATCACCTCGTCGTTGCAGACTAAGAAAATTCGGGAAGAGATCTCAACAGATATTTCCGTAATGAGAGCCTTCCAGATGGTGCTAGAAAGAAGACCGGACTTGAGGTGAGCTTCGATAAAATGTGCGCTTTTCCCTTTGTTGACGAAGAAGGTTTCACTTGCATAAGTATTCTGATTGGTTTCGGTTGGAGGGCTCTAACTTGTTGGCCTTTGTCCTTGATTGTTTCAGGCAAGAAGGACTTCGGTATAAGGTCTTGCAGTGGTACTTGTGTAGAATGGAGGGTTGGTTTGCGGCTGATTCTGACAACATCTCGGTTCAAAGTTGGGATGAGGTAAACTGTTGTTGGTGTTCATCATTGGCAGGAGTTTGAACAAACCTTCGTAGTCGCAAGGCTAGCCTTACAGAGTTCCTCCCGCCTCATGGTTCGGTGAAGGAAGGCATGTAATGTGAAAACTTACACGGTTATCCTTTTGCTGTCTAACAGGAAGAAGTTCTTCAAGGTGGCCATGGGCTGATGGTGAGAGGTTATGGGCCTGTAATAGCGGCTTTGTCCGATGGTCTCGACATTCGTCTAGATACCAGAGTGAGGAAAGTGCAGCGGCGGGTGCAAGGTGTTCAGGCTGTTCGTGCTATCACGGAGGATGGAACCATTTTTGAGGCCGATGCCGCCGTGATCGCAGTACCTTTGGGTGTGCTAAAAGCTGACCTGATCCGGTTCGAGCCAAGACTTCCTGACTGGAAAGAAATATCAATAAGAGATCTGGGTTTTGGTAATGAGAATAAGATTGCTCTCTTATTCGATAGAGTTTGCTGGCCCAACGTTGAGTTTCTGGGAGTTGTTGCACCTACGTCCTACGGCTGCAGTTATTTTCTGAATCTGCACAAGGCCACGGGTTATCCTGTTCTCGTTTACATGCCGGCTGGGCGTTTGGCCAATGACATCGAGAAACTCTCGGATGAGGCTGCGGCCAGCTTCGCAGTCCTGCAGCTCAAGAGAATTCTTCCCAACGCAGCTGAGCCGGTAAGATACAGTAGTTCTTTCCTGGTGAATCCTTAGCACGTTGATCTGAAAGGTTCGGTCAGCTTTCGCTTTGGAGCAACTCTATATGGATGCTCGTTCACAAAAGGTCACTCCGTATTCTTTCTACGATTATTCAAATGTTTTCCTGACTTCTTCGGACAATCTCGGTTGATGCATCGTGGACTATGTTGTAATGCCAGACTCGCCTGTTAGAGTTCCTTCCAAGTTGACGCCTTGCACTAGTTTGACATCCTTACTTCGTTTTACATGATAAATACCTGTCACTGTGAGGTGATGATCCAAATTTTACAGTTTCGTGTGTTGTGCCTGTCACAGATACAATGTCTAGTCTCTCACTGGGGAACGGACCCGAGCTCGTTAGGGTGCTATAGCTATGACGCTGTGGGGAAGCCTCATGACTTGTATGAGCGACTGCGTACTCCCGTTGACAACCTTTTCTGGGCAGGTGAAGCTACGAGTCAAAGATTCCCTGGCACAGTACATGGCGCTTTCGCAACTGGAGTGATGGCCGCAGAGGAGTGTTGCAGACGTTTTGTCGAGCAAAACCGAGACTTGGAGCTTTTCCAACAGCCTGTGATGGCTGAGGAGGCAGGAGACTATACACCTCTTCAAATTTCGCGCCTGTAATGTAGAATGAAACAGAAGCATTGTCTGGTCACGTATTTCTCTTCAGGTTTCCGGACTGATTAGGCAATGTACAAGTGGAGAAAACGCGGGTTGTTTGTTGTGGACAAGATGCTGGAGGGAAAAGTAGATGATGCCTGGTCGAGTGAACGACCTCCTTGTTCTCGGTTGGTTGTCACATACTTTTGTTTGTGGCTATACTGTTGATACAGAAAATTTTGAGGGATCTCGGGGTTTATGACTACTACCCCTTCAGAAGCCCTTTGATATCTGCCCATTTTGCGGAGTGTGGGCGTGTAAAGTGTATTACATGGGAGCTGTGGTTGGTTGTGGGACAACCACAATCACCCCTTCTGTTCTCAAAGGTCCTGTTGAAATAGTCTGTATTACAATTTTTTGCTTCACCGACGCCATATGGTTCGGTGGTGTAACGAACTTATCTCTTAAAAATGATGAAATCGGTCGCTTTGGTAATCGTGGTTTTTAGCCCAGTGCCTCTGGCTTCTATGCTGCCCTCTGACAGCCGAATGCATAAACTGCTGTGTACGGACCTAAATGGTTTCTAAAAGTAAATGGTCAGGACGTTGGTAAGTGTATATACCAGCTCGAGGGGAATTGGATGTGGAGACAGTTTTCAGTGTTCGGCGTATCAAGTACCTAAAGTACTAGCAGTGGATATGTACTAGCTGTAAATTGTTTGTGACCTTAGACAAAACAGTAACAGATCATTGTAGTGGGGATAACAACCGACGTCATAACCGGACCTATCCAGAATTGTGTGCGTTAATGTACCTGCTTTGGTAGTCCGCTTCAACAGACTGTACAGAGTCGTCATAATCCGCGGGTCGACCGTCTCATACCACTTAACTTCAATCTTCTCGCTGCATTCACCTGGTGCGTATAAAGCACTCAAGAAATTTCAAGATTGAAGCCGTGACAGGACAGTCGTGACCTCAGCTCGAATTTGAATGTATTCAGAATTTGATTTCCTCCTTTGTTTGGGAACGTTGAAGCAAGCAGATTTTGGAGCATCGTTGATCGCCCATGTAAGTGAAGTTAGAAAAGATTACAGCCAATAGCAGTCGACCATTGTTCGTTTGTCCGAACCATGTTCCGTTTCGGTCATTAAAGTAGATGATGTTGAAACAGTTTTGTCCTTAGAGAGGAAGGTATTGGAACAGTTGTTTCCTTGTGTCCTTAGAGTATAGAGTACTCTAACGTGTCGGTTTTATAAATCTCAGTGTGATTTGATATAATGACTAATTAATGATCCGTAGAAACAAAATGACGATGTAGTTCCCCGATCAAAACTTTTTCTTATGACAAAAGTGTATCAACAACATTCAATCGTAATATGATTAACATCTCTAGTTGGTTCTTAAATAGCTGGATTCAGAGTCCTAGTTTCAGTTCCCGGCAAGTTGTTACTTGCCACCGAGAATCATTTACAGAATCTGAACAGATGTGATATAGCGTTATTGAACACTAAAGCGCAAACCAGGAACAATATTAGTAGGGAAAACTCCAACCGTGGATACAAAGAGTTCAACGTTTAGAGGAGAATGGTCCACAGTCCCTTGAACTGATTTGAAATTCAAAGTTCTAAAAGATCTTATAAAATATTCTTATCGCCTGCCTCTTATACCAAGATCGAGGATTTAAGACAGATAAACAAATCAACAACTACAGTAATATCTATAATAACTTTAGTAAAAGAGATTGTGTATATTCGTCATATAGTCAATTATTTATTGTCAGATGAACTACAGTAACTTGGAGTACAACAGTCACTAACCACAGTAGTCTTGGAGCATGCGTACACATGTTCTAGTGTGTGTTGGGAATCAACATTACAAAGATATCAATTGCAATTTTTCCAAATCCAAAAAGGTTCCATAACAGGATTCTTTCTTTCTAATGATAGCCAGTTTATCCCAAAGGGACCGTGCTAGTTAATTGTTACGTTCGTCCAAAGTCCGTAAATCTTAATCTTTAGACAAAGATTGTATCATATGTATTTTTGACCTTATCAGTCCAAAATAATCTACTCATCAAAATGGATCCAGTTGTATGCAACTCGAGCTCAACACCTTCCTTTGTCAAAGTTATGACCACTCAAAGTCTGGATGTGATTGTCTCTCAAGATGTTCCTCCAACGTGTATAATGAATTTTGAACGCCTATTGTTCTCTAGCATCAGCCCAAATCCAAGAACGAAGTTGTTGTAAGCTTTCCTATTGTTACTAGTTTCATCTCAGATTGAACCTGGTAGCTAGAGAAAATGGTAGACAAATCAAAGATACCTCCTTCTCTTCACAAATCTGCAAATTGCTCTCGTCCATATTTGATGCAACCTTAATCTAAACTTTGCACTTCAAGCCGTTACAATTCCTCGATTGTAAGTCAAATCCACTGTTGGAAGAAAGAAATGTTATCATCAAGTTCATAAAACTTGTTACAAAAGGACCATACCATTCAAGGACAACTCTCATTGATCTCACGCACTGAAGTGAGTTTTCATTTCTCATGCTTAAACCTTAAATCGATAAATTCTTCAAATTAAACTCACTCAATTGACATCGAATTTAACTTCTTGTCCTGCACATATAAATTGTTAAACAAACATACATCGCTGTCAAACACATACACAAGATATCACAATCTTCTATTCAATCATACCAAGCCTGTTGGCATTTTAGAATGGTTGGCATTACACAATACAAGCCAAATCTATTTTATGCATAAAAAAACTAATGTTATACTCAGGACGCTCATCTGTTATAGCCAAGAGCTTGAAGACTCAACTCAAAAGAAGTGAAACTTACAAGTCTTTTTCTTGCATTATACTTTCGAAAGGGATTTGAATCAAGAATGTTAATCTCTTCTAACAGCACTACGGTCTTAATGACATTAGCTACGACGCACTCTGTTAACTAGCAGAGCCGTTACACTCTTACATACCTGCTATATTTCTGAAACTTGAGTTGTGAGGTTTTTCCTAAAGTTTTTCTTCTCACACTAATGGAGATCTTTGTCCTATCAAAATTTTGAAGTTCTCTTTTAGTTTTAGAACCATTTAAAGAGAATATTCTCTTTAAATGTACACCATATATGTCACCATATACATTATATATATATAGTCATCTGTTCCATCTTCAGATAGAAAAGAGCAACATCCTCAGTTTATAACCAAATCTTTTCGTTAGAAAGGATTAGGTAATACAACTAATCAGCACTTCCTTTTATGGGTTCTTTCTGGATCTTTTCGCATCTTCGAGTCCAGCTCCCATTTAACATTTAGAAATACTTTGATTTGTTTTCCAACTTGGTACTGAAATTCCAACTAATATTTAAAATCATTGTCTGATAGCAACATGCGGGCAAAAGTTCTCCGAAGTTGGTCTTGCATGCAATGTTATGCTTACTTATGTGTTGGGTATCGAATCACAAGGTAGTTCATTTCATACAACTCATGCGAGCCACTTGTCCCTGGTAAATATCTCTCTCTTGATCCCCTCGTGCAGAATTTCTCCATGGGCACTACCGATTGCTCTGCATGATCAAACCGAGTGTTCCTACTTGAAAAGCTCAAATGATTGTTTAATTGATGATCGAGTACTTACTCAGATACAAGATAAAAATACAATGTTATATAGAAAATATTTAGTGATTTTTTATGAACATTTAAATTTTGTGTGTAACTGTTAGGTCATAATCGGACCTGGAGTTTGCAGAAGACCCAGACATAATCCATAAAGGACCCGTAGGACTCGCGTGCTGCAAAAATTACAAATGCGATAACCTTCTAATGAAAAAAAATTGATTTTATCTATAGATAATTTATTATGTAATATTTCCTCGAAAAGAACAGCTTAATAAGCTGTCCTCATCTATCTTCAGACGGAAAAGGTGAATAAGCAAGCGAACTAATACATAAACATCCGAAACCTCCTAGTGACTTTTCACGTTTTGGGCAAATATGTAATAAAAGTATAGGACAAACCACTCCTCAAGGTGGAACCGAGAAGAGTGGATCTTTAGGACTCAAAAACCACGACCGGTTGCGCAAAATAAAGGAAATATAAATCTAAACGATTTCATGAGATTCTGAAAATTCTTCTCTCGATTTTTGAAAACGGTTAAACTGATTTTAAAATATAATTATTAAAAAATAAAAAATAAATGATTTATCAACTTCAATAGTGGTTTATCAAGTGTCTTGCCTGCTGAAGATGGTGTATCGTACATAAAGAGACTCCAAAAAACAAAGAACGAGACTTTATATTTCCATAATCTTTTACGGACAGCGTAAGCAATCTACGAGCAATGGATTATATTTGTAAGCCTATTACAGAAGGATCGCTTGACAGCCTGTGTAGGGGTAGTAGTTACTAGTTACATGAAGCTCCGCAACAAGTTGATTATTTACATACGAGCCTACTGCTCCAAAAAGGAGGTGAGACTCACTAGGGGTGTCATTTCTTGGTTTCCAGTAGATTTGTAATGCTCGCGAGTTTTTATTGCAGATTATTTTCTTTCTTTTCACGGCGTAACCCGAACAGTCACAGGTTAAGTACACGGAGTAGATCCATGAATAAGGGACCATGTGCACCGGGCTTTTTGGTTGAAAAGCAAACGAGAAGCGTGTCAGTCCGAGGCTAAAAAGTGTACCGATGAGAAGCCGAGCTTGTCCACGCGAGAAGCTGGGAGTAAATTAGTGTCTGCGCACTTATTGAGAGATTATTCGGCTCAGAAGTGGACCCTGATGCTGAGTATACTTCTCTCCGAGTTTCTTTCAGTGAAAAAAGTCTTAAGAGGAAGCCCTTGCAAAGCCCTTAGAACTGGACGAATAAATCGAAATATACCTTCCCAACTTGTGGTAATAAGCCAAAAAGCCTGGTGCATATGCCGGTCTTATTACCGACACTGTTATTTCCAATAAGTTGGAGGGGCAAAAAGTGCCGTGCGCATGGTCCTTAACAATCTCAAGCTGTCAAGATAGTCCTGTCTCCCCAGAGGTACAAAGGTTTTCACTCAAAAACGAAATGTACATTTGAGATCACAGACAATGACACTATCCGAGGCCTGCCTTCACAGCAGCCGCTAGACCTCACCCACATGTTTAACCAGCGAGCATCGTCCGACGCGGTCCACGATACTGTATCACCCGTGATGAAGAAGGTCAGCTTGAACTGCCTCAAGCGAAGAAATGACACCCCCCTACTGTTCAAGGTCATGCTGTTTTCTTTAGTGGCAAACAGAATTCTGGCTTCATATGAAGAAACACCTACACCAAAGCACCATAAGCAGTGGAATCTGTAAGGTAAGGGTTGCGTGAGTTAAGGATTCCTCGAACCCGCCTCGGGAGGAATCCTTAACTCACGCAACCAACGTTCTCCAGTAGCACTCTAATTCTAATTTTACTTTCGCGCTCTCGTCGGTGACTGTTTCAACTTTGAAAAGTCGCTCAGATACCTTCTTCGGACAAGATGTGGATTGTGTACATGTACATGTTCTGTCGTGATTGCAGTTTCCAGTCACACCGTTTTCTCTTTTCAGCACCTAAATAAGTCTCATTGTCATGGAAGCAATTGGATCCCAAGGCTTTGTTATATTTGGCATACGAAAAGCGTAGAAATGTTTTCCTTGTCGCATTAAAGCCCGACTTTTTGCGTGGCAGGAGTTCGAGCTTGACCTTGAAGTTCGAGGCTTTTATTGCTCTCTACTGCAATTGGCGATGGAGGAGAAGATGGATACTGACGGATTATATGGAGATTACAGGTCATCAAGTTTCACTCGTGTCGAACTTGACTTCAGTTGATCGTCACTTTTCTTGTTTCTGCCGGGCGAGGCTTAATCTTTGCGGTAGGGCTTTGAAAGTCTAACTGCGCTAGATCCGGTTTGGCCAGATCTGGCTAACACATGGATTATCCTTTAAGGAAGCAAGCTGTCCAGTGGCGTTTACCAGGGCCACTAGGTTTTACAAGTTGTGTAAATGTGTACTCCACTCTCCATAGATTCATAGAATAAGACGCAGAAAGGTCGTTATAGCGCAAAGGCCTGACCACGAAGGTAGCAGTAGCGAAGAGTGAGAAAGGGTCAGTACTGACAAACGGACATAACGAAGGTCCCGCCCGCTGCTTCGATCGAGATATACCGGCTATCAGGCGCTATAATATCAGTGTCGAGAAGAATCATGCTGATCTTAGATGTTAAAACCAGTGAGTCAGGGATCAAGTGTTATATTCAGCAGGATGCAAACGACTCCTTATGCAGGATTCATTTGCATAAGGAGTCGTTAACTGTACAGTGAGATCTACACTGTCAACCAAAAACACGCTTTGCCCGCTAGGTACAGGTCTTCCTCTCCGCGGTTCCTCCCGATTCGTTCCATCAGCAGGTCCAGACAACGTTTTCAAGTTCCTTACTTACGTATGGAATACAGCCCCCACTGAGGAATTTCACTCTGAAATCAACGTAGCGGTGAGTTGATGATCCAGATGATCAAAACCCTTGAGTCAAATCTTCCACCTGGAAAGAAAATTTCCAATAATTCGTCTGGAAACTAGAATCCGAAGTTGGGATGTCAGCCTCCCTTGATCAGAGTGGGCCCTGGGCTGTCTCGAGTATGGCAGAACTTGAACTAGCAGCTGAAGCTCGAAGGAAAATCTACAACAGATATAATCACGATCTCCATCCATGTTTCTATCTCCATCGTACGAGCATCAGATTCTATCTTGAGGTCTCTACTACAGGGATTTGTAAACATGACTCGTATTGACAAGATGTACCGAGCTTTTGGAGCAGATGAAAACCATACCCAATTCAGGTACATTCTCGGGATGATCTGTGTGAATGTGTGGTAGGACCTTTAGATAGAAGCTTTACCAAGATGTCCCGAGCTCTAAAACGGTACCTACTGTGCTGACATGCGATGTGTGTTCCTGGCGGTTTTCCCTCTCCTTTACAGCGAAGACTTCGAGGGGATGCGGCTTCCAGATTTCCAAAGACTTCTCTTCAATGACATGTTTAAGCAGCGAGATGACGTATGGAACTTACGGGTGCTAGATAATCTCGGTGCAATGTACTGAGATGATCATGATCTACCTTTCAGAGCACTCACTTGAGCACTTGACTTGTTTTATGAAGTGCCCCTTAGTAAGTTTTTCTAGCTTTGGGTCTGTTCTGTGTCACTCTCATGAGTTTCCAAACCTGTTCTCCTGGTCCCCTTCTGATTTCTATCTCTTTCCGGTTTTCAAAACGACTCCATCCGTCCGTTCCCCCTACACGACAAGAAAATTCCCCCCTTCCTTCCCGGTTTTCACTATCGACGTATAGTCAACAAAGAGGGTCGTATGTAGTCTTATTCCGACAAGTAGCAAACTAAAAAAGTGGCTCCAGTTTTCTGCCACCGATTCGCTCGACTAAAGAAGGTGTACTTTGTTGCATGTACAACAACTTTACGTCCAACCTTTTGTTTCATTTTACCTTCATTTACGCTACCTTTGTTTTATCTTTTATTCATCTGCATAGGTCCAACTATAGGACTACAGGTTCATATGATATGCATCCAAAGTGTAAATATGCCAGAGCGACGGAAAAGTATAACCGCTTGACTGGTTTCACGTTGCGTAATAAGCATCCGATTTCAGATTATGTTACTTCAAAAGATTTCGATCATCTGGATTTTGCTAGTTTTAAATTTCGCCTGGTTCTGAATAGTTGGAATAAAGATTAACCAGAAGCTATCCCTATCCTTATTCAAAGCTCACTGTTATTTGTCTTTGACGGTAGGAAGTTCTTCCTTGACGTTTGATAGATAGAACTTTTTCTCTTTTAGAATGAATTTTTTCAGTACCATTAGATGACACTTGGAACTAGTTATCTTTTAAAACTATGAACGTTGCAGGAAAACATGATATTAATTTAATCTAAACACGAAAATAATTAAAATTTTCAGTATGGCCAAATTACAAATATATTACCAAATCTTTCCACGAATTTATTCTTTTAATAATCACGAGGAAGAGTATGGCGATAAATTAAACTATTTGCATATTACCTCCCCCTTCAGAAGATGGAGGATGTGAATATGCAACGAAGACGAGAAGGTTCATCTACTGCAGTAAAGGAGTAGACGAGCACCGATCCTGCTGTCAGAAACTATACGATGTTTGTACATCGTGCTAACTCCAAAACTTTACTTGATCGTAACTTTAATATATTTATTGTACTTAATCCTTTCTTGATTTTGCATCACTTGATCACATTTTTTATTAACTATAGCATGCTCAGTAGACCGAATCGTCACATTATCAGAATGAGAGAAGTGCATGTTAATTTTCAACCATGTATATATAAAAAATATTTAGTAAAAAATATTTTATTTATTTTAATAAACTATTTTTACATAACAATAAACCTGTTAAACCTGATGTTACCAGTCAGATATACGATCAAATCATGCAAAGTTAAGAGGGGTTAGGTAAAGTCCTATAAATATACTAGGGGTGCAATCAAGTAAATCTCTAAGCCAGAGAAGTGGTTGGTTTCGCTTCCCCTCTCTGTCATATCGTAAGCCCCAGCAGTGCCACAAAATGGAGGGAGAGGAGAATTTGGAGCACAACTCGACCTTAGCGACGTAGACACGTGAACTTTTCTGCAAGGGGGATCAAGCATCATCAGACTTGACGGTTGTAAATCTATGTGCCAGCTGATGATAAGTGCTCACTTGGGGGCTCCAGTGCACTCGACCAAGAAATACTGGACCAGAAGTGAAAGTAATGTTTTACTTTGATCAAGCGGCGATCATCGTCAAACTGGAGCCTGACAATCTTACAAGTCGTATCTCTAAAATATACGAAAATTACACTGCATGGGACAATTATTCTAGAGAAGTTTCCAACAATAGTTTTTACATTGCGCGGAACTTGATAAACCAGTATTGCTCCTGCTCGAGATGTTGGAGTGCACGGGCCTCGGGCCAATGTGAAGTATGAGGAAGCCCTTCAAAGGCTTTTCCTTCTCCCTCCCTATGCAGCCACTATGTGATAGGGGGTAGTTTCTTGGCACTTACAGCCAAGAAGGCCTGTAGTTAGTTTAGTCCTTTCTCTTTTTATTCCCATTTAGAACATTCTTCTTTTGGGATATTTGGGAGTTGAGAAAAAGTGTGACCTTTTTTCCTTGCTCTCTCCCGTTTGTACACAAGACTATTGCCTTGGCTCTTTACTCATTATCTACATTACTCTCATTGAAGACTCTCTTTCCCCCTCTCTCTTTCTTGGTTAGCATTACAAAGTAGCGTTTTCATACATGATATCACAACCTGTTGATTTTCTTGGTTTGAGATAACATAGGTTCCGGTAGCCTCTTAGCCAAGATTGAGTGCGATCAGAGGATGCTTTGGTTGCAGCACGAAGGATGCTCCAAGCACATGCATCAGTGCAATGCTAAGAAGAAAGATTTAAGTTTCAGCGGGTATGACTATGCATGACGACCTCCTCTTTCAATACGAAAGGATGGAACTGATTTAGTGGAACATTCTTCACTTACTAGAAGCATAATATCATGCTTCATTTGGACTGAAAGGATGTTCTCGGAGTGGTCGATGGATCAGTTCCTGGACTTGTTGCAGCAGCAGCAATAGTCATAGTCATGGATTGTCAACCACGAGCCCTTGAAGTATTATTACCAATTGAGATGATAAAGATAAGAACGTGCTCACGGCAATCAATGAATGTTGCAAGAATTTGGTTGCAAGACATATTTTTTCTTGCAAGATCGCTGTTGAAGCATGGACTACCTTGATCAACAACTTTGTCGATCAAGACATGGTTACAAAAATGCATCTGAAAGACAAATTTTACCATTTCAGAATCAAGGCGGATGAATCTCTGACCATGCATGTTAACAACTTTAAATCCTTGTCTCAACAACTTTTTTCAGCAGGCATCGTGATCGGTGCACAAGAAAAAGTACTTATCTTGATGGACAACGTGTTTCAGAATACTAGCTCTTTTTGCAAGCGATGTGGACGAACTCGAATCTATTTTTGTAGGACCTCATCACTTTCTTAATGAAGGAAGTGTCCATCATACTATCCATCGAATTCGTCCATCATCATCGTATTGTCCATCATACTATTTGCAGACCGTCGACAACAACGACCCCAAAACCATTCACATGAAAACAATATTAATTGGTATGAGTGGTTCAACCTCGCACGTGATCTCTTGATCCAAATTCAAATGATAGTTATTTTGGCTGCAACCAATCAAGTCACCACATCAGCGACTGTCCCAAACAAGAAAGCAGCAGCAACTTTGACGAGCTACACAACAGTTGACAACAATAGCCATACCAGAACAAACAAAATCGTGACAATGTGATATCTGCAACAAATGATCAAACACATGTCGCATGCTCATGACATTAGTCTCGCGTGAAGCAGCAGTACTTGAGCACTTGAGGTGATATGATACGTAGACACGGACACAACACATCACATGGTCCTCGATCGTTGTCAATTCTTGGATTACACACCGATTGACTGCACCGCACCACTCATAAGGATGCTCTTATTTTGTTTAGCGACAACACTATAGTGCAAATTGATGATAGAGACACGATGGAGATCCAACTTCTTTATGATGAGCGGATGTTCATTCTTGCATGTTCCTGCACTCCACAAGAATCTCTTTCAATGTGTGAATTTGACAACAAATGCGACTGATGCTTAATTAACAACGGGATTTGTTATCTAGAGGATAACTACCGATAATCTCTAGTCTCTTGCTCACTAAATGAGGATATATACCTACTTAGATAGTCTGTTTTAGTGTGAGACCCTCACTCACTGTTGTTGACAACGGCACACCTTCGATGATATGTAAACATGTCTACTTTATAATCTTATCGTAGTCCATGCTTGTGTCTTAGACAACATCTCCGTCATCTGCCTACTACACTCGCATGATCTTACTCTACCATGTGAGTGCCGTCACCCATGTCATCCCACCTGCATTTCACATACCGCAATCTCTTAGATTTTGAACTTTTTCTGCATATTTTGAAAATTCAAGGCCCCTTGATCCTCCCTTAGACACCCAACAACATCTATTCAAACTGTCCTCAAGATGACCTTTCTCACCACGTTAATTTCTTTCACGAGAACACCCCCGTGAGCTCGAATTTGAGCTCATGTGCTTAGCTCCCTCCTCAAAAGCTTTTGTAGCAGACAGAAGCTCCCAAGCTCTCAACTCTCTTTGTGATTACACATCATTTCTTTCACATGACAACTATGATGGTGACATTCTCTCCGGAGCTTTCAGCTTTAGGTCTCTTCCGTCGACGGCATTCCTATCGACTACTTCTTGTTTCGATGCCCTCTAGCATTGTTGCCGTGGTCATATTAGCATGCGATGACTAAATCAACTTTGACTTAATTCTTCAATCATCTATCTCAGTTTACGGATAGTCCAATTCAGCTTTTGTTGTCTATTGCTTGGAGTATTGTATCTATCATAAGCTCATTGTTCCTAATACTCTGCAAGAAAAAAGCATCGTTGAGCGCAAGAACCGAACTTTCTTTAATGTCATATGAACTATGCTCTTTATCGTAAACCTGTCTAAACCATTCTGGGGCAAAGACATATCTTGCACAACTTACTTGCAGAATCGATGTCCTACTAAGGTCATTGATCCCGGCATGACTCCTTTCAAACTATAGCATGACCGTATTTCTGATATTTTTGCTTGTATTATATTTTTCCAAGTGCAATCGGATCATCAAATCAAGTTGAACAATCACTCAGAGGAGTGTACTCACAATAAGACCTACCGTCTCTAGCGCAAGTCCGAAGGTGTCATATTGTGGACCGGCTTTATCATGAAACAAAGGCCATGGGAAAAACATATTTCCCAACTTGCTGCTAACACAGATCAAACAGCAGTACTGGATAAATCTTGTCGAGAGGAATCAAAATTGATGTTTAAAACATCATAAACAGAGCAAAGATAAAGAAGTTACGGTAGTTTTTATATTTACGGGTTTTTGGACTAATAATAATAAATAGTTGATATTATCAAGGTATCTTACCTGGAGCGACTTGAGAAAGGACCACCGGATGCTGTCGTAAGCTGGGAGTGGCTCTTGAAAAGAGAAGAATTTTCTGGTTTTGATCAATTGTGAGGTTGTTGCGACTAGGAATATCTAGAGATGAACCTAAGAGTGTTTCTAGTGAACTTTGGGACACTATAAGGGTAGTTGTTCCTTATTGAGTGGACTGGAAAAACTTTGTGGAATGATAGACTGCACTTAGATGGTCCTCTTATGCAAAGTCTGAACTCTCTTTGGTAAAAAGACCGCAAGCTAAGATAAATGTAAGACTATCATGAAACGTGCAAGTTTCAACATCTTAGAGACTTCAACTGGTTATATCTTGAACTCTGAGGTTCAGATGAGCATAAAACTTTGACTCATAGCAGAAAACATTAACTAGGTACAATCACACGAGATTAGGAACAGATTCATCCATAGACACAAAGAAATGCTCTAGAATTCTCAAGTGTGTCGTCATTTACTCACAATTTGTACACCATAACTTAAATTGACCGTCTATCAGTCTTCTCATGTCCAAATCAACTAAAAACTGAGACATAGTCACCAGCTTGACCACATCTCTACAACCTTTCCTTGTTTTCTTTCAGATAAAATTTTACAGCAATATCTATGATTACTTGAAGATGAACACACAGAAATCAACTCCTCAAAATTCAATCTCTGAACTCAAATAGTTGATCGTTGAGTCCAAAATTATCAACTCTTTGAGAGCTTTCCAACCCCACTTTAATCTCATTCAGGTCACTCACATAGCACATTCTATGGCTGTTTGAATCTTAGAAATTGACTACTCAAACTTCAATCGATGATATATTACTTACTTTGAACTCAAATCAGACGATTGTTGAATCATCATCTCGTCGAGAGCTTTCAACCTCACTTCAATCTCCTTCAAGTCAAATCTACAGCATGTTCTATGGCTGTTTGAATACGTACACTTAGAAACTGACTATTTAAACTTCAATCGAATATATCATTATTTTCCTAACCTCAATTGATAAATTGTTCATTTAGTGTCCAAGCCATCGAGAAGAGCTTTCCAGTGCTAGCGATCATGAGATTGATCTGAAACTAGGCCTACTCTTGATCTTTTTTATAAAAAACAACCCACCAACGAGAAACTAAAGATTTCTTTTTTGTCTTCTAGTGACATACTCTTCTTCGGCCATAATAATTTTTTGAACTCGTATAAATCATTTATAACTACAAAATACTTGCCGGCATAATAATGAAAGCTTTGACAAGGAAGTCTAACTACTCAATACAACTTAGCTAAACTACTAGTTACAAGAAACTTCAGTCTACATAGTAGATTGACATACAATGGAACTTCTAGAAATATGAACAGATGAATATACTCAATCTCTTGAAAAGCAAATTTGGACTCCGAAACGGCTCAAACAGTCCAACTCTCCTTCATAGGCAACTGAAGCACTCCAATCCTCTAACCATGTCTCAATTTTCCTCAAGACACACAACACGATCCACCTCTTCACTAATCATCTTATCATATGCATCACATGCGCAGAACTAGATCCAATGACATCTCGTGCGCATGCATTCGACCTCCCGATCCCCTAAAACATCACATACAGATCGTAGATACAAGTTGACCCCTTAAGTTGCTCGTATGTCAGTCATAGTCAGTGAAACTTCCAAAATCTCTCCAAAGAAACTTTTTTTGCTTTTTGACATTGAACTTATCTTATAAAATAACAAAAAATATTATTATTTATTATAAATAACAATCTGTTGTTGTTTTTTCATCTCAGTTGCTCCTCCTAGGTCATCTCATCTTGGAACGCACATCGCTTCACTCCTAGATCACTCCATCCTAAAGTACTCGATAAATAAAAACCATTATTATTTATCATATTCAGGTCACCCTACCATGGTCGTTCGTCTTGAGACACCGGTCGCTCCTCCTTGGGCTGTGTTGTTCAGAAGGTGCGAATTGTGTACTCGGCCAAGTTTCAATCGATTTGGAGGTTTTCAGCGGCAGATTTTCAATTGAATCTTTTTCGATCAAAACGAAAGTAGGACTTGAGTCTAAAACAAATATTGGTCCGAATGGATGGGGTCTACCCCCACCCCTAGCAATTTGGAAAATTTGGAAAATTTTGCAGGGTCGCACATCCATTTCTGGCCTCATTTGGTCTAGTTTCGACCTTTCTTGGTGTGTTCTTCTGACGTTTTCATCGTGTTTTGTACACCTACAGTTCGCGAACAGGTTCTTTCTTAATTCTCGCTGTAGGAGGAGTTCACGGAGTTGCCTTGTTGTGACTTGTGACAACTCTTGATCGCGTGGTGTGGACGGACGAGTTTCGTGAAAGTTTTGTGAGTTTTTTTACATACAGAATAGAGCAATTGCGACATTGCAACTATGACGGAGTCCGTGTCTTTGATTACTGGAGAGAAGCTCGACAAGAACAACTACCAAGTTGGAAGTTCCGGATGATGACTTTTCTGCAGGGACAAGATCTATGGGATCTTATCACTGAGGAGGAGAAAGCGCCTGAAGTATCAATTTTAGAGTCAAAATTCAAGGAGTAGAAGAAGCGCTCGTATCAGGCGATTCACTACATCGCATTGACAGTTTCAACATCGATGTTCGGTCTTCAGGATTGCGATACACCCAAGAAAGCTTGGGATGCACTCGCGAATATGTTTCAATCCGGAACAGAGACGCGGAAGGTGCAATTGCTAGAGCAGTTCAACACCGTGAAGAAGGGGTCGATGTGCATCAACGACTACGTGAACCATGTCAAGCAACTCGCGGATCAACTATCTTCTGTCAAAGTCGAGATTGATCCCAGTGTCTTGATCGGAGTCACATTGCAGGGAGTGTCTGCAGAGTACAAACAGTTCATAACATTGATTTCAACCAAAGAACCCCTTCCGTGATTCGATGAACTTGTTCTTATGATGTTAAGAGAGGAGGTGTCCCTACTGGGGAGTTCTACTTCGACGGGCCAGCAAAAATCTGTCTATTTTGCAAGTTTTGGAGGATCTCGAGGTAAGGATCGTGGCAAAGGTGCTGGACGTGGACGTGGATGGGATCACGGACAGCAACAGCAATCGCAACAGCAGCTGAACCAGCAGAACCAGCAACAGTCTGGTTCTCCTAACAACCAGAGACGAGCGCCTGATTATTGCAACTACTGCAAAAAGTAAGATCACAATATGAATCAGTGCTATAAGAAGCAGAACGACCAAAACACAACAACCCCCAACAAGGTAACAACAACCAACAAGGCTATGCAGTCACTGAGCAAGTCTATTTGGAGCAGTTGCTGATTACAACACATCAAAATTATGTGGCTTTCGAGCCACAGACTGACTGGGTGATCGACTTCGGCGTCACCAGTCACATGACTCTCCATCGGGAGTGGTTCAGTGCACTCGAGTCTGTGAAGACTCCACAGTTCATGGCGACAGGAGATGACACCAAGCACAAGATCCAGCACAAAGATAACATTCCACTTGACATTCCTGTTTCCACATTTATTGGTATACAAAATGTCTTACATGCACCCACGTTGACTAGAATCTTGCTATCTGTAGGACAGTTAATAGAGCAGGGTCTGCAAGTGCGCTTCAATAAAGATGGATGCTTTATTGAAGATTCGAACAGCATTGTCATAGCTCGAGGTAGCAAGAGTGATAGGCTGTTTAAACTAGATGCATCTGTGTCTAAGTTACAAGCTGTCATGTATGGACAGAGTGGTCCAGTAGTGTCTGACATTGACATCTGACACAAGCGAATTGGACACATGAACTTTCAGAGGTTGAAAAGCCTTCTGAGTTTTGATCTGGTTACAGGTCTATCCAAATTCAAATCCAGTGACTCCCACTGGAGTTTGTGCAGCATGTCAATTCGGCAAGCAAGCTAGACAGCCCTTTAAGAGACCAGGTAGTAGCGCGAATAAGCTTCTAGAGCTTGTTCACACTGATGTATGGACTGCTTCTCAGCCAAGTATGATCGGTTTCCAGTACTTTGTGTCGTTCATTGATGATCATTCGCGTTATACTTAGATCTATTTATTGAGAAACAAGTCGTCTGCCGAAGTACTATCAGTCTTCCACACTTTCTGCAAGTTGGTGGAGAAATAGTCTGGAGCATCTATCCTCTGTTTGATATCTGATGGAAGAGACAAGTTCTTTTCTAGAGAGTTCGATGCTTATCTGCGTGAGCATGGCATTTGACGTCAGAAGACTTGCAATTACAGTCCACAATAGAACGGAGTTGCGGAGCGCAAGAATCGACACATAGCAGAAGCTGCTCATGCAATGTTGAATGAGAACACCATGCCTAGACCTTACTGGGCAGAAGCTGTTTCATATGCGGTGTATCTGATGAACCGAACGCCTACAGCGACAGTCCACAACAAGACACCGATGGAAGTCTTCATAGACAGTAAGCCTGATTACTCTTTTCTTAAAGCTTTTGGATGTATCTGTTATGTGCACATACTTGATGAAAGACATAAGAAACTAGATCCGAAAGCAGATAGATGTATCTTTCTTGGCTATGCTTCTGATACGAAGGGATATAGATGTTACAATCCTTCGTCCAAGCAATTCTATATGAATAGAGATGTTGTTTTTGATGAGCTACAGTCTTGGTTTGCACCTGCACCTGTCGTAGCCATCCATGTACCTATTGTAGAACCAAGGAGTCAGTCCACTGTAGTACCTCAGGAGTGGAGGATCTTGAGTGGAGGATTTGGAGAAATCACTGATTCCAGATCAGAATCAATTGTAGATAGAGTTGTTGTTAATGTTGGAGTCCGCGTAACACAACCTAGTGGAACTAGTGTAGTTTCTACACAGGAAGAGCTCGTGCTATTGCAGCGTATGTTGACTCATCTAGATATATGGATCTTCCACATCCATTGGATACTTTGTCTCAGACCTTGACGTCTATGTCAGATCAAATGCAAGGAGAGGTGACTAGTGCATCGATTATCTCTCACAGATCTGAATGAGCAAAACATCCAGTGAGTAGGTATATGCATGAAGGTTTTCTTGCTGCGCACTATGCATATATGGCCAACGTTCTTCAGGAACAAGAACCGAGTTTGCTTGAGGAGGTGATGCACAAGGTCCAATGGATAAGTGCTATGGAAGCTGAACTTGCTACGCTTCATCACCAACATACTTGGGAATTGGTGGACTAACTCAAGATAAGAAAGCGATTGGTTGTAGGTGGGTCTTCAAGGTCAAGTGCAACTCGGATGGTACCGTGTGTCGGTACAAGGTCAGATTGGTAGTCAAGGACTACGCACAACAACATGGAGTGCATTTTGAGGAGACCTTTGCTCATGTTGCAAAGATGGTGATTATTCGAACAGCAGTTGCAATTGCAACTCAGAAAGGTTGGAAGATGCACTAGATGGACTTCAAGAACGCCTTCCTCAACGATGATCTTGAGGAGGAGGTCTACATGCAGCAACCTCCAAGTTATGAGGATCTGAAGTTTCTTTCTCGTGTGTGTAAGTTACGGAAGGTCCTCTATAGTCTGAAACAAACACCAAGAGCATAGTATGCAAATATCAATTCTTACTTGCAGTCTCTTGGTTTCCACCTTTGTAGTTCAAACTCTACCTTGTATTCATTAGGAATACAAGATTGGATTGTTGTGATCACCATCTATGTTGACTACTTAATCATTACAGGTAACTATGAGGAGTTTATTTCCCAGATCAAGGATCACTTGAAATCTGAGTTCGAGATGATGGACTTAGGAGAACTCAAGTACATAGCAAAGAAGTCAAGACCTAACAAAACAAGTTTCCTTGCTGTGCAATTCATTAGAGATGGGAAGGATGTTTGGCTTGTACAGCGACAGTATACTCTCAATATGCTTGAGAGATTTGGTATGCTTGATTGAAAACCCATCGCTACGTCATTAGAGCAAGAAGTAAAGCTAAGAGCAGAGGATGGTGAGTTACTTGATGATCCACGCATGTACAGACAGATGGTTGGGAGTCTTATCTACATGACCATCACCAGACCAGACTTGAGCTATGTCATTGGTTTGATTAGTCAATTCATGCAGTCACCACGAGATCACATTTTGAGACTATCAAGCGGATCCACCGCTACGTGAAGTTCTCGATGCAGTACGGACTTCACTATCGATGCGGTGGACCACTGTTGTTACATGACTACACAGATGCTGATTGGGCAGGAAGTGCCGATAAGAGATCCACGTCAGGTTACGCCTTTGGACTTGGAAGCGCTGCTATAAGCTGGAGTTCTAAGAAGCAACCCACAATTCTTTGTCATCCACAGAAGCAGAGTACCGAGGAGGAACGAATGCAACATACGGATCAATTTGGCTCCGATGTCTGCTATTTGATATTGGTGTGGAGTGTACAGATCCTGTTGTTATATATACAAACAACATTAGCAGCATGAAGTTAGCTAATAATCATGTTTTCTATGCTAGGACGAAGCACATTGAGATGCACTATCACTTCATTAGAGAGAAGGCCCTTGCAGGAGAGATTGAGCTCAATTATGTGAGCACAGGAGATCAGGTTGCCGATATCTTCACTAAAGCATTGCCTAGAGATAAGTTTGATGCTTTCAGACGTTGTCTAGGAGTACAAGATGCAGAGATGAGCTTGAAGGAGAGTGTTGATATAGTCCCAAGCTCTAGTAGATCTACAGCTAACATTAGCCGGAGTGGTTAAGATAGTTACAGTTAGTTAGAGGGCTAACCCACCATTATGGTTTCTCTTGTACTCACCTCCACTATATATACATGGAGAGGCAAAGCCTCTCTCATCTCATTCCTATTTTACTTTCCTTGTCTACTCGCTCTCTCTTCTTGGAGTGTCCTCGAAGTATCGATCTTTCTACAGCTTTGACATACACATGTGTATCATGCAGAGGATAATGAGACGTTATGAAGTTTCATCCGACAAATTGAGAAATGTGAGATTTATGTCAGTTTTTGCTTCTTGCGGTGAAATTTCTTGTGTGGTTTCATGAGAAGAATTTGAAACGACTTGTTTGGAATCTCTTTGGGTTCAGGATAGTCAGATCTACCTACCAAGAAAGATAGGGTTCTTGGAGCATATAGAGTCAAGAGGAAGGACCCTACATGTTTTTGAAGATCGTTTGGTGAAAGGAGGAAGTTTTCATATCGGAGTTCTCTAACTTTTTTCCTATGGATTAGGTGTTCTACTGTGTTAGTTGCATGATCTAAGCATTTATGCTAGTACGGTGGATGAAACTGGAGCAGAGGTCACAATGAATATTCAAGGTTTAAGGTGACAAGATGTTGTTGTCAAGCTCTTGTTATCAAAGGCGTATTTTCATTGCTTTCGGTTACACTTCGATGGATCTTGTTCTAGGGTTGAGTTTAGAGATTGGTTAGAGACTTAAGCCGTATTTTGCAGACGACTTATATTTGTGTTTTAGTTTTGTCTTTCATGGCAGAAGTGTATATAAGTGAGGGTTAGAATATCTTGCGAAGCTTGTTCTAGTGGTTGATTTTTTTCTCATCTTTGTTTAGCACGTGACATTTTCACAACCAAGAACCTCACATTTTCCTGGATAACCTTCACGCACAATACAATACGATAACAGCCACACATTTGTCTCCAAAGACATCATTCTTTAAGAGTCCACACTTCATTACTTGCATCATCATCCAGTCTTGACTCTACTCACCTCAATGGAAGACACCATTTAGTGTAATTCTCACTTTCACCACCACATTTCTCACACTTTCTCCGATATTCCATCTTCAGTCTCAATGGGAGTCAAATCCCACTGTCTACTGGTCTCATCAAGACACCTTTACCCCCACGTTGTCCATGCTCTGCCTCCATATCTTCCGTAGTCCAGATTTATCCCCACTTTTGTACACCCTTTGAGCCATGGAGGAGGAGTCACTACAAGAGTTCGAGCAATACAACTAGCAAGTCAGTCTAGTTCAAGCAATTGACGTGTTCACACCACTTCCTCATCACTACGCTTGCCCTCATACGAACAACGTTCACATCCTCCACATGTCAAAGAACTTAGTCCATTCTGAATCAGGGTTCGTGACTTATCAAAATGTCATCAATTTCAATGAAATTTCATGAACTTTTGAGATCGATTTGTTGATAATTTTGTAAATTTTAATAATGAATCTGTAATTTAGCTTGTAATCTAACATCTGATAATTAATATCGGATGTTAAATTGGGAAGGAAGTGAGAGATCTCTTAATTATGTCGTCGAATATGAGATTAGAACAAACTTTTGATGTTCTAGTTACGGAGCGATCAAACACCTCGAGGTGGAGTTACGTGATGCTCTAGTGAGAGACGACCGTGTCATGGATCGACTATGCTGTGAAACCAAGGTCATGGGGAAAATATTTCCTCAACTCACTGCAAACATGGTTTTGACAACAGAGTTGGATAAGTCTTGTCGAGGTGACCAAAATTGGTCCATTATCATTATGAACTGAGTCAAGATGAGGGAGTTATTATCAATTTCACTTTTTAGAGATCTAATGCATCGTGATGTTGACATGGCAGACCAGATGCTGACATGGCATTTTTCACACGTGTCAAAAACTGAAAAGTGAAATATATTTTTCTACAAAAGAATTAATACTGACTTGGAGTAATTTTTTATGCTAGCTCGCTATCCCAAGATTTTGAGAGCCGTACGGATTTGGAGTAACTTTGATGTCATCCCGCTACTCCAGGACTTAGAGATTCCACATATCGAATTTGTACTAATTATCCTGACAACTCGAAGGAGAGTTAGTCATCTAGCATAGGATCCATTTTGAAATCTGGGGGTAACCTCTTCTAGCATCTACACCAAGTGACTGCACCGATGTAGGAGTAAACAGAGACGTCTCGCATTCACAATAAGTTTAAGAGACATCTAGTGTCTCGTCTCTAAGCATCTTGGTGCTTCACATACTCTCTCGAAGGGACTAGTCTACTCCAAGCCGGTTGTGAGTATGAGAAGATTTGATCTTGAGACCTCTTCCCTACAAGTTTACTCAGCTATCCATAGAAGTCAATCCCACAATTGGTTCTAGAGACAAGTTTCTAAGCTTATATGCTAGTAAAGCGTGCTATTTCATCTTCCCTTCAAAATTTAGGGTTTAGATTTAAATCCACCTTAGACTTTTGTGGATCTACAACAAGGACAACGACCCATCACATGCAAGTGGACACTCAAGTTGAAGCTCAACTCAGACGGCTCAATCTCGATTGATGATGCAAGGTTTCACACAGATATATGGACTCGAGTACATAGATATCTTCTCCTCAATGATACATGTCCAATCTGTTCGCTTATTTCTAGCCATGACGTCCAATATCATCTCCATGTACATCAAATGGACATCAAAATGTGCCTTTCCTACAGGATACACTTACTGAGAAAATATATATGATCATACTCGACGGAGTGACTGCACCATATGACGGACAAGTATGCAAACCTACTCTGCACACTATACTGCTCCAAGCAGTCCTCATGTGAATGATACATTTCACGACCGAATCAAATATATTCATATCAAGTATCATTTTATTAAAGATCAGGTTGCATCCAAGACAATAGCGATGCAATATTGTTCAACTCAAAATATGACAGTCGACATATTCACTAAAAGCTTAGCAACACCTAAGATAGAATACTTTTTGACTTAACTAAAATTGATAAGATAATTAATTAAGATAATTAGTTACCACAATAGTCATTGAGTGGAGGTGTTGGAACGCAAGGGTCCCGGATCGTACGTGAAGCTTTGGGAAGTCCTTCGGTGGCTTCTCCCTGTCTCTCCCTATGCAGTCATTATGTGGCATGGAGTAACTTCGTAGCAGCTATAGTAAGAAAGACCCCGTAGTTAAATTATTTAACCTTTTCTCCCGTTGTTTGACTCAGGACATTCTTCCTTGGGGATATTTGAGCAATTGAGAAATGGTGCAACTCTTTATCCTTGCCGTCTCCTTTTGTACATAAGGATATTGCTTTGGTTCTTTACTCATTATCCACTTTACTCTCATTGAAGGTTCTACTTTTGTCTCTCTCTTTGTCTCTTGAACACTTGATTAACGTTACGAAGTAAAGTTTTCCTACACGCGCCTTCTTGTGATAAAGCAGAGTAATGCACGGCGAATGACCGCGACTGTACTCATTGACTAAAAGATCATTCAAATGGACGCGCGACAGTCATCGAGAAGATCTGCATTTAGTGTCATGACTTTTGGACCATTCCTTTTAAACTGCTTTTTCAAAAGAAATATGCGACATTCTCCTCTTCCAAGTCTGGAAAAGAGGAATATCTTTTCTCTTGGAAGGATTAAGACATAAAATAAAGTTACTGAGAATGAATTTCTAGTACACATGATCAACTTTATAAGCATCGTCAGAACAGATATACGCACATCCCTTATGGTTCATCTCTTTTTGCTAAAGTTGATGTGTGATCTCTGGAAAAGTTTTGAATTTTTTAGATATCAAATTTTTTAGCATCATTTTTCCATGATGTCTCTAATCCACTCAGGAAACCAATCTTGGGCAGTACTTCTACCGTAATGTCTCTAGTCAAGTTAGCAAAACCAATCTTGATTATTTACATATCTAGTCTTGTTCAGACATCTCATTTAACCATCTCCCATAATTACCAATGAATGATTATCCATCCGCAGTGAACTTTGCGACGTCCCACCCGCCCATTCTCCCCCTATCCATGCATTGGACATACCACCGACTTATGCGCTTGTCCTTTTCCTTCGTTTCTGAGAAACTCCGTATCCACTAGCCCGGTAGAAATTTTACAATATTTAGTTTTTCACCACACTTTTTGCGAACCCTCAAATTCACGTAAGACCACGCTTTATCGAACGCTCCTTTCCATTACTATGGTATATTTATATCTGACAAAAATAAACTATATTCGTTTATATCACAATTTAACATCTGGATGGATGAATCTCAAGATGGGAACTCGCGTCGGAATGCGGCTGGACAAGATTATTATTGCCGGGTGGCAAAATTAGTAGGTGTCAACATACGAGTGTGGCAAGTCATTACGCGCAAGCCTGTGACTCGCCACTCGCCCGTGTTTGAAACTCCGTATTGTCAACCACCGATAGAGGTGGTCCGTAAAAGTTTGATTGCCGTGGCCGTAAGTGTCTGACTTCGCTGCAGTTCAAAATATATCTTTAGTACTTTTGCTCACTGATGATCTTGTCTGCAGGCTCATCATGACAGTGTGTGACGTTTGAAGATCCCTTAAGTAATATCAGTATGATTTGTATAAGAATAAGCCGTGCGTATGGTCTGGCGGAACTTTTCTTAGCTGCTCGAAGCGAACATCAGTTCTGTAGTACAGAACTGATGGTTCTATCTGTAAAGTGAGACGACTATAGCCTGTCACTCTGGATCAGCGGATATCGTTCGAGCGTTTGAGTGATTGTACGACAGAATTGTCACTCCGCGCAGCGGACAAGGCCGTAATGACCGAGTCAGCACCATGGTTTCTCTCGATCACGGACACGATTACAAAGCTATCCGATGACAGAAAACGCGATGAACGTCGTACACCTCGCAGTAGAACTTGTATGTTCCTGGTTCCAGCACAGGTATGGAGAGCAGGAAGGGACGATTACTTAGTTCGTATCATCCATTTTGGGTTGTATTACAGGGGTCGTTCGAAGATGACTCTGATCGATAAAGTGAGGATTAATGTGGTGGACAGGTTCATGGAGTTGATGAATATCTCGTGGGATGAGTTATGCCGTCACGTGGTTGGTTCAGCGGAGGACGCACAGAAGTGGGTGAAGCTGTATGATGAACTTATGAGAGATACTCGCATTCAGCATGAGGTTGCGCGCTCTATCCTCACTTTGGATGCTGTTTTCCTTACGGTCTTTCTCACTGGCGAGAGCTACACCGAACTGCGCCAAGGCCAGGGACCCCTGAAGCAGCTCAAAGAATTTCGGCAGATCTTCAACGAGGTGGGTGTGGCCTGTAGTCTTCATCAGATTTTCTCTGACGTTTGGCTACTGCAAAATCAAATTCCTCTTGCACTCATATGGAATGTGTTGAAGCTTCTGGATTATCGTCCATCTCCGGATGCCCTCATTGAGGCTTCCGTCATCAAGGCATTGCGGAAATTCAAACTTCCTTACGCCGCATCAGAAACAGATAAGAAGCATTCATTCCAAGATTGTACGACCTTGCTAGAGTGTCTGTACAGCTTCGTCTGCCCTATTATCGGCCACAATCATGCCTCGATCACTGCTCGGTCGCCAACTTCATCCTTTTCTTGGACAGCCTTACGGGAGATGATTGGTTCGAGGATTAAACGTCCCAACAGTCGATCGAGTGAGGAGTTGCCGAAAACACTTCCTGCAACCAACCCTTCGCCACCTAATTCCTTGATGACAGTGTCTGAACTGCGAAAAGCAGGCATTCGTGTAAAGGGAGTGAAAACAAATGTCGTCGACATAACGTTCAAAAGGTCTTCTTTCCGTTTTACGGCCATTCTGTACCTGCCAAGGATACACATCACAGTCGATACACAGAGAATTCTTCGGAATCTCTGCGCATACGAGCTTGGGAAGTCGACTTCTGCCAACGACCATAAGATTATAAGCTACCTCTCGGTTCTGGATGATCTGATCAACACGGTAGAAGATGTGGTCATGTTGAGAAAGATAAGGGACCCGGTGTTATCAGTCACGTTGCCAGGCGAGGATCCTGACCAGCAAGTTGCTAACTTAGTCAACAATTTGCTAGCGAATTATTCAGACATTAAGTTCACTAACGAAGTGCGGACCGTCCACGAGCAAGTAAGAGATACCTTCCAAGAAGAGCTCAGAAATAAGCTCAATCGAAGGTTCGGGAGAGCCCGCCACGAGGTGGAACGGTTCCTGAGAAGATTCAAAGACAGACCTTGGATTCTGATCTCGTTACTGGCTGCTATCGCCCTTCTTATCATGACTGCACTTCAGACTGTCTATACCATGCTAGGCTTTTACCGCTCGCCCTAGTCAGTTTGATCTCTCTCACCCGCGCATCCTTCTTGTAATCTAATATTTATACAGTATCGGTCATTCTCGAAGTGGTTTGGTTGTCATTTTTATAGAGCTACAGGCTGTTCCTTCTCGACCTCGGTCACAGATTTTCTGAGTCTGTTAAGGCAGAGCATGTGACGAATCAAAGGACATGTTAGATTTGCAGTAGTTGGAGTCCGATTCTCAGTTACGGTCCAGCAGTTTTCGTGCCTGTTGTGAAACAGCAATCAGTCTCAACTCCTTGTCGCCCGCCAAGATAGACAATGTCGTCGGCTACCGTAGCTAGTAACATATCTCACTTCCGTTCTGATGGTGAATTGTGTCTGCGAAGTTCCCGGAATCGCAAGCGCTGTGTTTCTTTTTAGTCCTTCTTGTGCGGTAGATGATACTTCAACAGTGTTGAACCGCACTGATCGATCCTCTACATGAGACTTCAGAATCCAGGTCGCAGTTCTTCAACTTCTGCGAGAAGCTGTAGATACGCTCGCTCCCTGGCGCTCATGGGGTTCAGAGTTTCTTACGGATGCCAATCTTGAACAGTCGCAAGCTGGAGCACAGATTCTTGTGCGACGCAACAGCAGCACACATCGCTAGGGTTAACGAATTATATGCGGCCACGTTTTGGCCGTACCGTTTACAGTTGATCATATCCGAACCCTAAATCAACACCTATGGCTGCCGTCTCGAAGTCCATTAAATCTTTCCTAGATTGCGTTTCCACGGAGAAATCATAGAATATGATAATTCAGCTCTGTCCCAGTTATACAATGCCGCGTTGAATTTCAGTTCTCTTTCAGCTGTGACTAGAAAACAGCACTCTTGATAGATGTGACGACACAACAATCTGCTCAGTACAGTAGTTTCGATCGCGGAGTGTGTGTGTTGTCATTCGTGCAGCAAGATTACCAGTTATAAGTAAGGATTCCCAAGTCTCAAACTAACTGACAATTTGATCTTTCAGAATCGATGGAGAGGAGGCTAGACTGTTGAGCATCAAGGGAATCTTACCTCACTAGTGCTCCATTCATTCAAAGCCATTATGTTCTGTTCTAAAAAGTCGAGCGCAGAGTGCTACACTGAATGATCATTCTCTACACGTAATTCCGGTGACTTGAAACTAGCTTAAGTGGTATTGGTAAGAGAAGTGAGCTGCATCATTACGGTATCATTTGCGTTCTGCTGTTCATTAGCTTTCTCTGTCTGTGCATAGTCTTCAGTATGCTGCTGTACGAGAATGCAGTTGGAGACGAATTTGGAGGCCTGCTTAGACATAGTAAGTCCACGGGTGGTTTTTTTATGGAGCTCCGATAAGTCGAAGCCGATAATTCAGTGATCCGAACTGCTTGTTCCAGCGAATTGGTCGGTCCTTCCGAGCTCCTAATGGGAAGAACGAACACTAGAAGTTCCGGAATCCCGACTAATCCCGCACAAGATAGTGGCTTCGATCTGAAAAGACCTATCATTATCATCCACGCAGATGGGAAGAGGTGCGATCTCCGCGTTGTGAGACTACGGAGACACAGTAAAACCAAAGTTTGCCTTGGAAGTATAAACCCTAAGCATGTGTGTGAGGGCTGTCTTAGTCCCCATTCCTGGACCTGGCCCTCGACAAGCCTCACCTTCGCCTGGTCGCAAGGCTTTCCACAGCCACTCCAGTTTTCCACATCGTACATTGCCAAGTTTCTATGTCAGATACTCCAAAGATTCGATCAAAAGGTGACTCGATCAGGTGTCCACCTTAATTGCTCGCAGACTGCGATCTCATATACCTCCTGTCAATATATGTTCCTTTTCTCCACACGAGAACTCGTAGCAATACTGAATGTAAAAAAGAAACGAAAAGCAACACTGAAGGAGCTTCTTGACGTGCAACTCCCCTAGGAGCAAATCTAAGTGATGGCGGACTACCTCGGCACGGTGGACTCATTCCGGCATAAGCAAGAACTACTGGCGAAAGAGAGCTCGGAGTCATCAAACTGGTTGCTAAGAATGAAGCAAAACTATTGCTGAAGAGTTGGGGCCCAGTCACTCTGATGACAACAACATACCAGATTATCAGCACATTGCTTGCGATTAGAGATAATTCCGGAGCTGGTCGCTCAACAACAGACAAACGGTCTACCATTGGGTACAAGGGTGCCCTAAATATGGCCTATAATATTCACTCTTCGGAGCATCCATATTATTTATTCACCTAGCCGCGAACTCCACTGCTTGGGGCTGATTATTTTTCTTCCATTTAAAAATATTTTCGTGCTGTGCCAAATATTTGAAAACTTGTTTGATTTACGTCTTTTTTCACGTTTCTACGGATGATTATATTATTCACCAGAATACGACCGCTTCACTATCAGTGTTATCAGTTTTTTTCCCACAAATATATATTTTTTATTTGCATTTCCGGCTGGTTGTAAATCCGGTGCTTTTCTTCCTTAAATTTTTTCTTTCACATGGTTTTTTTGTCACTTCCTGTTTAGAGCCGCAGAAATTTTTTTGGGCTAACTCTGTGAACAGCACAGAGTGCGAACACAGTCTGAAGCTTATAAAAATTTCAGAACTGAACAGAACAAAAAGCTGATAAGAAACATACATACTAACACAAGTTGAAGAATCCATTTTATTTCCAAACACCTTCAGATGGTGTCTTTACTGCTAGAAGTAGTGATTGAACTTCCAAGAAGCTGAACATAAGCTCCTGGATTTGAAATAATGTACTTAAATTTCACAGTCTTCTTCCACACTTCAATTGCTGCAGGGAGCACTGTGTCTAAATTATCTTTTGAGCCTTGCATCATCAGTCTCATCACAGCATCTAGATGAGTGGTCCCTAACCTGTTTCTAATCTTGATCTTGATTAAATTCTGAACAGAGAAAGCTCTCTCACATTCAGCAGCGCCAACACATTGTACTATGACAATCTGTGACAGAACATACAAGTTGGGATACATTTGTCTCAAAGACTCATTCTGACATATAATAGCCCAAAAATTATGACAAGAGTGAGCGCTCTACTCGTTACAAGCTGTGATCTTATAACCTAAAAACTCATTCTTGGCATCATCGCTGTGTATTAAAGCGGACTGAGAAACTCCATGTACTGCTTTACGCTCACCAAAGTGAGCAAATAAAGTTTCCAGCTCAAATACACCCCATTCCTTTATGCCACACTGATAGGCTTAAGGATAGCTGGAGGTGATAAAATTCAAAAAGCTCCCAAGACACCTGTGTCTTCAGAGCGCTCCTGCAAGGTCAAGACCACTGCATCAGTGAAAGCCCGCTGAAAGTTCATAGCAACTTCCAGATCTTTACCTATTAGGTCTCTCTCTATGATCACATAATGAAATAAGTTTTCTCTGATTTGGCTTTGCAGTCCACTCAAAAACCCTCATGTCTTTCCAAATGTTGACAGCACAACATAACGTTAGGAAGAAATAATATCAGCTCTATAGTCAATCTGCTCATACAGATAATTCAGCCGTAGGTGCGAAATTGTAGAGGTCACAATTAACGCAACAGTGGTGACATCCACTATTCGTCTCTGGAATATCTCACTGAGAACAGCCAGATCACTTAAAATGTCAGCAAGAAAATGCAAGATGTAGATAACTCTAAAAGAAAGCAAACTGTTATACAGATTTCTGTCAGTCCCATCATCCTCTTTTGGATTTGAGTCTCTAAAATACAAGAGAATAGATTCTAAACTAGAACACAATGTCGTCACAGACTCAGCCCTTGACAACCACCGCACTTTCTGAAAGCGCTTCATGGTTCTCTTTGAGTCAAACATAGTCTCTTGTAAAACCGTGAGATTAACCTTCCGCTTTGAGCTTTTCTTGAAATAAAAAGCCACTAAGTTCAAAAGTGAATCAATCTTCTTAATTTCCTCCTTGCAAAGAGGATGTTTAGCTGCACCAACAATAGCCAAGTTGGTTCTGTGAGCAATACAGTGACAACTGATAAAGTAAAGATTAACATTCGCCTTCAAATGAGTGATCACTCCTGTATGCTTTTCGATCATTGTTGAGGCACCATCCGAGCCGAACGCCACAAGCTTCTTCAAGTCAAGCCCCTAGTCTGTTAGTCTCAAAACTACACGATTGAAAATCGATTGAGAGTCTTTGCTCTCTTGTCCGACTCACATGGTGAGGTTCCGTGAAGTCCGTCTGCTGTACGTCAGTGCGAAAATACCTGACGTACAGGGGTTCTTGTGAGTGCACGCGCGTCAGCAAGAGACACTCCCTCCGTTTCAAACCTAAAGAAATCGGAAAATAAAGGTAAAATGAATTAAATGACTTGTTCGTCTAGGTCACATCAATAAACTCCTCTCTACTTGCTTCTCTTCTCTTCGACGGATTTTGACCTAGTCCTCATTTCTCCTATTTGTGTGTCTTGTCTTGAGAATACATTTTCTGATCATCTACAGCAGGGGCTTGTTTTTTCTCATTTTCAAGGCAAACAAGGGACATATAGATTTGAGAAAATGGATGTATGGGATTTTATTTTCCTCTGGTTTATGGATGGATGACTCTTTGGAACAAGAGAACTCGCTACGTTCATGATCGGTTCATCGGACTATGACACTGGTCATGAATTTCTCATGCTGTTTTTGTTCATCCAAGCGTTGGAGCGTGTGCATACTACCGTGACAGCATCTCGAGAGTTTTGGATAATACCCAGACAACACACATGGTGGGACGTGGTTCATAAGCAGGTATGGCACATGAATACTGAATTTTTGGATACTCATATGAGAAAACGGGACAGAATGTCGCATAAGAACTTCACGAAACTAGTAGATGAGATAGAACCTTTCATGCCTAGTATCATCGAATGGCCTGCAGCAAGAAAGCGAATGGAACTAGCCAAATGTGTGACAATAGTGATCTATCACTTTGCACATAATGCTCAGTTAAGGACTCTTAGCGACATGTATTGCATTGGAGAATCGACTATAGTGAAATACACGACGATGATTACTGATATTCTTACCAGTAGAAATAAATTATACTCCAAGTTTGTACGTAGACCAAATATCATAGAGAGTAGAAACATTATGAGCAAGTTTGAACAGATTTGTGGAATACCACAAATAGTAGGTGCCATTGATGGTTCTCATATAAAATTGAGACACAAACCACCACAAAAGTATCTTCCGGAACACTATAGGAATCGTCACTCTGATTACTCAGTCTTGCTACAAGGAGTATGCGATTTCGATCTGAAGTTTTGGTACTTATGTTGCACCATGCCTGGCTCTACTCACGATGCTGCACATTTACGACAATCAAGTTTATATCAGTTGGTGGAAACAAAGCGTATTCTTGCTGAGCCAACAATCACAGTGAGTGGAGAGAATGATGCAATCGTTATACCTCATGTGTTACTTGGAGATACCGCTTATCCTATCAGAGAGTGGTTGATCAAACGATTTCATCGACATATGCATCAAGGAGCTACACTTGAAAACGAGTTTGACAAGTACACATCAAAAGCACGAGTGAAGATCGAAAATGCATTCGGTCATCTGAAAGGAAGATGGACTATACTTCGTGACTGTCCTATGCGACTAGAGCAAGTGCCCGGAGTTGTACTTGCATGTGGAGTGCTACATAACTTTGTGATACTTCAAGGAGAGTCTTTACCTCAGGATGTTGACCTGGTGGATGAACGACTGAATGCTGCACATCTGCAACCTCTTCCTGGAACTGCAGCGGACCGAGTCAAGACACGAAGAAAAGAGATCGTGAGAGATGCATTATACAAGCAATTTTGTAGAACTCGTTTACATGCTAATGCATAATCACATGTAGATATGAGAAATAGATGGATAAGAACCTGAGTTCTAGTCGTAGATGATGGCTGTGCTAGTCCTTGAGAATCTCTTCTCGGCAACTCAATCTCCATTCGACGAATCTCTAACATCTGGGCCATTAAATCGAGTCTGCGATCTTCTTGTTGCGCTCTTCTCTCGTTCGCTTTTTCTTGCATTTGAGTAAAGAGGTTCATGGACACTACAACGTTGTCGGCATTGTCTTTGGAAATGCTTTTCCTCTTCTTAACACTCATGTTTGGTTTTTCACTCACACCGGATTGAGAACATGCTTTTCTTCTCGGAGTTTCTTCGACATTCTCAGGTACGTCAATAACTTTTTCTCTTTGAGGTGATTGAGAATCATTCAAGAGATCAACAAACGACGGAGGTTCACTCGGCTGACATTCGTTCTCGGAGAACACATCTGTAAGATCTTCACTACTCAGATCAACAAAGCTACCGAGAGGAGTATCGCTACCACCATCTAAGGCTCTGGGAATACCTTGTTCTTTAGGCGAAGGACCTCTAATCCGATGCATTTATTCATAGTACTCCCATGAACTTGGTTGTGCACCGGTTTTCTCTTGATTGACTTTCTCGGTCTTATATCTTCGGACCAAGTTATCAAACTTATTCCTAAGTATTGTGTACTCGAATGATAAGTTTATCTCTTGGTTGAAACGAGTGGTTAACACTCGCCATTGGTCTAGACTCACATTGCCTTGGTTACAATGCAAAAAATAAACGTCCTCATACATATCTAGAAAAAGCTTCTCATGTTCAGATTTCCACTCGACTTTCAGTTTTTTAGAAGCAGGTTTATGACTTGTATCTCCTGATTGCATCAAACATCACAAGAAATATATATTTAGTGCTCTATCAATATGCTAACATGAAAACAACAACAAGAACAAGAACTGATAACATTGCTGTTTTCTCATACCTTTCTTTGTAAGCGACCGTTTTGATGAAGTTTGAGAGCATTGGACTGTCTTGTTGCTCATTTTGGTTGGTATATCAAGTTCCATCTCGAATGCTCTTCTGAAAAGTGAATTCTGGTCCTAAAAAACACCAAACATCACATCACAATCCATCAAACCATGATTTGCAATCTCTTACCCCGGATTATGAAAAATCACACCAGAATCTATTTTAGAATGGACAAAAAGAAAAATAAACAAAAGATTATTGTAGAGCATCCTTTTCTGGTCGTTTTGGTATAAAATATGACTTCTATTGACCTCGAATAAGAAAATATGACCCAACAAAAGCATGACGGAAAGACGACCTTGTAACACTCCAAGCACATTTGTATCACCTCGAGCTCTCGGGAGTGTCTACATTGTCACAAACCGGATATAGCATTTTCGTGAAGGCTTTATTAGTAAATCCGATCCGGCCCGGCCCGAAATCCGTTTCTTTAGGTAATTTGGTTACAACGAACGGCTCCGTCTTGTTAGACGGAGGGGGCTCAACCCCTCGCCTCGACAATCCGTCATGAAGACCCGCGTACGTCAAGAGCAAAACCTGACGTACGCCCCATACTCATCATGTGAGTTGGGCTTCTGTCTCCATCAGACCTGCGAAACATGTCTTAACCAAATCATTTTCCAAGTACGTCAAGAAGATAACGAGATGACCTGTCACACTCACGTCTGTGCTTTTATCCACTATGACTCTGAAAAAAACACTTTTCATAACAATATCAAACAGAGACCGTCTAATCACTTCACTGATGGCATAAATGATAGACACACAAAGATCTCTAGTTATAACAGCATTCACAGACTGCAAAAGCGCACAGAGCTCCGAAAAAAGAATGAAAGGATATGTTCATGGAACTGATAAAGAATGCTGCTCGAAATAATGTCATCAGAGCTTCTTGGCTCGTAGCATTTGCTGCCTTGATATGCTTTTCCATCTCTTTAGAACCCTCATAACTCATAATTCTGTTTATGCTCAGAAGACTATGAGTGCTCATGAAATTCGAAGGTCCTAAAGTTAATACTCTCTGCAGTCCCAAAAGGACTTTTGGATTTTTCCTTCTCACAAATTTGACAGAAAAGTTTATCCTTCTCTCTATCAAAACGGAACCAACGAAATTGGATGATCCAATTTTCTTTCCACATTCGCTGGTTCTCTATAGACTGACTCTCTTCACTCTCAAGCTCTTCCGCACCTTCATGTTCCTCGATTGTTCTCTTAGACATAGATTGTGTGAAGAAGTCAACATCAGACAATACTAGTTGCCGCTTGTTCTTGCGGCCACCAGGTGCACTACTACCATCAAGTTCATATCTTGACTCTCGACGAACTCAGAAAATAAAGAAAAGCCACCAAAAGCTCAATGAGCCTTGGCCCTCGACCCTCAGCTCTCAAATCACTCACATCCCGTATTTAGTTCTCAATAAGTGATTAGCCTTGACCCTCAACTTTCAAATCGATCTCTTTCTCAAGTTCTCTCGATGACCGATCTGTCTCTCAAGCTCAAATGGCTCTATCTCTTTCCCAAGGTTCTCAAATTTATGTAATGCTGTTACTGTGTAAGCGAACGAGGGCAAACACGCACAATACCAGAATACACACGAATCACATTGAAGCACTGAAAGTGAGTGATTAGAACATTGGAATGACCTCCACTTATTTTTTTTCTCGCTGCTACGTTGCAGACTTGCACTCATGTGACTCAACGTCCCATTGCTATGTTTTCTGCCATAGCTTGCCAAGCAATGCTCCAGGTAAAAAGTTTTGAGAACTGGAAATTATCCTACGGCAATGAACGTGAACCAGTTTTTCCCAATTATTTATTAATCCTCTCGGATTGTTTAACATCTAACTTGTCGTTTTGTAAAACTTTAACCTGCAAAAATCTAACTTGACATACTTTCAACACGACTTTTTGGAAGTCCAGCCGGTTGAGAATACAAAGAATGCCGGTTAGTCTTGAGTGTCAAGAACTCAACGGCCCAACACTGCACAATGCATACACTGCCAACATGCGTGAGAAATTGAGAATACAACTTGCATCATTGTCACTCTTTCACAGACGACGGACAAATTATCAGCTGCAAGCCACGTTCAACTTCAAAATTTTAATTTTCTGATGGTCACTCACCTGATGACAGCTGTATATGCACTACCCAAGAGCATCTGGTCAGATTCGAGCTGAACGAGCTGTTTATCGGCAGAATCGAAGTTGAACATGAGTGGAAGCCGAGGATTTGGATTTCAGCCCTCAACGATTCCAGAAAGATGGCTTTGCACATGCGTTTTGTCCGATAGTCCCAAGAACTTACAAGTCGATTTCTGAAAATCCTAGTTTGCACAGCGGAACCTTGTCCTTCAGAAATTGACGTTCAGCCGAAAAGGTCCAAAACTTGCCGGAACGTCTAACACTAAATGCCGGATCTCCCTAGCGTTCTCCCAGACATGAGAAAATTCATAATGATCCCAAAAAAAACTGTTTCCAAGACATGAGAAGATTCACAATTGCACAAAAACCATGCGTGCCAATTTCATCTAGAACCCCCAAACTACCAAAGAAACTTTGTATCGTATTCAATTTCTTGAAGAACTTGGTGTTATGATTCCCATGGATCTAAGGACAACAAGTTTAGACTCTAGAACGACCTGAATGTCTCGAACGGTCCAACTCTCTTTTGCAAGTCACTGAAGCATCCCAAATCCTCTTCTCTACATCTCAATTTCTCCCAGAACACACACTACGGTTTACCTCTTTACAAACCGTCTTCACCAATGCGTAGCCTACACAGATATGCACCCAATGACGTCTTGCACATTTGCATTGGACCTCTTATTTTCTCAAACTGTCTGTCGACATATCGTAGATATAAGCTAATCGCTTAAGTTACCCTCTTATTTCAATTAATAATATGTGAGTTTTACCCAGATTATGACCAAGTAGCTCCCTTGTGTCCTTAGTATCATGAAGTGCCATGAACCACAAATACCCAATCAGCACTCATAAGCTAGAGCTTAGCTTGATTTTTCATCTTTCGAAACCCATATCGTCATCATTAAGCACCCAAATCAAACAAATGAGTGCCCTTGGAAACTTTACAATGAGGTCTACCACTTCGTGCAATAAAAGTCAAGATCTGAAATAGATCAGAAAATCGTTATTTTTCTCTATGAACCTTTGGAGCGAAATATAAAACCTCAGATATGCTTTTCAAGCAAGAACCAGTCCACGAAGGGACAATGTGAAAAAGATAGTGCGTGGTAGAGCACTCTCCATAGAACAACAACAAAGAGTGGAGCATAGCGACAACTCTTGGTCCATGAGTCACAATGCACATGTTTCATAGTAGTCCCATATGGAGTAAATATTGTCAGCCTTGCGAACTATAGAAGAAGTGGTCCCACCAAGAAGTTAGGAGTAGAAACTTTGAGGCGCAGAAACGAGATAGCGACGAATAACAGCAGACCCGCAGCGAGTACATAGAAGATCCCTTTTCTTGACATGTTCTCATAGCAAAGATGAGAAATACAGAGCACATAGAGCTCCGGCAGAAGGAGATATTTGATGAACATCGAACAACATCGTCTTGAGCAGAAGATAAATGATATAACCGCATCCGTATGATCAGCGAGTCTATGATATAACCGCATCCGTATTTTGAAAACCGGTTTTTCGACTGATACATGTGAACGTTACGGCCCGGTATAAGGTCATTCACCGCACAAGAACGAGTTTGATTTGTCGCTGTGAGTTGAAGCCGTACTTTACCGATTATGTACAATTAGCGAGACGAGCTCCTGCAAGGTGGTGTTTGACAGACCGGAAGGAGTTTTCACACTTTACAGGAGTCGGCATCGCGTTTCCGCAAGCTCACAATCAAATAAATGAGTTCGTACTCTTTGTCTTGGTTATTGCGACCGCAAAGAATTGCTTGAGATTCTGGTTAGCGCAGTGAAATCAACTTGTTCTGAGGAGGGAGAAGGCTTTGTTGGTTTCAAAATGCAAGAGTGATCAATCATATCCACCTGTTCTATTTGCAGTATACACTTGTTCTTTACTTTGTTTTGTACGTCCCGGTACGTTTGCTCTTGTTTCACGTTCATAATTGTCTTTGATATGACATTCTGCTTTTCATTTTATTGCATTGTATAACATACTAGGCATTTTCCCATCTGGCTAGGGGGTCCTAGGATTTTCAGCTCTTACGAAACGTCATCCCATATGCTTGGAGGATTCGAGACCAGCTGAAGTTACAAGTAACTATAACTTTGACTTATTAGAATTTTTGGAGAAAGTAATGTGAACACTGTGAAGTAAGGCTCTGGTTTGTCTTTAAGCTACACTGAAGAACTTTGGTTTGCTTTCAAAACTGAAGTTACACTAAAAGTTAATGTCGAATGTGAGTTCACCTGCGCATCGATGGAGGGAAAATGAACCTGTTCGCTAGTAATTGCTGTTCTGTTCGCTTAGTAATTTCTGTTGGCTTGTTATTTCTGATCGTCGATTTGTTAATTTCACATCAACATACTTTCTTGAGTTCAGCGTTAGATGCCGCCTTTAAATTCGCTTCCACTTCAACTCCAAGACGAGGATGTTCCTTCACTATTCGAACCAATTCACTTTCTCATGGTGTCACAATTCGGACCAATTCGCGAACTTCTGACAGTGTTCTCCTCGCAGTGCCATTACACTTGCAGATTAGATTCGGACCCATAACATACTGTCACACAGTGTACTCTCGTGTAAAAGTGAAAACGTCCCCAACGATAGTCCACAGCCTGACGAGGATCATTCTGATGCATGCCACGTTTAATTCACCTTCAACATTTACATTTCGTAGACTAATCGATCCGAGCGCCGTAAGATAAACAGAGTCCAGGTCCCGTGCGGTGACAGTGGAATCGAGCATCGATAAACCGACTTACGCTAAACAGTTTTGCCAACGTCGGAAACCGATTTTATCTCGCGTTAATCACGGATTATACGTTTTGATATGGGTGCGGTTACTACCTATGTCTCCGCCGCACACTTCCTATCAAGAAAGCGAATTTGCACTCCCCGAAAGTTTCGCTTGTCTCTTTCCGCTCTTTTGCGATAAGTAAACTTTGCACGCATATTTATTTTATTCACAGTCAGCAGACCACTGCGTCTCTCTCGTCTTTACGATACCCCTGTTTGCAACGAGTTTATCCAGAAAGCATATGGACTTCCCTAGAGCGCAAGAGATCAGTTGAGAAGTTGGCATATGCCGGACGGGAGCTAGAGTAGCAAAACAAATGCAGCCACGCAGGAACACAGTTGCAAAGGTGAGTGAGGAAGACTATGAGAGAAGAGAGCAGTATTCAAGAACTTCAATTTATTTCACAACTTCTCGTGTGGATGGTTTGGTAAAATATTAAAAGAAATCCAAATTAATTATTATTTCTTGACAATTGATGGCTTTATGGTGGATGGGAAGTACCATCTCGCACTTTTGTATACAGGCTTATTGTGTTCTCTCGACCAAGTGTGAAAATTTAAAATTCACAAGGAAAATCAGAGTGGACCCAGATTTTTGAATATACATAAAACTTATCCCGTTAAAAGCACCATAATGGTTCATGGTTCAAACCGTGTGCTTATTTTGCCCTTCTTATTGCAATCAGGATGATTTTCTCCAGTAACCCAACGAGATTTCGTTCCTTCTATTACGCATGATCTTAGAACAATTTTCTCCAGTGGCCTTCGAGATTTTATTCCCGTTGATCTTCAGTATTGATGTTCATTGATATATCTAAGAACTATTAAAATCAGCAGATTGGTGGTATAGACGAGGAAATGGAAGATTTAAGAAAACGAAAGAAGATGTAGAGTTTAGCATCTCGATCGACAAAACTATCGCTCTTCAGACTTCCAACTTACGGACACTCAAATTCAACATCCGCTGTCAAAGTCTTGTTGAAAGGCTCCACACTCACGGAACTAAACTCGTGGGATCACAGACTCTTCCAAGACTAATGGAACTTAGAATTTTATTATCAACAATGTTCAGTTGTAAAGGTACCAAACACTATTGGTGATCTAGAGATCATAGAGTATTATGGATTTTAGACACTATTGAACATGAAGCTTTTAGGTAGAAACTACAGTAGAACCGTAGGAATAAACAAGGATATAGGAGCGTTTTGGCAAACTGGCAGAACTGATTACATTACATCATCGATTTTCGTTTTCAACTTTATAACCCTAATCCACACACGCCTTCGCATTTCTCGTTGATGTGTGCAGCGAACTTGGAATCACAGGGGGTAGGGTAGCCGCAAGCTTTGATGCTTTCCAAGGCGCTTCCACAGCAAGCTTTCTGGCCCCAAAGAGGGACCATCTCACAAACTCCTAGGACGGTCATTACGGTTGTGTCCCCGCAAAGTGCTTCTTCATCTGTATAGTTCTCCTCGTTGTAAGCACTCTCTGTCCCTTGTTTTTAAGTGTTACAACATGTAATCAGCCGAGCGTTAGTAGAGCTTACAACCGTCAAGATTTCTATGCAGCTGGTCCCGATGCTGAAATGCTGATCGAGGATGGAGTTAAAGTTTTTTTTTCAGGGAGGTACTTATTCTTAGTCAAGTAAACAGTCTGTCTCGTTCAATAGCGCTTGCTCTGCGAGGGAAAGGAAGTTAAAATCACATGATCCGCCATCAACGATACAGATCTACATCTAGCAAAGTCTGTTCCGTTAGTAGGTCACAAACACGATTGAGTGTCCAGGTTTACAATTCGGTGAACGATTCAAAAGATTTTGAAATCTTACCTTGCTCTGTTGGAAGGCAAAATCCATTGCAGTTTCTCTTGATCGCTTCTGCATATTGAGATTCGCAGGGTTGTGGATCACCGCAAGCTCTAATGGTCTCCAAAGCAGCTCCGCAACAGCTTCTTTGACCCCAAAACGGTTCTGGAATCGTCCCGCAAATATTCAGAAAACAGTAGACATCTTGGGAGTTACACCAACCGTGAGAAGTCACGAAAGTCGATTCCAGATTGGAAGTCCGATCCAAAACAGCTGAAAGTCCCGACACCAATCCTAGCACACTCTGTAACAAGAAGGAGATGATAACCAATTTCTGGGAGCCCATCATTTCAAGCTTTGGTAGAGCCAATAACATACTAGATGGATTGACTTCACAGTCGGCAGTATACTGCTACGGAGAAAGCTCACTCGACGATGAAAGGAATCGTTAGATGTGAATATATACTGATCGTGTATGGTTTCGGATTCTAGAAGTGTATGTGGAACACGTGAATCGCTATACTTGGGGTCAATATGCTCATCTGTTTTCTGGTACTGGCACTTTAATTTGCTCTGTCACTTACTGTGTGTAGGGCCTTTCCTGCAAATCAGACGTTAGAATCCGGGATTCGAGGTGTGGAGGACAATCTTTACTCTTCCTGTAACCAAGACTATGCTATAGTTTCTGTCCGAACATGAGACTCCTGTCGTGGGCTGAACTATAGCGCTAGAGCGGATATTATAAATCTCCTCTGAGACATTCTTTAAGGACATTTCATTTGAATCCGCCTTCTGGCATGTCACTAGCTAGGCGGTATTCCCGTTGCACATGCTCGCACCGGGATCATCCTGCAGCTGCTGTAATGCGAGTTGATTACGCACACTGCTGAGTTGGAAGTTACCAATTCCGCGATCCAACAAATGAGACTTCTCACTCAACTCAAGGGTTCCTTACACGGATACTGCATGTGTATACTGCATATGGTGACTTGCCAACCGATTCGAGGTCTAAACAGACCACCGTGTGAACTCTATCACTCCGTCAACTTTAACAACATTTCTGGAGTATACTCATCTTTAGATCTGGATCCTGAGCAGTCTTCGTATCCGAACATATGGGTAAAACAAACTGTAGCCATTTGATGTACTTAATCTCGAAGCCAGAGTCATCTTGCCCGACAATTCGGAGCCGAGGGAGATGCTCACAGCGATGTTGCTCTTCATTACAGCTTACTATGTATATTTTCAAAGGGCTCAACTTGCATGAGCTCATGACTTCTCGATACTTTATAAACTCATTCATAGAAATCCCCGATATGGTAAAAGTACTATGGTAGCTTCATATGCCGAGGTTGAGTACCGAAGTCCTGCGCCCCTCACGTCCGAACTTCCCAGTCTCTTCTCTTCTACATGCTAGCTCTTTGCTCCGTGATCTCTGAAAATGTCCACTAGTACTTACACATCTCCTACAAGTTGTAGAGACCTGAAGCTTCAGATCTGCTTCGTGCAATGAACGGCTTCTGATGTCTCCAGTCATGTTTCAAACTGGATTTGTTCTAATTTCTCAGATCTTGTCACTTATATGAGAGGTGATGTTTGATTGCACGTGGATACGCGGTGAGTATAGTCCGTATTCTCCCCTCAGGCACAAGTTACAAGTTTTGGCTCCAGTCAAGCTTCCTCGTTCTATATAAATCGTGCCCTGTTAGTGACCAGAAATCAGAGACGTAGTGCACAAAAACATGAATATGCCTCACATATAATAGTTCGTACAATCCGGTCACCACAAATAAGACTAACAAATTATATAGGGTATGCTTTGTATATCCTATATAATTTGATATATAGGATATACAAAGCATAGCCTATATATCAAATTATAGGATCCATCTTTTTCTGTAACGTTTGTGTATATGAAGAATATATTCGAGAACTGAGCTTGATAGATCTGCAGAATGGCGAAAGGTACTCTTTTCTCTATCCCACAGTAGTACTTCAAGGTTGTTAGAGTCTTATTTGTGATGATCGTATGGTTCGAAGTATCGTATGTGGGGCACATTCATGTTTTTTGTGCACAGGGTCTCTAATTCTCGTCACTAACAACCGAACTGTGTCAAGCTCCTCAGCCGACGAATTTGGTGTGAAAGATTGCAGTATTAGCCAAAGCTCTGGCTTCTTCTATCCCCGCGTTTGTCTATTTGGGGTGTTATTTGACGACAACAATCAGCGAATTCCGGCATTCTGTTCCACAGGTAAGTCCCACTTTGAGGCTTTGAAAGGTTCATTTATAAGAAACCCAAAGAGTACTTACAACTTCTGAAGTCCTTTTCCCCATTCATAGCTAGCCCGAAATGAGTCCTAGAGCTTGTTAATTTCAAGAGTTCCTCTGGCTAGTCTTTCATCACGCGGTCGCAAGTTGGAGTCGAGCATTGGGCTAGGTATATCCCAGATCCTCAATGATCTTCATCCCTGATCCAGCCCGATGTCACTTTCATTCGTCACTAAGCATCCCATTGCCGGGACAGAAAGTCACTTCGTAGTTCGAACCGGTACCACAGGTGAAGGTGGAAGTGGGATCGTCGAAGTTGTAGCTATATGAATCACCGCAAGCTTGCTTGAAAAGCCGAGTACCGTCAGTAGGTCCGCGGCCATTCGTACCATCAGTGTTAACGCATGATAAGGCTCCAGACGGCAGAGTAACGAGCTGATTGTTGCCCCGACAGAATCCTCTGCAGTTCGAAACACAAATCTATCAACATTCCAACCGTACCAAGAAAAGTTGTAAAAGTTCAACTTCCTCCTGCTGCACCAGGGAGAATCACATCCCCTTCAAGTCCTAGCTAATGAACAGGAGTCCTGCAAAAGCACGATACGGGTACATCGTCAAGAGATATGCGTCCGTGGAGCAGACGGTAGGTAAGAGCTATAACCTGATATCGTTGATGACGCATCTCGGTGCTCCACACCTGAAGTCACTCACTGTCTGTTTTTCTCCCCCAACACGGTTAGTAACACGAATGCTCAATCCGATGGTGTATGCGTTCTGAATATCAACCACAAACCGGCTCTCAGTTAGTGCTCATGATCACATGTTGCCCTCTAGATCTGTTGCAGGTCGGATACTGAGTAAGACGTACTATGTCAATCCAGCTGTAACCATCCACTATTTCATTCCAGGACTGGAAAACAAAGTGCAAGCTAAGTACTCATCATCATTTGGCCAGCTCAAACTGACCACATTGCTCAGGTCATAGAAATCGCTGCCGGAACCATCTCCAATAGTAAACTCCGCCAAGTTGGCTAAATTCCTATCGTTGGCAGCGCTGGCACTGCTCGGTGCAGCACACTGGCCTCTGACAGAGGCCCAGATGGTTCCAGCAATCCATCGGCATGAGCTTCCGAAGTCGAGCCATTGTTGTGCGCCTGGTCCCATGCTGTACTGACTGATTCTGTTGTTTTGATTCTGAGCACAAGCAGTGACCCCATAGCCGCAGCTGTTTGTGATTCTTACTCCGCAACCTGTACATCAAGCATCATTCGTGATCATCGTGAGTACGAGCATTACCAGAAACTCGACATCTCTTGGGGCCGACCGGAAGAAGGGTGGTCAAAGGAGGCACTCTGCAGAGCAGCAGCTTCGGCCGTCGTCTTCGACTATAGTGTATTGGTCGACTGGGCCCAATTTCTAACCTATCTGTCGATTAACTGCTCATGCTGAAAAGTCCTTCCATGAATGGAATCCGTGAAACAGAATCTAGACTTCTGGACCTGTCCAGACACAATTCACGTTCGAATCGGGAAAATGGTGATCGAACAAGCAGTCGATCGGACAGCCTTAAGTAATTTCAGCCTTCGTATGTCCATCCTTTTTCTTGCATGCAACCCCACCTTCGAGTTTCAGACAGCGACTTTGTGATAGGGGGAAAAGCTACGGTAGCAACATACTAACACAGACCCTGTGATCTCCATGCATACATCCGCATTACTAGCTTTGGGTTAATCAGACTACTAGACCATGATCTTGCTAGGACCTGAAAGTGCCATTCATACTGACCATGAACGACATTGATGGGTATTGAGGCGAATGTGAGCACGACGAAAAGCTTGATGATGAGAGCTGCAGCTGAAGCGGCCATGTTTTCCACCTTCGGTTCCACTGATGTACACTTCAAGTTGACTGCTGGGTGGACAATGAGACTGACCTTCAGTAACACTTCTCTTATACAACGATCGCAAATCTGGAACTCATCTGACTCGTCAGCTGCACTGACCTCAACGAATGCGTTTGCTAAACACTCATAATTAATTACTATATCTTCCCTTCGGGGTGGTAGTTGTTTGGCCCTTCGGGTCCTTCTTTCCCTTGTAAGGCTTGGTGGGGTCTTTCCATCCATTTGCTATTCGTTGGGTCGCGTTCTCGATTACTATATCACTTCATCCGAGGAGTCTCCAGTCTACTTCTCTTATTATATATTAAGCCTAATTGGACCTTTCGTTTGACTATTGCTTGATAGCTTCGGTCTGAGGAAGCAGCCGGTCGGTCCGCGTGAGTACTATACCTTATCTAACCTCTGGGGTCTGGACTGGGCCCTACAAAGCTGTCCTATCTGCTACGATACTAAGGTCGCATCTCTAGATGCCACAAGTTGGGACAGCGGAACTGCCATTGTGGGTGGACTTGTTCTTACAAATGTTGCTTCCGGTGCTAACGTACCATGCTGGTCACAATTGTCAGTTCTGTACGGCCGCGTTACTGCTGTTGACTCATGGCCAAAAGCTGAAATAGTTTCGCTGTTACTGGAAGTAGTGCAAAGACGTGCTAACTTCTTTGCACTACTTAATAGATTTTTTTTAGAGGAAGTTATCTGAATATATATAATGGAGCTTGGATAAATGTTATGGATCAACAATAACTAAATGCTAGGGGTGTGAAAGTTAAGAAAAAGATTCTTTACTGGAGAAGAAATAGTATTAGAAACTCTTTAACTTTAATCGGTAATGCGAATGAAAGTGTAACTTTGTTCAGAGTTCATAATTCATGCCCGCGAGATTTAGAAAAGAGTTTTTCAAGTTACTTGCTTGAATTCAAACTTGAAAAAATGTGAACAAGGTGAAAAAATCAATGCGTATTTTTATTTGCTATGATGAATTTTTCTTATTTGTGTATGTATAACAGTTACATTTCTTAAATATGATCGTGTATAATTTCCACGTCTACCCATTAGATTTTGATCTAAATCTAAGTCGAAACAAAACCTCACCTCCAAAAACTAAACCAGTACACTTTGAACAATTGCAACACTGCGAGTATAGCTCCAAATCTCATGATTTCTGTTGCTCTAAAAAGTCATTCTTCTGGTGTTTTAACATAAGAAAGTAACAAATTGAGCTGTCTGTAGGAAGTTACACCACGCCAAAATACTCTTAAAACTGTTGTTTTCACTCCAATTTGAAATAGCACATAACTCCTATGTAAAACCAAGTTGGTTTGACCTAGAAATATGATTGTGTAGGATTTCAGAGGACATATTTATTTTTCGATCTGAATCTAATCAAAACAAAACTCTATCTCCAAAAGTTTATTTAAAGAAGTCCTTCTTGTGATGTTTCCAACAAGATCAAAATCATCACAAACTGAGGTTGTCAGTAAGAAGTTACATTGAGCCAAAGTACTCTTCAAAATATTGTTTTCACCAATTCAAAACAACACCTAACACCTAGGTCGAAACGAGTTGATTGGAGCTATAAAAAATACATGTCATTATCAGCAATATTATTATCATTGACATCATTATCAGTGCCAGCGAATTGAATGTATCTTATGGCTCAAATTCTCACAGACATCACAAAAATGCCAGTGGGTTACTTTTGCAGGTAGAAGTACCGCAGCTCAGACGGTCCATACCAGAACTATCGTCTGCGATAAAAAAATAATCACCACGGGTGCTAAGTTTGAAATTGCTACTAATCTTTACATAAAAGTAACATTATAACATCGGAACCTTTTGAGTGTTATAGTAAATAAACCATAAATAATTATTTTAATATTATTATATATAAATTAGAAATATAATAACAACACACCAGAATAAAAAAAACATACAACACAATTCATCAACATAAATTCCAAGGATGTTTTAGATTGAATAGCTGCATGAAATTTTGTATTACGTCTAGCACATTACTAGAATCTACTGTAGATCAGCTGGTACTATAGCTGGTTGCTTTATAGAGTTCACCGTGGAATATATTAGTATTGTCAATTACAAATCCGAATCGTGAAATAACATATCCGGATCTTCTAATAACAAACAGAGTATCCAAATCATAACAAGAATCAAAACAACAAAATTTCCATTACAGCGTAACCAAACTCTAATAATTATAAAACTATAACACTTAATCAAGTATATTTATCCGAGGTAGATTATATTGTCTTACTCCAAATGCTGTGAATGGAAAGCTTCTAGTCATTATCTCATGGACGAAACTGATAGATTTTTATTTGATCAGTCCTCCAGTATGAAAGTCAAGCTTGACCAGATTCTTTTTACCGAATCATGTTTTGATAAAACCCTGACTGGCAATGGACTGTTTTACCAGTCATCGTATTTCGTCAGTTTTCAGAGTCGCATTAGTGAAGTGTATCTCAACCACTTGCAATAAGAAGTACGTGAGTAGTGCTTTCTTCTTAGAGTACGGGGTTAATTTCACTCGTTGACCTAATAATGGACCTTGACATGGTGTGGTGACTAGCAAGATGGTCTGCCATAAGACTGAGGTTTGATCAAGATATGATTGAATAAAAGAGTTCTGATCAAGCTCGACCGTTATACTAGATGACTTATCAAACAAAAAAATTTCCAATTTGGTTGCATGGATAGTACCACCTCAAATCCTTCGTCTGATCTTTATAGTAACCGCTTAGATTCTTCAAGTCAAGTCAAGACTTTTAATTTGTAAATTCAACCTCAAATGTGGAACATAACACATCTGAGAAACAGATATCCTGAAAAACCGAGCTGGACTCCTTCTGCGAGGAAATTGTTTGTAACAATCGTAGACAAAATTTGGTCGAAATATCAGGAGATGTGAATCTTCAAGTACTATTTAAATATTTAGAGAATGTTCAATGAAAGTTTTGGAGAGAAAAATAATTTAATTAAAAGCTAGATATTCTAGAAATCACTTTTGTTTCTAAATCTCTTAAAGCCAGAATATGACTACAAGTGCTCCGGGTGACCAAGAAGAACTTATTTTGCGGGTTTGCTTTCAAAAAATTGAAAAATCTAATCGTTATGCAGAAAATCTTTTGATGATTATGTTATCATCCCAACTTAGAATCTGTAAAATATGAAATCAACGTAAAACTATTCACCATTTTTATGAATTATGATTCATCTTGAAATAAACTAATGAGTATAGAAAAAAATGTTAAAATGAAAATGTAGAGGTTTTTTGGAACAGAAGGGACTCTTTTCTTCAGTATCATATCATAGAACAATGGGAGGAAAAAACGGAATATTCGCTTGCATGCCTTTATACTCATACTCGAGGTTCAGTCTGACTCAAAACTAGCGGCAAGAACTTGACACGGAGCGGCCTTTAAACCCCAGGTATGAGTATAAAAGCATTGTCTTGCATTTGCCTCACTATAGACGCAGGGAAGGTGGCACCGGTAGTGTCCGGAAGAATTTCTTGTTCTCTTCCGTAAGATCTTTTATTCTTCGCGTCACTGAGAACTTCTACGATAGACGGAACTTAACAGAACATGAAAACTGAACGGAACTGCGCGGTTCCGCCGTAAGAACATGCAAAAACATGCCAGAAACCGTGCCAGGATATTTTGTGTCTTGTGAAAGCGACTTCAATCTCCACAAACTCGTATACTTGTAAGTCCAGGTGGACTAAGGAGCCACAGCACCGAAGCAAGTTATAGCTCAAGTCCACCAAGACCTTAGCTCCTGCTGACAAGATTTCGAAGGAAGAGAACGGTTGTTCTGGCCATGGATCTGATGAGACCAAGTCTCCGTGCTTGCCTTGGCCCTTGAGAAACATGGGGCAAAGTTCTGAGAGCAGCAGGCCGAGCCTAGGGTAACGCCATGGTTATAGACTTGACCGGGACGGTGGGACCATATGTGCATTGTGCACTATCTTCAGCCACACGCCACATGTCTCACAAGTTACAAGGTGCACGTGTCGAACTGGACACTGACATGACACGTCACAAAAGCATCAAGTCTATCTACACGTGGTTAACATGGAGCTCGGCCCTTCCCACTTTCTCCTCGGGGAAATAGTAAGATTTGCAGGAAGCGCAGGTTCAAGTTCAACCGGTGCAGATTGTTTTGTCACTGGACCCACTTACACTTCTAAAGTGAAATCTGTTTTGTAATGTGCTTCTTGCAGCTTTTGTACCTTCTTTCCTACTCACTTCGGTGCACGGATATTCGGTCACTCTCCCTAAACGCTCACTGACCAGGAGTAATTCAAACGTGTTTACAGTATGAAATGTGAACAGGTTGAACACATGAACTCCAATATTTCTCTGGAAACGGAAAAATCTGACACGGCTGCCATGCATCGACCGCTGACTCTCGACTGTCACTGTCTAAGAGCTAAGCGTCTCTGTATGACTTCCACACCCAAAATCGGTTGCGTTGATCGTGGGCAGAGGCGTTGCAAGGGAGGGAGGGAGGGAGGTATCATCTTGCAAGAGCTCAATTAAACATCACTTTGCTTGGGATGATAAATTATCTTTCTTGTGTCGTATTCTGTTTTCTCATAAGTTTTGCTTTGTCGTTTGAGTGCCATAGGGCCCATGCCTGTAAGGCCCAGGTCATCCTAAACTCGAGCTGAACTGCGACCTCATCGTGGTGAGAAAGTGGTTCACCTTCTCGCGAACCCAGAGGGCACTCTCCCTCGTAGCTCAATGTCAATGAGGGGAATAGCTTTTCTCAAAGCATTATGACAGAAGCAATGAGGGGAATAGCTTTTCTCAAAGCAAAGAAACAAAGAGAAATCGAATTTCAAGCAAAATCTGAAAATTTATTGTTTGTTGATAGAGAAGAGGAACCGCAAAAGTTGCTATGGAGGAGGGCGTAGTATCCGTGGAGATAGCTTAGCATAGAATCACCAGGGCTTGACTCCTGCAGAGAACTACGAAGACTAGAATCCATCTAAAATGAGAACCAGATGTGACTATCGGAACCAATACACGAGGTGCCATGACTACTGTACCTGCACTGCATGAGGATGATTTGCACTAGACTCATTTGACCTTCGAAGCTTGACCCAGTTCACCGATCGCTTACACCGGCTGCTTCCACTGCATGACCTGCGGACTTTTCAGTAGTCAACGGAATACACCAAAAAAGAGGCGTTTTTGTGTTTTGTTTCAAAGATAATTATCGTCCCAAGAATTTTGCCCCGAATGTCAATTATAGAAAAAAGATAGAGAAAATCAATGCAAGAGAGAGCAAGTATGTGTAAGTTAATTTTTTACTGAATAATTAGGTAGGAGGTCAATAGGTCAGGTATTTATACTTTGATACAAAGAAAGGCTAGGTCTGTCAAAGGATACGAGCCCAAATATCTTGAACTAGTTGTTGTACTGAAGTTCACAGTTAGACAGCCTAATTCTAACACTCCCGTTCAATGACTAGTTGTTGCAGACTAAATTCTGAATCCTAGTCTTGGTAGTAGGTAGTCCAACTTAAGAGCCGGTAGATCCTTAGTTAAGACATCCGCTACCATCTTCTGAGTAGGGCAGTACTTCACCAATTGTCTTGGATATAATTTGATCCTTGATGAAGTGATGTCGAATATCTATATTATTCGTCATGTCGTGAAATTTGGACGTTTCTACGAGTGCTATTGCACTGTGTTATCACAACACGAAGTGATCATTCTACTAATCTTATATTGACTAAGAGTTGACCGAAGCCATATTGCTTCTGAAGAACATGTACTGAGTGTCATATACTCAGCTTCAGTATTTGATAGTGCAACAAATTTTTGTCTCTTCAACGATCAGCTGATTGCTCCTTGAGAATAGATGAAACAATTTCCAGAAGTTGAAGTTGTGACTCGATGTGACCTCCTCAGTCAACATCCGTGTAGCCGAATAGAGAGATTGGTTGAGACGAGTGTTTGTATTATAAATACTGATCTAATGTATCTTTGATAAAACAAAATGTGTACGTTATGGCGGTGATGTGTTTTGGTCTCGGGTTAGTCATATATTGAGATAGTACACTAACGCTAAAGGTTAGATCAGGATGTGTGCAAATGGCGGCTCAGTTGATCGAGCATGTTGCGCTCTGATATGGATAAGAGGCACACTTCTCTTTATAAGAAGCGGGACAATCTTCAGTTGAGAACTTTTTTCCTGTGGTCAACGATGTACTAACATGTTGGTCATTCTGTAGGCCAAGCTGAAATAACTTTTGAGTCACATATAACATTTGACAAAGCTTGATCCATCCTTATCGATGTCATTCAACTTGGAAGATTGCTTCAGTCCATGAAGTGTACGAAGTAGCCTGCACACTTTATCAGTTTCAAAGACGTTGATGCCGTCAAAGACTAGTATCGTTCAAAGTGAATGCACAAGGATCACCAGAGAGAAGGTGTCTGTGTAGTCGAGTCCATACACTTGAGTGAATCTTCGGACCACCAACCATGTCTTGGGTGGATGGATCCATCTGAATTTAGCTTCAACTTGAAGAAAAATGGCGAGATCAAATGAGTGGATAGAGAAAACACAAATTTCTAAGTATTTCATTATTCATCGAGACATGTTACATCACTGTCAACTATTTCACATCATCAACTCTCTAGATTGGCAGGAGATCAAAGCTATACATGACGGGACCGAGAGTCTTATCCTTCTCCTACCAAACGATAAATTGACAGCAGAGATGACAAAGTTGCGGTGAGAAAGAGGGTCCTTTTTCTTTCGGTCGACGACCAAAATCCTCCGTTGTCTTCTCAAGATGAACAAAAACGATATCCACACACAAGCACATTGAAAAATGATCCATGATACTCTCCTAGTAAAGTAATGGTAAACCATTACTTTACTAGGAAGAAAGAAAGAAAATCTAGACGATGTCGTAGTGTGATTCTTCTACTTAGGAAAGCGTTGGACTTCTAGCTATGGTTGTTTACTCAAGAGGTAAGCTTCAGATTATAACTTGGCACTCTAAGCACTTACACATGTTTCTGAACATATTAGAGGGCCCTTTTAATATGTTTAGAAAGCAAAAATCAGGTCTAACAAGTAGTAATAAGATCAAATGGGTGAACTTTAACACTCAAGAATAGAAAACATATGATGGTTTAGACTTCAAAACTTCTCATACATGTAAAGGAGGCCTTACTGAACACATATACGAAATTTCAGCATGAGATCAACTTGGAGAACTAAGAACTGAGAACTGAGAAAAAAACATTTTTACTAAAGAAATTAAAGTAATTTCTGACACCGAGATGGCTATCCTCACAACAGACTCAAGACAATTGCACTCTGTTCTTCTGACTTCTCACCTTTCATACGCACTTAGAAGAAGCTTGCTGCTCGGTGGGAAGACATGACCCTCGACCATTCTCTCCAGATTCTGCCAGCAAGTATTCTCACGACTCTCTTCTAAGTTTGGGAAGAAGAAGGAATGGCCGCTATGGGTCGGACAGAAGAGACTCGAAATGGACCCTCACGTCTTCTCGCTCATTTTGCCAGCCTTTCAGTCTTCTAGTCTCTCTAGGAAGATGTGGAGTTGAGAAGCTTGGAAGACCGGGAGGCACAGGCCTAGTTCTCGACTTCCAACTTCTCGAAATAACAAAACAACTCACCACACCACTCGAGATTCGTACCAAGCCTCTCTTGACACAAAAGCAACACAAATCCACTCTTGATACGAATTGATGATAGTCGACTTCCGAAGACAATCTTCCGAAGACAGACTTCCGAAGACAGTCAAGTTTATGAAACGTCTTCCGAAGATGTTCCCATCTTCCGAAGCGTCTTCTGTTCCAGGTTTCGAGGGTAGAGAGGTAGTAGGGTAGGGAAATTGGTAGCTGGGATCGTCAATTTGGGGACGAGGTGTAGGGAAGCTCGAATTGAACTTAGGAAGAAGTAGGAAGATGTGTGACAGAAATTGGACAGCGCTTCCGCACCCAATGTCTCAATAGAAAGAAGGGGGTGGAGGTAATCGATCAGGCTGCCTGTAAACAGCCAGGGAAGCGCGAGGAACACACAACAGAGGCGAGAAGTAGTGGAAAGGGAGAAGAACTTGGGAAGAACCTCTACAGTCTTCTTCTGCTTCCCGAGATGTCTTCGACCTCCCGTGCGCTTCTGGCTCTGGTCTTAGCTCCAATGCGATTTCACACGACTGCTTCCGCTGTCAATCTCTGGCCACGCTCCAATTCCACCTTCGATTCTACTCTGCGATTCTCCAATGTCAGCTTCTCGGGAGCTTCACAACAACGCCTTCGCTCTCTGCCTTCCGTGCTTCAGCAATTCAGTCTCGCCCTTCGCCTAGCTGCCAACTGGTCCTCTACTCACTCGATTCCTCTCTCGATGCTCACTCGATGCTCACTCGCGAAGCCTACTCTCGTAAATCGATCTTCTCAAGCGCGCTATGCTGCGGGAAGTTGGAATGCGCTAATGCGCTTCCTACGCATCTTCCCCGCAGATTAGGGGTTTCGACCCTAGGTGTCTTTCCTGACCTACCTACCACCTGTGTGTTATCTAGTAGGTACACCTACTGTTTTACCTGAAAACTCGTGGTTAGGCCTTCGGGGTCGCTGTCTTCTAGAAGACAGGTGTCTTCCGTCGTCTTCTCATCTTCCGCCGTCTTCTCGTCTTCCGAAGACGCAACTGAGAAGACGGTTCTCGGAAGACGGTCGTCTTCCGAAGAAGTCAACTTCTTATTAAAAAGCTCATAAGATCATCTTCCCTCTAAGGAAGCAGTAATCTTAAGTAACAACGCTTCTTCAGTTATACAAACAAGTTATTAATCTTAAAAGTTGTAAAAATTCGTGAATCCTGTAATTTGTGGGCACCACATACGCCCACCCTCACATGTTTGCGTCCTCGCAAACATCAGTGTTCTCGCCACTTGTGTTCACGTCCAGTACTTCTTGACGCGCCACCCATTAACACGAGTGGTCATCAATGTACCGTCCAACTCTTCCAACTGCAAGGAGCCATTGTCGAAGATCTCCAAGACACGGTAAGGACCCATCCAGCAAAGATGAAGTTTCCCGTGGAACTTAAGGTGTCGGTTGTCTTAGAGAAGAACCAAGTCCCCATCCACAACGGTCACCTTCCTCAGCTTGCTATCATAGTTGACCTTCCGTTGTGCTTGCACCTCGTATGTCTTCTCCAAAGCTGCATTCCTGTCTTCTTCAAACTCTACGAAATTCAGAAGACGCTGCTCTTGGCTTTCTTCTTCTCCCATGCGTTCGGATACGGCTAACCGGTATGTTGGGACCTCTAACTCAATGGGCACAATAGGTGTCATGCCGTACGTTAGGTAGAAAGACGTCTTCTGGGTTGTGACTTTAGGTGAAATCCTGAAAGCCCATAACACAGATGGCAATTTCGTGTCCCAGTCATACGCATGGTTAACAGTTACCTTGTTCAGGATGTTACACAGAAGACCATTCGACTTCTCCGTCAGTCCATTCGCTTTCGGGTTGTACGGCGTCGTCTTCCTATGCTTAATCCTGAAGTATTGCGTCAGGAGAGAGATAGTCTCATTTAAGAAATGAGTACCCCTATCTGATACCAATTCCAGTGGACATCCGTACCTAGTGATGATGTTGTGCCAAAGGAACCTGGCTACCACTGCGGCATCGTTCTTCCTTGTGGCCTCGCCTTCCACCATCTTGGTAGCATAGTCGGTAGCTATTAAAATATACCGTGCTCGTGTTCTTCTCGTCACCGGGGCGATAGGCCCCATAAAGTCGATCCCTCACTTTTCGAACGGAGCAAGCGGAAGAATGGGAGTAAGAGGCCACCTTGTCGTAGCTGTCGGTCTTCCCACCCTCTGGCACGCGTCGCACTTCCTGATCTCCTGAAAAGTGTCTCGGTACATGGTTGACCACCAGTATCCGACGTCTAACATCTTCTTCACTGTGGTTTTCAACCCGTAGTGACCCCCAGCATCTTCGTAGTGAAGATCTGTGATCACTGATTTAATCTCCGAAGGCTCAAGGCATCTCCTTAGCTTCTCGTCATGTCCCTTCCGAAACATGATACTCTGGAAGATGGCATAAGGACCTGCCTTGTGTAAGAAGACAGCCTTCTGCTCCACATCCAATCCCTCGGGATACTGTTGGTCTTCCAAGAACTTCCTCAAGTCCTTGAAGATCGACTCTTCTGTGGAATTCGCGAAGACTGGATCAGAAGATCTAGTCTCGTCTTCTGGGAAGCAGGCGGTACGCCCCCCCTCAGATGAAAGTGTCTCTGCGAAAACTAAAAACAGCTTCTCGTCAGGGAACTCGTCTTCCACTTCATCTCCTCGTTGTTCCGTCTCTAATCTGGATACGTAGTCAGCATTAACATGCTGTCTTCCGGGCTTGTACTCAACTGTGTAAGTAAATTCTTGGAGTAGAAGAATCCACCTAGCTATCCTACCAGACAGATCTGCTTTCTTTACAAGATGTTTTAAAGAGAAATGATCCACATAGAAGACAAACGGGTTGGCTAGAAGATAGTGTCTTAACTTCCTACAGGAGTAAATCATGCCAAGACACTCCCTTTCGGTTGTCGAGTACTTCTTCTCTGCATCACTGAGTTATCTTCCTGCGTAGTAGATGGGATAATCCTTCTTCTTCTCATCTTTCTGACTCAACACCACCCCTATGGCGAAAGCAGAAACATCCACATAGATATGGAAGACTCTTTCCCAATCAGGTGGCCTTAGGACAAGAGATTCCGACAGAAGCCTCTTCATTTCTTCGAATGCTTCCTGCTGCTCAGAAGACCAAACGTATGGTTCGTCCTTCAGCAACTTAGTGAGTCTTCCTGCTACCTCTGCGTACCTGTCCATAAACCTCCTGTAGTAGCTTACGTTGCCAAGGAAGCTTCTCAACTGAGTCTGATTAGCAGGTGGGTGGAGTTTCATGATGACTTCCACCTTAGCACAGTAGACTTCTATACCTCTTCCGGAAATCCTATGTCCTAGCAAGATCCCCTCTGACATACCAAAGAAGCACTTCTCAGGGTGAAGAGCCAAACGATGTTCTCTACACTTCAGAAAACACTTCCTTAGAAATATCAAGTGGTCTTCTCTCGATCCAAACACACAAAAGTCATCCAAGAAAATCTCCATAAAAGTGCGAAGATACTCCTTGAAGATTGTAATCATCAATCTCTGGAATGTGGCGGGTGCGTTGCATAAACCAAACGGCATTTGATTGTACGCGTACGTGCCCCAATCAGTAGTGAAAGTGGTTTTCGACTTGTCTTCTTCTCTGATTGAAACTTGGTTGTATCTAGAATACCCATCCAGGAAGCTGTAGAACTCATGTCCTGCTACCTGGTCTAACAAAGAGTCGGTGAATGGTAAAGGATGATGATCCTTCTTCGTGGCCAAGTTCAGCTTCCGGAAGTCCTGACACACTTGGATCTTCCCTGTCTGCTTCTTCGGCACGATGACAATAGGAGCTATCCACTCACTGCTAAGTACTGGGAAGATGACTCTCGCCTTCAGGTATTGGTCGATCTGATCCTTCACTAGAAGCGAGTACTTGGGGTTGAGCCGATACTACCTCTGCCGTGCAGGAACAACGCCCTCCAGCAAGTCAATCCGATGTTCTCCCAGCTCTCGAGGTATGCCCTTCATGTCTTCTATGGTCCATGCGAAGACATCCTGGAACTCCGTCAGAAGTTCTCGAAAGTCTTCCAACTGCTGGCCCTCGATCACCTTGGAAAGCTTCAGCTTCTTCCTAGGAGCAACCTCCATCTCTTGAAGATCATCCGGATTTACCATTCCTTCGGTGTGACTGTACTCACAGGCACCAAAGTATTCCGGTTTGGGAGCTTCTTCTGGTTCATATTCGTCTTCCGGAAGACCAACTGCCGGATCTTCCAAAGGGAAGACGATACTTTCATCTTCTGGAAGACCAACTATCGGATCTTCTGAAGGGAAGACGGTATTCTCGTCTTCTGGAAGCTCTTCTTCCGCAATCTCGTAGCACTCAATGTATCCACAGATCACATCTTCTTCTCGCTCTGCTACTTCTGTAGGACACAAGTTATTCACCACAAACTCATTATACCGTTCATCATTGTCAAAAGACGCAGCTGAGTCTTCTGAAGTGTACCCCTTTGTCGTAGACGGAGTTTCACCTTGGTGTCCAATCTTGATCCAAGGAAGCGAGACCTTAGTCTTCTCACCTGGCTTGGGTGTAGGATTGGGAAATCTTAAACGATGCCTTCTCCAGTCGGTATTTACATTTGCAGCATACAGCCATGGTCTTCCTATCAACACCTGATATCCAACCTTAGCTACAGGTCGCAAAATGATGTAAGTGAGGTAAAAAGATACTCCACCAATTACCGTCAAGACATCTTTCAGCTGCCTCAAAGGTCATCTTCTGGTCTGGTCCGCCATTTTGAGGATCCTCGGAGTAGGCTGGAATTCAGTGAAGCCTAGGACATGCGCCGTCTCTTCAGTCATGATGTTAACTCCGGAGCCGAAATCAATGGGTACGTTTTTCAGAAGACAGCCATGGATCTCCATATCAAGTTCTGGGGCTCCCAAGTCCTCATGCTCTACCCTTAGGATCGGGGTGCTCTTGGGAAGCTTAGCTGTCCTCCTCTTCCTCGATCCTCGAAGCACGGATTGTAACAACTTCCTGTAACTAGCATTGTCATCCAACAGCTGTTGGAAGGTTACATCCGCCTTCTGATTCCACAAGTCTCGCAAGAAGTCGTATGGGGATTTTTTTAGAAGAGTGACTGGTGTTTCTAACAGAGAAGATGTAGTGGCTGTTTCCTTGGGTGGAAGACCAGATGAGTGTCTTCTCTCGACTGGAGGCTGTTCTCCTGAGACAGGTGTTGCCGTAGTCGGTGTAGGAAGCTGCTGTACTATCTCCGTCTCTTCTCCAGCTCTTCTTGCATGATCGCTTCAACCTCTTGTCTAATGTCAGGAGCAAAGTACTTCGGATCTTCTCGGTCGTAAGTAGGAGAAGAAGGTCGCTCAGGGGAAGATGACCTCTCCTTTCGCTGCTTCTTCTTCTTGATCTCCTTCTGACGAGATTCTAACTTCCCTTTGCTTCTGGTACTTATCTTGAACACCGCTTCATCCAAGACTTCTTCGGGAGGCCAACTGTCTGAATCCGGGCTACGACTCCAAACAGTGCCATCCGCCAAAGTGAAAGAAGAAGCTGCTTCAAGTAACTTCGTCTTCTGGGCTGCAGTCGTCTTCTGCAGCTGAGGTTTCTTTCCTTCGCGCTTCCCGGGGTCTGGTTCGTCTTCCTCGATATGGAGACAATCCGTACAATCCCTAGGATCTTCTTCCTCTACCGTGATGTGCTGTACCACTGCTAACTCGAGTTTAGAAGTTGATGCAGTTTCTGCAAGAGGCGTGGTATCTGCAAATCTAACCATTTGTCGTGGCCGTAAGGTCTGAGGACAATTCCCTGTGAAATGACCGGCTTCCTTACAGTTCCCACACAAGGGCACTTGCCCAATCTGTCTTCTCGGATGAGGACAGGTGGACCACCAGTGTCCTGTCTCTCCACAATTATTGCACGTTCCAGGAAGAGGGTTGAGAGGTCGTTGTGATGAAGAAGGTTGCCAGGACGTCCTGGTCTGTACATTGCTAGCTCTATCCCTAGGTACATAACGATTATATTGGGCGGGAGGCGTAGGAGTGAAGGGTTGTATCGTCTCGATCTTATAGCAGGTTTCCCCACTAGGATCGTGTAGATATCCTTCGTCGTCTTCTTCCCATCCTACCCAGTTGACAGCTTGGTCCTGCGTACACTGATCTCTGGTGTGTCCGGAAGAGTTACAAAGATTGCACCAAAGGTTTGGCCGGGAAGCCATAGGCTGCTTCCGCTTGTCCTTCTGGTTCAGAAGATGAACTTTCAGGTCGGCAAACTGCTTCAGAACTTCATCGATACGGGGATCAGGTGCAGACTGAATGATCTGAGTCTAAGGCATCTTCTGCACAACTTCCTCCCTTGCTCGCGTCTTCTCCTTCTTCTTCTTCCGCATCTTCTTCTCTTGTTCAGATGCGGATTCTGAACTTTCGATAGTAGACTCTTCAGAAGTAGAGGATGCTTCCGAATCAATGTTATCAGTTTCAGTGGACTTGGACTTCCTCTTGGACTTCCTAGAAGACTTTTTCGACTTCTTGGACTTCTTCGAGGTCTTCCCTCTGTATTTCGTCATATTCCGAATGATGCTCGAGGTTTCATACTGCTCGGCATGCTTCTGTACCTCTGCTAAATCATCACCTCCTCCTCTTCTGCAGTACAATTTCATATCCTGAGACAATCCTCCCAAGTACCAGTCCACAGCTTGCTGAGCACAGTAGCCGGGTCTTCCTTGGTTCTGAGGGATGTGATCCAGGAGATCTTCAAACCTCTCGGTGTAATCCCGCAATGTCTCTTTCTTCTTCCGTTCGTCTCTGAAGTTCTATGAGGGTCATCCGATCATAGCCCACTCCTCTAAACCTCTTCAGAAAAGCTGCCTTCAGAGTAGCCTAAGCGGCCATTACTACACCATCATCCAACATCTTACTCATCTACTTCCTTCCCTTCCCTACGATCAAACTAGGAAATACCCGGAGTCTGTCAACATCAGCGTCTTCCTTGTTGGATCTAGAGATGGTCTCGAACATCGTGATGAAGTCGTCCGCGTCAGTATCAGATGGTACTTCTGCCGAGTGTGGGAAGCCATGTCGACTGCCGGCTGGTGCGACTGCCAACTTCTTTCTCCCTCAGGTCCAGGTGGTGGAGATGGTCTTCTCGAAGGTCTCGGTCTTTCTGAATCACGAAGGTCGTCTTCTGAATCAGAACTACTGTCACTGCTATCTTCCAAGACGTCTGGAACAATCTCCTCCAGTCTTCCTTCTCCTTGAGAAGCTTCTCCCGCACTTGGGAAGACGTCTTCCGAGTAACCAGTACCAAAATCTACTTTATACACGTGATCACCCGGTTGGTTTCTGTCTTCGCCAAAAATTATGCTCGAGATGGAAGTCTCTTCCAACTCTACTGATCGGATCTTCCTGAGCTCTTCTTCTTTCTTTTGGTGTCTCAGGGATACCCGCTGCTCTCTACAAGCGGTTCGCTGGGGTGAATTTACCCACTCAAGATCTTTACCCGCGCGTCTTCTGCTTCTTCCTCTGGTCGGAGGCATCCACCAGAGTACTGAGAACAGATGTCCCTCTTCTTCTACCACTAGATCTGATAGACTGAATGTCTAAACAACCGATCACAGGTTCGGAACGTTGTCGTATTGTACATAGGTCTGTACAGTGAAAAGTAATGCAAAGAGATTTTTTCTATATTGTGTAAAGGAAGCTGCCCTGCAGCTTAACAAGCTAGGCAGGAGCTAAGCTGGGGCCATACTTGACAAGCTGCCCCCTAGCTTGGGTTGGAATATCACCCCTGAGGGAGTCGAAAGACACCAGAATGTGAAGCTCGACGAGGAGAGAGACCTCATGCTTCTAGTTTTGACAGAAAGTGCTTTAAGTAATAGTTAGCACGTGTTTTAAACTAAGAAATATGCGATAGAGAGAAATCTGTCGATTCTGACTCGTGACTCGAACTCAGAATCTGATTGCGTGGGTGTGTAGGTGTTCACAAGTACTATAGTTTTGACTCTTTACTCGTTTAAAACGGAGTTGTATAGAGAAGTTAGCGTACAGAAAGCTAGTAAAGACCTTGCAGGAAGATTTCCTTAGTAAAGCATATGTACAGACTGTAAAACCTTTTTGAACGGAACCAAAGGCCATCCCAGTGATAGGGCGCCTGCCTAGGAGGGAAGTGGTCTCAGGATCAATCCCTCCTGACCTCTTGTTCCTATTCTGGCATGTTGGCCTCCCGGATGGGAGTCTATGTTGGGTATGCAGTCATGTCCTGTATACCTAGGGGCGGGAGACCGGTATTTCCTTTAATCGTGGGCTTCCTGGCCTAAGCCTCCGCATGTCATCCTGAATATACTATGGGAGATACTTGGTGCTGTAAGCCCTGTGGGGCAGCCTCATAAGTGTTAGGGCTTCGGCCTACATTGGATGACTTGTAGTATATTCAGGATGGCATCAAGAGCACAGGAAACTTTTGTTAATTTGTTAAATAACCATCGAGTCAGCTTAAGATGGGGAATGAGACTGTGAGAACCTTTATTAGTGAAGAGGTAGAGTTTGTGGAGACAACTGTGAAACTTATATTAAAAAGGGGCCAAACTTGTAAATAAAGCTTTGTACGCATAAGGACAGCAGGGGGGCAACTTAAGCTAGGGCCCTGCTTCTGATAAGTGATTGCGCTTATAAGGACAGCAGGGGGGCAGCTTAAGCTGGGGCCTTAAAACTTTAGGTTAAATACTGCGGCGGCTGAAGATCGGGGGGGACTTTTCAAGGGAGTTTTCTGAGAGAACTGAAGCGGAAGGAGGAGGATTAGGGATTGGGGGTTGAGGACACGCAGGAGAAGCTAGGAGGCTGGAGAAGGTCAAATTGCTCACAGATTGAATTGGGAGAGCATCGTAAGAGAGAGAGGCAGGAGTTTTAGGCTTGGACGTTGTTTAAATAAACTGTTCTGGGGAGAAATTACTCTCAGGAGACAGTTCTATTGAGAGAGATCGTTTGGAAATCTACAGGGGACTTTTGATCGACGTTGGATCAGATTTCTGAGAGTTTCAGTTGAGACAAGGAGAGGAATAAGATTCAGGGGCCTGAAATTCTCTATTAGGTTCGGATTGAGATGTACTGGGTAGACTTTTGGCTTGACGGGTGAAGAGAGGTGCGCAGGAGAGGAAGAGAGAGATTTTCTGTACAGTTGGAGAAATTGGTGGTGCAGACGACACTGTAATAAAGTTAATTGAATCTTGAGAGACCTATCTGTGTACCCAAGGTGTGTTTGAGTGCTTGTTTTTGTAATTGGTGGACGCAAGAAGCAGGATTTTGGAGATCTCATCGTCAGCGGCTACTTGTTTTTCTCTTCTGGTCGTTTTCTTGGATCGATCACAGTCAGGAGGTTCGTCCTCCCCAAGAAAGACTCTCGCTCCGACATCTGGTGCTTCCACTGAGAGCAATTGGGGTGATTGATTGGAGAATTGACCAGATTGGGAGAGAAATGGATCACAGTGCGGCTGTACACGGTGTGGCTGCTGCTCAAGGTGCTCTTGTTCAAGGGACTCCTGTTCAGGAAGGAATTGGTTCTCAAGGAGAGCTTATGGTGGTTCCAACAGCAACAGCACAACCTGCTGTAGACACGTCTCAGATTCTTCAGGCGTTGGCTACTTTGATTCAGCAGCAACCTGCAATTGGGTGAGCTGAGCAGAAGTCCACAAGAGCATTACAAGCGATTGTTGGTCGATGTGGGCGGTTCGATGGAAGAGACGTTACTAGGTACCTGCGGGAGTACGTGGGTGAGATGGAGTTGATCAGGGCACCTGAAGTTGAGATAATTCTAAGCTTTGAGTTGACTGTTGTCCCTGAATTGAGAGAGAAGGTGAGAAATTTACAGAGAAGACATTTAGGTGGGTGGACTCTGTTTGAACATGCACTGAGAGAAGAGTTTCTAGAAGAGGATTATGAAAGAGTCACCAGAAGAACCCTCATGGATTGGATAGAGCGTCAGCCTGGACGTTCCATGGGATTGAATGAGATAATTCGTGAGTTTGAGAAGAGGTACTCTCAGCTTTCTGGTCTAGAGAGGTTGACGTTGGATGCGAGGAAGACAGAGTTGTTCTTAGGGGCTCTGGATGAGTTCACAGCAGATAGGCTTTGTTTCATGTCGGCTGACCGAGGAGCTGAAGGGGGAGTTACATCTGATTGGAGGAGAGTGGAGGAAGCAGTATCTACCCTTGCTAGACAACGTCGTGGTAGGATGGTGTTGCAGTCAGAGACCTTGCCAGAGCAGAGAGTGGCTCCTCAAGTTCATGTAGTTCCTCCTGCAATACCTCAGGCACCTATTGTGATTCCTCAAGCACCTATAGTGGTTCCCCAAGTGGTTCCTCAAGCGCCTGCAGTACCTATCCCAGCACAGAGAGGACCTAGACAGCAGCAGCGACCTGTTGATAACCGAAATCAACATAACTTGATAGAAGAACTTACTCAACAGTTGAGAGATTTGAGGGTTCAGATGACAGACTTGAGGAGAGATCAACGACCCGTTGCACTAGGTGCTCGACCTGTAGGAGGAACCTTTACCATGAGATGTATTTGGTGCGACAGTCCAGATCATCTCAGAGGAGAGTGTCAAGACTTGGCGGTTGCCTTGCGAGAGGGCGTAGTCAACTATCAGAATAACAGGTTGTATTTAACCGCCACAGGGCAGCCTCTGAACACGTATTTTGAGAGAGGAGGAATGAGGAATTCTCTTCTAGCACTTACTGGTGCGAATACTACAGCGATGATTGCGGGTTCTGCGGAGGCTGATGTATATACTGGGAGAGTTGAGGTGCGCTCTAATCCAACTATGGTTGAGCAGGCTGTTGAGGTTCCGGTTGAAATGATGAAGAGAGGTGCTGAAAGCATTAGGAGAGCTACTGGATGGAGAGACCCAGTAGATGCAACTTCTATTCGAGCGTTTTCAGAGACGAGTGGTGAACAAGATGCCATGATCGAAGAGACAAAAAGACGAGACGCTTCTGATTTAGATGCAGGAGTACCAGAGGACAGTGACCGTCGGAGGGTTACAAGGAGGAGAGCAGCTGAACCATCATCATCTGTACCAGCTGATAGATTTCCTGCTGCAGAGGATATACCTTCTACCTCTACAGCTCCACCACCTGCAGTAGATCCTATGGAAGGTGTACAGGATTTGCCACGAGAGACTACTGCTATAGATAGAGTACGGGGAAAGAGGTTTACAACACAAGAGAAAGAGAAAGCTCCAGCTTACAAGTTAACGGTAGACATCGAAACAACAACAGACTTGCGTGCTGTTCTAGAGCAACGCATTTTGGATGCTAGAGTTGAGTTTACTCTTCGTGAAGTACTTGGTATCGCAAAGAGAGAGTTTCATGAGTTGATAATAGACATCATGAAGAGAAAGAGACAGATATTGACTGAACAAGTAAGTAGTCAGATGGTTGGAGCAGTAGATGCTATTGGTGTTGATCAGTTCGGAGATGATAAGTATGAGGCATGGGTTGCTGGTCCAGCTGTTATTGAGAATGAAGACGAAGAGTTTGAAGAGGATAGGTCAAGCGCAGACAGCGATTTCAAAGAGAAGCACTGGGCAAGAGCGACAACAGAGACGCAAGTTCGGCTTGGAGGACTTTCTGAACCAGTACCTGCACTTGTGGATCACGGGTCGGAGATCAACATCATTTCCAAGGAGGTGTATGGAAAAGGGCAGTGGCCAATCGAAAGGAATCATGGTTGGGTACTTCGTGCAGCAAATAATCAGAAGGGTGAGTTATACGGAGCTTGTCCTAATATGCGTGTAAGGATTGGAGATGTAGAGATTGAACAGCATTTCTTTGTACAGTCATCTGCCTCCTATCCTGTCATACTGGGTCAACCATACATCACCGCTGTTCGGATGGAGACAAAGGTGATGAACGATAGGTCTCATTATGTCAGAGTTCGGAGTCCTGATGATAAGTACTCAGTACAATTTTTGACGGTTCGTTCAAGACATGAGCGGAACAGACAAACCCTTAGAGATTCTCAGACGAAGAGATGTAAGGGTTTTCGCAGTCCACTCCTGTAGAGCAAGAAGACAGGGGTGTAGAACCTACTGTTGAGGTCCCGTCAGAGTTGGAAGCGAGACATGTACAAAGGTTTGGAGATAGGTGTGGTGTACAGAGTTGGCAGTCTGGATTGGTGAGGTTTGAGGCAGATGGGTGGAGCCGATTTACAAGAGTTGAAGATATGAGGGAAAATACAAAAAGATGGATGATGAAACAGGTATCAGAGTTGTGGCGTGTACGAGTTCTACCTGAAGACGAAGTGGTTTCTGACTTGTTTGAAGAGTTTATGTCTGTACAGTCAGTTGTTGGTTGGTTAGACAATGTGAGTAGATTGATGGAGGGGAAAAATAGTGTGGCGGTGATCCTTATCCACTCTCGATGCATATATGAGGAGATTGCTACATATCGGCAGTTCTTTCCTCATCCGATGCAGAATAATGAAGAGAGAGGAGCAAGTTGTTGGTGTGCACTCCCTCAGGAAGCAGACGTCCATGCAAAGTACAAATCTGTACTGAGAAAGGTAAGACCGGTAGCAGCTCAACTACCTGCTAACTCCCAGCAGCAAGTACAGTTAGTGGGGACTGAGCCTATATTGCATGATCATAGACGAGTAGGGCACCAGTTTACGGAAGAGACATTGAAGGAGCTCCAGATAGGAGGGGGTGATTTCTTGACTGAGGTCGAAAAGACAGTGTTTGAACATATGATAGTGAAGCATGGTAAAGCATTCTCTTTTTCAGCAGAGGAGATAGGTTGTGTGGACCCAAAGGTTATAGCGCCTATGGTTATATTCACAATCCCTCATGTGCCTTGGGACCTGAAATCGATCCCAGTTCCTCGTGCTTTGTTGCCTAAACTCATCGAGTTGTTGAAGGAGAAGGTACAGATCGTACTTGAGCCGTCCATGGGGCCATATTCTAGCAGATGGTTCACTGTACCCAAGAAGTCAGGAGCTTTGCATTTTATTCAAGACCTACAGTCTGCGAATAACGTAACCATTCGTAACGTTGGGACGGGTCCTGTGATTGAAGAGGTAGCAGAGGCATTTGCAGGGAGAGCTATCTATTCAATAGGAGATCTATATTCTGGTTATGATCAGTTCCAGCTGGCTGTGGAGAGTAGAGATTTAACTACTATGCGTACGCCCCTGGGATTGATGCGGATGTGTACTCTTCCACAAGGAGCGACGAACTCGGTGGCTCATATGCAGAATGCGATGCATAAGGTACTAAGGGAGTTTGTGCCTGATGTTACCATTCCATTTCTAGATGATATTCCTATAAAGGGTTGCGCGGTTGAAGACAAGGATGAAGCAGTACTTGCGAACGGATGTAGAAGCTTTGTTGCGGATCATATCAGAGATGTAGAACGTATCTTGACTCGTCTGGAGGAGGTACATCTCACCCTGTCAGGAGCTAAGTCCAAGTTTGGTGTGTCTGAGATTTTAGTGGTTGGACATTTGTGTGACGCCTTTGGAAGGCGACCAAACCCTGAGAAGGTTGGAGCTATAGCTAGGATGGCAGACTGTAAGAACATCACGGAGGTTCGACGCTTTCTAGGTGCTTGTGTATTTGATCGCTTATCCATTCCTCATTATGCTCATGTTGCTGAGCCATTGTATGCATTATTGAGGAAGGGTAAGAGGTTTGTATGGACCTCAGTCCATCGAGAAGCTATGAATAGGCTGGAGGAGGCTCTACAATCTCCACCTGTTCTGAGAAAAGTAGACTACGGGTGTGGGAGACTTGTCATTGTTACAGTAGATACTAGTCCAAAGGCGATTGAGCAATAGGTCAAGATGATGCGGATGGTATGCGGTTTACCTCTAGGTTTGGAGCTAGGATCTTGACGGACAGGCAACGAGATTATCCTCAGGTGAAGCGTGAATTGTGGGGAGTGGTGACAACGATGAAGACAAACCGTGAGTTTCTGATTGGTGCTCATGTAGTCTTAGAGACGGATCGTCTACCTCTACTAGGCATGATATCCAACTGTAACACGCCAGACATAGCGATGTTACGTTGGATTGCCTATATTAGAAGCTTGAATCCGGAGCTGAAGCATATAAAAGGAAAGGAGAATATGGTCGCAGATATGTTGTCGAGGGCTCGATTTGTAGATGAGGATGTCATGATTTCAGAAGCGGAGGAAGAAGAGAGAAAGGATGCTCAGTGTTAGGTTAATCGACGAGCTACAAACTTGGAGCCTTTGATGTTTAGAGAAGAGCTTTACACAGGTAGACTTCGTGACATAGGGTATTATTTGAGCTTGTTGGAGAGGCAAGAGAGGTGGAGCAAGGTAGAGTTCAGAGAGATAAGGAAACAAGCTTACAACTATCTTCTGCATGATGGGTATCTTTGGAGACGATCACAGAGGAGAGATGGGATGTTCATACGAGTAGTGGACGATCAAGAGACTAAGCAGCAACTAATGAAGGAGTTCCATGATACCTTATGGGCCGGACATCTGAGGGATTTGGGCTACCTACACCAAGTTGAAGGAGAGGTACTGGTGGAAAGATCTGTATCAGGATGTGGTGAACTACGTCAGCTCCTGCTTGCATTGCCAGTTCTATTCAAAGATGCGGTATAGGGATGGTCTCGTGCCAACTTATCCGCCTTGCATTCACTTTCAGTGGGTTCTCGACTTAGTGGTGATGCCTCTAGGGTTATGGGGCATGCGATATTTGGTTCTGGCTCGTGAGGATCTCTCCAATTTTGTAGAAGGGCGAGCTTTGAGGACGAAGACCACAGAGGGGATATGTAAGTTTGTTCTTGAAGATATTATCTGCAGGTATGGGTCTGTAGGAAGGCTACGGACAGATAGGGGAGAACTACGGGGTACGGAAGCGAAAGAGTTTTTTGCTAGATATGGTGTGAAGCTCAAGCTTACTACTGCGATGAATCCAGAAGGGATCGGCAAGAGCGAGCGAGGACATCCATCGATAGTTCAGACTTTGGTGAAGGCGTGTGATGGTAGGCATAGAGAGTGGCCTAGGTTACTCCCTTTTGCTTTATGGGCGGATAGAACAACACATTGTTCTACTACAGGGTACATGCTTGTTGAGTTAATGTTAGGACAGAAACCGATGATGTCAGCAGAAGAAGACTTTCCTACCTAGGCTACCTTGCCATGGGAGGACAATGTGGACCGTGTGCAGCTTCTCTCACTACGAATCAGACAGCTAGAATGTAGAGAGGAGGATCTCACTGAAGCGCAGCGACGGCTGAAGGCGGCTCGACTTGGGAACAAGGAGAGGTTTGATAAGACTCATAGACTTCGACCAAAACTGATACAAGTTGGGGACTGGGTGTTGGTATACGACAGCACATTAGAGAACCAACACTCTATAATCCGAAAGTTTTCGAGAAGGTGGTTTGGCCCGTACCTTGTCTCAGATGTACATCAGAATGCTACTTATTCCTTGCAAGAGCTAGATGGCACGCCTTTAAGACTTCCAGTTGCTGGGAAACGAGTGAAGTTATTCAAGAAGAGAGGGGAGACTGTGGAGCTAGCTGAGTTCTTAGGTTCAGAGCAGACAGGAGCAAATGAAGATCTTTCTATGGCGGTCGAGGAGAGCGAAGACGATTTGGAGGACCACGAGGGCCGGTGACGAATTGGCACATACCAGAGGATGTGCAGGTTTGGAGGGGGTGAATGTCGTATTGTACATAGGTCTGTACAGTGAAAAGTAATGCAAAGAGATTTTTTTCTATATTGTGTAAAGGAAGCTGCCCTGCAGCTTAACAAGCTAGGCAGGAGCTAAGCTGGGGCCATGCTTGACAAGCTGCCCCCTAGCTTGGGTTGGAATATCACCCCTGAGGGAGTCGAAAGACACCAGAATGTGAAGCTCGACGAGGAGAGCGACCTCATGCTTCTAGTTTTGACAGAAAGTGCTTTAAGTAATAGTTAGCACGTGTTTTAAACTAAGAAATATGCGATAGAGAGAAATCTGTCGATTCTGACTTATGACTCGAACTCAGAATCTGATTGCGTGGGTGTGTAGGTGTTCACAAGTACTATAGTTTTGACTCTTTACTCGTTAAAAACGGAGTTGTATAGAGAAGTTAGCGTACAGAAAGCTAGTAAAGACCTTGCAAGAAGATTTCCTTAGTAAAGCATATGTACAGACTGTAAAACCTTTTTGAACGGAACCAAAGGCCATCCCAGTGATAAGGCGCCTGCCTAGGAGGGAAGTGGTCTCAGGATCAATCCCTCCTGGCCTCTTGTTCCTATTCTGGCATGTTGGCCTCCCGGATGGGAGTCTATGTTGGGTATGCAGTCAAGTCCTGTATACCTAGGGGCGGGAGACCGGTATTTCCTTTAATCGTGGGCTTCCTGGCCTAAGCCTCCGCATGCCATCCTGAATATACTATGGGAGATACTTGGTGCGCATATGGGGGGGTTGTAAGCCCTGTGGGGCAGCCTCATAAGTGTTAGGGCTTCGGCCTACATTGGATGGCTTGTAGTATATTCAGGATGGCATCAAGAGCACAGGAAACTTTTGTTAATTTGTTAAATAACCATCGAGTCAGCTTAAGATGGGGAATGAGACTGTGAGAACCTTTATTAGTGAAGAGGTAGAGTTTGTGGAGACAACTGTGAAACTTATATTAAAAAGGGGCCAAACTTGTAAATAAAGCTTTGTACGCATAAGGACAGCAGGGGGGCAACTTAAGCTAGGGCCCTGCTTCTGATAAGTGATTGCGCTTATAAGGACAGCAGGGGGGCAGCTTAAGCTGGGGCCTTAAAACTTTAGGTTAAATACTGCGGCGGCTGAAGATCGGGGGGGACTTTTCAAGGGAGTTTTCTGAGAGAACTGAAGCGGAAGGAGGAGGATTAGGGATTGGGGGTTGAGGACACGCAGGAGAAGCTAGGAGGCTGGAGAAGGTCAAATTGCTCACAGATTGAATTGGGAGAGCATCGTAAGAGAGAGAGGCAGGAGTTTTAGGCTTGGACGTTGTTTAAATAAACTGTTCTGGGGAGAAATTACTCTCAAGAGACAGTTCTATTGAGAGAGATCGTTTGGAAATCTACAGGGGACTTTTGATCGACGTTGGATCAGATTTCTGAGAGTTTCAGTTGAGACAAGGAGAGGAATAAGATTCAGGGGCCTGAAATTCTCTATTAGGTTCGGATTGAGATGTACTGGGTAGACTTTTGGCTTGACGGGTGAAGAGAGGTGCGCAGGAGAAGAAGAGAGAGATTTTCTGTACAGTTGGAGAAATTGGTGGTGCAGACGACACTGTAATAAAGTTAATTGAATCTTGAGAGACCTATCTGTGTACCCAAGGTGTGTTTGAGTGCTTGTTTTTGTAATTGGTGGACGCAAGAAGCAGGATTTTGGAGATCTCATCGTCAGCGGCTACTTGTTTTTCTCTTCTGGTCGTTTCCTTGGATCGATCACAGTCAGGAGGTTCGTCCTCCCCAAGAAAGACTCTCGCTCCGACAACGTCTTCTTCTCCTGCTTTCTGTTGTACTCACTGCAGTCTTCCAAGATCGAGTCTTCCAAGAACTCTTGGAAGCAGAGAAGCGGCTTCTTCCAACTCTCCCTGATGTACCTTATCAGCTTGTGGTGGCGGGTCCTGTCTTCTAGCAAGATAGAGTCCCACAACACATTCAACTACAATCGAAGTTAGTTCGAAATGAACCTAACTAAGGGCACACAGATCCAGGAAGCTTAGAACAGGAGTTACTAAGATGAAATCTCCGGCAGCGGCGCCAAAAATGGATGCTCACTATATGTAGTGACGCAGAATTTCTCCTTTTGCCCATTTAGTATACAAGATATCTCTCGCACTCGGAGGACTTCCTGATCGCGCTGCTGCACGCGCGCCTGCAACTCCTGGTTGCTCTTCCGAAGCTGCACTAGCTCCTTGGCAGAAGCGGCTGCTTCCGCCTTGTACCTGATTGCAAGCTTCTCCGTGGTGCGGAGACTAGCTTCCAGCGACTCCGTCTTCTTCTGATCTTCTCCCTGTCGCAGCAAGGTGCACAGGCCGAATCCAGGTTGCAAGGGCCTCTCCTGTGCCTTCGCTCTCTTCTCCAGCAACTCCATCGCTGGCTGGATCTCCTTGTGGAAGAAGACGTTGAACTCTTCCAGCCTTCTTCCTGCGGAAGACAGGTTCATCTCCACCACTCGCTCTGAGGTGTCAACCTTGTCTTTTAGAGGCAAGGATGCCTCTTCCACCACAATGACCTTCATCTTTTGCGCACGAGAAGAAGCTACTCTTCTCATCTTCCGGGGTGGAAGACTCCTCATGGCAGGAGCGGCTCTCTTCGTTGCGCTTCCTCGCATCGCAGCAGGAGCGCCCATCCATCTTTCGTCTTCTGGAGTCTTCGGAAGACTCCCAGGTGTTGCAGAAGCGGTCTTCTGCTCTGATCGGGTACTCAGCAGTTCTTCCTCCGAGTCGGACTCCGATCCTGAATGAATGAGGGAGATGGATGTCCTCGGTACACTTCTGGGACCCATCTTCCTCGGTGACTTGGTGTCTTCCGACCCACTAGACTCGTCTTCCCTCATCAGAAGCGTCTTCTGGTGAGAGCCGGGCCTCAGCTGTGGCATCAGAGTGGGAAGGGGAGTTGCGGTTGCAGCTCGATCATCGTCTTCCGAGGTCTCCTCCCTCTCCTCTTGTTGCCCTGTTGGCCCATACTCTGCCAACTGATCTCTCTTAAGATCCCCCATGGCTACGTACAAGTAGCAAAGGAAAGGTGTCAAGTGTCCGGGAAGACACTCGGGACAACTTCCGATTCCATGTCTTTCTCGGAAGACCTCCCGAAGTCAAACTTCCCTTCACTGGTCTCATCTGTCTTCGTCTTCCTACGCGCAATCTATCCTCACAACAGACTCAAGATAATTGCACTCTGTTCTTCTGACTTCTCACCTTTCATACGCATTCAGAAGAAGCTTGCTGCTCGGTGGGAAGACATGACCCTCGACCATTCTCTCCAGATTCTGCCAGCAAGTATTCTCACGACTCTCTTCTAAGTTTGAGAAGAAGAAGGAATGGCCGCTATGGGTCAGACAGAAGAGACCCGAAATGGACCCTCACGTCTTCTCGCTCATTTTGCCAGCCTTTCAGTCTTCTAGTCTCTCTAGGAAGATGTGGAGTTGAGAAGCTTGAAAGACCGGGAGGCACAGGCCTAGTTCCCGACTTCCAACTTCTCGAAATAACAAAACAACTCACCACACCACTCGAGATTCGTACCAAGCATCTCTTGACACAAAAGCAACACAAATCCACTCTTGATACAAATTGGTGATAGTCGACTTCCGAAGACAGTCTTCCGAAGACAGTCAAGTTTAACAAGCGTCTTCCGAAGATGTTCCCATCTTCCGAAGAGTCTTCTGTTCCAGGTTTCGAGGGTAGAGAGGTAGTAGGGTAGGGAAATTGGTAGCTGGGATCGTCAATTTGGGGACGAGGTGTAGGGAAGCTCGAATTGAACTTAGAAAGAAGTAGGAAGATGTGTGACAAAAATTGAGCAGCGCTTCCGCACCCAATGTCTCAATAGAAAGAAGGGGGGTGGAGGTAATCAATCAGACTGCCTGCAAACAGCCAGGGAAGCGCGAGGAACACACAACAGAGGCGAGAAGTAGTGAAAAGGGAGAAGAACGTGAGAAGGACCTCTACAGTCTTCTTCTGCTTCCCGAGATGTCTTCGACCTCCCGTGCGCTTCTGGCTCTGGTCCTAGCTCCAATGCGACTTCACACGACTGCTTCCGTTGTCAATCTTTGGCCACGCTCCAATTCCACCTTCGATTCTACTCCGCGATTCTCCAATGTCAGCTTCTCGGGAGCTTCACAACAACGCCTTCGCTCTCTGCCTTCCGTGCTTCAGCAATTCAGTCTCGCTCTTCGCCTAGCTGCCAACTGGTCCTCTCCTCACTCGATTCTTCTCTCGATGCTCACTCGATGCTCACTCGTGAAGTCTACTCTCGTAAATCGATCTTCTCAAGCGCGCTATGCAGTGGGAAGTTGGAATGCGCTAATGCGCTTCCTACGCATCTTCCCCGCAGATTAGGGATTTCCACCCTAGGTGTCTTTCTTGACCTACCTACCACCTGTGTGTTACCTAGTAGGTACACCTACTGTTTTACTTGAAAACTCGTGGTTAGGCCTTCGCGCCGCTGTCTTCCGAAGACAGGTGTCTTCCGCCGTCTTCTCATCTTCCGCCGTCTTCCCGTCTTCCGAAGACCCAACTGAGAAGACGCTTCTCGGAAGACGGTCGTCTTCCGAAGAAGTCAACTTCTTATTAAAAAGCTCATAAGATCATCTTCCCTCTAAGGAAGCAGTAATCTTAAGTAACAACGCTTCTTCAGTTATACAAACAAGTTATTAATCTTAAAAGTTTTAAAAATTCGTGAATCCTGTAATTTGTGGGCACCACAACCTGATCTGCTCCTATCGGAGCTACTATCTCGGCTTCTGATGGGCTGGGAAGCCCTACACTTACCTCGGGTGTCACTGAGGTAACTTTCCTCTCCTCGCTCTTCGCTGGCCCTGCTGTTTCTGCGGCTGCGTCTTCCTCGGCTTCGGCTTCTGCTTCGAAAGACGGAAGCGTCTTCTGGGAAGCAGAGTCGACTGGTGCGTCTTCGGTCTTCTGAGGCACTGGTTTGGTACTAGGGACCATGGCGACCTCATAGGGGTCCGGGGAAGTCGCTTCCTCCACGTGGAATACTTGAGAAGACGGCTCGTCTTCCTGTCTTCTGGGGCGTCTTCTGGAGTCTTCTCGGCTTCCAACGCTATCACTACCAAGTGCACAGCGAGGTCGAACTCCTCTTTCTCCATTCCGGATCCAGTCGATGGTGCTGGAGCATGGAAAGATGCGGTTGTAGGTGTCGGAAGCGAGGGAAGATCATAAAGTGTCTTCACTCCTTCTATCTGTCGATCTAAGTACCTGAACATGCTCTCCCGGCATTCCACCAACCTTGTCTTGGACTCGCTGTCCCATCCTCTAGCTAAGATAAGTAACTTCCTACCCGCGGTGAAGTTGAACTTCTTCCGAAGCGCTTCCATCGACTGTGCTAGCATCTCCTGTGCACGAGCCTCCGCTGCTTCCCGCTGCGTCTTCTCAACTGCAACTCGCGCTTCTGCGGCTTCTCGTTGCGTCTTCCAAGTGATCTGCTCCTCTGCGAGGACGGTGATCTTCTCCCGCACTCAGAGGACTTCCTGATCGCGCTGCTGTATACACGCCTGCAACTCTTGGTTGCTCTTCCGAAGCTGCACCAACTCCTTGGCAGAAGCGGTTGCTTCCGCCTTGTATCAGGCTGCGAGCTTCTCCATGGTGCGGAGACTAGTTTCCAACGACTCCATCTTCTTCTGGTCTTCTCTCTATCGCAGCAAGGTGTGCAGGCCGAATCCAGGTTGCAAGGACCTCTCCTGTGCCTTCGCTCTCTTCTCCAGCAACTCCATCGCTGGCTGGATCTCCTTGTGGAAGAAGGCGCTGAACTCTTCCAGCCTTCTTCCTGCGGAAGACAAGTTCATCTCCACCACTCGCTCTGAGGTGTCAACCTTGTCTTTTAGAGGTAAGGATGCCTCTTCCCCCACAATGGCCTTCATCTTCTGCGCACGAGAAGAAGCTACTCTTCTCATCTTCCGGGGTGGAAGACTCCTCATGGCAGGAGCGGCTCTCTTCGTTGCGCTTCCTCGCATCACAGTAGGAGCGCCCATCCATCCTTCGTCTTCTGGAGTCTTCGGAAGACTCCCAGGTGTTGCAGAAGCGGTCTTCTGCTTCGATCGGACACTCAGCAGTTCTTCCTCCGAGTCGGACTCCGATCCTGAATGAATGAGGGAGATGGGTGTCCTAGGTACACTTCTAGGACCCATCTTCCTCGGTGGCGTGGCGTCTTCCGACCCACTAGACTCGTCTTCCCTCACCAGAAGCGTCTTCTAGTGAGAGCCGGGCCTTAGCGTGGCATCAGAGTGGGAGGGGGAGTTGCGGTTGCAGCTCGGTCATCGTCTTCCGAGGTCTCCTCCCTCTCCTCTTGTTGCCCCGTTGGTCCATACTCTGCCAACTGATCTCTCTTAAGATCCCCCATGGCTACGTACAAGTAGCAGAGGAAAGGTGTCAAGTGTCCTCCTACCGGGGTACCCAAGTACGCTAGCTCCGTTTGTACATAGTTGTGGACGTATGCGCCCCAGTAGATGGGTACTCGTTTATCCCACACTGCTTCCAGGAAGTCTACGTCCTGATCTCCTAGGTACCTCATCTTCTGTAACTTCCCCTTGGGGAAGAGATGCAAAAACAGCTTCGTCAGAAGTCGCTTCTTCGGCTCCTGGTAAGATTCGATCTTCCACCCATTCCTACCCTGTCTATCTTCCACGAGGAGACAGGTGGTGCTCTCGGGTACATGCCATGTACTCACGACCCTAGGCAAAACCTTCTTCTCAAACCAATACCCTCGGTCCTCGGAGTCTGACATGTGGAAAGCCCTGCGCCACCAATCTTCAGTCCAGGAAGATGGTCTTCCTCGAGCTACTCCTGCCTTCGCAGGTACACGGTTGCGGGGTGGTAACACTGCCCACACCTCCTCCAGAAGTCCCTGATCGGCGAGGTTCCAATCCCACAGGAAGAAGTCGAGACCCAACTCCTTGAGGAAAGGAGTGGCCTCGGCCAATTCTGCCGCTGGTAACACCAAGCCTCGCGGATGCATCGTCATACTGGAAGATCTGTTGCACTAAGCCACAAGCACCTACTATGAGTTGAAGCCTTAGTCCTTCCCAAGTGCCCACAGTCTAGCTTCTACTTCTCAGAAGACAACTACTCCGTCTTCCGAGATTCTAACAGTACTTCCTAGATAGCTCTCGTCTTCCGAGCTATATCTAAACAATCCTATCTAAGCAAGGCCTCGCATGGATTACCCAGAAGACAACCCACCTTGCATTACATCCTACTTCCTATCAGAAGATACAAGATTCGTGAAACATAAAGTGCATGACAGGTTCAGAAGACGGTTGCGGGCTCCTGCGGTGACAGTGGTCTCTGGGAAGACACCCGGGACAGTTTCCGATTCAATGTCTTTCTCGGAAGACCTCCCGAAGTCAGACTTCCCTTCATTGGTCTCACCTGTCTTCGTCTTCCTACGCGTAATCTATCCTCACAACATACTCAAGACAATTGCACTCTGTTCTTCTGACTTCTCACCTCTCATACGCACTCAGAAGAAGCTTGCTGCTCGGTGGGAAGACATGACCCTCGACCATTCTCTCCAGATTCTGCCAGCAAGTATTCTTACGACTCTCTTCTAAGTTTTGGGAAGAAGAAGTGTAGTGACGCAGGATTACTCCTTTTGCTCATTTAGTATACAAGATATCGTTCTCACAGAGGATTTACGTAAGTAATCCCTGCTCTAAGTTCTAGGATCTGTTCAAACACACAAACACACGAGTTTTGTCTAAAAATCCCGTCTTCTCACAAAACCACACAAAACCACACGTCTTCCATACACGCCACATGGTGCTCTGGAACTAAACAAACAACTACCAACTAAAATATCACACAATTATTCACAGGGAAGCTCGGGAAGACGATCTTCCTGCTTCCAGGTTGCTTCTTCCGGTCTTCTCGACACCGTCTTCTGGGGGTTCAGCTCGTCTTCTGGGGGTTCAGCTCGTCTTCTCACACCTCCAGAAGGCTGCCCTGCTTCGCAGAAGTCGACTAGCAACGGTCATTATACCTTATTCTCACACTCACATTCAACGGATTAGATCAATCATAGGGTGTATGCCTCTTGTAGCCTTCACAGGCTTCTGCCTACGGAAGTGGTCTTCCTGCAGCACTACAACGACATTCATCTTCACGGAAGCTCAATAGAAGTCTCGAAAGCTCACAAGAAGAAGGTAAGAAGATGGGGAAGATGGGAGAAGATGAGGAAGATAAGAAAATCCAAACAAGAGAAAACAAGATGAAAAGAGTAAATTAAGATTTCGATAGGCTTCTAGTCCGGATCCTGACTAACAAGCCATCCCTGCTTGTAATAGTTTGGGGAGGAAGACAACAAATGTGAGTACTGTTGCACCGTCTTCTACTCGAGGATGTCGTCTTCTGTTGCGGGAAGAAGACTTCTTTCTTCTTCACTTCGCTGCTCTGACTGCTCTGTCTTCTAGGATCCCTTACCCAGAAGACCGTTCGTACGTAGATCCTAAGTGCTCTACTGAACGAGTCAAGCTACACTTCAACAACTGCTGACAGTCACCGTCACTCAAGAAGAACACTTCCCATGCACAATTGCGAGCGAATTCAAGGAACCCACCATCCAGAAGACATGAACAAAGCTTCTGCACTCAAATCCACAATCTATTCTCCGAGAAGAAGTCACAATGGCATTGGGAAGCTCACTCCCTCTACTTCCTGCGTCTACTCCTCGACACACCAGTCTAGCTAACAGGACTGCACGAGGATGCCGTTCCCTGTTCCTAGACTGTCCACTACTTCTATCTACATCTTCGAACCACTGCTGGTACGAGTATGCAGACCCCTCTTGTGTATTCCAAGACTATTCGTATGTTTCCAACAACGGGTGTAGTGTGCGAAGAATTGTCTATCCTGTGTCTCTGCTCTAATGTGTCTCGTCTGCCTGCACCATAGAATCGATGTGTTTGTGCAGTCGCTACAGAATTCTACAGAACTGGCAGAACTCTATCTCCTACTCTGCGATCCTACTTATGTCACTGCCATGAGAACCAGGGGAGACGACCATCAGGGAGAGAGAGGCGCTGACAGGAGGTTGCTACCTCACATGCAAGCGGTTCCCCTGCCCGAATTGGCTATCCACCTTGTCCTTCCTACGCTACCTATGCTGCCACATGGTGTCCTAACTAATTTTACATGGAAAAAATGCCACCCTTAAGATAGCATGTTTGACCCTACAATATTTAGAATTGTAAATGGAGTTACTAACTACTCAGATTGCACGGAGGCAATCTCTACCTGATCTGCTCCTATCGGAGCTCCTAACGCGACTTCTGATAAGCTAGAAAGCCCTGCAGTTACCTCGGGTGTCACTGAGGTGGCTTCCTCCTCATCGTCTCTTGTTGGCTCTGCTGTCGCTGCTGCTGGGTCTTCCTCAGCTTCGGCTTCTGCTTCGGAAGACAGAAGCGTCTTCTGGGAAATGAAGTCGACCGGTGCTTCTTCCGTCTTCTGAGGCACGGGTGCGGTACTAGGGACCATGGAGACCTCATAGGGATCCGAGGAAGTCGCTTCCTCCACGCGGAATACCTGGGAAGACGGCTCGTCTTCCTGTCTTCCAAAAGACATCTTGTATTCCGGGGCATCTTTTGGAGTCTTCTCGGCTTCCAATGCTGTTACCACCAAGTGCACAGCGAGATCGAACTCCTCCTTCTCCATTCCGGATCCAGTCGAGGGTGCTGGAGCTTGGGAAGATGCGGTTGCAGGTGTCGGAAGCGAGGGAAGACCATAAAGTGTCTTCACTCCTTCTATCTGTCGATCCAAGTACCTGAACATGCTCTCCCGGCATTCCACCAACATTGCTTTGGACTCGCTGTCCCATCCTCTAGCTAAGGTAAGTAACTTCCTATCTGCGGTGTAGTTGAACTTCTTCTGAAGCGCTTCCACCGACTGTGCTAGCATCTTCTGTGCACGGGCCTCTGCTGCTTCCCTCTGCGTCTTCTCAACTGCAGCTCGCGCTTCTGCGGCTTCTCGCTGCGTCTTCCATATGATCTGCTCTTCTACGAGAGCGGTGATCTTCTCCCGCACTCGGGTGACTTCCTGATTACGCTGCTGTACCCGCGCCTGCAACTCCTGGTGGCTCTTCCGAAGCTGCACCAGCTCCTTGGCAGAAGCGGCTGCTTCCGCCTTGTACCCGACTGCAAGCTTCTTCATGGTGCGGAGACTAGCTTCCAGCGACTCCGTCTTCTTCTGGTCTTCTCCTTGTCGCAGCAAGGTGCGCAGGCCGAATCCAAGTTGTAAGGGCCTCTCCTGTGCCTTCGCCCTCTTCTCCAGCAACTCCATAGCTGGCTGGATCTCCTTCTGGAAGTAGGCACTGAACTCCTCCAGTCGTCTTCCTGCGGAAGACAAGTTCATCTCCACCACTCGCTCCGCGGTGTCGACTTCGTCTTCCCGAGGCAAGGAAGCCTCTTCCACCACGATGGCCTTCATCTTCTGCGCACGAGAAGAAGCTACTCTTCTCATCTTCCGGGGTGCAAGACTCCTCATGGCAGGAGCGGCTCTCTTCGTTGCGCTTCCTCGCATCGCAGCAGGAGTGTCCCTTCTTCTCTTGTCTTCTGGAGTCTTTGGAAGACTCCCAGGCGTTGCAGAAGCGGTCTTCTGCTCTGATCGGGTACTCAGCAGGTCTTCTTCCGAGTCGGACTCCAATCCTGAATGAATGAGGGAGATGGGTGTCCTCGGTACATTTCTGGGACCCATCTTCCTCGGTGGCATGACGTCTTCCGACCCACTAGACTCATCTTCCCTCACCAGAAGCGTCTTCTGGTGAGAGCCGGGCCTCAGCTGTGGCATCAGAGTGGGAGGGGACGTTATCGTGTCGGATATTTTGTGCGTGAAGGATGTCCAGGAAAACGCGAGGTTCCTGGCTGTGGAGATGTTGTGTGCTGAAACAGAGACAAGACAGAGAAAAACAACCACGAAAGCGAATGCTGCGATATATACCACTCCCAAATGTATGTACACTGCCGTCTCTTTCTCCTAACAGCACAAAACTGAAGAACAGACCAGAGTGATCCGTAACCTACTTCAAAAGCCCTGAAAACAACCCTTGAATCGCAACCCTGACCCAAAACCACCGAAGCGTAGCTCAAAGCAAGAGAAACTTCTCTTTGCTAACAAATAGAGCCACAGCAGTATCACGCGATTCAAACTCAAGTCCAAACCACATCCATGTATAAGCTCTTAGCTAAAGCTAGCTACCACAAGCTGTATACAGTCAACCAGAACTCTGACGAACTCAAAAGAGCAAAACCCGTAGCGAAGAAACCGAAAAAGGCCTATCTGTGAACTTCCTCCTTTCGCTGAACGGACTTCAGATGTCGATAGGGTCTCCTCCGCTGACTCCGTTAACCCAAGAAACCTTCAGATCCGACTCCCAACAGTCGAGATATCGCCGATTTTTGGTCGCAGGTGACCGAACCTCCAAAAACTCCTCCCTGCGGCTTAAAACCGCTCACACCGCACAAACGGATCGTCCAAACTGATATCCGTCTTCGCTGGCAGATAGATCTAGCTACCCTGAACCCAACGAGACTCCAAACAAGTCGTTTGGAGTTCCCCTTGCAAAACCACTCGAGAAATTTGGCCGCAGGTTGCAAAAAACTGACGTAAACCGGCTCCCTGCAGCTCAAACTTTCTCACCACACCCAAACCAACAATCCAATCCACGTATAGTCTTCTCCTATGAGTAGATGAAGACTCCCTGATCGCGTAGGCACCAAGAACGAAGAGCTTGGCTCACCTATCGCGAAGAACAGCCCAACCTCAGGTCGTAGGTGAACGAAAATCTGATGTAAGCGCTTCCCTGCGAGCCAATTTCACTCATAACTTCCAAACCGTCCGATGAAAACTGGTATCGTCTTCAATTTCCTGTAGAACTCGGTGTTATGATCCCGTTGGATCCAAGGACAGCAAGTTTGGACTCCGGAACGGCCCGAACGGTCCAACTCTCCTTCACAGGTAACTGAAAACTCCAAATCTGCCTCCTGCGTCTCAGTTTCACTCAGTACGCACTCCCCGATCCCTCTCTTCCCAAACCGTTTGAACCATTGCATAGCCTGCACAGATCTGAACCCAACGACGCCTTGCGCGCTTGGACATCCAAATCTCCCGCACCGTCCGTTGACAGGTCGCAGGCACAAGCTAGCCCCTTAAGCACCCCCCTTCCAACAATCTCTGTACGTACAGTTCTCTCTTGAATACCTGAATAATAAGAAGCAGGTCCCTTGCGTCTTTGATATAACGCCTGAAGCCCTGAATACCCAGTCAGCAAGTAACTAGGGGCCTAGCTTGATTTTACCTTGTTTCGAATCGCATAACTTCTTCCCTGGATGTCCAAACGAAGTAAACAAGATGCCCATGGAAAGCTGACAAAGAGCTCTACCCATCCATGTGATGAAAGTGAAGATCGGAAGTTGCGCCAAAAGCCCGTAAGCTGGGGCCTAGCTTGTTTTCTCCATCTTTCGAGTCCTGTAACTTCTCCACTAGGCGCCCAAACGAAGTAGACAAAGTGCCTATGGAAAGCTGACAAGGAGCTCTACCCATCTATGTGATGAAAACAAAGATCCGAAATGGTGCCAAAAACCCGTAAGCTGGGGCCTAGCTTGTTTTCTCCATCTTTCGAGTCCTGTAACTTCTCCACTAGGCGTCTAAACGAAGTAGACAAAGTGCTTATGGAAAGCTGACAAGGAGCTCTACCCATCTATGCGATGGAAATGGAGATCTGAAATTGTGCCAAAAACTCGTAAGCTAGGGCCTAGCTTGTCTTACCCATAAGTGTCTTTGGAGCGACAAAAGTCAAAATTTGATTTTCATGTAGGAGCCGGTCCACGACACGACAACGTTGCTGCTGCCTCTCGATCATCGTCTTCCGAGATCTCCTCCTTCATCTCCAGTCGCTCCGTTGGCCCATACCCTGCCAGCTGATCTTCCCTAAGATCCCTCATGGCTACATACAAGTAGCAGAGGAAGGGCGTCAAGTGTCCTCCCGCCGGGGTACCCAAGTATGCTAGCTCTGTCTGTACGTAGTTGTGGATGTACGCGCCCTAGTAGATGGGCACTCTGTCATCTCACACTGATTCCAGGAACTCCACGGCCTGATCTCCTAAGTACCTTGTCTTTTGCGCTTTCTCCTTGGGAAAGAGATGCAGAAACAACTTCGTCAGAAGTCGCTTCTTCGGCTCCCGGTAAGATTCTATCTTCCAACCGTTCCTCCCCTGTCTGTCTTCCATGAAAAGGCAGGTGGCGCTCTCAGGCACATGCCACGAACTCACGATTCTAGGCAAGATCTTCTTCTCGTACCAATATCCTCGGTTCTTGGATTCAGGCCTGTGAAAAGCCTTGCGCCACCAGTCTTCAGTCCAGGAAGATGGTCTTTCTCGAGCTACTCCTGCCTTCGCAGGTACACGGTTACGAGGTGGCAACGCTGCCCACACCTCCTCCAGAAGTCCTTGATCTGCGAAGTTCCAATCCCACAAGAAGAAGTCGAGACCCAACTCCTTGAGGAAAGGAGTGGCCTCGGTCAATTCTGCCGCTGGTAACACCAAGCCTCGCGGATGCATCGTCATGCTGGAAGATCTGTTGCACTAAGCCACAAGCACCTACTATGAGCTGAAGGCTCAGTCCTTCCCAAGTGTCCACAGTCTAGCTTCTACTTCTCAGAAGACGAAACTAGTCTTCCAGAAGACAGCTACTCCGTCTTCCGGGATTCTAACCGTACTTCCTAGATAGCTCTCGTCTTCCGAGCTATATCTACACAATCCTATCTAAGCAAGGCCTCACATGGATTACCAAGAAGACAACTCACCTTGCATTATATCCTACTTCCTATCAGAAGATACAAGAGTCGCGAAACATAAAGTGCATGACAAGTTCAGAAGTCGGTTGCGGGCTCCTGCGGTGACAGTGGCCTCTGGGAAGACACTCGGGACGGCTTTCGATTCAATGTCTTTCTCGGAAGACTTCTCGAAGTCAGACTTCCCTTCACTGGTGTCACCTGTCTTCGTCTTCCTACGCGCAATCTATCCTCACAACAGACTCAAGACATTTGCACTCTGTTCCTCTGACTTCTCACCTCTCATACGCACTTAGAAGAAGCTTGCTGCTATGGGTCGGACAGAAGAGACCCGAATGGACCCTCACGTCTTCTCGCTCATTTTGTGAGCCTTTCAGTCTTCTAGTCTCTCTAGGAAGATGTGGAGTTGAGAAGCTTGGAAGACCGGGAGGCACAGGCTTAATTCCCGACTGCCAACTTCTCAAAATAACAAAACAACTCACCACACTACTCAGGATTCGTACCAAGCCTCTCTTGACACAAAAGCAACACAAATCCACTCTTGATACGAATTGTGTTCAGTCGACTTCCGAAGACAGTCTTCCGAAGACAGTCAAGTTTAAGAAGCGTCTTCCGAAGATGTTCCCATCTTCCGAATCGTCTTCTGTTCCAGGTTTCGGAGGTAGAGAGGTAGTAGGGTAGGGAAATTGATAGCTGAGATCGTCAATTTGAGGACGAGGTGTAGGGAAGCTCGAATTGAGCTGAGGAAGAAGTGGGAAGATGTCTGACAGAAATTGGGCAGCGCTTCCGCGCCCAATGTCTCAATAGGAAAGATGGGGGGTGGGGGTAATCGATCAGGCTGCCTACACACAACCAAGGAAGCGCGGGGAATACCAGACAAAGGCGAGAAGAAGTGGGAAGAGGAAAGAACACGGGGAAGAACCTCTACAGTCTTCTTCGGCTCCTCGAGTTGCCTTCGACCTCCGCGCGCTTCTTGGTTATGGTCCTAGCTCCAATGCGACTCCTCACGACTGCGCCTACTGTCAATTTCTGGCCACGCCTCGATTTCACCTTCGATTCTACTCGCTACTCTCCAATGTCAGCTTCTCGGGAGCTCACAGAAACGCCTTCGTTCTCTGCCTTCCGTGTCCCAGCAATTCGGTTCTCGCCCTTCGCCTAGCTGCCAACAAATTCTCTCCTACCTCGATGTCCTCACTCGATTCCTCTCTCAAAGCTTACTTGCGAAGCTCACTCTCTCCAATCGATCTTCTCAAGCGCGCTGTGCTGCGGGAAGTTGGAATGCGCCTAATGTGCTTCCTTACGCATCTTCCCCGCAGATTAGGGATTTTTGACCTTAGGTGTCTTCCCCGACCTACCTACCTATTCGGTGCGACCCAGTAGGTACACCTACTGTTTTATCCGAAAACTCGTGGTTAGGCCTTCGCGGTCGCTGTCTTCCGGAAGACAGGTGTCTTCCGTCGTCTTCTCATCTTCCGCCGTCTTCCCGTCTTCTGAAGACGCAACTGAGAAGACGCTCTTCTGAAGACGGTCGTCTTCCGAAGAAGTCTACTTCTTATTAAAAAGCTCATAAGATCATCTTCATGTTAAGGAAGACGTAACCTTAAGTAACAACGCTTCTTCAGTTATACAAACAAGTTATTATTCTTAAAAATTTCAAAAATTCGTGCATCCTGTAATTTGTGGGCACCACAAGAAGGAATGGCTGCTATGGGTCGGACAGAAGAGATGGAAATGGACCCTCACGTCTTCTCGCTCATTTTGCCAGCCTTTCAGTCTTCTAGTCTCTCTAGGAAGATGTGGAGTTGAGAAGCTTGGAAGACCGGGAGGCACAGGCCTAGTTCCCGACTTCCAACTTCTCGAAATAACAAAACAACTCACCACACCACTCGGGATTCGTACCAAGCCTCTCTTAACACAAAAGCAACACAAATCCACTCTTGATACGAATTGGTTATAGTCGACTTCCGAAGACAGTCTTCCGAAGACAGTCTTCCGAAGACAGTCAAGTTTTAAGAAGCATCTTCCGAAGATGTTCTCATCTTCCGAAGAGTCTTCTGTTCGAGGTTTCGAGGGTAGAGAGGTAGTAGGGTAGGGAAATTGGTAGTTGGGATCGTCAAATTTGGGGACGAGGTGTAGGGAAGCTCGAATTGAACTTAGGAGGGAGTAGGAAGATGTATGACAGAAATTGAGTAGCGCTTCCGCACCCAATGTCTCAATAGGAAAAATGGGGGGTGGGGATAATCGATCAGGCTGCCTGCAAACAACCGAGGAAGCGCGGGGAATACCAGACAAAGGCGAGAAGAAGTGGGAAGGGGAAAGAACGTGGGGAAGAACCTCTACAGTCTTCTTCTGCTTCCCGAGTTGCCTTCGACCTCCCGCGCGCTTCTGGCTCTGGTCCTAGCTCCAATGCGACTTCACACGACTGCTTCCGCTGCTCAATTTCTGGTCACGCTTCAATTCCACCTTCGATTCTACTCGGCTACTCTCCAATGTTAGCTTCCCGGCAGCTCACAGAAACGCCTTCGCTCCCTGCCTTCCGTGCTTTAGCAATTCGTTCTTGCCTTCCGCCTAGCTGCCAACTGGTCCTCACCTCGCTCGCTTTTCTCTCTTGATTTCTTCTCTCGATTTCCTCTCGCGAAGCTCACTCTCAGAATTCGATCTTCTCCACCAAGAGTGTTCCTGCTGCGGGAAGCTGAGAATCCACTAATGCGCTTTTGTATCTTCCCCGCAGTTTAGGGGTCTGTAACAACCCAGAGAAACACAAAGTATCGGAAATAGTAAATAAAGGATCGTTCTCACGAAGATACAGTTAACAATTACACAAAACACAGTACTACAACGTCACAATGATAATTCAGATAGTTTTCTGTTATTCTCACGGAATGGAATAATATCTGGATGAGAGTTTAAGTCTGATAAGAAATCAAACCCAAGCAAAACCTGATAAATCGAATACAAACAACAATGAAATAGTTCTTGATCAGGGACCTTTCCAACAAACATATAAAAGATTCGAGAAGATAGATGTATGAGTAAATGAGGTAGCAAAATACTGCTGAAATGTTACTAGTCTTCTTCTGAAAAGACAGAAGAATACAGACTTCACATCAAGGTTCAAAGAATAAACCCCTACTCTTCCTAAGAAATGTTCTTCCAATTAAATCCTCACTCTTAAGAATCCCACTTATTTGAAGAAGGCAGACTTAAGACGAAGCCACCATCATCCGAACTCTTCTTACAATTTAACTTATGCTCCTCCACTTCACAGTAACTAATATGTTCTTAGATCTTCGTTCAAACACCTTCGAAGTATACAGTTTCAACTTCAGCCGAAGTCACCTTCGGTCAAATTCTCCACTGAAGTCTCTTCGTTCAATGTAATAGACGAAGGTCTTCGTCAATCAGAATTACACCTGCGACAGCAAACTACGTCCTTCGTAGGTAAATCGTCTTCGCCCATTTTCATTCACACACTCACTCCGCAATCTTGCGCAATCAAAAATTAAGAAACAAAAACTGAAAACATGGAAAAGGTAAAATGACTGAGTGTCGCATCGCTTATATACTCCTTCGCCCTAAGATGGCGGATCTCATTTCTTACAAAAGATGGTCACATCTAGACCGCATGATCACGACTCCCCAGTTGGCGGAACCGCAGTATCTACTCTACCTAACTGTAACTTCTGTCCTAAACTGCATAGTGTAAACTTAACTGTTTCTCTAAGCTCCTTCAGATCTCGAATGATCCTCTCCGCTAGTCTAACTATCCTACTCTTCGCCGAAGGATCTGGCGCTATCGTTAACTCTGCCCGAAGCCGCTGGAGTAGCTCCATCTCTGTCGCATCGAGTTCGGTGGCGAAGTATGTTGTCGTAATCTCATCCACCTTCGTCCGAAGTTCTTCTTTCTAAGTCTCTTCTTCCGAAGTCTTCTTTCTCTTATGCAGTCGCCTTTGCTTGAGAAACCTTCTTGAGTTCTTCATCCTTAGTCACTAGCAGTTCTTGCAATGTGTCTCTCTATGACTTCATGTCGTGAAGTCTAGTAGTCGTCAAGTTCAACTTCACCTCCAAGTTTAAATATGATATGAAGATGGTCATGAAGTACGAAGTACGAAGTTGAAAATAGGTACGAAGTTGAAAGGTACGAAGTTGAAGTCCGAAGTCCGAAGTTGAAGATAGTACGAAGTTGAAGTCCGAAGTAAGTCTTGAGGTACGAAGTATGAAGTTGAAAAAACTTCTTGAAGAACCTCCTCACATATAGTTACTTTCTTCAAAACAATCTTCGCTGAAGATCAACTTCTTCGTCAATTTCTCTCTCGGTCGCTTCGTCTTTTCTGACACTGTAGACATGATATGACAATGACTTAACATCTTTCTCATATATCTTCATGACTTTGCACACATGCCGTAGTTAGAGTTTTTCTCAGCCCGACGAAGTACGAAGAAGTCATACCCCACCAACTTCATCAATTCTTAAATCCTTGGTAACTTCGTCATTCGGACTCCGTTTTTCTCGCATAACATATCGTTAGAAAGCTCTTCGTCCCAAGAATCCATTCATGAGGAAATCCCATCCAAACTGACTTCACAACTTCAACTGATTCTTCAAGAGCAAATCTTCTTCACTAAACTTCTAATTAACACTACTCTACTTCTATCCTCTATCTTTTACTACCTATTCTTCTTATTTAGTCTACAACTAGTCAATTAATTAACAAAAATGAAAAATCAAGGCTTCACAGGGTTTCGACCCTAGATGACCTACCTAACCTACCTACATGTTCGGTGCGACCCAGTAGGTACAACTACTTCTTTACTGAAAAAGTCGTGGTTAGGCCTTCGCGGTCATTGTCTTCCGGAAGATGGATGTCTTCCGCCGTCTTTCATCTTCCGTCGTCTTCCGCCTTCCGAAGACGCACTGAGAAGACGCTCTTCCGAAGATGGTCGTCTTCCGAAGAAGTCAACTTATTATTACAAACAGCTCGTAAGATCATCTTCCTGCTAAGGAAGACGTAACCTTAAGTAACAACGCTTCTTCAGTTATACAAACAAGTTATTAATCATAAAAATTTTAAAAATTTGTGAATCCTGTAATTTGTGGACACCACATACGTCCACCCTCACATGTTTGCGTCCCCGCAAACATCAGTGTCTCTGCACTTCTGTTTACGTCCAGTACTTCTTGACACACCACCCATTAACACGAGTGGTCATCAGTGTACCATCCAGCTCTTCCAACTGCAAGGAGCCATTGTCGAAGACCTCCAAGACGCGGTAAGTACCCATCCAGCGAAGATGAAGTTTCCCAGGGAACTTAAGATGTCGGTTGTCGTAGAGAAGAACCAAGTCCCCATCCACAACGGTCACCTTCCTCAGCTTGCTATCGTAGTTCACCTTACGTTGCGCTTGTACCTCGTATGTCTTCTCCAAAGCTGCATTCCTGTCTTCTTCAAACTCTACAAAATTCAGAAGATGCTGCTCTTGGCTTTCTTCTTCTCCCATGCGTTCGGATATGGCTAACTGGTAAGTTGGAACCTCTAACTCAATGGGCACAATAGGTGTCATGCCATAAGTTAGGTAGAAAGGCGTCTTCTGGGTTGTGACTTTAGGTGAAATCCTGAAAGTCCATAACACAGATGGCAATTTCGTGTCCCAATCATACGCATGGTTAACAGTTACCTTGTTCAGGATGTTACACAGAAGACCATTCGACTTCTCCGTCAGTCCATTTGCTTTCGGGTTGTACGGCGTCGTCTTCCTATGCTTAGTTCTGAAGTATTGCGTCAGGAGGGAGATAGTCTCATTTAAGAAATGAGTACGCCTATCTGATACCAATTCCAGTGGACATCCGTACCTGGTGATGATGTTGTGCCAAAGGAACCTGGCTACCACTGCGGCATCGTTCTTCCTTGTGGCCTCGCCTTCCACCATCTTGGTAGCATAGTCGGTAGCTATTAAAATGTACCGTGCTCGTGTTCTTCTCGCCACCGGGGCGATAGGCCCCACAGAGTCGATTCCCCACTTTTCCAACAGAGCAAGTGGAAGAATGAGAGTAAGAGGCCACCTTGTCGTAGCTGTCGGTCTTCCCACCCTCTGGCACGCGTCGCACTTCCTAATCTCCTGAAAAGTGTCTCGGGACATGGTCGACCACCAGTATCTGACGTCTAACATCTTCTTCACTGTGGTTTTCAACCCGTAGTGACCCCCAGCATCTTCGTAGTGAAGACCTGTGATCACTGATTTAATCTCCGAAGGCTCAAGGCATCTCCTTAACTTCTCGTCATGTCCCTTCCGAAACAGGATACCCTGGAAGATGGCATAAGGACCTGCCTTGTGTAAGAAGACAGCCTTCTGCTCCGCATCCAATCCCTCGGGATACTGTTGGTCTTCCAAGAACTTCCTCAAGTCTTTGAAGATCGACTCTTCTGTGGAAGTCGCGAAGACTGGATCAGAAGATCTAGTCTCGTCTTCTGGGAAGCAGGCGGTACGCCCCCCCTCAGATGAAGTGTCTCTGCGAAAACTGAAAACAACTTCTCGTCAGGGAGCTCGTCTTCCACTTCATCTTCTCGTCGTTCCGTCTCTAATCTGGATAGGTAGTCAGCATTAACATGCTGTCTTCCGGGCATGTACTCAACTGTGTAAGTAAATTCCTGGAGTAGAAGAATCCACCTAGCTATCCTACCAGACAAATCTGCTTTCTTTACAAAATGTTTTAAAGAGAAATGATCCACATAGAAGACAAACGGGTTGGCTAGAAGATAGTGTCTAAACTTCCTACAGGAGTAAATCATGTCAAGACACTCCCTTTCGGTTGTCGAGTACTTCTTCTCTGCATCACTGAGTTGTCTTCCTGCGTAGTAGATGGGATAATCCTTCTTCTTCTCATCTTTCTGACTCAACACCACCCCTATGACGAAAGCAGAAACATCCACATAGATATGGAAGACTCTTTCCCAATCAGGTGGCCTTAGGACATGGGATTCCGACAGAAGCCTCTTCATTTCTTCGAATGCTTCCTGCTGCTCAGAAGACCAAACGTATGGTTCGTCCTTCTTCAGCAACTTAGTGAGTCTTCCTGCTACCTCTGCGTACCTGTCAATAAACCTCCTGTAGTATCCTACGTTGCCAAGGAAGCTTCTCAACTGAGTCAGGTTAGCAGGTGGGTGGAGTTTCATGATGACTTCCACCTTAGCACAGTCGACTTCTATACCTCTCCCGGAAATCCTATGTCCGAGCAAGATCCCCTCTGACATACCAAAGAAGCACTTCTCAGGGTGAAGAGCCAAACGATGTTCTCTACACTTCAGAAAACACTTCCTTAGAAATACCAAGTGGTCTTCTCTCGATCCAAACACACAAAAGTCATCCAAGAAAATCTCCATAAAAGTGCGAAGATACTCCTTGAAGATTGTAATCATCAATCTCTGGAATGTGACGGGTGCGTTGCATAAACCAAACGGCATTTGATTGTACGTGTACGTGCCCCAATCAGTAGTGAAAGTGATTTTCGACTTGTCTTCTTCTCTGATTGAAACTTGGTTGTACCTAGAATACCCATCCAGGAAGCTGTAGAACTCATGTCCTGCTACCTGGTCTAACACAGAGTCGGTGAATGGTAAAGGATGATGATCCTTCTTTGTGGCCAAGTTCAGCTTCTGGAAGTCCAGACACACTCGGATCTTCCCTGTCTGCTTCTTCGGCACGATGACAATAGGAGCTACCCACTCACTGCTAAGTACTGGGAAGATGACTCTTGCCTTCAAGTATTGGTCGATCTGGTCCTTCACCAGAAGCGAGTACTTGGGGTTGAGCCGGTACTGCCTCTGCCGTGCAGGAACAACGCCCTCCAGCAAGTCAATCCGATGTTCTCCCAGCTCTCGAGGTATGCCCTTCATGACTTCTATGGTCCATGCGAAGACATCCTGGAACTCCGTCAGAAGTTATCGAAAGTCTTCCAACTGCTTGCCCTCGATCACCTTGGAAAGCTTCAGCGTCTTCCCAGGAGCAACCTCCATCTCTTGAAGATCATCCGGGTTTACCATTCCTTCAGTGTGACTGTACTCACTGGCAGCAAAGTATTCCGGTTTGGGAGCTTCTTCTGGTTCTGATTCGTCTTCCGGAAGACCAACGGTCGGATTTTTCGAAGGGAAGATGATACTTTCGTCTTCTGGAAGACCAACTGTCGGATCTTCCGAAGGGAAGATGATACTTTCGTCTTCTGGAAGCTCTTCTTCCGCAATCTTGTAGCACTCAATGTATCCACAGATCACATCTTCTGCTCTCTCTGCTACTTCTGTAGTACACAAGTTATTCACCACAAACTCATTATACCGTTCATCACTGTCAGAAGACGCAGCTGAGTCTTCTGAAGTGTACCCCTCTGTTATAGACGGTGTTTCACTTTGGTGTCCAATCTTGATCCAAGGAAGCGAGACCTTAGCCTTCTCACCTGGCTTGGGTGTAGGATTGGGAAATCTCAAACGATGCCTTCTCCAATCGGTATTTACATTTGCAGCATACAGCCATGGTCTTCCTATCAACACCTGATATCCAACCTTAGCTACAGGTCGCAAAATGATGTAAGTGAGGTAAAAAGATACTCCACCAATTACCGTCAAGACATCTTTCAGTTGACTCAAAGGTCGTCTTCTGGTCTGGTCCGCCATTCTGAGGATTCTTGGAGTAGGCTGGAACTCAGTGAAGCCTAGGGCATGCGCCGTTTCTTCAGTCATGATGTTAACTCCGGAGCCGGAATCAATGGGTACCTTCTTTAGAAGACAGCCATGGATCTCCATATCAAGTTCTGGGGCTCTCAAGTCCTCATGCTCTATCCTTAGGATCGGGGTGCTCTTGGGAAGTCTAGCTGTCCTCCTCTTCCTCGATCCTCGAAGTACAGATTGTAACAACTTCCTGTAACCAGCGTTGTCATCCAACAGCTGTTGGAAGGTTACATCCGCCTTCTGATTCCACAAGTCTCGCAAGAAGTCGTAAGGAGATCTCTTCAGAAGAGTGACTGGTGTTTCTAACAGAGAAGATGTAGTAGCCGCTTCCTTGGGTGGAAGACCAGAAGAGTGTCTTCCCTCAACTGGAGGTTGTTCCCGTGAGACAGGTGTTGCCGTAGTTGGTGTAAGAAGCTGCTGTACTATCTTCCGTCTCTTCTCCAGCTCTTCTTGCATGATTGCTTCAACCTCTTGTCTAATGTCAGGAGCAAAGTACTTCGGATCTTCTCGGTCGTAAGTAGGAGAAGACGGCCGCTCAGGAGAAGATGACCTCTCTTTTCGCTGCTTCTTCTTCTTGATCTCCTTCTGACGAGATTCTAACTTCCCTTTGCTTCTGGTACTTACTTTGAACACCGCTTCATCCAAGACTTCTTCGGGAGGCCAACTGTCTGAATCCGGGCTAGGGCTCCAAACAGTGCCATCCGCCAAAGTGAAAGAAGAAGCTGCCTCAAGTAACTTCGTCTTCTGAGCTGCAGTCGTCTTCTGCAGCTGAGATTCCTTTCCTTCACGCTTCCCGGGGTCCGGTTCGTCTTCCTCGATATGGAGACAATCCGTACAATCCCCAGGATCTTCTTCTTCTAACGTGATGTGCTGTACCACTGCTAACTCGAGTTTAGAAGTTGATGTAGCTTCTGCAAGAGGCGTGGTATCTGCAAATCTAACCATTTGTCGTGGTCGTAAGGTCTGAGGACAATTTCCTATGAAATGACCGGCTTCCTTACAGTTCTCACACAAGGGCACTTGCCCAATCTGTCTTCTCGGATGAGGACAGGTGGACCACCAGTGTCCTGTCTCTCCACAATTATTGCACGCTCCAGGAAGAGGGTTAAGAGGTCGTTGTGATGAAGAAGGTTGCCGGGCGTCTTGGTCTGTACATTGCTAGCTCTATCCCTAGGTACATAACGATTATATTGGGCGGGAGACGTAGGAGTGAGGGGTTGTATCGTCTCGATCCTATAGCAAGTTTCTCCACTGGGATCGTGTAGATATCCCTCATCGTCTTCTTCCCATCCTGCCCAGTTGACAGCTTGGTCCTGCGTACACTGATCTTTGGTGTGTCCAGAAGAGTTACAAAGGTTGCACCAAAGGTTTGGCCGGGAAGCCGTAGGCTGCTTCTGCTTGTCCTTCTGGTTCAGAAGATGAACTTTCAGGTCGGCAAACTGCTTCAGAACCTCATCGATGTGGGGATCAGGTGCATACTGTATGATCTGAGTCTGAGGCATCTTCTGCACAACTTCCTCCCGTGCTCGCGTCTTCTCCTTCTTCTTCTTCCGCATCTTCTTCTCTTGTTCAGATTCGGATTTTGAACTTTCGACAGTAGACTCTTCAGAAGTAGAGGATGCTTCCGAATCACTGTTATCAGTTTCAGTGGACTTGGACTTCCTCTTGGACTTCCTAGAAGACTTCTTGTAGTGACGCAGGATTACTCCTTTTGCCCATTTAGTATACAAGATATCGTTCCCACAGAGGATTTACGTAAGTAATCGCCGCTCTAAGTTCTAGGATCTGTTCAAACTCACAAACACACGGGTTTTGCCCAAAAAGCCCGTCTTCTCACAAAACCACACAAAACCACACGTCTTCCAGACACGCCACATGGTGCTCTGGAACTAGACAAACAACTACCAACTAAAATATCACACAATTATTCACAGGGAAGCTCGAGAAGACGATCTTCCTACTTCCAAGTTACTTCTTCCGGTCTTCTTGATACCGTCTTCCCGAAGCGAGTCTCGTCTTCTGGAGGTTCAGCTCGTCTTCTCACACCCCCAGAAGGCTGTCCTGCTTTGCAGAAGTCGACCAGCAACGGTCGTTACACCTTATTCTCACACTCACATTCCAACGGGTTAGATTAATCACAGGGTGTATGCCCCCCGTAGCCTTCCCAAGCTTCTGCCTACGGAAATGGTCTTCCTGTAGCACTACAACGACATTCACCTTCACGATGTCGTGTCGTGGACCGGCTCCTACTTGAAATTCAAACTTCGATGCTTGTCGTTCCAAAGACACTCATGAGAAGACAAGCTAGGCCCCAGCTTACGGGTTTTTGGCACAATCTCAGATCTCCATTTTCATCGCATAGATGGGTAGAGCTCCTTGTCAGCTTTCCACAGGCACTTTGTCTACTTCGTTTGGACGCCTAGTGGAAAAGTTACAGGATTCGAAAGATGGAGAAAATAAGCTAAGCCCCAGCTTATGGGTTTTTGGCACCACTTCGGATCTTCGTTTTTATCGCACCAGTGGATAGAGCTCCTTGTCAGCTTTCCACAGGCACTTTGTCTACTTCGTTTGGACGCCTAGTGGAAAAGTTACAAGACTCGAAAGAAGGAGAAAACAAGCTAGGCCCCAGCTTACGGGCTTTTGGCGCAACTTTGGATCTTCATTTTCATCACATAGATGGGTAGAGCTCGTTGTCAGCTTTCCATGGGCATCTTGTTTACTTCGTTTGGACATCCAGAGAAAAAGTTATGCGATTCGAAAGAAGGTAAAATCAAGCTAGACCCCTAGTTACTTGCTGACTGGGTATTTAAAGCTTCAGGCGTTATATCAAAGACGCAAGGGGCCTGCTTCTTATTATTCAGGGGAGAACTGTACGTATAGAGACTGTAACAAGGGGGTAGCTTAAGGGGCTAGCTTGCGCCTGCGACCTGTCAACGGACGGTTCGGGAGATTTAGGAGTCCAATGCAAGCGCGCAAGGTGTCGTTGGGTTCAGATCTGTGCAGGCTATGCACTGGTTCAAACGGTTTGGGAAGAGACGGATCGGGGGGTTGTGTTCTGAGAGAAATTGAGACGCATGAAGCAGATTTGGGGGTTTCAGTTACCTGTGAAGGAGAGTTGGACCGTTCGGACCGTTCCGGAGTCCAAACTTGCTATCCTTTGGATCCATCGGGATCAGAACAACGAGTTCTTCAGGAAATTGAAGACGATTCAAAGTTTCATCGGACGGTTTGGGAGTTGTGAGCGAAATTGGCTCGCAGGGAAGCGCTTACATCAGATTTTCGTTCACATGCGATCTGAGATTGGGTTGTTCTTCGCGATCGGTGAGCCAAGCTCTTCGTTCTTGGTGCCTACGCGATAAGGGAGTCTTCATGTACGCATAAGAGAAGACTGTACGTGAATTGGATTGTTGGTTTGGGTGTGGTGAGCAAGTTTGAGCCGCAGGGAGCTGATTTACGTCAGTTTTTTGCAACCTACGACCAAATTTCTTGCGTGGTTTTGCAAGGGGAACTCCAAACGACTTGTTTAGAGTCTTGTTGGGTTCAGGGTAGCTAGATCTATCTGCCAAAGAAGACGGATATCAGTTTAGACGATCCGTTTGTGCAGAGTGCGCGATTTTAAGCCGCAGGGAGGAGTTTTTGGAGGTTCGGTCACCTGCAACCGAAAATCGGCGATATCTCGGCTGTTGGGAGTCGGATCTGAAGGTTTCTTGGGTTAACGGAGTCAGCGGAGGAGACCCTATCGACATCTGAAGTCCGTCCAGCGAAAAGAGGAAGTCCACAGATAGACCTTTTTCGGTTTCTTCGCTACGGATTTTGCTCTTTTGAGTTCGTTAGAGTTCTGGGCTGTATACAGCTTGTGGTAGCTAGCTTTAGCTAAGAGCTTATACATGGGTGTGGTTTGGACTTGGGTTTGGATCGTGTGATACTGTTATGGCTCTGTTTGTTAGCAAAGAGAAGTTTCTCTTGCTTTGAGCTACGCTTCGGTGGTTTTGGGTCAGGGTTGTGATTCAAGGGTCGTTTTCAAGAGCTTGTGAATCAGGTTACAGACCGCTCTGGTCTGTTTTTCAATTCTATGCTCTTAGGAGAAAAAACCGGCAGTGTACGTACATTTGGAGTGTATATATCGCAGCGTTCGTTTTCGTGGTTGTTTTTCTATGTCTTGTCTCTGTTTCATCACACAACATCTCCACAGCCAGGAACCTCGCGTTTTCCTGGACATCCTTCACGCAATATCCGACACGATAACGGAAGCTCAATAGAAGTCTCGGAAGCTCACTAGAAGAAGGTAAGAAGATGAGGAAGATGGGAGAAGATGAGGAAGATAAGAAAATCCAAACAAGAGAAAACAAGATGAAAAGAGTAAATTAAGATTCCGACAGGCTTCTAGTCCGGATCCTGACTAACAAGCCATCCCTGCTTGTAATAGTTTGGGGAGGAAGACAACAAACATGAGTACTGTTGCACCGTCTTCTACTCGAGGATTTCGTCTTCTGCTGTGGGAAGAAGGCTTCTTTCTTCTTCACTTCGCTGCTCTGACTGCTCTGTCTTCTGGGATCCCTTACCCAGGAGACTGTTCGTACGTAGATCCCAAGTGCTCTATTGAACGAGTCAAGCTACACTTCCACAACTGCTGACAGTCACCGCCACTCAAGAAGAACACTTCCCATGCACAATTGGGAGCGAATTCAAGGATTCCACCATCCAGAAGACATGAACAAAGCTTCTGCACTCAAATCCACAATCTATTCCCCGAGAAGAAGTCACAATGGCATTGGGAAGCTCACTCCCTCTACTTCCTGCGTCTACTCCTCGACACACCAGTCTAGCTAACAGGACTGCACGAGGATGCCGTTCTCTGTTCCTAGACTGTCCACTACTTCTATCTACATCTTCGAATCACTGCTGGTACGAGTATGCAGACCCCTCCTGTGTATTCCAAAACTATTCGTATGTTTCCAACAACGGGTGTAGTGTGCTAAGACTGTCTATCATGTGTCTCTGCTCTCATGTGTCTCGTCCGTCTGCACCATAATGTGCAGTCGCTACAGAATTCTTACAGAACTGGTAGCACAAGCAGAACTCTATCTCCTACTCTGCGATCCTACTTATCTCGCTGCCATGAGACCAGGGGAGACGACCACCAGGGAGAGAGAGGCGCTGACAGGAGGTTGCTACCTCACATGCAAGCGGTTCCCCTGCCCGAATTGGCCATCCACCTTGTCCTTCCTACGCTACCTATGCTGCCACATGGTGTCCTAACTAATTTTACATGGAAAAACTGCCACTCTTAAGATAGCATGTTCGATTTTACTATATTTGGAATTGTCAATGAAGTTACTAACTACTCAGATTGCACGGAGGCAATCTCTACCTGATCTGCTTCTATCGGAGCTCCTAACGCGGCTTCTGATAAGCTAGAAAGCCTTGCAGTTACCTCGGGTGTCACTGAGGTGGCTTCCTCCTCATCGTCTCTTGCTGGCTCTGCTGTCGCTGCTGCTGCGTCTTCCTCGGCTTCGGCTTCTGCTTCGGAAGACAGAAGCGTCTTCTGGGAAACAGAATCGACCGGTGCTTCTTCCGTCTTCTGAGGCACGGGTGCGGTACTATGGACCATGGGGATCTCATAGGGATCCGGGGAAGTCGCTTCCTCCACGCGGAATATCTGGGAAGACGGCTCGTCTTCCTGTCTTCCAGAAGACATCTTGTCTTCCGGGTCGTCTTCTGGAGTCTTCTCGGCTTCCAACGCTGTCACCACCAAGTGCACAGCGAGGTCGAACTCCTCTTTCTCCATTCCGGATCCAGTCGAGGGTGCTGGAGCTTGGAAAGATGCGGTTGCAGGTGCCGGAAGCGAGGGAAGACCATAAAGTGTCTTCACTCTCTCTATCTGCCGATCTAAGTACCTGAACATGCTCTCCCGGCATTCCACCAACATCGCTTTGGACTCGCTGTCCCATCCTCTGGCTAAGGTAAGTAACTTCCTACCCGCGGTGTAGTTGAACTTCTTCCGAAGCGCTTCCACCGACTGTGCCAGCATCTTCTGTGCACGGGCCTCTGCTGCTTCCCTCTGCGTCTTCTCAGCTGCAGCTCGCGCTTTTGTGGCTTCTCGCTGCGTCTTCCAGGTGGTCTGCTCTTCTGCGAGGGTGGTGATCTTCTCTCGCACTCGGAGGACTTCCTGATCACGCTGTTGTACCCGCACCTGCAACTCCTGGTGGCTCTTCCGAAGCTGCACCAGCTCCTTGGCAGAAGCGGCTGCTTCCGCCTTGTACCCGGCTGCAAGCTTCTCCGTTGTCGCACCATTTGGCGGCTACATGCTTGACTTCTACTCCGACGCTTAGGTTTGGTAGTTCTAGAAGTTAGCTCATATTACTTCTAGTCTTTTATGTATATGTTTGACACCTTTGCATACGGTGTTAGCACTATTTTGAGTCCTAGTAGGCTGATAGTATGTTAGTTATCTTGTTCAAGCATTTGTGCGCTTGTGCAAGTGACTTCTTACTAGTCTATGACGTTCAATGTACATAACTTAGGGTTTCCATGCTGATAGTGGTTTGAGCTCATGGGTTGTACTTACTTGTCGCCCATGCACGCTTTCTAGCTAATTTAAGTTATTTTTCAGGGCTATGTGTCATTTTAGGTAGTTTAAGTTTTACGCTGGCACTCTAGGGGGCTTGACGTGGTAGCCTATGAGTGTAGATAAGTTACCAGGTAGTTTAAGGCACAAAAGGACAGTCAAGTGGAGCTATGAACTCCCATTGGTCCATTTTTGTCTTTTGTAAAACTCTAAGTTTAGAAACAGAGCTCTAGAGGAGAGTTCGAGCAATTGGTGAGGTATCTTCGAAATCTGAGAACACAGGCAGAGAGAGCTCGTCGTGCCAAGCACTGTCAGTGAAATTTTTGCTCGATTTGGATCAATAAACAAGGAGTTATGCCCAATTGAAGTTCGGATTGTGCCAAAACTGCATCACTTTTGTTGATTTTAGGGTTTTCGGTGCCAATTGCAGCAGAATTGAGGAAATCACTTCAAAACTTCGTGGTTGCGTTCACTGTCAGGAGGGCTACGACTGTCCAAAAAGTTTCGAATCATTTGAGTAATTGAGTAATTCAGGGCGGCCGCTGAAGCAGAGGGGGTCTGAAAAGCTCTTAATCTAGAGCAGCGACTTCAGAGGAGGAGATCTGGAGTTCTGTGTACATTCAGGAGTCCCAACTTCACAGGGATGTTCAGCATCCTGTAGACTTCAAATACTGTGAGAAGATTTGAAATTCATCGAGCCAATTCTCTGTTCTATGTCTGAATAGCTGTCTAGGTACTAGAAATTGCCATAATTCTCTTATTCAGAACTTTTCTGTCAACATCTCGGTGCTAGAATTCAAGCTCAGGCTGAAACTTCGTGTGTGTGTTCAGTAGTGCCTCATTTACATGTAGGGGAAGTTTAGAAGTCTAAACCTTCATAGTTTTTCTCTCTTTGAGTGTCAAAGTTCACCGCTTAAACCTATTACTACTAGTTAAACCTAAATTTCGCTTTTTGAGCATATTAGAGGACCCTACACAACTGTGTGAGTGTTTATGGCCCCTGTTGTGACCTGAAAGCCAACCTCTTGAGTAAACAACCACAGCCAGAAGCCCGGCGCTTTCCTAGGTAGACGGATCACACTCCGACATACTCTCCTTTTGGTGAACTCGACGTGAAACACCTAGGGTGGAAGTTTTCTTGAGAGTGTTACAGGATCAGATATCATGGCCAACCAAGGATCATCAAGTGGAGGTGCTGCTGCTGCTCAGCAACCTGTTCAGTTTGATGTTGCTACGATGAAGATGTTCCAGGCTTTTTCCATGTTCATGCAGCAGCAGCAGAGCACAGAGAGGAAGGAGGTGTTAGCAACCAAGGCGTTGCAATCTGTGGTGCACCAGATGGATCAGTTCAAGGGGACAGATATTTCCAAGTACGTGCGATACTATGCTAGGGAGATGGAGGTGAACAAGGTGCCTGAGAAGGAGATGGTGGAGAATTTTGAGCTTGCTGTTGTCCCTGAGATTCGTGGGCGTGTGAAGGAGCTCAAGCAACAGCAAGGACAGAGTTGGGAGAGCTTTATGCGAGCTTTGAAGGAGGAGTACTACACTGAAGATTCAGAGAGGGTGACCAAGAGAACATTCTTGGAGTGGGTGGTTAAGCCTAACAAAGGTTTGTCTGTAAATGAGTTGTTAAGGGAGTTTGATCGTCAGTATGCTCAGCTTTCTAGAACAGAGAAGCTTACACTAGAGGTTGAGAAGACCGAGCTTTTCCTACAAGCAGCGGACGTGACTATTCAGGAGAAGCTTGAGCTGTTGCTAGAAGACAAGAGTGAGGAGAGAGGATTGAAGACTGACTGGAAGGAGGTTGAAGAGGCTGTTTCTTTGCTAGCCAAGAGACAGAGAAGAAGGGACAAGGTGGTGGTAAGTGAAGCAGCACCTCTGATAATTCCTGTCAAGCAGTTGCCTACTAAGCCTGCTTTGGTAATTGCTAGAGAGGAAGACTCACCGCTTGATGAGTTGATTAAGGGTATGAAAGAGCTTAAGCTTAAGCTCACTAGGTTAGAAGAGAAGGAGCAGAATGTACAGCCTGCTATGCAGAGACCTCAGATGAGAGAAGGCTTTGTTCATCGTTGTATATGGTGTGATAGCCTAGACCATGTAAGGAGAGATTGTGGGGAGTTTTCAGATGCATTGAGGAAGGATCTGATCTTCTTCAAAGACGGTAAGATCCATTTGAGAGAGACTGGGATGATGTTGGGAACCAACTTTGGCAAGGGTGGTATGAAGAGACTTGTGAATGAGATATCAGCATCACATGCTGTTTCTCTTGTGAATGCTGCTACCTGTGGAGTGAAAGTGGAGATGGAGAGAGAGAAAGGGACTACTGGGTTGTGGTCAGATGTAGTGCGGTCCGTAGCTAGAACAGAGCTAGACAAGGATGTGCTACGAAGGGTTGGCAACTCAATTAGAGAAACTACAGGATGGAATGACCCTGTGGATACTATGTCAGTGCATGCTTATGTTGCAAGAAGTCAGCATGAAGCTGTACTAGAAGAAAAACGCAGGAGGGAGGATGCAGGTGAGGCTTCTACAGCCAAACGACCTGCTACAAGGAGTGAAAGGGCTAGACCAGAGGCAAGGCAGGAGACGACACCTACTCGGGAAGAGACTATGGAGGATCTACCACCTACAACACCAAAGGAGAAGGAGAGAAGCAAGGAGAAGGGTAAGATGCCTGCATACAAACTTCAGTCTGATATTGAGATTGCTACAGACCTGAAGCAGGTGTTAGAGAATCGTATCTTGAATAAGAAGGTTGAGTTTACCTTGGGTGAGATTCTTGGGATAGCAAAGCGTGAGTTCCATGAGGTTATCATAGATATCATCAAGAGGAAACGTCAGATTTTGGGTGAAGCAGCTACGCTTAACGCTCTAGGGACCAAACTGTCGGAGGATGAGGAGGATGAGATTGCTGGTTACTGCTCTCAAGTATCAGAGGGAAGATCAGATCAGCACGTGAGGTTTGAAGATGAGGTGGAAGCATCGCAGAAGAGCCATTATTCTCACAACCATTGGGCGAGAGCAACCACAGAGACCTTAGTGAAGCTGGGAGATCTAGAGGAACCTGTGGTGGCGTTGATTGATCATGGCTCAGAGATTAATCTGATGTCTAAGGAGCTGTACAAGCGTGGGAGGTGGCCCATAGACACCGATCATGGATGGCTTATCCGTGCTGCCAACAACCAGAGGGGAGAACTCTATGGTGCTTGTCCCAACATCAAGGTAACTGTGGGTGACATCAGTGATGTTCAGAATTTCTTTGTGCAAGACATGTCAACCTATCCTATCATTCTAGGGCAGCCTTACATTACTGCTGTTAGAATGGAGACACGAGTTATGGATGATGGTTCAGCTTATGCTAGGATACGTAGTAGAGACGGCAAAAGAGTTGTTCAGTTTTTGACCGTTGCTGCAGAACATGAGAGGAATCGTGATAGCTTGAGAGACCGTCCACTACCTAAGATTACTCAGGAGTTTAGAGAGTCTAGGGGTTTTGGCAGAGTACCATTGAAGAGCGAGACTTCAACGGTACAGTAGAGCTAGGATTCTCGCCTGATCCAGTAGAGCATGAGGCTTTATCCACTGGCTTCTTAGGATTGACGGCATGTGGGTCAGTGTGTTATAGGAAGGTTGAGAATCTGAAGAGGTTTGAGAGGCAACATGTGAAGTGTGTACAGCAGTCTTTGTGGGACAGTGGAGAGTTAGCAGGAGATGAATATATATCTGGAGTGTTTGAAGAGCAGTATTTGGTAGATACTATAGGGGAGTTGAAATCTATAGTAGAAAGTTCTGTAGATGATGTAGATAGAGTGGTGAGAGTGAGCTCCAAGGAGCTTTATGATGTAATTGATAAGTTTATAGATCGACAAGAGGTGTATGTGGAGACCAAGTACAAGTCAGTGGCAAAGAAAGTTAAACCAGTGGCTTTGTCTTTACCACTCGACTACAATCAGAAGATGGAGCAAGCTGCACGAGAACCGACGCTCAGAGGACCGAGAAGAATTGGGCACCAGTTCACAGAAACAACACTGAAGGAGCTGAGGATTGGAGGTGATGGGTTTCTTACTGAGCAAGAGAAGAAGAGCTTCAAGGAGATGCTATCTAGGCATGGTAAGGCGTTTGCGTTTGAGTCACATGAAGTAGGATGTGTAGATCCAAGTGTAGTTGCACCTATGGTAATCTTTACTATACCGCATGTGCCTTGGAATCTACGTCCTATCCCTGTGCCTAGAGCTCATATGCCAAAGCTGATAGACTTGCTCAATGAGAGGATTAGGATGGGTATCTTGGAACCATCTATAGCTCCCTATTCTAGCAGATGGTTTACTGTTCCGAAGAAAAGTGGAGCTTTGAGATTCATTCAAGATATGCAGCCAGTTAACAAGGTAACTATCAGGAATATGGGTATAGGACCTATTGTAGACGAGTTTGCGGAGGCTTTTGCTGGTCGTGCTATCTATTCCATGGGAGACTTATATTCAGGTTATGACCAGTTTCAATTATCCTCTGAGAGTAGAGACTTGACTACAATGAGGACACCTTTAGGGTTACTAAGGATGTGCACCTTACCGCAAGGTGCTACCAATTCGGTAGCACATATGATGAATGGCATGAACAAAGTTTTGAGGGACTTCATTCCTGAAAAAACTATGCCATTCCTTGATGATGTGCCGATCAAAGGGTGTGCTGAGGAGGAGAAGAATGAGGTAAAAGATCAGAGGGGGTGCCGTAAGTTTGTAGCAGATCACATAGCTGATTGTGATAAGATACTGAGTCGACTGGAAGAGGTTCATTTGACTTTATCAGGAGCCAAGTCTGTGTTTGGAGTACAAGAGGTGTTAATAGTGGGACATCTGTGTGGATCTTATGGTCGGAAACCTTGTCCAAACAAGGTTGATGCCATCCGAAGGATGAAGGAGACATGTGGATCGGTTACTGAGGTGAGAAGGTTTCTAGGAGCATGTGTGTTTTATCATATATGGATTCCACACTTTGCACATGTAGCAGATCCGTTGTACAAGCTGCTGAGGAAGGGGCAAAGATTTCAGTGGCAAGAGGAGCAAAGCGAGTCTATGAGGAAGTTGAAGGATCTTTTAGCTTCACCACCAACTCTACGGAAGGTAACATATGAGTTGGGCAGATCTGTTATCCTTACTGTTGATACTAGTCCTATTGGCATTGGATGGGCTGTAGGACAAGACGATGAGGATGGAAATAGATATGTGGTGCGTTTTGGTGCTAAGGTATTAAGTTCACGGCAGAGAGACTACCCTCAGGTCAAAAGAGAGCTATGGGGAGTAGTTACTGCGATGAAGAGTGATAAGGAATACTTGATAGGAGCACCTGTGGTTGTGGAGACAGATTGTTTACCTCTCTTGGGAATGATCACTAGCTGTACAACTCCAGATATTGCTATGTTGAGGTGGATAGCATATATCAAGTCCTTGAACCCAGAGTTTAGACATATTGCAGGGAAGGATAATCCTGTGGCAGATATGTTATCAAGGGCTAGGTATTACGATGAGAAAGAAATGATAGATGATCAGGAAGATGTGGGAACAGAGTTCTATTCTAGTGCTCTTGCTAGAAGAGATAGAAGCTGTTTTGCAGCCTCGTTGGAGTTTTTTGAGGAAACTATGTATGATGGCGAGTGGTTGGATCTTGGGCGCTATTTGAGTTCACTGGAAAGGCAAGAAGGCTGGTCTGATGCAGATTTCAAGAGGATCCGTAGGATAGCTTATGGTTACTTTTTACATGGAGGACATCTATGGAAGCGCCCTAAGCTACAAGGAGGTATACCGCAGCGGGTGGTATGTGACCTAGAATCGCAGCAGAAGCTGATCAAGGAGTTCCATGAGAGTTTATGGGCTGGTCATAGAGGAGTTTGGGCTACATTTGCCAAGATGAAGGAAAAGTATTGGTGGAAGGGTATGTATAAGGATGTAGTACAGTTTGTTTCATCTTGTATACCCTGCCAGATGTATTCCAACGTACGTCATCGTGATGGATTGCATCCTACTTATCCTTTAGCCATTCATTACAAATGGGTAGTTGATCTGGTAACTATGCCATTTGGACTTGGACAAATGAGGTATCTAGTCTTGGCTAGAGAAGATCTATCTAACCAAGTTGAAGGTCGTGCTCTGAGGACGAAGACCACTGCTAGTGTCTGCCGCTTTCTACTTGAAGATGTTATTTGTAGGTATGGGTGTGTGGGAAAGATCACTGCAGATAGGGGTGAGCTGGATGCACAAGAAGCAGTTGAATTCTTCAAGCGATTGGGAATCAAGTTGGCGTTAACCACTGCTTACAATCCTGAAGGGAATGGCAAGAGCGAAAGAGGTCATCCGCCAATCATCAAAGCTTTGGTAAAAGCTTGCAAGGGTAAGATCCGTGAATGGCCTAGACTGTTACCATTTGCTTTGTGGGCAGATCGTACAACTCATAGTACCGTTACAGGTTACATGCCAGCAGAGTTGATACTAGGGCAAAAACCTGTGATGCCGATTGAGGAGGTTGTGCCTACTTGGAATGTTTTGCCATGGGAAGATGGTAGAAGTACGGAGGATCTTCTTGCATTAAGGATCCAGCAGTTAGAACGAAGACCTGAGGATGTTGCCAAAGCTGTGGAAAGGTTAAAGACTGCTAGAGAGAGAAACAAAGGCAGATTTGATAGGACGCATAGATTACGACCCAAACCAGTTAAGGAAGGTGATTGGGTGTTAGTCTATGATAGTAGTCTTGATAATCAGCATAGCGCTATCAGAAAGTTTTCCAAGAGATGGTTCGGACCTTATGTGGTGTTAGAAGTTTATGATAATGCCACATACTCTTTGAGAGAGTTAGATGGTGCAGTGCTCAAGATACCAGTCGCAGGGAAGAGAATCAAGCTCTTTAGAAGGAGAGGGGATGACCAGAACATTGCAGAGCTTACTAAGGATGAAGCTGAAGACTCAATGGAGGTTGAAGATGAATTTGAAGCTGAAGCTGAAGAGTCTTGATCTGGATCTGGCACATACCGGAGGTGTGCAGGTTCAGAGGGGGTGGATGTCGCACCATTTGGCGGCTACATGCTTGACTTCTACTCCGACGCTTAGGTTTGGTAGTTCTAGAAGTTAGCTCATATTACTTCTAGTCTTTTATGTATATGTTTGACACCTTTGCATACGGTGTTAGCACTATTTTGAGTCCTAGTAGGCTGATAGTATGTTAGTTATCTTGTTCAAGCATTTGTGCGCTTGTGCAAGTGACTTCTTACTAGTCTATGACGTTCAATGTACATAACTTAGGGTTTCCATGCTGATAGTGGTTTGAGCTCATGGGTTGTACTTACTTGTCGCCCATGCACGCTTTCTAGCTAATTTAAGTTATTTTTCAGGGCTATGTGTCATTTTAGGTAGTTTAAGTTTTACGCTGGCACTCTAGGGGGCTTGACGTGGTAGCCTATGAGTGTAGATAAGTTACCAGGTAGTTTAAGGCACAAAAGGACAGTCAAGTGGAGCTATGAACTCCCATTGGTCCATTTTTGTCTTTTGTAAAACTCTAAGTTTAGAAACAGAGCTCTAGAGGAGAGTTCGAGCAATTGGTGAGGTATCTTCGAAATCTGAGAACACAGGCAGAGAGAGCTCGTCGTGCCAAGCACTGTCAGTGAAATTTTTGCTCGATTTGGATCAATAAACAAGGAGTTATGCCCAATTGAAGTTCGGATTGTGCCAAAACTGCATCACTTTTGTTGATTTTAGGGTTTTCGGTGCCAATTGCAGCAGAATTGAGGAAATCACTTCAAAACTTCGTGGTTGCGTTCACTGTCAGGAGGGCTACGACTGTCCAAAAAGTTTCGAATCATTTGAGTAATTGAGTAATTCAGGGCGGCCGCTGAAGCAGAGGGGGTCTGAAAAGCTCTTAATCTAGAGCAGCGACTTCAGAGGAGGAGATCTGGAGTTCTGTGTACATTCAGGAGTCCCAACTTCACAGGGATGTTCAGCATCCTGTAGACTTCAAATACTGTGAGAAGATTTGAAATTCATCGAGCCAATTCTCTGTTCTATGTCTGAATAGCTGTCTAGGTACTAGAAATTGCCATAATTCTCTTATTCAGAACTTTTCTGTCAACATCTCGGTGCTAGAATTCAAGCTCAGGCTGAAACTTCGTGTGTGTGTTCAGTAGTGCCTCATTTACATGTAGGGGAAGTTTAGAAGTCTAAACCTTCATAGTTTTTCTCTCTTTGAGTGTCAAAGTTCACCGCTTAAACCTATTACTACTAGTTAAACCTAAATTTCGCTTTTTGAGCATATTAGAGGACCCTACACAACTGTGTGAGTGTTTATGGCCCCTGTTGTGACCTGAAAGCCAACCTCTTGAGTAAACAACCACAGCCAGAAGCCCGGCGCTTTCCTAGGTAGACGGATCACACTCCGACACCGTGGTGCGGAGGCTAGCTTCCAGCGACTCCGTCTTCTTCTGATCTTCTCCCTGTGGCAGCAAGGTGCGCAGGTCAAATCCTGGTTGTAAGGGCCTCTCCTGTGCCTTCGCTCTTTTCTCCAGCAATTCCATAGCTGGCTGGATCTCCTTCTGGAAATAGGCACTGAACTCCTCCAGTCGTCTTCCTGCGGAAGACAAGTTCATCTCCACCACTCGCTCCGTAGTGTCGACTTCGTCTTCCAGAGGCAAAGAAGCCTCTTCCGCCACAATAGCCTTCATCTTCTACGCACGAGAAGAAGCTACTCTTCTCATCTTCCGGGGTGCAAGACTCCTCATGGCAGGAACGGCTCTCTTCTTTGCGCTTCCTCGCATCGCAGCAGGAGCGCTCATCCATCCTTCGTCTTCTGGAGTCTTCGGAAGACTCCCAGGCGTTGCAGGCGGTCTTTTGCTCTGATCGGGCACTCAGCAGGTCTTCTTCCGAGTCGGACTCCGATCCTGAATGAATGAGGGAGATGGGTGTCCTCGGTATACTTCTGGGACCCATCTTCCTTAGTGGCGTGGCGTCTTCCGACCCACTAGACTCATCTTCCCTCACCAGAAGCGTCTTCTGGTGAGAGCCGGGCCTCAGTTGTGGCATCAGAGTGGGAGTTGCTGCTGCCTCTCGATCATCGTCTTCCGAGGTCTCCTCCTTCACCTCCTGTCGCTCCGTTGGCCCATACACTGCCAGTTGATCTTCCCTAAGATCCCCCATGGCTACATACAAGTAGCAGAGGAAGGGCGTCAGGTGTCCTCCCGCCGGGGTACCCAAGTATGCTAGCTCCGTCTGTACGTAGTTGTGGATGTACGCGTCTCAGTAGATGGGCACTCTGTCATCCCACACTGATTTCAGGAACTCCAAGTCCTGATCTCCTAAGTACCTGGTCTTCTGCGCTTTTCTCTTGGGGAAAAGATGCAGAAACAACTTCGCCAGAAATCGCTTCTTCGGCTCCCGGTAAGATTCTATCTTCCAACCGTTCCTCCCCTGCCTGTCTTCCACGAAAAGGCAGGTGGTGCTCCCAGGCACATGCCACGAACTCACGATCCTAGGCAAGATCTTCTTCTCGTACCAATATCCTCGGTTCTCGGATTCAGGCCTGTGAAAAGCCTTGCGCCACCAGTCTTCAGTCCAGGAAGATGGTCTTCCTCGAGCTACTCCTGCCTTCGCAGGTACACGGTTACGAGGTGGCAATGCTGCCCACACTTCCTCCAGAAGTCCTTGATCTGCGAGGTTCCAATCCCACAGGAAGAAGTCGAGACCCAACTCCTTGAGGAAAGGAGTGGCCTCAGCCAATTCTGCCGCTGGTAACACCAAGCCTCGCGGATGCATCGTCATACTGGAAGATCTGTTGCACTAAGCCACAAGCACTTACTATGAGCAGAAGGCTCAGTCCTTCCCAAGTGCCCACAGTCTAGCTTCTACTTCTCAGAAGACGAAACTAGTCTTCCAGAAGACAGCTACTCCGTCTTCCGGGATTCTAACAGTACTTCCTAGATAGCTCTCGTCTTCCGAGCTATATCTAACCAATCCTATCTAAGCAAGGCCTCGCATGGATTACCAAGAAGACAACCCACTTTGCATTACATCCTACTTCCTGTCAGAAGATACAAGATTCGTGAAACATAAAGTGCATGACAAGTTCTGAAGTTGGTTGCGGGCTCCTACGGTGACAATGGCCTCTGGGAAGACACTCGGGACAGTTTCCGATTCAATGTCTTTCTCGGAAGACTTCCCGAAGTCAGACTTCCTTTCACTGGTCTCACCTGTCTTCGTCTTCCTACGCGTAATCTATCCTCACAACAGACTCAAGACATTTGCACTCTGTTCTTCTGACTTCTCACCTCTCATACGCACTCAGAAGAACCTTGCTGCTCGGTGGGAAGACATGACCCTCGACCATTCTCTCCAGATTCTGCCAGCAAGTATTCTCACGACTCTCTTCTAAGTTTGGGAAGAAGAAGGAATGGCTGCTATGGGTTAGACAGAAGAGACCCGAATGGACCCTCACGTCTTCTCGCTCATTTTGCCAGCCTTTCAGTCTTCTAGTCTCTCTAGGAAGATGTAGAGTTGAGAAGCTTGGAAGACCGGGAGGCACAGGCCTAGTTCTCGACTTCCAACTTCTCGAAATAACAAAACAACTCACTACACCACTCAGAATTCGTACCAAGCCTCTCTTAACACAAAGCAACACAAATCCACTCTTGATACGAATTGTGTTCAGTCGACTTCCGAAGACAGTCTTCCGAAGACAGTCAAGCTTAAGAAGCGTCTTCCGAAGATGTTCCCATCTTCCGAATCGTCTTCTATTCCAGGTATCGGGGATAGAGAGGTAGTAGGGTAGGGAAATTGATAGCTGGGATCTCCAATTTGAAGACTAGGTGTAGGGAAGCTCGAATTAAGCTCGGGAAGAAGCAAGAAGATGTCTGACAGAAATTGGGCAGCGCTTCCGCGCCCAATGTCTCAATAAGAAAGATGGGGGGGGTGGGGGTAATTGATCAAGCTGCATGCACACAACCAAGGAAGCGCGGGGAATACCAGAAAAAGGCAAGAAGAAGTGGGAAGGAGAAAGAACAGGGGGAAGAACCTCTACAGTCTTCTTCGGCTCCCCGAGTTGCCTTCGACCTCCGCGCGCTTCTTGGCTCTGGTCCTAGCTCCAATGCGACTCCTCACGACTGCGCCTGCTGTCAATGTCTGACCACGCCTCGATTCCACCTTCGATTCTACTCGCTGCTCTCCAATGTCAGCTTCTCGGGAGCTCACAGAAACGCCTTCGCTCTTTTGCCTTCTGTTGCCTCAGCAATTTGATCTCGCCCTTCGCCTAGCTGCCAACTGGTTCTCTCCTACCTCGATGTGCTCATTCGATTCCTCTCTCAAAGCTTACTTGCGAAGCTCACTCTCTCCAATCGATCTTCTCAAGCGCGCTGTGCTGCGGGAAGTTAGAATGCGCCTAATGTGCTTCCTGCGCATCTTCCCCGCAGATTAGGGGTTTTCGACTTTAGGTGTCTTCCCCGACCTACCTACCTGTTCGGTGCGACCCAGTAGGTACACCTACTGTTTTACCCGAAAACTCGTGGTTGGGCCTTCGCGGTCGCTGTCTTCCGGAAGACAGGTGTCTTCCGCCGTCTTCTCGTCTTCTGAAGACGCAACTGAGAAGACGCTCTTCCGAAGACGGTCGTCTTCCGAAGAAGTCAACTTCTTATTACAAACAGCTCTTAAGATCATCTTCATGTTAAGGAAGAAGTAACCTTAAGTAACAACGCTTCTTCAGTTATACAAACAAGTTATTATTCTTAAAATTTTCAAAAATTCGTGCATCCTGTAATTTGTGGGCACCACACTACTTTGACTTCTTCGACTTCTTCGAGGTCTTCCCTCTTTCTTTCGTCATATTCCGAGTGTTGCTCGAGGTTTCATACTGCTCGGCATGCTTCTGTACCTCTGCTAAATCATCACCTCCTCCTCTTCTGCAGTACAATTTCATATCCTGAGACAATCCTCCCAAGTACCAATTCACGGCTTGCTGAGCACAGTAATCGGGTCTTCCTTGGTTCTAAGGGATGTGATCCAGGAGGTCTTCAAACCTCTCGGTGTAATCCCGAAGTGTCTCTTTCTTCTTCCGTCCGAGTCTCTGAAGTTCTATGAGGGTCATCCGATCATAGCCCACTCCTCTGAACCTCTTCAGAAAGCTGCCTTCAGAGTAGCCCAAGCGGCCATTACTACACCATCATCCAACATCTTACTCATCCACTTCCTTCCCTTCCCTATGATCAAACTGGGAAATACACGGAGTCTGTCAACATCAGCGTCTTCCTTGTTGGATCGAGAGATGGTCTTGAACATCGTGATGAAGTCGTCTGCGTCAGCATCATCGTCGTACGGATGGTACTTCTGCCGAGTGTGACAAGCCATGTCGACTGCCGGCTGATGCGACTGCCAACTTCTTCCTCCCTCAGGTCCAGGTGGTGGAGATGGTCTTCTCGAAGGTCGAGGTCTGTCTGAATCACGAAGGTCGTCTTCTGAGTCAGAACTACTGTCACTGCTATCTTTCGAGACGTCTGGAACAATCTCCTCCAGTCTTCCTTCACCTTGAGAAGCTTCTTTCGCACTTGGGAAGACGTCTTCCGAGTAACCAGTACCAAAATCTACTTTATACACTAGATCACCCGGTTGGTTTCTGTCTTCGTCAAAAATTATGCTCGAGATGGAAGGCTCTTCCAACTCTACTGATCGGATCTTCCTGAGCTCTTCTTCTTTCTTTTGGTGTCTCAGGGATACCCGCTGCCCTCTAGAAGCGGTTCGCTGGGATGAATTTACCCACTCAGGATCTTTACCCATGCGTCTTCTGCTTCTTCCTCTGGTCGGAGGCATCCACCAGAGTACTGAGAACAGATGTCCTTCTTCTTCTACCACTAGATCTGGTAGACTGAATGTCTAAACAACCGATCACAGGTTCGGAACGTCTTCTTCTCCTGCTTCCTGTTTAACTCACTGCAATCTTCCAAGATCGAATCTTCCAAGAACTCTTGGAAGCAGGGAAGCGACTTCTTCCCACTCTCCCTGATGTATATTATCAACTTCTGGTTGCGGTCCTTGTCTTCTACCAAGATAAAGTCCCACAACACATTCAACTACAATCGAAGTTAGTTCGAAATGAACCTAACTAATGGCACACAGATTCCGGGGCGTCTTCCGGAGTCTTCTCGGCTTCCAACGCCGTCACTACCAAGTGCACAGCGAGGTCGAACTCCACTTTCTCCATTCCGGATCCAGTCGATGGTGCTGGAGCGTGAGAAGATGCAGTTGCAGGTGTCGGAAGCGAAGGAAGACCATAAAGTGTCTTCACTCCTTCTATCTGTCGATCTAAGTACCTGAACATGCTCTCCCGGCATTCCATCAACCTTGTCTTGGACTCGCTGTCCCATCCTCTAGCTAAGATAAGTAACTTCCTACACGCGGTGAAGTTGAACTTCTTCCGAAGCGCTTCCACCGACTGTGCTAGCATCTCCTCCACGAAGAGATAGGTGGTGCTCCCGGATACATGTCATGTACTCACGACCCTAGGCAAAACCTTCTTCTCAAACCAATACCCTCGGTCCTCGGAGTCTGGTCTGTGAAAAGCCCTGCGCCACCAATCTTCAGTATAGGAAGATGGTCTTCCTCGAGCTACTCCTGCCTTCGCAGGTACACGGTTGCGGGGTGGTAACGCTGCCCACACCTTCTCCAGAAGTCTTTGATCGGCGAGGTTCCAATCCCACAGGAAGAAGTCGAGACCCAACTCCTGGAGGAAAGGAGGGCCTCGGCCAATTCTGCCGCTGGTAACACCAAGCCTCGCGGGACAGTTTCCGATTCAATGTCTTTCTCGGAAGACCTCCCGAAGTCAGGCTTCCCTTCACTGGTCTCACCTGTCTTCGTCTTCCTACGCGCAATCTATCCTCACAACATACTCAAGACAATTGCACTCTGTTCTTCTGACTTCTCACCTCTCATACGCACTCAGAAGAAGCTTGCTGCTCGGTGGGAAGACATGACCCTCGACCATTCTCTCCAGACCCAAAATGAACCCTCACGTCTTCTCGCTCATTTTGCCAGCCTTTCAGTCTTCTAGTCTCTCTAGGAAGATGTGGAGTTGAGAAGCTTGGAAGACCGGGAGGCACAGGCCTAGTTCCCGACTTCCAACTTCTCGAAATAACAAAACAACTCACCACACCACTCGGGATTCGTACCAAGCCTCTCTTAACACAAAAGCAACACAAATCCACTCTTGATACGAATTGGTTATAGTCGACTTCCGAAGACAGACTTCTGAAGACAGTCAAGTTTTAAGAAGCGTCTTCCGAAGATGTTCCCATCTTCCGAAGAGTCTTCTGTTCGAGGTTTCGAGGGTAGAGAGGTAGTAGGGTAGGGAAATTGGTAGCTGGGATCGTCAATTTGGGGACGAGGTGTAGGGAAGCTCGAATTAAACTTAGGAGGGAGTAGGAAGATGTATGACAGAAATTGGACAGCGCTTCCGCACCCAATGTCTCAATAGGAAAAATGGGGGGTGGGGGTAATCGATCAAGCTGCCTGCAAACAACCGAGGAAGCGCAAGGAATACCAGACAAAGGCGAGAAGAAGTGGGAAGGGGAAAGAACGTGGGAAAGAACCTCTACAGTCTTCTTCTGCTTCTCGAGTTGCCTTCGACCTCCCGCGCGCTTCTGGCTCTGGTCTTAGCTCCAATGCGACTTCACACGGCTGCTTCCGCTGCTCAATTCCTGGTCAAGCTTCAATTCCACCTTCGATTCTACTCGGCTACTCTCCAATGTCAGCTTTCCGGCAGCTCACAAAAACGCCTTCGCTCCTTGCCTTCCGCGCTTCAGCAATTCGTTCTTGCCTTTCGCCTAGCTGCCAACTGGTCCTCACCTCGCTCGCTTTCCTCTCTTGATTTCTTCTCTCGATTTCCTCTCGCGAAGCTCACTCTCAGAATTCGATCTTCTCCACCAAGAGTGTTCCTGCTGCGGGAAGCTGAGAATCCACTAATGCGCTTCTGTATCTTCCTCGCAGTTTAGGGGTTTTGACCCTAGATGACCTACCTAACCTACCTACATGTTCGGTGCGACCCAGTAGGTACAACTACTTCTTTACTGAAAAAGCCGTGGTTAGGCCTTCGCGGTCGCTGTCTTCCGAAAGATGGATGTCTTCCGCCGTCTTCCGCCTTTCGAAGACGCATTGAGAAGACGGTCTTCCGAAGATGGTCATCTTCCGAAGAAGTCAACTTATTATTACAAACAGCTCGTAAGATCATCTTCCTGCTAAGGAAGACGTAACCTTAAGTAACAACGCTTCTTCAGTTATACAAATAAGTTATTAATCATAAAAATTTTAAAAATTCGTGAATCCTGTAATTTGTGGGCACCACAGTGGTGTCCCGTCAGAGAGGAGTGCAGTCCGTGAGATCCATCGATAGCTAAGGTATCAAATCAAGGATGTGTCTCACGTGCATCAAAAATCACACTATCTCTTGTCTCACGAAGACGCATTTGTAGTGGGTAAGAACCATTCTCCATCTCTATCACATAACTCTTCATAATAGATCTATCTCCACGAGGAAACGATAACAGAGCAAAGGTGTTGAGAGGATCCAACTACACAGAAGAGCTATCGGAGCAATCTCCTCCATAGATAATAAACCCATCCCGTCACATGATATAAACAATGATGAGAGAGATCCTGTCACAAACTCAAATGTCGCTGGTCTTAAGATTTCACCAAAGACCTCATGATCTCCTAATAAACTCTCTATGACGCGAGATGAAGATAGGAGATGAAGGTATTGTGCGGAGTAAGTAACTCCGACGACGTGCAATGAAAGAAAAAAAGATATCAAAGACAACATGTAGGTCCTCTAACCTAGAGAGATCCTCAAACGTCCTCTGCCAGAGCAACAACTAAGAATTGAGAGATGAAGTTCTTTGAACTCATAGATAATAGGAGGATACGTAAACCATCTCCAGGTGTAACAAATCACTCTAAGAGGCTGAAGGTCCGTGGAATACCTATGAGAGATCAAGCCCTGCACTTTGACACCTTCATTCTCAACCCTACCAAGTCTAAGTGAGAGACGAGATGATCAAAGACATCACAACAAACTTTATCCGTCAGACTTATGATATGTGTGTCATCAGCTAGAGATCGAAAGACACAATCTGGAGAAATCAAGGCGGTGGTCAAGGCAAAGAGAGATCCACCGAAAGGATCTCTCTGACGAGTATCTACAATGTTGTTGATAACTGTAACCTCCTTTATCAAAGGACCGTTGTCGTGGTGAGAGTCTTTCTTGGGGAGGGCGGACCTCCTGACTGTGATAGATCAAAGAGAAATGACCAGAAAAGAAGATAGGTCGCTGCAGACGATGAAATCTCAAAGCACAGCCTCTTGTGCCCACCAATTGCAAAACAAACACTCAATCATGCACTCATGTACACAAATATATCTCTCCGGAGTAGAAATGGCTTTATTTCAGTGTCAACTACTTCACTGTTAAGAAAATATCTCTCTCCTCCTCTCCTAAGTCCTTCTCAGCTGAAAATTCCAAGGAATTTGATCTTACGACAACCAAAGCCTTGTCAAAAACGATCTCCTTCAAATAAACCACCTCTGTCCGTTCAATTCTCCTGCCTCCAAACCCCAACTGTATATCAAATGAAGCTTCAACCTCCAAACGTTTGTCTGTCCCTCTGTCACGATCTCCCCGTCCACCTTCTCAATTCTGTCCAGAAAATTTGATCCTCACTCAGCCTCCAAGCTTCTCAGCGTCTCCTCTCCTCAATCCCTAATTCTGTCAAGAAAATCGATCCTCACTCAGCCTCCAAGCTTCTCAGCGTCTCCTCTCCTCAATCCCTAATTCTGCTCCTTTTTCCTCCTTCTGCCTCAGTTCTCTCAGAAAGCTCCCTTGAAAAGTGTCCCCGATCTCCAGCCGCCGCAGGTATTAAACCTAAAAGTTAAGGCCCCAGCTTAAGCTGCCCCCCTGCTGTCCTTATAAGTGCAGTCACTTATCACAAGCAGGGCCCTAGCTTAAGCTGCCCCCCTGCTGTCCTTATGCGTACAAAGCATTTTTTACAAAGTTGACCCTTTTTTAATATAAGTTTCGCAGTTGTCTCTACAAACTCTATCTCTACACTGATAAAGGTTCACATAACCTCTTTCCCCACTGCAAGCCTACTCGATGATTATTTAACTATTTAGCAAAAGTTTCCTGTGCTCTTGATGCCATCTTGATGCCATCCTGAATATACTACAAGCCATCCAATGTAGGCCGAAGCCCCTACACTTATGAGGCTGCCCCACAGGGCTTACAGCCCCCCATATGCGCACCAGGTATCTCCCATAGTATATTCAGGATGGCATGCGGAGGCTTAGGCCAGGAAGCCCACGATTAAGGGAGATACCGGTCTCCCGCCCCTAGGTATACAGGACATGGCTGAATATCCAACATAGACTCCCATCCGGGAGGCCAACACGCCAGAATAGGAACCAGAGGCCAGGAGGGATTGATCCTGAGACCACTTCCCTCCTAGGCAGGCGCCCTATCACTGGGATGGCCTCTAGTTCCGTTCAAAAAGCTTTAACAGTCTGTACATATGCTTTACTAAGGAAATTTTCCTGTAAAGTCTTTACTAGCCTTTTCTGTGCTAACTTCTCCATACAACTCCGTTTTAAACGAGTAAAGAGTCAAAACTATAGTACTTGTGAACACCTACACACTCACGCAATCAGATTCTGAGTTCGAGTCACGAGTCAGAATCGACAGATTTCCCTCTATCGCATATTTCTTAGTTTAAAACACGTACTAACTACTACTTAAAGCACTTTCTGTCAAAACTAGAAGCATGAGGTCGCTCTCCTCGTCGAACTTCACATTCTGGTGTCTTTCGACTCCCTTAAGGGTGATACTCCAACCCAAGCTAGGGGGCAGCTTGTCAAGCATGGCCCCAGCTAAGCTCCTGCCTAGCTTGTTAAGCTGCAGGGCAGCTTCCTTTACACAGTATAGAAAAATTCTCTTTGCAATTAGTTTTCACTGTACAGATCCATGTACAACACGACATTCACCCCCTCCAAACCTGCACATCCTCTGGTATGTGCCAATCCATCATTGACCCTCGTGGTCCTCCAAATCGTCTTCGCTCTCCTCGACCGCCTCAGATAGGTCTTCATTTGCTCCTGTCTGCTCTGAACTTAAGAACTCAGCTAACTCCACAGTCTCCCCTCTCTTCTTGAATAACTTCACTCGTTTCTCAGCAACTGGAAGTCTTAAGGGCGTGCCATCTAGCTCTTGCAAGGAATAAGTAGCATTCTGATGTACATCAGAGACAAGGTATGGACCAAACCACCTTCTCGAAAACTTTCGAACTGTAGAGTGTTGGTTCTCCAACGTGCTGTCGTATACCAACACCCAGTCTCCAACTTGTATCAGTTTTGGTCGAAGTCTATGAGTCTTATCAAACCTCTCCTTGTTCCCTAGTCGAACTGCCTTCAGCCGTCGCTGCGCTTCAGCGAGATCCTCCTCTCTACATTCTAGCTGTCTGATTCGTAGTGAGAGAAGCTGCACACGGTCCACATTGTCCTCCCATGGCAAGGTAGCCCAGGTAGGAAAGTCTTCTTCTGCTGGCATCATCGGTTTCTGCCCTAACATTAACTCAACAGGCATGTACCCTGTAGTAGAACAATGAGTTGTTCTATCTGCCCATAAAGCAAAAGGGAGTAATCTAGGCCACTCTCTATGCTTACCATCACACGCCTTCACCAAAGCCTGAACTATTGACGGATGTCCTCGCTCACTCTTGCCAATCCCCTCTGGATTCATCGCAGTGGTAAGCTTGAGCTTCACACCATATCGAGCAAAAAACTCTTTCGCTTCTGTACCACGTAGTTCTCCTCTATCTGCCCGTAGCCTTCCTACAGACCCATATCTACAGATAATATCCTCAAGAACAAACTTACATATCCCCTCTGTGGTCTTCGTTCTCAAAGCTCGTCCTTCTACAAAGTTGGAGAGATCCTCACGAGCCAAAACCAAATATCGCATGCCCCATAACCCCAGAGGCATTACCACCAAGTCGAGAACCCACTGGAAGTGAATGCAAGGCGGATAAGTTGGCACAAGACCGTCCCTATACCGGATCTTGGAGTAGAACTGACAATGCAAACAGGAGCTCACGTAGTTCACCACATCCTGGTACAGACCTTTCCACCAGTACCTCTCCTTCAACTTGGTGTAGGTAGCCCAAATCCCTCGATGTCCGGCCCATAAGGTATCATGGAACTCCTTCATTAGTTGCTGCTTAGTCTCTTGATCGTCCACTACCCGTATGAACATCCCATCTCTCCTCTGTGGTCGTCTCCAAAGATACCCATCATGCAGAAGATAGTTGTAAGCTTGTTTTCTTATCTCCCTGAACTCTACTTTGCTCCATCTCTCCTGCCTCTCCAACAAGCTCAAATAATATCCTATGTCACGAAGTCTACCTGTGTAAAGCTCCTCTCTAAACATCAACGGCTCCAAGTTTGTAGCCCGTCGATTAACCTGACATTGAGCATCCTGTCTCTCTTCTTCCTCAGCTTCTGAAATCATGACATCCTCATCCACAAATCGAGCCCTTGACAACATATCTGCAACCATATTCTCCTTTCCTTTTATATGCTTCAGCTCTGGATTCAAGCTTCTAATATATGCAATCCAACGTAACATTGCTATGTCTGGCGTGGTACAGTTGGATATCATGCCTAGTAGAGGTAGACAATCCGTTTCCAGGACTACATGAGCACCAATCAGAAACTCACGATCTGTCTTCATTGCTGTCACCGCTCCCCACAACTCACGCTTCACCTGAGGATAATCTCGTTGTCTGTCTGTCAAGATCCTAGCTCCAAACCTAGAGGTAAGCCGCAATCCATCCGCATCATCTTGACCTATCGCCCAGCCAATTGCCTTTGGGCTAGTATCTACTGTGACAATGACAGGTCTCTCACATCCATAGTCTACTCTTCTCAAAACAGGCGGAGACTGTAGAGCCTCCTTCAACCTATTCATAGCTTCTCGATGGACTGAGGTCCATATAAACCTCTTACCCTTCCTCAATAATGCATACAAAGGCTCAGCAACATGAGCATAATGAGGAATGGATAAACGATAAAATACACAAGCACCTAGAAAGCGTCGAACCTCTGTGATATTCCTACAGTCTGCCATCCTTGCTATGGCTTCAACCTTCTCGGGGTTTGGTCGTCTCCCAAAAGCGCCACACAGATGTCCAACCACTAAAATCTCAGACACGCCAAACTTGGACTTAGCTCCTGACAGGGTGAGATGTACCTCCTCCAGACGAGTCAAGATATGTTCTACATCCCTGATATGGTCTGCAACAAACCTTCTACATCCATTCGCAAGTACTGCTTCATCCTTGTCTTCAACCGCGCAACCCTTTATAGGAATATCATCTAGAAATGGAATGGTAACATCAGGCACAAACTCCCTTAGTACCTTATGCATCGCATTCTGCATATGAGCCACTGAGTTCGTCGCTCCTTGTGGAAGAGTACACATCCGCATCAATCCCAGGGGCGTACGCATAGTAGTTAAATCCCTACTCTCCACAGCCAGCTGGAATTGATCATAACCAGAATATAGATCTCCTATTGAATAGATAGCTCTCCCTGCAAATGCCTCTGCTACCTCTTCAATCACAGGACCCGTCCCAACGTTACGAATGGTTACGTTATTCGCAGGCTGTAGGTCTTGAATAAAACGCAAAGCTCCTGACTTCTTGGGCACAGTGAACCACCTGCTAGAATATGGCCCCATAGACGGCTCAAGTATCCCCATCTGTACCTTCTCCTTCAACAACTCGATGAGTTTAGGCAATAAAGCACGAGGAACTGGGATCGGTTTCAGGTCCCAAGGCACATGAGGGATTGTGAATATAACCATAGGTGCTATAACCTGCGGGTCCACACAACCTATCTCCTCTGCTGAAAAAGAGAATGCTTTACCATGCTTTACTACCATCTGTTCAAACACTGTCTTCTCGACCTCAATCAAGAATTCACCCCCTCCTATCTGGAGCTCCTTTAATGTCTCCTCAGTAAACTGGTGTCCTACTCGTCTATGATCACGCAATATAGGTTCAGTCCCCACTAACTGTACTTGCTGCTGGGAGTTAGCAGGTAGTTGAGCTGCTACCGGTCTTATCTTTCTCAGTACAGATTTGTATTTCGCATGGACGTCTGCTTCCTGAGGGAGTGCACACCAACAACTTGCTTCTCTCCCTTCATTATTCTGCATCGGATGAGGAAAGAACTGCAGGTATGTAGCAATCTCCTTATATATGTATCGAGAGTGGACAGGGATCACCACCACACTATTTTTCCCCTCCATCAATCTACTCACATTGTCTAACCAACCAACAGCTGACTGTACAGACATAAACTCTTCAAACAAACCAGAAACCACTTCGTCTTCAGATAGAACTCCTACACGCCACAACCCTGATACCTGTTTCACCATCCATCTTTTTGTATTTTCCTCCATATCTTCAACTCTTGTAAACCGACTCCACCCATCTGCCTCAAACATCAGCAATCCAGACTGCCAACTCTGTACACCACACATGTATCCAGACCTTTGTACATGTCTCGCTTCCAACCCTGACGGGACCTCAACAGTAGGTTCTACACCCCTGTCTTCCCGCTCTACAGGAGTGGATTGCGAAAAACCTTACATCTCTTCGTCTGAGAATCTCTAAGGGTTTGTCTGTTCCGCTCATGTCTTGAACGAACCGTCAAAAACTGTACTGAGTACTTGTCATCAGGACTCCGAACTCTAGCATAATGAGACCCATCGTTCATCACCTTTGTCTCCATCCGAACAGCGGTGATGTATGGTTGGCCCAGTATGACAGGATAGGAGGCAGATGACTGTACAAAGAAATGCTGATCAACCTCTACATCCCCAATCCTTATACGCATATTGGGACAAGCTCCGTATAACTCACCCTTTTGGTTATTTGCAGCTCGAAGCACCCAACCATGATTCCTTTCGATTGGCCACTGTCCCTTTTCATACACCTCCTTGGAAATGATGTTGATCTCCGACCCGTGATCCACAAGTGCAGGTACCGGCTCAGAAAGTCCTCCAAGCCGAACTTGCGTCTCTGTTGTCGCTCTTGCCCAGTGCTTCTCCTTGAAATCACTGTCTGCGCGTGACCCATCCTCTTCAAACTCTTCATCTTCATTCTCAATAACAGCAGGACCAGCAACCCATGCCTCATACTTATCATCTCCGAACTGATCAACACCAATAGCATCTACTGCTCCAACCATCTGACTACTTACTTATTCAGTCAATACCTGTCTCTTTCTCTTCATGATGTCTATTATCAACTCATGAAACTCTCTCTTTGCGATACCAAGCACTTCACGAAGAGTAAACTCAACTCTAGCATCCAAAATGCGTTGCTCTAGAACAGCACGCAAGTCTGTTGTTGTTTCGATGTCTGCCGCTAACTTGTAAGCTGGAGCTTTTCCCTTCTCCTGTGCTGTAAACCTCTTTCCCCGTACTCTATCTGTAGCAGTAGTCTCCTGTGGCAAATCCTGCACACCTTCCATAGGATCTACTGCAGGTGGTGGAGCTGTAGAGGTAGAAGGTATATCCTCTGCAGCAGGAAATCTTCCAGCTGGTACAGATGGTGATGGTTCCGCTGCTCTCCTCCTTGTAACCCTCCGACGGTCACTGTCCTCTGGTATTCCTGCATCTAAATCAGAAGCGTCCCGTCTTCTTTTGTCTTCGATCATGGCATCTTGTTCACCACTCGTCTCTAAAAACGCTCGAATAGAAGTTGCATCTACTGGGTCTCTCCATCCAGTAGCTCTCCTAATGCTTTCAGCACCTCTCTTCATCATTTCAACCGGAACCTCAACAGCCTGCTCAACCATAGTTGGATTAGAGCGCACCTCAACTCTCCCAGTATATACATCAGCCTCCGCAGAACCCGCAGTCATCGCTGTAGTATTCGCACCAGTAAGTGCTGGAAGAGAACTCCTCATTCCTCCTCTTCCAAAATATGTGTTCAGAGGCTGCCCAGTGGCGGTTAGATACAACCTGTTGTTCTGATAGTTGACTACGCCCTCTCGCAAGGCAACCGCCAAGTCTTGACAGTCTCCTCTGAGATGATCTGGACTATCGCACCAAATACATCTCCTGGTAAAGGTTCCTCCTACAGGTCGGACACCTGGTGCAACAGGTCGTTGATCTCTCCTTAAGTCTGCCATCTCAACCCTCAAATCTCTCAACTGTTGAGTAAGTTCTTCTATCAAGTTATGTTGATTTCGGTTCTCAACAGGTCGTTGCTGCTGTCTAGGTCCTCTTTGTGCTGGGATAGGTACTGCAGGCGCTTGAGGAACCACTTGGGGAACCACTATAGGTGCTTGAGGAATCACAATAGGTGCTTGAGGTATTGCAGGAGGAGCTACAGGAACATGAGGAGCTACTCTCTGCTCTGGCAAGGTCTCTGGCTGCAGTACCATCCTACCACGACGTTGTCTAGCAAGGGTAGATACTGCTTCTTCTACTCTCCTCCAATCAGTTGTAACTCCCCCTTCAGCCCCTCGATCAGCCAACATGAAACAAAGCCTATCTGCTGTGAACTCATCCAGAGCCCCTAAGAACAACTCTGTCTTCCTAGCATCCAGCGTCAACCTCTCTAGACCAGAAAGCTGAGAGTACCTCTTCTCAAATTCACGGATCACTTCATTCAATCCCATGGAACGTCCAGGCTGACGCTCTATCCAATCCATGAGAGTTCTTCTGGTGACTCTTTCAGAGTCCTCTTCTAGAAATTCTTCTCTCAGTGCACGTTCAAACAGAGTCCACCCACCTAAATGTCTTCTCTGTAAATTTCTAACCTTCTCTCTCAATTCAGGGACAACAGTCAACTCAAAGCTTAGTATTACCTCAACTTCAGGTGCCCTGACCAACTCCATTTCACCTACATACTCCCGCAGGTACCTAGTAACATCTCTTCCATCAAATCGCCCACATCGACCAACAATTGCTTGTAATGCCTTCGTAGATTTCTGCTCAGCTCCTCCAATTGCAGGCTGTTGTTGAATCAAGGCAGCCAACGCTTGAAGAACCTGAGACGTGTCTATGGCGGGCTGTGCTGCTGCTGTTGGAATCGCCGTAGGTCCTCCTTGAGAGCCAATTCCATCCTGACCAGGAGTCCCTTGGACAGGAGCACCCTGAGCAGCAGCCGCACCCTGTACAGCAGCACTGTGATCCATTTTCCACCCAATCTAGCCAATTCTCCAAATCGATCACCCCAATTGCTCTCAGTGGAAGCACAAGATGTCGTGGTGAGAGTCTTTCTTGGGGAGGGCGGACCTCCTGACTGTGATAGATCAAAGAGAAATGACCAGAAAAGAAGATAGGTCGCTGCAGACGATGAAATCTCAAAGCACAGCCTCTTGTGCCCACCAATTGCAAAACAAACACTCAATCATGCACTCATGTACACAAATATATCTCTCCGGAGTAGAAATGGCTTTATTTCAGTGTCAACTACTTCACTGTTAAGAAAATATCTCTCTCCTCCTCTCCTAAGTCCTTCTCAGCTGAAAATTCCAAGGAATTTGATCTTACGACAACCAAAGCCTTGTCAAAAACGATCTCCTTCAAATAAACCACCTCTGTCCGTTCAATTCTCCTGCCTCCAAACCCCAACTGTATATCAAATGAAGCTTCAACCTCCAAACGTTTGTCTGTCCCTCTGTCACGATCTCCCCGTCCACCTTCTCAATTCTGTCCAGAAAATTTGATCCTCACTCAGCCTCCAAGCTTCTCAGCGTCTCCTCTCCTCAATCCCTAATTCTGTCAAGAAAATCGATCCTCACTCAGCCTCCAAGCTTCTCAGCGTCTCCTCTCCTCAATCCCTAATTCTGCTCCTTTTTCCTCCTTCTGCCTCAGTTCTCTCAGAAAGCTCCCTTGAAAAGTGTCCCCGATCTCCAGCCGCCGCAGGTATTAAACCTAAAAGTTAAGGCCCCAGCTTAAGCTGCCCCCCTGCTGTCCTTATAAGTGCAGTCACTTATCACAAGCAGGGCCCTAGCTTAAGCTGCCCCCCTGCTGTCCTTATGCGTACAAAGCATTTTTTACAAAGTTGACCCTTTTTTAATATAAGTTTCGCAGTTGTCTCTACAAACTCTATCTCTACACTGATAAAGGTTCACATAACCTCTTTCCCCACCGCAAGCCTACTCGATGATTATTTAACTATTTAGCAAAAGTTTCCTGTGCTCTTGATGCCATCTTGATGCCATCCTGAATATACTACAAGCCATCCAATGTAGGCCGAAGCCCCTACACTTATGAGGCTGCCCCACAGGGCTTACAGTCCCCCCATATGCGCACCAGGTATCTCCCATAGTATATTCAGGATGGCATGCGGAGGCTTAGGCCAGGAAGCCCACGATTAAGGGAGATACCGGTCTCCCGCCCCTAGGTATACAGGACATGGCTGAATACCCAACATAGACTCCCATCCGGGAGGCCAACACGCCAGAATAGGAACCAGAGGCCAGGAGGGATTGATCCTGAGACCACTTCCCTCCTAGGCAGGCGCCCTATCACTGGGATGGCCTCTAGTTCCGTTCAAAAAGCTTTAACAATCTGTACATATGCTTTACTAAGGAAATTTTCCTGTAAAGTCTTTACTAGCCTTTTTTGTGCTAACTTCTCCATACAACTCCGTTTTAAACGAGTAAAGAGTCAAAACTATAGTACTTGTGAACACCTACACACTCACGCAATCAGATTCTGAGTTCGAGTCACGAGTCAGAATCGACAGATTTCCCTCTATCGCATATTTCTTAGTTTAAAACACGTACTAACTACTACTTAAAGCACTTTCTGTCAAAACTAGAAGCATGAGGTCGCTCTCCTCGTCGAACTTCACATTCTGGTGTCTTTCGACTCCCTTAAGGGTGATACTCCAACCCAAGCTAGGGGGCAGCTTGTCAAGCATGGCCCCAGCTAAGCTCCTGCCTAGCTTGTTAAGCTGCAGGGCAGCTTCCTTTACACAGTATAGAAAAATTCTCTTTGCAACTAGTTTTCACTGTACAGATCCATGTACAACACGACACCGTGCTGGTAATAAAGGAAGGAAGAAGAACTATAGAACAAACACACGGAAGGAACGAGACTTGTTAGAGATCCACCACCATTCATGAGCTCTCTAAAATTAGAAGCACAGAAAATACTTTTAAAAATATTTTCCACGTCCACTTGTAAGATAACTCAATTGGATGTATGTCCAAGAGAGTTCTAATGCCGATAAACTCACAACTTCTAAGCATTGCTACTCCAAATTGATGTGGACAAAGGTGGTCTGGAAAAGTATCTTGAATTGAAGAACAATGACACGACTAATAAGTCGTAAAAGAATCTCACCGATGACTATCAGTCGAATCCCTCCGCCATCCTTCATCATGATCAAAGGTCTAGGTGCTGTAAACCCTCCGCGGTCCTAACGATCAACTACCCCCCGATCTCTTAACCTCCACGATCGTCATCCACGAATCTGCAACTGTCGGGCCTGTCTCTCACTCAGGGGTCACCTCTGATGGCTTTGATGGAAGCACACCATGAATCTTGAAGGGAAAAATGCTAAGTTCACTCTCATTCATACACCCACAAACTTATCAACTAAAATCTCCATAATCTCATCCACTAAAATCCTCCATTCTAACGACGTCTCTCAAGTTCTCACATGCTAAAAATGTCCCACACTCTCTATATTACTCAAGTTGTCATTACGACAATGTGAAAACAAGGATGAGGAGCTCTTCTCTACTCCTCTATTTATACATTCTAGGTTTTTACTTTGGTACCCTCCGGTAACTCAGCCGTAACTACTTTTACCGGGTTTTACTAAGATATTACTTAAGGTAAAAGCATTGATCACATGGACTTTTTACCTTTTCACATGGGCTTATTCCTTCAAAGTCAACAACTTCTAGAAGGATTCTGGAATATTCTCAAGGAATCTCGAATTTCCACCCCCCCTCTACACTAGGACCCACTAAAAAGGAAACATGTGGAATCTCTTCTTGTTTTTAATGCTCACAAAGTCCACAACTTTAAACCAACCACTAATATCAAGTCAAAAAGGAGATAAGGGATACTTTCCACCCCCTTTCTACCTTTTAGACAAGATGACAAGATAGTAGTGCTCACTCTTTAGCAAATATCTGAATTCTGCCAAAAGTACAGCTAAGTTTAACCATAACTAACTTTTAGCTAGTCATGACTAACTTGATATCTCCTAAAAGTACTTTGGCAGCAAATAAACATTCTCAACACTTAGTTAGAACTAAACACCTTACTAATAGACAAACTTCCTATGTGTAACATAGGTCGTTACATTTTACCCCCGGACTAAATTTTCGCTCCGTCCTCGGAGTGAAGAGAGAACTTCTGTCGATGAAACAACTTCAACTTGTCATGGTTGACCCGATCGAATCTCCTTCCTCCCAGCTCCTGAAGGTCATATGTGAAGTTGCTCCACACCTTATCTACAACAAAAGGACCAAAATATCTCGGAAGAAACTTCTTCCTAGCCCTCTTGAATCTGATAGCATCATACAACATAACCCAATCTCCGACTTGAAAAGGTTTTACCTCCCTCTTGCCCAACCGTTTGTCGTAACTCTTCTTTTGATACGCCTGAGCTCGTTCCATCCGGATCATTGCTACCGCTCGGGTCTCTTCCAACTCCATGAGTTGCTCCCTTCTTGATCTGACCACGTCTTCTCCTCTCGACCTCTTCAACTTTCGTTGAATAGTTTGAAAAGTATCCAATTCGAATTGGATCGGCAACTTGGACTCCACTCCATAAACCAGTCGAAATGGGGAGTATCCAGTAGAAGTCTTTGTTGTCGTTCGATACTCCCATAAGATGGCATGTAGCCTCTTATCCCAAGTATGTTTCGCAGTCTCAACACCAGCATCTTTGGCGAGCATCATACAAAGTGTAAGATTGGTCTTCTCCGCAAGACCATTAGCATTTGGTTTGTATGAGGTCGTTACTCGTGGCTTGATAGAAAAGTGTTGTAGCATAGCAGTAGTCATGCTCCCTACAAACTCTCCTCCTCTATCTGAGACCAACTCTAACGGACATCCAAATCTCGTGATGATCCTCTCCCATAGGAATCTACCGACTTCTGTTTCATTGGTCTCTCTCAAAGGTCTAGCCTCTACCCACTTGGTACAATAGTCAGTGGCGACTACAATGTATCTATTGCCTCGAGGTGTCTTATTAAGAGGACCTACAAAGTCAATACCCAACTTCTCAAACGGCCCTAATATTGGAATTGATCTTAACGGAGGTGTTCTAGTAGACTTCAGAGCAAATGCTTGACATACGTCGCAAGTTTTGCAATAGTCTAAACACTCCTTGAAAATCCCTCTCCAATGATAACCCGCATCCAAAATCTTGAAAGCTGTTATCTTACCAGCAAAGTGACCTCCGCAAACAGTGCCATCGTGAAACTCGTGCATCAGCTTGAACGCCTCCTTCTGACCAACTGCTCTCCTTAGTAACCCATCTGCTCCTTGATGAAACAGAATTCCCTCCACCATGGTGTAAGGTTTGCATCTCTTGATCAACGCGTTACGTTCTCGGGTATGCATACCTTCTGGAAAAGAGCCATCTACAAGAAAACTCCAGATTTCCTTGTACTCGTTCGGTATCTCCTCGATGCTTGTGATGGTCATCAGATGCTCGTCTGGAAATGAATCATCAAACGGTTCTTCTCCCTCATCATCATAAGCCCTTGACAAAAGATCAGCATTCGCATGCTTCTTCCCTGGTCTATCTTCGATCACATAATCGTATTCTGTTAGAAGGATCTTCCAACGAGCAATACGACCTTCGGCATTAGGCTTATTAAAGATATACTTTAAAGCCTTGTGATCTGTGACTATGGAAAATTTCCCTCCTAGCAAGTAGTGTCGAAATTTCTTCAATCCAAAGATCACTGCTAATCCTTCTCGTTCAGTCACGGAGTAATTCTTCTCCGCTGGAACCATCTGCCTACTAGCATAAGCTATAGGATGATCATGCCCATCTCCATCTAGCTGACTTAATGTACATCCGATTGCTACATTGGAGGCATCCGTATACAGAATAAATGCTTTACTCCACTCAGGTTTAGCAAGTATAGGAGCTGTCACTAATGCCTTTTTCAGCTCCTCAAATGCTTCCTTTGCTTTCTGATCATGCACTATCAAGTCAAAATCAACTCCCTTCTTCATGTACATAGTCAAAGCTATTGCTTTGTTTGAGAAGGAAAAGACAAACCTACGATAATATCCAACCATGCCAAGAAACTGCCTCAACTTTGTCAAGTTGATCGGAAATGGAAGATCCACAATCTTCTTCACCTTCTCAGGATCTACCGCAATCCCATTCTTGGAAATGATGTGCCCTAACAGCAGACCTTCTTCGCAGCCAAAGATGCACTTCTCTGGATTTAGAGAAGCGTTGGCTTGCTCCAACCGCTGCAAAACTTTGATCACATGATCAAAGTGGTCCTCCTTTCGTCCGTACACACAGAAATCGTCAATGAAATCCCGAACAAACTTCCCTATGAATGGTTCAAACACCTTGTTCATGAACCTCTGAAACGTGGCCGGAGCATTACACAGTCCGAATGGCATCACTCGAAATGCAAATGTTCCCCAAGGAGTAGTGAAAGTAGTCAACTGTTGGTACTCCTGTGCTATCTTGATCTGGTTGTATCCACTATAACCATCACCAAAGCTGTACCACTCATGACCGGCAACTTCCTCCAAAATCTCATCTATAAATGGTAGAGGATAATAGTCCTTCTTGGTAACTGCATTCAGCTTCTTATAGTCTATGCACACTCGCAGCTTACCATTCTTCTTCTTGACAATCACAATGGGTGAAACCCATTCTGAGTTCTCCACCTCATAGATGAAACTCGCCTCCTTCAACTTGTCTATCTCCTCCTTGACCATCATTGCCGTTGTAGGATTGACCCTTCTCTGCTTCTGTCGAACTGGTCTTGCGTTCTCCTCCAATTCGATTCGATGAGTCTCGAGGGTCACCTCCTTCAAATCCTTGTAGCTGAAAGCAAACACATGGATATATTTTCGAAATATATCTAGGAATCTACTTTTCTCTTCTTGAGTGACATTGATACCAAACTTCAGGGTAGAGAGTCTTCTCACAATCTCTGCCTCACTCAACTCTTCTTTGTCAGGATCTTTCTCCACTGCTGGTCGAGGCAACAAGTCAATAGCACTAAGCTGATGTACTGATTCGTCTCGACCAAATCCTTCATCCTCAGACGAGGATTCTTGGTCGTAAGAATCCCCAGTATCTACTTCCGAGACACTCTGATCATCCTCCGTATCAGATTCCCAGTAGTCACTAGTGAGTCTATCAGAGTCAGAAGTCACAACTCCAACACCCGAGAGAGGAACTATCACTCTATGATCTCTAGGCCCAATTCGTAAGTATCCCTTGTGCCACCTATCCGTGGTGCGCACAGCTCTCAACCAAGGCCTACCTAGGAGCAAATCATAACTAGAGTCCTTTAACACTTGAAAGGACATCAATGTTTGAACTCCCATCACAGACACGACCACCTTCTCTAACACACCAAGAGGTCTTACCCGTTGCTTGTTAGCCATCCCCACGACAATGCTAGCCGGGCGAGTTGGTTCCATTCCCAACTTCTTCATCAACCTCTCCGATATGGCGTTTACAGCCGACCCTCCATCCACCAATACGTCAGAGACGTAGTGACCATTCAATCGGACTTCAATCTTTGAAGCCCTAGTGCATACCTCTGAAGCATGCACATCCACCACACCAACTCCCACTGACTTTGATGTCTTGCTCTTGGGTTTCTTCTTCTTGCTTCTCTTAGAACTCAGTCCTCCTCTGAGTTCCCTTCGTAAGCTGGGATTAAGTGCGATCAGTTGTCCAACAGTGATGTTGGCTTTCTGAGCACCCACATCTTCAACCACATCATATCCCGCTTGGGAAGATGAAATGGTGAAATCCGCCATCCCCAGCTTCCTTCTTGGCTCCCTTGGTGTACTCGAAACATTACTCGAACGAGTACTTCTACTTGCTGACTCCTCCATGAAAACCGGTTCATCAGAAAATCGAGTTCTTTTTCTTTCTTGAGCTAAAAGCTCCACCGGTGCATGAGAAGAGTTTGAACTCTCTCCTTTCTCGTAGATGGGATCTCGCACGACATCGATAGTAGCCACCCCTTTGTCTCGTCCTTGTGATGGATTTCCTCCACCCACATTCATTCTGACAGCTTCGGCACCTCTTGCTCCGTTGTTAGGACAATTTCGCTGGAAATGAGAACCTCCACACGTCCAACAAGTGATTCCTCCAAAGTTACCTTGGTTGCCTCCAAAGTTACCTTGATTTCCTCGGTTGGGATTGTTGTCGTAACCTCTTTGACCTCCTCCTCCACCTTTGTTCCTCCATTCTCGTAACTGCACCACATTTATCTTGAGATCCGCAAGAGTGTCAGTGATGCTCTTCAGCTCGGCATGAAAATCAGAGGTGGCAGTAGACATCGTTGTTGGGACAAACGGTCTTGGCACCACCGTTGGAGTAGGAGCTGACGTTGAAGCAATCACCAATTGTGATGGTGCAGGTGCGATCGTTGTGGCTACACCAGGAGTCGGAGTTGACACCAGAGCAGCATGATGAGGTTGGATGATATCTCCTTCATCCAAACTCTCTTCCATATTTGTCGCTATCTTGATGGCCTCCGCTTTGGTTGCTGGCTTCTCGTACCTCACTTGGGTTCGAATTGAAGGTCTCAACCCTCCCACCAAGTTCTTGGTCAGCACTGCTCCAATCCCCGCCATCGTTAGTTCCACATTGTCTCCACTCTTCCGTAGGACCGTCCGAAACCGTTGCTCCAACTTATCCACCCTTTCGGCATATTGCCGAACTTTCTCGTCGTCACGTTGCTTCAAATGAGTAAGCTCCACCATGAGCTTCTCATAACTCTCTTCTGGAAGAAATTCTTCGATGAGTGCATTACTCAACGTCTCCCATGTGTCCTCAACTGCACCAGGTGTCTGGCTCTTCACTCGGTCTTCATACCACGTAAGAGCAAAATCTTCTAAAAACTCTGGCAGTAACAACACCCATTCTTCCTTCCTTCTCACGTTGTTTCCGATGCAACCCCTTTTGAAGTCTCGAACAAACGGTTCTACATCTTCATTGTCCTTCCCATGAAACACGGGTAGCTTTCCCATCTTGTAACTACTCTTTCTACTCTTCTAATCGTCGTGCAATAACTACTCGCTAAAAGAGTACGAACATCACCAATTCCATTCGCGAATAATCTACCATAGGTAAAATGAAAGGAAATGGTTGTAACAACACCTCTTGTGCCATCTCTTCCCCCAAGGTAATCATGAGTCTGAGTCGCATCACCGCCTTCTCCACCATCCGAATGACGATCTCCATCACAACTCAGCCGAGTCCTCCTTTGAAGTCGACAACTTCTCCGTCTCAGCTCTTTGAGTCTCGTCCAACTTCTCGACTACGGACGTAAGTAGGGCGGCCACATCGACGCACTTGTGTCCTCTTGATAGATCACCCACTCCACAACTTGGACAAGGATCTTCGCCTAGAAGATGAATTGGCGCTGGTGACGATGGACCCACTCGAAGACTCAAATCAGTAAACTCCCGCTTCCCTTTAGCTCTCTCGGTTCTGATTCTAGTTGGACAATTCACTACTTTGTGTCCCAACCCTCTACAGAAATAACACCACAAGTCGGTTTCTACTCTTCTCCTCGGCGATTCTACTTGAGGTTTAGTACTAGGGTTTTCAAACTCGACGATAATCTCTCTCGAACTTTCTCCGACACTTACTATGACATCTAAACCTTGAGGAAGGTTTCTAAGTCTAACTTTCCAATCTTTTGAATTTCCACTCATGTTGCACCTTCTCAACCATTAAGTGGACAAAATATCATAGAGGAAAATAATTCTACATTACTTTCTTAACTCTTCCGAGCTTTATATTAGAAATCGTGCATTATACATGCGATACACGAAATAAAATCTAATCTAATATTAACTATCAAAGATATGATCCTCCTCACCCTCGTTTGTACTCATCACAACAGACATCTTGAACTCACTCTTGTAAGGATCCAACTCTATTTCACCAGGAGCATTCGTGGCCTCCATAGTGAATGATGCTTTAAACTCGACTTTCTTCAAATCTGTGCCAATTGTCGCGGAAGCTTCTTCGTATAGAGTAAAGAGGGCACCCCAAGTGCTATAGATGCGTGTTCGTAACTCATCTATACTTAACTTGGGCTTCTCCGTCTCTGTTCGAACTCCTAAACGTCTCTTCTTCCACCTCGTCATTCGAACTGGATTCCCCATGACGTATCTTCAAGACCTCCTTGTATGCCGAAACGTATCTCTCTTAGTTGGTAAGAGATCTCTCCAAGATTTTTGTGGTCTCCAGTAGCTCAACCTCCAAGCTACTAAATCATGAAGTTTCAACAGAAACTTCTCTAATCAGAAGAGATGGTGATGACTGTACAAATTTTCAGAGAACTGAAATTTGTATATTTTCACTTCCCTCATGGTTGTCAACCCCCTCCACTTTGAAAAATCCTTTCTCCCTCTTCAGACCTCATCTTTTCATGATTTCTTTTGTCCTGGATAGCTTATCAGCCACTCTAAAACACTGGAAAGTTTCTCAGGAAAATAAAATTCACAGAAAATCTGACACTGACTGTAAACTTTTTCCAGAGAACAGAATTCCTCAACTCTCACGAATAGACCCCCTCAACTTTGAAAAATCATTGCTCCCTCTCTAGACCACCTTTTCCTATGATTCCTTTTGTCTTAGATAGGTTATCAGCCAATCTAAAACACTGGAAAGTTTCTCAGGAAAATAAAATTCACAGAAAAGTTGACAGCGACTGTACAAATTTTCCAGAGAGCAGAATTTCTAAACTCACAAATTTCTCTCCTCTAATAACTTTTCTCTCCTCCTTCTCTACAACTCTTGTTGCACCTCCTTTCAACTCTCCTCAAACCCTTTCTAAGTGAACAAGATGTAAAGAATGACTTCGAACGCGTCATATATCACTACGGGATACACGAAAGGTTCTAACGTTGCTAACATCGCGTTAGCTCTCTCTCCTCCCAACGTTCTCTCCATGTGCTCTCTCATAATCTCCTTTTGTCGAATATAGAACTGAACTCTAAACATCGTTCAACGATCCCTTCAAGTGAGGTCCCGGCAACGGAACCAAAAATGTAAACCCTCCGCGGTCCTAACGATCAACTACCCCCCGATCTCTTAACCTCCACGATCGTCATCCACGAATCTGCAACTGTCGGGCCTGTCTCTCACTCAGGGGTCACCTCTGATGGCTTTGATGGAAGCACACCATGAATCTTGAAGGGAAAAATGCTAAGTTCACTCTCATTCATACACCCACAAACTTATCAACTAAAATCTCCATAATCTCATCCACTAAAATCCTCCATTCTAACGACGTCTCTCAAGTTCTCACATGCTAAAAATGTCCCACACTCTCTATATTACTCAAGTTGTCATTACGACAATGTGAAAACAAGGATGAGGAGCTCTTCTCTACTCCTCTATTTATACATTCTAGGTTTTTACTTTGGTACCCTCCGGTAACTCAGCCGTAACTACTTTTACCGGGTTTTACTAAGATATTACTTAAGGTAAAAGCATTGATCACATGGACTTTTTACCTTTTCACATGGGCTTATTCCTTCAAAGTCAACAACTTCTAGAAGGATTCTGGAATATTCTCAAGGAATCTCGAATTTCCACCCCCCCTCTACACTAGGACCCACTAAAAAGGAAACATGTGGAATCTCTTCTTGTTTTTAATGCTCACAAAGTCCACAACTTTAAACCAACCACTAATATCAAGTCAAAAAGGAGATAAGGGATACTTTCCACCCCCTTTCTACCTTTTAGACAAGATGACAAGATAGTAGTGCTCACTCTTTAGCAAATATCTGAATTCTGCCAAAAGTACAGCTAAGTTTAACCATAACTAACTTTTAGCTAGTCATGACTAACTTGATATCTCCTAAAAGTACTTTGGCAGCAAATAAACATTCTCAACACTTAGTTAGAACTAAACACCTTACTAATAGACAAACTTCCTATGTGTAACATAGGTCGTTACAGTGCCCCCAATACGTAAGCTATAGAATGCGGAATATGTCCTTGAGTTACTGCTACTACTACTTGAAAAAGCTCAGTGAAACCACTAGAGAGTCGTCTGTCTGAAAAATAATCCCGTAGGTGCTCGTAGACCATCCTAGATAAACTTCTAGAAGATAGACGTGGAGCTATACACAAGGTCTCAAAAATCATTGTGTTTGGCTGTTGTGTTTGGAAAACACAACGAAGTGATTGTCTCCTAGTAGAACATGTCATTGACGGAGGATGCAATGCTCTAGCAGCTCTAATATACTCTCCAACTTGATCTAACATCCTACATCATCATATGCGAACAGAACAGAAGATGAGACGTCACGTTGTCGGAGCGAGAGTCTTTCTTGAGGAGGGCGGACCTCCTGACTGTGACCGATCAAAGAAGAGATCAGAAGAGAAAGACAAGTAGTCGCTGACGATGAGATCTCCAAAACCCCGCTTCTTGCGTCCACCAATTACAAAAACAAGCACTCAAACACACCTTGGGTACACAGATAGGTCTCTCAAAATTCAATTAACTTTATTTCAGTGTCGGTTGCACCATCAATTTCTCCAACTATACAGAAAATCTCCCTCTTCTTCTCCTGTGCACCTCTCTCTCCCGTCAAGCCAAAAGTCTACCCAGTACGTCTCAATCCGGACCTAATAGAGAAATTCAGGTCCCTGAATCTTATTCCTCTCCTTGCCCAACTGAAACTCTTGGAAATCTGATCCAACGTCGATCAAAAGTCCTCTGTAGATTTTCAAACGATCTCTCTCAATAGAACTGTCTCCTGAGAGTAATTTCTCCCCAGAACAGTTTATTTAAACAACGTCCAAGCCTAAAACTCATGTCTCTCTCCCTTACGATGCTCTCCCAATTCAATCTATGAGCAATTTGACCTTCTCCAGCCTCCTAGCTTCTCCTGCGTGTCCTCAACCCCCAAATCCCTAATCCTCTTCCTTCTGCTTCAGTTCTCTCAGAAAAATCCCTTGAAAAAGTGTCCCCGATCCCAAGCCGCCGCAGGTATTTAACCTAAAAGTTAAGGCTCCAGCTTAAGCTGCCCCCCTGCTGTCCTTATAAGTGCACTCACTTATCAGAAGCAGGGCCCTAGCTTAAGCTGCCCCCCTGCTGTCCTTATGTGTACAGAGCTTTATTTACAAAGTTGGCCCCTTTTTAAAACAAGTTTCACAGTTGTCTCCACAAACTCTACCCCTTCACTAATAAAGGTTCTCATAGCCTCATTCCCCATCTTAAGCTGACTCAATGGTTATTTAACAAATTAACAAAAGTTGCCTATGCTCTTGATGCCATCCTGAATATACTACAAGCCATCCAATGTAGGCCGAAGTCCCAACACTTATGAGGCTGTCCCACAGAGGCTGCCCCACAGGGCTTACAGCCCCCCCATATGCGCATCAGGTATCTCCCATAGTATATTCAGGATGGCATGCGGAGGCTTAGGCCAGGAAGCCCACGATTAAGAGAGATACCGGTCTCCCGCCCCTAGATATGCAGGAAGTGGCTGCATATCCAACATAGACTCCCTTCCGGGAAGCCAACATGTCAGAATAGGAATCAGAGGCCAGGAGGGATTGATCCTGAGACCACTTCCCTCCTAGGCAGGCGCCCTATCACTGGGATGGCCTTTGGTTCCGTTCAAAAAGCATTTACCGTCTGTACATATGCTTTACTAAGGAAATCTTCCTGTAAAGTCTTACTAGCTTTCTCTACGCTAACTTCTTTATACAACTCCGTTTTAAACGAATAAAGAGTCAAAACTATAGTACTTGTGAACACCTACACACCTACGCAATTAGATTCTGAGTTCGAGTCACGAGTCAAAATTGACAGATTTCCCTCTTTCGTATATTTCTCAGTTTAAAACACGTGCTAACTATTACTTTAAGCACTTTCTGTCAAAACTGGAAGCACGAAGTCGCTCTCCTCGTCGAGCTCTGCATTCTGGTGTCTTTCGACTCCTTTAGGGTGATATTCCAACTCAAGCTAGGGGGCAGCTTGTCAAGCACCACCCCAGCTTAGCTCCTGCCCAGCTTGATAAGCTACAGGGCAGCTTCTTTTACACAACAAAGAAAAGATCTCTTTGCAACTAGTTTTCACTGTATAGACCCATGTACAACACGACATTCACCCCTCCAAACCTGCACATCCTCTGGTATGTGCCAATCCGTCATCGATCGTCGTGGTCCTCCAAATCGTCTTCGCTCTCCCCGACCGTCTCAAAAAGATCTTCATTTGCTCCTGTCTGCTCTGAACTTAAGAACTCAGCTAGCTCCACAGTCTCCCCTCTCTTTTTGAATAGCTTCACTCGTTTCCCAACAACTGGAAGTCTTAAATGCGTGCCATCTAGCTCTTGCAAGGAATAAGTAGCATTCTGATGTACATCTGAGACAAGATACGGGCCAAATCACCTTCTCGAAAACTTTCGAACTGTAGAGTGTTGGTTCTCCAATGTGCTGTCATATACCAACACCCAGTCCCCAACTTGTATCAGTTTTGGCCGAAGTCTATGAGTCTTATCAAACCTCTCCTTGTTCCCAAGTCGAGCCACCTTCAGCCGTAGCTGCGCTTCAGTGAGGTCCTCCTCTCTACATTCTAGCTGTCTGATTCGTAGTGAGAGCCTGTGCCAATCCTTACACGCATATTGGGACAGGCTCCGTATAACTCACCCTTTTGGTTATTTGCAACTCGAAGCACCCAACCATGATTCCTTTCGATTGACCACTGTCCCTTCTCATACACCTCCTTGGAAATGATGTTGATCTCCGACCCGTGATCCACAAGTGCAGGTACTGGCTCAGAAAGCCCCCCAAGTCGAATCTGCATCTCAGTTGTCGCTCTTGCCCAGTGCTTTTCCTTGAAATCGCTGTCTGCGCTTAACCTATCCCCCTCAAACTCTTCATCTTCGATCTCAATAACAGCAGGACCAGCAACCCATACTTCATATTCATCATCTCTGAATCCATCAACACCAATAGCATCTACCACACCAACCATCTGACTGCCTACTTGTTCAGTCAATACTTGTCTCTTTCTCTTCATGATGTCTATTATCAACTCATGAAACTCTCTCTTCGCGATATCCAGTACCTCACGAAGAGTAAACTCAACTCTAGCATCCAAAATGCGTTGTTCTAGAACAACACGCAAGTCTGTTGTGGTTTCGATGTCTGCCGCTAACTTGTAAGCTGGAGCTTTCCCCTTTTCCTGTGCTGTAAACCTTTTCTCCCGAACTCTATCCGTAACAGTAGGCTCCTGTGGTAAATCATGTACACCTTCCATATGGTCTACTGTAAGTGGTGGTGCTGTAGAGATAGAAGGTATATCCTCTGCAGCAGGAGATCTACCAGCTGGTACAGTTGGTGATGGTTCTGTTGCTCTCCTCCTCGTAACTCTCCGACGATCATCGTCGTCTGGTACCCCTGCGTCTAGGTCGAAAGCATCTCGTCTTCTCTTGTCTTCCACCATAGCATCTTGTTCGCTACTCGCTTCTAAAAAAGCTCGAATAGAAGTTGCATCTACTGGGTCTCTCCACCCAGTAGCTCTCCTAATGCTTTCTGCACCTCTCTTCATCATTTCAACTGAGACCTCATTAGCCTGCTCAACCATAGTTGGATTAGCGCGCACCTCAACCTTCCCTGTATAGACATCAGCCTCTGCAGAACCCGCAATCATCGCTGTAGTATTCACACCAGTAAGTGCTGGAAGAGAACTCCTCATTCCTCCTCTCCCAAAATACGTGTTAAGAGGCTGCCCCGTAGCGGTTAAATACAGCCTGTTATTCTGATAATTGACTACGCCCTCCCGTAAGGCAACCGCCAAGTCTTGACAGTCTCCTCTGAGATGATCTGGACTATCGCACCAAATACATCTTCTGGTAAAGGTTCCTCCTACAGGTCGAGCACCTGGTGCAACAAGTCGTTGGTCTCTCCTCAGGTCTGCCATCTCAACCCTCAAATCTCTCAGCTGTTGAATGAGTTCTTCTATCAAGTTATGTTGATTTCGGTTCTCAACAGGTCGCTGCTGTTGTCTAGGTCCTCTCTGTGCTGGGATAGGTACTGCAGGCGCTTGAGGAACCACTTGAGGAACCACTATAGGTGCTTGAGGAATTACTATAGGAGTTTCTAGAAGAGGACTCTGAAAGAGTCACTAGAAGAACTCTCATGGATTGGATAGAGCGTCAGCTTGGACGTTCCATGGGATTGAATGAGGTAATTCGTGAGTTTGAGAAGAGGTATTCTCAGCTTTCTGGTCTAGAGAGATTGACGCTGGATGCTAGGAAGACGAAGTTGTTTTTGGGGGCTCTGGATGAGTTCACAGCAGATAGACTTTGCTTCATGTTGGCTGATCGAGCAGCTGAAGGAGGAGTTACATCTGATTGGAGGAGAGTGGAGGAAGCGATATCTACTCTTGCTAGGCAACGTCGTGGTAAGATGGTGTTGCAGCTAGAGACCTTGCCAGAGCAGAGAGTAGCTCCCTCAGGTTCCTGTAGCTCCTCCTACAGGAACCTGAGGAGCTACTCTCTGCTCTGTGCATGTTCAAACAGAGTCCATCCACCTAAATGTCTTCTCTGTAAAACTCTAACCTTCTCTCTCAGTTCAGGGACAACAGTCAACTCAAAGCTTAGAATTACCTCAACTTCAGGTGCTCTGACCAACTCCATCTCGCCCACATACTCCCGCAAATACCTAGTAACATCTCTTCCATCAAATCGTCCACATCGACCAACAACTGCTTGTAGCGCCTTCGTGGATTTTTGCTCACCTCCTCCAACTGCAGGCTGCTGCTGAATCAAGGCAGCCAACGCCTGAAGAATCTGAGATGTATCTATGGCAGGTTGTGCTGCTGCTGGAACCACCGTAGGTCCTCCTTGAGAACCAATTCCATCCTAATCAGGAGTCCCTTGGACAGGAGCACTCTGAGCAACAGCACCTTGTACAGCAGCCCTGTGATCCATTTTCTCTCTCAATCTAGTCAATTCTCCACTCAATCACCCCAATAACTCTCTGTGGAAGCACCAGATGTCGGAGCGAGAGTCTTTCTTGGGGAGGACGGACCTCCTGACTGTGATCGATCAAAGAAGAGACCAGAAGAGAAAGACAAGTAGTCGCTGACGATGAGATCTCCAAAACCCCGCTTCTTGCATCCACCAATTACAAAAACAAGCACTCAAACACACCTTGGGTACGCAGATAGGTCTCTCAAAATTCAATTAACTTTATTTCAGTGTCGGCTGCACCATCAATTTCTCCAACTATACAGAAAATCTCCCTCTTCTTCTCCTGCGCACCTCTCTCTCCCGTCAAGCCAAAAGTCTACCCAGTACGTCTCAATCCGGACCTAATAGAGAAATTCAGGCCCCTGAATCTTATTCCTTTCTTTGTCCAACTGAAACTCTCGAAAATCTGATCCAACGTCGATCAAAAGTCCTCTGTAGATTTTCAAACGATCTCTCTCAATAGAACTGTTTCCTGAGAGTAATTTCTCCCCAAAACAGTTTATTTAAACAACGTCCAAGCCTAAAACTCCTGCCTCTCTCCCTTACGATGCTCTCCCAATTCAATCTGTGAGCAATTTGACCTTCTCCAGCCTCCTAGCTTCTCCTGCGTGTCCTCAACCTCCAAATCCCTAATCCTCTTCCTTCCGCTTCAATTCTCTCAGAAAAATCCCTTGAAAAAGTGTCCGCGATCCCAAGCCACCGCAGGTATTTAACCTAAAAGTTAAGGCCCCAGCTTAAGTTGCCCCCTGCTGTCCTTATAAGTGCACTCACTTATCAGAAGCAGGGCCCTAGCTTAAGCTGCCCCCCTGCTGTTATGCGTACAGAGCTTTATTTACAAAGTTGACCCCTTTTTAAAACAAGTTTCACAGTTGTCTCCACAAACTCTACCCCTTCACTAATAAAGGTTCTCATAGCCTCATTCCTCATCTTAAGCTGACTCGATGGTTATTTAACAAATTAACAAAAGTTTCCTGTGCTCTTGATGCCATCCTGAATATACTACAAGCCATCCAATGTAGGCCGAAGCCCCAACACTTATGAGGCTGCCCCACAGGGCTTACAACCCCCCCATATGGGTACCAGGTATCTCTCATAGTATATTCAGGATGGCATGAGGAGGCTTAGGTCAGGAAGCCCACGATTAAGAGAGATGCCGGTCTCCCGTCTCTAGATATGCAGGACGTGGCTGCATATCCAACATAGACTCCTTTTCGGGAGGCCAACATGCAAGAATAGGAACCAGAGGCCAGGAGGGATTGATCCTGAGACCACTTCCCTCCTAGGCAGGCGCCCTATCATTGGGATGGCCTTTGGTTCCGTTCAAAAAGCTTTTACAGTCTGTACATATGCTTTACTCTTCCTGTAAAGTCTTTACTAGCTTTCTCTACGCTAACTTCTTTATACAACTCCGTTTTAAACGAGTAAAGAGTCAAAACTATAGTACTTGTGAACACCTACACACCTACGCAATCAGATTCTGAGTTCGAGTCACGAGTCAGAATCGACAGATTTCCCTCTTTCGCATATTTCTCAGTTTAAAACACGTGCTAACTATTACTTAAAGCACTTTCTGTCAAAACTGTAAGCACGAAGTCTCTCTCCTCGTCGAGCTCTGCATTCTGGTGTCTTTCGACTCCTTTAGGATGATATTCCAACTCAAGCTAGGGGGCAGCTTGTCAAGCACCACCCCAGCTTAGCTCCTGCCCAGCTTGATAAGCTACAGGGAAGCTTCTTTTACACAACAAAGAAAAGATCTCTTTGCAACTAGTTTTCACTGTACAGATCCATGTACAACACGACAACGTGTAGAGATAGACTCATCTTATCTCGTGCATCACGTACTGATTTCTCTTGTAAGGTCATCCAATCACTAGTACAAAATCTCCGAAGACGGACCGCCCTCTCCCGATGTCTCACTCTACCACCTCGAGTATAACGGAGGCACCAACGAGATAATAAGAGGAACAATAACTACACCGCCTCGTCATGGAGAGTATGAGATAATTGATGAGACAAATGCAGACAAGGAAAACAATCTTGAAATAATCTCAAAATAGTATTAGTATGGACTCTTAACCACTCTAACGATTCAGCAAAAACTTCCAGAAGAAGGGCTAACGGTATCGTGTGGTGGACGGGCTCCTACCTGAAAATCTACTTTTGATACTTATCATTATCGCTCCAAATTGCTCATAGGACTAAAAATGAGCTTTTTACTTAACTTTAGATCTTAACTTTCATTACATGAACTGATAGAGCTCATTGTCAACTTTCCATGGGCACTTCATCTATTTCATTTAGACACCTAATGGTAAATTTTGAGATTCGGAAGATGAGAAATCAAGCTGGGCTTTAGCTTACTATTGCTGATTGGGTATTTGCGGCTCCTGGTGCTATACTAAGGATGCAAGGGGCTTGCTTGTTCATTATCTGTGAAAATCTTCACGTACGTGCCTGACGTAAGGGGTAGTTTAAGGGGTTAGCTTATTCTTACGATTTGTCCATAGACGATTCGAGATATTTAGAGGTCCAATGCAAACGCGCAAGGTGCCATTTGATTCAAATCTGTGCAAGCTACGCGTTGGTTAAGACGATTTGTGAAGAGACGGATCGAGATTGTGTTCTGGGAGAAATTGAGACGCAAGAAAAAAGTTTGGAATGCTTCAATGAGCTATGAGAGAGAGTTGGACAGTTCAGACCATTATGGAGTTCAAACTTGTTGTCCTTGGATCCATCAGGATAAGAACGCTGAGTTCTTCAAGAAATTGAAGACAATCCGAAGTTTCATCAAACGATTTGAGAGTTCTAGATGAAATTGACTCACAGAGAAACGCTTACGTCAATTTGTTGTCGCCTATGATATGAGGTTAGGTTGTTCTTCGCTATCGGTGAGGTAAGCTCTTCGTTCTTGATGCCTACGCGATCTATTATATCTATGTATAAGAGAAGACGGTATGTGGATTGGATTGTTGGTTTGGGTTTGGTGAGCAAGTTTGAGCCGTAAAGAGTCAATTTACATCAATTTTTTGCTTCCTGTGACCAAATTTCTTGCCTACTCTGTAAGGGGAACTCCAAACTAATTGTTTGGAGTCTCTTTGGATTTAGGGTAGCTACATCTACCTACCAGAGAAGATAGATCGCAAATCACACAATTCATCTGGACAGTGTGCGTGGTTCTAGGCCGCAGGGAGGAGTTTTTGAAGGTTCAGATATCTATGACCGAGAAGTGATGATATCTCGGTTGTTGGGAGTCTGATTTGAGAGTTCTTGGGACCAACGGAGTCAGAAAGGAAGGCCTTATCGACATCTGAAGATGGTTTGATCAAAGAAGAAAGTTTCCAGATAGGTTTTTTTTGTTCCTTCATTACGATTTTCATCTTTTTGAATTCGTTAGAGTTCTAGTTGGTTATGTACAGCTTGAGGTAGCTAGCTTTAGCTAAGGGTTTGTACATGGACGTTGTTTGGACTTGGGTTTGAATCTAATGATGCTCGTACATCTCTTTTTGTTAGTAAAGGGATGTTTCTCTTCCTTTGAGCTACGCTTCGGTAGTTTTGGATCTGGATTGAAATTCAGAGACTCATTTTAGGAGTTTGATGCAGAGTACAGAACGCTCCGATCCATTTATCAGTGTTGTGTTCTTAGGGAGAAAGAACTAGCAGTGTATATAAATTAGGAGTTGGTATATATTGTTACGTTCGTTCTTGTGCTTGTCTCTTTTTTTCTTGTCTCTGTTTAGCACACAATATCTCCACAACCAAGAACCTCACGTTTTCTTGGACAACCTTCAAGCAAATCTGATACGCCAATGGTCATAATGACTACAAGTGTAGACCTCCGTTCTCAACTAAGCTGAGCATCCCATGTGATCCAATCATAAGTCTTGTGCTTCTTTCTCACAAGAGACATTATCCTTTCTGAGATAAATAACGGATAGTACATCAAACATGGTGTGTATCAGATCAATCTCAATCTCATGAGAGAGAGAGTATCTATAGCTAGAAAAGAGACAATATCCAACAAAATGGTACTTGTAGTAAAAACATCTAAAAAATATACTCTCAAATAAGAACCCTAATCCTCTAAAGATAAGAAACACACTATATGTAACAAGAAAATCTTCAAAAATTAGAGAAACAAATATAAATATATATATATATATATATCTGCACTAACACATCCGACACACTCCACCCTCTCCAACCTACACTCTCTTTCCTCCTTTTCCTCTCCTCGAAGGTTTCCATCAGCGAAAGCGACCGGCAAGGTATCTCGCGTAGTTGCTTATGTGTGAACATGGAGCGAAGAGAACTGGGACATCTAGAGCAGATGTGGCGATATGTAGATATGCAGCTTTTGCCTAAGCTTTCTGTTTGTTTGACCATGACATTGGGGGTTAGCTAGAGTAGCGTTGATGTCTACTTGGAAGTGCTTGATTTGTGTGAGGTCAGCTTCTCTCAGTAGTCTGTCCTCCATCGAAGCACTTTTCCGCTTTGTGTTGGTTGTGTTAGATCTCTCATTGCGCAATACTCCGAGGTCCATGACCTCCATGCTTGCAGTGTAAGAAGTTACATGAATTTCTCACCTTGCATCAATTCTTTAGAATATTGATCATGATTTCTTCACCTTGCACGAATTCCTTAGACGATTGTTCATGACCGGTAGCATGGAGTGTGCTCCAAGAATGTATCTTCTAAGCAGGCTCTGAGATCCTCCAAATCTTGGTTGCTAGGCCTGCCATATTGTGTAGTAAGATAAGTCCGAGCGGGTGTATACAAGGAGATAAGGTGCATTGGAGTAACTTGACAGAGAGCACCGAAATTTGATCTGAGACTTGTAAACCCTAGTCCTCCTCCCACTCATGATCTGGTAATGATATCTATCGCTATCAGCCAGTGGTTGCCTGCCCTCCCTATAAGAATATATTCTTATAGCAATTCTTTGTTCGATGAGCTTAATTTGTTCCAATCCAAAGTGTACTTGAATTTTCTGTTAAGTTCTCCTTTTGAGAGTTTTAACATACTGATATGTTATCAGTTCTAATAGACTGATAGTATTCTGTTGTGGGATAAAGTTTCATATCCTGAGAGACTTGGAGTACAGTTCTCAGTTTTATAACATGATATTAGAGCTCAGGTTGCTCAAGCTAAGACTTTAAGATTTTGATAATCAAGTATTTAGTTTTTTGGGGATTTTTGGACTCATATTTTCAGCAAGATAGCAACTATGACTGCTACTTTCAGTGAGTTTGGTTTAAATGAGAGCACTACACTTTCTCGTGATTTCTTATTATCCTCTGAAATTTTACGATCATTTTGAAGATTTATCGATAGATCTTCTAGATTACCTAGAGAGATAAAATCCTCGATGTGTTGTTCAACTTGATTACTCTGAATTTCCCATTCTTGTCTAGCCCTTGTAAGTTCCCCTTGTGTAGCAACTGACAACTTTCGAAAAGACTGACAATACAATATAGAGAATATTTTCCAAAACAAGTCCTAACAATTACAGTTCTTGGAAAATGATCCTGAAAGCCATTCTGAGTAAGAAGGATTTATGGGTTGGTTTATGGAGAAGAGAAGCTTGCTCTATAATGAGAGTTTTCCTGAAACTCTAAGATTCATTAAGAAGCAAATTAGAGCATTATTCACTATTCTGCTTGTTGTGAAGTAGAGTATCAGACTCGCTATTGAGGTTTGTGATACAAGAAGAGAAGCTTGGGAGAAGTTAACTATCAAATATGACAATGTGAGCAAAAATAGAGTAGCAAAGTTGAAGAATGATTTACACTCTATCAAGATGGATGAGAGTTTAGATATTCTTGACCACCTTGAGAAAATAGCTGATATTTATGTGCAGCTAACCAGAGCAAGAGAGACATATGATGATGAAGATCTGGTTTCTCTAACTTTGAGTAGTCTTAGTACTCCATATTTTCATTTTGTTTCTGATATCAACAGAAGAGAGAGTATCCCAACTTATGAAGAGTTGTGTAGTTTACTACATGAAGAAGAGCAGCTGATCAGAAAGTTTATCTCTCAGGAAAATCAAGGATATGCTTTTATGATGAGGACTTACAAAAAAGAGGAGCATCAATCTCAGAAACATGAGTCTTCTTACTCAGAAATCAAAACACAACTTTCTGCTTATTCTTAAGAAGAACTGTCACGGGATTGAGAGTGCAGAAAGAAATTGAGGACTTGTTTTTTCTGTGGAAAGAAAGGTCACAAGATTGAAGATTGCTATGCTAGAAAGACAAATGGAAGTCAGAATTCTACTTCAAGTAATATTGCTGTTCAAGAAGATGCACAAGAAGAAAAGGATGTTGAGAATATTTTTATTACCAGCTTGATATCTACAACAACAGAAGATAAGAATTGGTACATTGATTCTGGTGCTTCTAAGCACATGATCAGCCAAATATCACTCTTGAAAGATTTTTCAGCAACTGCATGTTCTAAGTTTACTCAAGCTGATGGTACAAGATGTGAAGCTCTAGGTATAGAGTTGTGACAATAAAACAAGTTAAGGAGATCTGAAGAGTAAAAGCTCACTAAGAACTTGCTTTCTGTTGGAAAAATAACTGATCATGGAATGAATGTGATTTTTTGTGATACAAGGGTGCAGATACTAGATGCTTCACATAATCAAAGAGTTATTGCTTCAAGAAGGAGAGATCAGAAGTCAAGATTATATAACTTGAATACTGAGCTCACAAGTCCAAGAAGTCTCTATGGTTGTTGATTCTTATAATCAAGCAAGCCTTCAGTATGCATCTGGATCACTTCTTCCATCACCATCCTCCTTCTTCGAGTTCAACCTATGTTCTCTCAGTGAGAGCTACTCTTCTCTTTCTTAGTCCGTTTGTTCTGTCTCTTTTTATTCCACCTCTCGCCTTCAGTCCTTTTGTTGACCCTAGCCCCGGTCATTCTTCAGGCAGTAGCTTTGGTCCGGGTTACATTCCTCCTCTCCCCTTGGTGAGATCTGGAGAAAGAGGAGTTGACGGAGTCTGAGTCGTACATCACACACCAACTCAGTATGTGGTTAGCTCATCTATCAGTGGTCCACAGTTGCAGAGTCGATCTCATTTTCCAACTTATTCTACTATGCATTTATCTTCCCCTGTCCGAATCAGACATAGTCCCCTAATTGATGTATAGAATATGAGCACGCTTCATCCATATCTATATCGCTTACCACCGCAGTCTCTACCACCACATTCAAGTGAGATCGAGATTACAACGTCCTCTCCTCCCACCGAAATCCAAGCACCACCACCACTCTAACTATCCACACGTCAATCAAACTCTCTTAACTGCGGTCTAGCAGAAGGTTATGATACTACAACCTTGATCTCGAAGACACGCATCAATTAGAAGCGTGCTCTAATGATGACTTCGAGATCAGCCTCGATGGAGTCCAACTCCTATCAAAAGATTCTATTATATCCAGACACGACTCGATAGTCCGGGATCATCACGGAAGAGCTCAAGTCCCACGAGAAGAATGATATGTGGACATTCACAAACTTACCACACGGACAAAATCCCATAACCAACAAATGGACCTTCAAGTTGAAGCTTAACTCATATGAGTCCATAGTTGGATACAAGACATGGTTGGTGGTTCGAGAATTCACTCAAGTGTATGAGCTCGACTACACTGACACCTTCTCCTCTGTGATCAGTATGCAATCATTGCGAATGATACTAACAATTGCAGCTCGGCAAAACCTTCACGTCCACCAGATGGATGTGAAGACAACATTCCTAAACGAGATGTTGAACGGAGAGATCTCCGTGGATGTCCCTATCGGCAGCAACGCCCTAGGAACTGATAAAGTGTGTAAGCTACTTCGTATACTTTATGGATCGAAGCAATCTTCCAAATAATGATACTTGATCATAGATAAGTTATTACTTTCTCTTGATTTCAGTAAGTCAAGAGCTTATGATAATGTATACTACATTCATAAAGATAATTAATTTGCCATCCTAGCACTTTATGTTGACGACATAATCATAGCAAATAGCAGCGAAAGATTGCTGACGTACATCAAAAGCAACCTCAGCACAAGGTTCAAGATGAGTGATATTAATAATATCCATCATTGCTGGAATGTAGAGATTAATCGAAACCGAGCATAAGGATAGATCAAGCTCAATCAAACCTTATATCTGATCCAAAAGTTATTCCAGTTTGGTCTACAAAATTGTCAATCTTTTAGTACACCGTTGATCCCAAGAGAAAAGTTCTCAACTGAAGATTGTCCTCGCTTCTTATGAAGAGAAGGACTCATCTTGATCTAGTCTTTAGCATTAGTGTATTATCTCAATTTATGATTAACCCAAGACTAAAACACATCACTGTCATAAAGCGCATATTTTGTTATATCAAGGGTACTTCAGATCATATTTATAATACAAACACTCGTCTCAACCAATCTCTCTATTTGATTACACTGATGCTGACTGGGGAGATCACATCGAGTCACGCGTTCAATTTCTGGAAATTGTTTCATCTATTCTCAAGGAACAGTCAGTTGGTCATCGAAGAGATAGAAATCTGTCACTATCATGTACTGAAGCTCAGTATATGGCACTTAGCACATGTTCCTCAGAAGCAATATGGCTTCACCAAATCTTAGCTGATAAAGGATTAGCTAAGAATGAGACTATCACTTTGTATTGTGACAATCAGAGTGCAATAGCACTCCACGACAAGACCAAACATATAGATATTTGGTACCACTTCATTAAAAATCAAATTATATTCAACACAATTGAAGTAAAGTTCTGCCATACTCAGAAGATTGGTAGTGGATGTCTTAACTAAAGATCTACTGAATCCAAAGTTGAACTACCTCCTTACAAGATTAGGATTAAATATTTAGTCTGTAACAACCAGTAGCTGAGTGTGAGTGTTGAAATTAAGTTGTCTAAATATGAACTTCGGTACAGCAACTAGTTCACGATATTTGAGCAGGTGCTCTTTGGCCGGTCTAGCTTATCCTTGTACCAAAATATAAATACCTGACCTATGGTACTTCTCTCTCATTATTTAGAAACAATCAACTTACAACTACTTGCTCCCTCTTGCATCGCTTTTTTCCTTTTCCTATAACCTGACTTTTAAACAAGTTCCCGTGCAGATTTTTATTGACTATAATATCTGGTCCTTGTACCTGAACAAGGTAAGGGGTATAACGGCTTGGGGTAGTATTTTATAGATACTTGATATTCATTGACTATAATATCTTGTCTTTATACTGGACCACATCACACTACGTCCTGACCTTTATACCGGGCACGTACAACATCTTGGGGGTAAGTATCAATTATCTATAGCTACATACTGAAAAGATCCTCAGGTAACCGTGGACTCGCAACCACTTCGAGAGGGGTGACTAGAGTCGTTGCCGTTCCTGTTTTCTCAGTCATATCCACATCTTCCGGTTTCATTCCTGGACGAAGTGCAATATTGAGCATATGGAAAAGCCGAGCTAGCACGAGTTCTGCCGTGATCAAGCCCATGCCCATGCCGGGGCACAACCTTCGACCCGATCCGAAAGGCAGGAGTTCGAAGTGTTGGCCTCTCACATCGATAGAGCTGTCCGAAAACCTTTCCGGCTTAAAGGCTAAGGGATTCTCCCACAATTCTGGATCTCGCTGTATGGCGTAGACATTTACGAGCAGTGTAGTAGCGGCCGGAATGTGATATCCAGCAACAACACTAGGCGCAGTTGAGCAATGAAAAAACAGAAGTGGGAGCGGAGGATGAAGGCGCAAAGTTTCTTTGACCACCATCTTCAGATATTTGAGGTTGACAAGGTCTGACTCGTCCACCAATCGCTCCTGGCCGATAACGTCATCTAGCTCCTTCACCAGTTTCTCCTTGATATCTGGATGTCTCATAATCTCAGCGATTGTACACGTTACTACGGACGCCGTAGTCTCTATACCAGCTGCAAACAAATCCTGTCGGATGATAATGAAACGGAGTTCAGCATTTCCATACGACTCGACTTCTAAGCGTCGTACTTAAAGTAAGTCCCGATGATCCATTGTGCGACTGACTTTAGTCCTCGCTCGTACATCAAACATCAGAAGCAAAATAGGAAGACGACTGGTGCATTCAGCGTTACGACCGGAAGTATGATCAGATAAATGGCTTCTAAACTAACGCTACCCGATAGATAAACTCATTGCGCATGCAATTGACGTAAGCTAGCCAGTCGGCGCCCGTAGGTTTAATTTATTCGTGACAAGAAAGAAACAAACCTTTGCCAGACCGACGGACCGATCGTCAAATCTTTGCAAGACCGACATAGAACTTACCAGCAAAGCAGCTTTGATGTTGTCGCATGTCAAGCCGCTCCCATCCTCCTTGTCTAGCAGTGATAGCAATGCGCGCAAGAAGTCGTGGGACTCACCGTCGTCCTTGCCTTCCAGGAGTTGGCGACGACGCTCTTCGAGTATCCCGGTAAAATAGGCGTCGAATTCTCCTCGGATTTTCAACAATTTTCTTTCCATTCCCCCCAAGTCCAGCGGCCTCAGGCGTGGAAAGCAGTCACCCACTGAAAGCATTTCAGTATTTGCAAGAGAATGTACAAGTTGTGGCAAGGTCCTCGTTTTACCTGTCGGCGTGCGGGCCGTGTATTCCAGAGAGAACTTTTTGCCGAAAATCAGTTTAGACAACTGGTAAAAGTTCATGTTACCCACTGCAGCATATATATCAACGAGTTCGTTTCTCCGTTGCGATGCCAATAGGGAGTTCACCATGCGCATTACCGATTCATGCCTTTGATCCTGCGATGACAATATATAACCATTAATTTCAAATTGTAATAACTTAACAACCACCCCACAACCCACATGTCCATCTGCTTTCTGTCAGTCCCCTCCCAACCTTCCAGATCCCTTGTGAACATACATATAGCGCTCAAAGTACAAACTGAATACTTCTACCGCAAATTTTGCTACAGCCTTCAGAATTCGAACGGCGCATGAGGCATGCAGCTGACAGGAAAGAACTAAAAATCTAAGATACTCAGTAAGATCTAGACGGACTGAGTTCACCTAAATGGACTTTACTTCTTGTTACGTTGATATGAGCAGTCAACCTAGCATCTGGGTGGTGGCAATGTGTTCACGGAGTGTAGAGCTAGGCACATATCTGTACGTAAATTATTGATGAAGAAAAATGGTGTATGCTAAAACATTCGAAAATACTGATATCGAGAAATATCTTAATCCTTAATCTGTACAAACATGCATATGGTAGTCCGACTCGATACCGTCTGTTGCAAGCCTGAGAGAGTAGCCCACTTACCTTCTGCTTTTCAACTTGCGTTGTAGACATCAGCTCTGAGAAAAAGATTTTCCTCATCTTCCGCCATGTGTCGTTTAAAGGTTGGAGTACCTGATCGCTATAATTGAACATCAAAACCTCTGCAGGGATGCTGAGAGGACGGGACGCCCATACGGCATCTTGAGTCTTGAGAAACTCTTTTGCCATTTCAGAATTAGATGCGACTATGACCCGAAGGCCTCCTAGCCTTATTGACATAATCGGTCCACACCGAAGGGCAAGTTGCATCAGATTCTGATGGAAAAGTTTGCCCAAGACGTGAAGATGACCAATTAGTGGCCATGCAGGGGGTTCAGGTACTTCCTTCTGATCTCTAGGTCTGCTCTTTTTCAACGTAAAAAGCGTCACAGTGACTACTGTTAGAACCAACAACGACACTGCCACCACCCGCAAGTCCGGTAACTTGTCGAGCCACTGTTCAGGAACATGAATGCCTTCCATCGTCATCCCCCGGCCGAGAAAGGATTATCTTCGAATTCGAATGACGTTCGGCTTGAAATTTGTCACCGCGGTGCAGAAAAATAGATCACTTGTACTCGCCGCTGGATCCACTTCGGGTATCGATCACTCTATCTTGGAGAGAAGATCCGGAGATGAAATCAAAATCAAAGAGAGACATTTTTTTGACTTAACGCTTGCAGCAGGTCGAACGAACTGTAACGAACAACAGTTAAAACAGATGTGAAATTAGAGGTGTGTACTTCGCAGTGGATGAAGTTGATGTGATCTTGAGCAGGAAGAGAGCTAACAGATTCAGTACAGGACTGGATTGACCAGGCCGATTCTTCCTAGACCTACATAGTATGATGATCCGAGATGAAATTTTGTCCAGGGGAGGTAAAGCTCCAAGCCTTTTCTTCACATGATCAAACCAATAGATACTATTTACCTTATAATTATGCGATGAAGGTAAGAATTGACGTGAGCTAAACATCCCATCTAAAGTCGGTCAAGAACCAGGGTCCGGCCCGTAGAGTGACGAAAGAGCGTACAGCAGCCAAGGGAGACACAAGCATTTACATAAGTCCTATGAGGAGTCAGATATCAGATCACGTACCAGTATTGGAACACCGGAGGAGCTCCTTGAAGCTCATGGTGCTCCGTCAGTGTGTGCTCGCTTTAGACACAGCCCAGACACGCGTATATATAAAAATTCTGGCTAACCTCCTACAGCCAAGACGTATATTATTTACTAATTATTATCTGGACGGAGAAAGGACTGTTTATAGAAATAATACATACATACTTCGCACAGACGTTCTATCCTCTCCCAGACGACCCTCACGTGGTTGCTGTCTCTCTGATAATGACCTCTATATTATGGCTTTAATGGTTTGAAATCCTTTTCTAAACTTAATCTTCCTCTTTAAATGCCTGTTTCACCGGAATGGCATATATTCCACAGTGCCAGTATGTATTCCTGCAGATGTAACAGTTATAGAATACAGCTCAGTGTTGAACCGAGGAGCAGAATTCGTCTTTGATGACAACCGGTTGATTCGTGCTACTCAGTCGTGCTACGTATTTGCACATGTAAGCTAAGCCAACCCATCCATTTTGGACGACGACAGAGAGGATAATTTAATTCTTATGTTCTCCTTGGATTTGACATGCATTTACAGTTTTTCTGTTGTAAACTGTTCTCGTTGAGTACAGTCTGGCATGGGGATACGGACACCTTGTTTGCTTGTCTCGCGGTACTGGCACCAACATCTTTGCTGTACCAAATGCAAAGCCTCGCAATACTTCGCGTTAACCATACACACCGCACGAATGAACGTGTGGTCAGATTGATCATGAAGGCGCATACCCACTCTTAGTATATCATCAGTTGATCCAGACTGGAATTCGAAACAACTACGTGTTGCTGTTCTGGGCACGTCATTTCGCTGCATTTCATGTTTTGCGCGATAGTGACGTGTCTTGTTTCTGTTACTGGAGATATGAACGTCGTTCGTCTGCAGATATCTGACTGGGAAGAACCAAATTTCTCTCCGTTGTGCGTGCTTGTTTTCTTCCTTCCTGCCAAAAGCTCAAGTCGTATGTCTAATGAAACTCATCAGGTTCTCGTATTATTATGTAATGATCCTTGTATTACCATCAAGTAGTTAACACTCTTGTACTAGTTATTTAGGACACTGATGAATGAAAGCTCACATTGTGTTTCATTGTCAGCTTTTTCTTCGGTCCGTTGAGCCCCTGATGTACGCAGTAGATCAGGGGCTCAACGGATGATTTTCGCATGTTGTTCCCTGATGGTTCCTCGTTCTTTTCCTGCCATAATGTGTCTGGTGTTTCATGTTCGCTTCCGTTGCGGGTAATTGGTGGATTGAGTTTGCTTGTAGGGCTTCGAGCCTGAATATGGATGATTGCCTGTTGCAGTTGTGGTTTCATACTTACTTGGAGAGAGGAAGTGACTTTGACTCTCTCTACACCCTCTTCGTGTTCAGCATGTGGAGATAGTCTCCCGGTCGAGCAAGGAGAGGAGCCTGGGGCAAATTCTGAAAGGTCAGGAGGAAGGAGCTAAAGTCCTCATCTTTTGCTCCACCAAGAGAATGTGTGACGAATTGTCCATGAACCTTCGACGTGATTTCGGGGCTATGGCCCTACATGGAGACAAGTCGCAGAGGGAGCGTGACTTTGTCTTGCAGCAGTTCAAGAGAGGGAAGGCATCGATTCTTGTTGCTACTGATGTTGCAGCACGAGGATTGGATGTGAAGGATATCAGGTAGGTCGTTTCCTTTGGGAGGTAAAAGACGAGATATGCTGTTGATGGTGTGCAGCATTTAACTTTGCTTTCGTAACTTTGCTTTGCTTGACGCGGCCTATTCTTTCAGTTTAGTCGATGAATACACCACCCGGGCGACCCTGACTAACACTTAAAATTCATCTTAGGCTCGTCGTCAACTACAATTTTCCGACAGGAGTAGAGGACTACGTGCATCGTATCGGGGGAACCGGTCGTGCAGGTGCAACGGGGGTAGCTCATACCTTTTTCTCCAATGACTATGCCAAGCACGCGAGGGAGCTCATTAAGGTTCTTGAGAGTACCAACCAGGTTGTTCCACCTGAGCTTCGGCAGATGGGGTGGTGGGCGGAATGTACAGAAAGATGGCCTTGTGGTAACTTCACAGTTGGGATGAGATTCAGCCAGGAAGGAGAGGGAAAGACACTGGCGAGATTAGGAGCTCCCCGCGAGAACAGGTCTGAAGAAAATTGTAATGCAGGACAGCCAGAGATGAGCTGTCGCGGCATATGGGAATCACACGTCCTCTATGCTGGGTAGAGGTTGGCTGGCTACATCCTGACGTAGTCAGTTTTGGTGGAGATGGCCAATTTTGAGATATACTTGACGGGAGGTACTTTCTTTATATGGTTTATGGCCATCTTGTTGCAGAAATCATAGGGACCCAAATTTTGATCTGAACCGTTAACTCAGTGGGTGTTTCAAGTCAAAAAGTTCTATGTAGTGTACTTGTATAGCGGGGATAGACTTGGCACCCCAAGCTGAACATTTGATATTAGCATGTATGCAATTCATGCTATTATTTGTTCAGCTGTCAGTGGTACATGTACCACACTTGGGTTACACTCAGGAAGGAGTAGACGTGACAGAAAGTTACAGGACCTTCCTTGTAAAGCATTCAATCGATCGCGATTATACTATCATGAATAATATTCTCCTTGGTGACCCAAGTGGGTATGGTATATATTCTCCTTGGTGACCCAAGTGGGTCAAATACAACGACTTGCACATTGATATGAAATAAAGAGGTTTTAGTTAAAATATATCATTTTAAGCGTCTAAATCAGAACTTTTACTTTCACTGTCTGATGTAAGACTGACTTGATTTCATGAGAAGAAAAAGGACAAAAGAACATTATCAAAGGGTGGAATTCTTTTCCTTTTGTCCTTACACATCATGACCAATCTAGAAAATCATGAATGCATGATGTTTAGGTCCCAACAATTTTTAAATTGATAATTTGGTCGGCAACATTCTGCACTAGTCCATCAACCATAGATGTCAATTGATGTATCATAAATGCATACACACAGAATTTAACGTACTCCTATATGTCAAAAGAAATCAATATTTTCATCTGATATTTTATGTAGCTCAATAGATCAACGATCAACTCAACTATCTCATGAATATATTCTCTAATTTGAGAGTTTTATATGTGATATGATTCTAGGAAATTGATGAAATCCAGAGTATGATCTTTTGATTGTCATTTATTTTCATGATGAATAGAGACAATAGGATGCTCAATCGGATAAGAGTTCAGAAGACAGTTAAGTCTATCGAGCTTGATGATTGTTAAGTTTCAACAATTCCAATTTTATCAGAGAAGAGATATTAAGCAAACACGATCAGTGAATGAAATGAATATATCCATGGAGAAAAGACTGGAATACTAAAAAAGGTGCTAAATATGATTGTCTTAAAATTTGTTACAATTGATGGTTGAAAAATGTGAACATATTAATACCATGATTATTGTAATTATAGGAAAATGAGAGAGAGGATCAATGTGAGAGACCAAGTATGAGTAAGCTTGTTTACTGATATGAATAATGAGGTAGGAGGTCCAAAGGCCAGGTACTTATACTTTGGTACAAGGGCAGGCAAAGCATGCAAAAGGGCATGAGCCCAAATAGTCTAAACTAGTTGCTGTACTTTACGTTCATACTGTACAGTCAGTTCTAACACTCCCACTCAGCGACTAGTTGTTGTAGATTTAAACTTTCAATCCTAGTCTTGGTAGAAGGTAATCCAACTTAGGAGCTGGTAGGCCCTTAGTTAGGATATCCGCTACCATCTCCTGAGTAGGGCAGTACTCACTTCAATTGTCTTGGATGTACCTTGATCCTTAATGAAGTGGTACCGGATATCTATGTGTTTCGTCCTGTCATGAAACTTGGACGATTCTACGAGTGCTATTGCACTCTGGTTATCACAATACAAAGTAGTTGCCTCATTCTCAGCTAAACCAATATCAGCTAAGAGTTGTCGAAGTCACATTGCTTCTGATGAACATGTGCTGAGTGCCATATACTCAGCTTTAGTACTCGATAGTGTGACAGATTTTTGTCTCTTCGACGACCAACTGATTGCTCCTTGTGAGTAGATGAAGTAATTTCCAGATGTTGAACGTCGTGACTCGATGTGACCTCCCCAGTCAGCATCAGTGTAGCCAAATAGAGAAATTGGTTGAGGCGAGTACTTGTATTCTAAGTACTGGTCTAAAGTACCTTTGATATAGCGAAATGTGCGCTTTATGACGGTGATGTGTTTTAGTCTTGGGTTAGCCATGTATTGAGATAATACACTAATGCTGAAGGCTAGATCAGGACGAGTGCAGACGGCAGCCCAGTTGATGGAGCCTGTCGCACTCTGATATGGATAAGAAGCACATTGCGCCTTCTCTTCAGTAGTAGCAGGACAATCTTCAGTTGAGAACTTTTCTCCTGGGGTCAATGGTGTACTAACAGGTTGACAATTCTCTAAGCCAAACTGGAATAACTTTTGGGTCAGGTACAAGGTTTGACTGAGCCTGATCCATCCTTCTGCTCGATTTCGGTTAATCTCTATACTCAAGCAGTGGTGGATATTACCGATGTCACTCATCTGGAACCTTGCGCTGAGGTTACTCTTGATGTATGTTAGCAATCCTTCGCTGCTGCTTGCTATGATTGTATCATCAACGTAGAGTGCTAGGATGGCAAACTGATTATCCTTATGAATGTAATATACGTTACCATCAGCTCCTGACTTACTGAACCCGAGAGAAAGTAAGAACTTATCTATGATCAAATACCATTCTCTAGAAGATTGCTTCAATCCATAAAGTGAACGAAGTAGCCTGCACACTTTACCAGTTCCTAGGGCGTTGATGCCGTCAAGGACTGCCATGTAGATTTCTTCACTCAGCGTTCCATTCATGAAGGCTGTCTTCACATCCATCTGATGGACGTGGAGGTTGTGTTGAGCTGTGATCGCTAGTATCAATCGCACTGATTGCACACGGACCACAGGAGAGAAGGTGTCAGTGTAGTCGAGCCCATACACTTGAGTGAATCCTCGGGTCACCAACCATGCCTTGTATCGGACGATGGACCCATCTGAATTCAGCTTCAGCTTGAAGGTCCACTTGTTGGTTATGGGCCTTCGTTCGTGTGGTAAATCTGTGAGTGTCCATGTACCGTTCTCCTCGTGGGACTTGAGCTCTTCGGTGGTGACCTCGGACCATCGAGCAGCATCTAGAGATGATAGGGCCTCCTGATAGGAGTTGGGCTCCATCGGGACTGGTCTCAAAGTCACCATTAGCGCACGCTTCTTACTCGTTTGTGCCTTCGAGATCAAAGTCATTGTGTCGTAACCTTCACCTGGATCGCGGTTAGGAGGGTTGGACTGACGTGTTTATCGTCGGAGTGGTGCTAGCGCTTGGATCTCAGTCGGAGGAGACGATGCCATCTCAAAGTCACTTGAGTGCGGTGGTGGAGACTGCGGTGGTGAACGATGTAGGTATGGATGTAGTGTGCTCATGTTTTCTACATCTGTGCTATGTCTGGTTCGGATTGAAGAAGATAAATTCATGGTAGAATAAGTTGAGAACGGATATCGACTGTGGGATTGTGGGCTACTAGTGGATGAGCTGGCCACAGATTGGGTTGGTGTGTGAAATGTGCCTCCGCTAACTCCTCCTCCTCCATATCCCGCTGGAACGGGGCCCGAGACAATACTATTGCTTGAAGGATGACCGAGACCAGGACCAACGGAAGGACCGAAGACGGGAGGTGGTGCAAAAGGAGGCGGAATAGACGAACTCAGAGGGAGAAGAGTAGCTCCCACTGAAGGGCTAGGGGCTGGACCCGAAGTAGGAGGATGGTGATGGAAGAAGTGCACATCATTCTGAATTTCATCCTCAGTGATAGCAGTGAGAGCAGGGTTGGCAGGGGATGATGTCGATGCAGGGAGAGACTCATCAAATATAACATCGCGAGAAACAAAAATATGACCATCAGATTTACGTTGGAGACGGTATGCCTTACTTTGACTGCTGTAGCCGAGAAGAAGGCACTCGTGGGAGTGACTATCTAGCTTAGAGCGGTGAGTCTCTATAATGTTGGCAAAAGCTGTACAGCCAAAACTCGAAGATGTGAGATGGTGGGCTTGCGGCCATGCCATAGTTCAAAGGGAGTGGTGGCAGGTTCGATGACCTTGGTGGGACAACGATTTAGAACATAAGTGGCGTGATTGATAGCCTCACTCCAAAATTGTTTGTCTAGTCCTGCTGAAAACATCATAGCGCGGACAGAGTTTAAGAGGGTGCGATTTTTACGCTCAGCTACCCCATTTTGCTGAGGAGTGTCAGGGACGGTCAGCAGGCGTTGAATACCGTGTTCCTGACAATAAGCATCAAAGAGGATGGATCGGAACTCACCACCGTTGTCGGAGCATAGAGTCTTGAGTTTCTTGCCGGTCTGACGCTCGCAAATGTGTGAAACTCCTTGAATGCTGTGAAGCAGTCGCTCTTGTAGTGCAGTAGGCGGACTGTAGTGACGAAGGATTTCTCCTTTTGTCCATTTAGTATACAAGATATCGTTCCCACAGAGGATTTGCACAAGTAACGCTGCTCTAAGTTCTAAGATCTGTTCAAACACACAAACACACGGGTTTTGCCTAGAAATCCCGTCTTCTCACAAAACCACACAAAACCACACGTCTTCCAGACACGCCAAATGGTGCTCTGGGTCCAAACAAACAACTACCAGTTACAATACCACACAACTATTCACAGAGAAGCTCGGGAAGACGATCTTCCTGCTTCCAGATTGCTTCTTCCGGTCTTCTCGATACCGTCTTCCCAAAGCGATTCTCGTCTTCTGGAGGTTCAACTCGTCTTCTCACACCTCCAGAAGATTGACCTGCTTCGCAGAAGTTGACTAGCAACGGTCGTTACACCTTATTCTCACACTCACAATTCAACGGGTTAGATTAATCACAGGGTGTATGCCCCCTGTAGCCTTCTCAGGCTTCTGCCTACGGAAGTTGTCTTCCTGCAGCACTACAACGACATTCACCTTCACGGAAGCTCAATAGAAGTATCGGAAACTCACTAGAAGAAGGTAAGAAGATGGGGAAGATGGGGGAAGATGGGGAAGATGAGAAAAGCCCAAACAAGAGAAAACAAGATGAAAAGAGTAAATTAAGATTCCGACAGGCTTCTAGTCCGGATCCTGACTAACAAGCCATCCCTGCTTGTAATAGTTTGGGGAGGAAGACAACAAACGTGAGTACTGTTGCATCGTCTTCTACTCGAGGATGTCGTCTTCTGTTGCGAGAAGAAGGCTTCTTTCTTCTTCACTTCGCTGCTCTGACTGCTCTGTCTTCTGGGATCCCTTACCCAGAAGACCGTACGTACGTAGATCCCAAGTGCTCTACTGAACGAGTCAAGCTACACTTCCACAACTGCTGACAGTCACCGCCACTCAAGAAGAACACTTCCCATGCACAATTGGGAGCGAATTCAATGAACCCACCATCTAGAAGACATGGACAAAGCTTCTGCACTCAAATCCACAATCTATTCCCCAAGAAGAAGTCACAATGGCATTGGGAAGCTCACTTCCTCTACTTCCTGCATCTACTCCTCGACACACCAGCCTAGCTAACAGGACTGCACGAGGATGCCGTTCCCTGTTCCTAGACTGTCCACTACTTCTATCTACATCTTCGACCCACTGCTGGTGCGCGTATGCAGACCCCTCCGGTATATTCCAAGACTATTCGTATGTTTCCAACGACGGGTGTAGTGTGCTAAGACTGTCTCTGCTCGAATGTGTCTCGCCTACCTGCCTGTAGAATCAGTGTGTATGTTCAGTTACTACAGAATTCTACAGAACTGGTAGAACTGGCAGAGCTCTCTCTCCTACGCTGCTATCCTACTTATGTTGCTGCCATGAGAACCAGGGGAGGCGACCACCAGGGAGAGTGAGGCGCTGACAGGAGGTTGTCACCTCACATGCAAGCGGTTCTCCTGCCCGAATTGGTCATCCACCTTGTCCTTCCTACGCTACCTATGCTGCCACATGGTGTCCTAACTAATATTACATGGGAAAACTGCCATCCTTAAGATAGCATGTTCGATTCTACTATATTTGGAAATGGAGTTACTAACTACTCAGATTGCACGGAGGCAATCTCTACCTGATCTGCTCCTATCGGAGCTCCTAATGCGGCTTCTGATAAGCTAGAAAGCCCTGCAGTTACCTCGGGTGTCACTGAGGTGGCTTCCTCCTCATCGTCCTTGGCTGGCTCTGCTGTCGCTGCTGCTGCGTCTTCCTCGGCTTCGGCTTCTGCTTCGGAAGACAGAAGCGTCTTCTGGGAAGCGGAGTCGACCGGTGCTTCTTCCGTCTTCTGAGGCACGGGTGCGGGACTAGGGACCATGGGGACCTCATGAGGATCCGGGGAAGTCGCTTCCTCCACGCGGAATACCTGGGAAGACGGCTCGTCTTCCTGTCTTCCAGAAGACATCTTGTCTTCCGGGGCGTCTTCTGGAGTCTTCTCGTCTTCCAACGCTGTCACCACCAAGTGCACAGCGAGATCGAACTCCTCCTTCTCCATTCCGGATCCAGTCGATGGTGCTGGAGCGTGGGAAGATGCGGTTGCAGGTGTCGGAAGCGAGGGAAGACCATAAAGTGTCTTCACTCCTTCTATCTGTCTATCCTAGTACTTGAACATACTCTCCCGGCATTCCACCAACATCGCTCTGGACTCGCTGTCCCATCCTCTAGCTAAGGTAAGTAACTTCCTACCCGCGGTGTAGTTGAACTTCTTTCGAAGCGCTTCCACCGACTGTGCCAACATCTTCTGCGCACGGGCCTCTGTTGCTTCCCTCTGCGCCTTCTCAGCTGCAGCTCGCGCTTCCGCGGCTTTAGCTGCGTCTTCCATATGGTCTGCTCTTCTGCGAGGGCGGTGATCTTCTCCCGCACTCGGGCGACTTCCTGATTGCGCTGCTGTACCCGCGCCTGCAACTCCTGGTTGCTCTTCCGAAGCTGTACCAGCTCCTTGGCAGAAGCGGCTGCTTCCGTCTTGTACCTGGCTGCAAGCTTCTCCGTTGTGCGGAGGCTAGCTTCCAGCGACTCCGTCTTCTTCTGGTCCTCCCCCTGTCGCAGCAAGGTGCGCAGGCCGAATCCAGGTTGTAAGGGCTTCTCCTGTGCCCTCGCTCTCTTCTCCAGCAACTCCATAGCTGGCTGGATCTCCTTCTGGAAGTAGGCACTGAACTCCTCCAGTCGTCTTCCTGCAGAAGACAAGTTCATCTCCACCACTCGCTCCATGGTGTTGACTTCGTCTTCCAGAGGCAAGGAAGCCTCTTCCACCACTACGGCTTTCATCTTCTGCGCACGAGAAGAAGCTACTCTTCTCATCTTCCGGGGTGGAAGACTCCTCATGGCAGGAGCGGCTCTCTTCGTTGCGCTTCCTCGCATCGCAGCAGGAGCTCCCATCCATCCTTCATCTTCTGGAGTCTTCGGAAGACTCCCAAGCGTTGCAGAAGCAGTCTTCTGCTCCGATCGGGTACTCAGCAAGTCTTCTTCCGAGTCGGACTCCGATCCTGAGTGAATGAGGGAGATGGGTGTCCTCGGTACACTTCTGGGACCCATCTTCTTCACTGGCGTGGCGTCTTCTGACCCACTAGACTCATCTTCCCTCTCCAGAAGCGTCTTCTGGTGAGAGCCGGGCCTCAGCTGTGGCATCAGAGTGGGAGGGGGTGTTGCTGCTGTCTCTCGGTCATCGTCTTCCGAGGTCTCCTCCTTCACCTCCTATCGCTCCGTTGGTCCATACACTGCCAGCTGATCTTCCCTAAGATCCCCATGGCTACATACAAGTAGCAGAAGAAGGGCGTCAGGTGTCCTCCCGCCGGGGTACCCAAGTATGCTAGCTCCGTCTGTACGTAGTTGTGGATGTACGCGCCCCAGTAGATGAGCACTCCGTCATCCCACACTGATTCCAGGAACTCCACGTCCTGATCTCCTAAGTACCTTGTCTTCTGCGCTTTCCCCTTGGGAAAGAGATGCAGAAATAACTTCGTCAGGAGGCCCTTCTTCGGCTCCCGGTAAGATTCTATCTTCCAACCGTTCCTCCCCTGCCTGTCTTCCACGAAAAGGCAGGTGGGGCTCCCAGGTACATGCCATGAACTCACAATCCTAGGCAAGATCTTCTTCTCGTACCAATATCCTCGGTTCTCGGACTCAGGCCTGTGAAACGCCTTACGCCACCAGTCTTCAGTCCAGGAAGACGGTCTTCCCCGAGCTACTCCTGCCTTCGCAGGTACACGGTTACGCGGTGGTAACGCTGCCCACACTTCCTCCAGAAGCCCTTGATCTGCGAGGTTCCAATCCCACAGGAAGAAGTCGAGATCCAACTCTTTGAGGAAAGGAGTGGCCTCGGCCAATTCTGCCGCTGGTAACACCAAGCCCCGCGGATGCATCGACATACCTGGAATATCTGTTGCACTAAACCACAAGCACCTACTATGAGCTGAAGGCTCACTCCTTCCCGAACGCCCACAGTCTAGCTTCTACTTCTCAGAAGACAGCTACTCCGTCTTCCGGGATTCTAACAGTACTTCCTAGATAGCTCTCGTCTTCCGAGCTATATCTAAACAATCCTATCTAAGCAAGGCCTCGCATGGATTACCAAGAAGACAACCCACCTTGCATTACATCCTACTTCCTATCAGAAGATACAAGATATGCGAGAAGTAGAGTATAAGAAAGGTTCAGAAGATGGTTGCGGGCTCCTGCGGTGACAGTGGCCTCTGGGAAGACACTCGGGACGGCTTCCGATTAAATACCTTTCTCGGAAGACTTCTCGAAGTCGGGTTTCCCTTCACTGGTCTCACCTGTCTTCGTCTTCCTACGCGCAATCTATCCTCACAACAGACTCAAGACCACTGCACTCTGTTCTTCTGACTTCTCACCTCTCATACACACTCAAAAGAAGCTTGCTGCATGATGGGAAGACATGACCCTCGACCATTCCCTCCAGATTCTGCCAGCAAGACTTCTCACAACTCTCTTCTAAGTTCGGGAAGAAGAAGGAACGGCTGCTATGGATCGGACAGAAGAGATCCGAATGGACCCTCACGTCTTCTCGCTCATTTTGCCAGCCTTCCAGTCTTCTAGTCTCTCTAGGAAGATGGGGAGTTGAGAAGCTTGGAAGACCGGGAGGCACAGGCCTAGTTCCCGACTTCCAACTTCTCGAAATAACAAAACAACTCACCACACCTCTCAGGATTCGTACCAAGTCTCTCTCAACACAAAAGCAAAGCAAATCCACTCTTGATACGAATTGTGTTCAGTCGACTTCCGAAGACAGTCTTCCGAAGACGGTCTTCCGAAGACAGTCAAGTTTAAGAAGCGTCTTCCGAAGATGTTCCCATCTTCCGAATCGTCTTCTGTTCCAAGTTTCGGGGGTAGAGAGGTAGTAGGGTAGGGAAATTGATAGTTGGGGTCTCCAATTTGAAGGCTAGGAGTAGGGAAGCTCGAATTGAGCTCGGGAAGAAGCAAGGAGATGTCTTGACAGAAATTGGGCAGCGCTTCCGCGCCCAATGTCTCAAATAGAAAGGATGGGGGGTGGGGGTAATCGATCAGGCTGCCTGCACACAATCAAGGAAGCGCGAGGAGTACCAGACAATGACGAGAAGAAGTGGGAAGGGGAAAGAACAGGGGAAAGAACCTCTACAGTCTTCTTCGGCTCCCCGAGTTGCCTTCGACCTCCGCGCGCTTCTGGCTCTTGTACTAGCTTCCAATGCGACTCCTCTCGACTGCGTCTGCTGTCAATTTCGGTCCACACCTTGATTTCACCTTCGCTTCTACTCGCCACTCTCCACTGTCAACTTCTCGGAAGCTCCACAGAAACGCCTTCGCTCTCTCTGCTGTTTGTGCTCTTGCAATTCGATTTCACCCTTCGCCTAGCTGCCAACTTGTTCTCTCCTACCTCGATGTCTTACTCGATTCCTCTCTCAATGCTAGCTCGTGAAGCTCACTCTCTCAATCGATCTTCCCAAGCGCGCTGTGCTGCGGGAAGTTGAATGCGCCTAATGTGCTTCCTCACGCATCTTCCCCGCAGATTAAGGGTTCTCTTCCTTGGTGTCTTCCTGACCTACGTACCTATTCGGTGCGTCCCAGTAGGTACACCTACTGTCTTACCCGAAAACTCGTGGTTGGTTCTTCGCGGTCGCTATCTTCTGGAAGATAGGTGTCTTCCGCCGTCTTTCCGTCTTCCGCCGTCTTCTCGTCTTCCGAAGACGCAACTGAGAAGACGCTCTTCCGAAGATGGTCGTCTTCCGAAGAAGTCAACTTCTTATTACAAACAACTCTTAAGATCATCTTCCTGTTAAGGAAGACGTAACCTTAAGTAACAACGCTTCTTCAGTTATACAAACAAGTTATTATTCTTAAAAATTTCAAAAATTCGTGCATCCTGTAATTTGTGGACACCACATACGCCCACCCTCAAATGTTTGCGTCCCCGCAAACATCAGTGGTTTCTGCACTCCTGTTTACGTCCAGTACTTCTTGACGCGCCACCCATTAACACGAGTGGTCATCAGTGTACCGTCCAACTCTTCCAGCTGCAAGGAGCCATTGTCAAAGACCTCTAAGACACGGTAAGGTCCCATCCAGCGAAGATGAAGTTTCCCGGGAAACTTAATATGGCGGTTGTCGTAGAGAAGCACCAAGTCCCCATCCACAACAGTCACCTTCCTCAACTTGCTATCGTAGTTTACCTTACGTTGCGCTTGCACCTCGTACGTCTTCTCCAAAGCTGCATTCCTGTCTTCTTCAAACTCTACGAAGTTCAGAAGACGCTGCTCCTGGCTCTCTTCTTCTCCCATGCGTTCGGATACGGCTAACCGGTATGTTGGGACCTCTAACTCAATGGGCACAATGGGTGTCATGCCGTAAGTTAGGTAGAAAGACGTCTTCTGGGTTGTGACTTTAGGTGAAATCCTGAAAGCCCACAACACAGATGGTAGTTTCGTGTCCCAGTCATACGCATGGTTAACAATTATCTTGTTCAGGATGTTACACAGAAGACCGTTCGACTTCTCCGTCAGCCCATTCGCTTTCGGGTTGTATGGCGTCGTCTTCCGATGCTTAATCCTGAAGTATTGGGTCAGGAGGGAGATAGTCTCATTTAAGAAATGAGTACCCCTATCTGATATCAATTCCAGCGGACATCCGTACCTAGTGATGATGTTATGCCAAAGGAACCTTGCTACTACTGCGGCATCGTTCTTTCTTGTGGCCTTGCCTTCCACCATCTTGGTGGCATAGTCGGTAGCTATTAAGATGTACCTTGCTCGTGTTCTTCTCGCCACCGGGGCGATAGGACCCACAAAGTCGATTCCCCACTTTTCGAACGGGGCAAGCGGAAGAATGAGAGTAAGAGGCCACCTTGTTGTGGCGGTCGGTCTTCCCACCCTCTGGCATGCGTCGCACTTCCTGATCTCCTGAAAAGTGTCTCGATACATAGTTGGCCACCTGTATCCGGCGTCTAGCATCTTCTTCACTGTGGTCTTCAACCCGTAGTGACCCCCAGCATCTTCGTAGTGAAGACATGTGATCACTGATTTTATCTCTTACGGCTCGAGACATCTTCTCAGCTTCTCGTTATGTCCCTTTTGAAACAGGATACCCTGGAAGATGGCGTAAGGTCCTGCCTTGTGTAAGAAGACGGCCTTCTGCTCCGCATCCAATCCCTCGGGATACTGTTGGTCTTCCAAGAACTTCCTCAAGTCCTTGAAGATCGACTCTTCTGTGGAAGTCGCAAAGACTGGATCAGAAGATCTAGTCTCGTCTTCTGGGAAGCAGGCGGTACGCCCCCTCTCAGATGAAAGTGTCTCTGCGAAAACTGAAAACAACTTCTCGTCAGGAAACTCGTCTTCCACTTCATCTTCTCGTCGTTTTGTCTCTAGTCTGGATAGGTAGTCAGCATTAACATGCTGTCTTCCGGGCCTATACTCAACTGTGTAAGTAAATTCCTGGAGTAGGAGAATCCACCTAGCTATCCTCCCAGACAAATCTGCTTTCTTTACAAGATGTTTCAAAGAGAAGTGATCTACATAGAAGACGAACGGGTTTGCTAGAAGATAGTGTCTAAACTTCTTACAGGAGTAAATCATGCCAAGACACTCCCTTTCAGTTGTCGAGTACTTCTTCTCTGCATCACTGAGCTGTCTTCCCGCGTAGTAGATGGGATAATTCTTCTTCTTCTCATCTTTCTGACTCAACACCATCCCGATGACGAAAGCAGAAACATCCACATAAATGTGGAAGACTCTTTCCCAATCAGGTGGTCGTAGGACAGGGGATTCCGACAGAAGCCTCTTCATTTCTTCGAATGCTTCCTGCTGCTCGGAAGACCAAACGTAGGGTTCGTCCTTCTTCAACAACTTAGTGAGTCTTCCTGCTACCTCTGCGTACCTGTCAATAAACCTCCTGTAGTATCCTACGTTGCCAAGGAAGCTTCTCAACTGTGTCAGGTTAGCAGGTGGGTGGAGTTTCATAATGACTTCCACCTTAGCACAGTCGACTTCTATACCTCTTCCGGAAATCCTATGTCCTAGCAAGATCCCCTCTGACATACCAAAGAAGCACTTCTCAGGGTGAAGAGCCAAACGATGTTCTCTACACTTCAGAAAACACTTCCTTAGAAATATCAAGTGGTCTTCTCTCGATCCAAACACACAGAAATCATCCAAGAAGATCTCCATAAAGGTGCGAAGATACTCCTTGAAGATGGTAATCATCAACCTCTGGAATGTGGCGGGTGCATTGCATAAACCAAACGGCATTTGATTGTACGCGTATGTGCCCCAATCAGTGGTGAAAGTGGTTTTCGACTTGTCTTCTTCTCTGATTGAAACTTGGTTGTACCCAGAATACCCATCCAGGAAGCTATAGAACTCATGTCCTGCTACCTGGTCTAACACAGAGTCGGTGAATGGTAAAGGGTGATGATCCTTCTTCGTGGCCAAGTTCAGCTTCCGGAAGTCCTGACACACTCGGATCTTCCCTATCTGCTTCTTCGGCACGATGACAATGGGAGCTACCCACTCACTGCTAAGTACTGGGAAGATGACTCCTGCCTTCAGGTACTGGTCAATCTGGTCCTTCACCATAAGCGAGTACTTGGGGTTGAGCCGATACTGCCTCTGCCGTGCAGGAACAACGCCCTCCAGCAAGTCAATGCGATGCTCTCCCAACTCTCGAGGTATGCCCTTCATGTCTTCTATGGTCCATGCGAAGACATCCTGGAACTCCGTTAGAAGTTCTCGAAAGTCTTCCAACTGCTGGCCCTCGATCACCTTGGAAAGCTTCAGCTTCTTCCCAGGAGCAACCTCCATCTCTTGGAGATCATCCGGGTTTACCATTCCTTCAGTGTGATTGTACTCACTGGCACCAAAGTATTCCGGTTTGGGAGCTTCTTCCGGTTCAGATTCGTCTTCTGGAAGACCAACTGTCGGATCTTCCGAAGGGAAGACGGTATTCTCGTCTTCTGGAAGCTCTTCTTCCGCAATCTTGTAGCACTCAATGTATCCACAGACCACATCTTCTACTTTCTCTGCTACTTCTGTAGTACACACGTTATTCGCCACAAACTCATTATACCGTTCATCACTGTCAGAAGACGCAGCTGAGTCTTCTGAAGTGTACCCCTCTGTTGTAGACGGAGTTTCGCCTTGGTGTCCAATCTTGATCCAAGGAAGCGAGACCTTACTCTTCTCACCTGGCTTGGATGTAGGATTGGGAAATCTCAAACGATGTCTTCTCCAGTCGGTATTCACATTTGCATCATACAGCCATGGTCTGCATATCAACACCTGATATCCAACCTTAGCTACAGGTCGCAAAATGATGTAAGTGAGGTAAAAAGATACTCCACCAATTACCGTCAAGACATCTTTCAGTTGCCCCAAAGGTCATCTTCTGGTCTGATCCGCCATTCTGAGAATTCTCGGAGTAGGCTGGAACTCAGTGAAGCCTAGGGCATGCGCCGTTTCTTCCGTCATGATGTTAACTCCGGAGCCGGAATCAATGGGTACCTTCTTCAGAAGACAGCCATGGATCTCCATATCAAGTTCTGGGACTCCCAAGTCCTCATGCTCTATTCTTAGGATCAGGATGCTCTTGGGAAGTTTAGCTGCCCTCCTCTTCCTCGATCCTCGAAGCACAGATTGTAACAACTTCCTGTAACTAGCGTTGTCATCCAACAGCTGTTGGAAGGTTACATCCGCCTTCTGATTCCACAAGTCTCGCAAGAAGTCGTACGGAGATCTTTTCAGAAGGGTGACTGGAGTTTCCAACAGAGAAGATGTAGTGGTTGCTTCCTGAGGTGGAAGACCAGAAGAGTGTCTTCCCTCGACTGGAGGCTGTTCCCGTGAGACAGGTGTTGCCGTAGTCGGTGTAGGAAGCTGCTGTACTATCTTCCGTCTCTTCTCCAGCTCTTCTTGCATGATCGCTTCAACCTCTTGTCTAATGTCAGGAGCAAAGTACCTAGGATCTTCTCGGTCGTAAGTAGGAGAAGACGGCCGCTCAGGAGAAGATGACCTCCCCTTACGCTGCTTCTTCTTCTTGACGTCCTTCTGACGAGATTCTGATTTCCCTTTGCTTCTGGTACTTACCTTGAACACAGCTTCATCCAAGACTTCCTCCGGAGGCCAACTATCTGAATTCGGGTCAGGATTCCAAACAGTACCATCCGTCAAAGTGAAAGATGACGCTTCTTCAGGTGTCTCCATCTTCTGAGCTGCAGTCGTCTTCTGCAGCTGATGTTCCTTTCCTTCGCGCTTCCCGGGGTCTGGTTCGTCTTCCTCGATATGGAGACAATCCGTATAATCCCCAGGATCTTCTTCTTCTACCGTGATGTGTTGTACCACTGCTAACTCGAGCTTAGAAGTTGATGCTGCTTCTGCAGGAGGCGTGGTATCTGCAAATCTCACCATTTGTCGTGGTCGTAAGGTATGAGGACAATTCCCTGTGAAATGACCGGCTTCCTTACAGTTCCCACACAAGGGCACTTGCCCAATCTGTCTTCTCGGATGAGGACAGGTGGACCACCAGTGTCCTGTCTCTCCACAATTATTGCATGCTCCAGGAAGAGGGTTGAGAGGTCGTTGTGATGAAGAAGGCTGCCAGGGCGTCCTGGTCTGTACATTGCTAGCTCTATCCCTCGGTACATAACGATTATATTGGGCGGGAGGCGTAGGAGTGAAGGGTTGTATCGTCTCGATCCTATAGCAAGTTTCTCCACTGGGATTGTGTAGATATCCCTCATCGTCTTCTTCCCATCTTGCCCAGTTGACAGCTTGGTCCTGCGTACACTGATCTCTAGTGTGTCCAGAAGAGTTACAAAGGTTGCACCAAAGGTTTGGCCGAGAAGCCGTAGGCTGCTTCCGCTTGTCCTTTTGGTTCAGAAGATGAACTTTCAGGTCGGCAAACTGCTTCAGAACCTCATCGATGCGGGGATCAGGTGCAGACTGAATGATCTGAGTTTGAGGCATCTTCTACACAACTTCCTCCCTTGCTCGCGTCTTCTCCTTCTTCTTCTTACGCGTCTTCTTCTCTTGTTCAGATTCGGATTCTGAATTGTCGACAGTAGACTCTTCAGAAGTAGAGGCTGCTTCCGAATCACTGTTATCAGCTTCAGTGGACTTGGACTTCTTCTTGGACTTCCGAGAAGACTTCTTCGACTTCTTGGACTTCTTCGAGGTCTTCCCTTTGTCTTTCGTCATATTCCGAGTGATGCTCGAGGTTTCATATTGCTCGGTATGCTTCTGTACTTCTGCTAAATCATCACCTCCTCCTCTTCTGCAGTACAATTCCATGTCTTGAGACAATCCTCCCAAGTACCAGTCCACGGCTTGCTAAGCACAGTAACCTGGTCTTCCTTGGTTCTGAAGGATGTGATCCAAGAGATCTTGAAACCTCTCGGTGTAATCCCGCAGTGTCTTTTTCTTCTTCCGTTCGAGTCTCTGAAGTTCTATGAGGGTCATACGATCGTAGCCCACTCCTCTGAACCTCTTCAGAAAAGCTGCCTTCAGAGTAGCCCAAGCGGCCATTACTACACCATCATCCAACGTCTTACTCATCCACTTCCTTCCTTTCCCTACGATCAAACTGGGAAATACACTGCGTCTGTCAATATCAGCGTCTTCCTTGTTGGATCTAGAGATGGTCTCGAACATGGTGATGAAGTCGTCTGCATCAGCATCATCGTCGTACGGATGGTACTTCTGCCGAGTGTGGGAAGCCATGTCGACTGCCGGCTGGTGCGACTGCCAACTTCTTTCTTCCTCAGGTCCAGGTGGTGGAGATGGTCTTCTCGAAGGTCCAGGCCTGTCTGGGTCACGAAGGTCGTCTGAGTCAGAGCTACTGTCACTGCTACCTTCCGAGACGTCTGAAACAATCTCCTCCAGTCTTCCCTCACCTTGAGAAGCTTCTCCCGCACTTGGGAAGACGTCTTCCGAGTAACCAGTACCAAAATCTACTTTATACACGTGATCACCCGGTTGGCTTCTGTCTTCGCCAAAGATTATGCTCGAGATGGAAGGCTCTTCCAACTCTACCGATCGGATCTTCCTGAGCTCTTCTTCTTTCCTTTGGTGTCTCAGGAATATCCGCTGCTCTCTAGAAGCGGTTCGCTGGGGTGAGTTAACCCACTCAGGATCTTTACTCGTGCGTCTTCTGCTTCTTCCTCCGGTCGGAGGCATCCACCAGAGTACTGAGAACAGATGTCTCTATCCTTCTACCACTAGATCTGGTAGACCAAATGACTGAACAACCGATCACAAGGTCAGAACCTCTTCTTCTCCTGCTTCTCGTTGCACTCACTGCAATCTTCCAAGATCGAATCTTCCAAGAACTCTTGGAAGCAGGGAAGCGGCTTCTTCCAACTCTCCCTGAGGTATCTTATTGTAGTGACGTAGGATTTCTCCTTTTGCCCATTTAGTATACAAGATATCGTTCCCACAGAGGATTTGCACAAGTAACGCTGCTCTAAGTTCTAAGATCTGTTCAAACACACAAACACACGGGTTTTGTCTAGAAATCCCGTCTTCTCACAAAACCACACAAAACAACACGTCTTCCAGACACGCCAAATGGTGCTCTGGACCCAAACAAACAACTACCAATTACAATATCATACAACTATTCACAGAGAAGCTCGGGAAGACGATCTTCTTACTTCCAGGTTGCTTCTTCCGGTCTTCTCGATACCGTCTTCCCGAACGTGAGTACTGTAGCACCGTCTTCTACTCGAGGATGTCGTCTTCTGTTGCGGGAAGAAGGCTTCTTTCTTCTTCACTTCGCTGCTCAGTCTGGGATCCCTTACCCAGAAGACCGTTCGTACGTAGATCCCAAGTGCTCTACTAAACGAGTCAAGCTACACTCCACAACTGTTGACATTCACTGCCACTCAAGAAGAACACTTCCCATGCACAATTGGGAGCGAATTCAATACATTCCACCACCCAGAAGACATGAGCGAAGCTGCTGCACTCAAATCCACAATCTATTCCCCGAGAAGAAGTCACAATGGCATTGGGAAGCTCACTCCCGCTACTTCTTGCGTCTACTCCTCGACACACCAGCCTAGCTAACAGGACTGCACGAGGATGCCGTTCCCTGTTCCTAGACTGTCCACTACTTCTATCTACATCTTCGAACCACTGCTGGTGCGAGTATGCAGACCCCTCCTGTATATTCCAAGACTATTCGTATGTTTCCAACAACGGGTGTAGTGCGCTAAGACTGTCTCTGCTCTAATGTGTCTCGCCTGCCTGCCTGTAGAATCGGTGTGTATGTTCAGTTACTACAGAATTCTACAGAACTGGCAGAACTGGCAGAGCTCCATTTCCTACTCTACGATCCTACTTTACCATCTGCCTCGAGAGTCTGGGGAGACGACCACCAGGGAGAGAGAGAGAGGCGCTGACAAGAGGTTGTCACCTCACATGCATGCGGTCCCTCTTCCCAATTAGCCCTCCACTGTGTTACTCCTACGCTACCTATGCTGCCACATGGGGTCCTAACTATTTTTACATGGAAAACTGCCACCCTTAAGATAGCATGTCCGATCCTACTAAATCTGGAAGTGTCGATTGAGTTTGCTAACTACTCTGATTGCTCGGTGGCAATCTCCACATGATCTGCTCCTATCGGAGCTACTACCTCGACTTCTGATGGGCTGGGAAGCCCTGCACTTACCTCGGGTACCACTGAGGTAGCTTCCCTCTCCTCGCTCTTCGCTGGCCCTGCTGTTTCTGCGGCTGCGTCTTCCTCGGCTTCGACTTCGGAAGACGGAATGATCTTCTGGGAAGACGAGTCGAATGGTGCATCTTCGGTCTTCTGAGGCACAGATGCAGTACTAGGGACCATGGCGACCTCATAGAGGTCCGGGGAAGTCGCTTCCTCCACGCGGAATACCTGGGAAGACGGCTCGTCTTCTTGTCTTCCAGAAGACATCATGTCTTCCGGGGCGTCTTCTGGAGTCTTCTCGTCTTCCAACGCTGTCACCACCAAGTGTACAGCGAGATCGAACTCCTCCCTCTTCATTCCGGACCCAGTCGAGGGTGCTGGGGCTTGGGAAGATGCGGTTGCAGGTGTCGGAAGTGAGGGAAGACCATAAAGTGTCTTCACTCCTTCTATCTATCTATCCAGGTACATGAACATGCTATCTCTGCATTCCACCAACCTCGTCTTGGACCCGCTGTCCCATTCCCTAGCTAAGGTAAGTAACTTCTTATCCGCGGTGAAGTTGAACTTCTTCCGAAGCGCTTCTACCGACTGAGCTAGCATCTTCTGCGCACGAGCCTCCGCTGCTTCCCTCTGCGTCTTCTCCACTGCAGCTCGCGCTTCTGCGGCTTCTCGCTGCATCTTCCAAGTGGTCTGCTCTTCTGCGAGGGCAGTGATCTTCTCCCGCACTCGGAGAACTTCCTGATCGCGCTGCTGTACTCGCGCCTGCAACTCCTGGTTGCTCTTCCGAAGTTGCATCGATTCTTTGACAGAAGCGGCTGCTTCCGCCTTGTACCTGGCTGCAAGCTTCTCCGTGGTGCGGAGACTAGCTTCCAGCGACTCCGTCTTCTGCTGGCTGTCTTCCTGTCGCAACAAGGTGCGCAGGCCGAATCCAGGCTGTAAGGGCTTCTCCTGTGCCCTCGCTCTCCTCTCAAGCAACTCCATAGCGGGCTGGATCTCCTTCTGGAAGTAGGCACTGAACTCCTCCAGTCGTCTTCCTGCGGAAGACAAGTTCATCCCCACCACTCGCTCGGAGGTGTCGACCTTGTCTTCTAGAGGCAAGGAAGCCTCTTCCACCACTACGGCCTTCATCTTCTGCGCACGAGAAGAAGCTACTCTTCTCATCTTCCGGGGTGGAAGACTCCTCGTGGCAAGAGCGGCTCTCCTCTTTGCGCTTCCTCGCATCGCAGTAGGAGCGCTCATCCATCCTTCGTCTTCTGGAGTCTTCGGAAGACTCCCAAGTGTTACAGAAGCTGTCTTCTACTCCGATTGGATACTCAGCAAGTCTTCCTCCGAGTCTGACTCCGATCCTGAATGAATGAGGGAGATGGGTGTCCTCGGTATACTTCTGTGACCCATCTTCCTCACTGGCATGGCGTCTTCCGACCCACTAGACTCGTCTTCCCTCACCAGAAGCGTCTTCCGGTGAGAGCCGGGTCTCAGCTGTGGCATCAGAGTGGGAGGGGGCGTTGCTGCTGCCTCTCGATCATCGTCTTCCGAGGTCTCCTCCTTCACCTCCTGTCGCTCCGTTGGCCCATACACCGCCAGCTGATCTTCCCTAAGATCCCCCATGGCTACATACAAGTAGCAGAAGAAGGGCGTCAGATGTCCTCCCGCCGAGGTACCCAAGTATGCTAGCTCCGTCTGTACATAGTTGTGGATGTACGCGCCCCAGTAGATTGGCACTCTGTCATCCCACACTGATTCTAGGAACTCCACGTCCTGATCTCCTAAGTACCTTGTCTTCAGCGCTTTTCTCTTGGGAAAAAGATGCAGAAACAACTTCGCCAAAAGTCGCTTCTTCGGCTCCCGGTAAGATTCTATCTTCCAACCGTTCCTCCCCTGCCTGTCTTCCACAAAAAGGCAGCTGGTACTCCCAGGCACATGCCATGAACTCACAATCCTAGGTCAGATCTTCTTCTCATACCAATATCCTCGGTTCTCGGTCTCAGGCCTGTGAAACGCCTTACGTCACCAGTCCAGGAAGACGGTCTTCCCCGAGCTACTCCTGCCTTCGTAGGTACACGGTTACGTGGTGGTAACGCGGTCCACACCTCCTCCAGAAGCTCTTGATCTGCGAGGTTCCAATCCCACAGGAAGAAGTCGAGACCCAACTCCTTGAAGAAAGGAGTGGCCTCGGCCAATTCTGCCGTGGGTAACACCAAGCCTCGCGGATGCATCGACATACCTGGAAGATCTGTTGCACTAAACCACAAGCACCTACTATGAGCTGAAGGCTCAGTTCTTCCCGAGTGCCCACAGTCTAGCTTCTATTTCTCAGAAGACGAAACTAGTCTTCCAGAAGACAGCTACTCCGTCTTCCGGGATTCTAACAGTACTTCCTAGATAGCTCTCGTCTTCCGAGCTATATCTAAACAATCCTATCTAAGCAAGGCCTCGCATGGATTACCAAGAAGACAACCCACCTTGCATTACATCCTACTTCCTATCAGAAGATACAAGATATGCGAGAAGTAGAGTATGAGAAAGGTTCAGAAGATGGTTGCGGGCTCCTGCGGTGACAGTGGCCTCTGGGAAGATACTTGGGACAGCTTCCGATTCAATGTCTTTCTCGGAAGACTTCTCGAAGTCAGACTTCCCTTCATTGGTCTCACCTGTCTTCGTCTTCTTACACGCAATCTATCCTCACAACAGACTCAAGACAACTGCACTCTGTTCTTCTGACTTCTCACCTCTCATACGCACTCAGAAGAAGCTTGCTGCATGATGGGAAGACATGACCCTCGACCATTCCCTCCAGATTCTGCCAGCAAGACTTCTCACAACTCTCTTCTAAGTTCGGGAAGAAGAAGGAACGGCTGCTATGGATCGGACAGAAGAGACCCGAATGGACCCTCACGTCTTCTCGCTCATTTTGCCAGCCTTCCAGTCTTCTAGTCTCTCTAGGAAGATGGGGAGTTGAGAAGCTTGGAAGACCGGGAGGCACAGGCCTAGTTCCCGACTTCCAACTTCTCGAATTAACACAACAACTCACCACTCCACTCAGGATTCGTACCAAGCCTCTCTAAACACAAAAGCAAAGCAAATCCACTCTTGATACGAATTGTGTTCAGTCGACTTCCGAAGACAGTCTTCCGAAGACGGTCTTCCGAAGAAAGTCAAGTTCAAGAAGCGTCTTCCGAAGATGTTCTCATCTTCCGAATCGTCTTCTGTTCCAAGTTTCGGGGATAGAGAGGTAAGGGGTAGGGAAATTGATAGTTGGGGTCTCCAATTTGAGGGCTAGGAGTAGGGAAGCTCGAATTGAGCTCGAGAAGAAGCAAGGAGATGTCTCGACAGAAATTGGGCAGCGCTTCCGAGCCCAATGTCTCAATAGAAAGAATGGGGGTGGGGTAATCGATCAGGCTGCCTGCACACAATCAAGGAAGCGCGGGGAGTACCAAGAAAAAGGCGAGAAGAAGTGAGAGGGGAAAAGAACAGGAGGAAGAACCTCTACAGTCTTCTTCGGCTCCCCGAGTTGCCTTCGACCTCCGCGCGCTTCTGGCTCTTGTCCTAGCTTCCAATGCAACTCCACACGATTGCGCCTGCTGTCAATTTCGGTCCACACCTCGATTCCACCTCTGCTTCTACTCGCCACTCTTCACTGTCAGCTTCTCGGAAGCTCCACAGAAACGCCTTCGCTTTCTCTGCTGTTTGTGCTCCCGCAATTCGATCTCACCCTTCGCCTAGCTGCCAACTTACTCTCTCCTACCTCGATGTCTCACTTGATTCCTCTCTCAATGCTAGCTCGCAAAGCTCACTCTCTCAATCGATCTTCTTCAGGCGCGCTATGCTGCGGGAAGTTGGAAGGTGCCTAATGTGCTTCCTCACGCATCTTCCCCGCAGATTAGGGGTTCTCGTCCTTGGTGTCTTCCTGACCTACCTACCTATTCGGTGCGCTCTAGTAGGTACACCTACTGTCTTACTCGAAAACTCGTGGTTGGTCCTTCGCGGTCGCTGTCTTCTGGAAGATAGGTGTCTTCCGCCGTCTTCCCATCTACCGCCGTCTTCCCGTCTTCTGAAGACGCAATTGAGAAGACGATCTTCTGAAGACGGTCGTCTTCTGAAGAAGTCAACTTCTTATTACAAACAGCTCTTAAGATCATCTTCCTGTTAAGGAAGACGTAACCTTAAGTAACAACGCTTCTTCAGTTATACAAACAAGTCATTATTCTTAAAAATTTCAAAAATTTGTGCATCCTGTAATTTGTGGGCACCACACTTATCAACTTCTGGTTGCGGTTTCTGTCTTCTTGCAAGATAGAGTCCCACAACACATTCAACTACAATCGAAGTTAGTTCGAAATGAATCTAACTAATGGCACACAGATCCAGGAAGCTTAGAACAGAAGTTCCTAAGATGAAATCCCCGGCAGCGGCGCCAAAAATGGTTCCTCACTATATGTAGTGACGAAGGATTTCTCCTTTTGCCCATTTAGTATACAAGATATCGTTCCCACAGAGGATTTGCACAAGTAACGCTGCTCTAAGTTCTAAGATCTGTTCAAACACACAAACACACGGGTTTTGCCTAGAAATCCCGTCTTCTCACAAAATCACACAAAACCACACGTCTTCCAGACACGCCAAATGGTGCTCTGGGTCCAAACAAACAACTACCAGTTACAATACCACACAACTATTCACAGAGAAGCTCGGAAAGACGATCTTCCTGCTTCCAGATTGCTTCTTCCAGTCTTCTCGATACCGTCTTCCCAAAGCGATTCTCGTCTTCTGGGGGTTCAACTCGTCTTCTCACACCTCCAGATGATTGACCTGCTTCGCAGAAGTTGACTAGCAACGGTCGTTACACCTTATTCTCACACTCACAATTCAACGGGTTAGATTAATCACAGGGTGTATGCCCCCTGTAGCCTTCCCAGGCTTCTGCCTACGGAAGTTGTCTTCCTGCGGCACTACAACGACATTCACCTTCACGGAAGCTCAATAGAAGTATCGGAAACTCACTAGAAGAAGGTAAGAAGATGGGGAAGATGGGGGAAGATGGGGGAAGATGGGGAAGATGAGAAAAGCCCAAACAAGAGAAAACAAGATGAAAAGAGTAAATTAAGATTCCGACAGGCTTCTAGTCCGGATCCTGACTAACAATCTATCCCTGCTTGTAATAGTTTGGGGAGGAAGACAACAAACGTGAGTACTGTTGCACCGTCTTCTACTCGAGGATGTCGTCTTCTGTTGCGGGAAGAAGGCTTCTTTCTTCTTCACTTCGCTGCTCTGACTGCTCTGTCTTCTGGGATCCCTTACCCAGAAGACCGTTCGTACGTAGATCCCAAGTGCTCTACTGAACGAGTCAAGCTACACTTCCACAACTACTGACAGTCACCGCCACTCAAGAAGAACACTTCCCATGCACAATTAGGAGCGAATTCAATGAACCCACCATCCAGAAGACATGGACAAAGCTTCTCCACTCAAATCCACAATCTATTCCCCGAGAAGAAGTCACAATGGCATTGGGAAGCTCACTCCCTCTACTTCCTGCGTCTACTCCTCGACACACCAGCCTAGCTAACAGGACTGCACGAGGATGCCGTTCCCTGTTCCTAGACTGTCCACTACTTCTATCTACATCTTCGACCCACTGCTGGTGCGAGTATGCAGACCCCTCCGGTATATTCCAAGACTATTCGTATGTTTCCAACGACGGGTGTAGTGTGCTAAGACTGTCTCTGCTCGAATGTGTCTCGCCTACCTGCCTGTAGAATCGGTGTGTATGTTCAGTTACTACAGAATTCTACAGAACTGGCAGAACTGGCAGAGCTCTCTCTCCTACGCTGCTATCCTACTTATGTTGCTGCCATGAGAACCAGGGGAGGCGACCACCAGGGAGAGTGAGGCGCTGACAGGAGGTTGTCACCTCACATGCAAGCGGTTCCCCTGCCCGAATTGGTCATCCACCTTGTCCTTCCTACGCTACCTATGCTGCCACATGGTGTCCTAACTAATATTACATGAGAAAACTGCCATCCTTAAGATAGCATGTTCGATTCTACTATATTTGGAAATGAAGTTACTAACTACTCAGATTGCACGGAGGCAATCTCTACCTGATCTGCTCCTATCGGAGCTCCTAATGCGGCTTCTGATAAGCTAGAAAGCCCTGCAGTTACCTCGGGTGTCACTGAGGTGGCTTCTTCCTCATCATCCTTGGCTGGCTCTGCTGTCGCTGCTGCTGCGTCTTCCTCGGCTTCGGCTTCTGCTTCGGAAGACAGAAGCGTCTTCTGGGAAGCGGAGTCGACCGGTGCTTCTTCCGTCTTCTGAGGCACGGGTGCGGGACTAGGGACCATGGGGACCTCATGGGGATCCGGGGAAGTCGCTTCCTCCACGCGGAATACCTGGGAAGACGGCTCGTCTTCCTGTCTTCCGGGGCGTCTTCTGGAGTCTTCTCGTCTTCCAACGCTGTCACCACCAAGTGCACAGCGAGATCGAACTCCTCCTTCTCCATTCCGGATCTAGTCGATGGTGCTGGAGCGTGGGAAGATGCGGTTGCAAGTGTCGGAAGCGAGGGAAGACCATAAAGTGTCTTCACTCCTTCTATCTGTCTATCCAAGTACCTGAACATACTCTCCCGGCATTCCACCAACATCGCTCTGGACTCGCTGTCCCATCCTCTAGCTAAGGTAAGTAACTTCCTACCCGCGGTGTAGTTGAACTTCTTCCGAAGCGCTTCCACCGACTGTGCCAACATCTTCTGCGCACGGGCCTCTGCTGCTTCCCTCTGCGTCTTCTCAGCTGCAGCTCGCGCTTCCGCGGCTTCTCGCTGCGTCTTCCATATGGTCTGCTCTTCTGCGAGGGCGGTGATCTTCTCCCGCACTCGGGCGACTTCCTGATTGCGCTGCTGTACCCGCGCCTGCAACTCCTGGTTGCTCTTCCGAAGCTGTACCAGCTCCTTGGCAGAAGCGGCTGCTTCCGCCTTGTACCTGGCTGCAAGCTTCTCCGTAGTGCGGAGGCTAGCTTCCAGCGACTCCGTCTTCTTCTGGTCCTCCCCCTGTCGCAGCAAGGTGCGCAAGCCGAATCCAGGTTGTAAGGGCTTCTCCTGTGCCCTCGCTCTCTTCTCCAGCAACTCCATAGCTGGCTGGATCTCCTTCTGGAAGTAGGCACTGAACTCCTCCAGTCGTCTTCCTGCAGAAGACAAGTTCATCTCCACCACTCGCTCCATGGTGTTGACTTCGTCTTCCAGAGGCAAGGAAGCCTCTTCCACCACTACGGCTTTCATCTTCTGCGCACGAGAAGAAGCTACTCTTCTCATCTTCCGGGGTGAAAGACTCCTCATGGCAGGAGCGGCTCTCTTCGTTGCGCTTCCTCGCATCGCAGCAGGAGCACCCATCCATCCTTCGTCTTCTGGAGTCTTCGGAAGACTCCCAGGCGTTGCAGAAGCAGTCTTCTGCTCCGATCGGGTACTCAGCAAGTCTTCTTCCGAGTCGGACTCCGATCCTGAGTGAATGAGGGAGAAGGGTGTCCTCGGTACACTTCTGTGACCCATCTTCTTCACTGGCGTGGCGTCTTCCGACCCACAAGACTCATCTTCCCTCTCCAGAAGCGTCTTCTGGTGAGAGCCGGGCCTCAACTGTGACATCAGAGTGGGAGGGGGTGTTGCTGCTGCCTCTCGGTCATCGTCTTCCGAGGTCTCCTCCTTCACCTCCTGTCGCTCCGTTGGCCCATACACTGCCAGCTGATCTTCCTTAAGATCCCCCATGGCTACATACAAGTAGCAGAGGAAGGGCGTCAGGTGTCCTCCCGCCGGGGTACCCAAGTATGCTAGCTCCGTCTGTACGTAGTTGTGGATGTACGCGCCCTAGTAGATGGGCACTCCGTCATCCCACACTGATTCCAGGAACTCCACGTCCTGATCTCCTAAGTACCTTGTCTTCTGCGCTTTCCCCTTGGGAAAGAGATGCAGAAATAACTTCGCCAAGAGGCGCTTCTTCGGCTCCCGGTAAGATTCTATCTTCCAACCGTTCCTCCCCTGCCTGTCTTCCACGAAAAGGCAGGTGGTGCTCCCAGGTACATGTCATGAACTCACAATCCTAGGCAAGATCTTCTTCTCATACCAATATCCTCGGTTCTCGGACTCAGGCCTGTGAAACGTCTTACGCCATCAGTCTTCAGTCCAGGAAGACGGTCTTCCCCGAGCTACTCTTGCCTTCGCAGGTACACGGTTACGCGGTAGTAACGCTGCCCACACTTCCTCCAGAAGCCCTTGATCTGCGAGGTTCCAATCCCACAGGAAGAAGTCGAGACCCAACTCCTTGAGGAAAGGAGTGGCCTCGGCCAATTCTGCCGCTGGTAACACCAAGCCCCGCGGATGCATCGACATACCTGGAATATCTGTTGCACTAAACCACAAGCACCTACTATGAGCTGAAGGCTCAGTCCTTCCCGAACGCCCACAGTCTAGCTTCTACTTCTCAGAAGACGAAACTAGTCTTCCAGAAGACAGCTACTCCGTCTTCCGGGATTCTAACAGTACTTCCTAGATAGCTCTCGTCTTCCGAGCTATATCTAAACAATCCTATCTAAGCAAGGCCTCGCATGGATTACCAAGAAGACAACCCACCTTGCATTACATCCTACTTCTTATCAGAAGATACAAGATATGCGAGAAGTAGAGTATAAGAAAGGTTCAGAAGATGGTTGCGGGCTCCTGCGGTGACAGTGGTCTCTGGGAAGATACTTGGGACAGCTTCCGATTCAATGTCTTTCTCGGAAGACTTCCCGAAGTCGGGCTTCCCTTCACTGGTCTCACCTGTCTTCGTCTTCCTACGCGCAATCTATCCTCACAACAGACTCAAGACAACTGCACTCTGTTCTTCTGACTTCTCACCTCTCATACACACTCAGAAGAAGCTTGCTGCATGATGAGAAGACATGACCCTCGACCATTCCCTTCAGATTCTGCCAGCAAGACTTCTCACAACTCTCTTCTAAGTTCGGGAAGAACAAACGGCTGCTATGGATCGGACAGAAGAGACCCGAATGGACCCTCACGTCTTCTCGCTCATTTTGCCAGCCTTCCAGTCTTCTAGTCTCTCTAGGAAGATGGGGAGTTGAGAAGCTTGGAAGACCGGGAGGCACAGGCCTAGTTCCCGACTTCCAACTTCTCGAAATAACAAAACAACTCACCACACCTCTCAGGATTCGTACCAAGTCTCTCTCAACACAAAAGCAAAGCAAATCCACTCTTGATACGAATTGTGTTCAGTCGACTTTCGAAGACGGTCTTCCGAAGACAGTCAAGTTTAAGAAGCGTCTTCCGAAGATGTTCCCATCTTCCGAATCGTCTTCTGTTCTAAGTTTTGGGGGTAGAGAGGTAGTAGGGTAGGGAAATTGATAGTTGGGGTCTCCAATTTGAAGGCTAGGAGTAGGGAAGCTCGAATTGAGCTCGGGAAGAAGCAAGGAGATGTCTTGACAGAAATTGGGCAGCGCTTCCGCGCCCAATGTCTCAAATAGAAAAGATGGGGGTGAGGGTAATCGATCAGGCTGCCTGCACACAATCAAGGAAGCGCGGGGAGTACCAGACAATGGCGAGAAGAAGTGAGAAGGGGAAAGAACAAGGGAAAGAACCTCTACAGTCTTCTTCGGCTCCCCGAGTTGCCTTCGACCTCCGTGCGCTTCTGGCTCTTGTACTAGCTTCCAATGCGACTCCTCTCGACTGCGCCTGCTGTCAATTTCGGTCCACACCTTGATTCCACCTTCGCTTCTACTCGCCACTCTCCACTGTCAACTTCTCGGAAGCTCCACAGAAACGCCTTCGCTCTCTCTGCTGTTTGTGCTCTTGCAATTCGATTTCACCCTTCGCCTAGCTGCCAACTTGTTCTCTCCTACCTCGATGTCTTACTCGATTCCTCTCTCAATGCTAGCTCGCGAAGCTCACTCTCTCAATCGATCTTCCCAAGCGCGCTGTGCTACGGGAAGTTGAATGCGCCTAATGTGCTTCCTCACGCATCTTCCCCGCAGATTAGGGGTTCTCGTCCTTGGTGTCTTCCTGACCTACCTACCTATTCGGTGCGCCCCAGTAGGTACACCTACTGTCTTACCCGAAAACTCGTGGTTGGTTCTTCGCGGTCGCTATCTTCTGGAAGACAGGTGTCTTCCGCCGTCTTCCCGTCTTCCGCCGTCTTCTCGTCTTCCGAAGACGCAACTGAGAAGACGCTCTTCCGAAGACGGTCGTCTTCCGAAGAAGTCAACTTCTTATTACAAACAACTCTTAAGATCATCTTCCTGTTAAGGAAGACGTAACCTTAAGTAACAACGCTTCTTCAGTTATACAAACAAGTTATTATTCTTAAAAATTTCAAAAATTCGTGCATCCTGTAATTTGTGGGCACCACACGGACAACGGTATAACGGGAGTAGTCGTCGGTCATGGTCATGAAGTACTCATAGCCGGAAAAAGTGCAAGGAGAAATGCGGCCGCTGATGTCAGAGTGGACAATTTCAAGAATTTCGGTGGCACAGATAGTGACGACACGTGGAAATTTTGTGCGGGCTTGCTTGCCATGCAAGCACGGGGGGCAAGTGAAATTGTGAATAGTGGGCAGATTTAGGCCAATAACAGATTGATGACGACGGAGTTGGTCAAGCCAGGTAAGACTAATGTGGCCAAGCCGCCTGTGCTAGAGGTCGGCGGTAGGAGTGGCGAATGTAAGATAAGCAAAGCGCAGGTGGGTGACAGATCGGTAAAGAGCGGAAATGGGCGTGTTAGACTCATCGACTATGTAAGGTGTAGATGCAAGACATGTAGGAGTGGATGAGTCATCATCACGTATGTGGTGGGCTGAAAGCAAAGTGCCTACTGTAGAGTCGGAAACTTCTGCTGAAGGGCCTGCAAGGAAAGAAAAATTTTCTTCTAACGGAATAATGCCGGAGAGAATACTCATGTGGGAGAGTATTTCCATGGGGAGTACTCCTCCCGTGGGGAATTCTCTCGGGGGGAGAATTACCCTCCCGGGTTGACTCTCTCGTCGGGAGAGCTTCCTAGCTCCGAGGAGCTGGGAGCTCCTCCGAAGAAGGGGGGGTGGGTAGCCGCCGCCGCCGCCCTTCCGAGAAGGACGGGCTGGAGGGCGGGGCCCGAGGGGTTATGAATCCCGGGGTTCGTGTCCCAGTCTTGGGGGCCGTCCCGGGAAGTCGAGGGGACGTGGCCCCACATGTGGGGCCGCGCTCCTTGGCTAGCCGTGCCCCTTGGCTCGCCTCGGTGAGGCGCGTCCCCATAAGAGGCCGTGCCGCTTGCTTCGAGACACGGATCGTCCTGGTGGCGATCTGTGCCCTCCTGGATTTTAGGGACGTCGCCCCTCCATGGGGGGCGTGCCGGTTAGTATGCCGTGTTGGGTCGAGGTATGTGCCCTGGTCTTGGAGCCACGTGGCGATCCGTGCCTCCCTGATGATTTGGTGCGGGAAGGGGTGCGGGAAAATTTTCAAGGAGTGTGTTTGTGGACTGTGACTGTGCGAAGGGGTGTAAGGGGAGGATCAACCGTGGTCGACCACGGCTGGTCAATCTGCCACTACGGTCACCTGCAGGACCCCCCAGTCTTTTCCGAGAGGGAATTTCAGGGGGCATTGTTGGAAGCAGGGATTGGGAGTGCTCTGCCTTCAGCTGGGCATGGTGTGCTTGCGGGAGTGATATAGTGTGCACGAGAATTACAGACGAGCCTAGCAAGTAAAGATCATTGCTTAGCGGACATGGGGCAATTGGGCATCTGTTCTTGTCCTCTAGATGGCAAGTACCATTACCGATAATGCACCACCCACCCTTGGAGTCAAACATTCGAGCTGAAAACAAGTTCTTTCGTAGTGCAAGGACGTGCAAGACGTCCTTAATTAAGACGTTCTCGTCGTTGAGAAGTTTAACTTCAACATCGCCGTGACCTTCAATTTGAACTGTAGTGTCATCTCCTAAGAGAATCTGATCTTGAAGAGCACTTTCTCGGTCAGTGTACTTACAAAATTGATCGCGGTCGAATGTCATGTGATGGGTAGCGCCGGAGTCAACGTACCAATGACGGTCCACAGTTTGAGGTGCAAATTCGTTGTAGAGTTGGGTCATCAGTACTCGCCTAGTGTTGTTGTTGTTGTTGCGTTGGCGATTCTTCTGGTTGCGGTTCTTCTGATTTCCACCTTGTTGCTGAGGTTGATTGGACGGAGCGCTGCTGCTTGAAGCTTGATTTGGGCAATTCTGGACACGATGTCCAGCTAAATTGCACCCGAAGCACTGAATGTTGGAATCTGGTGTCCGCTTCTTAGAACGGTTGCCGTTCTTGCCTTGCTTCGGTGGTTGTCTCTTTCCTGCAAACAATGCAGTCGAAGGTTCATGCTGCATTCTTCGATGAAAAGTTTCTTCGGTGAGAAGGAACGAGATGAGATCTTGCAACGTCAAGTTGGTGTTGCATCTAATCACTTGTAGGAACATTTGGTAGCTGTCTGGCATGCTATCCATGAGTGTGAGCAGCTGCTCTTGTGCGTCTACTTGTACGCCTGCAGATGCCAGCTGCTCGACAATCAACTTGAAAGTGTTTACATGCGATGTGACTGTGTCGTTCGTCTTCATCTTGAGAGTTCGCAGCTTTTCTTTCAAGTGCATCTGGGTCACTGTGTCTTGCGCGGCAAAGTTAGAAGTCAACGTGTTCCAAGCTTCTGTTGCCGAGCGGCAAGAAATAATGTGACCGATAACAGTGTTTTCGCAACACTGATTTATTGCCGTCAAAGCATTCTTGCTCTGATGATCCCACTCCGCAATGTTACCTGGTCCGGTGGCAGGTATAGGGTTAGCGGCAGTGGCTACTGGTCGAGGTTCACTACCATCGACAATTCCGAGAACGCCTTCAGCGTCTAATTGGAGCTTCATCTTGTGTTTCCAGTACGTGAAGTACGTCCCATCGAACTTTGCCCAGCCTTTAGTGTTGAACATGTTCGCCATCGCAGATTTATCGCTGAACTACTGAGGTTCTATTGAGCGCTGCGATCGTCTAAGCGAGAAGAGTCCTTCGCGCTTTAGCAATCAAGGCGTCCCCTGATTGCTCCTTCACCTGTGCCTAGGGTCTACCTGAAGCCTACGTTATTGTGCTGGGAAAATAACAACCCGTAGCTCTGATACCATATAGGAAAAAGAGAGAGAGGATCAATGTGAGAGACCAAGTATGAGTAAGCTTGTTTACTGATATGAATAATGAGGTAAGAGGCCCAAAGGTCAGGTACTTATACTTTGGTACAAGGGCAGGCAAAGCCTACGAAAGGACATGAGCCCAAATAGTCTAAACTAGTTGTTGTACTTTATGTTCATACTGTACAGTCAGTTCTAACAGTAATCACTAGTTAACATACGATCTGTCATTTAATCATCGCCGAGTCAGAATTCTCGTTTTCATCTTCAATATCTCCGTTTACATAGATACGTATGCCCAGATTTTGAATCCTCCTGAGGTTCAGCTTAAAGCATTCTTTTGAATTTTCCAAAATTTGTTTTCATTTTTATTATCTATTGGAAAATAACTCTGATAATAATCATAGAGTAGACTAAAGGACACCAAGTTAGATTATTTTCATAATTAAAAATATTAAGAGAGGTAAACAGGAGTTAATTCAAAGTATTATGAATGGAGTCAATAATTTTATTATTTTAAGAATTAATTAGTTTATAAGTCATTATTGAGATGGTTTAAGTTCGTGCACACAATGTATTGATCATTCATAATATCTTCCAACCTGTATGTACATTGTACTTGCTATATTTTGTCACACGTATTTTAATGCAAGGTAGTAAATGTATTTGTCAATACATCATAATTTGTCGTTATATAATAAAGACTTAGTAAAAGAACTGCTATTATACTTATGTATTTCTAAGGATGGGTATATAGTTTATAATGATTCGCTTATAACATTGTACATGTGAGATTGTAATTATGATCAGGTGAATTCTAAATCTTCTTTGATATCTAGGTTCTTAGGGATTTATTGTTCACTATATCTTAAAAATATCTAAGAGTATAGTAATATCTTTATTTTCTAGACAAATAAATTATTTTGAGTAGTGAAGTAAATATTATATATCGCCTATTTAGATAGATAGTGTATTATCGCCTTGATATATAGTGTATTTCAGATTTATTTTCTTAAAGCTAACTTTTATATATGATATCTTTATTCTACTCACGCCTAAAGTAATGGTAGAATAACAAAAGTGTCGGACTAAACTCATTATGTCCGGCTATATCTGCGTTAGTAAACTAAAATATAAGCAAAAGTAAAATACCAGAAGGCTCTACTGTACATGTATTTTCCACTTCTGCATTTTTCACATTTTTATCAAGATGAGAGACTTGATGGTAAGTTAACCCAATTTATTTTATCACGCTAGAAAATGACTACCTGATAACTTCGTTACTGTACCATATATGTTAGTCATCTCAATAAAAGTGAACTGTATTTATCTTCAGTTACAGAGAAATGATTATTCCAAAGTGAAAAGAGATCTTTTCTGATCTTGAATAAAAGTCAATCTTGAGTGTAATACCGCTATTATATTGATTTCATTTACTATATAAAAATATACTTTGTTACAAATAGTTGCTGAACACATAAGTTAATCATAGTATTTAAAAGCAAGAAGGACCTGAATTGATCTTCACAACTGATATCAATTTTGACTGAAATCTATTATTGAATATCAAGTGTTTATTTTCAGTAGATTATAAGTGTTAAATATCATTGGAGGGTCATATCTACTATGAGGAAGGTAAAAAGACAAAAACTAAAAGAAAAAGAGGTGACTTGTGGCATGACTTTGACGTGAGAGGTACTATGACTGTAGTTAGATAAGTGACAATAATTAAATACTAGTAATATATTAACCCACATTCTTTGTAGAGTTGTATAAGTCAAGTCACTCTCTGTATGTACCAGTTCTGAAGTCTAAGTAAAGTGTGCACATATCATTTCAAGATATTTCTGTTTAAGTTCTCCTTCTAAGCAGTTTTCACAAGCTGATTCGTTATCAGTTCTACAGACTTGTTGTTGTGAGAGATAAAGTTCTCATATTCTGGAGAATTGGAGTGCAGTTTTTCCAGTTTTGTAACATGGTATCAGAGCTCAAGTTGCTCAACCTAAGGGTTTAAGATTTTGATCATCTGGTATTTAGTTTCTGGGGCTTTTTGGACTCATCTTTTCAGCAAGATAGCAACTATGGTTGCTACTTTCAGTGATTTTGGTTTGAGTGAGAGCACTAGACTTTCATATCCTAACAATTACAATTCATGAAAACTGATCATACAAGTCATTCAGAGTAAGAGATTTATGGGGTGTGATTTCTGAAGAAGAGAAGTTGGCTTCATCTTATGATGAGAGCTCTACTGAAACTCTAAGATTCATTAAGAAGCAAACTGGATCATTATCCAATATTCTACTTGCTGTGAAGGAGAGTATCAGACATACTATTGAGACTTAAGAAGAGAAGCTTGGGAGAAGCTAGCTATCAAATATGATAATAGTCTTAGTACCCCGTATTTTCATTTTGTTTCTAATATCAACAGAAGGGAGAGTATGTCAACTTATGAGGAGTTTTGCAGTTTATTATATGAAGAAGAGTAGTTGATCAGAAAGTTTTTCCCTCAGAAAAATGAAGGATATGCTTTTATGGTGAAGACTTATTGAAAAGAGGAGCAGCAATCTCAGAAACATGGGCCTTCCTACTCAGGAAACCAAGACACAACTTTCTGCACATTCTGTAAGAAAAAGGATCACATGATTGAAGAGTGCAAAAGAAATTGAGAACTTGCTTTCTCTGTGGTAAGAAAGGTCACAAGATTGAAGATTCTTATGCTAGAAAGGAAAATGGAGGTTTGAATTCTACATCAAGTAATACTGCTGTTCAAGAAGATGCACAGAAGAAAAAGATGTTGGTAATATGTTTATTATTATCAGCTTGATATCTACAACAACAGAAGATAAGAATTGATACATTGATTCTCGTGCTTCTAAGCACATGACCAACCAAAGATCATTCTTGAAGAATTTTTCAGCAACTGTAGGCTCTAAGGTTACTCAGGCTGATGGCACAAGATATGAAGTTCAAGGTACTAGAGTTGTGAAGGAGATCTGAAGAGTTTACAAGAAGTACTCTTTATTCCAAAGCTCACTAAGGACTTTCTTTCTGTTGGAAAAATCACAAAGAAGAGATAGATGTTGATAATATGTTTATTATTATCAGCTTGATATCTACAACAACAGAAGATAAGAATTGATACATTGATTCTCGCGCTTCTAAGCTAGAATTGTGAAAGAGATCTGAAGAGTTTACAAGAAGTACTCTTTATTCCAAAGCTCACTAAGAACTTTCTTTCTGTTGGAAAAATCACAAATCATAGAATGAAGATGATTTTTCATGATACAAATGCACAGATGCTAGATGCTTCACATATCTAGAGAGTTGTTGCTTTATGAAGGAGAGATGAAAAATAAGGAATATATCATGAGTATTGAGCTTCAAGTTCAAAAAGTATATGGTTATTGATTCTTATAATCAAGCAAACCTTTGGCATCCAAGTTTTGCATACTTGAATTTTGAAATCTGAGATATATGATGGAAGGGTTGCCAAGATGAGACTACCAACTTGGAGATATAAGTGAAAGATGTTTATTTGGAAAACAAAACAAAAAGTGTTTTTCAAAAGAAGGAGATGCAAGAACAAAACAGTTGTTGACCTTTATCCATTCAGATGTTTGTGGATCCATGCAAACAAGCTATGTTGGATGTTGTAAGCATTTTCTTACATTTATTGCTGATGTGAGCAGAAAGACATGGATATATTCTTGAAATAAAGATAAAATTTTTTTGAATACTTCAAGAAGTTCAAGGCCCTTGTAGAAAATCAAAGTGGCAAAAAGATTAAAGTTCTCATATCAAATAGAGGAGGAGAATATTGTTCGAACCTCTTTGCTCAACTTTGTGATGAGCATGGTATTCAAAAGCAACTTTCCACAACATATACTCCACAACAAAATGATGTAGCTGAAAGGAAAAATAAAGTGATTGTGGAAAGTGGCAGATGCATAATGAGATCAAGAATCTTCCTAATTATTTCTGGGCTGAAGCTTGCAACACAACTATTTACATTATGAATAGAGCATATACAACAGCTGTGCAACACAAGACACCTGAAGAGACATTTATAGGAATGAAACCAGATGTGTCTCACTTCATGATTTTTGGATGCATAGCTTACATGCACAACAATAATGAAAAGAGATAAAAGTTGGATGCAAAATCTAAGAAGTATATATTTGTAGGTTATGTTGAGCAAGTGTACAATCAGTCTACAAGAAGGATCACATCAACATAGATGTTAGATTCTCTGAATTGGATTCTGATCTGATGCATATGGGAGGTGAAAAAGAAGCTTGTGATACATTCAGATTTAAGTTACTTACAAGAGAGGATCAGATTAATTCAGAATCTGATAAATCTGATATTGAAGTGGACCTGGAGCAGTCAACATCTCTAAGTAATCCTAATGAAGAGCAAGTTGAATTACAACCAAAATCAGATGAAGTTAAAAATGATGACTTACTACATGCATCAGATTTTCAAGTAAGGAGATCTGAAAGGGTTAGAAGACCACCAGCAAGGCTTGATGGTTATTGTGGATTTGCTAAAAGCATTCATGAGGATGATCCACTTACATTTGAAGAAGCTAACAAAGACCTTGGTTGGAGAAAAGCTATGCAAGAGGAGTATAAAATGCTACTAAAAACTCATACATGGGATTTGGTTAAGCTACCAGGAGGAATAAGAGCCATCCAATGCAAATAGATTTACAAAACCAAGCTACAATCAGATTCAGTTCAGTAGACAAACTCAAATTAAGGTTAATAGCAAGAGGAGTTCAACAATTGATTATGAAAAAACTTCTGCACCAATGACAAAATGAGATTTGTTTTCAATCAATATTAAAAAAGAGCAGAGTTGTAACGGTCCTTGCTGGTCATTATCATTTTGAAATACATCAGATGGATGTGAAGTCATCGTTCCTTCATGGAGAGTTAGAGGAAAAAGTTTACATGGTTCAATCACCCAGATTTGAAGTGAAAAATAAAACGGATCATGTGTGCATTCTCAAAAAATCTTTATATGAGAGTTTGGTATTCTGAGATTACAAATTTCTACACAGCTATGAACTCAGACGATCGGAGTTGGATCCAAACCTCTATGTCTTGAAAATAATTCAAAGAGGATCATACTCCTCTTATATGTGGATGATATCTTAATTTCAATGAGTGATAAGGAGTTGGTGTAGCTACTCAAGGGAGAACTCAGCAAGAGGTTTGAGATGTCTGATTTGGGTTTAGCAAGATTCTTCCTTGGTGTTGATATTGGCAGATGGAGCTTGTATTATGCTTTCTCAGCAAGCATACATGAAGTATATTCTTCGAGAGTTTCAATTCATCTAATTGGTTATTGCAAAAAGAATTTTGAGAGATCTGAAAGGGCCTATCAATCTTGGTCTTATATTTGAGGAGGGGAGAAATGAGCTTCATGGTTAGAGTGATAGTGATTGGGTTGGAGATACTAGCAACAAAAAATCACATTAGGTGCATGCTTCAACTTATGTTCGGATGGAATTTTCAGTTGGAGCAGCAAGAAGCAGAATATAATAGCAAGGTCTTCAACAGAAGCTCAATACATTGTTCTTAGTGATGGTTCTATAACCTTGATTTGGTTAAGAAATTTACTGTTGGAGATGAAAGATATCTAGAACTACAATATTACATTTGGATAATCATAGTGCAATGTTCTTGGCTAACAATAAGGTTATCGGAGAAAGAAAAAAAAATTTAGAGACAAGGTTACATCATATCAGAGAGAAAATTGAAGCTAAGATAGTCAAGCTGAAATATTATCCATCAGACGACCAGCTAGCTGATATTTTTACCAAAGCCTTACCAAGACTAAAGTTTATACATATTAAAGATTTACTAGGTATGAAGAAAATGATGCTTTAATGAAAGAGGGTGTAAAATATCATTACAGCGAGAGGTATTGTGACAGTAGTTAGGTGAATCACTTTGAGTGATAGTAGTTACGTACTAGTAGTATATTAACCCACATTCTTTGTAGAGTTGTATGAGTCGAGGTCCTCTCTTTCAGCAGTTCTAGTGTACATCTTAGGTCAGGATATTTTTGTTTAAATTCTTTTTTTATTTAGGCTGATCAGAAAGAATACCTAACAGACTGATCTGTTATCAGTTCTAACAAGTTGGTAGTATTCTGTTGTGGAAAATAAAGTTCTTATATTCTGAGAGACTTGGAGTGCATTTTTTCAGTTTGTAACAAAAAGTTAATAACTCCCTAGAAAAAGCATCTATAAGAAACAAAAATTACTCAAAAAGACTCGGGATAATAGGAGTCAGAATGACTGGAGCCGGGACAAGAGTATGCTTAGTGTGTCTAAGCGAAAGTCAGTGGTCCTTTTGTGAGTACTAATAAAAAGGACAGTTTAAACTGAACTGCTGGAGTAGTGTCGCATCCACCTCCCGCCTAAAAGAAAAGAGGAAAGGAGAGAAAAAAAGGGAAAAAGAAAAAAAAAGAACAAGAGGGAAATAACGCATATGAACTTCCGTATATCTGCGAAGATATCATTCTACTCTTCGCAACTTCGTCCTACCTATCGTCGAACTAGGAGCTTTTGCACTTCCCGACTGGCTTACTCCGCAGCTCTTTGTGCCTCAGCCAAGAACTCTTAACTTCTCTAAGAAATCTTCGCCAATTTTATGCTCGACGAAGATGCTTATGAATATGATCTGTCAAGAGAACACTCGGGCGGTGCTCCAGATCGAGAGTCGAGATCGCTGTGAACTAGTTCGAGAAGTTGGCGAGAACAGGAATGAAGAATAGAAAGAGCATGCGATGCTATTTTCCACGAATGCAGGCTGAACGGACTCAAAGTGTGTCGCTTTCCTACTTAGACACCGGTGAGAGGTTCAGTTCCTTAAGCTTCCTACTGCGGTGTCATAATCATATGTGCCATCCTGGATTCAGTTCGAGATCATTGTGTTTCTCTACCGCAAGGTTGACCAGGTATATATCAACCGTTTGTGATACCGACGAGTCAGATCCGATAGCTCTTTGTTTCTGTACCAACTGGAAGATTGATGGTGTGTACGACGTGTTAGGCGCTCTACAAGGCATCGCCGTCTATTATCGAAGATGGTAAAAAGGTGACTAAGTCGTGTAAAGATGAACCTTTTGCTAATGCTTTCATTTTGCTGATGGGGAAGAGAAATGATGATGATGGGAAGAGATTCGATTAAACTTGCACCGAGTAATACAGATAATGAATAGCAACAAACCGTCTGGCAAATGACGTAAGATGGTTCTTGAATCGATTCGCAGTTTCAGGTGCACACTTGTCATTTTCTGTGGTCGTGATATGATTCTTTTTCATGTTTATATAAACATCATAGATTTCTGTAAAGTCGATGAACATATTTCAGAAAGGACGCGAACGGTTGAAAACACCGGAGTTAACGTAACTGTTAACCCAACAATGCTGTTCAGCAACTGACTGTTGTCTGCATTTGTGAGTCTCCCATCTGGTTTTCGTGTGCAGTGGACCGAATCACGGATCCCTTGTCCAATCTAATGGTCACATAAACCGTTCAAAGTTGTATCTGTGTGTTCTCTCAGAATCATCTGATTCATATTTCAGCCTCAAAAGTTTGCTTATCTCAGATAAACTTTCAAGGAGGACAAGGTTATAATTTCTTTTCGTAAGATTATGGCGTTCCCAAAGTAAAGATTTACATGGATTTCTGAAACTATGAGTACATTTTGGACTCTATTTTGTGCTAATGTTAGATTATCAGCTGATATATCTAATTTATCATGAGGCCTTGCTTAAAGTATGTTCTCTGGAAGAGCACATACTGGAAATATTCTATGCTAAGAAAAACATCAAAGCTGGCTATGGAATTATATTCTGCTGAATGTCACGAACATGGTTGTAATCAAGGTTCAACAGCATTATGCGATGTACATTCTATGTTTTGTTGTCGTTCTTTCATGATCTTCCATCCGATCCGTCAAACGGTGAACATTCCGTCTCTTTAGGGATTGTTCGTGCGGTTATGGAACCAAATAATGTCATTATTCACTATCGAGCTCATGGACTTTAAGTAAAGAGCCCGTAGTGATATACGCTTGTCGTTATCCTCCTCTTCGCCGTCCGCGCACTTGCCACGCATATTCAATTGCAGAGGACCTCGACTGGACTGTTAGGAATCAAGAGAGAAGCTGAACTGTGAAATGGAACATCGAGTTGTAACATGAATCATGCATGCCTTTACTTTGTATGCATATATGTGTAACGAAGATATTCACCCATGTAAACTGAAATGTCCTCAGGAAATGGCGCGATTTTACATTTACTGCTCCAGACTTATACCCATGTACGCATCGGTCTGCTTTTCACTTATGGGTTCTCTCCGGATGAGTTGGCTACTATGGGACTGGTTAACATATAATATTATGAAATAATTTAATTTGTTATAATAATTTATAAGAACAAATTTTTATAACACTTATCCATATTATGATAAGAGAAAACGAAATTCACTGTACAAGGCAGTGGGAAAGGATATTGGATATTGTCCTAATGTGTGTCAGAACCTATAGAGAAGACCAGGAGTAAAGACCATTATGCATAGTGATGCATGAACGATCAAAATTCTATGTTTTGTTCTGTGAAAAAAATCACTCGTATCAAGTAACTTTCTAGACATTATGCATAGTGATGCATGAACGATCGAAATTCTATGTTTTGTTATGTGAAAGAAAACACTCCTATCAAATAACTTTCTGGACATTATGCATAGTGATGCATAAACGATCGAAATTCTATGTTTTGTTCTGTGAAAAAAATACTCATATCAAGTAACTTTCTAGACATTATGCATAGTGATGCATAAACGATCGAAATTCTATGTTTTTCACATATGCATGAATGATCAAAGTTTTCTGCTGTGAACAAAACACTCATATCAAATAACTTTATGCAGGAGAGAACTGAGGAGATTATGCTTTATAAAATGAATTTGAGTTACGCTCCTTGAGACCCTTAGTAAGGAAAAGGAGACCCTTAGTAAGGGAAAAAAAATACTCATATCAAATAACTTTATGCAGGAAAGAACTGAGGAGATTATAAAATGAATTTGAGTTACGCTCCTTGACACCCTTAGTAAGGAAAGGAGAAAAATGAAAGGGAAGCTTGACTCTAGTATCAGAGCGAGGTTTCGATCCTCGGACCTGTGGGTTATGGGCCCACCACGCTTCCGCTGCGCCACTCTGATTGCTGCTACCATATATACATATTATTCTCAAACCTCGTAGCACATCCTCAGTTCAAAACCTATGGAACTTAAGTAAAAGATCCTCAGTGCTACAAGAGGCGAATCTCCAGGATGTGAGGCTTCATATGAGGGAAGCTTTCGTTAGCTTCCTCACATCCAGATTCGGTCCATATCATGGGACTTGTTGTCATCACGTTATGGCGCTTCATGAGCAGGGTCTACCTTGCTTTCCTTTCCACGGCAGAAAATCGTCTCAAAGCACCTCAAGGCGGTAACTCCAGCAGGCTGGCAGAACCAGACTTCAGCGTCCAAACGGGTCGGGCGAACTTCAAATCGATCAAGACAATCTCAAGTTATGCAACAATTTCCCCCAACACCGCTTATCTATGCGTGACTGCAGAGTATCTTTCCAAGCCACGCATGACTATATCCACGGTAGGTTACAGTCCCGCCCAGTAACCTTTGTGAACTCGAACCATCTCTGCCATCTACCTACGTATTTCACCACGGACCTGCTGGTAGAATTGCTCTTTTTGGCTCCTTAATTTTCTATGCAGGATCGTGTGGCTGCACTGCTGAGCAGCCACCACTGAAGCTTTGCACTGTCAACGTACTCACTCGACGTTGCCAATAACATCAACTTGACCATTAGATTTGTCTGAAGAATTCAAGGACATGTACATGCGACAGTCAACATGAGATATGTATATGTATATATGTGTATTAATTACTGTCAAGCTGAAGTGACCACAGATTTCACGCTTCTGTTTGAAGTCCGGCCTGAGAGATTGAGCTTCAGCGGTGTTGCTGGCCGGCAGCTGACTCAATCTGTCTAGAGGCAAATTATCATTTATAAACGCTAGGCTTGATATTCCCACATTGGTTGGACCGATTTATATCATGTTTGTCTTCCCCGTACTGTTTTCTTCCTCGTACTAAGTATAGTACTCGGCGTAGTCTTTACGCTCCAATGGTCTCCGTTGTTCGGAGCGGTCAAAAGAGCTCCTTGGTCTGGAGTCTGGACATAACTGGCAACAACATAGTTCCTGACATGTGCGGTTACTCAGCAGGTACTTGCATGCGTAGGAAGAAACTTTTGCCCTGGGAGGTGCACGTGAAGGGTCGGATTCTCATGTGTTTATAATTCCACTTTCTTCACCGAGAGAATGTAGAGAACATTCTGGCTCCTGAGTAGATTCTTAGTGAAGGACCAAGAAGGTCAGTCAGATGTCATCCTTAGACTATAGCTTTCTACGTTGTTGTGTCTCTGTTGTAGGTCCTGGTGTCATCACCTCCAGAAGAAAAGACGCAAACAGGGACTTACGGTCTACTCAAGGAAGTTACGTTGACCATGATAAAAATATGGTTGATGGTGCGGATCTTCATTTTCGTGTTTCCTGTGTACTAAAAGCGTGCATTTGTAGAGTTTGTAAACAGGAAAGTCATCTACGTACGTCTAGACTCCAACTACTTGCACCATGAAATCGTGAAACGCCAATATTCAGTGTTCTATTTTGAGGCGGAGCGGCCTTCTCATAGCCACTCCTTTTTTGGGATCTCTTAGGTCAGTACAAGTGTTCCATAGATGTACCCGATGCATTTGAAGACTATACCCTTCCTTCACTCGGTCACGTAATCTTTTGCCGGCGGAGTCTTTGTCGTGATAGACTTGAACTCGATAAGAGTATGACTGCAGTTCCCTCGAGGAAATGATGACTGTAATGGACAAGTCTTGCTCTTAGACCCGCTTAACTTTTCGTCGTTTTGCGTGTTTCCACTTCTCTAGGAATGTTAACAGTTAAGCATGTGCCCGTTGGGAGAATATCATGGACTGTCATTCCCATTGGCATATAAATACTGACGTCCTTAACAGGTAAGAAGGAACTTTCGCTATGTCCGACACGTGGGGGCATTTGGGTCAAAGGTAACTGAAGATACTTTTTAATTCAATACTGTCAGTGACAGAAAATCTTCTAAGCATATAACGCCAATACACGTGCCACCGTTCAGATATATAGTATTTCAATCTCAGGAACATGTCTGCAGTTTCCATACCTTGAATAAGTTAGGCTGTCCAAGGCTACAAATACCAACATGTGTATAGGATTCTCCAGGAACTTCAGAAGCAGTTGGTTACTGTACTCTCGTGTGTCCTTCGATCTATGGGCCCACTGGGATATCTCCCACCCTGCTTCCCTGTACCCAATCGTGCATGTCTGATGCTTGTTCAGTGGATTCCCTTGAAGTTCTGAGAACTTGTGTTCGCCGTCATGCAGGATCCTTAATATGATCATTCAAAGGAATGAAAAGTTCGGGTTCGTTGTGAGCTTCGATTAATGACGGATGAAAAGAGTCGAGCAACAAGGGAATTCGAAGCATCATAAATATGTATGTGCAAAGTGGTGAAGTATCGAGAAACACTGCTGTACTGATCTTCATTCATCATCAAGGTATGACTTTTACAGCCGAAATGACAAAAAGACTGAAAGAATTTTAGTCAATACGTAGTGGAAGGAGGATTCTGATAATCAAAGTTTCAGGTTATCTTTACAGCGATTCAAACACAGTCGCACCCAAAGACCAGCGACTGGGACTGGTCACTGGTGTGAGCGCTCACACCAGTGAACGGTGACTAGCTGTTTGGGAATGGTGGCGAAGTGAACGGTGACGCGCAAGCGGATGAGCGTTTCTTGCGCACTGTATGCACGAATCGTCGTGAGAAGTATCTTCGTCCGACTCGGCACGATGAATCTAATTAGATTCTTATAAGAAGGTACTCAAGAGCTCTTTTATGGTAATATTTCTGGATTAGTGCCAGTAATCGGTTGAAAACATCCTTAGAGGTACCCACTGTTGGAAATGGACTGCTAATAGAATAGACTAAGGTAAAACTCTAAGTCACGGCATAAGGACAGTATGAGAGTGTGGGGAGAGCTCCTCAAGAGAGTGTAGGCAAAACCAAGTAAGTAGATACTCAATAATGTACAATGGCCTTCAGCCAGAATAATATACCTTGGGGTCTTGGCCTTGGTGACCTTACGAAAGGTCACCATCCTAAAAGCCTGAACTGCTTACTGCTAAGAGGGGTATTCACACTGCGTACAGTATTCTAACACTCCCACTCAGTAACAGTTCGGATAAAAATATTACTTAGCTAGAAAACATTCCTAGCTTCGGTAGTAGATAATCCAACTTGGGAGCTGGTAAGCTCTTTGTCAGAATATCTGCAACCATGTCCTCAGTAGGACAATACCTAACTTCTATAACTTTTCCAGCGACGTGATCTTTGATGAAGTGATATCGGATGTCGATGTGCTTCGTACGGTCGTGGAACTTGCTGGTGTCGACAAGGGCCATAGCACTTTGGTTGTCACAATATGTAACAGTCGGCTCCTTGTCATGCAATCCGATGTCGGTCAAGAGCTGACGTAACCAGATTGTCTCTGAGCAGCTCGTGCTAAGAGCTACATATTCTGCCTCTGTACTTGACAGGGCAACTGATTTCTGTCTCTTGGAGGACCAGCTGATGGCTCCTCCAGAGTATATGAAGCAATGTCCTGATGTGGATCGTCTTGTCTCCGCATGTCCTCCCCAGTCAGCATCGGTGTAACCGAACAGAGAATAGGGCTGGGGTGAGTGAGCATACTCAAGGTACAAATTTAAAGTTCCCTTGATGTAGCGGAAAACCCGCTTCATAGCGGCAATGTGCTTAGGTCCAGGACTACTCATGAACTGGGAGAGTACACTAATGGGATAAGACAAATCAGGACGAGTACATACTGCAGCCCAATTAATAGAGCCGGCTGCACTCTGGTAAGGATAACTATTGCATAGCTTCTTTTCATCCTCAGTGACAGGGGAGTCATCCGAAGAAAGTTTCTCACCTGTAACTAGAGGGGTGCTTACAGGTTTGCAGTCCTGTAAGCCAAACTGGAATAGTTTCTGTGTCAAATACAAAGTTTGACTAAGTCTGATAGTGCCAGAGGACGGGTCACGATTAATCTCAATGCTAAGGCAATGGTGGACTGGACCAATGTCAGTCATGCTGAACCGTGAGCTCAATTTTCCTTTTACGTGAGACAGTAGGGCCTCACTGCTGCTGGCAATCACAGTGTCATCCACGTAGAGGGCAAGGATGACGAAGTGCTGTTTCTGGTGCAAGTAGTAAACATTTCCGTCTGCACCGGACTTAGCAAATCCAAGAGAAAGCAAGAAGTTGTCGATGATCAAGTACCATTCTCTTGATGATTGCTTAAGACCGTAGAGAGTCTTGAGCAATCTGCATACTTGACTGCGCCTTGCTGTAGTCACGCCTTCCGGAACACTCATGTATATTTCCTCGTTAAGTGTTCCATTCAGAAATGCAGTTTTAACATCCATTTGATGTAAATGTAGATTATACTGCGCTGAGATGGCAAGGATGAGCCGTATTGACTGAATGCGGACTACAGGGGAAAAGGTTTCTGTGTAGTCCAACCCGTAGATCTGGGTGAAACCACGAGCCACTAGTCTCGCCTTATAACGAGCAATGGACCCATCGGTATTAAGTTTTAACTTAAAGGTCCACTTACATGTTATCGGTCGGCGTCCTTGTGGCAAGTCGGTGAGCTTCCAGGTGCCGTTAGATTCGTGGGAATCTAGCTCCTCCTCTATTGCTCTTCTCCATTGATCGGCATCAGGAGAAGATACTGCTTCTGTGTAGGAAACATGTTCCATTGGCACTGGTTTAAGAGTTACCATCAATGCACGCTTGGTGTTCTTCCGAGACTTCGGGATCAGCGATGAAGGGTCGTAGCCTTCATCTGGGTTCCGTTGTGGAGGAACTGAATGTCGAGCTGATCGTCTCAATGGAGGTGGTGCTGGGAAATCCAATGGAGGAAGAGAGGACTCGCTGTGGGTGGAGCCGGAAACTCGTGGTGAGCGTGGTGATGTGCGCCGAAGGTAAGGATGGCGCGGGCTCAAGTTCTCTGCAGGGGGAGAGTGAGTGCTTGAAGAGTGAGAACGTGGAGGACGACTGCTCCCACTGGACTGTGTACTGCTGGTGACTCCTCCGCCAAGGCCATGACTGCTAGGGACTCCTCCTCCAGATCCAAGACCAATGGATGGGGTTGGAGCTGGATTGGCAGGAGATGGCAGAGGAACTCCCACTGAAGGGAAACCGGGAGAGACCGACGAGAAAGGAGCTGGGCCAGCTGAAGGGGCGGGCACAGTATGGTAAAAGTGGACGTCGGTCTCAGGGGATGCTTGAGTGAGTGGGAGATCAGCAGAGGGGGTGGATGTGGGAGGGAGAGTCGGAGAAGACTCATCGAAGATAACATCACGAGAAGTGAAAGTATGACCGTCAGATTTTCTTTGGAGACGGTAACCTTTACTCTGGCCGCTATAGCCAAGGAAGATACACTCGTGAGAGCGATCATCGAGCTTTGTGCGCTCAACCTCGGGGACCTGGGAAAAAGCGCGGCAGCCAAAGACGCGCAGAAAGGAGAGATCGGGTCGACGAGGTGTTGTGGAGGCATAGGAGTGCCAGAGTTCATAAGGTGTGGTCATAGACGGGATAGCCTTGGACGGACACCGGTTCTGGAGGAAGGTGGCGCAGGTGATTGCTTCACCCCAGAAGGGCTTGATGAGCGTGGAAGTGTAAAGCATGGAACGGACAGCATCAAGCAAGCTGCGGTTCTTACGTTCAGCAACGCCATTCTGCTGAGGAGAGTAAGGGACTGTGAATTGACGCTGGATGCCACGCTCGCGACAGAAAGCGTCAAAAGCAGCTGAACGATATTCCCCGCCATTGTCAGATCGCAAAGTGACGAGAGATTGGCCAGTGGCGCGCTCAGCAAATGCTAGATAGTCCCGGAAAACAGCAAAACAGTCACTCTTATAGTAGAGAAGACGAGTGACAGTGTAGCGCGAGTAATCATCAATAAAGGTGATGAAATACTCATAGCCAGAAAAGGTGCAAGGGGAGATGCGACCACTAATATCAGAATGGACCAGTGCTAGAGGACGAGTGGATCGAGTGGAGCTAGCACGTGGGAATTTAGTGCGTGCATGCTTGCCGTGTGCACAAGCTGGGCAAATATCCTCAGAGAGCGGGAAGGAAGGGAGGCCGGTAACATACCTGCGGTGGCTCAGCTCATGGACTCGATGATGGTTGATATGGCCGAGTCGCTGATGCCACAGGGTAGAGAGATCGCCCGTCGTAGTAACAAGGGCACAAGGTCTAGGTGGCGTCGGTGGAGGAGTCCGACTGCCAGATGTGAAACCCTGAAGGCCTGCCAACAAATGCGGAGGAGACCGAGGCCGAGGAAATGAAAGATCCGACTGCTCGCCAAAAAAGAACTGAGATGAAGTCGAGTGAACGTAATAGGGACTGTAAGGACGAGGGCCAAGGAGGCCCTCTGTCCCACCTGGGGGGACAATGTCCCTATTAGGGGGATCGTCCCTGGGCGGACGGTCTTCCGTGGGGAACGGACGGCCGTCCGGGCTGGCCCCGGACGGACTGCCAACAGGGCAGTCCGCGGGGGTTGGCCTGCGGGCCCCTCCGCGCGGGGATGCGCGATCCCCTATGTGGGGATGCGCATCCCCATGCTCATATCCCCGCGGCGGCGGGGATATGGTGGTCGCATCCCCACTCCGGGGATGCGGGAGCTGCACCCCCGATGTTGGGGTGTGCAACAGGGGGAGGGGCAGCGTCGCGGGGTTCGCGCCGCTGCCTCTGCTGACGGGGTGGGGAGGGGGCGGCACCCCCAATGTGGGGGTGCCATGATGTGGGGGATGGCCCCATCCGGGTGGAGATGGTCCCATCCGGATGGGGTCCCCATCCCCATTCGGATCCCCTCTGTGTCCCCGCACGCTGCGGGGTGCCGGCGCCTGCGCGCCGCGCGCGCCATGCGCGGATGGGGATCCCATCCCCATCCGGATGGGGTCCTCGACCTCATCTCCGACTAGTACGGGGATGTCTACTTCGCGTAGGGGCGCGTGTGCCAGGAGGAAGTTTCCAGGGTCTTCCCAATCGGCGGGGACCAGTAAGGAAGTTGGACTTGGATCGATCCGCGTAGAGTGAAGAGGTGTGCTCTCAATGAGCTCGATCCGTGTGCTGCCAGTGGACGCGCGTGAGAGAGGTGGGGCACCAAGAGGTGGTGTCCTAACAGGAAATTGGCCAAAGGGTGTCATGGTGAGGGGGGTAGACCCCGCGTGGACTGAATTTGGGTCTTCATTTTCCAAGTGAGACAACTCCAAATTTGGTGGAGTGATAGGGACTTCTCTAGTGAGAGAGTGCTCCGAATTAGGGATTTGAAAATTCCGTGAGTGACTTGGCTGAATTTCTGCTTGGGTGTGCGCATTCTGTGAGGCGGGGCTGGGCCTGGTCCGTGGGAAGCGGATCCTGCGCATGTTGCGGTTGAATAGTGAGGTGCTAGTCCGCTGATTAGATTGCGGTCTAGCTCGCAAGCGCGGTCCAGATCTCTGGCTAGGTGGTAGTGTGTGGATTATTGAGGTCCTACCAGCTGTAGCTACAAGCGCGGTTTGGTCAGCGACCAAAATTGAATTGCCGAGCATGTAGAGATCGTCGACGGTGGGGCAGGGAGCAAGCACTTGACCAAATCTGTCTTCGAGGTGACAGAATCCATTGCCAATTAGGCACCAGCCGCCATTGGCATCAAATTGCCGAGCTGAGAATAAGTTCTTTTGCAAGGCGGGCACGTGAAGAACGTCACGTATGTACACGTGCTCACCGTTGAGCAGGCGCACTTCCACCATGCCTGAACCAGCAACGTGAATAGTGGTGTTGTCACCGAGTAGAATCGCATCATTTTCGGTGTTCTCAGCAGAGACGGGTGAGTATTCGACGAATTGTCGTCGATTGTGCGCCATGTGGTGTGTGGCACCCGTGTCCACATACCAGTTAGGATCAGCTGTCTGCACGATTGCAGACGAACATTGTGCCACCAAAACCCGACGAGTGTTGCCGTTGTTGTTCTGGGGACGGCGATTCTTGTTCTTGTTTTTGTTGCCAGCATTAGAGTTCTCGTTATTGCTGCTGGGCTTGTCTGGGCACTCAGCGATGCGGTGCCCGGATTTGTTGCATTGGAAACATTTCTCGTTAGGATCTGGCGGTCTCTTCGGTGGCTGGTTACCGCCTTGTCGGTTGCCACCATTGTTGCGCCGGTTGTTGCCATTGCGACCTCCTTGCCGGCGACCTGCAAACAAGGCAGTGGATGGTTCCATCGATAGCTTGCGCCCGATCGTTTCCTCCTGAATGAGGAAGGTGATGAGGTCCTGTAGCGAGAGATTTGGGCTCGTTCTCATCGCCTGCAAGAATAGATGGTAGTTGTTGGGCATGCTGCCCATCAACGCGAGGACTTGCTCCTCGTTGGCAATTATCAATCCAGCTGAAGTCATCTGCTGGATGAGAGACTTGAAGTTGTTGACATGTTGGGTAACAGTCTCGTTGGGTTTCATCTTCAAAACCCGCAACTTCTCTCTCAAATGCATCTTGGTCACCATGTCTTGACCTGCAAAGTGTCTGGTCAAGGTGGACCATGCATCGTTCGATGTGGCGCAGGACATTAGATGTCCTGCCACGCTGTTCTCGCAACATTCGTTGATCGCTGCGAGTGCGTTAACGTCACGCTGATCCCAATCTGCGATGCTACCGGGTCCGGTAGCAGGGGGAGGGATGAGTACCGCAGTACCTCCGGGTGTCGTGGCACGTGGTCTCTGCACGTTCCCTTCCACGATGTCAAGAACACCATGGGCCCTGAGCCGCAAGGTTGTCTTGTGCTTCCACAGCGTGAAGTATGTGCCATCGAACTTGGCCCAGCCTTTGGTGTCAAAGGGGGCAGACATTCTGTATCAGATTGATCGCTGGAACGGTGAAATTCTGTTAGCGAAGGTACAGAATATGGGTGCGTGAAGCGTCCTTCTCGCAGCAGCTGAAGCGTCCTCCAACTGCTCTCACCTAAGGGCCGAAGGCCTACCTAGTGCCTATGCTATTGTGCTAGTGCATCAACAATGCAAAGCTCTGATACCATGTTGGAAATGGACTGCTAATAGAATAGACTAAGGTAAACTCTAAGTCACGGCATAAGGACAGTATGAGAGTGTGGGGAGAGCTCCTCAAGAGAGTGTAGGCAAAACCAAGTAAGTAGATACTCAATAATGTACAATGGCCTTCAGCCAGAATAATATACCTTGGGGTCTTGGCCTTGGTGACCTTACGAAAGGTCACCATCCTAAAAGCCTGAACTGCTTACTGCTAAGAGGGGTATTCACACTGCGTACAGTATTCTAACACCCACTTTGTTCTCGTGTAGAAGGTTCTCCAGAATCCATGGTTAAATATGCTGAGACTGTATAGGTCAAATGGTGACAATCAGGAGTCCAAGCTACAAAGATCTAGATTCCAAATAACTCTGCTAATCTTCACTCACCGGATCCTGTCTTAAGTCAAGAAATAGGTAGACTCTGTCCAGGTCCCGTTAAGATTTAAGACAAGATATGAAATGAAAGAAATATCATCTTTCATTAGGGAATCTCATCTGAGACTTACTATTTGAGCTGTCCCATGCATGAACGCTGATGCCTCTGCTCACAGTAAGACGAGCATCCATCTGGTTCGTGCAAACGTTTGGCTTTCCGCGAACGTCTTTCGGCATGGCCATGGTTTGAATGAGAACCTACGTGCTTGTCAAAGAACATACGACAGTCCTGGAAGTGTAGCTTCAGAGCTAGAGTCCAGAGTTGACATACTGTACTGTGACAAAAAGTCCAATTTGTGGGCTTCCAGAATCGAGAGCGGCGACGAAAAGTGTGCATGTAGCTTTTCTTTTCCTGTTGAGGTCAACGGGGACACAGAGCCAAACCACCAGGTCAGCTGCGGAACTACGTATTCTTATTGTTGGCGAGTGTTTGCAAGAGAAGGGATATTGACAGTGTACTGTGGCCTCGGTAACTGAGATTTGATGACGTGGAATCCCCACAGGAAACTCTGCTTTTGAGTACTACGCTCGATGGATCATGGAGGCATGCGCAACGTATTACTCCCCTGCAGACGGAGGCCCACGTGTTCAAGGAGAATGTAAGGTGCCAATAGGAATGACGTCCTCAGTGACCGCTAGTGACTCTCACTGAGATCTATACGGTACTCTCTCAAATATTCAGAACCTGTCGCCAGTTAAGCAGGATGATCTTTCGTTTCCTGCCAGTCGGCACACTGTCTACAAGAGTCTACATGCTGCTGTTGTGACTAAGTAAGTTGGTCTTCTTAAAACCTCACACAGGTCGGTGAACTGTTTAGAACAGGTCCTCCCTTTGAGACATAAGCACGGAGTTAGCATTGCGTCAATCTCGACACTCTCGCCGGGGGGAGGTGGCTACTTTCAAACAGCTGTGAGTCGCATGCAGAAGTCATGAGTGGAGGAGGCTGCTAGCTGCTAGCACACTGAAAACTACGAGAAGAAAAGAGGCAGAGCTGGAAGTCGAAGGTAAGCGTCGTGCAATGGTTCGAGTTCAACGTCGTCACGGCTGTGAATTACTACGCACTTTCAAATGCTTGGTATATACAACATCTCTCAGCGTGACGATTACTGACGTGCTGAGTTCTTACAAGTGCGTGTGCTGGACTGGAGTTGAACCAAGCATTAAATTAAATCCATCGGGCCATCCAACTTCAGCACTTCCTTACCAACACCGAGTGCTACAATGTACAGTTATTCATATTTATCAACATCCACTTTTATTCCACTACTGACACTGTATGTCCCTTAGCTTTGTCACATGCACAGCTTGTTTATTGTGCCTATTCTTTATATATACTAGCCTAAGGTCCTGTCACATGCTGAGTAGAACTGAGAATGAATACAATTGTTACACTAGCTAGCTACTGTAGGGAAGCCTTAAAAGGAAATCCTGCAAACAATAAAAATACTCAAATAAGCGTTATGAGAAACAAACTAGAGCTTAACGAGTTGTAGATCTAGAGCTCGGGACAGTGAAACTTTAAGGGGAATCTTGACACTTTGCTTCCTCTTCAATAACTCTTACTAGTGAAAGAAATGAAACAAGATTCACTGACGTTAAGCTTCCCAGTGGCCATGGAGTTCTGCAAGGGTTAGATTAATCAACTTCAAGGTGTGCAGTTTGGAGATGCAAGAACTGTGGCTTCCTCGCGATTGCAAGCAAACTTCCCCACATCATGATCAATTTGAACACATATACTACTTCCTTGCTCGTTGCTGAGTGTTGGGTACGTTATACACAAGGTTGCAATTTCACACGACCTGCAACCTTGTCTACTGCTTCTGGTTCACGCCTTAGGGAGGACGTGCCCCGGTCTGACACTCCTGCTTTCATGCTGCCTCGTCTGTCCGTCTGTCCAACTCGGATAGTCTAAGTGTGTAGGTGTAACCCAACGTAAGCAACGCTAGTCTTAGAAACGGCTGTGAAGCTCGACAAAATCTCAAGGAAGATAAGGACCGAGCCAACTCCATGGGCTGTTCACCTCAGATCATTTCACTGTTACAGGGTTCAGTGCATAAGCTAGTGCGTCAGAATTATTCAACTTGATGACGCCATCAAATTGAACGTATCCGACATTCGACAGCGAGATCGAGCCCCTCGTATCCTTGGAGGTTTTACATATTATAGACGTAACTTCAGTTACACAGAGGAGATGAAAGGATGGAAACTACACTACGTCAGCAAGTAAATTAAAGTAATTTACAAGTAGGAGATGGTTCAAGACCTGACGACGGAATCGAATGATAGAAGAAGGATATTACAACCTTATCGTATGGTTCCCAAATTGGCTAACTCGTTCCTATAAAATCCGTGAAAGGGGAGCAACTTCCTGCTGCCCCACGGCGAGAGAGGTCTGAATAGTGTCGCTGGTTTCATCCGCTTCTCACTGTGATTACCTACCAAATCATGTGATAAAAATATCATAACCTACATTAGTCGTCCTCACGTCCTCCACACATATACAGTTTCGAGCCCAATCACACCACTTTGTGTGGTGTGATCATGACCTCATTCTCTGGCGTCAGCGTCTGACATCAGTACGAGAAGCTTCCCTTGTGTTGCGGACGTTTTCCATACACAGTAATCTCGCGTGCTGCTTGCCAGGTCCAGGCACAGCTTAGCTTCATAGTACTTTTCGCAGCTATCTCGTCGCGTTCACAACTTCTAGGTTTTACGTGAACTCTACTCCTGTTAATTACCCAACCCGTGCATGCTAATAAGAAGTTGTTATTTGCAAGCTCATCATGCAGACCGTCCTTCATGTTGTTCGCGATTGGCCACGACTGGAGAAGAGGCTGAAGAGCTCAGCACCGATGCCTGGAATTCCGAACGATAGCAGAGGTACATTACCGGCGATGCTCGGTTTCTCCAACATTTGACTGAACTAAAGCTTGGCCGATAGTTCTACTGTTGTTACTTGTCTGAGACGGACCGAAATTAATCCGTCCAGTGATGGTCACCCGTCACCAAATAGCGTTACAGTGCCGTAAAGGATTTCCGTATCACTCGTAAGCTTTTTATAGGGTTTTGCTGTCAACGTTCATGTCATGTTCGCACTCTATCCTGTAATAGAAAGCTCGTAGTTGGATCTTCTGCGGTCCGCTTCGTGGGGTGTGCACTGGCAGGCCTTCTGCTTTTTCTGCCATAGACGCACGCCTAGCCTTGCTCGGTCGGGACTAGCGCTTGGGGCTAACCGGTATTTTTTGTATTCTCGATAGGCTGGAATAAAAGATAAAATAAACCAGCTTCCGTTCATTATCGTCGGATAATTTCCAGATCCTGAAAACTTTTACCCCTACCACTCGTCGGGAATCCACTAGCTTTGAGTGGTCGGGATGTGAAGTCGGACGATGTTACCCTGGAAAAATGTGAAGTGCTCAAATGCTCGGAGTACATAGGGGTGTAAAAGTTAGGAATCTTCTGAAAGATTTTAAATCCACAGGAGTGAGTTACTATTTCGTGCAGACCTTTGGCAAGTGTTTCATGCGAGCAGCTTCGGAAGTATCCGCAGGAAAACGTCACGGGTTTTTCTTTAACAATTCTTCACTCGTTTTTTCTGTTTTCTTTTTGCAATGCTCTGATTAATTATCTGATTAATTTTACGATCGATTATCTCTCAGTAATTGAAGAATACTTCCTCTGAACTTTAACACCCCATATTAGCATAGAATAGTATTACCATTGTCGTGTTGGTCTTGATGATTCCTTCCCCACGGTCTTGTACATCAAACTGAGTTTTATATTATCGATAAAGAAGTAAACGGTATATAAAAGTGTTGTAATAATCCTCTTGTAAAAAGTTAATTTCTTCTATAACTAATAAATGTTAAGTAACCCTATAGTTGTCAACAGATCCAGACAGAATCCCTCGCTACTATGAGTATAAATCCGGAACCGGGTTCAGAAAATATCATCATTTCATTTATACATTAATTTATACCCTATCATTATCAATTAGAAGGATTACATCATAAATTAATGAAAGCACTCTTGCTTTGGAACTGTACATGAGGTGAACATGATAATTAATAGGGACAGTTGGGGTTACGGTCGGAAGTGAACTTCTTGGATTTATAAAAGATAGACTTGTGCGAAAGCATTTGCCAAAGATGTTTTGATTAATCAAGAAATGAAAGTAAGAGGCTCGAAGACAGTAAGATATCATCCTAGTCTCAACCATCAACCCTTCTGAGGTCTATACAAGTTTACATTACTCGGCATGTTATGGGATTATTACCTTTCACTTTTAGCTTGATTTCATTTTTTCTATTCTAAATCGAACCAAGATCAAATTGTTTTCAAATTTGAATTCAATAATTTATAAGTTAAGTCGAAAAAAGAAGATCTTTGAGTTCTTGAATTACTTTTACGAAACCGTTTCCTAAAAACCTGAATCGAACCAAATCGCTAAAATCTTGCTGCATTGATAATGGGCTTTTATAAACACATTTTCTGATCTTTTTTAATAATAACACAAGACACATAATACTGTAATATCAATTTTAAAATTAAGAAATTCCATTCCTATTTATGACGATAAACAAAAATGATCTTCAAATTGTAAAGGTTTTATAAGGCTATGAAACAAAACCGCTCAAGGACCATCTACTTTAGGAGTAATATTATGATTTAAAAACCATTCATACGAAAAAGCGAACCATTTACGAAATATAAACTGACCTGATTTGAACTGAATCTCCAAAATCAGTTATGTCTTGTCCGGTCCGATTCGGGACTGAACGAGGCAGACTGCAACTAATCATCTCACTGTAGTTTCGAACATTGTTGATCATGATTCAAATACTGAGAACGAAGCTCACTGCAATGGGCCATGCAGCGCGTTGAAGTCATGCAGTGCGCAGACTGAGTAAAAGGATCTTTCCTGACTGTTAAGCAATCTCATGATCTCAAGGTGGTTGTCGTTTCTTGACTCTTCCCTTGACACCTTCTCATCTTATAGAGAATGAGGTGTCTTGACGACGTCTGACTTTTATGGTGGCCCTTTTGCACTCTACTATATTTCAGAGTAGACATATTCATCTTTCGTGGCTTCTCTTTGACCAAGAGCAGTCATCCTTGCATAGTTGGTAAGTGGGAACATTTCTGGACTCTATGGATTGCAATATTAGAATACGTGTTCGGTTATCATCTAACCAGAGTTAAAAATGAAGACTATTTTGTTGATTATATAAATATTTTTCTAATTCACAATATATATATATATATATATATATATATATATTATAGAGAATTTGGTTTTTATACTGGTCATAAATTCTTAACAAGACTAAATAACAGAGGTTAAAGACTTGGTTGGTGCAATACGGTCCTAACAGTAGCGACGTACTCACCAAAGGTGACGGAAATGCAGTGGAGTGCAGTAAAATCATCGAGATAACAGTAAAGACTTGGGGGAGCAAAATTTTCACAACAGTCCAAACAGTTCATAAGTAAATATAGTAGAGTAGAAACAAGGCACCATACCGCCTTAAAATATGACGAATATGAGTTATGAATGACGCTTTCTAGCTGTAGGAGGTGCAGGACTATGTATTAATTGAGGATCAAGTGATTTAGGTAGCTAGCGGACACGGTGGTGAGACCGTGTCCAGTCTCACCACTGAGCACGACTCGCTCAATTGTGCCGCTGAGCGGCTGAAGCACTTTTGCCGGTAGTTTTGTGACAGTAGATCTTGAGGTCTCCCCGCACGTCTGTTTTGTTGTTTGCTCATCGCTCGAAAGATCTGTGTAGCGGCTGCGCTAGTTATCCCCTTCTTGACAGGTTCTGATTACTGCGGAGTTGTTGTTTCTCAAGTTTTGCTAAACGTGCAAGAGTTTTCAGTTGTCTTCGCACTATGATTATCACCATCTTTTAAAGTTACAAATGGACGAAAAGTAAAGCTTTACTACAAGGAACTTGTTCTTGTACCGTGCAGCTCTTTCTAATCGTTTTCACTTATCACGCATGGATGAATTAACCATCTCAGAATTCTCGCGCACCAGGCTATGTAGTTGTTGCGCGAAGCACACTGGTACCGTTAGAATCTGATCAGTCTCTGCACTGACGAAGCTCCGGTGCTGCTCTGCTGCCTGGGCTTTAATAAATAAGGTGGCATCGAAGATGAGATTATGTGCGGAACTTGCTCTTAGATTACCAAGTGGCTAGCTAGGCATGCTGCAAGATCGTTAGAAGTAACATTGCGCAACCGAACAGTTCTGGGGTACACTTGTAACTTCCGAGGGCTAGGTATGGATACCACGACGGTTGTCCACAAACTGTTGTTGAACCTTCTTTTTAGTTGATTATTGCTCCATGTTAGAGCAATTATTTATTTGCTCCACTCCAGGAATGATTAATTCACTCCACTCGTTTTAGGGAATACTTGTTTGATCGATATTTTGACCGGTAGTTTACAATTCTCCAGGTGATTGTTCTACATCGGATGTCTATTGTGTATGATGAAAAATGTGTTAATTCGTTTAGAGATTCAAGAAGTTTTTCAAATCATGAATCACTGTAACACGTAATCAATAATCATCGTGATCTAAAACTGAAATGTAAGTCTCATGATGGGGCGTAATTGACAACTGGTGGTAACTAGGAAAACTGTCTACTGCAGATCGGAGGACTGATCAAACAAATATTCACTAAGAAGTGGTGGATCGAGTTATCATTCCTTCTCTCTTAGAGTAAGTAAATGTTTTTCGTATTAAAATATATCAAAGTTATTATAAACTTAGTGGATAATTATAATGGTGAACAATTCTACATTACAAGAGAATTTGATGATGAAATTCATCTCTTTTTGTTCCATCAACTCATTTATTTCTTTTATTTGTAACTGTTTAAAGATATTTGCAATTTGTAATCTTTCTGATAAATTATTTATTCAAACCCTTAGTATGACTAAAAGTACTCTTGGTAACCCAGAAGATCTTATTTACGAGTTTGTTGTCAAAGAACATAGAAGTTTAACCGTTACACAGAAAATACTTGTGGTGATCCAGAAGAAATGGTGAAGTTGATCCACCCTCTCTTAGTGAATACTTTATTGATCAACCTTCAGACTTGTAACATTGTAACAGCCAGTTCTCTCAGTTATCATGCCATGTTAGAGGAGAGTAGGATTTATATTTCAACTTTAGATCACGTTGGTTATTAATATCATACAGTATCTTATGATTTGAAAGAAATTGGTGAATGTCTGAATCAATTTGCACATTGTTCATAGTGCACCGTGAATATCTAATATGTCACGGTAAGCTGGAGAAGTGCCTGCTGCAGATCAGAGAGTTGATCAAGCAAGTTTACTAAGAAGGGTGGATCAAGTTAATCATTCCTTCTGCGGGCTGGAGCAAGTAAATAACTACTACAGTTCCGTCCATCACATTCTACGTTTATTACCTAGGTTCTACGTCTATCAACTTCATCGAAGGTCCGGCGGCGGTGCGGCCGCCCGCCTAAAACACCACCCAACAGGAGTCAGGAGAGGAACCGGGAGCACTTCACAAACACCGCGTCACTGTTCGGGGAGATCCCTTAAGGAACCGAGCGGGAGATAAAAGAGCATGTCTCTATTGCGTCCTAAGTAATTCTTTCTCGTGGTTTCCGGGGTATCTTTCGTGAATCACAAGCAAGATGTGTTCGTGACTTCAGGAAGGTAGATAACTTTATACTGGTAATATTCAATTGTAACGATGAGAAGGTTAGATTACAAATTGACTTTTGTGATTACTCACCGGTATTTATCGGTCATTCCCGGTGAGTCAAGGAAGACAAGCTCTGCGATGAGATCGTGAACTGAACGATTCCAACCAAACATGTTATACACATGGCATCTTGATAGTGACCAAGGGCACCGGTGATCACGTAAGGAAGGGAAGCACTGGAGAAAAGCCAAAAATCCTCCCTTGGAGCTACGGAGACCAAGTCAAGAGAGGACTTCTATCGTAAGTTCTTACCAGGATTGCTATTTGTAACAGAAGACACATAAGGACATTCAGGAGGCGAGAGGCGAGGGCAGTGTTTTCTGGTTGCCTGCGTTGTTGCTTAACACGATCAGGAGAGCCTGATCAGAACGATGTTGAGGACCTCGCGCTCCCATCAACCATCATCCTTCCGCTGGCTTCCATGGAATCTGGAGCACTAGTGGCCAGAGTGGCTGCTCCTCGACGAGAGCACACGTCGACGGATTCTCGATCGTTTGAGCTTCTTCTTGACGCCTAGCTGTCGACGTCACGGAGATCTCGTGGCTTATCACGTATATGTATTTAACACGACAAATTTCTCCAATGGCATGTTGCTGCACTTCCCGCTGGGATGTGCTCTTCCGAGGCAAGCACTTGCAGAGATGAACATACCGCTGGTTGGCGAATTCTCTCTTGTCCGCTGAGAATGTTTTGGATAAATTTGGTACAATTCCAAATAAGAGATTCTATCAGCCGACATGTCGAGTATTCTTACTTACAGTAGTAGATAAAATCATTTCCTTTTGAGTCTCACATTATTTCATAGCTTGGGAGCTTGAGTGCAAGTTGCAGTCCAGTTCCACTCGGAAATTCTCGCAGTTGGGGAATGTTCAAGATAGTTCCACCAGTCGGAGTCAATACATGATTCGACAAGAGCTGTTCGGGCATAGAGTCTCGTAGGACGATTGCAGTCATAACAGCGGCAGCGATGGATCCTTCCGGAGAAATAGCTCGAACGAGCATCAGTAACGGAGGCAGCAAGAGACGAAGTAGTGCTGACCTGGGTAGTCATAGAGGCCGCTGGTCTAGTTTCCATCTTGGACCGGACAGTGAATTCGGAGAATCGGCCCGGCAGGATAACGAGACAGACGATGAAGAGGCGCTGAAATGGGCGGCGTTGGAGAAGCTTCCGACTTATGATCGATTGCGAACGACAATTATGGAGAGAATGAAAGGAAGTAAGGTCTACCGTGAGCAAGTGGACCTCAGGATTCTTTCCGTTGCAGAACCAGCAGCCCAAGCCTTCATTCGCAAGCTATTCACTATCAGTAGTCCAGAAGAGGACAACGAGCAATTTCTGCGGAAACTGCGCGGGCGTCTAGATAAGTGAGTAGGATTAACCCTGCCATTACCTTCATCACCATCCTCTTTGCAGAATTATCGACCTGAGTGGTCGGTCGACGGATTTTGGATCTCCTGACTGATGACCAGGAAAGCTAAAACTAGACAAATTACTTGCATATGCATTGCTCTATAAGCGCAAGTTTACATGTGAAGCAATCCATGGGAAATTCTTTGACTGTAACAACTGAAGCTAAAGCATGCATCATGCGCATGCTGAATTAACTATGATATCTAGTTGTTTTCACTAGCAGTAGTTACAGTAATCGTTGATTACGATCATAGGCTAACAAGTCTTTTGAAATACATTCAATTCAAGAATGTACGCGGAGATAGCATGCTTTATTGGGTGCCTCGGCCGAGTTCAAAGCTCACGATTATGGCGTCCCATAGACATGTCAGAATAAAACTGAATGGGAAAGATTACAGGATCAAGTAATGCACTTGTCTTGTTTCAGGGTGGGTGTGCAGCTCCCGACAGTTGAAGTCCGATATGAGGATTACTCTGTAGAAGCCGAAGCTCATCTTGGTGGTCGGGCGCTTCCCAACCTTCCAAACGCGATGATCAACAGCGTGGAGGTGCGTTGGACGCATATGGTTGAATACATTTGTCTCTAGATTTATTTTCGTAGTCTCGGGTACCGTAACAGAAGTTCTGAGGTCAGTTCTTCCTGTTGACTCCGCTCCACTATAGCTAATCCTGGTTTGGCAAGCCTTGTCAGCTTACTGTTTTGCACAGTGTCAGTTCAGCTGATCACTGGCACATATACCTTCTCCCAGCCTTCACATCAGACGGCCACAGTGACGTCAAATGTCACGTTCTCTAACTAACCCTATGAAAGAAGCTACTCTACGACCGAGAAGGATTCTACTGAGTGGTCTTGTCTTGTTTGTCACAGGGAATTTTAGAATCGTTCGGGATTCCAGTTTCAAAGAAGACTAAGATTCCAATATTGCGACAAGTGAGCGGCATAATCAAACCTGGAAGGTAATCCCCACACTTCACTGGCTGTAGAAAATACACTTTGGCATCAGATTTCTCAAGAATGCGAGCCGCTGTTCACGATCGTATGACACCGCACGTTATTAATCAGCAGCGATTTCACTGTGAGATGTACTCTTGTCTCCGACTGATGCTGCTGATGGTTGTGCAGACTTACACTGCTTCTTGGTCCTCCTGCATCTGGAAAAACAACCTTTCTTCGCGCTCTCTCCGGAAAGCTTGACGATCCCAGCCTCAAGGTGGATGTTTCTCCGATGCCGCTTGTTGATTGCAAGAGTTTGTTAGTTTCTAGCTCTCGTAGTTTGCCCAGCGTTTGAAATTTTCAAGTGCTCGTGACTCACAAATTCTTATTGAGCTGATTGCGACTGCGGATGGGCATCCCAGGTGTCTGGAGAGGTAACTTATAATGGACATGAATTGAGCGAGTTCGTGCCTCAGAAAACATCCGCTTACATAAGTCAGCATGACTTCCATGTGCCGGAGATGACCGTGCGAGAGACACTCATGTACTCCGCGAAGTCACAAGGTGTTGGAACTAGATATGGTATGGATACAGAATATGTCGAACCTGTCGAACTGTGTAACGTGAAAAGTTGGCGACTGAACTAAAATTTGTGTCGAGCTTTGCCGCGCTGTGTATAGGCCCCAAGTTTTCTCACGAACTTCTTTGTATGTCGTTGACATGTGCGTTACCATCCTTCCATCTGTGGTGAACAGAACTTTTGACCGAACTCCTGAAAAGAGAGAAGAAGCTTGGAATTCACCCGGATATGGATATCGACTTTTATATGAAAGTAAGCTCTGATACCAAGCTCGAGATGATAAATGAACTTGAGCAAATAGAGTGGAAGCAGAATACAAGGATGCGAGATTCTCTGCGGACATTCTCGGTCGCAGCTTACTAGAATAGAAACAGAGTTGGCCAATAAGTTCTCAGGAATCCAGCCGGCTTCCAGTATCCATATCGCTGAACAACGAAGCAGTCAGGATACGCCTTCAGTGTCGGTGAAGTTAATCTGTATGACTATTAACCACGTCCTTATTGATGCTGGATTCACAGGCGACCGCCCTGCAAGATGTAGCCAGCAGCGTTGTCACAGAATACACAATGAAGGTCAGAGCTGCTGAGCACTATTTTGAATTGCCCTTTCCAGTCTCGCCGCAAGCTGTGAAGTTGTGGCCAGAAGAACTTGTTCCAAGCACCAATTGAGCAATGTGAGTCCTTCGTTTGCAGATACTGAGTCTGGAGATCTGCTCAGATATCATAATTGGTAGCGAAATGATTCGAGGAATTTCTGGTGGACAAAAGAAGAGAGTTACCACTGGTATGTAGCTCAGCCCTGCGAAATCTGAACACGTACGGTAGGGTCAGAGTATCTCGACGGATTCTGTATCTTGAGCAATGGATCGCGTAAGCCATAAGCAGCGACAGCCTTCCTTTTGTCAAATAGCAATCTTGAGATCTTATTTGATCACGTCCTCAAGTCGAATACTTGGCAGTTGAGTAGGGGTTGATGAACTTCCGAGATTAGTTGAAACCTTTACTTCCTTTTCTGATATTCGATTGGTGTGCAGGAGAGATGATAGTGGGTCCTACGAGGACTCTGTTTATGGACGACATATCCACTGGCCTGGACAGCTCGACCACGTACCAGATTGTCAAGTGCCTTCGCGATATCTGCCATGCGTTGGACAGCACCATTGTCATGTCGCTTCTGCAGCCTCCACCCGAAACTTTTGAACTCTTCGACGACATTATCCTGCTTGCTGATGGTCAAATCATCTACCAAGGAGATCGAAATAACGTCCTTGAGTTTTTCGAATCCTGTGGCTTCAAGTGTCCTGAAAGAAAGGGCGTTGCCGACTTCTTACAGGAGGTGACTAGCGGGACACTGTTCTCTCTTGGGATTCCATCAAGTTTTAGAGCTTGGATGTACTAATTACGGAAGACACTGAACTAGCAACTGCAATGGATTTTTAGGTAACTTCCCGTAAAGATCAGGAGCAGTACTGGGGCGATAAGAGCAAACCATATACGTTTGTCACCGTGCAAGAGTTCGGAGAAGCTTTCAGAGATCACTCTGAGGAGGGCATCAGACTGAAGAAGGAGCTTAAAACTCCTTACGACAGGAATAAAAGCCATAAGGCAGCACTGATAACTGAAAAATTTTCAGTGTCTAGAATGGAGCTGTTCAAGATCAACCTCGACAAGGAACTTCTGCTGATGAAGAGAAACTCTTTTGTGTATGTTTTTAGAATTTTCCAGGTGAGTCGGCGACTGCACTTTGTTCAGAGAGCGGTGTCAAGCTATAAGCTGTTTCTGAAGCTTAACAATATGCAGATTTGCCTTTGAATAGTAGTAGGAGCTGTTTCTTATGATTTGACATCTCAAAGAACATGTACCACGTACTGTAGTTACTGGCATGTCTGGCTGTCATTTGATCTTCTGGTGTCTGTACCGCAGGTGTCTCTGGTCGGTCTCTTGGCTATGAGTGTCTTTTTCCGAACCGAGATGTCTAGAAACGATTTGCTGGACGCACAAATTTATGGCTCAGCGCTATTCTTTGGTGTTATAATGATTATGTTTAATGGTTATGCTGAACTTGCTATGACCGCTACTCGACTGCCAGTTTTTTACAAGCAAAGAGATCTACTATTTCTTCCTGCATGGGCCTTTGCCATTCCCAGAGCACTTCTCTCCATTCCGGTGTCCTTTTATGAAGCTGGATTGTGGGTTCTCGTTACTTATTACCCTATTGGCTTCGCTCCTGCTGCAAGCAGGTGCGTACCAACCTGATTTGGTTCCAACTTGACACCGAGTTTGTTATGGTACAAATAGATTGTGAAAGACATACTGCTCTAGCAAAGGCGTCGGAACTGCCAGAGCTTGGATGTGTTTTATCCTCTCGGAACGAGTTATGATGTGATCATCCTCTGCTGATCATCTGTGCAGGTTTTTCCGCCAATGGTTTCTTTATTTCTCGATGCACCAAATGGCAGGGTCTATGTTCCGATTTACTGCGTCTGTGGCTCGAGACCCCGTTCTCGGGAATACGATGGGAACATTCTTCCTTCTCGTATTCTTCTTTCTAGGAGGCTTTTTGATACCCAGAGATGATGTAAAACCGTGGTGGATATGGGGTTACTGGATGTCACCCTTGGCTTATGCTACCAACGGTGTTAGTGTGGTGGAGTATCTCGCACCACAATGGAATAAGGTAAAGGGACATCACCTCTTACTGCTGCTAATTCAGCCCTTCTGGTGAGTTCAGCGAGTCTTGTCAAAACACACGCTTCCTTTCTCGATGTGATGCTTGCTTGCAGAGTACACGTAACGGTCACTCAGAGTAGAGCTAAGCGTTCATGCTGATGCACCGAATGAAAAGCTTTCAGCTTTTAGACGCTGCAGCTTGGTACCCTCGCCTCCTCCGGGTGATGAGAAGTCTTTGGTCTTTGAATGCTCTATGGATTTCACATGTCTTGTAAGTAAACATGCTGGCTCTGTCGACCGCATACGTTCGCCTTCTAATCAACTTGGGATCTTGTTCCAGCGTGTTGACTCTCAAAGTAACGATACTTTGGGAATTCAGTATCTTAAACGAGCGGGGCTCTTTACAGGAGAGGAATGGTATTGGATTGCGATAGGCGTGTTGCTGGGTTACGCAGTCTTGTTCAACATCTTGTTCGTTATAGCCCTCACATACTTAAACCGTAAGTTCACTGATCTCGCCTTTGTATAAGGGAAGCATAGAGCATTTCCTGCGTTGGATACGTCCGAGCGGTCGTTTGTTCTGCAATAATCCACCACGCTGTGTGCCGCGCGGTTTGTGTTTGTGTTTGCGTCTTGACAGCTTTGAAAGAAGACCGAGCTGTGGTAGCGGATGAAACTCCAGAGGAGCATGAGGTTTTGGTGCCATCGATGAGTAAAAACTTGCCCCGCTCGCTATCTTCTAAAGGACATGGTAAACGTCTCCTGACACGAGTTTCTACGGAGTTAAGTGGAGGATGTCTACGCAACCTTCGTGATTTAATTTTCTCTTACACCTGAAAGCTTCGAATATGCAGGAACTACCGGTCGGAAGAGTTTCACCATCCCAGAGAACGAGATCGCATACAAGGCTGCGAAAGGAGACGAAGCTCAGGGCATGGACGTTCACGCGCCGAGAGTTTCCACCTCGACGACGAGAGATTCTTTTGCATCATCGGATACCGAACGGAAAGTGGCAAGGAGAGGAATGATTTTGCCTTATGAACCGTTGTCGATCAGCTTTAGCAATGTTAACTACTATGTTGACATGCCTGCTGTAAGTCCGAAATTACTTTCAGCTTGGAGTTGTCAGCTTGCATGACAACTCTCGTCCGGAGACTCATATTATGCTCTTCCGTTAGGTGGACATGCACTGTACGTGTTGATGTTTCAGGGCAACAAGTTAGCGGATATAACTTCTAATTCTCAACTGGTGTTCATCAAATGCATTCATTCCTTCTGGTTGGACTATCGTAACAGGCAGAAGGGGCACAACTGTGGTTACTTGATTGGTCCTACTCTGCTAGCGTTCCTTTCAGTGTTATGAGTGCTTACGTTGTATCGAATGCTCGTGCGTGAACACTGGAATCCACGCATTTCAGATCCTAAGTGTACATAGAGATTGATGGGTTATCTTCTTGGCCAGGAAATGAAGCAACAGGGGGCTACTGAGGATAGACTTCAGCTATTGAAGGGTATATATGGGGCTTTTAGGCCAGGCGTCCTTACGGCTCTGGTGGGGGTCAGTGGAGCAGGCAAGACTACGTTGATGGATGTTCTCGCAGGAAGAAAGACTGGTGGCTATATTGAGGGGGATATCCGGATTGCAGGCTTCCCGAAAGTTCAAGAGACATTCGCTAGAATTTCTGGATATGTCGAGCAAACTGACATTCATTCTCCTCTACTGACAGTGTTCGAATCTCTTACGTTCAGTGCATGGCTCCGTCTCGACAAAAGTATAGACGATGAGACCAAGGCGGTAAGCCTCTGATCCAATTTGTCGATAAATTTGAATGGAACTTTCTTCACTGAAATCAAAACTCTTACGCCCGAGAGTGAAAACTAGTCCACTATGGTGCAAGATCTTCAAGCATACCAGCTAACTGAATCTACACGCTGGAATAAATAGATATGTTTTGAATGTCTCCTTTTCCGTTGTGCACTGCAGAAATTCGTCCAGGAAGTGATGGAGTTAGTGGAGCTTACCTCTCTCAGAAATGCGCTAGTTGGTCTTCCTGCTGTTAGCGGTCTTTCCACAGAGCAACGGAAGCGTTTGACCATCGCTGTAGAGCTCGTCGCCAACCCCTCCATCATTTTTATGGATGAGCCGACGTCTGGGTTGGATGCTCGAGCTGCTGCAATTGTAATGAGAACTGTTCGAAATACTGTAGACACTGGTCGAACAGTTGTATGCACCATTCATCAACCTAGTATCGACATTTTTGAAGCGTTTGATGAGGTGCGTTGGGAAATAATTCATGCTAGAGTGTCCATTCACTGATATAGTTGTTGGCCAGATAGGGTTTAGCGCTCTGAAAGATTTGATCAATCCGTTATATCATTGGAATGATATTTTAGGTAGAAGGAAGCGAGCAATACCTGTTCTCGTTAAGAATGCTCTGTAACATTTAAATGGTAAATTATGTCGCAGTTACTCTTACTGAAGCGTGGTGGACGAACCATCTATGGTGGTCCTTTGGGACGGCGATCCCACAGATTAGTCGAGTATTTTGAGGTAAAGAAGAGCACTGTTCCTGGACCTGAAAATGATGAGCTTTCCTATCATCTGTCTGACTACTATGAAGCTGATCCCTTTTGAGTTTCCTTGTCCACGTTTGTGGTTTAACGGTTATGAAGCACCATACGACCCCCTCATATTTACTGTATATATGCTTAGGCTATTCCCGGAGCGCCAAAACTCAAGGAAGGCTATAATCCAGCGACCTGGATGTTAGAGGTTTCTTCAGTTGGTGTTGAAACCAAACTTGGGGTTGACTTCGCCGATATATACGAGAACTCGGCTCTCTTCCAGTGGGTTTAACTTTCGTGAAACTCTTCAGAAATTCGTTGTTCGTTTGAGAAGTTAATCCGAATTGATGATTTCAAATGTTTCTGAATGTTGGTGTATTGTTCAGGAGGAACAAGAACCTGGTGGAGGAACTGAGCAAGCCTTCTCCAAATGCTAAAGATTTGCGATTCGCTGCACAGTACTCCCAGTCCTTCTTGTCCCAGGTCTCGTCCTGCTTGTGGAAGCAACGGTTAACATATTGGCGCAGTCCCAAGTTCAACAACATACGGATTGTCTACACTTTCTTCTGTGCTCTTGCTATCGGCACGATCTTTTGGAATGTAGGACCGAAGAGGTAAAGTTTGTTGGTTCGTGCATAGATTGCTGATAAGAGTGTTACGACAGTATCCTAGTGCCGAGTAAATCTTTCCCTCGAAGTCACTGAAACTGGGCTTTTGGTTGCAGAAATACAGAAACCAACCTCTATTCCTCCATGGGCGCTTTGTACGGTAGCATTGTTTTCATTGGAGTGAATAATGCCCGACAAATTCTGCCCATGGTTGCAACAGAGCGAACCGTGTTTTATAGAGAAAGAGCAGCAGGAATGTATTCTGCCATCCCGTACGGTATCGCCCAGGTAGACACTCTCTCCTGAAATCCTCGCCACCTATGTACTTGCTGTATCGTGGAGTGCTGCTAAGTTTCTAAAACATACACGCAACCTCCTCCCTGCGCTAGCATAGGCTCGGAAGCTTTTGCAATAATTTGTTGTAGTCCTTTCCGGCAAACAAATCTGAAGTGGGTGGTTTCTCCATCGCGCTTGTGCAGGTCTTGATTGAGATACCATACTCCTTTTTCCAGGGTATCGTTTTTGGTGCAATCACCTACTCCATGATGCATTTTGAATGGAACGCGGGAAAGTTCTTTTGGTTTATATACTACGTATGCTTCACACTCTTGTACTTCAGTTATTATGGGATGATGGCTGTTGGCCTCACTCCAAATCAACAGGTCGCGTCCATCGTGGCTACCTTATTCTATGGATTCTTCAATCTCTTTGCAGGCTTCTTGATACCTTACCAGGTGAGTGGAATACTTCTTTCTAATTTATTCCAGAACAGATTTCGTGAACGCGGCTAATACGAGTCATAAGATGGGCAGCAATGCATTCGCTTCGTAAGAACTGATGGCATCTAGGAATTGTATCGGCCCAAATTAGTAGTTCAACAGAGGCTCGTTACGAAAACTGTTCTTGCATGTATTGTAAACGACCTGCTCCCTCCAACCCAACTTATAATCCTTTGCTTATTAACAGGTTCGCACTATGCTCACAGTTCTTCTCAAGGACCATCTGTTGAAGGGACTTGCTTCATGGCTGTCATCTCACACCTCACACCTTGCTTGGACTTTTCTGACATGAGCTGTAAACTGTGTGATGCAGAGTATCCCAATATGGTGGAAATGGTACTACTGGTGTTGCCCCTTGGCTTACTCATTGTACGGGTGCATCACCTCCCAGTTCGGTAATCTGCACGAAGATTTGCTCTTGTCCGATGGCACGATAACTCAAATTGACGTGTTACTGAGAGATAGATTCGGGTTCAAGACAAGTTTCCTTCCCCTGGCAGCTGTTATGGTTATTGCTTTCGCGGTAATGTTTGCCTCAATTTTCATGGTCACTATCGCAAGGTTCAACTTTCAGCGTCGATGAGAGCTGGTTACAGCCATAGAACAGGCTGAAATTAGAGCCATCACTCAGTTATATCGCCTGTGGTACAGTTGAGCACATATTGTGCTGGTTACGATGTTCGAACTAGTGTACAGAGAACTGCTGCACCGTCTGGTTGCGATGTTGGAACTAGTGTATACAGAACTGCTGCACCTCCTGTAGAATTCTTCTGGAAGCCGAACTCGAACCAGCACGAGAGATCGACAGCTGCAGGTGACTGCCTGTTCAATCGGGAGCTCTCGCGGTGAACGATTGATTTTGTTCGGGCAGGCAGAGTTTCTAACGGTCTTGAGTCCGGCTCCGACTCTCGAGAGATGTATCCCCACGTGACGTTTTCTTTACGGGCAGGAGTAATTACAGAATCTCTTATGAGCGGTCGGACTACGGTAGTCTCATCGATAAGCAGATCTCTTCTGTATATGTAAGAACTAAATAGAATAGAACTTTCCCTTCTCCTGAAGAGGGACAGATGAAGCTCTTCCACGCATGCCCAAACCTCCGAAAGGTAGAGAGTTCATGCAAGAGTGCTGAGTTCCCTTGAATACAGTAAAGCAGCTATGTTCTGAAGTGTCGTCTTGAAGAGACACTACGTCCCGTGCCGACCAGCCTTGGTGGACGTAATTCTCACTTTGGACTGATATTTTAATCTACCTGGTCGTTCATAGCGAGACTCCAGGCACGCTCACGTGGAGGACGTAAACACTGTCATTTGCTCGGGTGGAAGACACCTGGAATCCATTCTCTGTATATTTCGACTATATTCTTCCATTTCGGCGTGTCCAAGCGTGGAAAATATCTTGGTCGTGCACTCTATGTAATATTGAGCCTCATATACAGGGGCTTAAATTAAAGTCATAATGTATAAATGTATTAATGTAAAACGTTCCTTAACTTGTACCTCTGGTTGCGCTGCTGTGTTCTCATCCATTATGGTTTATATCCTGGTCACTTCGTGTTTTCAGGTATGGATATTTAAGTTTAATTATAAAAATATTTATTACTGACCATTAGCAGACAGAAAGAGCATAACATGCTTTCTACCCTGACAATTCTATGACAGATATGTGGTCAATGGCTAGATATTACAGTGAGAAAGAAATATAGATGATCAAAAGGATGTGAGAATAGAATTATATTCTAGGGTTTTTGCTAGAAAAATTAAAAGTTTTTTTGTAATTTCACTGAAGTTATTTGAGTAAATTATGTATCACGGAAAGTGGTTGGATCTTGGGATGCTATTTTAACTTTTTGAAAAGACAAGATTGTTGTTCTAATGCAGATTTCAAGAAGATTTGTAGAATAGCTTATGATTACATTTTACATGAATGACATCTATTTCCGGAAGCGTCTTAAGCTACAAGGAGGTATACCACAACGTGTGATATGTTATCTAGAATTACAGCAGAAGCTAAAATTACAGCAGATGTTGATCAAGGAGTTCCATGAGAACTTATGGGTTGGTCATAGAAGAGTTTGGGCTCAATTGTCAAGATGAAAGAGAAGTATTGGTGGAAAGGTATATATAAGGATGTAGTATAATTTGTTTCATCATGTATATCTTACAAGATGTATTTCAATATACGTCATCGTGATGGGTTGCATCTTACATATCCTTTAATCATTCATTACAAATCGATAGTGGATTTTGTAACTCTGCAGTTTGTGTTTGGACAAATGAGGTATCTAGTCTTGACTAGAAAGATCTATCCAATCAAGTTGAATGTCGTATCTTGAAGACAAAGATCACTGCTAGTGTTTGTCGCTTTCTACTTGAAGATGTTATTTGTAGATATAGGTGTGTGAGAAAGATAACTGTAGATAGGTTGAGTTGGATTCACATGAAGCAATTGAGTTCTTCAAGCGATTGATAATCAAGTTAGCATTAACCACTGCTTACAGTTCTAAAGAAAATGGCAAGAGTGAACGTGATCATCCTCCAATCATTAAAGCTTTGGTAAAAACTTGCTAAGGGTAAGATCTGTGAATAGCCTAGACTACTATCATTTGCTTTATGAGCAGACCGTACAACTCATATTACTGTTACAGGTTACATGCATGCAGAGTTGATACTAGGGCAAAAACTTGTGATGTTAGTTGAAGAGGTTGCGCCTACTTGGAATGTGTTGACATGAGAAGATGATAGAAGTACGGAAGACCTTCTTGAATTAAGGATCCAGCAGTTAGAACGAAGGTCTGAGGATGTTACCAAAGTTGTGGAAAGATTAAAGACTACTAGAGAGAGATAGAAAGATGAATTTGACAGGACTCATAGATTAAGACCCAAGCCAGTTAAAGAGGTGATTGGGTGTTAGTCTATGATAGTAATCTTGATAAGCAACATAGCACTATCAGAAAATTTTCCAAGAGATGGTTTGGACCTTATGTGGGTGTTACAACTTCATGATAATGTCACATATCTCTTGAGAGAATTAGATGGTGCAGTGCTCAAGATACCAATTGCATGGAATAGGATCAAGCTCTTTAGAAAGAGAGGGGAGGACTAGAACATTACAGAGTTTATTGAGGATGAAGTTGAAGACTCAATGAAGATTGAGGATGGGTTTGAAGCTGAAGCTGAAAGTCTTGTCTAGATCTGGCACATATCGAAGAATGTGCAGGTTTAGAGGGGGTGGATGTCACATTTCTTGACGGCTACATGTTACACTTCTACTCCAACACTTGAGTTTACTAGTTCTAGAGTTAGCTAGATATTACTTTTAGTCTTTTATGCATATGTTTGACATTTTTGCGTATGGTGTTAACACTATAATGTTATATATTTTGAGTCCTAATAGGTTGATAGTATGTTATTTATGTTGTTCAAGCACTCTTACGCTTGTGTAAGTGATTTCATACTTATCTATGTTGTTCAAAGTACATAACTTTAACTTTATCATGTGGATAGAGTTTAAGCTCATGGGTTGTGCTTACATGTCGCTCATGCATGCTTTCTAGCTTGTTTAAGTTAACTTTACATGTTTTCGCAGGAAGTTTAAGGTTTACGTTGACACTTTAGAGGCTTGACATGTAACCCATATGTGAAGTTAAGTTGCCAAGTGGATCGAGGGCACAAAAAGACAGAGAAATGAAGCTATAAACTCTCATTGATCTATTTTTATCTTTTATGAAATCTTTTTTAAGGACAGTTTGAGCTTTTGGTAAGGGCATTCAAAGATTAGAGAGCATAAGATGAGAGAGGTTGTCGTGCCATTCACTATGAGTTCAAATTTTGATCGATTTGGAGCAATAAAGAAGGAGTTATGTCAATTTAAAGTTTGAAATGAGGTCAGAATACATCACAATTGCCAATTTTGAGGTTTTGAGTGTCAATTACAGCAGAATAGAGATAATCGCTTCAAACCTTCGTGGTTGCATTCACTGTCAATAGGGCTACAACTGTTGAAAACGTTTCATGTCATTTGACTGGGTGAATAAATCAGAGCGATCGCTGAAGCAGAGGGGGTTTAAAAAGCTCTCAATCTAAAGCAACAACTTCCGAGCTCGAGATCTGAAGAACTGTGTAGTTAGTAGGATGTAATGCAAGGTGGGTTGTCTTCTTGGTAATCCATGCGAGGCCTTGCTTAGATAGGATTGTTTAGATATAGCTCGGAAGACGAGAGCTATCTAGGAAGTACTGTTAGAATCCCGGAAGACGGAGTAGCTGTCTTCTGGAAGACTAGTTTCGTCTTCTGAGAAGTAGAAGCTAGACTGTGGGCACTTGGGAAGGACTGAGCCTTCAGCTCATAGTAGGTGCTTGTGGCTTAGTGCAACAGATCTTCCAGCATGACGATGCATCCGCGAGGCTTGGTGTTACCAGCGGCAGAATTGGCCGAGGCCACTCCTTTCCTCAAGGAGTTGGGTCTCGACTTCTTCCTGTGGGATTGGAACCTCGCCGATCAGGGACTTCTGGAGGAGGTGTGGACAGCGTTACCACCCCGCAACTGTGTACCTGCGAAGACAGGAGTAGCTCGAGGAAGACCATCTTCCTGGACTGAAGATTGATGGCGAAGGGCTTTTCACAGGTCAGAATCCGAGAACCGAGGATATTGGTTCGAGAAGAAGATCTTGCCCAGGGTCGTGAGTACATGGTATGTACCTGGGAGCACCACCTGTGTTTTCGTGGAAGACAGGCAGGGTAGGAATGGGTGGAAGATCGAATCTTACCGGGAGCCGAAGAAGCGACTTCTGGCGAAGCTGTTTCTGCATCTCTTCCCCAAGGGGAAAGCGCAGAAGATGAGATACCTAGGAGATCAGGACGTAGACTTCCTGGAAGCAGTGTGGGATAAACGAGTACCCATCTATTGAGGCACATACATCCACAACTATGTCCAGACGGAGATAGCGTACTTGGGTACCCCGGCGGGAGGACACTTGACACCTTTCCTCTGCTACTTGTACGTAGCCATGGGGGATCTTAAGAGAGATCAGTTGGCAGACTATGGGCCCACAGGGCAACAGGAGGAGAAGGAGGAGACCTCGGAAGACGATGACCGAGCCGTAGCCGCAACTCCTCCTCCCACTATGATGCCACAGCTGAGGTCCGGCTCTCACCAGAAGACGCTTCTGGTGAGGAAAGACGAGTCCAGTGGGTCGGAAGATGCCACGCCATCGAGGAAGATGGGTCCCAGAAGTGTACCGAGGACATCCATCTTCCTCATTCATTCAGGATCGGAGTTCGACTCGGAGGAAGAACTGCTGAGTACCCGATCGGAGCAGAAGACCGCTTCTGCAACACCTGGGAGTCTTCCGAAGACTCCAGAAGACGAAGGATGGATGGGCGCTCCTGCTGCGATGCGAGGAAGCGCAACGAAGAGAGCCGTTCTTGCCATGAGGAGTCTTCCACCCCGGAAGATGAGAAGAGTAGCTTCTTCTCGTGCGCAAAAGATGAAGGCCATTGTGGTGGAAGAAGCATCCTTGCCTCTAAAAGACAAGATTGACACCTCAGAGCGAGTGGTGGAGATGAAACTGTCTTCCGCAGGAAGAAGGCTGGAAGAGTTCAGCGCCTTCTTCCACAAGGAGATCCAGCCAGCGATGGAGTTGCTGGAGAAGAGAGCGAAGGCACAGGAGAGGCCCTTGCAACCTGGATTCGGCCTGCGCACCTTGCTGCGACAGGGAGAAGACCAAAAGAAGACGGAGTCGCTGGAAGTTAGTCTCCGCACCACGGAGAAGCTTGCAGCCAGGTACAAGACGGAAGCAGCCGCTTCCGCCAAGGAGCTGGTGCAGCTTCGGAAGAGCAACCAGGAGTTGCAGACGCGCGTGCAGCAGCGCGATCAGGAAGTCCTTCGAGTGCGAGAGAAGATCACCACCCTCGCAGAGGAGCAGACCACTTGGAAGACGCAACGAGAAGCCGCAGAAGCGCGAGTTGCAGTTGAGAAGACGCAGCGAGAAGCAGCGGAGGCCCGTGCACAAGAGATGCTAGCACAGTCGGTGGAAGCGCTTCGGAAGAAGTTCAACTTCACCGCGGGTAGGAAGCTACTTACCTTAGCTAGAGGATGGGACAGCGAGTCCAAGACAAGGTTGGTGGAATGCCGGTAGAGCATGTTCAGGTACTTAGATCGACAGATAGAAGACACTTTATGGTCTTCCCTCGCTTTCGACACCTGCAACCGCATCTTCCCACGCTCCAGCACCATCGACTGGATCCGGAATGGAGAAGGAGGAGTTCGACCTCGCTGTACACTTGGTAGTGACAGCGTTGGAAGCCGAGAAGACACCGGAAGACGTCCCAGAAGACAGGAAGACGAGCCGTCTTCTCAGGTATTCCGAGTGGAGGAAGCGACTTCTCCGGACCCCTATGAGGTCGCCATGGTCCCTAGTCCCGCACCAGTAGCTCAGAAGACGGAAGAAGCACCGGTCGATTCCGCTTCCCAGAAGACGCTTCTGTCTTCCGAAGCAGAAGCCGAAGTCGAGGAAGACGCAGCAGCAGCGACAGCAGAGCCAGCCAAGGACGATGAGGAGGAAGCCACCTCAGTGACATCCGAGGTAACTGCAGGGCTTTCTAGCATATCAGAAGCCGCGTTAGGAGCTCCGATAGGAGCAGATCAGGTAGAGATTACCACCGAGCAATCAGAGTAGTTAGTAACTCCATTGACTATTCTAAATTTAGTAGGATCAAAACATGCTATCTTAAGGGTGGCAGTTTTCAGTGTAAAATTAGTTAGGATACCATGTGGCAGCATAGGTAGCGTAGGAGCAACAAGGTGGATGGCTAATTAGGAAGGGGAACCGCTTGCATGTGGGTGACAACCTCCTGTCAGCGCCTCTCTCTCCCTGGTGGTCATCTCCCCTGGTTCTCATGGCAGCGACATAAGTAGGATCAAAGAGTAGGAGACAGAGTTCTAGAGTTCGATAGTTCTGTAGTTCTGCACGCACATACCAATCTTACGGTGCAGGAGACAGATTAGACACTAGAAGTACACAATGTACACTACACCCGTTGTTGGAAACATACGAATAGTCTGGGAATACACAGAAGGGGTCTGCATGTTCGTACCAGCAGTGGTTCGGAGATGTAGATGAGTAGTGGACAGTCTAGAATAGGGAACGGCATCCTCGTGCAGTCCTGCTGGTTAGACTGATGTGTCGAGGAGTAGACGCAGGAAGTAGAGGGAGTTAGCTTCCCAATGCCATTGTGACTTCTTCTCGGAGAATAGATTGTGGATTTGAGTGCAGAAGCTTCGTTCATGTCTTCTGGGTGGTGGGTTTCTTTGAATTCACTCCCAATTGTGCATGGGAAGTGTTCTTCTTGAGTGGCGGTGAATGTCAACAGTTGTGGAAGTGTAGCTTGACTCGTTCAGTAGAGCACTTGGGATCTGCGTACGAACGGTCTTATGGATAAGGGATCCCAAAAGACAGAGAAGTCAGAGCAGCGAAGTGAAGAAGAAAGAAGCCTTCTTCCCGCAACAGAAGACGACATCCTCGAGTAGAAGACGGTGCAACAGTACTCACGTTTGTTGTCTTCCTCCCCAAACTATTACAAGCAGGGATGGCTTGTTAGTCAGGATCCGGACTAGAAGCCTGTCGGAATCTTAATTGCCTCTTTTCATCTTGTTTTCTCTTGTTTGGATTTTCTTATCTTTCCCATCTTCTCCCATCTTCCCCATCTTCTTACCTTCTTCTAGTGAGTTTCCGAGACTTCTATTGAGCTTCCGTGAAGGTGAATGTCGTTGTAGTGCTGCAGGAAGACTATTTCTGTAGGCAGAAGCCTGGGAAGGCTACAGGGGGCATACACCCTGTGATTAATCTAACCCGTTGGAATGTGAGTGTGAGAATAAAGTGTAACGACCGTTGCTAGTCGACTTCTGCGAAGCAGGACAGCCTTCTGGAGGTGTGAGAAGACGAGCTGAACCCCCAGAAGACGAGAATAGCTTCGGGAAGACGGTATCGAGAAGACCGGAAGAAACAACCTGGAAGCAGGAAGATCGTCTTCTCGAGCTTCTCTGTGAATAGTTGTGTGATATTTTAGTTAGTAGTTGTTTGTTTAGTTCCAGAGCACATTTTGGAGTGTCTGGAAGACGCGTGGTTTTGTGAGAAGACGGGATTCCTGGGCAAAACCCGTGTGTTTGTGTGTTTGAACAGATCTTAGAACTTAGAGCAGCGTTACTTGTGCAAATCCTCTGTGGGAACGATATCTTGTATACTAAATGGGCAAAAGGAGAAATCCTGCGTCACTACACAGGTAGAGATTGCCACGGAGTAATCAGAGTAGACAGCAATCGAAGTGACACACTTCCAGATTTAGTAGGACCGAACATGCTATCTTAAGGGTGGCAGTTTTTCATGTAAAAATAGTTAGGACACCATGTGGCAGCATAGGTAGCGTAGGAGCAACACAGTGGATGGCTAATTAGGAAGGGGAACCGCTTGCATGTGGGGTGACCACCTCTTGTCAGCGCCTCTCTCTCCCTGGTGGTCGTCTCCCCTGGTTCTCATGGCAGCGACATAAGTAGGATCGAAGAGTAGGAGATAGAGTTCTGTAGCTACTGCACCCACACATCGATTCTATGGTGCAGGCAGACGAGACACATTAGAGCAGAGACACAGGATAGACAATTCTTCGCACATTGCACCCGTTGTTGGAAACAAATGAATAGTCTTGGAATACACAGGAGGGGTCTGCATGCTCGTACCAGCAATGGTTCTAAGATGTAGATAGAGGTAGTGGACAGTCTAGGAACATGGAACGGCATCCTCGTGCAGTCCTGTTAGCTAGACTGGTGTGTCGAGGAGTAGACGCAGGAAGTAGGGAGAGTGAGCTTCCCAATGCCATTGTGACTTCTTCTCGGGGAATGGATTGTGGATTTGAGTGCAGAAGCTTTGTTCTTTGTCTTCTGGGTGGTGGATTGTATTGAATTCGCTCCCAATTGTGCATGGAAAGTGTTCTTCTTGAGTGGCGGTGACTGTCAACAGTTGTGGAAGTGTAGCTTGGCTCGTTCAGTAGAGCACTTGGGATCTACGTACGAACGGTCTTCTGGGTAAGGGATCCCAGAAGACAAAGTAGCCAGAGCAGCGAGTGAAGAAGAAAGAAGCCTTCTTCTCACAGCAGAAGACGACATCCTCGAGTAGAAGACGGTGCACATGTTTGTTGTCTTACTCCCCAAATATTACAAGCAAGGATGGCTTGTTAGTCAGGATCCGGACTAGAAGCATGTCGGAAACTTAATTTCTTCTTTTCATCTTGTTTTGTCTTGTTTGGGTTTTCTCTTCTTCCCCATCTTCTCTCATCTTCCCCATCTTCTTACCTTCTTCTAGTGAGCTTCCGAAACTTCTATTGAGCTTCCGTGAAGGTGAATATCGTTGTAGTGCTGCAGGAAGACTATTTCCGTAGGCAGAAGCCTGAGAAAGCTACAGGGGGCATACACCTTGTGATTGATCTAACCCGTTGGAATGTGAGTGCGAGAGTAAGGTGTAACAGCCGTGCTAGTCGACTTTTGCGAAGCAAGACAATCTTCTGGAGGTGTGAGAAGACGAGCTGAACCCTCAGAAGACGAGAATCGCTTCGGGAAGACGGTACTGAGAAGACCGGAAGAAGCAACCTGGAAGCAGGGAGATCGTCTTCCCGAGCTTCTCTGTGAATAGTTGTGTGATATTTTAGTTAGTAGTTGTTTGTTTAGTTCCAGAGCACCTTTTGGAGTGTCTGGAAGACGCGTGGGTTTGTGAGAAGACGGGATTCCTGGACAAAACCCGTGTGTTTGTGTGTCTGAACAGATCTTAGAACTTAGAGCAGCGTTACTTGTGCAAATCCTCTATGGGAACGATATCTTGTATACTAAATGGGCAAAAGGAGTAATCCTGCGTCACTACAACCACTTCCAGCAAGTTTTTCATGAGCTCTTAGTTGATCCTTCCATCTCACAAGATACTAGAGCTTGACTCCGCTTGTTTGGACAAAGGTACAAGCTCTTGACAAACTCATAGCTCGACCTTGCATTCGAGAGTTCGGACTTGCACTGACTATTTTCTCTACAACAACGAGGTTTCGCTTAGGTTTGGTCCAACTTGTTGCTTCGACATTGTGCACTTGTAAGTGCGATGTCACGCTTGATACCTCGGATGGACACCTTACTCGCTGTCCTCATATGAGTAGCAATAAGAGACATTGTGCTTGCTATAGCACGGGAGAGCTGTTATATGACATGAAGAGAGCGTTGATATATTCTTCAGACGAGAGGGTCAGTGAGAGCTGACCTGTACATGATGATGGAGGATCAGGTCTCAGTGGTAGATGTGCTATCGCGAATCTGACACGTGACTCGATGTCGACACAACTGATCATTCATCCCTTAGGGTGGGATGCAGTCGTGAGGACAGCAGCGAAGGTGACCAAGTATAGAGGTAGGAGGGACATAGCTTCATCCGATGATGATGAAGAACAGACAGACGGATGAGGAGGTTGGCACATGTCAGAGGATGTGCAGGTTTAGAGGGGGTGGATGTCGTAATGTGAATCATTTCACATAGTGAATAATTCATCTCTCAGTTACAAGTTAGTCTCTCTGAGTGAAGCTAAGACCTCAGAGAAGTCGACTCTGGAGGCAGTGAGCATTAAAAAATCTGAAAACACCACGGCGTAGATCTTGTCGCGCTGATCACCGTGGTATGTTCAAAAGTTCCAAATGGAGTTGCAGGCGGAAAGTTACTTGGGGTTCTTTTACAAGATGTATAAATTGATAGTCTCGGAGTTCGACGTTTTTATTTGAGATTGTGTTATAGCCTACCATGAGAAGCGCCAGGGGTAGCACTTTCTCTTTCTTTTTACATTACATTTTTTAGACTTTTCATTGTTCTACAGAGAGCTTTAGTATGCGATGCTATTTCATGTACACCTGTTGTATGCAAGAGTTTTGATTTATTAATGTTTGATATTTTAAGAACAATATGCGATCTTAGAGCTACTGATAGAGAGGTTTAACCCCGATGTTATTCTTCTCTTTGAGACATTGGTTCCTTGGTCCTTCGGGTCTCTTTTCCTCGTAAGACTTGATGAGATATTTTCCATCTGTTGATCATTGCGCCGCGTGTTTCTACTACACGAGATACCGAGCATTAGGCACACGGGCTATCAAGATGGCGAGACCAAGTGACGGACAGAGGAAACACAAATTCTTAAGTACTTCATAAGGATCATCAGGATAGATTACATCACTGTCAACTATTTCACGTCACCAACTCTCTAGATTGACAGGAGATCGAAGTCATACTTGACGGGACCGACAGTCTTATCCTTCTCCTACCAAACGACAAAATGGCGGCAGAGATGGCAAAGCTGCGGTGGGAAGGAGGGTCCCCTTTCTTTTAGTCGACGAGCACAATCCTCTATGGAAGAAAATGGATCTGCAAAAGCGCATTGATAAATGGTCCATGATACTCTCCTGGTAAAGTAATGATACAACTATATGGAAGAGAATCTAGACGCTCAATTCTCCTCAGTGCTGTTGTTATTCAAGATTGGAGATTCTCATAACTACCACAGAATGCTCCGGAAAAATGTTGCACAAGATGTAACACCATTAGAGTGGAATATTTACTTCACATGTTTTGGACCTGCAACACCTCAGCAAAGACATGGAGCTGAGCCAGGAGATTCATCCACAAAACTTTCCCAAACATATAGAACTGGTGACCTAGAGCGGCTCAAACACTCTTAGGCAACTCCATCCCTGTTGTGGCGAAACCGGCTAAGCAGCTATGGAGAATCTTGTGATCCAGCACATTATGGTTCATCTGGCTAGAAAAGAACGGACATGGGTTCAACAGAACTACAGAATAAGAGAGTAGAATTCAAGCAGCAGTGTGGAAACGGATCCAGATGCAGCTAGAAGCAAGATGGAAGAAGTGCAGAAGGAAAATTAATTGACAATCCGTTGCAAAAGAAGTCACAAAAACCATGGCATTCTTCCATAGGTGGGGTACACATAACCTCGAGATAGAAGTTAGGGGCACCCAGTTAGTTTTCCCCTGCCAACCTGACTAGGAAAAGACTCCTCGTGAAACTACTGCACTATAGCTACACTGTTGACAAGTATTAGTGTGGTCTACACTATTTATTGTAAGTGCGAAATATTTGAAATCATCTACACTATTTGTTGAAAACCTTCAAGAGATAATTAAACAATATAAACTTCATTTTGATGGTGAACTTGTGCTAGAATTTACTGTCAATCAAGATGTTATAGTAAACGAAAAAATTGTTCCCGCTATGTAGAGAATTCATTTTGGATTCAAATCAATCAAGAGTGATTAGTTTCAGTTTTTTTATACATATTGTATTATAAAAATATTATGTTAAGAACTAAATACTATTTGTCTTATAATTGTTGAATCATAAATTATCTTTTATTCACACTATATCTTCATATTATTATTAGTGTGGGCTACATTAATTAAATTTTCACTACTTATAGTGTGGGTTCATAATTAATGTGGCCCACATTATATACAGTTTTGGGTTAAAAAATTCAACTTCAGAATTAGTGTCACCTACACTAATACTTGTCAACAGTGTAGCTCCTTTTTCTAGTTGGTCACATGCTTGCTGGTGCTGATTAGCATCTGCATAGCCTCCAGACTGTTCCCCATTCTGGGTCATGTCGCCTCCTGCACGGTGAACGTCCTGACCTGGCTCGTGATCCGTATTTGATGAGGCAGTCTATTCCCTTCTTGGGGTGGCTGGTTAATAAGTTCCGCTGACTTCTCATTTAAAAGAAATGAATATGAAAGGATCAATTTATGACTTCATTTTTCTCTAGAAAAATTAATAATATTAAATTAAAATTGCTCTTTTTATTCATAGACAACGATTTTATTCCAAACTAGAGATTCTTTATTTTCACAACTTACATCCAAATGTAAAGCTCTGTAGAGACTACCTGTAGTTCAAAGCCGCACGGTGCCAAAGAGTACAAACTGTCCTGGTCGGATTAGACATGCGAGAAAATTTTAGTTTAAGAAAATTGTCCATTCTTCCATCTTTAGAATAGTTTAAATGACAGATAAAGTCAGAAATATCTCATTCTTTTCTGTCATATATATTTTAATTAATTTTAGAAAATCGAGAAAATACCCATTCGGTTAACCTATTCGATAGGAAATCAGATTATAACATTTTTTCTTTTTCTTTCTTATCCTCTTCTCTATCCTAGCAACTGAGGTCACTTTTGGAGGATATTAACTTTACTTTACGGTAAGGTTGTTGTGTGTGTGTGTAATTCATAAGCTAATGCAGCCCAAAAGCTAAGATGCCAGAAAACAAAGCGATTAGAAGAGTGCAGAGGAGTGAGGAATGAAGCTAGCAGTCAAAATGAAGAACTACGAAGAAAAAGTAGACATCTACGAGCCGAAGATGGAGAAAGTGAATAATATGCAACCAAAGTGCACATATAAGATAAGGGTGGAAAACGGAAGAGACATATGAGAGAACAATGGCCCTTGATAGAATAGTGAATTCTTCTAGGTCAGAATTATCTACAGCAAAACATCGTTATAGTCACGCATTTGGTGACCTTGTTTTAGTAACTATAACGCTTTTTGATTGTAAATTTATAATAAATTTATTAAAAAATTAAAATATACTTATAAGTATATAATCACTACAATGAAAGAAATTTTGCAAATGTGACATTAGAAAGAAAGTTAAGAGTAAACCCTATATAGAATGTCACTCTTGTCTAGTGTTTCATGAACAATGGATAATAATACCTCACAAATGAAAGTAAAAAGGAACACTCGTGTGAGAAATTATTTTCTTGTGGAAATATTAAAAATTATTTCATTATAATCACATGTCTTTATATTTTCTAAAACCATATTGTGCTTATATACTGTGTGATAGTGACTATAACGAGATAAATTTACAGAAAAATGATAAGTCCTCACGAAATTTGTGACTATAACAAAGTTTGACCGTAACTGTTCAAGGTAAAAAATAACTTTTCTCCATGGATTGTTACAGACTATTTCATAATTTTTAAATTTAAATTCAGACTAATCTTACAAGAAAAATAAATTTCCCATATACATTTCTCATATAAATGTTAAATTTTATACACACCGATAGTGGTGAAAAATACCTAAAAAAGAATATAAGAACAGTTGTGTCTAGTAGAGGAAAACCTTTTATGGCCAGTTTAATTTATCACCTAATCCTTCTTTCCAGAAGGATTAAGAGATAAGTTAAACACTTTGTATATTCACCTCCTCTATTAAATTAACGTATAACTAACCACAGGTTCTCGGACTTATATCTTTAGAAGTGCGGAGTCTACTCAAGGCTTATGGTTTATATCCTAGTTTTCCTGCATTTCCAAGCATGGGCTAATTGTTAATATTCATAAAAATAAATATTAACGGTTAGCAATTTAACCATTTTTTATTTTAATTATTTTAATTATTTAATATATAATTTTCTTTTAACATTTATATATTCTCGATAACAACAAACGAGTAAATGGAGGATACATATTTTCTATTCCATCCGAAGATGGAAGAACGTGAATATATGTACCAGGATGCTCATTAATCGAATCTGGGAGCTGAAGGAAAATATTAGCAGGTGTCAAAATATGATACATCCGTCAGAACCTCGATTAGGTTCGGACGGTGATGTGAAGATTTCTCACGAGAACCTCCATGCGACTCTCGTGTAATCTGCCACGGCACAAAGTGCTGCTGCCGTGTGTTTAGAGTTTTCTATATATTTAGTGTAATTTATTATGATATTATATGCTGCGGCGTATCAAGAAAGCAATACATAACTTAATTTTTACATTAAAAATAACTACACACTCATGAAAAAAAATTAATTCAACCTTGACATTTTAGACATTTTATTAATTCTAACCTAATATACATCCAAATGGAATGTCAGTAGAACTTTACTACCAAGAGTTGGTAAACCAACATGCATCAAATAAACAATTTCCATGGACATATAATTATGCAATAAGTTGAGAATATTTTTGAATATCTTGTATTAAAAGAAATGGCATATATTACGTAACATTATGCATGAGAAAAGAAGAAAAGCACGTTATTCACGACTTCTTGTTTAGAATAACGTGGCTGAGACTTTTCTTTGCTGCTTTTCTTCTGTTCACGCACCAGCAAATAAAAGCGGGTTCCGCCATTTCTGCCCGTTGCTGGCCGGTAATAAATATTTTAATAATTAAATTTAAATATCCATACCTAAAAACACGAAGTGAACAGGATATAAACCATGAAGCATGAGAGCACAGCCGCGCAACCAGAGGTACAAGTCAGGAACGTTTTACGTTAATACCTTTATACATTATGACTTTAATTTAGACCTAACCCTTTCTGCAGGAAGGGCTAAGTACTAAATTAAACCCCTGTATATGAGCCTCCATCGAAATATGGAAGAGGGCTCAAATAAATACACATAGATTGCACGGCCAAGAATATTTTCCACGCTTTGACACGCCGAAATGGAATGAATATAATCGAAATGTACAGAGAATGGATTCCAGGTGCTTCCACCTGAGCAAATGACAGAGTTTCCGTCCTCCACGTGAGCGTGCCTGAAGTCGTCGCTATGAACGACCAGGATTAAATATCAGTCCAAAGTGAGAATTACGTCCACCAAGGCTGGTCGGCACGGGACGTGGTGTCTCTTGAAGGCGACACTTCAGAATATAGCTTCGCTTCTGTTACTAAAGTTGAAAGCTGATATCCAGTACCAGTACAAAATTGAGCAGCAGCTAGCTAGTCAGGAAGAACCTGCCTGTACCACAAGACTTCATCAACAATGGATCCAAAGTACACTCCGCTTCTGTTACTAAAGTTGAAAGCAGATATCCAGTACCAGTACAAAATTGAGCAGCAGCTAGTCAGGAATAAGCTGCCTGTACCACAAGACTTCATCAACAATGGATCCAAAGTACACTCCGCTTCTGTTACTAAAGTTGAAAGTTGATATCCAGTACCAGTACAAAATTGAGCAGCAGCTAGTCAGGAATAAGCTGCCTGTACCACGAGACTCCGTCAACAATGGATCCAAAGTACACACTTGCTTTACTGTATTCAAGGGAACTCAGCACTCTTGCATGAACTCTCTACCTTTCGAAGGTTTGGGCATGCGTGGAAGAGCTTCATCTGTCCCTCTTCAGGAGAAAGGGAAGTTCTATTCTATTCAGTTCTTACATATATAGAAGAGGTCTGCTTATCGATGTGACTACCGTAGTCCGACCGCTCAGAGATTCTGTAATTACTCCTGCCCGTAAAGAAAACGTCACGTGGAGGATACATCTCTCGAGAGTCGGAGCCGGACTCAAGACCGTTAGAAACTCTGCCTGCCCGAACAATCACCTTCTAAATTGGAATATCGTTCACCGCGAGAGCTCCCGATTGAACAGGCAGTCACCTGCAGCTGTCGATCTCTTGTGCTGGTTCGAGTTCGGCTTCAGAAGAATTCTACAGAAGGTGCAGCAGGTCTGTATACACTAGTTCCAACATCGTAAGCAGACGGTGCAGCAGTTCTCTGTACACTAGTTCGAACATCGTAACCAGCACAGTATGTGCTCAACTGTACCACAGGCGATATAACTATTTTTTCTGTTTTTTCTAGCATGGGTATTATAACAATTAGATGTGGAATTTATTTTCTCTTCAAATTAGTCTATTCTCTATAAATTAGTCTCTTCAAATATAAATATCAGTTCAAATTAGTCTATATTGTAATTTAACATATCTAAAATTATCATTAACTGTTCATGGATAGAAATTTTATCTAACGTTGATCAGAAGAAAGTGAATTCGACCCAATATGATACCAGCTAATGACCGTATCCGGACCAATTGGACCCCCAGATTTTCCTTCCGCTCTTCACACTTGTCTTTTAGTGATGGCTTTAATTTCAGCCTGTTCTATGGCTGTACCCAGCTCTCATCGACGCTGAAAATTGAACCTTGCGATAGTAACCATGAAAACTGAGGCAAAGATTACCGCGAAAGCGATAACCATAACAGCCGCCAGGGGAAGGAAACTTGTCTTGAACCCGAATCTATCTCTCAATAACACGTCAATTTGAGTTATCGTGCCATCGGACAAGAGCAAATCTTCGTGCAGATTACCGAACTGGGAGGTGATGAACCCGTACAATGAGTAAGCCAAGGGGCAACACCAGTAGTACCATTTCCACCATACTGGGATACTCTGCATCACATAGTTTACAGCTCATGTCAGGAAAGATCCAAGCAAGGTGTGAGGTGTGAGATGACAGCCATGAAGCAAGTCCCTTCATCACATGGTCCTTGAGAAGAACTGTGAGCATAGTGCGAACACTGTTAATTATAAGTTAGGTTGGAGGGAGCATGTCGCTTACAATACAATACGAGAACAGTTTTCTGCACGAGCCTCTCTTGAACTACTAATTTGGGCCGATACAGTTCCTAGACGCCATCAGTTCTTACGAAGCGAATGCATTGCTGCCCATTTTATGACTCATCTTAGCCGCGTTCAGAAAATTGTTCTGGAATAAATTAGAAAGAAGTATTCCACTCACCTGGTAAGGTATCAAGAAGCCTGCAAAGAGATTGAAGAATCCATAGAATAAGGTAGCCACGATGGTCGCGACCTGTTGATTTGGAGTGAGGCCAACAGCCATCATCCCATAATAACTGAAGTACAGGAGTGTGAAGCATATGTAGTATATAAACCAAAAGAACTTTCCCGCGTTCCATTCAAAATGCATCATGGAGTAGGTGATTGCACCAAAAACGATACCCTGGACAAAGGAGTATGGTATCTCAATCAAGACCTGCACAAGCGCGAGGAGAAACCACCCACTTCAGATTTGTTTGCCGGAAAGGATTACAACCAATTATTGCAAAAGCTTCCGAGCCTATGCTAGCGCGGGGAGGAGGTTGCTCGTATGTTTTAGAAACTAAGCAGCACTCCAAGATACAGCAAGTACATAGGTAGCGAGGATTTCAGGACAGAGTGTCTACCTGGGCGATACCGTACGGGATGGCAGAATACATTCCTGCTGCTCTTTCTCTATAAAACACGGTTCGCTCTGTTGCAACCATGGGCATAATTTGTCGGCCATTATTCACTCCAATGAAAACAGTGCTACCGTACAAAGCGGCCATGGCGGAATAGAGGTTGGTTTCTGTATTTCTGCAACCAAAATTCCAGTGTCAGTGACTTCGAATAAAGATTTACTTGGCACTAGGATACTGTCGTAACACTCTTATCAGCAATCTATGCACGAACCAACAAACTTTACCTCTTCGGTCCTACATTCCAAAAGATCGTGCCGATAGCAAGAGCACAGAAGAAGGTGAAGACAATCCGTATGTTGTTGAACTTGGGACTGCGCCAATATGTTAACCGTTGCTTCCACAAGCAGGACGAGACCTGGGACAAGAAGGACTGGGAGTACTGTGCAGCGAATCGCAAATCTTTAGCATTTGGAGAAGGCTTGCTCAGTTCCTGCACCAGGTTCTTGTTCCTCCTGAACAATACACCAACATTCAGAAACATTTGGAATCATAAATTCGGATTAACTTCTCAAACGAAGAACGAATTTCTGGGGAAGTTCCAAAGGTCGATCTTCACGAAAGTTGAACCCACTGGAAGAGAGCCGAGTTCTCGTATATATCGGCGAAGTCAACCCCAAGTTTGGTTTCAACACCAACTGAAGAAGCCTCTAACATCCAGGTCGCTGGATTATAGCCTTTCTTGAGTTTTGGCGCTCCGGGAATAGCCTAAACATATATACAGCAAATATGAGAGGGTCGTATGGTGCTTCATAAACCGTTAAACCACAAACGTGGACAACGAAACTCAAAAGGGATCAGCTTCATAGTAGTCAGACAGCTGATAGGAAAGCTCATCATTTTCAGGTCCAGGAACAGTGCTCTTCTTTACCTCAAAATACTCGACTAATCTGTGGGATCGCCGTCCCAAAGGACCACCATAGATGGTTCGTCCACCACGCTTCAGTAAGAGTAACTGCGACATAATTTACCATTTAAATATTATAGAGCATTCTTAACAGGTAATGCTCGCTTCCTTCTTCCCATAATATCATTCCAATGATATAACGGATTGATCAAATCTTTCAGAGCGCTAAACCCTATCTGGCCAACAACTATATCAGTGAATGGACACACTAACATGAATTGTTTCCCAACGCACCTCATCAAACGCTTCAAAAATGTCGATACTAGGTTGATGAATGGTGCATACAACTGTTCGACCAGTGTCTACAGTATTTCGAACAGTTCTCATTACAATTGCAGCAGCTCGAGCATCCAATCCGGACGTCGGCTCATCCATAAAAATGATGGAGGGGTTGGCGACGAGCTCTACGGCGATGGTCAAACGCTTCCGTTGCTCTGTGGAAAGACCGCTAACAGCAGGAAGACCAACTAGCGCATTTCTGAGAGAGGTAAGCTCCACTAACTCCATCACTTCCTGGACGAATTTCTGCAGTGCCCAACGGAAAAGGAGACATTCAAAACATATCTATTTATTCCAGCGTGTAGATTCAGTTAGCTGTTATGCTTGAAGATCTTGCACCATAGTGGACTAGTTTTCACTCTCGGGCGAAAGAGTTTTGATTTCAGTGAACAAAGTTCCATTCAAATTTATCGACAAGTTGGATCAGAGGCTTACCGCCTTGGTCTCATCGTCTATACTTTTGTCGAGACGGAGCCATGCACTGAACGTAAGAGATTCGAACACTGTCAGTAGAGGAGAATGAATGTCAGTTTGCTCGACATATCCAGAAATTCTAGCGAATGTCTCTTGCACTTTCGGGAAGCCTGCAATCCGGATATCCCCCTCAATATAGCCACCAGTCTTTCTTCCTGCGAGAACATCCATCAAAGTAGTCTTGCCTGCTCCACTGACCCCCACCAGAGCCGTAAGGACGCCTGGCCTAAAAGCCCCATATATACCCTTCAATAGCTGAAGTCTGTCCTCAATAGCCCCCTGTCGCTTCATTTCCTGGCCAAGAAGATAACCCCTCAATCTCTATGTACACTTAGGATCTGAATGCGTGGATTCCAGTGTTCACGCACGAACATTCGATACAACGTAAGCACCCATAACACTGAAAGGAACGCTGGCAGAGTAGTACCAATCAAGCAACCACAGTTGTGCCCCTTCTGCCTGTTACGAAAGTCCAACCAGAAGGAATGAATGCATTTGATGAACGCCAGTTGAAGTTAGAAGTTATATCCGCTAACTTGTTGAGTGGTATTCATGCCCTGAAACACAACACGTATAATGCATGTCCACCTAGCAAAGAGCATAATATGAGTCTCCGGACGGGAGCTCAAGCTGAAACTCCAAGCTGAATGTAATTTCGGACTTACAGCGGGCATGTCAACATAGTAGTTAACGTTGCTAAAGCTGATCGACAACGGTTCATATGGCAAAATCATTCCTCTCCTTGCCACTTTCCGTTCGGTATCCGATGATGCAAAAGAATCTCTCTTCGTTGAGGTGGAAACTCTCGGCGCGTGAACGTCCATGCCCTGAGCTTCGTCTCCTTTCGCAGCCTTGTATGCGATCTCATTCTCTGGGATGGTGAAACTCTTCCGACCGGAAGTTCCTGCATATTCGAAGCTTTCAGGTGTAAGAGAAAATTAAATCACGAAGGTTGCGTAGACATCCTCAATTTAACTCTGTAAAAACTCGTCTCAGGAGACATTTACCATGTCCTTTAGAAGATAGCGAGCGGGGCAAGTTTTTACTCATCGAGGGCGCCAAAACCCCATGCTCCTCTGGAGTTTCATCCGCTACCACAGCTCGGTCTTCTTTTAAAGCTGTCAAGACGCAAACACAAATACAAACCGCGCGGCACACAGCGTGGTGGATTATTGCAGAACAAACGACCGCTCGGACGTATCCAACGGAAGAAATGCTCTATGCTTCCCTTATACAAAGGCGAGATCAGTGAACTTACGGTTTAAGTATGTGAGGGCTATAACGAACAAGATGTTGAACAGGACTGCGTAACCCAGCAACACGCCTATCGCAATCCAATACCATTCCTCTCCTGTAAAGAGCCCCGCTCGTTTAAGATACTGAATTCCCAAAGTATCATTACTTTGAGAGTCAACACGCTGGAACAAGATCCCAAGTTGATTAGAAGGCGAACGTATATGCGGCCGACAGAGCCAGCATGTTTTACTTACAAGACATTGTGAAATCAAAGACTAAAGACTTCTCATCACCCGGAGGAGGCGAAGGTACCAAGCTGCAGCGTCTAAAAGCTAAAGGCTTTTCAATCGGTGCATCAGCATGAACGCTTAGCTCTACTCTGAGTGACCGTTACGTGTACTCTGCAAGCAAGCATCACATCGCGAAAGGAAGCGTGTGTTTTGACAAGACTCGCTCAACTCACCAGAAGGGCTGAATTAGCAGCAGTAAGAGGTGATGTCCCTTTACCTTATTCCATTGTGGTGCGAGATACTCCACCACACTAACACCGTAGGTAGCATAAGCCAAGGGTGACATCCAGTAACCCCATATCCACCACGGTTTACAATCATCTCTGGGTATCAAAAAGCCTCCTAGAAAGAGGAATACGAGAATGAAGAATGTTCCCATCGTAGTCCCGAGAACGGGGTCTCGAGCCACAGACGCAGTAAATCGGAACATAGACCCTGCCATTTGGTGCATCGAGAAATAAAGAAACCATTGACGGAAAAACCTGCACATATGATCAGCAGAGGATGATCACATCATAACTCGTTCCGAGAGGATATAACACATCCAAGCTCTGGCAGTTCCAACGCCTTTGCTAGAGCAGTACGTCTTTTTTTTGTACCACAACAAACTCGGTGTCAAGTTGGAACCAAATCAGGTTGGTACGCACCTGCTTGCAGCAGGAGCGAAACCAATAGGGTAATAAGTAACGAGAACCCACAATCCAGCTTCATAAAAGGACACCGGAATGGACAGAAGTGCTCTGGGAATGGCAAAGGCCCATGCAGGAAGAAATAGTAGATCTCTTTGCTTGTAAAAAACTGGCAGTCGAGTAGCGGTCATAGCAAGTTCAGCAAAACCATTATACATAATCGTTATAACACCAAAGAATAGCGCTGAGCCATAAATTTGTGCGTCCAGCAAATCGTTTCTAGACATCTCGGTTCGGAAAAAGACACTCATAGCCAAGAGACCGACCAGAGACACCTGCGGTACAGACACCAGAAGATCAAATGACAGCCAGACATGCCAGTAAGAACAGTACGTGATCGATACATGTTCTTTGAGATGTCAAATCATAAGAAACACTACTATTCAAAGGCAAATCTGCATATGTTAAGCTTCAGAAACGGCTTATAGCTTGACACCGCTCGCTGAAGAAAGTGCAGTCGCCGACTCACCTGGAAAATTCTGAAAACATACACAAAAGAGTTTCTCTTCATCAGCAGAAGTTCCTTGTGGAGGTTGATCTTGAACAGCTCCATTCTAGACACCGAAAATTTTTCAGTTATCAGTGCTGCCTTATGGCTTTTATTCCTGTCGTAAGGAGCTTTAAGCTCCTTCTTCAGTCTGATGCCCTCCTCAGAGTGATCTCTGAAAGTTTCTCCGAACTCTTGCACGGTGACAAACGTATATGGTTTGCTCTTATCGCCCCAGTACTGCTCCTGATCTTTACGGGAAGTTACCTACAAGTCCATTGCAGTTGCTAGTTCAGTGACTTCCGTAATTAGTACATCCAAGCTCGAAAACATGATCGAATCCCAAGAAACAACAGTGTCCCGCTAGTCACCTCCTGTAAGAAGTCGGCAACGCCCTTTCTTCCAGGACACTTGAAGCCACAGGATTCGAAAAACTCAAGGACGTTATTTCGATCTCCTTGATAGATGATTTGACCATCAGCAAGGAGGATAATTTCGTCGAAGAGTTCAAAAGTTTCGGGTGGAGGCTGCAGAAGGGACATGACAATGGTGCTATCCAACGCATGGCAGAAATCGCGAAGGCACTTCACAATCTGGTAGGTGGTCGAGCTGTCCAGGCCAGTGGATATTTCGTCCATAAACAGAGTCCTCGTAGGACCCACTATCATCTCTCCTGCACACCAATCGAATATCAGAATAAGGTAGTAAAGGTTTCAACTAATCCCGGAAGTTCATCACCCTCTACTCAACTGCCAAGTATTCGACTTGAGGACGTGATCAAACTTCTACAGCATAATAAGATCTCAAGATTGCTATTTGACAAAGGGAAGGCTATCGCTGCTTATGGCTTACGAAATCCATCGCTCAAGATACAGAATCCGTCGAGATACTCTGACCCTACCGTACGTGTCCAGATTTCGCAGGGTTGAGCTACATACCAGTGGTAACTCTCTTCCTTTGTCCACCAGAAATTCCTCGAATCATTTCGTTACCAATTATGATATCTGAGCAGATCTCCAGACTCAGTATCTGCAAACGAAGGACTCACATTGCTCAATTGGTGCTTGGAACAAGTTCTTCTGGCCACAACTTCACAACTTGCGGCGAGGCTGGAAAGGGCGATTCAGAGTAGTGCTCAGCAGCTCTGACCTTCATTATGTATTCTGTGACAACGCTGCTGGCTACATCTTGCAGGGCGGTCGCCTGTGGATCCAGCATCAATAAGGACGTGGTTAATAGTCATACAGATTAACTTCACCGACACTGAAGTGCGTATCCTGACTGCTTCGTTGTTCAGTGATATGGATACTGGAAGCCGGCTGGATTCCTGAGAACTTATTGGCCAACTCTGTTTCTATTCTAGTAAGCTGCGACCGAGAATGTCCGCAGAGAATCTCGCATCCTTGTATTCTGCTTCCACTCTATTAGCTCAAGTTCATTTATCATCTCGAGCTTGGTATCAGAGCTTACTTTCATATAAAAGTCGATATCCATATCCGGGTGAATTCCAAGCTTCTTCTCTCTTTTCAGGAGTTCGGTCAAAAGTTCTGTTCACCACAGATGGAAGGATGGTAACGCACATGTCAACGACATACAAAGAAGTTCGTGAGAAAACTTGGGGCCTATACACAGCGCGGCAAAGCTCGACAAAACTTTTAGTTCAGTCGCCGACTTTTCACGTTAACACAGTTCCACAGGTTCGACATATTCTGTATCCATACCATATCTAGTTCCAACACCTTGTGACTTCGCGGAGTACATGAGTGTCTCTCGCACGGTCATCTCCGGCATATGGAAGTCATGCTGACTTATGTAAGCGGATGTTTTCTGAGGCACGAACTCGCTCAATTCATGTCCATTATAAGTTACCACTCCAGACACCTGGGATGCCCATCCGCAGTCGCAATCAGCTCAATAAGAATTTGTGAGTCACGAGCACTTGAAAATTTCAAACGCTGGACAAACTACGGGAGCCAGAAACTAACAAACTCCTGCAATCAACAAGCGGCATCGGAGAAACATCCACCTTGAGGCTGGGATCGTCAAGCTTTCCGGAGAGAGCGCGAAGAAAGGTTGTTTTTCCAGATGCAGGAGGACCAAGAAGCAGTGTAAGTCTGCATAACCATCAGCAGCATCAGTGGCAGACAAGAGTACATCTCACAGTGAAATCGCTGCTGATTAATAACGTGCGGTGTCATACGATCGTGAACAGCGGCTCGCATTCTTGAGAAATCTGATGCCAAAGTGTATTTTATACAGCCAGTGAAGTGTGGGGATTACCTTCCAGGTTTGATTATGCCGCTCACTTGTCGCAATATTGGAATCTTAGTCTTCTTTGAAACTGGAATCCCGAACGATTCTAAAATTCCCTGTTACAAACAAGACAAGACCACTCAATTTTAATTTAAAATTATATAAATATATATATTTACTTATTTAAATTTATGCTTTTCAAGTTATTTTTGGCGAACAAGACAAGACCACTCGTAGAGTAGCTTCTTTCATAGGGTTAATTAGAGAACGTGACATTCGACGTCACTGAGGCAGTCTGAGGTGAAGGCTGGGAGAAGGTATACGTGCCAGTGATCAGCTGAACTGACACTGTGCAAGGCTTGCGAAACCAGGATTAGCTATAGTGGAGCGGAGTCAATGGGAAGAACTGACCTCAGAACTTCTGTTACGGTCCCCCAGACTACGGACATAAATCTAGAGACAAATCGTATTCAACCGTATGCATCCAACGCACCTCCACGCTGTTGATCATCGCGTTTGGAAGGTTGGGAAGCGCCCGACCACCAAGATGAGCTTCGGCTTCTACAGAGTAATCCTCATACCGGACTTCAACTGTCGGGAGCTGCAAACCCACCCTGAAACAAGACAAGTGGTCAATAGTTCATTACTTGATCCTCAAATCTTTCCCATTCAGTTTTATTTTAACATGTCTATGGGACGCCACAATCGTGAGCTTTGAGCTCGGCAGAGGCACCCAACAAAGCATGCTATCTCCGGGTACATTGAATTGAATGTATTTCAAAAGACTTGTTAGCTTATGGTCGTAATCAACGATTGCTGTAACTACTGCTAGTGAAAACAACTAGATATCATAGTTAGTTCAGCATCTGCGTATGATGCATGCTTTAGCTTCAATTGTGACAGTCAAAGAATTTTCCATGGATTGCTTCACGTGTAAACTTTCCATTGCGCTTGTAGAGCATGGCATATGCAAGTAATTTATCTAGTTTTAGCTTTACTGGTCATCAGGTCAGGAGATCCAGAATCCGTCGACCGACCAGTCAGGTCGATAATTCTGCAAAGAGGATGGTGATTGAGGTAATGGCGGGGATAATGCTACTTACTTATCTAGACGCCTGCGCAGTTTCCGCAGAAATTGCTCGTTGTCCTCTTCTGGACTACTGATAGTGAATAGCTTGCTAATGAAGGCTTGGGCTGCTGGTTCTGCACCGGAAAGAATCCTGAGGTCCACTTGCTCACGATAGACCTTACTTCCTCTCATGATCATTCTCTCCATAATTGTCGTTCTCAATCGATCATAAGTCGGAAGTTTCTCCAACGCCGCCCATTTCAGCGCCTCTTCATCGTCTGTCTCGTTATCCTGCCGGGCCGATTCTCCGAATTCACTGTCCGGTCCAAGACTGAAACTAGACCAGCGGCCTCTATGACTACCCGGGTCAGCACTACTTCGTCTCTTGCTGCCTCCGTTACTGATGCTCGTAAGAGCTATTTCTCCGGACGGATCCATCGCTGTCGCTGTTATGACTGCAATCGTTCCTACAGGACTCTATGCCCGAACAGCTCTTGTCGAATCATGTATTGACTCCGACTGATGGAACTATCTTGACTGCGAAATTTGACGGGGCACTGAACATTCCCCAACTGCAAGAATTTCCCAGTGGAACTGGACTGCAACTTGCAGTCAAGCTCCCAAGCTATGAAAAATGTGACACTCAAAGGAAATGTTTTTATCTACAACTGTAAGTAAGAATACTCGACATGTCGGCTGATAGAATCTCTTATCTGGAATTTGTACCAAATTTGTCCAACAATGCAACGTTCTCAGTGGACAAGAGAGAATTCGCCAACCAGCGGTATGTTCATCTCTGCAAGTGCTTGCGTCGGAAACAGCACATCCCAGCAGGACGTGCAGTCAAGATGCAATTGGAGAAATTTGTCGTGTTAAATATATATACGGGATAAATCCCCAATCTCCGTGACGTCGCCAGCTAGGCGTCAAGAGGAAGCTCAAACGATCGAGAATCCGTCGACCTGTGCTCTCGTCGAGGAGCAGCCACTCTGGCCACTAGTGCTCCAGATTCCATGGAAGCCAGCGGAAGAATGATGGTTGATGGGAGCGTGAGGTCCTCAACAGGTTCTGATCAGGCTCTCCTGATCGTGTTAAGCAACAACGCAGGCAACCAGAAAACACTGCCCTCGCCTCGCCTCCTGAATGTCCTCATGTGTCTTCTGTTACAAATAGCAATCCTGGTAAGACCTTACAGTAAAAGTCCTCTCTTGACTCCGACTCCGTAGCTCCAAGGGAGGATTTGGCTTTTCTCCATACTTCCCTTCCTTACGTGATCACTATCAAGATACCGTGTGCAAAAGTATTTTGCCCATACCATGTTTGGCTGGAATCATTCAGTTCACGATCTCGGAGCTTGTCGTGTCTTCTTTGACTCACGGGAATGATTGATAAATACCATTGAGTAACCACAAAAATGAATTTGTAATCTAAACTTCTCATCGGTACAATTGAATTTTAGCCAGTACAAAGTTATCTGCCTTTTTAAGTCACGGGCACATCTTGCAATATAAAGATCCGCTTCTGATTCACGGAAGACACCCGCCAAACCACGAGAGAGAATTACTTAGGACGCAATGGAGACCTTCTCTTTATCTCCCGTTCGGTTCGTTAAAGGATCTCCCCGAACAGTGAAGCGGTGTTTGTGAAGTGCTCCCGGTTCCTCTCCTGACTCCTGTTGGGTGGTGTTTTAGGCGGGCGGCCGCACCGCCGCCGGACCTTCGATGAAGTTGATAGACGTACAGTAACAATCGTAGAATGTGGTGGACGGAACTGTAGGTAGTTATTTAAAAATAACTTGTTTCAGCCCGCAGAAGGAATGATGAACTTGATCCACCCCTCTTAGTAAACTTGCTTGATCAACTCTCTTACTTGCAGCAGGCACTTCTCCAGCTTACCGTGACATATTAGATATCCACGGTGAACAGTGTGCAAATTGATTCAACCGTTTCTTTCGAATCATGAGAAATTGTAACACATCAATAATCATCGTCATCGAAAACTGAAATATAAGTATCACTCTCCTCTGACATGGAAAGATAACTGAGAGAACTGCATGCTACAAGTGAGAGAGTTGATCAATAAAGTATTCACTAAAAGAGGGTGCATCAAGTTGACCATTTCTTCTGGGGAATCGAGCAAGTAAATTCTTGGAACTGTACGCCCAAACGGTAATATGAGCCTGTGAGGAACCGAGTGACGCAGCGTTTTCTCGTCAAGTCTCGAGCTCTGTAGAGTCTGCACGTACACATTCCCATGCAGCCTTCAGCTTCTGTTGTAGCAAATTCTGCATGGAAATGCTGGTGGCAAATATTATTGCATATATATATTCCACGCTGCATTCACATTTTTGCGATTTTGCGTCTCCGGCTCCGTCGGTTCTTAGACATTCATTCTTATCCTCGTCTAAAATCGTTCACGGTTAATTCTATGGCCAGTGAAAGGAACCGGATGTGAAACCGCATTGTACTGTCGCGATGTAATATACCTGTATCGCACCCTCCATGTTACTTGCTACAGCCACGTAAATATACCTGTCGACTTGTATAGTAGGGCACCAAACAGCGAAACAGCGAAAGCGGCTTCCTCTGCCGCAGACGGAGCCTAGCCGCATTTACCGGCCGTTCATCAAATCCAAATCAAATATCACACGGGTCATTTCACTTCACCCCGAGTTTGAGTATAAAAGGATAAGAGAGTAATATTCTTTTTTCCTCGCAGTGTTTTTGCTGTCAAAAAAGAATATCTTTTTGGTTCCAAAAATCTTTGAAACTTTCACTTTCCTTTGTCAATACTGAGTAATTTGTTTTGAGATGAATTAGTTATTAATTTATAAAGCTCGTGAATAACTTTAATTTGATTTTTATTTCGCAGATTCTAAATTGAAATGATCACCAAAAGCATTTTCTGTGTAACGGTTAAATTTCTATGTTCTTTGAAAACAAACTCGGAAGTAAGATCTTCTGGGTTACTAAGAGTACTTTTATCCATACTGGGGGTTTAAATAAATAATTTATAATAAAAATTATAAATTGTAAATATTTTTAAACAGTTACAAATACTAAGTTTTTAATAACTTTGATATACTTGAATAGACCGAAATTTACTTGCTCTAGGATAGAAGAAATGATAAATTTGATCCACCATCTCTTAGTGAATATTTGTTTGATCAATCCTTGATCTGTAGTAGACTATTTTCTAATTATCACTAGTTACCAATTACGCTCTATCAGAGTCAAGTGAGACTTACATTTTAGTTTTAGATCACGATGATTATTTCCTTGTTACCATGTTTCATGATTTGAAAAAAATCTTGAATCTGTAAATGAATTAACACATTGTCCATCACAAGGGACATCTGATATGCAACAACAATCGACAAACAAATATTCACTAAAAAGAGTGGATTGAATTAATCATTCTTGGGAGATGGAGCAAATAAATAATTACTCTATAGGGAACAATAATTATTATTCCCTATTAGAGTGATTATTTAACAAGTCGTTCAGCAATGGTTCGTGGAAAACTGTCATTACATCCGCTCTTGCCCTATCTTCTTCTTCTCCTCTTCGGTGTCTGCCTTTTCTGCCATCGCTCTTCATTGCAGGATCTCCTTGACTCACAAATGTACGTGGCATAGGATACTGCACAACCCATTTTCTTGCCTTGGTGCAAGCTGTATGTTTTGGATCATTTCCTCAATTTGTTTCATCATAATGCTGCCCTCGGAAGTTACAAGTGTACCCCGAAACTGTTCTGTTGCGCAATGCTGCTTCTAACTTCTAACGATCCTGCAGCATGACTAGCTAACCACTTGGTAATCTAGCGAATTCCACACGTAACCTCATCGTCAATGCCACTTTACTTATTAAAGCCCATGCAGCAGAGCAACACCGGAGCTTAGTTAGTGCAGAGTCTCACATGACTGATCAGATTCTAAGGATACCAGTGTGACACTAAAGGAATGTAACAACAACAGAACATTTCAGGCACAATCACTTGAATGGGCGCTAGCGTTCGAATCATATTATAACTCATTCTTTGTGGAAACTCCGGACGAAGTATATGGAGTACACCCCCACCACAGCCAGCAATTATCCCAATTCAACCCATACCAATTCAAAGGTTTGCACCAAGAGAGAGGGCCCTAAATGTATCTCAAAAACGTTTGATGAGTCTGCCAAGAGCAAATAAACCACCACCCCATGGGTCTTGTTTTAATTGTGGCAGTTTGGAACATTGGTCACCAAATTGTCCTCACACAAAGAAATCGTTGGGATACGTAGCACTTTGTGGAAAGTGTCATCAACCATGACATGCCACAGCAGATTGTACTAACCCACCCGCAGAGAAAAGAGGGGTTCGTTTTGATCCCAAAACAGAACGTCCTGCGGAAGCACAACTGCACAAGGTGGACTTGGAATAATGGAAAGCCGCTGGAGATGAAAGATGACCACCAGAAGAAACTTGGGTTTGCAAAGTGGACACCAGAAGCTCTTTCAAGACAAAGAGGAAGGCTGAAGAAGCACCTCTAAAGACTCAATCGAAGAAAGAGTTGAAAAAGCAGAAGAAGGCAAAGGAGAAAGCCAAGAAGAAGATAGTTGAGGAGGATACTGAAGAAGAGGAAGACGAAATACTGAAGAGTGTAAACCTTCCGAGACTACCAGTTGACATTACGGATGAAGTCCGCAAACTCTTGAAGAAGGAATTACTACGAGCATGAACTTCGGGAAAGGAAGCTGATACAACTTCGGCGAAGTCCCAGAACGATCAACTTCGTCCGCACCAAAGATTTTTCGTACTTCGGCCACTGAAGACAGGACTGCAGCCAAGAACGAGGAGGTTTCGAAGAAGCACAGTCGACCAGAACCTGTGAAGAAAGAACCTGTAGCAATACCACACTATGATGTGGTAGCTGATCTAGAAACACAGAAGGCTAACATAAGTTTCAAACAGCTGATTGAAGATAACAAAATTTACAGCAAAATGGTTACTTCAAGCACTGAAGAAACCCACTAAAATAAGAAGATCAAAGTTACCTTCTGTGTTTCACATCGAGGCAGAAGACCTGGGATCTCCAGAAGTAGAAGTGGAGGTTGCAGGTTGTGTAATTAGGAAAGTGCCAATTGACTCCGGATCAGGAGTTAACATAATGACGGAAGACACGGCACACGCGTTGAGTTTCAGCAAGTTTGAAGAAACTCAACGGGTGTTACGGTTGGCAGATCAAACAAGAAGACGACCACTTGGGCTGCTGAGCAACATTCCCACCTTAATAGACGGAATTTCTTTTAAACTTACTTATGTTGTACTGCGCCCTTTGGTTGAGTCTGGTTATCAAATTTTGATTGGGAGGCCATGGTTGTATGGTGCCAAGGTACTAACAGATTGGTACCGGCACCGTTTACAGTTCAAAGATCCACAGAAACCAACTGATAAGGCTGTGATGGTTTCCTGAAAGAAGATAACACATCAGGGCGAAACAGATTCGACTGATGCTGGTTACACTTCAGGATCTGATTCATCAACGAGCAGTGCATGTGAAAGGAAAGGAGACCCTTATTCGATGGTCAACTATCTACAGTGCTAGGAAATTGATGAAGAAGAAGATATGAACGAGGCCGAATAGCAATCACAGCTAGGTCACGGGAGTGCAGAGACCAGTCATACAGATGGTATAGTCCTTCCAGGAGCATCCCAAGACCTAGTGATAAGCGAAGGTAAGGGCCTAAAGATTTCTGTTGTAATACAAGGAGAAGAGTTGGAAGTGTATCGTCAGATGCTGATCCATTTTCCAAGATGTCTTCGCCTGGACTGTGGAGGACATGAAGGGGATACCTGCACAGTGGGGAGAACATCGTATCGACCTCATTGAACGATCAGTACTTGTACGACAGCGAAAATATCGACTCAATCCAAAATACTCTCTGATGGTTAAAGACGAGATAGATAAGTACCTGAAGGCAAGTATTATTTTTCCTGTGTTAAGCAGCGAATGGGTAGCACCCATAGTAGTGGTACCTAAGAAGCAAACAAGAAAGATAAGAGTCTGTCAAGATTTCAGAAAGCTTAATGCAGCAACAAAGAAAGATCATCACCCTTTACCTTTTACTGATACCCTTTGGATCATGTATCTGGAAACGAGGAACGAGGAACTTATCGGTCGAAAATTGAACTTAGCGGAGTTAGTGCATACGATACACTTCGGTCGAGGTAACTGACAAGAGGAGAAAGACAATTTACGCGCAGCACTCCTCATGGCACAGAAGGAGACACAAGTGAAGACCGAGGAGCTCAAGAACGTAACTTCGGAGAAAGAAGAACTCCTTCGACAGAAGTTGGATCGGGAGAGAGAACATGAGAAGGTTCTTTCTCTGACCAAGGAGTTAGACGAGATGCGCGGGCAGCAGAACAGGAACCAAGACATCGTCGCTGAGATGACGAAGGAGGTCGAGGACTTGAAGCGCCGCATCATCAAGGCCGAGGAACTAAGCGCTCAACTTCGGAGTAGGGTGGAGCCAACATTGAAGAACTACTTCGCGACAGATTTGGATACTTCGGAGCTGGGATTTCTTCGGCAGATTAGAGAGGAGTTCACAGTTGCAGACGTAGAGGGTTCTTCGGTGAAGAACCGAGTAGCAAGACTAGGACAACAGGTAGTTAGAGAGCTTAGGGAGGTTAGAGCGATCGTTGAGTTCTCAGTTAGTGAGATAGGTAGAGAGTTTGCGCTGAGAAGTGGTGTTGTTCCTGGTGTCGTTTCAGGCACAGGACCTTCATCCGACGGACCAGAAGTACTCCCGGCTTCTTAGGAAGAAGATCCGTCATCTTCGGAGAAATCTGTATATAAGCGTTGTGTTGTTCGTGTTCAGTACCTCTATGTGTTTTATCATTTTTGGATTTTCTATTTCTTGAGTTTGCGGAGCCATTGTGTGTTTGTCAACTTCGGGGATTTACCTACGAAGTATCGTAGTTTGTTGTGGTAGGAATTAGTCTGGGTGCCGAAGGCTTTGCTGTTTGACATCTAAAATCAGTGTAGGAGTTTGTGGCGAAGTCTGAGAATAGACCAGCACTTGCGAGGTTAGTTTGCTACGAAGACGTTTTTGGACGAAGTTCACTTTTGAAGAAGTTGTTGTTTAGTGAAGACACTTTGGAGGAAGTTGAACCTGGTACTTCGACGAAAGAAGAGTCTTCTTCGCCAGAGTTTTCCGAGAGCAGTAGTAGTGAAAGTAACTTAGTGTGAAGATACTTAGCGTTTATGGTGTTAGAGACTACCTAGTAGCACTTCAGCAGTACTTCCTCGTATGACATTTCCGTCCGTGGCTCTGTTACTCTGTTGTTTATCTGTTTCTTGAGGTCCCTGACATTTCCTTTTAGCCTTTTGTAGCCAGCCCTAAGGTTGTGACCTATTTAGTATCTGTTATGTTATTTGTCAGGATTATCAATTCTGTCTTGTTGGATAGACTTGAGTTTGATCTCTACCGAGACTGATTTCTGCCCGTGAGAATAAAAGACAACCATAAAGAATCACCTTTGTCACATGTTTACTACTTTTGGATGATCTTTACTTGCATCTCTGTGGGTTCGATCTTTAAATTACTACTTTCGAGCATGTTTTGGTTTTCTTGTGTGTTACAGGCTCTAGCTTACTATGTTGACTGGGCATTTGTGGTTCTTGGTGCTATACTAAACATGCAAGGGGTCTGCTTGTTCATTATCGATGAGAATTTTCACCCATAACGACTAATGTAAGGGTTAGCTTGCACTTACGATCTGTCGACGGACGGTTCGAGAGATTTGGAGGTTTAGTGCAAATGCGCAAGACATCATTGGGTTCAGATCTAGGCAGGCTACGCACTGCATTGGTTAAGACGGTTCATGAAGAGGCATATCAAGGAGTGTGTTCTAGAGAAATTGAGATACATGGAGATGATTTGAATATTTCAATGACTTATGAAGGAGAGTTGGACCGTTCGGACAGTTTCGGACCGTTTCGGAGTCCAAACTTGTTGTCCTTGGATCCAACGAGACACCGAGTTCTACAGAAAATTGAAGAGGATACAAACTTTCCTTAGACGATTTGGGATATATGAGAGAAATGGACTCGTAGGTTCACATCAGTTTTCATTTTCTTAAGATTTGAAGTTGGGTTGTTCTTCGTGATCGGTGAGCCAAGCTCTTCATTCTTCAGCTACACATAGGAGAAGACGATATGTGGATTAGGTTATTGGTTTGGATGTGGTGAGCAAGTTTGACTCGCAGGGAGTCGATTTACGTCATTTGTTTTTGCTTCCTATGATCAAATTTCTTGCGTGGTTTTGCGAGGGAAACTTCAAACGGTTTGTTTAGAATCTCTTTGGTTTCAGGGTAGCTAGCTCTACCTACTAGAGAAGACGGATCTCAGATCATTTTAGACGATGTGTATGATTCTAAGCCGCAAGGAGGAGTTTTTGGAGGTTCAGTCACATGCGATCAAAAATCGATGATATCTCTACTGTCGGCAGTCGGATTTGAGAGTTCTTGAGATCAACAGAGTCAGGAAGGAGACCTTATCGACATCTGAAGATCATTTGGCGAAAGAAGAAAGTTCACGTATAGATCTTTTTCAGTTCTTTCGTTACGGTTTTTGTCCTTTTGAGTTCGTTAGAAATCTAGTTGGTTATGTACAGCTTGTGGTAGCAAGTTTTAGCTAACGGCTTGTACATGGACATTTTTTGGACTTGGGTTTGAATAGTGTAACATTGCTGCAGTTCTTTTTGTTAGCAAAGGGATGTTTCTCTTGTTTTGAGCTACGCTTCGATAGTTTTGGGTTGTGGTGCCCACGAATTACAGGATTCACGAATTTTTGAAATTTTTGAGATTAATAACTTGTTTGTATAACTGAAGAAGCGTTGTTACTTAAGATTACGGCTTCCTTAGAAGGAAGATGATCTTATGAGCTGTTTCTAATAATAAGTTGACTTCTTCGAACGACGACAAGTCTTCCGAGAAGCATCTTCTCGGTGATGTCTTCGGAAGACGGAAGACGGCGGAAGACACGTATCTTCTGGAAGACGGCAACCGCGGAAGCTTAACCACGTCAGAAGTAGGTGCACCTACCAGGTAGCACCGAACAGGTTAGGTAGATCGGGAGGGTCGAACCCCTAAACTACGGAAAAGATGCGCAGGAAGCGCATTAGCGCATTTCAACTTCCCGCAGCAGGAGCGCTTCTTGGTTGAGAAGATCGATTCGAGGGTGAGCATTGAGTGAGGAGGCAGCGAGGTGAAATTGAGTGAGGTTAAGATCGATTAGAAACTAGAAGGAAGGCGAGGTCAAATTGCTGAAACGCAGGAAGCGTAGTGAGTTGAAGGCGTTTCCTGTGAACTCCCGGAAGCTGACATTGGAGGACGGCTGAGTGGAATCGAAGGTGGACGGCTTAATCGATTGAGGCGTAGTCAGGAGCTGACGACGGAAGTAGCTTAGTGGGGTCGCATTGGAGCTGGGACCAGAGCCAAAAGCGCGCGGAAGAAGAAGACAACTCGAGAAGCAGACAGAAGATAGTAGAGGTTCTTCCCATGTTCTTTTCCCTTCTCACTGCTTCTCGCCTTTGCTTGGTATCCCCCGCGCTTCTCCGGTGATTTGCAGGCAACCTGATCGATCAATTCCCCCATCCCTATTTTCCTATTGTGACATTGGGTGCGGAAGCGCTGTCCAATTTCCGTCAGACATCTTCTTGCTTCTTCCCGAGTTCAATTCGAGCTTCCCTACTCCTAGCCCTCAAATTGGAGGTCCCAACTATCAATTTCCCTACCCTATCATCCCTCTATCCCCGAGACCTTGAACAAAAGACGCTTCTGAAACTTGACTGTCTTCGGAAGACGCTTCGGAAGCCGGACTGTCTTCAGAAGTCGACTATACACAATTAGTATCAAGAGTGGATTTGCTTTGCTTTTGTGTTAAGAGAGGCTTGGTACGAATTCCGAGTGGCTTGGTGAGTTGTTTTGTTATTTCGAGAAGTTGGAAGTCGAGAACTAGGCCTGTGCCTCCCGGTCTTCCAAGCTTCTCAAATTCCACATCTTCCTAGAGAGACTAGAAGACTGGAAGGGCTCGCAAAATGCGCGAGAAGACGTGAGGGTCCATTTCGGATCTCTTCTGTCCGACCCATAGCAGCCCATTCCTTCTTCTTCCCGAACTTAGGAGAGAGTCGTGAGAAGTCTTGTTGGCAGAATCTGGAGAGAATGGTCGAGGGTCATGTCTTCTCATCATGCATCAAGCTTCTTCTGAGTGTGTATGAGAGGTGAGAAGTCAGAAGAACAGAGTGCAAATGTCTTGAGTCTGTTGTGAGGATAGATTACGCGTAGGAAGAAGAAGACAGGTGAGATCAGTGAAGGGAAGCCTGACTTCGGGAGGTCTTCCGAAGAAGACATTGAATCGGAAGTTGTCCCGGGAGTCTTCCCAGAGGCCACTGTCACCGCAGGAGCACGCAACCATCTTTTGAACCTGTTATGCACTCTACGTTTCGCGAATCTTGTATCTTCAGATAGGAAGTAGGATGTAATGCAAGGTGGGTTGTTTTCTTGGTAATCCATGCAAGGCCTTGCTTAGTTAGGATTGTTTAGATATAGCTCGGAAGACGAGAGCTATCTAGGAAGCACTGTTAGAATCCCGGAAGACGGAGTAGCTGTCTTCTGGAAGACTAGTTTCGTCTTCTGAGAAGTAGAAGCTAGACTGTGGACACTTGGGAAGGACTGAGCCTTCAACTCACAGTAAGTGCGTGTGGCTTAGTGCAACAGATCTTCCAGTATGTTGTTGCATCCTCGAGGATTGGTGTTACCGGCAGCAGAGTTGGCCGAGGTCATACCCTTCCTCAAGGAGTTGGGTCTCGACTTCTTCCTGTGGGATTGGAACCTCGTCGACCAGGGACTTCTGGAGGAGGTTTGGGCAACATTACCGCCTCGCAATCGTGTACCTGCGAAGGCAGGAGTAGCTCGAGGAAGACCATCTTCCTGGACTGAAGATTGGTGGCACAAGGTCTTCCACAGGTCAGAATCCGAGGACCGAGGGTATTGGCTCGAGAAGAAGATCTTACCCAGGATCGTGAGTGAGTGGCATGTGCCTGGAAGCACAACTTGCCTCTTCATGGAGGACAGACAGGGAAGGAACGGATGGAAGATCGAATCTTACCGGGAGTCGAAGAAGCGACTTCTGACGAAGCTGTTTCTGCACCTCTTTCCCAAAGAGAAAGCACAGAAGACGAGGTACCTTGGAGATCAGGACGTGGAGTTCTTGGAAGCAGTGTGGGATGAAGGAGTGCCCGTCAACTGAGGCTCATTCTTCCACATATATGTACAGACGGAGCTAGCATACTTAGGTACCTCGGCGGGAGGACACTTGACATCTTTCCTCTGTTACTTGTACGTAGCCATGGGGGATCTCACGGAAGGTCAGTTGGTGAAGTATGGACCAACAGGGCAACATGAGGCGAAGGAGGAGACCTCGGAAGAAGACGACCGAGCAGCAGCCGCAACTCCCCCTCCCACTCTGATGCCGCAGCTGAGACCCGGCACTCATCAGAAGACGCTTCTGGTGAGGGAAGATGACTCCAGTGGGTCGGAAGACGCCACGCCTCCGAGGAAGATGGGTCCTAGAAGTGTACCTAGGAAGCCCACCTCCCTCATTCATTCGAGATCGGAGTCTGACTCGCAGGAAGAGCCGCTGAGTACCCGACCGGAGCAGAAGACCGCTTCTGCAACACCATGGAGTCTTCCGAAGACTCCAGAAGACGAAGGATGGATGGATACTCCTACTGCAATGCGAGGAAGCGCAGTAAAGAGGACCGCTTCTACCATGGGGAGAGATCTTCCACCCCGGAAGATGAGAAGAGTAGCTTCTTCCCGTGTGCAGAAGCTGAAGACCATTGTGGTAGAACAGGCATCCTTGCCTCTGGAAGACAAAGTCGACACCTCCAATCGAATTGTGGAGATGAACTTGTCTTCCGCAGGAAGAAGACTGGAAGAGTTCAGTGCCTTCTTCCACTCAGAGAACCAGCCAGCTATGGAGTTGCTGGAGAAGAGAGCGAAGACTCAAGAGAAGCATTTACAGCCTGGATTCGGTCTGCGCACCTTGATGCGTCAGGAAGAAGGCCAGAAGAAGACAGAAGCGCTGGAAGCTAGTCTCCGCACCACGGAGAAGCTTGCAGCAAGGTACAAGACGGAAGCAGCCGCTTCTGCCAAGGAGCTGATCCAACTGAAGAAGGGCAACCAGGAGTTGCAGGTGCATTTACAGCAGCGCGACCAAGAGGTTCTCCGAGTGCGGGGGAAGATCACCGTCTTCGCAGAGGTGAAGACAACATGGAAGACGCAGCGAGAAGCCACAGAAGCGCGAGTTGCAGCCGAGAAGATGCATCGAGAAGCAGCGGAAGCTCCTGCGCAGGAGATGCTAGCACAGTCGGTGGAAGCACTTCGAAAGAAGTTCAACTTCACCGCGGGTAGGAAGTTGCTTACCTTGGCTAGAGAGTGGGACGATGAGTCCAAGGCGATGTTGGTAGAGTGCAAGGAGAGTATGTTCAGGTATTTGGATCGGCAGATAGAGGGAGTAAAGACACTCTATGGTCTTCCCTTGATTCCGCCATCTGCAACTACGTCTTCTCAAGCTCCAGCATCATCGACTGGATCCGAATTGGAGAAGGAGGAGTTCGACCTCGCTGTGCACTTGGTAGTGACAGCGTTGGAAGCCGAGAAGACTCCGGAAGACGCCCCGGAAGACAAGATATCTTCTGGAAGACAGGAAGAAGAACCGTCTTTCCAAGTATTCCGCGTGGAGGAAACGACTTCCCCGGACCCCTATGAGGTCGCCATGTTCCCTAGTACCGAACCAATGCTCCAGAAGAGCGAGGAAGTAGGGGCAGATCAGGTAGAGGTTGCCTCCAAGCAATCAGAGTAGATAGTAACCGACGTTGACATTTTCCAAATTTAGTAGGACCGAACATGCTATCTTCAGGGTGGCAGTTTTCAGTGTAAAATTAGTTAGGATACCATGTGGCAGCATAGATAGCGGAACAACAAGGTGGATGGCTAATTAGGAAGAGAAATGGCTTGCATGTGGAATGGCAGTCTTATGACAGCGTCCATCTCTCCCTGGTGGTCGTCTCCTCTATTTTCTCGTGGTAGACGGCATAAGTAGGATCGAAGAGTAGGAAATCGAGTTAGTTACACACACTACATCCGATGTTAGAGACATACGAATAGTCTAGGATTATACCGGAGGAGTCTGCATGCTCGTTACCAGCAGTGGTTCGAAGATGTAGAGAGAGGTAGTGGACAGTTTAGAAACAAGGAACGGCATCCTCGGGCAGTCCTGTTGGCTAGACTGTTGTGTCGAGGAGTAGGCGCAGGAAGTAGAGGGAGTGAGCTTCCCAATGTCAATGTGACTTCTTCTCGAGGAATGGATTGCTGATTTGAGTGCAGAAGCTTAATCCGTGTCTTCTGGATGATGGGTTCCTTGAATTCGCTCCCGATTGTGCATGGGAAGTGTTCTTCTTGAGTGGCGGTGACTGTCAGCAGTTGTGGAATTGCAGCTTGGCTCGTCCAGTAGAGCACTTCGGATCTATGTACGGACGGTCTGACGGGTAAGGGATCCCAGAAGACAGAGTAGTCGGAGCAGCGAAGAGAAGAAGAAAGAAGCCTTCTTCCCACAGCAGAAGACGACATCCTCAAGTAGAAGACGGTGCAACTGTACAGACGTTTGTTGTCTTCCTCCCCAAACTATTACAAGCAGGGATGGCTTGTTAGTCAGGATCCGGACTAGAAGCCTGTCGGAATCTTAATTTCTCCTTTTCATCTTATTTTCTCTTATTTGGATTTTCTCTTCTTCCCCATCTTCCCTCATCTTCCCTATCTTCTTACCTTCTTCTAGTGAGTTTTCGAGACTTCTATTGAGCTTCCGTGAAGGTGAATGTCGTTGTAGTGCTGCAGGAAGACCATTTCCGTAGGCAGACGCCTGGGAAGGCTACAGGGGGCATACATCCTGTGATTAATCTAACCCGTTGGAATGTGAGTGCGAGAGTAAGGTGTAACAGTCGTTACTAGTCGACTTCTGCGAAGCAGGACAGTCTTCTGGAGGTGTGAGAAGCAGAGTTGAACCCCCAGAAGCCGAAATTGCTTCAGGAAGACGGTATTGAGAAGACCGGAAGAAGTGACCTGGAAGCAGGAAGAGCGTCTTCCCGAACTTTTCTGTGAATAGATGTGTGATATTTTAGTTAGTAGTTGTTTGTTTAAGTCCAGAGCACCTTTTGGCGAGTCAGGAAGACGTGTGGTTTTGTAAGAAGACGGGATTTCTAGACAAAACCCGTGTGTTTGTGTGGTTGAACAGATCTTAGAACTTAGAGCAGCGTTACTTGTGCAAATCCTCTGTGGGAACGATATCTTGTATACTAAATGGGCAAAAGGAGTAATCCTGCGACACTACATATAGTGAGCATCATTTTTGACGCCGCTGCCGAGGATTTCATCTTCGTAACTTCTGTTCTAAGCTTCCTGGATCTGTGTGCTAGTAGTTAGTTTCATTTCGAACTAACTTCGATTGTAGTTGAATGTGTTGTGGGACTCTATCTTGCTAGAAGACAAGAAGAACCGCAACCAGAAGCTGATAAGATACATCGGGGGGACTGGAAGAAGCCGCTTCCCCGTTTCCAAGAGTTTCTTGGAAAACTCGATCTTGGAAGATTGCAGTGAGTACAACAAGAAGCAAGAGAAGAAGACGTTCCGAACCTGTGATCGGTTGTTTAGACATTCAGTCTGCCGAATCTAGTATTAGAAGAAGAGGGACATTTCTTCTTAGCACTCTGGTGGATGTCTCCGACCAGAGGAAGAAGCAGAAGACGCACGGGTAGAGATCCTGAGTGGGTACATTCACTCCAGCGAACCGCTTCTAGAGAGCAGCGGATATCCCTGAGACACCAAAGGAAAGAAGAAGAGCTCAGGAAGATCAGATCAGTAGAGTTGGAAGAACCTTCCATCTCGAGCATAATCTTCGGAGAAGATAGAAGCCAACCGGGTGATCACATGTATAAAGTATATTTTGGTACTGGTTACTCGGAAGACGTCTTCCCAAGTGCGGAAGAAGCTTCCCAAGGTGAAGGAAGACTAGAGGAGATCGTTCCAGACGTCTCAGAAGACGACAGCGACAGTTGTTCTGACTCAGAAGACGACCTTCGTGATTCAGACAGGCCTGGACCTTCGAGAAGACCATTTCCACCACCTGGGCCTGAGGGAGGAAGAAGTTGGCAGTCGCATCAGCCAGCAGACGGCATGGCTTCCCACACTCGGCAGAAGTACCATCCGTACGACGATGATGCTGACGCGGACGACTTCATCACGATGTTCGAGACCATCTCTCGTTCCAACAAGGAAGACTCGGATGTCGACAGACTTCGTGTATTCCCCAGTTTGATCGTAGGGAAGGGAAGGAAATCGATGAGTAAAATGTTGGATGATGGGTTAGTAATGACCGCTTGGGCTATTCTGAAGGCATCTTTTCTGAAAAGGTTCAGAGGAGTGGGCTATGATCGGATGACCCTCATAGAACTTCAGAGGCTCGAACGGAAGAAGAAAGAGACACTGCGGGATTACACCAAGAGGTTTGAAGACCTCCTGGATCACATCCCTCAGAACCAAGGAAGACCCGATTATTATGCCCAGCAAGCCGTGGACTGGTACTTGGGAGGATTGTCTCAGGATATGGAGTTGTACTGCAGAAGAGGAGGAGGTGATGATTTAGTAGAAGTATAGAAGCATGCTGAGCAGTATGAACCTTGAGCATCACTCGGAATATGACGAAAGACAGAGGGAAGACCTCGAAGAAGTCGAAGAAGTCTTCTAGGAAGTCCAAGAGGAAGTCCAAGTCCATTGAAACTGATAACAGTGATTCGGAAGTACCCTCTATTTCTGAAGAGTCTACTGTCGAAAGTTCAGAATCCGAATCTGAACAAGATGAGGAAGAAGAAAGAGAAAGAAGGAGAAGGAGAAGACACGATCAAGGGAGGAAGTTGTGCAGAAGATGCCTCAGACTCAGATCATTCAGTCTGCACCTAATCCCCGTATCGATGAAGTTCTGAAGCAGTTCGCCAACTGAAAGTTCATCTTCTGAACCAGAAGCTGTTCAATTCCACCTTCGATTCTACTCAGCTACTCTCCAATGTCAGTTTCTCGGGAGCTCACAAAAACGTCTTCGCTCCCTGCCTTCCTTGCTTCAGCAATTCGGTCTCGTCCTTCGCCTAGCTGCCAACTGGTCCTCACCTCACTCGATTTCCTCACTCGATTCCCTCTCGCGAAGCTCACTCTTCTGAAATCGATCTTCTCAAGCACGCTTGCTGCGGGAAGTTGGAATGCGCTAATGCGCTTCCTGCACATCTTCCCCGCAGATTAGGGGTTTGGACCCTAGGTGTCTTTCCCGACCTACCTATCACCTTGGTGTTACCTAGTAGGTACACCTACTCCTTTACCTGGAAATTCGTGGTTAGGCCTTCGCGGTCGCTGTCTTCCGGAAGATAGGTGTCTTCCGTCGTCTTCCAGTCTACCGTCATCTTCTCGTCTTCCGAAGACGCAACTGAGAAGACGCTTCCCGGAAGACGATCGTCTTCCGAAGAAGTCAACTTCTTATTAAAAAGCTCATAAGATCATCTTCCCTCTAAGGAAGTAGTAATCTTAAGTAACAACGCTTCTTCAGTTATACAAACAAGTTATTAATCTTAAAATTTTTAAAAATTCGTGCATCCTGTAATTTGTGGGCACCACATACGCCCACCCTCACATGTTTGCGTCCCCGCAAACATCAGTGTTCTCCGCACTTCTGTTTACGTCCAGTACTTCTTGACACGCCACCCATTAACACGAGTGGTCATCAGTGTACCGTCCAACTCTTCCAACTGCAAGGAGCCATTGTCGAAGACCTCCAAGACGCGGTAAGGACCCATCCAGCGAAGATGAAGTTTCCCGGGGAACTTAAGATGTCGGTTGTCGTAGAGAAGAACCAAGTCCCCATCTACGACGGTCACCTTCCTCAGCTTGCCATCGTAGTTTACCTTACGTTGCGCTTGTACCTCGTATGTCTTCTCCAAAGCTGCATTCCTGTCTTCTTCAAACTCTACAAAATTCAGAAGACGCTGCTCCTGGCTTTCTTCTTCTCCCATGGCTTTCTTCTTCTCCCATGCGTTCGGATACGGCTAACCGGTATGTTAGGACCTCTAACTCAATGGGCACAATAGGTGTCATGCCACAAGTTAGGTAGAAAGGTGTTTTCTGCATTGAGACTTTAGGTGAAATCCTGAAAGTCCATAACACAGATGCTAATTTCGTGTCCCAATCATACGCATGGTTAACAGTTACCTTATTCAGGATGTTACACAGAAGACGTTCGACTTTTCCGTCAGTCCGTTTGCTTTCGGGTTGTACGGCGTCGTCTTCCGATGCTTAATCCTGAAGTATTGGGTCAGGAGGGAGATAGTCTCATTTAAGAAATGAGTACCCCTATCTGATACCAATTCCAGTGGACATCCGTACCTAGTGATGATGTTATGCCAAAGGAACCTGGCTACCACCGCGGCATCGTTCTTCCTTGTGACTTCGTCTTCCACCATCTTGGTAGCATAGTCGGTAGCTATTAGGATATAGCGTGCGCGCGTTCTTCTAGCCATCGGGGCGATAGGCCCCACAAAGTCGATCCCCCACTTTTCGAACGGAGCGAGCGGAAGAATGGGAGTAAGAGGCCACCTAGTAGTAGCTGTCGGTCTTCCCACTCTTTGGCACGCATCGCATTTCTTGATCTCATCAAAGGTGTCTCTGTACATGGTCGGCCACCAGTATCCGGTAGTCTAACATCTTCTTCACTGTGGTTTTCAGCCCGAGTGACCCCCAGCATCTTCGTAGTGAAGACCTGTGATCACTGGTTTAATCTCCGAAGGCTCAAGACATCTCCTTAGCTTCTCGTCATGTCCCTTCTGAAACAGGATACCCTGGAAGATGGCATAAGGTCCTGCCTTGTGTAAGAAGACAGCCTTCTGCTCCGCATCCAATCCCTCGGGATACTGTTGGTCTTCCAAGAACTTCCTCAAGTCTTTGAAGATCGACTCTTCTGTGAAAGTCGCAAAGACTAGATCAGAAGATCTAGTCTCGTCTTCTGGGAAGCAGGCGGTACGCCCCCCCCTCAGATGAAAGTGTCTCTGCGAAAACTGAAAACAACTTCTCGTCAGGGAACTCGTCTTCCACCTCATCTTCTCGTAGTTCCGTCTCTAATCTGGATAGGTAGTTAGCATTAACATGTTGTCTTCCAGGTCTGTACTCAACTGTGTAAGTAAATTCCTGGAGTAGGAGAATCCACCTAGCTATCCTACCAGACAAATCTGCTTTCTTTACAAGATGTTTCAAAGAAAAATGATCCACATAGAAGACAAACGGGTTTGCTAGAAGATAGTGTCTAAACTTCCTACAGGAGTAAATCATGCCAAGACACTCCCTTTCAGTTGTCGAGTACTTCTTCTCTGCATCACTGAGTTGTCTTCCCGCATAGTAGATGGGATAATCCTTCTTCTTCTCATCTTTTTGACTCAGCACCACCCCTATGGCGAAAGCAGAGACATCCACATAGATATGGAAGACTTTTTCCCAATCAGGTGGCCTTAGGATAGGGGATACCGACAGAAGCTTCTTCATTTCTTCGAATGCTCCCTGCTGCTCAGAAGACCAAATGTATGATTCGTCCTTCTTCAGCAACTTAGTGAGTCTTCCTGCTACCTCTGCGTACCTGTCAATAAACCTCCTGTAGTATCCTACGTTGCCAAGGAAGCTTCTCAACTGAGTCAAGTTAGCAGGTGGGTGGAGTTTCATGATGACTTCCACCTTAGCACAGTCGACTTCTATACCTCTTCCGGAAATCCTATGTCCTAGCAAGATCCCCTCTGACATGCCAAAGAAGCACTTCTCAGGGTGAAGAGCCAAACGATGTTCTCTACACTTCAGAAAACACTTCCTTAGAAATATCAAGTGGTCTTCTCTCGATCCAAACACACAAAAGTCATCCAAGAAGATCTCCATGAAAGTGCGAAGATACTCCTTGAAGATTGTAATCATCAATCTCTGGAATGTGGCGGGTGCGTTGCATAAACCAAACGGCATTTGATTGTACGCGTACGTGTCCCAATCAGTAGTGAAAGTGATTTTCGACTTGTCTTCTTCTCTGATTGAAACTTGGTTGTACCCAGAATACCCATCCAGGAAGCTGTAGAACTCATGTCCTGCTACCTGATCTAACACAGAGTCGGTGAATGGTAAAGGATGATGATTCTTCTTTGTGGCCAAGTTCAGCTTCCGGAAGTCCTGACACACTCGGATCTTCCCTGTCTGCTTCTTCGGCACGATGACAATAGGAGCTACCCACTCACTGCTAAGTACTGGGAAGATGACTCCTGCCGTCAAGTATTGATCGATCTGGTCCTTCACCAGAAGCGAGTACTTGGGGTTGAGCCGGTATTGCCTCTGCCGTGCAGGAACAACGCCCTCCAGCAAGTCAATCCGATGTTCTCCCAGCTCTCGAGGTATGCCCTTCATGTCTTCTATGGTCCATGCGAAGACATCCTGGAACTCCGTCAGAAGTTCTCGAAAGTCTTCCAACTGCTGGTCCTCAATCACCTTGGAAAGCTTCAGCTTATTCCCAGGAGCAACCTCCATCTCTTGAAGATCATCCGGGTTTACCATTCCTTCAGTGTGACTATACTCACTGGCACCAAAGTATTCCGGTTTGGGAGCTTCTTCTGGTTCAGATTCGTCTTCTGGAAGACCAACTGTCGGATCTTCCGAAGGGAAGACGGTATTCTCGTCTTCTGGAAGCTCTTCTTCCGCAACTTCGTAACACTCAATGTATCCACAGATCACATCTTCTGCTCTCTCCGTTACTTCTGTAGTACACAAGTTATTCACCACAAACTCATTATACCGTTCATCACTATCAGAAGACGCAGCTGAGTCTTCTAAAGTGTACCCCTCTGTTGTAGAAGGAGTTTCACCTTGGTGTCCAATCTTGACCCAAGGAAGCGAGACCTTAGTCTTCTCACCTGGCTTGGGTGTAGGATTGGGAAATCTCAAACGATGTCTTCTCCAGTCGGTATTTACATTTGCAGCATACAGCCATGGTCTTTCTATCAACACCTGATATCCAACCTTAGCTACAGGTCGCAAAATGATGTAAGTGAGGTAAAAAGATACTCCACCAATTACCGTCAAGACATCTTTTAGTTGCCTCAAAGGTCGTCTTCTGGTCTGGTCCGCCATTCTGAGCATTCTCGGAGTAGGCTGGAACTCAGTGAAGTCTAGGGCATGCGCCGTTTCTTCAGTTATAATGTTAACTCCGGAGCCGGAATCAATGGGCACCTTCTTCAGAAGACAGCCATGGATCTCCATATCAAGTTCTGGGGCTCCCAAGTCCTCATGCTCTATCCTTAGATCCGGGGTGCTCAGGGGAAGTCTAGCTGTCCTCCTCTTCCTCGATCCTCGAAGCACAGATTGTAACAACTTCCTGTAACCAGCGTTGTCATCCAACAGCTGTTGGAAGGTCACATCTGCCTTCTGATTCCACAAGTCTCGCAAGAAGTCGTAAGGAGATCTCTTCAGAAGAGTGACTGGTGTTTCCAACAGAGAAGATGTAGTAGCTGCTTCCAGAAGAAGCCGAGAAGACCAGAAGAGTGTTGGGTTGAAGACCAGAAGAGTGTCTTCCCTCGACTGGAGACTGTTCTCGTGAGACAGGTGTTGCCGTAGTCGGTGTAGGAAGCTGCTGTACTATCTTCCGTCTCTTCTCCAGCTCTTCTTGCATGATCGCTTCAACCTCTTGTCTAATGTCAGGAGCAAAGTACTTCGGATCTTCTCGGTCGTAAGTAGGAGAAGACGGCCGCTCAGGAGAAGATGACCTCTCCTTTCGCTGCTTCTTCTTCCTGATCTCCTTCTGACGAGATTCTAACTTCCTTTTGCTTCTGGTACTTACCTTGAACACCGCTTCATCCAAGACTTCTTCCGGAGGCCAACTGTCTGAATCCGGGCTAGGGCTCCAAATAGTGCCATCCGCCAAAGTGAAAGAAGAAGCTGTCTCAAGTAACTTCGTCTTCTGAGCTGCAGTCGTCTTCTGCCGCTGAGGTCCGGTTCGTCTTCCTCGATATGGAGACAATCCGTACAATCCTCAGGATCTTCTTCTTCTATCGTGATGTGCTGTACCACTGCTAACTCGAGTTTAGAAGTTGATGCAGCTTCTGCAGGAGGCGTGGTATCTGCAAATCTAACCATTTGGCGGGGACGTAAGGTCTACGGATAATTTCCTGTGAAATGACCGGCTTCCTTACAGTTCTCACACAAGGGCACTTGCCCAATCTGTCTTTTCGGATGAGGACAGGTGGACCACCAGTGTCTTGTCTCTCCACAATTATTGCACGCTTCAGGAAGAGGGTTGAAAGGTCGTTGTGATGAAGAAGGTTGCCAGGGCGTCCTGGTCTGTACATTGCTAGCTCTATCCCTAGGTACATAACGATTATATTGGGCGGGAGGCGTAGGAGTGAAGGGTTGTATCATCTCGATCCTATAGCAGATTTCTCCACTAGGATCGTGTAGATATCCCTCGTCGTCTTCTTCCCATCCTGCCCAGTTGACAGCTTGGTCCTGCGTACACTGATCTCTGGTGTGTCCGGAAGAGTTACAAAGGTTGCACCAAAGGTTTGGCCGGGAAGCCATAGGTTGTTTTCGCTTGTCCTTCTGGTTCAGAAGATGAACTTTCAGGTCGGCAAACTGCTTCAGAACTTCATCGATACGGGGATCAGGTGCAGACTGAATGATCTGAGTTTGAGGTATCTTCTGCACAACTTCTTCCCTTGATCGTGTCTTCTCCTTTTTCTTCTTCCGCGTCTTCTTCTCCTGTTCAGGTTCTGATTCTGAACTTTCGACAGTAGACTCTTCAGAAGTAGAAGATACTTTCGAATCAATGTTATCAGTTTCAGTGGACTTGGACTTCCTCTTGGACTTCCTAGAAGACTTCTTGGACTTCTTGGACTTCTTCGAGGTCTTCTCTCTGTCTTTCGTCATAATCCAAGTGATGCTCGAGGTTTCATACTGCTCGGCATGCTTCTGTACTTCTGCTAAATCATCACCTCCTCCTCTTCTGCAGTACAATTCCATATCCTAAGACAATCCTCCCAAGTACCAGTCCATGGCTTGCTGAGCACAGTAACCGGGTCTTCCTTGGTTCTGAGGGATGTGATCCAGGAGGTCTTCAAACCTCTCGGTGTAATCCCGCAGTGTCTCCTTCTTCTTCCGTTCGAGTCTCTGAAGTTCTATAAGGGTCATCCGATCATAGCCCACTCCTTTGAAACTCTTCAGAAAAGCTGCCTTCAGAGTAGCCCAAGCGGCCATTACTACACCATCATCCAACATCTTACTCATCCACTTCCTTCCCTTCCCTACGATCAAACTGGGAAATACACGGAGTCTATCAACATCAACGTCTTCCTTGTTGGATCGAGAGATGGTCTCGAACATCGTGATGAAGTCGTCCGCGTCAGCATCATCGTCGTACGGATGGTACTTCTGCCTAGTGTGGGAAGCCATGTCGACTGCCGGCTGGTGCGACTGTCAACTTCTTTCTCCCTCAGGTCCAGGTGGTGGAGATGGTCTTCTCGAAGGTCCAGGCCTGTCTGAATCACGAAGGTCGTCTTCTAAGTCAGAGCTACTATCACTGCTACCTTCCGAGACGTCTGGAACAATCTCCTCTAGTCTTTCTTCACCTTGAGAAGCTTCTTCCGCACTTGGGAAGACGTCTTCCGAGTAACCAGTACCAAAATCTACTTTATACACGTGATCACCCGGTTGGTTTTTGTCTTCGTCAAAAATTATGCTCGAGATGGAAAGCTCTTCCAACTCTACTGATCGGATCTTCCTGAGCTCTTCTTCTCTCTTTTGGTGTCTCAAGGATATCCGCTGCTCTCTAGAAGCGGTTCGCTGGGGTGAATTTACCCACTCAGGATCTTTACCCATGCGTCTTCGGCTTCTTCCTCTAGTCGGAGGCATCCACTAGAGTACTGAGAACAGATGTCCCTCTTCTTCTACCACCTGATCCGGGAGACCGAATGCCTAAACAACCGATCAGAGGTTCGGAACGTCTTCTTCTCCTGCTTCCTGTTGTACTTACTGCAGTCTTCCAAGATCGAGTCTTCCAAGCAGCTCTTGGAAGCGGAGAAGCGGCTTCTTCCAGTTCCCCCTGATGTATCTTATCAGCTTCTGGTTGCGGGTCCTGTCTTCTAGCAAGATAGAGTCTCACAACATATTCAACTACAATCGAAGTTAGTTCGAAATGAACCTAACTAATGGCACACAGATCCAGGAAGCTTAGAACAGAAGTTACTAAGATGAAATCTCCGGCAGCGGCGCCAAAAATGGTGCTCACTATATGTAGTGACGCAGGATTACTCCTTTTGACCATTTAGTATACAAGATATCGTTCCCACAAAGGATTTGCACAAGTAACGCTGCTCTAAGTTCTAAGATCTGTTAAAACACACAAACACAAGGGTTTTGCTTAGGAATCCCGTCTTCTCACAAAACCACGCGTCTTCCAAACACTCCAAAAGGTGCTTTGGAACTAAACAAACAACTACTAACTAGAATATCACACAACTATTCACAGAGAATCTCGGGAAGACGATCTTCCTACTTCCAGATCACTTCTTCCGGTCTTCTCGATACCGTCTTCCCGAAGCGATTCTCGTCTTCTGGGGGTTCAGCTCGTCTTCTCACACCTCCAGAAGATTGTCTTGCTTCGCAGAAGTCGACTAGCACGGCTGTTACACCTTACTCTCACACTCACATTACAACGGGTTAGATCAATCACAGGGTGTATACCCCCTGTAGCCTTCCCAGGCTTCTGCCTACGGAAATGGTCTTCCTGCAGCACTACAACGACATTCACCTTCACGGAAGCTCAATAGAAGTCTCGGAAACTCACTGGAAGAAGGTAAGAAGATGGGGAAGAAGAGAAAATCCAAACAAGAGAAAACAAGATGGAAAGAGGAAATTAAGATTCTGACAGGCTTCTAGTCCGGATCCTGACTAACAAGCCATCCCTGCTTGTAATAGTTTGGGAAGGAAGACAACAAACATGTGTACAGTTGCACCGTCTTCTACTCGAGGATGTCGTCTTCTGTTGCGGGAAGAAGGCTTCTTTCTTCTTCACTTCGCTGCTCTGACTACTTTGTCTTCTGGGATCCCTTATCCATAAGACCGTCCGTACGCAGATCCCAAGTGCTCTACTGGACGAGCCAAGCTACACTTCCACAACTGTTGACATTCACCGCCACTCAAGAAGAACACTTCCCATGCACAATTGGGAGCGAATTCAAGGAAACCCACCACCCAAAAGACATGAACAAAGCTTCTGCACTCAAATCCACAATCCATTCCCCGAGAAGAAGTCACAATGACATTGGGAAGCTCACTCCCTCTACTTCCTGCGTCTACTCCTCGACACACCAGTCTAGTCAACAAGACTGCACGAGGATGCCGTTCTCTGTTCCTAGACTGTCCACTACCTCTATCTACATCTTTGAACCACTGCTGGTACGAGTATGGAGACCCCTCCTGTGTATTCCCAGACTATTCGTATGTTTCCAACAATAGATGTAGTGTGCGAAGAACTGTCTATCCTGTGTCTCTGCTCTAATTTGTCTCGTCTGCCTGCACCATTGAATCGATATGTGTGTGCAGTAGCTACCGAACTCTATTTCCTACTCTTCGATCCTACTTATGTCACTGCCATGAGAACCAGGGGAGACGACCACCAGAGAGAGAGAGGCGCTGACAGGAGGTTGTCATCCCACATGCAAGCAGTTCCCCTTCCTAATTAGCCATCCACCGTGTTGCTCCTACGCTACCTATGCTGCCACATGGTATCCTAACTAATTTTACACTGAAAACTGCCACCCTTAAGATAGCACGTTTTGGTCCTACTAAATCTGGAATAGTCAATTTAGTTACTATCTACTCTGATTGCTCGGAGGCAACCTCTACCTGATCTGCTCCTATCGGAGCTCCTAACGCGGTTTCTGATAAGCTAGAAAGCCCTGCAGTTACCTCGGGTGTCACTGAGGTGGCTTCCTCCTCATCGTTCTTTGCTGGCCCTGCTGTCGCTGCTGCTACGTCTTCCTCGACTTTGGCTTCTGTTTTGGAAGACGGAAGCGTCTTCTGGGAAGCGGAGTCGACCGGTGCTCCTTCCATCTTCTGAGGCACTGGTGCGAGACTAGGGACCATGGCGACCTCATAGGGGTCCGGGGAAGTCGCTTCCTCCACGCGGAATACCTGGGAAGACGGCTCGTCTTCCCGTCTTCCGGGGCGTCTTCTGGAGTCTTCTCGGCTTCCAACGCTGTCACCACCAAGTGCACAGCGAGATCGAACTCCTCCTTCTCCATTCCGGATCCAGTCGATGGTGCTGGAGCCTGAGAAGATGCAGTTGCAGGTATTGGGAGCGAGGGAAGACCATAAAGTGTCTTCACTCCCTCTATCTGCCGATCCAAGTACCTAAACATGCTCTCCCGGCATTCCACCAACATTGCCTTGGACTCGCTGTCCCATCCTCTAGCCAAGATAAGTAACTTTCTACCCGCGGTGAAGTTGAACTTCTTCCGAAGCGCTTCCACCGACTGTGCTAGCATCTCCTGTGCACGAGCCTCCGCTGCTTCCCGCTGCGTCTTCTCAACTGCAACTCGCGCTTCTGCGGCTTCTCGCTGCGTCTTCCATGTGGTCTTCTCCTCGGCGAGGGCGGTGATCTTTTCCCGCACTCGGAGGACCTCCTGATCGCACGGCTGTACCCGCGTCTGTATCTCCTGGTTGCTCTTCCGAAGTTGCACCAACTCCTTGGCAGAAGCGGCTGCTTCCGCCTTGTATCTGACTGCGAGCTTCTCCATGGTGCGGAGACTAGCTTCCAGCGACTCCGTCTTCTTCTGGTGTTCTTCCTGTCGCAGCAAGGTGCGCAGGCCGAATCCAGGTTGCAAGGGTCTCTCCTGTGTCTTCGCTCTCTTCTCCAGCAACTCCATAGCTGGCTGGATCTCCTTGTGGAAGAAGGCGCTGAACTCTTCCAGTCTTCTTCATGCGAAGACAAGTTCATCTCCACCACTCGCTCTGAGGTGTCAACCTTGTCTTCCAGAGGCAAGGATGCCTCTTCCACCACAATGGTCTTCATCTTCTGCGCACGAGAAGAAGCTACTCTTCTCATCTTCCGGGGTGGAAGATTCCTCATGGCAGGAGCGGCTCTCTTCGTTGCGCTTCCTCGCATCGCAACAGGAGCGCCCATCCATCCTTCGTCTTCTGGAGTCTTCGGAAGACTCCTAGGTGTTGCAGAAGCGGTCTTCTGCTCCGATCGGGTACTCAGCAGTTCTTCTTCCGAGTCGGACTCCGATCCTGAATGAATGAGGGAGGTGGGCTTCCTAGGTACACTTCTAGGACCCATCTTCCTCGGTGGCGTGGCGTCTTCCGACCCACTAGACTCGTCTTCCCTCACCAGAAGCGTCTTCTGGTGAGAGCCCGACCTCAGCTGTGGCATCAGAGTGAGAGGGGAGTTGCGGCTGCTGCTCGGTCATCGTCTCCTCCTTCTCCTCCTGTTGCCTTGTTGGTCCATACTCTGCCAACTGATCTCTCCTAAGATCCCCCATGGCTACGTACAAGTAGCAGAGAAAAGGTGTCAAGTGTCCTCCCGCCGGGGTACCCAAGTACGCTAGCTCCGCCTGTACATAGTTGTGGACGTATGCGCCCCAGTAGATGGGTACTCATTTATCCCATACTACTTCTAGGAAGTCTACGTCCTGATCTCCCAGGTACCTCATCTTCTGCACTTTCCCCTTGGGGAAGAGATGCAGAAACAGCTTCGCCAGAAGTCGCTTCTTCGGCTCCCGGTAAGATTCGATCTTCCATCCATTCCTACCCTGCCTGTCTTCCACGAAAAGACAGGTGGTGCTCCCAGGTACAGTCACGTACTCACGACCCTGGGCAAAACCTTCTTCTCAAACCAATACCCTCGATCCTCGGAGTCTGGTCTGTAAAAAACCCTGCGCCACCAATCTTCAGTCCAGGAAGATGGTCTTCCTCGAGCTACTCCTGCCTTCGCAGGTACACGGTTGCGGGGTGGTAACGCTGCCCACACCTCCTCCAGAAGTCCCTGATCGGCGAGGTTCCAATCCCACAGGAAGAAGTCGAGACCCAACTCCTTGAGGAAAGGAGTGGCCTCGGCCAATTCTGCCGCTGGTAACACCAAGCCTCGCGGATGCATCGTCATACTGGAAGATATGTTGCACTAAGCCACAAGCACCTACTATGAGCTGAAGGCTCAGTCCTTCCCAAGTGCCCACAGTCTAGCTTCTATTTCTCAGAAGACGAAACTAGTCTTCCAGAAGACAGCTACTCCGTCTTGCGGGATTCTAACAATACTTCCTAGATAGCTCTTGTCTTCCGAGCTATATCTAAACAATCCTATCTAAGCAAGGCCTCGCATGGATTACCAAGAAGACAACCCACCTTGCATTACATCCTACTTCCTATCAGAAGATACAAGATTCGTGAAACATAAAGTGCATGACAGGTTCAGAAGATGGTTGCGGGCTCCTGCGGTGACAGTGGTCTCTGGGAAGACACCCGGGACAGTTTCCGATTCAATGTTTTCTCGGAAGACCTCCCGAAGTCAGGCTTCCCTTCACTGGTCTCACCTGTCTTCGTCTTCCTACGCGTAATCTATCCTCACAACAACTCAAGACAATTGCACTCTGTTCTTTTGACTTCTCACCTCTCATACGCACTCAGAAGAAGCTTGCTGCTCGGTGGGAAGACATGACCCTCGACCATTCTCTCCAAATTCTGCCAGCAAGTCTTCTCACGACTCTCTTCTAAGTTTGGGAAGAAGAAGGAATGGCTGCTATGGGTCGGACAGAAGAGATCCGAAACGGACCCTCACGTCTTCTCGCTCATTTTGCCAGCCTTTCAGTCTTCTACTCTCTCTAGGAAGATGTGGTCACCTTGTCGTAGCTCTCGGTCTTCCCACCCTCTGGCACGCATCGCACTTCCTGATCTCCTGAAAAGTGTCTCGGTACATGGTCGACCATCAGTATCCGGCGTCTAACATCTTCTTCACTATGGTTTTCAACCCGTAGTGACCTCCAGCATCTTCGTAGTGAAGACCTGTGATCACTGATTTAATCTCCGAAGGCTCAAGGCATCTCCTTAGCTTCTCGTCATGTCTCTTCCGAAACAGGATACCTTGGAAGATGACATACGGACCTGCCTTGTGTAAGAAGACAGCCTTCTGCTCCGCATCCAATCCCTCGGGATACTGTTGGTCTTCCAAGAACTTCCTCAAGTCCTTGAAGATCGACTCTTCTGTGGAAGTCGCAAAGACTAGATCAGAAGATCTAGTCTCGTCTTCTGGGAAGCAGGCGCTACGCCCCCCCTCAGATGAAAGTGTCTCTGCGAAAACTAAAAACATCTTCTCGTCAGGGAACTCGTCTTCCACTTCATCTTCTCGTTGTTCCGTCTCTAATCTAGATAGGTAGTCAGCATTAACATGCTGTCTTCCGGGCCTGTACTCAACTGTGTAAGTAAATTCTTGGAGTAGAAGAATCCACCTAGCTATCCTATCAGACAAATCTGCTTTCTTTACAAGATGTTTCAAAGAGAAATGATCCACATAGAAGACAAACGAGTTGGCTAGAAGATAGTGTCTAAACTTCCTACAGGAGTAAATCATGCCAAGACACTCCCTTTCGGTTGTCGAGTACTTCTTCTCTGCATCACTGAGTTGTCTTCCTGCGTAGTAGATGGGATAATCCTTCTTCTTCTCATCTTTCTGACTCAACACCACCCTTATGACGAAAGCAGAAACATCCATATAGATATGGAAGACTCTTTCCCAATCAGGTGGCCTTAGGACACGGGATTCTGACAGAAGTCTCTTCATTTCTTCGAATGCTTCCTGCTGCTCAGAAGACCAAACGTATGGTTCGTCCTTCTTCAGCAACTTAGTGAGTCTTCCTGCTACCTCTGCGTACCTGTCAATAAACCTCCTGTAGTATCCTACGTTGCCAAGGAAGCTTCTTAACTGAGTCAGGTTAGCAGGTGGGTGGAGTTTCATGATGACTTCCACCTTAGCACAATCGACTTCTATACCTCTTCCGGAAATCCTATGTCCTAGCAAGATCCCCTCTGACATACCAAAGAAGCACTTCTCAGGATGAAGAGCCAAACGATGTTCTCTACACTTCAGAAAGCACTTCCTTAGAAATATCAAGTGGTCTTCTCTCGATCCAAACACACAAAAGTCATCCAAGAAAATCTCCATGAAAGTGCGAAGATACTCCTTGAAGATTATAATCATCAATCTCTGGAATGTGGCGGGTGCGTTGCATAAACCAAACGGCATTTGATTGTACGCGTATGTGTCTCAATCAGTAGTGAAAGTGATTTTCGACTTGTCTTCCTCTGTGATTGAAACTTGGTTGTACCCAGAATACCCATCCAGGAAGCTGTAGAACTCATGCCCTGCTACCTGGTCTAACACAGAGTCGGTGAATGGTAAAGGATGATGATCGTTCTTTGTGGCCAAGTTCAGCTTCCGGAAGTCCTGACACACTCGAATCTTCCATGTCTGCTTCTTCGGCACTGTCACACCACAAGTATCCCATTATTTGTGTGTATGCTTATATACATTTCATTAGGTATGACTATCTTAAAGGTTACTCTAGACTCACTCTAAATTTAGATCTTGATCTAAATTTAGAGTGATCAAAAGTAGTCATAACTAGCTGAGATAGTTATAACTAAGTTGAGGAAACTATTAGAGGTTCCACTATGGCACTATAGGACAAGTGCGGAGCTCTAAATATGCTTTCCAAAAGTATGTAACTTTGTTGACCATCGCTGATTGGATGCATGATGAAAAATCATGCTCAAAGATCTAAAGATGCTCCTCAAAAGACGTATTAGTGTGTTGTCGTCTTTCGATTGGATAGCGTGGAAAGTTAACACTTTACAAAAGCTAAAGTAGGAGAATCTCTTACTTTAGTAAAGTAGAACAAGTAATGTGTGTGCTATTCTTAAGTCTTAGTAGCCTTTAGAAGTTTTATTATTTTGGATTGCGCACTTACAATGAGGTAATGTAACTTAGTGAAAGTTACCACGATAAGAAGTTGTAGAGTATATAAGGAGGAGTTGAGAAGGTGGAAGACACTCTCATTTTCCTGTCTATAAGTAAAGTGAGCATTGGAGACCTTGGGAGTCCTTGAGTACTATGTGATGCAATGTGGAGGGCGGGGTTAGAACTTGTTTGCAGGAACGATATTAGAGGGACCGATGTGACCATACGGGTCAGAGTGTTGAGTGAAGTGAGCATGGGTATGATAGAATCTTTGTAATTAAGGTGCACTAGTAATCCTAGTCATCTGAGGTACCCTTGGGTGAGAGACATGCCTGTAACGACCTATGTTACACATAGGAAGTTTGTCTATTAGTAAGGTGTTTAGTTCTAACTAAGTGTTGAGAATGTTTATTTGCTGCCAAAGTACTTTTAGGAGATATCAAGTTAGTCATGACTAGCTAAAAGTTAGTTATGGTTAAACTTAGCTGTACTTTTGGCAGAATTCAGATATTTGCTAAAGAGTGAGCACTACTATCTTGTCATCTTGTCTAAAAGGTAGAAAGGAGGTGGAAAGTATTCCTTATCTCCTTTTTGACTTGATATTAGTGGTTGGATTAAAGTTGTGGACTTTGTGGGCATTAAAAACAAGAAGAGATTCCACATGTTTCCTTTTTAGTGGGTCCTAGTGTAGAGGGGGGGTGGAAATTCGAGATTCCTTGAGAATATTCCAGAATCCTTCTAGAAGTTGTTGACTTTGAAGGAATAAGCCCATGTGAAAAGGTAAAAAGCCCATGTGATCAATGCTTTTACCTTAAGTAATATCTTAGTAAAACCCGGTAAAAGTAGTTACGGCTGAGTTACCGGAGGGTACCAAAGTAAAAACCTAGAATGTATAAATAGAGGAGTAGAGAAGAGCTCCTCATCCTTGTTTTCACATCGTCGTAATGACAACTTGAGTAATATAGAGAGTGTGGGATATTTTTAGCATGTGAGAACTTGAGAGACGTCGTTAGAATGGAGGATTTTAGTGGATGAGATTATGGAGATTTTAGTTGATAAGTTTGTGGGTGTATGAATGAGAGTGAACTTAGCATTTTTCCCTTCAAGATTCATGGTGTGCTTCCATCAAAGCCATCAGAGGTGACCCCTGAGTGAGAGACAGGCCCGACAGTTGCAGATTCGTGGATGACGATCGTGGAGGTTGAGAGATCGGGGGGGTAGTTGATCGTTAGGACCGCGGAGGGTTTACATTTTTGGTTCCGTTGCCGGGACCTTACTTGAAGGGATCGTTGAACGATGTTTAGAGTTCAGTTCTATATTCGACAAAAGGAGATTATGAGAGTGCACATGGAGAGAACGTTGGGAGGAGAGAGAGCTAACGTGATGTTAGCAACGTTAGAACCTTTCGTGTATCCCGTAGTGATATATGACGCGTTCGAAGTCATTCTTTACATCTTGTTCACTTAGAAAGGGTTTGAGGAGAGTTGAAAGAGGGTGCAACTAGAGTTGTAGAGAAAGGAGGGGAGAAAAGTTATTAGAGGAGATAAATTTGTGAGTATAGAAATTCTGCTCTCTGGAAAATTTGTACAGTCGCTGTCAACTTTTCTGTGAATTTAATTTTCCTGTGAAACTTTCCAGTGTTTTAGATTGGCTGATAACCTATCTAAGACAAAAGAAATCATAAGAAAATGTGGTCTAGAGAGGAAGCAATGAATTTTCAAAGTTGAGGGGGTCTATTCGTGAGAGTTGAGGAATTCTGTTATCTGAAAAAATTTTACAGTCATTGTCAGATTTTCTGTGAATTTTATTTTCCTGAGAAAATTTCCAATGTTTTAGAGTGGCTGATAAGCTATCCAGGACAAAAGAAATCATGAGAAGATGAGGTCTGAAGAGAGAGAAAGAATTTTTCAAAGTGGAGGGGGTTGACAACCATGAGGGAAGTGAAAATATACAAATTTCAGTTCTCTGAAAATTTGTACAGTCATCACCATCTCTTCTGATTAGAGAAGTTTCTGTTGAAACTTCATGATTTAGTAGCTTGGAGGTTGAGCTACTGGAGACCACAAAAATCTTGGAGAGATTTCTTACCAACTAAGAGATATACGTTTCGGCATACAAGGAGGTCTTGAAGATACTTCATGGGGAATCCAGTTCGAATGACGAGGTGGAAGAAGAGACGTTTAGGAGTTCGAACTGAGATGGAGAAGCCGAAATTAAGTATAGATGAGTTACGAACGCGCACCTATAGCACTTGGGGTGCCCTCTTTACCTTATACGAAGAAGCTTCCGCGACCATTGACACAGATTTGAAGAAAGCCGAGTTTAAAGCATCATTCACTGTGGAGGCCACGAATGCTCCTGGTGAAGTAGAGTTGGATCCTTACAAGAGTGAGTTCAAGATGTCTGTTGTGATTAGTACAAATGATGATGAGGAGGATCATATCTTCGATAGTTAATTTTAGATTAGATTTTATTTCGTGTATAGCATATATAATACACGATTTCCAATATAAAGCTCGGAAGAGTTAAGAAAGTGATGTAGAATTATTTTCCTCTATGATATTTTGTCCACTTAATGGTTGAGAAGGTGCAACATGAGTGGAAATTCAAAAGATTGGAAAGTTAGACTTAGAAACCTTCCTCAAGGTTTAGATGTCATAGTAAGTGTCGGAGAAAGTTCGAGAGAGATTATCGTCGAGTTTGAAAACTCTAGTACTAAACCTCAAGTAGAATCTCCGAGGAGAAGAGTAGAAACCGACTTGTGGTGTTATTTCTGTAGAGGGTTGGGACACAAAGTCGTGAATTGTCCAACTAGAATCAGAACCGAGAGAGCTAAAGGGAAGCGGGAGTTTACTGATTTGAGTCTTCGAGTGGGTCCATCGTCACCAGCACCAATTCATCTTCTAGGCGAAGATCCTTGTCCAAGTTGTGGAGTGGGTGATCTATCAAGAGGACACAAGTGCGTCGATGTGGCCGCCCTACTTACGTCCGTAGTCGAGAAGTTGGACGAGACTCAAAGAGCTGAGACGGAGAAGTTGTCGACTTCAAAGGAGGACTCGGCTGAGTTGTGATGGAGATCGTCATTCGGATGGTGGAGAAGGCGGTGATGCGACTCAGACTCATGATTACCTTGGGAGAAGAGATGGCACAAGAGGTGTTGTTACAACCATTTCCTTTCATTTTACCTATGATAGATTATTCGCGAATGGAATTGGTGATGTTCGTACTCTTTTAGCGAGTAGTTATTTCACAAAAATTAGAAGGGTAGAAAGAATAGTTACAAGATGGGGAAGTTACCAGTGTTTCATGGGAAGGACAACGAAGATGTAGAACCATTTGTACGAGACTTCAAAAGGGGTTGCATCGGAAACAACGTGAGAAGGAAGGAAGAATGGGTGTTGTTACTGCCAGAGTTTTTAGAAGATTTTGCTCTTACGTGGTATGATGACCGAATGAAGAGCAAGACACCTGGGGCAGTTGAGGACACATGGGAGACGTTGAGTAATGCACTCATCGAAGAATTTCTTCCAGAAGAGAGTTATGAGAAGCTCATGGTGGAGCTTACTCATTTGAAGCAACGGGACGACGAGAAAGTTCGGCAATATGCCGAAAGGGTGGATAAGTTGGAGCAACGGTTTCGGACAGTCCTACGGAAGAGTGGAGACAATGTGGAGCTAACGATGGCCGGGATTGGAGCAGTGTTGACCAAGAACTTGGTGGGAGGGTTGAGGCCTTCAATTCGAACCCAGGTGAGGTACGAGAAGCCAGCAACCAAAGCGGAGGCCATCAAGATTGCGACAAATATGGAAGAGAGTTTGGATGAAGGAGATATCATCCAACCTCATCATGCTGCTCTGGTGTCGACTCCGACTCCTGGTGTAGCCACAACGATCGCACCTGCACCATCACAATTGGTGATTGCTTCAACGTCAGCTCCTACTCCAACGGAGGTGCCAAGACCGTTTGTCCCAACAACGATGTCTACTGCCACCTCTGATTTTCATGCCGAGCTGAAGAGCATCACCGATACTCTTGCGGATCTCAAGATAAACGTGGTACAGTTACGAGAATGGAGGAACAAAGGTGGAGGAGGAGGTCAAAGAGGTTACGACAACAATCTAAACCGAGGAAATCAAGGTAACTTTGGAGGCAACCAAGGTAACTTTGGAGGAATCACTTGTTGGACGTGTGGAGGTTCTCATTTCCAGCGAAATTGTCCTAACAACGGAGCAAGAGGTGCCGAAGCTGTCAGAATGAATGTGGGTGGAGGAAATCCATCACAAGGACGAGACAAGGGGGTGGCTACTATCGATGTCGTGCGAGATCCCATCTACGAGAAAGGAGAGAGTTCAAACTCTTCTCATGCACCGGTGGAGCTTTTAGCTCAAGAAAGGAAAAGAACTCGATTTTCTGATGAACCGGTTTTCATGGAGGAGTCAGCAAGTAGAAGTACTCGTTCGAGTAATGTTTCGAGTACACCAAGGGAGCCAAGAAGGAAGCTAGGGATGGCGGATTTCACCATTTCATCTTCCCAAGCGGGATATGATGTGGTTGAAGATGTGGGTGCTCAGAAAGCCAACATCACTGTTGGACAACTGATCGCACTTAATCCCAGCTTACGAAGAGAACTCAGAGGAGGACTGAGTTCTAAGAGAAGCAAGAAGAAGAAACCCAAGAGCAAGACATCAAAGTCTGTGGGAGTTGGTGTGGTGGATGTGCATGCTTCAGAGGTATGCACTAGGGCTTCAAAGATTGAAGTCCGGTTGAATGGTCACTACGTCTCTGACGTATTGGTGGATGGAGGGTCGGCTGTAAACGCCATATCGGAGAGGTTGATGAAGAAGTTGGGGATGGAACCAACTCGCCCGGCTAGCATTGTCGTGGGGATGGCTAACAAGCAACGGGTAAGACCTCTTGGTGTGTTAGAGAAGGTGGTCGTGTCTGTGATGGGAGTTCAAACATTGATGTCCTTTCAAGTGTTAAAGGACTCTAGTTATGATTTGCTCCTAGGTAGGCCTTGGTTGAGAGCTGTGCGCACCACTGATAGGTGGCACAAGGGATACTTACGGATTGGGCCTAGAGATCATAGAGTGATAGTTCCTCTCTCGGGCGTTGGAGTTGTGACTTCTGACTCTGATAGACCCACTAGTGACTATTGGGAATCTGATACGGAGGACGATCAGAGTGTCTCAGAAGTAGATACCGGAGATTCTTACGATCAAGAATCCTCGTCTGAGGACGAAGGATTTGGTCGAGATGAATCATTACATCAGCTTAGTGCTATTGACTTGTTGCCTCGACCAGCAGTGGAGAAAGATCCTGACAAAGAAGAGTTGAGTGAGGCAGAGATTGTGAGAAGACTCTCTACCCTGAAGTTTGGTATTAATGTCACTCAAGAGGAGAAAAGTAGATTTCTAGATATATTTCGAAAATATATCCATGTGTTTGCTTTCAGCTACAAGGATTTGAAGGAGGTGACTCTCGAGACTCATCGAATCGAATTGGAGGAGAACGCAAGACCAGTTCGACAGAAGCAGAGAAGGGTCAATCCTACAACAGCAATGATGGTCAAGGAGGAGATAGACAAGTTGAGGGAGGCGAGTTTCATCTATGAGGTGGAGAACTCAGAATGGGTTTCACCCATTGTGATTGTCAAGAAGAAGAATGGTAAGCTGCGAGTGTGCATAGACTATAAGAAGCTGAATGCAGTTACCAAGAAGGATTATTATCCTCTACCATTTATAGATGAGATTTTGGAGGAAGTTGCTGGTCATGAGTGGTACAGCTTTGGTGATGGTTATAGTGGGTATAACCAAATCAAGATAGCACAGGAGTACCAACAGTTGACTACTTTCACTACTCCTTGGGGAACATTTGCATTTAGGGTGATGCCATTCGGATTGTGTAATGCTCCGGCCACGTTTCAAAGGTTCATGAACAAGGTGTTTGAACCATTCATAGGGAAGTTTGTTCGGGATTTCATTGACGATTTCTGTGTGTACGGACGAAAAGATGACCACTTTGATCATGTGATCAAAGTTTTGCAGCGATTGGAGCAAGCCAACGCTTCTCTAAATCCAGAGAAGTGCATCTTTGGCTGCGAAGAAGGTCTGCTGTTAGGGCACATCATTTCCAAGAATGGGATTGCGGTAGATCCTGAGAAGGTGAAGAAGATTGTGGATCTTCCATTTCCGATCAACTTGACAAAGTTGAGGCAGTTTCTTGGCATGGTTGGATATTATCGTAGGTTTGTCTTTTCCTTCTCAAACAAAGCAATAGCTTTGACTATGTACATGAAGAAGGGAGTTGATTTTGACTTGATAGTGCATGATCAGAAGGCAAAGGAAGCATTTGAGGAGCTGAAAAAGACATTGGTGACAGCTCCTATACTTGCTAAACCTGAGTGGAGTAAAGCATTTATTCTGTATACGGATGCCTCCAATGTAGCAATCGGATGTACATTAAGTCAGCTAGATGGAGATGGGCATGATCATCCTATAGCTTATGCTAGTAGGCAGATGGTTCCAGCGGAGAAGAATTACTCCGTGACTGAACGAGAAGGATTAGCGGTGATCTTTGGATTGAAGAAATTCCGACATTACTTGCTAGGAGGGAAATTTTCCATAGTCACAGATCACAAGGCTTTAAAGCATATCTTTAATAAGCCTAATGCCGAAGGTCGTATTGCTCGTTGGAAGATCCTTCTAACAGAATACGATTATGTGATCGAAGATAGACCAGGGAAAAAGCATGCGAATGCTGATCTTTTGTCGAGGGCTTATGATGATGAGGGAGAAGAACCATTTGACGATTCGTTTACAGACGAGCATCTGATGACCATCACAAGCATTGAGGAGATACCGGACGAGTATAAGGAAATCTGGAGTTTCCTTGCAGATGGCTCTTTTCCGGAAGGTATGCATACCCGAGAACGTAACGCGTTGATCAAGAGATGCAAACCTTACACCATGGTAGAAGAAATTCTGTTTCATCAAGGAGCAGATGGGTTACTAAGGAGAGCAGTTGGTCAGAAGGAGGCATTCAAGCTAATGCACGAGTTTCACGACGGAACTGTTTGCGGAGGTCACTTTGCTGGTAAGATAACAGCCTTCAAGATTTTGGATGCGGGTTACCACTGGAGAGGGATTTTCAAAGAGTGCGACGTATGTCAAGCATTTGCTCTGAAGTCTACTAGAACACCTCCGTTAAGATCAATTCCCGTGTTAGGACCATTTGAGAAGTGGTGTATTGACTTTGTAGGTCCTCTTAATAAGACACCTCGAGGCAATAGATACATTGTAGTCGCCACTGACTATTGTACCAAGTGGGTAGAGGCTAGACCTTTGAGAGAGACCAATGAAACAGAAGTCGGTAGATTCCTATGGGAGAGGATCATCACGAGATTTGGATGTCCGTTAGAGTTGGTCTCAGATAGAGGAGGAGAGTTTGTAGGGAGCATGACTACTGCTATGCTACAACACTTTTCTATCAAGCCACGAGTAACGACCTCATACAAACCAAATCCTAATGGTCTTGCGGAGAAGACCAATCTTACACTTTGTATGATGCTCGCCAAAGATGCTGGTGTTGAGACTGCGAAACATACTTGGGATAAGAGGCTACATGCCATCTTATGGGAGTATCGAACGACAACAAAGACTTCTACTGGGTACTCCCCATTTCGACTGGTTTATGGAGTGGAGTCCAAGTTGCCGATCCAATTTGAATTGGATACTTTTCAAACTATTCAACGAAAGTTGAAGAGGTCGAGAGAAGAAGACGTGGTCAGATCAAGAAGGGAGCAACTCATGGAGTTGGAAGAGACCCGAGCGGTAGCAATGATCCGGATGGAACGAGCTCAGGCGTATCAAAAGAAGAGTTACGACAAACGGTTGGGCAAGAGGGAGGTAAAACCTTTTCAAGTCGGAGATTGGGTTATGTTGTATGATGCTATCAGATTCAAGAGGGCTAGGAAGAAGTTTCTTCCGAGATATTTTGGTCCTTTTGTTGTAGATAAGGTGTGGAGCAACTTCACATATGACCTTCAAGAGCAGGGAGGAAGGAGATTCGATCGGGTCAACCATGACAAGTTGAAGTTGTTTCATCGACGAAAGTTCTCTCTTCACTCCGAGGACGGAGCGAAAATTTAGTCCGGGGGTAAAATGTAACGACCTATGTTACACATAGGAAGTTTGTCTATTAGTAAGGTGTTTAGTTCTAACTAAGTGTTGAGAATGTTTATTTGCTGCCAAAGTACTTTTAGGAGATATCAAGTTAGTCATGACTAGCTAAAAGTTAGTTATGGTTAAACTTAGCTGTACTTTTGGCAGAATTCAGATATTTGCTAAAGAGTGAGCACTACTATCTTGTCATCTTGTCTAAAAGGTAGAAAGGGGGTAGAAAGTATCCCTTATCTCCTTTTTGACTTGATATTAGTGGTTGGATTAAAGTTGTGGACTTTGTGGGCATTAAAAACAAGAAGAGATTCCACATGTTTCCTTTTTAGTGGGTCCTAGTGTAGAGGGGGGGTGGAAATTCGAGATTCCTTGAGAATATTCCAGAATCCTTCTAGAAGTTGTTGACTTTGAAGGAATAAGCCCATGTGAAAAGGTAAAAAGCCCATGTGATCAATGCTTTTACCTTAAGTAATATCTTAGTAAAACCCGGTAAAAGTAGTTACGGCTGAGTTACCGGAGGGTACCAAAGTAAAAACCTAGAATGTATAAATAGAGGAGTAGAGAAGAGCTCCTCATCCTTGTTTTCACATCGTCGTAATGACAACTTGAGTAATATAGAGAGTGTGGGATATTTTTAGCATGTGAGAACTTGAGAGACGTCGTTAGAATGGAGGATTTTAGTGGATGAGATTATGGAGATTTTAGTTGATAAGTTTGTGGGTGTATGAATGAGAGTGAACTTAGCATTTTTCCCTTCAAGATTCATGGTGTGCTTCCATCAAAGCCATCAGAGGTGACCCCTGAGTGAGAGACAGGCCCGATAGTTGCAGATTCGTGGATGACGATCGTGGAGGTTGAGAGATCGGGGGGTAGTTGATCGTTAGGACCGCGGAGGGTTTACAGATCACATTTCCAACGTAATTGTCCAAGTCGTAATGGTGGAACGGCGGATGGAGCTTCAACTTCACAAAGCAAGGACAAGGGTGTAGCATGCATTGACATCTTGGAGCCACGAGATGTACGAGAAGGTTTTCAATCTGTAGAGCTGTTGGCTCAAGAGAGAAAGAGGATGAGGACGCATTTCGACGAGGGAGAACCAGTCGTGATGGAAGATTCTCCAAGTCAAAATACTCGGAGTAGCAAATCTTCTTCAAAAACCAAAGAACGGCGGAAGAAATTGGGAAATACTGATTTCATAATTTCGATGGAGCAATCAAAATACAATGTGGTGGAAGATGTGGGTAAGCAACGAGCAAACATTACTGTGGGACAGTTGATTGCTCTAAATCCTTCGGTGAGGAAAGAACTTCGTAGCGGTCTAAGCTCCCGACGAGGTCGGAAGAAGAAGGTAAATCCTTCTACTGTCGGTGTGAGTGCTTTAGATGCTAGTGAAGGAGAGGTGTGCAACAAGGCATCAAAAGTAGAGGCTCGTATCAATGGGAGAGATGTCTCGGATGTTCTAGTCGATGGAGGATCGGCAGTAAATGCCATCTCAGAACGACTCATGAGGAAGTTGGATCTAGTACCAACTCGTCCTTCTAATATCACAGTGGGCATGGCTAACAGACAGCGAGTTAGACCATTGGGAGTGCTGGAAAGAGTTTGTGTGTCAATAATGGGAGTGCAAGTAAACATGACATTTCAAATCTTGAAAGAGTCAAGTTATGAAATGTTACTCGGAAGACCTTGGCTTCGAGCAGTACATGCAACGGATAACTGGCACAAAGGTTATTTACGCATCGGACCGAATCACCACCGGATCAAAGTTCCATTGCTCGGAGATCAAGTTGGGACGTCGGAATCGGATCGACCCACATCGGACTACTGGGAGTCAGAAGTTGTTGATACTACTTCTGATGTAGGTACCAATTCTTCAGATTCAGAATCTGAAAATACATCGTCGGAAGAGGAGAGAGAAGAACGAAATGTGGGTGTGAATGTAGTGGATCTTTTTCCTTCTCCGGAAGTGCAAAGAGATCGAGACAAAGAACCGTTGACTCCCGAGGAGGTGGAGAGAAGAATTGCCACTTTACGTTATGGATCGAAGGTTACTAAAGAGGAGAAGAGTTGTTTCGAAGAGATCTTTCGCAAATACATTCATGTATTTGCATTTAGTTACAAGGATCTGAGGGAGGTCACACTGGAGCAACATCGTATCGAGTTAGAGAAGGAAGTCAAACCGGTGCGACAGAAGCAACGAAGAGTGAGTCCTCCAATTGCGGATCTGGTGAAAGAAGAGATCGAGAAGCTGCACACTGCCGGGTTCATTTACGAGGTGGAGCATTCTGAATGGGTATCACTCATTGTGATCGTAAAGAAGAAAAATGGCAAATTGAGGATGTGTGTTGATTACAAGAAGCTCAATGCGGTCACAAAGAAGGATTATTATCCTCTACCTTTCATTAACGAGATCTTGGAAGAAGTGGCGGGAAACGAATGGTACAGCTTTGGAGATGGTTATAGCGGATATAACCAGATCAAAATTGCACCAGAACATCAACACCTGACCACTTTCACTACTCCGTGGGGTACGTTTGCATTTCGAGTCATGCCATTTGGTCTGTGTAATGCTCCTGCGACGTTTCAAAGGTTTATGAACAAAGTGTTCGAACCTTTCTTAGGAAAGTTTGTGAGAGATTTTATAGATGACTTTTGTGTTTACGGGAGTAAGGAGAAGCATTTTGAGCACCTTGTGAAGGTCTTAGAATGTTTAGATGTAGCAAATGCATCTCTCAATCCGGAGAAATGTATTTTTGGGTGTGAGGAAGGGTTACTCTTGGGTCATATCATATCCAAGGACGGCATTGCCGTTGATCCAGAGAAAGTGCAGAAGATCTTAGAGCTCCCTTTTCCTAGTACTCTCACTAAGCTACGACAATTTTTAGGTATGGTGGGGTATTATCGAAGGTTTATACTCTCGTTCTCACATAAAGCATATGCTTTGACAGCATATCTGAAGAAGGGAGTAGATTACGTGTTGATTTTAGGAGATGAAGAAGCTCTAGCCGCCTTTGAGGAACTGAAGAAAGCTCTTACTTCAGCTCCAATCTTGGTTAAGCCCGATTGGAATAAACAGTTTATTCTATATACGGATGCTTCAAATATAGCAGTAGGATGTACTCTAAGTCAGTATGATGTTGAAGGTAGCGATCATCCTATTGCATATGCTAGTCGGCAAATGGTCAAGGCAGAGAGAAATTATTCTGTGACAGAGAGAGAAGGATTAGCAGTGATCTATGCTCTGAGAAAATTTCGACATTATCTCATAGGAGGCAAGTTCACTATCGTTACAGATCATAAGGCATTGAAGTACATCTTCAATAAACCTATGGTCGAAGGACGATTAGCAAGGTGGAAGCTCTTATTGTCGAAATACGACTATGAGATCTGCGATCGACCAGGAAAGAAACACGCGAATGCAGATTTGCTATCTAGAGCTTACGATGAGGATGGAGAGGAGCCGGTGTATGACACCTTTCCTGATGAAGATTTGATGGTCTTGATGAGCAACTCTATTATCCCAATAGAATATCAAGAAATTTGGGATTTCGTTACGGAAGGTGTCTATCCAGATGGGATGCGGATCAGAGAGAAGAAGGCGTTGGTGAAACGAAGTCAACCTTACTCGGTGGTGGAAGGTGTGTTATTCCGTGAAGGAGTTGATGGGGTCCTGAGAAGAGCTGCGAGCAAGGAGGAGTCTCTCCGACTCATGGAAGAATTCCATGACGGTCCAGTATGTGGAGGACATTTCGCAGGCAAGTTGACGGCCCTCAAGATACTTGACGCAGGATACCATTGGAGGGGGATGTTTAGAGATTGCCTGACGTATTGTAAAACCTGTGATGTTTGTCAAGCTTTCGCTATCAAATCTAGTGTTTCTACTCCTCTTAGATCTATTTTGGTTCTTGGACCTTTCGAGAAATGGGGAATAGATTTTGTTGGGCCTTTGAATCGCACCCCTCGCAACAATAAGTATATTGTTGTAGCCACAGATTATCTTACGAAGTGGGTAGAAGCTAGACCTCTTGTAACTATTGGAGAAGTTGAGGTGGGTAGATTTCTGTACGAACGGATCATTACTAGGTTTGGATGTCCTCTGGAGTTAGTTTCTGATAGGGGTCGAGAATTTGTGAGTGGTATGACTACTGCTATGTGCACCCACTTCTCCATTTCTCAGAGGGTTACTACTTCATATAAACCTAGTTCAAACGGGTTGGTAGAGAGGACAAACTTTACCTTGTGTCAAATGTTAGCAAAGGATGCTGACATGGAAGGGGCCAAACACAACTGGGACAAGCGTCTTCATGCGGTTCTATGGGAGTATCGTACAACAGTGAAGACGTCTACGGGATATTCACCTTTCAAGATGGTGTATGGGTTGGAATCAAGATTACCAATCCAGTTCGACTTAACCACCTTTCAGACCTTGCAAGCTGGACTGAAGAGAAAGGGTGGTCCAATAGCTGAGAAAGAGAGGGGAGAAACCTTGTTGGAGCTGGAGGAGAATAGAGACGACGCAACTCAACGAATTGAGATGGCTCAGCTACAACAGAAGAAGAGCTATGACAAGCGCTTGGCGAAGAACAAAACGAAGTTACAGCCATTTCAAGAGGGTGAGTGGGTGATGTTATGGGATGCTATTAGGCACAAGCGAGTTCAAAAGAAATTCTTACGTCGATATTTTGGACCTTTCATCATCTCCAAAGTGTGGAGTAATGGCACTTACGATCTTCAAGAAAGGAGTGGTACGTTCTTCGACCGAGTGAACCACGACAAGCTAAAGAAGTTCCATCAACGTGATACTTCACTCCGAGGACGGAGTGAAAATTAAGTCTGGGGGTAAATGTCACACCACAAGTATCCCATTATTTGTGTGTATGCTTATATACATTTCATTAGGTATGACTATCTTAAAGGTTACTCTAGTTTGAAGATCTAAATTTAGAGTGATCAAAAGTAGTCATAACTAGCTGAGATAGTTATAACTAAGTTGAGGAAACTATTAGAGGTTCCACTATGGCACTATAGGACAAGTGCGGAGCTCTAAATATGCTTTCCAAAAGTATGTAACTTTGTTGACCATCGCTGATTGGATGCATGATGAAAAGTCATGCACAAAGATCTAAAGATGCTCCTCAAAAGACGTATTAGTGTGTTGTCGTCTTTCGATTGGATAGCGTGGAAAGTTAACACTTTACAAAAGCTAAAGTAGGAGAATCTCTTACTTTAGTAAAGTAGAACAAGTAATGTGTGTACTATTCTTAAGTCTTAGTAGCCTTTAGAAGTTTTATTATTTTGGATTGCGCACTTATCATGAGATAATGTAACTTAGTGAAAGTTACCACGGTAAGAAGTTGTAGAGTATATAAGGAGGAGTTGAGAAGGTGGAAGACACTCTCATTTTCCTGTCTATAAGTAAAGTGAGCATTGGAGACCTTGGGAGTCCTTGAGTACTATGTGATGCAATGTGGAGGGCGGGGTTAGAACTTGTTTGCAGGAACGATATTAGAGGGACCGATGTGACCATACGGGTCAGAGTGTTGAGTGAAGTGAGCATGGGTATGATAGAATCTTTGTAATTAAGGTGCACTAGTAATCCTAGTCATCTGAGGTACCCCTGGGTGAGAGACAGGCCGGCTTACAGGACGATGACGATAGGAGCTACCCACTCACTGCTAAGTACTGGGAAGATGACTCCTGCCTTCAAGTATTGGTCGATTTGGTCTGATTCGTCTATGAGCTTCTTCTAGTTCTGATTCGTCTTCCGGAAGACCAACTGTCGGATCTTCCGAAGGGAAGACGATACTTTCATCTTCAGGAAACTCTTCTTTTGCAATCTCGTAGCACTCAATGTATCTACAGATCACATCTTCTGCTCTCTCGGCTACTTCTGTAGTACACAAGTTATTCACCACAAACTCATTATACCGTTCATCACTGTCAGAAGACGCAGCTGAGTCTTCTGAAGTGTACCCCTCTGTTGTAGACGGAGTTTCACCTTGGTGTCCAATCTTGATCCAAAGAAGCGAGACCTTAGTCTTCTCACCTGGCTTGAGTGTAGGATTAGGAAATCTCAAACGATGCCTTCTCCAGTCGGTATTTACATTTGCAGCATACAGCCATGGTCTTCCTATCAACACCTGATATCCAACCTTAGCTACAGGTCGCAAAATGATGTAAGTGAGGTAAAAAGATACTCCACCAATTACCGTCAAGACATCTTTCAGTTGCCTCAAAGGTCGTCTTCTGGTCTGGTCCGTCATTCTGAGCATTCTCGGAGTAGGCTGGAACTCAGTGAAGTCTAGGGCATGCGCCGTTTCTTCAGTTATAATGTTAACTCCGGAGCCGGAATCAATGGGCACCTTCTTCAGAAGACAGCCATGGATCTCCATATCAAGTTCTGGGGCTCTCAAGTCCTCATGCTCTATCTTTAGGATCGGGGTGCTCTTGGGAAGTTTAGCTGTCCTCCTCTTCCTCGATCCTCGAAGCACAGATTGTAACAACTTCCTGTAACCAGCGTTGTCATCCAACAGCTGTTGGAAGGTTACATCCGCCTTCTGATTCCACAAGTCTCGCAAGAAGTCGTAAGGAGATCTTTTCAGAAGAGTGACTGGTGTTTCCAACAGAGAAGATGTAGTGGCTGCTTCCTTGGGTGGAAGACCAGATGAGTGTCTTTCCTCGACCGGAGGCTGTTTCCGTGAGACAGGTGTTGCCGTAGTCGGTGTAGGAAGTTGCTGTACTATCTTCCGTCTCTTCTCCAGCTCTTCTTGCATGATCGCTTCAACCTCTTGTCTAATGTCAAGAGCAAAGTACTTCGGATCTTCTCGGTCGTAAGTAGGAGAAGACGGCCGCTCAGGAGAAGATGACCTCTCCTTTCGCTGCTTCTTCTTCTTGATCTCCTTCTGACGAGATTCTAACTTTCCTTTGCTTCTGGTACTTACCTTGAACACCGCTTCATCCAGGACTTCTTCGGGAGACCAACTGTCTGAATCCGGGCTAGGGCTCCAAACAGTGCCATCCGTCAAAGTGAAAGAAGAAGCTGCCTCAAGTAACTTCGTCTTCTAAGCTGCAGTCGTCTTCTGCAGCTGAGGTTCCTTTTCTTCGCGCTTCCCGGGGTCCGGTTCGTCTTCCTCGATATGGAGACAATCCGTACAATCCCCGGGATCTTCTTCTTCTACCGTGATGTGCTGTACCACTGCTAACTCGAGTTTAGAAGTTGATGTAGCTTCTACAGGAGGCGTGGTATCTGCAAATCTAACCATTTGTCGTGGTCGTAAGGTCTGAGGACAATTTCTTGTGAAATGACCGGCTTCCTTACAGTTCCCACACAAGGGCACTTGCCCAATCAGTCTTCTCGGATGAGGACAAGTGGACCACCAGTGTCCAGTCTCTCCACAATTATTGCACGTTCCAGGAAGAAGGTCGAGAGGTCGTTGTGATGGCAGGGCGTCCTGGTCTGTACATTGCTAGCTCTATCCTTATGTACAAAACGATTATATTGGGCGGGAGGCGTAGGAGTGAAGGATTGTATCGTCTCGATCCTATAGCAAGTTTCCCCACTGGGATCGTGTAGATATCCCTCATCGTCTTCTTCCCATCCTGCCCAATTGACAGCTTGGTCCTGCGTACACTGATCTCTGGTGTGTCCGGAAGAGTTACAAAGGTTGCACCAAAGGTTTGGTCGGGAAGCCGTAGGTTGCTTCCGCTTGTCCTTCTGGTTCAGAAGATGAACTTTCAGGTCGGCAAACTGCTTCAGAACCTCATCGATGCGGGGATCAGGTGCAGACTGTATGATCTGAGTCTGAGGCATCTTCTGCACAACTTCCTCCTTTGCTCGCATCTTCTCCTTCTTCTTCTTCCGCGTCTTCTTCTCTTGTTCAAATTCGGATTCTGAACTTTCGACAGTAGACTCTTCAGAAGTAGCGGATGCTTCCGAATCACTGTTATCAGTTTTAGTGAACTTGGACTTCCTCTTGGACTTCCTAGAAGACTTCTTTGACTTCTTCGACTTCTTCGAGGTCTTCCCTCTGTCTTTCGTCATATTCCGAGTGATGCTCGAGGTTTCATACTGCTCGGCATGCTTCTGTACCTCTGCTAAATCATCACCTCCTCCTCTTCTGCAGTACAATTCCATATCCTGAGACAATCCTCCCAAGTACCAGTCCACGGCTTGCTGAGCACAGTAACCGGGTCTTCCTTGGTTCGGAGGGATGTGATCCAGGAGGTCTTCAAACCTCTCGGTGTAATCCCGAAGTGTCTCTTTCTTCTTCCGTTCGAGTCTCTGAAGTTCTATGAGGGTCATCCGATCATAGCCCACTCCTCTGAACCTCTTCAGAGAAGCTGCCTTCAGAGTAGCCCAAGCGGCCATTACTACACCATCATCCAACATCTTACTCATCCATTTCCTTCCCTATTCTACGATCAAACTGGGAAATACACGGAGTCTGTCAACATCAGCGTCCTCCTTGTTGGATCGAGAGATGGTCTCAAACATCGTGATGAAGTCGTCCGCGTCAGCATCATCGTCGTACGGATGGTACTTCTGCCGAGTGTGGGAAGCCATGTCGACTGCCGGCTGGTGCGACTGTCAACTTCTTCCTCCCTCAAGTTCAGGTGGTGGAGATGGTCTTCTCGAAGGTACAGGCCTGTTTGAATCAAGAAGATCGTCTTCTGAGTCAGAACTACTGTCACTATTATCTTCCGAGACGTCTGGAACGATCTCCTCCAGTCTTCCCTCACCTTGAGAAGCTTCTTCCGCACTTGGGAAGACGTCTTCCGAGTAACCAGTACCAAAATATACTTTATACACGTGATCACTCGGTTGGCTTCTGTCTTCGCCAAAGATTATGCTCGAGATGGAAGGCTCTTCCAACTCTACTGATCGGATCTTCCTGAGCTCTTCTTCTTTCTTTTGGTGTCTCAGGGATATCCGCTGCTCTCTAGAAGCGGTTCGCTGGGGTGAATTTACCCACTCATGATCTTTATCCGTGCGTCTTCTGCTTCTTCCTCTGGTCAGAGACATCCACCAGAGTACTGAGAACAGATGTCCCTCTTCTTCTACCACTAGATCCGGGGGACTGGATGTCTAAACAACCGATCACAGGTTCGGAACGTCTTCTTCTCCTGCTTCCTGTTGTACTCACTGCAGTCTTCCAAGATTGAGCCTTTCAAGAAGCTCTTGGAAGCAGAGAAGCGGCTTCTTCCAACTCTCCCTGATGTACCTTATCAGCTTGTGGTTGCGGTTCCTGTCTTCTAGCAAGATAGAGTCCCACAACACATTCAACTACAATCGAAGTTAGTTCGAAATGAATCTAACTAATGGCACACAGATCCAGGAAGCTTAGAACAGAAGTTACTAAGATGAAATCCCCGGCAGCGGCGCCAAAATTGAACGCTCACTATATGTAGTGACGCAGGATTACTCCTTTTGTCCATTTAGTATACAAGATATCGTTCCCACAGAGGATTTGCACAAGTAACGCTGCTCTAAGTTCTAAGATCTGTTCAAACACACAAACACATGGGTTTTGCCCAGGAATCCCGTCTTCTCACAAAACCACGTGTCTTCCAGACACTCCAAAAGGTGCTCTGGAACTAAACAAACAACTACTAACTAAAATATCACACAACTATTCACAGAGAATCTCAGGAAGACGATCTTCCTGCTTCCATGTCACTTCTTCCGATCTTCTCGATACCGTCTTCCCGAAGCGATTCTCGTCTTCTGGGGGTTCAGCTCGTCTTCTCACACCTCCAGAAGAATGTCCTGCTTCGCAGAAGTTGACTAGCACGGCTGTTACACCTTACTCTCACACTCACATTCCAACGGGTTAGATCAATCACAAGGTGTATGCCCCCTGTAGAAATGGTCTTCCTGCAGCACTACAACGACATTCACCTTCACGGAAGCTCAACAGAAGTCTCGGAAGCTCACTAGAAGAAGATAAGAAGATGGGGAAGATGAGAAAATCCAAACAAGAGAAAAACAAGATGAAAAGAGGAAATTAAGATTCCGACAGGCTTCTAGTCCGGATCCTGACTAACAAGCCATCCCTGCTTGTAATAGTTTGGGGAAGAAGACAACAAACATGTGTACAGTTGCACCGTCTTCTACTCGAGGATGTCGTCTTCTGTTGCGGGAAGAAGGCTTCTTTCTTCTTCACTTTGCTGCTTTGACTACTTTGTCTTCTGGGATCCCTTACCCATAAGACCGTCCGTACGCAGATCCCAAGTGCTCTACTGGACGAGCCAAGCTACACTTCCACAACTGTTGACATTCACCGCCACTCAAGAAGAACACTTCCCATGCACAATTGGGAGCGAATTCAAGGAAACCCACCACCCAGAAGACATGAACAAAGCTTCTGCACTCAGATCCACAATCCATTCCCCGAGAAGAAGTCACAATGGCATTGGGAAGCTCACTCCCTCTACTTCCTGCGTCTACTCCTCGACACACCAGTCTAGTCAACAAGACTGCACGAGGATGCCGTTCCCTGTTCCTAGATTGTCCACTACCTCTATCTACATCTCCGAACCACTGCTGGTACGAGTATGGAGACCCCTCCTGTGTATTCCCTGACTATTCGTATGTTTCCAACAACGGGTGTAGTGTGCGAAGAGCTGTCTATCCTGTGTCTCTGCTCTAATCTGTCTCGTCTGCATGCACCATAGAATCGATGTGTGTGTGCAGTAGCTACAGAACTCTATCTCCTACTCTTCGATCCTACTTATGTTGCTGCCATGAGAACCAGGGGAGACGACCACCAAGGAGAGAGAGGCGCTGACAGGGGGTTGTCACCCCACATGCAAGCGGTTCCCCTTCCTAATTAGCCATCCACCTTGTTGCTCCTACGCTACCTATGCTGCCACATGGTGTCCTAACTATTTTTACATGGAAAACTACCACCCTTAAGATAGCATGTTCGGTCCTACTAAATCTGGAAGTGTGTCACTTCGGTTGCTGTCTACTCTGATTGGTCCGTGGCAATCTCTATCTGATCTGCTCCTATCGGAGGTACTATCTCGGCTTCTGATGGACTGAGAAGCCCTGCACTTACCTCGGGTGTCACTGAGGTAGCTTCCCTCTCCTCGCTCTTCGCTGACCCTGCTGTTTCTGCGGCTGCATCTTCCTCGGCTTCGGCTTCGGAAGACGGAATCGTCTTCTGGGAAGCAGAGTCGAGTGGTGCGTCTTCGGTCTTCTGAGGCACGGGTGCGGTACTAGGGACCATGGCAACCTCATAAGGGTCCGGGGAAGTCACTTCCTCCACGCGGAATACCTGGGAAGACGGCTCGTCTTCCTGTCTTCCGAGGCGTCTTCCGAAGTCTTCTCGGCTTCCAACGCTGTTACCACCAAGTGCACAGCGAGATCGAACTCCTCCTTCTCCATTCCGGATCTAGTCGATGGTGCTGGAGCGTGGGAAGATGCGGTTGCAGGTGTCGGAAGCGAGGGAAGACCATAAAGTGTCTTCACTCCCTCTATCTGCCGATCTAAGTACATGAACATGCTCTCCCGGCATTCCACCAACATTGCTTTGGACTCGCTGTCCCATCCTCTAGCCAAAGTAAGTAACTTCCTACCCGCGGTGAAGTTGAACTTCTTCCGAAGCGCTTCCACCGACTGTGCTAGCATCTCCTGTGCACGAGCTTCCGCTGCTTCCCGTTGCGTCTTCTCAACTGCAACTCGCGCTTCTGCGGCTTCTCGCTGCGTCTTCCAAGTGGTCTGCTCCTCTGCGAGGGTGGTGATCTTCTCCCGCACTCGGAGGACTTCCTGATCGCGCTGCTTTACACGCGCCTGCAACTCCTGGTTGCTCTTCCGAAGGTGCAGAAGCGGCTGCTTCCGCCTTGTATCTTGCTGCGAGCTTCTCCGTGGTGCGGAGACTAGCTTCCAGCGACTCCGTCTTCTTCTGCTCTTCTCCCTGTCGCAGCAAGGTGCGCAGGCCGAATCCAGGTTGCAAGGGCCTCTCCTGTGCCTTCGCTCTCTTCTCCAGCAACTCCATAGTTGGCAGGATCTCCTTGTAGAAGAAGGCGCTGAACTCTTCCAGTCTTCTTCCTGCGGAAGACACGTTCATCTCCACCACTCGCTCTGAGATGTCAACCTTGTCTTTTAGAGGCAAGGATGCCTCTTCCACCACAATGGCCTTCATCTTCTGTGCACGAGAAGAAGCTACTCTTCTCATCTTCCGGGGTGGAAGACTCCTCATGGCAGGAGCGGCTCTCTTCGTTGCGCTTCCTCGCATCGCAGCAGGAGCGCCCATCCATCCTTCGTCTTCTGGAGTCTTCGGAAGACTTCCAGGTGTTGCAGAAGCGGTCTTCTGCTCCGATCGGGTACTCAGCCGTTCTTCCTCCGAGTCGGAATCCGATCCTGAATGAATGAGGGAGATGGGTGTCCTAGGTACACTTCTAAGACCCATCTTCCTCGATGGCGTGACGTCTTCCGACCCACTAGACTCGTCTTCTCTCATCAGAAGCGTCTTCTGGTGAGAGTCGGGCCTCAGCTGTGGCATCAGAGTGGGAGGGGGAGTTGCAGCTGCAGCTCGATCATCGTCTTCCGAGGTCTCCTCCTTCTCCTCTTGTTGCCCTGTTGGTCCATACTCTGCCAACTGATCTCTCCTAAGATCCCCCATGGCTACGTACAAGTAGCAGAGGAAAGGTGTCAAGTGTCCTCCCGCCGGGGTACCCAAGTACGCTAGCTCCGCCTGTACAAAGTTGTGGACGTATGCGCCCCAGTAGATGGGTACTCTTTTATCCCATACTGCTTCCAGGAAGTCTACGTCCTTATCTCCCAAGTACCTCATCTTTTGCGCTTTCCCCTTGGGGAAGAGATGCAGAAACAGCTTCGCCAGAAGTCGCTTCTTCGGCTCTCGGTAAGATTCGATCTTCCGCCCATTCCTACCCTGTCTATCTTCCACGAAAAGACAGGTGGTGCTCCCAGGTACATGCCACGTACTCACGACCATGGGCAAAACCTTCTTCTCAAACCAATACCCTCGGTCCTCGGAGTTTGGCCTGTGGAAAGCCCTGCGCCACCAATCTTCAGTCCAGGAAGATGGTCTTCCTCGAGCTACTCCTGCCTTCGCAGGTACACAGTTGCGGGGTGGTAACGCTGCCCACACCTCCTCCAGAAGTCCCTGATCGGCGAGGTTCCAATCCCACAGGAAGAAGTCGAGACCCAACTCCTTGAGGAAAGGAGTGGCCTCGGCCAATTCTGCCGCTGGTAACACCAAACCTCGCGGATGCATCGTAATACTGGAAGATATGTTGCACTAAGCCACAAGCACCTACTATGAGCTGAAGGCTCAGTCTTTCCCAAGTGCCCACAGTCTAGCTTCTACTTCTCAGAAGACGAAACTAGTCTTCCAGAAGACAACTACTCCGTCTTGCGGGATTCTAACAGTACTTCCTAGATAGCTCTCGTCTTCCGAGCTATATCTAAACAATCCTATCTAAGCAAGGCCTTGCATGGATTACCAAGAAGACAACCCACCTTGCATTACATCCTACTTCCTATCAGAAGATACAAGATTCGTGAAACATAAAGTGCATGACAGGTTCAGAAGATGGTTGCGGGCTCCTACGGTGATAGTGGCCTCTGGGAAGACACCCGAGACAGTTTCCGATTCAATGTTTTTCTCGGAAGACCTCCCGAAGTCAGGCTTCCCTTCACTGGTCTCACATGTCTTCGTCTTCCTACGCGCAATCTATCCTCACAATAGACTCAAGACAATTGCACTCTGTTCTTCTGACTTCTCACCTCCCATACGCACTCAGAAGAAGCTTGCTGCTCGGTAGGAAGACATGATCCTCGACCATTCTCTCCAAATTCTGCCAGCAAGTCTTCTCACGACTCTCTTCTAAGTTTGGGAAGAAGAAGGAATGGCTGCTATGGGTCGGACAGAAGAGATCCGAAACGGACCCTCACGTCTTCTCGCTCATTTTGTCAGCCTTTCAGTCTTCTAGTCTCTCTAGGAAGATGTGGAGTTAAGAAGCTTGGAAGACCGGGAGGCACAGGCCTAGTTCCCGACTTCCAACTTCTCGAAATAACAAAACAACTCACCACACCACTCGGGATTCGTACCAAGCCTCTCTTAACACAAAAGCAACACAAATCCACTCTTGATACGAATTGGTTATAGTCGACTTCCGAAGACAGTCTTCCGAAGACAATCAAGTTTAAGAAGCATCTTCCGAAGATGTTCCCATCTTCCGAAGCATCTTCTGTTCGAGGTTTCGGATGTAGAGGGGTAGTAGGGTAGGGAAATTGATAGCTGAGATCGTCAATTTGAGGACGAGGTGTAGGGAAGCTCGAATTGAACTTAGGAAGAAGTAGGAAGATGTCTGACAGAAATTGGACAGCGCTTCCGCACCCAATGTCTTAATAGAAAGAATGGGGGTGGGGGTAATCGATCAGGCTGCCTGCAAACAACCAGGGAAGCGCGGAGAATACCAGACAAAGGCGAGAAGAAGTGGGAAGGAGAAAGAACGTGAGAAGAACCTCTACAGTCTTCTTCTGCTTCCCGAGTTGTCTTCGACCTCCCGTGCGCTTCTGGCTCTGGTCCTAGCTCCAATGCGACTCCACACGGCTGCTTCCGCTTGTTCAATTCCCGGCCACGTCTCAATTTCACCTTCGATTCTACTCAGCTACTCTCCAGTGTCAGCTTCCCGAGAGCTCACAGAAACGCCTTTGCTCCCTGTCTTTCGCGCTTCAACAATTCGGTCTCGCCCTTCGTCTAGCTGCCAACTGGTCCTCACATCGCTTACTTTCCTCTCTCGATTTCCTCACTCGATTTCCTCTCGCGAAGCTCACTCTCGGAATTTGATCTTCTCCACCAAGAGTGCTCCTGCTGCGGGAAGCTGAGAATTCACTAATGCGCTTCTGTATCTTCTCCGCAATTTAGGGTTTCGACCCTAGATGACCTACCTAACCTACCTACCTGTTCGGTGCAACCCAGTAAGTACAACTACTTCTTTACTGAAAAAGCCATGGTTAGGCCTTCGCGGTCGCTGTCTTCCGGAAGATGGATGTCTTCCGCCATCTTCCGTCTTCCGAAGACGCAACTGAGAAGACGCTCTTCCGAAGATGGTCGTCTTCCGAAGAAGTCAACTTATTATTACAAACAGCTCGTAAGATCATCTTTCTGCTAAGGAAGACGTAACTTTAAGTAACAACGCTTCTTCAGTTATACAAACAAGTTATTAATCATAAAAATTTTAAAAATTCGTGAATCCTGTAATTTGTGTGCACCACAAAGTTACTAAGATGAAATCTCCGGCAGCGGCGCCAAAAATGGTGCTCACTATATGTAGTGTCGCAGGATTACTCCTTTTGCTCATTTAGTATACAAGATATCGTTCTCACAGAGGATTTGCACAAGTAACGCTGCTCTAAGTTCTAAGATCTGTTCAAACACACAAACACACGGGTTTTGTCTAGAAATCCCGTCTTCTCACAAAACCACATGGCTTCCAGACCCTTCAGAATGTGCTCTGGACCTAAACAAACAACTACTAACTAAAATATCACACAACTATTCACAGAGAAGCTCGAGAAGATGCTTCCTGCTTCCAGATCACTTCTTCCGGTCTTCTCAGTACCGTCTTCTTGAAGCAATTCTCGGCTTCTGGGGGTTCAACTTGGCTTCTCACACCTCCAGAAGACTGCTCCTACTTCGTAGAAATCGACTAGCAATGGCTGTTACACCTTGCTCTTCCACATTCCAACGGGTTAGATTAATCACAGGGTGTATGCCCCTTGTAGCCTTCCCAGGCTTCTGCTTACGAAAACGGTCTTCCTGCAGCAATACAACGACATTCACCTTCACAGAAGCTCAATAGAAGTCTCGGAAGCTCACTAGAAGAAGGTAAGAAGATGAGGAAGATGGGAGAAGAAGAGAAAATCCAAACGAGAGAAAAACAAGATAAGAATAAGAAATTAAGACTCCGACAGGCTTCTAGTCCGGATCCTAACTAACAAGCCATCCCTGCTTGTAATAGTTTGGGGAGGAAGACAACAAACGTGCTTACAGTTACATAGTCTTCTCCTTGAAGATGTCATCTTCTGCTGTGGGAAGAAGGCTTCTTTTTTCTTCTCTCGCTGCTCTGACTACTCTGTCTTCTGGGATCCCTTATCCATAAGACCGTCCATACGTGGATCCGAAGTGCTCCACTAACGAGCCAAGCTGCGAATCTACACAACTGCTGACAATCACCGCCACTCAAGAAGAATGCTTCCCATGCACAACCGGGAGTGAATTCAAGGAAATCCTTCACACAGAAGACACAGACAAAGCTTCTGCACTCAAATCAGCAATCCATTCTCCGAGAAGAAGGCACATTGGTGTTGGGAAGCTCACTCCCTCTACTTTCTGCTCCTACTCCTCGACACACCAGTCTAGCCAGCAGGACTACACGAGGATGCCGTTTCCTGCTCCTAAACTGTCTACTACCTCCATCTACATCTTCGAACCACTCCTGGCAACGAGCATGCAAACCCCTCCGGTATAATCCCAATCTATTCTTATGTCTCTAACATCGGGTGTAGTGTGCACTGTGCGTAATGTGTCCCTACTCACAGTGATGCGTATGCGCACATAGTGTGTTCAATGTGCTTAATGTGTGTAAAATCCTACTCTTCGATCCTACTTATGCATCTGCCTTGAGACGCAAGGGAGAGATGGGCATTGGCAGAAGGTTGCCACCCCACATGCAAGCGGTTCCTCTTCCTAATTAGCCATCCACCTTACTACTCGTGCGATGCCTACTCTGCCACATGGTCACCTATCTAATATTACACTAAACTGCCACCTCCTAAGATAGCATGTTCGGTTCCTACTAAGTTTGGACAAGTCAACTTGTCTTTTGCGCTTTGCTACCTACTCTAATTGCTCGGATGCAATCTCCATTGGATCTACTCCTACTTGAACTCCTAACGCGGCTTCTGATAAGCTGGGAAACCCTACAATTACCTCGGGTGTCACTGAGATGGCTTCCTCCTCAACATTCGTCGCTGGCTCTGTTGCTGCTACTGCTGCTTCGGAAGACAGAAGCGTCTTCTGGGAAGCTGGGTCAACTTGTGCTTCCTCGCTCTTCTGAGGTACTAGTTCGACACTGGGAGCCATGGTGACCTCATAGGGATCCGGGGAAGTCGCTTCCTCCACTCAGAATACATGAGAAGACAGCTCTTCTTCCTGTCTTCCAGAAGACATCTTGTCTTTTCTGAGCCCTTCCCCCACCTGGCTTGGTAGCATCACCTGCTCTACCCTGCCCTTCCTTCCTGCATCTCCTCCTACTTCACCTGTATCTTCCGTTTGCTGCTTCTCATTAGCTTCGCTCCCTTGTTGACCTCGCTCTTCTCCTAACATACTAAACCGGTTTGTGAGCTTTTTGACTTCCTTCCATCTGCTCTCGACTCGTGTCCATTTCTTTTTTGTTGTTACTTGTGTATACCCTTCTTCCTTGTCTTCTTTCGAGGTTTTTCCTACCTCTACCACCTTCTCAGCGCTCCTTGTTAGATCAGCTACGCCGCTTTTCCTCTTAGATTCTCCTTCTCCTTTTTTGGGGTTCTCCAGGCAGTTCCTTGCATAGTGCCCTTTCTTCTTACACACAAAGCAGGTGTCTGACAAGGATTGGTAGGTTATTGGCTGTACTATAGTTTCGCCCACTCCTAGTCTAATCTGCAGATGATCTTTTAGCTCTGCATTTGGGTCGATCAGAACGCACCCCCTGATGTGAGGGTAGGCGATGGTCGATCTTGTGGTAGACTTGTACAGGACCGGCCCTATAGCGTTCAGCATCACTTCTGCCCCAATCTCGAAAGTCGAGTCCATCAGAGGTAGGTCCACCCACACAGCTACCGCATTGGGATTTTCCGACTGGGTTCGGAAGCCCGGGTTCCAAGGTGCCGCAATCACAATTCTCTCATTACCGTACAACGAAGCTTCTCTTAGTATCTGGTTGCGAGAACCACCAGAAAATTCTTTCTTCCTAGCATCCGTAGCTGCTTTATTTGAAGTCCCATACCTTGAACCAGCCGCCTAGACGCCCACACTTGGAAGGCATCCCCCGAGGGGCTACAATCCACCGTAGATAAAACCACCGCCGTGGCTTTCAGAAGGTACAGTTTGCTCGCAACCAGGTTTCTGTCCAGTTGAACCTCCACTCCATGTTTGTATTCCCTTGGTATTTGGTTCTTCTGTATATTTTGCAGCGCTGCAATCAATTCTCCATCAGGCATGCCAGCACCTGCTAGCTGGTTCAGTCTTTCCAGATACGGATTCAGTCCTGTTCGGCCCAGTATTTTAGGGGGCTTTGTCCAGTTGTTCGCTGCTTGAGTCTCTCCCTCCAGTCTTGCCTTGGTCTGTGTATTTGTTCCTGGCTGCCACCTGCCGTTGGTGCTTTTCGCATTCTGCTGCAGCTCGTTTCTCGATGTGACTCCTGTGTGTCTTTGCTGCAGGTCTGTCAGGACGCCCCTGGGCATAACGCTGGGCCTCATATCCACTTTGTCGCTCTGACCGCCTCCTCTTGTTAACGATGAACCTACTTGTTGTTGCGAAGTGCAGGCCTCTGCATCGTCTTTCCTTGTTGATGATGTAATCGGCAGAACCCCCATTCGGTCTCTCCACCCCTTCTCCTAAAGCGTCTTGCACTTTCTCCCTTACTTCTATCGCTCCTTCATCTCCAGGTTCTCCATCATGACTCCTGCTGCGTTTTTTTTTTTTGCGTGCAGAAGGCTCTCCACTGTAGTTTTGCTCCTGAAGAGGTTCTCCGCCCTTCTCGAGTCTATCAAGTTAAGAGAATCCCTTCGTTCCCATTTCTTTTCCAGATCTGTCTCTATACTCTCCCCTCTACTTTTCATGGCCTCAAACTTGATCTCCTCAGGGAAGCCACCACCCATATTGCTCACGTACATTGCTTCCATTGAACCAGAATCTTGTAAGCTCCCGTTCTCTTCTGTTCCCGCCACGGCCATTACGTAGCCCCCTTCTTTCTATTTACCTTCAAACTTCGCAACCCTAACTGATAGTTGTTTAACTAATTACTTTTTCTCCCGTGGAGAAAGTCCGAACACGGCGTCGCTCAAGCTGGGCTCTCCCGTTAAACCCTCCTCTAAGTCCCCCTAATCCTCACATCTAAACCCCGGCGCGCCTCCGCGTCTCCGCCACCTCCCCCAGGCCATCTCTTCACCTCCTCATTCAGCCCACCCGCCGCCGTGTACTAACCAGGCCCACGTAGTTCCGCAGCTGACCGGGTGGTTTGGCTCTGTGTCCCCGCTGACCTCAACAGGAAAAGAAAAACTACATGCACGCCTTTCGTCGCTGCTCGCGATTCTGGAAGCCCACAAAGTGGACTTTTTGTCACAGTACAGTATGTCAACTCTGGACTCTAGCTCTGAAGCTACACTTCCAGGACAGTCATATGTTCTTCGACAAGCACGTAGGTTCTCATTCAAACTATGGCCATGCGGAAAGACATTCATGAAAGCCAAAGATGAAGTTTAAAATTAAAACAAATGTATGCAGTTTGCACAACCAGATGGAATTCATCTTACTTTCAGCAGAGGCATCAGTGTTCATGCATGGGACAGCTCAAATAGTAAGTCTCAGATGAGATATTTCCCTAATGAAAGATAATATTTCTTTCATTTCATATCTTGTCTTAAATCTTGACCTGGACAGAGTCTACCTATTTCTTGTCCTAAGACAGGATCCGGTGAGTGAAGATTAGCAGAGTTATTTGGGTAATGTAGATTCTAGTAGCTTGGACTCCTGATTGTCACCATTTGACCTATACAGTCTCAGCATATTTAACCATGGATTCTGGAGAACCTTCTACACGACAACAAGTGGGTACCTATAAGGATGTTTTCAACCGATTACTGGCACTAATCCAGAAATATTACCATAAAAGAGCTCTTGAGTACCTTCTTATAAGAATCTAATTAGAGTCATTGTGTCGAGTCTGACGAAGATACTTCTCAACTTGGAGAAGTTCTTCGTCAGGCTCGGCACAATGAATCATCACATCTTCGTCAGACCCTAAACCCTTGATTAGTGCATACAGTGCGCAAGAAACGCTCATCCGCTTGCGGGTCACCGTTCACTTCACCACCGTTCTCAAACAGCTCACACCAGTCACCAGTCCCAGTCGCTGGTCTTTGGGTGCGACTGTGTTTGAATCGCTGTAAAGATAACCTGAAACTTTGATTATCAGAATCCTCCTTTCACTATGTATTGACTAATATTCTTTCAGTCTTTTTGTCATTTCGGCTGTAAAAGTCATGCCTTGATGATGAATGAAGATCATTACAGTAGTGTTTCTCGATACTTCACCACTTTGCACATACATATTTATGATGCTTCGAATTCTCTTATTGCTCGACTCTTTTCATCCGTCATTAATCGAAGTTCACAACGAACCCGAACTTTTCATTCATTTGAATGATCATATTAAGGATCCTGCATGACGACGAACACAAGTTCTCAGAACTTCAAGGGAATCCACTGAACAAGCATCAGACATGCACGATTGGATAGAGGGAAGCAGGGTGGGAGATATCCCAGTGGGTCATAGATTGACGGACACACAAGAGTACAGTAACGAACTGGTCCTGAAGTTCCTGGAGAATCCTATACACATGTAGGTATTTGTAGCCAGGACAGCCTAACTTATTCAAGCATGGAAACTGCAGACATGTTCCTGAGATTGAGATACTATATATCTGAACGGTGCCACGTGTATTGGCGTTATATGCTTAGAAGATTTTCTGTCACTAACAGTATTGAATTAAAAAGTATCTTCAGTGCTTCCACCTTTGACACAAATGCGCCCACTTGTTGGACATAGAGAAAGTTCCTTCTTACCTGTTAAACCACCTGGGCCCCTAGATTAGCGGTGGGTTAACCCACCTCTAATGAATTTAGTCACGATTTCAGAAAATCAGAGGGAGGTGAGTTTACCCACTAGTGTTGCGGACAACTGTCACGATTTTATTTGTTGCTTAGTGATCTTCAGCTATGGTTCAAAACGTTCTGTTTGAGACCTAAAATTTGAACCATCCCTGACTCAAAACGGATGTCTGAAGTGGACAATGTGACACAGAAAAAAATTCAGCATCTACAACAGAATCTCAGAAATATTCTCTTTTTTGAATTTCAGAATATTTTAATATCAAACTATTTCGTTAGTGTGATGAGGTGAATTTTATATAAGAACAATGTTTACCTGAAAAGTAAAAACTCGAGGAAAACTGATAGCCAAACGTATGACGCCGAGAGGCGAGGACACCACCGGTCTGGAATATGCGGCACCGGAAAATAATTTCCGTCATGCTGGATTTTATTTTCCGGTAGCGGAAGATGTTTCCGGCAGCCGTCCTTTCCCGCACCCCGTCAACCTTCCCGCACCCCGCCATCTTTCACTTTCTTTTTTTTTTCCCTTCTCCCGCTGAGTACCTTCCTCCTCCCTTTCTTCCAGCCTTCCTCCGCCCTTCCTCCTCCGCCCTTCCTCCTCCCCTTCTTCCAGCCTTCCTCTGCCCTTCTTCTCACCCATCTCAGATCTGGGACACAGATATTTTTGATTTTTTTTCACTCTTCAGTCTAAGACTTGGTTATTTCCAAGTGTCTTAGTCATTCTGTTTTCAGTTTCATATTTTTAGTTTTATTTTCAGATAATTATAGCTGTAGTTTTTTTTAGGATTGTTTTTGTTTTGTATTCTTCCTATTCTGATTTGGAAAATTCTTGTGGTTATATTTTTATTTTTTACTTAGTCTAGATTATTATAATTTTATTTCAATATTTTTTATATTTTTGAGGTGATTTGAGAGTATCTAAGTGACGAGGACTGGACCTCTTGACGGATAGGTTCATTTTACTTGTCAAGTTTTAAGTTCATGCCTCCTAGGATACATCTACCACGACCGGACAATAGACATAGACCTAGAGGATGTGGAGGTCCTTGGAGGGTTGATTAGGGTCCTAGAGTCGTTGCTTCCGCGGTATGTACAACTGATACAACTTTTAGGACCTAGTGCAGGGCATGCTGCGGTTATAACTTTCTGTTTGTGACTGCTCGGATCGTTATTAATCAAATGATCAGAGAGACAGAGGTTCGAAACCAGATTCTAGATGTAATTCCAGAGGAGGGTGATATGGATTTACTTGTTCCAAAGATGGATGATGAGTTTGTGGCTGATCTAGATGTTTTGAATGCGTTGGATATTCAGATATGGTCGTCTTTCCATCTCTTTCGAGCAAGCTGAAGTATGCTTGTAAATCTGTGAATGCATGCGCATTATATCTTTCTTATTTGAATTGACATATTTTAGGTGACAGATGACGTGTTGGATTCTCGAATCCCATTAGATCCAATAGTAGATTCTCATATCCCCAGTGGTGTGGATGATCATGAACCACATGAGAGAGACATGAGAAAAGTTGACATACTTGTCAAGGATCTCCCGAGGGTTGGATTTGTATCTTTATCTCGATTGAGAGAATTCTTTCAGGACTTCAAGGTGAAGTGTCCCACCCAAGATGTGACAAGCTCTTGTTACCTCCAACAATCAAGGCTTTCCATCAGACTTGGAAGTTGAAGTTGAATTGTGAGTGTCAGCACAAGTGTGTCTTGTTGTCCACGGAGATAGAGTTGTATTATGAGATCCTCGATGTTTTGTGTCATATGTATCATTCTGCACTATGTGCGCGATTGAGATATACACAATTGGATCCAATCTGTCGAGAGGTCGGTCTATAGCTTATAGGACGAAAGCACTTTTATGGATTTCAGAGCGGAAGGAGACGACGGATTGGATGGATTCAAGCAACGCTCGACCGATGGATGGTCAAGTAAGAGGAGCTGTAGTCAGAAATACTCGCACGGCATTTTTCAGACTTGAACCATGTACCCATGGGAGGTGAGTGTGTTCACATTCAGCTAAGTCACTTGTTTATTACTCATGTTGTGATATCATGTGCATAAGTATTCTTACTCAGAATGTCCTAAATATTTTATTTTGAATTTGACTTGTATGTCTTAGAAAACTTTGTTGTGTATGCCGATCTCCGTTACGACTCCACCCGAAATGACTACAATGACACTTGTGCATTCATTGATGCTTCTGAAGGTCGTGTCATTGAGATGATGAATATGACTTGAGTCGAGGTAGGAAGATGCATGGTTGATCGAGGATGCGGCATTTGAGATCGAGATCCAGCGATTGGTAGCTCGCGGTATTGTTCATGACGAGGTTGTCCATGATGACAAGACATCGGTGGATGTTATATTGTGCCGACACGACATCGTGAGCCAGAAAGATCTATGGCACAAGTGCAAGAACATGATCAAGAAGTTCTTAGTAGAGGTGCAGACCAAGAAACGTCCTCCCGGTGGTGTTGATGAAGTTGAGGTGATTGCAGACCTTGAGCTCCTTACAAAGAGACAACTGGAAGGATGGCTTCGATCTCAAGGAGCTTCGACTATGAGAAATAAACCCATGTTGGTTCAGCGAGTGGCTAGGATACGAGATCTTCGAGATAGTGAGGTCGTCGGTTCTCGATGATATATGTATCCAGAGCTGATAACTCACGGTATTGCAGACAAGCTGAAGGGATGGATTACACTTGTTGTCAGCTGAATGCGAGAAGAACAGTCATGGTTGGTGGTCGTTATCCTACTGAGGAAGCTATAACTGATAATTTGATTGTTTCTGCACAGGTGACGAACACAAGTACCAAAGTACCAGTTAGCAACATTTTTCATTGTTGAATATTCAACATACTACATAAATGTTTTCATCCTATATAACGTGTTATTTTTTCATATGATTAAAATATTAACTCCAAACTTGCTTTTCATTTTCCATTGTAGAATTTTCAACATACTACATAAATGTTTCCATCCTATATAACTTGTTATTTTTTCATAACATAAAAGTATTAACTCCTAACTTGCTTTTCATTTTTCATTGTTGAATTTTCAACATACTACATAAATGTTTTCATCCTATATAACTTGTACCTTTTTCATATTTTTTCATGACTTCATATTTTTTCAGGTTGGAGAATCCGTGGAACAGTAGCTAATCTTCGGATAGAAGACAACACGCCCACACGACGTTCCGACGATTTCAAGAAATATAAGTTTGGCAATGCACTGTATTTTGTTAGGAAGCAGGACTGATTTGTGACCCGATTGCCCACGGCTCTGCAGTCACGTGAACCAGTTACACCGGAATTCATCAGATGCCAAAGCATCCTCTTACATCCTGGAGGCATATCACCATCCAAGCATAATTACAAAAGTCAAGAAATGCAGTATTTTCCCCGAGGGTTTGCAAGGCTTGGGTTGTGTACGGGTTATATAACAGTTACTTTTGAGAGCTCTTCCTTTCTAGTTACGGATCTAGAGATAAGTTCACTTCGTGGTTATTTCCATGTTTCGAAGAGAACATCACTGTATATTCGTCGATTCCACCTAGCCACCAGACCATAGATTGTTTATTAGTATGTCTGCTTCAGGAGTTCAGCTCGAGTTGACTGGTTCCTCATCCGCAGTCGAATATTCACTCTCATGTCTCAGTCCCACTCCAGATCCCGTTTCCTGAGCTAACGTTTTCTCGTCAGAGTCAGTTCTGGTAATAACAAGCTTGCTTCTGCACAGCAGGTTTTAATAAAGTGTTGCTGTCTATATTTCATCTTGTCTCTCGGAGTTTGCGTTGACTTGAAAATTGCTAACGGTGAGGAAAACATTCGACACATTAGGAAGGGTCTGCATGTATATTACCTGCTCTACGAGTGACCAAAGTGGATAATATGTGGACTCAGGTCTTCAACATGTGCTACGACATATCTCAACCAGAAATAGCTATGGCCGTGAACTCTCCCAAAAAAGTGCCGGGTCGTGAACTCTTCCGAAAATGTGCACAGTTCCTGAACGGACAATATGTCATCATTTAGTTTACAAGTCCTGTTCTATCAGAAGACTGTTTAGTTCTATTCTATCAGAAGATAATAATGTTCCCAAGCAGAAACAGATACCCCACCAATAACTTCTCCTCCTTCGCTGCCGTGCAGAACAATTTGCGGTAGACTCATGTGCCACGGCTATGCTGAAAAGGAGACAAAAGAACTCATGACATGCTACAGAGATTTGAACCCTTGGAAGCCCCCATCTGGGCATAGCATTTAGTAGGAGCTGATTCAACAGCTCCTAGACCCGCTATTCAGGATGCATCATATATGCAGCAAAGAAAAAAATACAAAGACAGAGATATGAAAATCGAAATGTATATCAGACAACAAAAACAGAAAAATTAGTTCTGAAAAACCGACAAAAGCTTCACTGTGATCATGAAACTCTAATTTTACTGCAGCTTCAAGGAGTTCAGGCAACTGCTTCTGTTCCACATAACCAAGAAGAAAAGAAAGCTCTATGTAAATGACGAAACGTTTCTTTTTGGAAGTTTCCTTAGGCAGAAATGCAAGCTATCAACTCACTCTTAAAGTCCTATAGGTGTGCACCTCCATCTGAGATAACAAAAGTCACCACAGCTGCACTATAATCAGAAAAACCTTCTCGCAGTTCTTGATTCATGAAAGTTAGAGGACTGTTACCAAGACAGTCGTCCGAGACTATCCAAACATCTTTCAACTCATCATCAGTCATCACCCTCCGTCTCTTCATCGTATGTGACATGGAACCTATCTAAACCCAGAAAGAAGATAGCACTCACAGTGCACCCCCTAATAGAGAACACGAGTTTCCAATCTATCAAAAACTAACCAGAAAACTGAAATGAGAATCGAAAAGAACCGAGAAAAACCACTGAAGTGAGAACTGAGAACCTCAAAGAATAGACACAAACTTCGAACGAAAGTCCTCCGGAGCGATGACGGCGTGACAACAATGACGAAACCACAGCGATGGCCGGGAGAAGAGCAGCAAAAACCTCGAGCTTGAACCTGAAAGAACCGTTAGAAAAATCACTGAACTGAGAACTGAGAACCTCAAAGAATCGACACAAGCTCCGATCGTAAGTCCTGCGGAGCGATGACGACGTCACAGCAATGGCGAGCCGCAGCGATAGCCGGGAGAAGAGCACCAAAAACCTCGAGCCTGAACCGAGAAAAACTACTGAACTGACAACTGAGAACCTCAAAGAATCGACACAAACTCCAATCGAAAGTCCTGCGGAGCGATGGCGACGCCACAGCAATGACGAAGCCTCAGCGATGGTCGGGAGAAGAGCACCAAAAACCTTGAGCCTGAACCTGCAACGCACGTCCACAACCTGAACCTGCAATGCACCAAAAACGTCGATCGAAAATCCTGCCAAGCGATGACGTAGTCGCAGCGAGGAAGCGAGGAAGCGAACGATGGCAAAGTCACAACGAGGAAGCGAGGAAGCGAGCGAACGATGGCAAAGCCACAACGAGGAAGCGAGGAAGCGAGCGACGACGAAAAGAACCCTAAACCCCGCGGCGCGCTCAGGCGAGAAAAAAATTTCCGGTAGAAGGCAGTCGGTCACTGTTCGACACAGCTTGGCTGTAAGCGGCAAAATTCACATAAGCAGGGTGCCAGTAAACTCCTTTTATAGGGGCAGTGGTGGTTTAATGACGTAAGTATTTATATGCGAATGGGAATGACTGTCCATGATATTCTCCCAACGGGCACATGCTTAACTGTTAAGATTCCTAGAGAAGTGGAAACACGCAAAACGACTCTGTTCTGAGGGGAAATGTTAAGCGCGTCTAAGAGCAAGACTTGTCCATTACCTTAATCATTTCCTCGAGGAAACTGCATTCGTACTCTTATCGAGTTCAAGTCTATCACGACAAAGACTCCGCCGGCAAAAGACTACGTGACCGAGTGAAGGAAGGGTATAGTCTTCAAATGCATCGGGTACTTCTATGGAACAGTTGTACTGACCTAAGAAATCCCAAAAAAGGAATGGCTATGAGAAGGCCGCTCCGCCTCAAAGTTGAACACTGAATTTTGCCGTTTCACCATTTCATGTGCAAGTAGTTGGAGTCTAGACGTACGTAGATGACTTTCCCGTTTACAAACTCTACAACTGCACGCTTTTAGTACACAGGAAACACGAAAATGAAGATCCGCACCATCAACCATATTTTTATCATGGTCAAAGCAACTTCCTTGAGTAGACCGTAAGTCCCTGTTTGCGTCTTTTCTTTTGGAGGTGATGACTCCATGACCTACAACAGAGAGACAACAACGTAGAAAGCTATAGCCTAAGGATGACATCTGACTGACCTTCTTGGTCCTTCACTAAGAATCTACTCAGGAAGCAGAATGTTCTCTACATTCTCTCGGTGAAGAAAGTGGAATTATAAACACATGAGTATCCGACCCCTCACGTGCACCTCCCAGGGCAAAAGTTTCTTCCTACGCATGCAAGTACCTGCTGAGTAACCGCACATGTCAGGAACTATGTAGTTGCCAGTTATGTCCAGACTCCAGACCAAGGAGCTCTTTTGGCCGCTCCGAACAACGGAGACCATTCGAGCATAAAGATTACGCCGAATACTATACTTAGTACGAGGAAGACAAACATGATATAAATCGGTCCAAGAAAAGTGGGAATATCAAGCCTAGCGTTTATAAATGATAATTTGCCTCTAGACAGATTGAGTCAGCTGCCGGCCAGCAACACCGCTGAAGCTCAACGTCTCAGGCTGGACTTCAAACAGAAGCGTGAGATCTATGGTCACTTCAGCTTGACAGTAATTAATACACATATATACATATATATATATATCTCATGTTGACTGTCGCATGTACGTGTCCTTGAATTCTTCAGACAAATCTAATGCTTAAGTTGATGTTATTGGCAACGTCGAGTGAGTACAGTGGTGGCTGCTCAGCTGCAGCCACACGATCCTGCATAGAAAAGGAGCCAAAAAGAGCAATTCTACCAGCAGGTCCGTGGTGAGATATGTAGGTAGATGGCAGAGATGGTTCGAGTTCACAAAAGTTACCGGGCGGGACTGTAACCTACCGTGGATATAGTCATGCGTGGCTTGGAAAGTTACTCTGCAGTCACGCATAGATAAGCGGTGTTGGGGAAATTGTTGCATAACTTGAGATTGTCTTGATCGATTTGAAGTTCGCCCGACCCGACTGGACGCTGAAGTCTGGTTCTGCAAGCCTGCTGGAGTTACCGCCTTGAGGTGCTCTGAGACGATTTGGAAAGGAAAGCAAGGTAGACCCTGCTCATGAAGCGCCATAACGTGATGACAACCCATGATATGGACCGAATCTGGAGGATGTGAGGAAGCTATGGAAAGCTTCCCTCATATGAAGCGCGACGCAGCTTCCCTCACATCCTAGAGATTCACCTCTTGTAGCACTGAGGATCTTGGATTTAAGTTCCATAGGTTTGGAACGAGTGAACACGCGACGCAATGTGTAGCCGACGGATGGAAAGACCCCATCAAGCCTTAAAGGGGAAGAAGGACCCGAAGGGCCAAGCAACCAATGACCCCGAAGGGAAGAACAACACCGGGGCTAAGCCCCGGGTTTAGAACTGAGGATGTGCTTGGTGGTACCATACTTGGTACGTAGCATGTCCAATACTCGTCATAAATCAGAGTGGCGCAGCGGAAGCGTGGTGGGCCCATAACCCACAGGTCCGAGGATCGAAACCTCGCTCTGATATCAGAGACAAGCTTCCCTTACATTTTTCCTTGCCTTTACTAAGGTTCTCATGGGGCATCACTCATTTTATAAAGCGTATACTCCTCAGTTCTCTCCAGCAGGAAGTTACTTGATATGAGAGTAAAAACACAGAACAAAACATATAATTTCGATCGTCCATGCATCACTATGCATAATGTCCTTTCCTCCTATGCATTCTGGATGAACTTTTGTGAAATCTTGCTCCGCTTATTGTTACGGGGAAATATATAAATATATAATATATAACAAGTGAATAAAAATAATAAAAATATTTTATAACTATTATTTGTTAACTCGTGTTTCCAAACACGAGATAAACCATAAGTCTTGACTCAACTGTCGTATTTTAGAAAATACATCTTGGGAAAGTTGTACTCGTTAATACATTAATTTAGTCAGAGTTTAATTTAATGTCTAACTTTTCTTGCAGGACCTTTACGTACCCTTACTCTTGGTAAATGTACCCTTACTCTTGGATATTTACCTCCTCCATCTTTTGATGGAGGAGGTGAATATGCAGGTGCTCTAAATAATACGTATATCTCCACAAGCTCTTTACTTAAAGCCCAGGAGCTAGACAATGAACATTATTTGGTGGCATAACCGCACGAACAATCCTTAAAGAGATAAGAATGTTCACAGTTTGACGGATCGAATGGGGAGATCATGAAAGAGTGACAACAAAACATAGAATGTACACCGCATAATGCTCTTGAACCTTGATTACAACCATGTTTGTGACATTTAGCAGAATATAATTCCATAACCAGCATTGATGTTTTTCTTAGCATATAATGTTCCCAGTATGTTCTCTTCTAGAAAACATTAGACGATAACAACAACCAAGTACTCGCTAAACGAAACAGGAACTCAAAATAACTTTTGGAGTTTCAAGCACGACTCAGAAGTAAATAATGTTAATTTTTATAAATTCTGCAGTTATTTTTGTGCATAAATCTCAAAATCTGTTTGATTCTCGAAAGAAGGTATTTTTCACGTGGAAACTCCAGTTTCGAACTGACTTCGATGACACATATGATAACTTTGAGAAATATCGGCATCTAGTCGAATTCTACAATTAACATTATTTTTTGGATTCAATAGTTTTAATTTATCATCATCTATATAACTATTTTTACTACTTGGACAAAACTATAACTCATAGCTTGATTGCCAAATGATGAATTGAAATACGAATGTGTTCCGTTGCTAACCAAGCAAATTCACGCACATGCATAAAATAATCCACAAGAAAACTTCATTCTATCACTTATCCAAAACTATTGTGGATAATTGTGGATATACATCAACTAGACACAATTTATCTTGAAGTGGCCCATGAGGCGAAATCTCCAAATCGTACAAGTACGTAACTCATATTCATCATAATATATATAAAGTAATCAGAATACATTTTTTAATAAACGTAAGGTCTATTTATCATTTTTTAACAAATACAATTACATAACTTGCAAGTTTTGAGTTAATGTGAACAACATTTCAATTACGTAATGAATGCCCATTAAAGAGGACATGCAAGAAAATTATGTAAAGTATTAGATAGAAAAGTCATGAAATCCATGGATTGTATCATCTTTTAAATGTACGTGCAACAAATCGGATGAAGATAAACTCATGAAAATCATGAATATCTCGACAAAATTCTACTACAGGTTTGAATCTCCATCGTTATAAGACTCATTTGATTCTTCACTGTTGATAGTATTGAGAAAATCATCTTCTTCAATTTTCTCTTCGGTTGATGTAAGGATTGTTCTTTTAACTTGTTCTGATCTCAATCTGCTTTTCCAAACAAAACAAGATTTGTGTTGTGATTACTTGTATAAACCAATTGATTGTAGTAAAAAGAAAACTAAAAGTTAAAATTTTAGTTTCAAAAATATCAATTTCTTGCTTGTAGAGAGTTGGTCTTCTCTTCCCACACAAAATTTCTATTTCTATAAAAAGTATTACCTTCTGTTGATGTAAGGATAAGACGACTATGTGTCGTACCTTTGGATTTAGATCTAACATGGTTCTTCTTTCTTGTCAAGAGTGATGATTTGCCACACTTTATAAAATCAAAACAATTTATCATCTTTTACCAAAACTTTGAGTAATTGGTTGAGTGATACACCTTTGATGTTAATAGTATGTTTTTGTAATATATTGTTAGTGGTTAATTTTTAATGTGATCTTATTACAATCCAAACACAATCTCACTTTCATACATAAATGAAAAATGATTGTAAATGATAATTATACTTATCACTCAAATCTTTGATTGCATTTTTGGAAGTCAAGATGATATTTTTCAGATCTTTTACATTCTTTAAAGTCTTTTTAGGTCTTGTGCAGAATGTTCAAATTGACCTCCATGGTGATTTTCAGTCGATCTAGAGCATCTTCCTAGGAGTTAGGAGGGTGCAGCCCATGAACTTCATGGACAACAATGATCAAATCAATTGTGCATGTTCATGGTTGCACTCTTCAAAATTTATCCAAGGATGTTCCAAATTGATTAAAAATTGCCATGTAAGGCAATTCGGACATTCTATACAAGACAGTCTTAAAGGACTTGTCACGTCAGTTAAGCACCCCGACTAGGTTGACCGAGTGTGTAGTGACTAGTCCCGGTAGGATCGTTAGTGTCGTTAGAGCGGATTCTTGGACTAACCCCACTAGAGGTATACTTCGCATGTAGGGCTTGTAGACCCCAGTTCTTCGAGTTGAGCCTTCAAGCTCCTGGCTATGGTGGATAGTCTTGGTGAGCGTAATCTAGATTCTCTTATGTACAGAGTGGATATGGTTCGACTTTATGTGTGTGTATTGCCGGATGGAATGGTGGAGTGAGTCCATATCTTTATTACTCAAAGAACTCAAGTCGTGAGGTCTGATTGAGAGCTCTCAGATCACAGATTTCTACAGGTGGTATCTCCGGAGTGTGCATATCGTTAGTATCTTCGATTTGCGAGTGCACACGTGCGCATAGTGATTCTTTTGGTTGTGTGCTTGATTGCTATCCGGATTAGTAGTGTGTGGATCTATTCTTGGTCAGATTTGTGGTGGGGTAGTACGGAAGCGCTGCTGAAATTTCTGGTGACAAGTTTTTGGGTCAATTTGGAGATCAGCAGTGTGTGTCAATGGGTGTTATGTAGACATTGGTCAGCAATTTCTGGTGTTGATGAGTGTAGTAGGTGCGCACTGAGAAGACAATTCCAACGCATCAAAAATCATCCGATTTGGTGAAAGATCGAGTGAGTTACAAGAGAAAGAAGGTTGCAAGTTGTCCAAAATTTGATGTAAACTCGTTCACACGTGTATCTTTGGTAGATTTTTGCCTTCTGGATTGGTTTGAAGTTGCTGTCTGGGATTTGTTGCATGTGCGTGTTTGGTCCCGAGTTGCTCCTCTACTCTAACCAGAGCGAAGCGGAGAGTGAGCAGACGTTTAGAGACTTCAAGGAGTAGAGGTGCGTGAGTGCGGAGGTGTGAGAGCAAAGGTGGTGTGGTGCCCACAAATTACAGGATTTACGATTTTTTGAAATTTTTGAAGTTAATAACTTGTCTATGTAATTGAAATAACTTTGTTAGGGGGAAGATGATCTTAAGTTCTTTTTGTAAGGAGAAGTCGATTTCTCAGAAGACGGAAGACGGACATCTTCCGAGAAGACGTCTTCTTGGTTGTGTCTTCCAGAAGGCGGAAGACGGATGTCTTCCAGAAGACAGAAGATGAAAGACAGTGACCACGACTGCACGGGCACCAACTACGCGTCACCTAGGCAAGAGATAGGTGTACCTACTAGGTAGCCACCATGGTAGTGGTAGATAGGTCAAGGTAGTCGAACCCCTAATCGCGCAGGGAAGATACGGAGGCGAGGCACATTAGCACGAAATCAGTCGACTGCTTCCCGCACCGAAGGCCAACTGCGCTTTGAAGGTCGATGCAATCGGGGTAGCAGATTGAGTCGTGGAAGCAAGGAAAGTGGAAGCAAGGAAAGTGGAACTGGGATCTCGTAGGATCGAATTAAGACAAGAGAGAGAGCGAGGTCGATTCTGTTGAACCAGAAGCACAGTCGAGCTGAAGGAATCCTTGTGGATTCAGGAAGCGAACATCGAGGGTTGATTAGAGAGGGTTCAAAGGAGGAGTAAGCATCGATTATAGCAACGGAGGAGCGCAACTCAAGATTGACAACAGAAGCAGGATCGTGGTGCTATATCGAAGATAGAATTGAAAGTTGGAAGCGCACGGAAGACTGACGATGCAACAAAAGCAACCGGAAGTAGTACTGAGGTTCTTCTCATGTTCTTTTTCTCTTCCCACCGCTTCACGTCTCTGATTTGATGTCCCCCGCGCTTCCCCGCTCGTTTGCAGGAAGCTCATCGATTGATTTCTCTACCCTGAATTTTCTTCTACAAAAATTGGGCGCGGAAGCGCTGTCCAATTTTCGACAGCCATCTTCCCACTTCTTCCCAAGTTGGAATCAAGCTTCCCCACTTCTCATTCTTAAATTTGATCACTTGACTATCAATTTTCCTACCCTACCACACCTTTGTTCTCGAACTCTTGGGCAAAAGACGCTTCTGAAGATCTGAGAATCTTCGGAAGACGCTTCTGAATGTCTAAACGTCTTCGGAAGACGACTGTGTTCAATTCGTATCAAGATTTTTGGATTGGGTTTTGTGTTGAGAGAAGCTTGGTACGAATCCTGAGTGACTTGATGAGTTGATTGTTGTTTCGAGAAGCTAGAAGTTGGGAATCAGGCCTGTGCCTCCCAATCTTCCGAGCTTCTCAAATCCACATCTTCTTAGAGAGACTAGAAGATTGGAAAGACTGGCAGAATATGCGAGAAGACGTGAGGATCCTTTACGGATCTCTCTGTCCAACCTATAGCAGCCTATTCCTTCTTCTTCCCGAACTTAGAAGAGAGTTGTCAGAAGCCTTGCTGGAAGAATCTGGAGAGAATGGGTCAGGGTCATGTCTTCCCGTCATGCAGCAAGCTTCTTCTGAGTGTGTATGAGAGATAAGGAGTCGAAAGAACAGAGTATGAATGTTTCATGTCTCTTGTGAGTCGGCATGTCGGAAGTCGAAGACAGGTGAGATCAATGATGTGAAGCCTGGCTGCGAAAAGTCTTCCGAGTACGTCAGTTAATCAGAAGCTGTCCAGGGAGTCTTCCTGGAGGTCACTGTCACTGTAGGAGCCCGCGATCATCTTCTAAACTTTTTGTGCACTCTGCTTCTCACATATCTTGTATCTTCTGTTATGAAGTAGGATGAAATGCAATGTGGGTTGTCTCTTGGGAATCCATGCGATGCCTTGCTTAGTTAGGATTGTTTAGATATAGCTCGGAAGACGAGAGCTACTTAGGAAGCACTGTTAGAATCTCAGAAGACGGAAAAGTTGTCTTCTAGAGGACTATATTCGACTTCTGAGAGTGGAAGCTAGACTGTGAGGACTTGAGAAGGATTGAGCCTTCGACTCACATCAAGTACGTGTGGCTTAGTGTAATAGAGACTCGAAGCATGTCGATGCATCCTCGAGGGTTGGTGGTGCCGGCAGCAGAGTTGGCAGAGGCCAAATCCTTCATCAAGGAGTTGGGTCTCGACTTCTTCTTGTGGGACTGGAACCTCATGGACCAGAGTCTTCTGGAGGAGGTTTGGACAGCACTGTCTCCTCGCAATCTTGTATCTGCGAAGGTAGGGGTCGCTCGTGAAAGACCATCTTCATGGACGACGGAGTGATGATGCAGAGCGATTCATAGGTCAGAATTCGAGAACCGAAGATACGAGCTCGAGAAGAAGATCTTATCTATGATCTCAAGGAAGTGGCATGTGTCTAGAAGCACGACTTGCCTCTTCTTGGAAGATAGACAGGAAAGAAATGGATGGAAGGTAGAAGCTTACCGGGAGCCGCGAAAGCGTCTTCTGGCGAAACTATTTCTTCACCTCTTTCTCAAGGAGAACGCACAGAAGACGAGATACCTTGGAGATCAAGACGTGGAGTTCCTAGAAGCCATCTGGGAGGGACTGCTCATCAACTGGGACGTCTTCTTCCACGCTTACGTTCAGACAGAGTTGGTGTATTTGGGCACCCCAGCAGGAGGACACCTCACTCCGTTCTTTTGTTATCTGTATATGTCCAAGGGGGACTTGACAGAAGATCAGTTGGCAAGGTATGGGCCAATAGAGAAGTGCGAGGAGAAGGAAGAAACCTCGGGAGAAGACGATCGAGCAGCAGCCGTAACTCCCCCTCTCACTTTAGTGCCTCAGACGAGACCGGACACTCATCAGAAGACACTTCAGGTGCGAGAAAGACGACTCCAGCAGTACGGAAGATGCGTCATCGTCGAGGAAGATGACACCTAGGAGTGTGCCTAGGAAGAGCGCCTCTTTCTCGATCATTCATTTCGGACCGAAGTCAGATTCTCAGGAGGAGACGCGGAGCACCAGAACTGCGCAGAAGACATCTTCTGCACCTACATGGTCTTCCAAAGACTCCAGAAGCCGAAGTATACGTTGACATTCGGATTGCGATTTGTGAAGCCTTGGTTTTTCGTTTTGTTAATTAATTGATTAGTTGTAAAGTAAATAAGAAGAATAGATGATAGAAGATAAACGATATGAGTAGAATAGTGTTAATTAGAAGTTTAGTGAAGAATCTCAGTTCTGGAGGAATTTATCGAATCTATGGAGACACTGAAAGATGATTTCCTCATAGATGAATTCCTCGGGCGAAGACCTTTCTAATGGTATGTTGTGCGAGGCAGTCGGAGACCGAATGACGAAGTTATAGCAGACTGAAGAATGTCAGTCGTCAAGAGGAAAACCCTAACTTCGGCACGTGCAGGAAAACCTATCGCGGGATATAAGCCAGGTAACAAGACATTTACTTTACTCTTTTACTATTCCCAGAGCGAGCGATAGCAGGGCGCATCGAGCCGCATTTTCCGAGCGCCGAAGTACATCAGTTACGGGCGAGGAAGCCAATTTGCGAGTGATTGGCGAGGAAGCCAAATTGCGAGGAAGAACTCAATTACGGGCGAGGAAGGAATTACAGTGAAGAATCCGTTTGTGACGAAGATCGTTGCAGTGATCCTAGGGATGCGAGGGATGCAGACGGCTAAGTCGCCGAGGCTCCGATCCTTTGAAGTGAATCGAGTGGCTCTCCGTCCCTATGAGAAGGAGCTTGAGGAAATGGGACTAGCATTCCTCTTACTTCCTTGGTGGGGGATGGTCTCCTCCAAAGTGGTGCACGAGTTGAAGGTCTGCAAGCAGCATCCGGCCGATGATCACTATGGACGACCATGTAACTGGACCGAAGCTCACTGGTCCGCTGTCTTGGGAACTGACGATGCAGGTCGAGAAGGTGATCTTCTGTTTGACACCACATCTGCCGCTGCTTCGTCCGAAGCAGTGAAGAACTTCCCGAATCTCTTCAGGGAGTTACCTCTAGGGAGGAACGACTACCGAACGAGTGATTACTGCGACCCGAAGAAGAGAGAAGTAGCCGATGCGATTATGACGATCTTCAGGCCACGAAGAACGACATACATGTCGAACTGGCAAATCAATTTCATCGAGTAGCTCTTCGCCGGACGAAGAGCACATTGGGCGAGGATCTTCCATCGACATGTGCTGAAGCTGTGGAATGCGAATGACTTAGCGTACATAGGACCATTTGTATCGGTGTTCTATATGGAGATGGGACTGCTGTCGGACGAACAGCAGACGAAGTTGGGTTTTACCGCAGCTGCCGAGGAAGATGAATTTCAGGTGGTACAGACTCCAGCACGAGATGTACAACTCGAGAGGTTCTTCGACGAAGTCGAGGCCGAAGGAGCACTAGCCGAAGTAGCAGTGGAGGCAACGAAGAAGAACGAGGCATCGACTTCAACACCAACTCCAGAGAAGGCAACCGAAGAGGTGACTCCGGCCGAAGACGAAGATGTAGTCGAGGTATCTCCTCCGATCCGCAGGAGTGGAAGGAAGAAGCCGTTGGAAGAGACGCCGAGATCCGTACAGAAGTCGCGGAAGAAGATGAAGATGACGAGGACAGTCCGCGCCGACGATGAACCAGCTGACGAAGAAATGATTGAGGAAGCTGAAGAAGGAGACACTCCTCGGACAGAGAAGAGCATGGACACCACACCGAAGACTACTCTTTCTCTATCGACGATAGGAGAGATTGAACAGCTTACTTCTTCGGCGAAGTACATCCAGGAGGTGGTCGCACCCTTGCTGTATAGCTTAGAAGAGAACCGAGGAACGTATGAGGAAGTTGTCGGTCGGAAGCTGAATCTCGCAGAGTTGGTGCAGACGATGCACTTCGGCCGAGGTAACTGGAAGGAGGAGAAAGAGAACTTACGAGCAGCTCTCATCATGGCACAGAAGGAGACCCAAGCAAAGGTCGAGGAATTGAAGAACGAGACCTCGGAGAAAGAGCTTCTTCTTCGACAGAAGTTGGATCAGGAGAGAGATCATGAGAAGGTACTTTCTCTAATGAAGAAGCAGCTGGATGAGATGCGCACTCAGAGAGATCGAGCTCAGGACGTGATTGCAGAAATGACCAAGGAGAACGAGGACTCGAGGAGGCGATTGACTAAGGCCGAGGAGCTGAGCGCTCAACTTCGGAGTAGGGTCGAACCTGTACTGAATAACTACTTCGCCGTTGAGATGGACGCCGAAGAGGCGGGATTTCTTCGCCAGGTTAGAGAGGAGTTCTTAGCTGCAAATGCGGAGGGTACTTCAGCTAGGAACCGGGTAGCTAGGCTAGGCCAGCGAGTAATTAGGGAACTTAGGGAGGTTAGAGCAACCGTAGAGTTCTCAGTTTGTGAGATAGGTAGAGAGCTAGCGGTAGAAAGCGGTGTCGTTCCTGGTGTCGTTTCGGACACAGGACCTTCATCCGACGGGCCAGAAGTACTCCCGACTTCTTAGGAAGAAGATCCGTCATCTTCGGGAAAATCTGTATATAAGAGTTGTGTTGTTCGTATTCAGGACCTCTATGTGTTTTATCATTTTTGAGTTTTTCTATTTCCTGAGTTTGCGGAGCCATTGAGTGTTTTGTGTTCTTCGGGGATTTACCTACGAAGTATCGTAGTTTGCTGTGGTAGGAATTAGTCTGAGTGCCGAAGGATTTGCTGTCGACATTTGAAATCAGAGTAGAACGTTTACGGCGAGGACTGAGAATAGACCAGCATCTGCGGAGTTAGTTTCCTGCGAAGACGTTTTTGGACGAAGCTGACTTCGGAAGAAGTTGTTCTTTGGTGGAACACTTAGGAAGGAGTTCAGTCTGGTACTTCGGCGGAAGAAGAGTCTTCTTCGCCAGAGTTTTCCGAGAGCAGTAGTAGAGAAAGTAACTTAGTGTGAAGATACTTAGCGTTTATGGTGTTAGACGCTACCTAGTAGCACTTCAGCAGTACTTCCTCGTGTGACATTTCCGTCCGTGGCTCTGTTTCTCTGTTGTTCACCTGTTTCTTGAGGTCCCTGACCTATTCAGTACCTGTTATGTTTGTTTGTCAGGATTATCAACTCTGTCTTGTTGGATAGACCTGAGTTTGATCTCTACCGGGACTGATTTCTGCCCGTGAGAATAAAAGACAACTATAAAGAATCACCTTTGTCACGTGTTTACTACTTTTGGATGATCTTTACTTGCATCTCTGTGGGTTCGATCCTTAAATTACTACTTTCGAGCATCTTTTGGTTTTCTTGTGTGTTACACGACTCGAGGAAGTGCAGCGAAGAGAACCGCTCCTGCAGTGGGAAGAGATCTTCCATCTCAGAAGATAAGAAGAGTAGCATCTTCCCGCACGCAGAAGCAGAAGACCACAGTGGTGGAAGAAACATCTTCGCTCTGGAAGACAAGGAAGACAACTCCGATCGGATTGTGGAGATGAACCTGTCTTTTGCGAGAAGAAGGTTGGAGAAATTTAGCGCCTTCTTCCATTCAGAGATCCAGCCATCCATGAAGTTGGTGAAGAAGCGCGCGATGGCTCAGGAGAAGCCACTGCGGTATGGATTCGGTCTACGCACCCTGATGCAGCAAGAAGATGTCCAGAAGAAGGTGGACACGCTGGAAGCCAACCTCCGCACCACGGAGAAGCTTGTAGCAAGGTACAAGACGAAAGTCGCCGCTTTTGTCAAGGAGTCAGCACAGTTGAGGAAGAGCAACCAGGAGTTGCAAGCACGTCTACAGCAGCGTGACCAGGAAGTTCTGCGGATCAAGGATAAGATCATTGTCCTCGCAGAAGAAAAGACGACATGAAAGGCATTGCGGGAAGCCGTAGAAGCTCAAGCTGCAACAAAGAAGACGCAACGGGAGGAAGCAGAAGCCCAAGCGAATGGACTTATGCCGCAGTCGGTGGAAGCACTTTGCAAGAGGTTCAACTTCACTACGGGTAGGAAGCTTCTCACCCTAGCTAGAGAGTGGGATGACGATTCCACTGCAATGTTAGTGGAGTGCAAGAATAGCATGTTCCGCTACCTAGATCGGCAGATTGAAGATTTGAAGACGCTTTACGGTATTCTCTCGATCCCACGACCAGCAGCTACATCTTCCCATGCTCCAGGACCAGCGATCGAGACAGATTCGGAGAAGGAGGAGTTCGACCTTGCTGTCCACTTGGTAGTGACAGCACTGGAAGCCGAGAAGATCACAAAAGAAGCCTCAGAAGACAAGGTGTCTTCTGGAAGATGGGAAGTAGAGTTGTCTTCTCAGGTGTTTCGAGTGGAGGAGGTGACTTCCTCTGACCACTGCAAAGTCACCCTAGCTCCCAGCGTCGAACCAATGTCACAAAAGAGCGAGAAGCGCAAGTGGACTCAATTTCTCAGAAGACGCTTCCATCTTCTAAAGCCGTCCCAGAAGAGGAAGCCACCTCAGTCACACCCGAGGTACCAGCAGGGCTTCCCACTTTATCAGAGGCCAAATTGGAGTTCAAGTAGGAACCGATCAGAAGAAGATCACACCCAGCAAATTAGAGTAGACAGCAAGTTAGGAAGACAGTTGACTTGTTAATTTTGATAGGCAGCGAAGTTTACTATCTTGGGAGAGGCAACTCCCCTTGTAATTTTAGATGACTGCTCATGTGGCAGAGTTGGCAGCACGCTTTGCCCTCTACACTATCTCTCCGATCCTTTCTCACTTCCGTGGAAGAGGTCAGAGGAGACTCGGCGCTTCAGGTGGCATGCCCTCCACATGATCCTATCGGTCCTCAGGGAGGGTTGCGACTCCTCACTCTCTTACTCTCGCTTGGATCACAGACGACCGCTATGCCGTCCAGATGTCAAGACCTCGGTAAAAGCAGAACATGTAGTCTTGAAACTGAATGTACCGAAAACTTATGGTTCGATCAGTATAAGAGAAGTTAACGATGGCCAGGACTGAGGCACTATTCATAAGCTCCTTAGTGGAGGTGACCTTCCTGACTATATGTTAGAACTATAAGAAAGTAAGTTTTCAAACTGAGAAGGGAGTCCACTGCATGTGAGGTGGTGGTCTTCTGACAGCGCCCCATTTCTCTTGGCTACGAGTGAGGATTGGAGAGGAACTCTCTCTTACGACTCAAGTGCAGAAGTATAAAGTAGAACACAGAGTAGGATTTCAGACACACATGTGAGAGACATATTTTATTGTACTGAGGGTCACACATCTTCGTACAGTACACACATTACGTCCACTGCTAGAGACATACGAATAGAATTGGATTACACAGGAGGGGTCTGCATTCTCGCTTCCAGCTGTGGATCGAAGATGTAGATAGAGATAATAGACAGCCTAGAGCAAGAAATGGCATCATCGTGCAGTCTTGTTTCTAAACTGGTGTTTCGAGGAGTAGGAGCAGGAAGTAGAGGGAGTGAGCTTCCCAACACCAATGTACCTTCTTCTTGGGGAATTGATTTCAGATTTGAGTGCAGAAGCTTTGTCTGTGTCTTCTGGGCAGTGGGTTTCCTCGAATTCACACCCAATTGTGCATGAGAAGCCTTCTTCTTGAGTGGCGGTGGTTGTTAGAAGCTGTGCAGAGTCGAAGTTTGTCTCATCCTGTGGAGCACTTAGGATCCACGTACGGACAGTCCTATGGGTAAACGATCCCAGATGACAGAGTAGTTGGAGCAACGATAGAAGAAGAAAGAAACCTTCTTCTCACAGCAGAAGACGACATCCTCGAGTAGAAGAAGACATCCTCGAGTACATGAACTTTGTTTGGACTTGGATTTGAATCGTTTGATACTGGTGAAGCTCTTTTTGTTAACAAAAAGATGTTTCTCTTGCTTTGATCTACTGATAGTTTTGGGTCTGGGTTGAGATTCAGGGACGCATTTTGGGAGTTTGGAAGCAGATTACAGACCGCTCTGATCTGTTTCTTAGTTTTGTGTTCTTAGAGAGAAAGAACTGGCAGTGTATGTACATTGGGAGTTGATATATATTGCGACGCTCATTTTCATGCTTGTTTCTCTCTTTCTTGTCTCTATTCAGCACACTACATCGCGACACTCAAATCCGACTCTCGACAGCTGAAATATTATCGATTTCCGGTCGTAAGTGATCGAACTTGCAAAAACTTCTCCTTATGGCTTAAAACCACGCACACCGCAAACAGATCTCTTGATCTGATATCTGTCTTCTCTGGTAGGTAGATCTAGCTACCCTGAACCCAACGAGACTCCAAACAAGTCGTTTGGAGTTCTCCTTGCAAAACCACGCAAGAAATTTGGTCGCAGGTTACAAAAAACTGATGTAAATCGACTTCATGCGGCTCAAACTCGCTCACCACACCCAAATAGACAATCCAATCCACACACAGTCTTCTCCTGTGCGTAGGTGAAGACTCCTTGATCACATAAGCACCAAGAATGAAGAGCTTGACTCACCGATCGCGAAGAACAATCCAATCTCAGGCCGTAGACGACGAATAACTGACGTATGCACTTCCTTGCAAGTCAATTTCACTCAGAACTCCAAAACCGCTTGAAAACTTCGTATCGTCTCAATTTCCTGAAGAACTCGGCATTCTGATCCCGATGGATCCAAGGACATCAAGTTTGGACTCTGGAACGGCTCGAACGGTCCAACTCTCTTTCGCAGATCATTGAAGCACTCCAAATCCTCTTCCTGCGTCTCAATTTCTCCCATAACACCTTCTTCGATCCGTCTCTTCACGAACCGTCTTAACCAACGCGTAGCTTGAACAGATTTGAACTCAATTACATCTTGCGCGCATGCATTGGACTTCTGATTCTCCAAACCATCCAGGGACAAGTTGCAGAAACAAGTTAACCCCTTAAGCTGCCCCTTTACATCAATGAGCTACCAGACCCCTTGAGTCCTTAGTATAGTGCCAGGAGCTGCAAATACCTAGTTAGCAATAGTAAACTAAGGCCTAGCTTGATTTTTCCTTCTTCCGAGTCTCATAACTTCTCCACTAGGCGTCCAAATGAAATAGACAAAGTGTCCATGGAAAGCTGACAACGAGCTCTACCCATCGATGTAATGAAAGTGAAGATCCGAAGTTGTGCAAAAAGTCCATAAGCTGGGACCTAGCTTGTTTATCTCATCTTTCGAGTCTCGTAACTTCTCCACTAAGCGTCCAAATGAAGTAGACAAAGTGTCCATGGAAAGCTGACAACGAGCTCTATCCATCGATGCGATGAAAGTGAAGATCAAAAGTTGTTCAAAAAATCTCATTTTTGATCTTATGAATGTCTTTGGAGCGATAATGATAAGTATCTCGAAAACAGATTTTCAGATAAGAGCCGGTCCACGACACGACATCCACCTCCTCTAAACTTGTGCATCCTTCGATATGCACCAAGAGATACCAACCAAGGAGTGAACAGGCACGCACCTCGTCTTGTCATCTACTTCTCATCGGAGTCAACTTCATCTTCAAGCTCCACTGCATAATCCTCATCCTCAAACTGAAACTCTTTCAAGATATCTAGATCAACCTCCTCATCTCTCTTTTTGAAAATCTTGACACGTTTATCTACCACTGGTACCTTTAAGCTCGTTCCGTCCAACTCTTGTAGGGCGTAAGTTGCATTCTCTTGAACCTTCTTCATCACATACGGACCAAACCATTGCCTGGAAAACTTTCGCAGTGCACTATGCTGGTTGTCTAGACTGTTGTCATAGACTAACACCCAATCACCTTCCTTGATTTCTCTAGGTCTTAAACGATATCGCTGATCAAACCTGACCTTGTTCTTCAACCGTACTTCTCGTAGCCTATCCAAAGCAACTTGGATATCCTCAGGTCTTCTCTCTAAATATCTAACTCGAGTAGCAAGAAGTTCTTCTCTTGTCAGATTGTCCTCCCACAGTCACACATTCTATGTCAGAATGTGTTCTTCAACCGGCATGATAGGTTTCTGATCTGTGATGAGCTCCACTAGCATGTAACTTGTTATCGAGTTGTGCGTTGTTCGATCTACCCATAACGCAAATGATAAGAGTCAAGGCCACTCGTGCACTCTTCCGTTGCAGACCTTCATCAAAGCCTTCACAATGGGCGGATGACCACGTTCACATTCCCTTCGGGGTTGTAAGCAGTTGTCAGTGACAACCTCACCTCACATCTTGCAAAGAATTCACGAGCCTCATGTGCATCTAACGCTCTTTGATATGCAATAATCTTTCCCACACATCCATATCGACAAACAACCTCTTCCAAGAGAAATCTACATACCCCTTCAGTTGTCTTTGTCAGAAGCGTCTTATCCTCAACTTGATTTGAAAGATCTTCTCTAGCAAGTACCAAGTATCTCATCTGTTACAATCCAACTGGTATAGTCACCAAGTCTACAACCCACTTGAAGTGGATTGTCAACGGGTAAGTCGGGTATAATCCATCTCGATGTCGGATGTTTCGAATACATGACATGTCAAACAAGACTCCACAAAAGATACGACATCCCTGTACATAATTTTTCCACCAATACCGCTCTTTCATCTTCGTAAAAGTGACCCAAATCTCTCGCTGTTCAGTCCAAATACTCTCATGAAATGCCCTGAGCAACTTCTGCTGATCTTTCTTGTCGCAAATCACTCGTAGCGGTATCCCACATTTCTACTTCGGTCGCTTCCAAAGAAACCCATCATGAAACATGAAGTTGTAGGTCTTCCTTCGAACTCTCCAAAACCTCTCATCCGTCCAACCTGTTTGCTTAATCATCGTACTAAGGTACCTCTCGATGTCAAGCAAATCATCATCATACAACCCTTCAACAAACAACTCATCTTCCCTTCCTGTCTGTGCAATTGAATGAAACTTTGCACCCACGTCGTCAATATCTTCAACCATCTCATCCTCCATCGTATCGAGCTGGAGATAACATATCTACCATCGGATTATCCTTCCTTGCAATATGTCTAAACTCCGGGTTCAATGACTAGATATATGCGATCTATCGTAACATCGCAATATCGGGAGTTGAATAATTCATGATCATTCCTAACAATGACAAACAATCGGTTTCAACCACCACTGCTGCTCCAATCAAATACTCTTTCTTGGTATTCATGACTGAAATAATATCTCATAGTTCTTTCTTCACTTGCGGTTATGCACATTGATGAGCGCTTAACACACCGCAAATCTATCTCCGTCCTCATCATCCTGTCCTACTGCCCATCCGATTGCAATCGAACTAGTATCTACAATAAGAACCACCGGCCTAGCACTCTTATAATCAATCCTTCTCAAAATTGGAGGAGATGACGATAAGGACTTCAGCTTCCGTACCACATCGGTATGCTCTTCCTCCCATATGAACTTATGACCCTTGCGTAACAACCCATATAATGGATCCGTCACATGCGCATAATGAGGAATCCAAATGTGATAGAATACACAAGCACCCAAAAACCTTCTTATTTTTGTCAAAGAGTTGCAAACCTCCTTCATCCTTCCAATCGCATCTACTTTGTTCCGTTGGAACTGATCATATCTTGAGTAAAGATCATTGAGTAAATTGTTCTTCCTGCAAACGCTTCAGCAAACTCATCCACAATCAATCCCACCTCAGCGTTTCTGATTGTTACTGCGTTCACCGGTTGCATGTCTTGGATGAACCACAGCGACCCGTTCTTCTTAGGCATTGTAAACCATCTACTCGAATAGGGTACAAACGACAGCTCCAAGATCTTCATCCGCATCTTCTCTTTCAACAACTCCACCAATTTAGGCAAGTGAGTCCACGGTACTAGAATTGGTCTCAGGTTTCACGGTACTAGCGGTACTGTGAAGATAATCATCGGGATAACATGTATGGGTCTACACACCCAATCTCATGTGGCTCAAAGGTAAATGCTTTCTCATGTCGTGAAAGCATCTCCTTGAAGCACATCCTCTCTTCTGGTAGAAGAGACTCATCAGACCCAATCTTCAGCTCTTCAAGAGTCTCATCCGTGAACTTATGTCCTATCACTGCATGATCTCTCAAACTCTTCTCCCTTGAAGCTCGATCCATCTGTTGGTTAGTGTCATCCGACCAAAGTAAGGGTTACCGTCTCGAAAGAAAATCTGACGGTCATACCTTCACCTCTCGTGATGTTATCTTCGATGAGTCTTCTCTGACTCTCTCTCCCACATCCGTCCCCTCTGCTGATCTCCCACTCACTCAAGCGTCTCCTGAGACCGACGTCCATTTTTATCATACTATGCCCGCCCCTTCTGCTGGCCCAGCTTATGTCCCGTCCGTCTCTCCCGGTTTTCTTTCAGTGGGAGTTCCTTTGCCATCTCCTGCCGGTCCAGCTCCAACCCCATCCGTTGGTCTTGGATCTGGAGGAGGAGTCTCTAGCAGTCATGGCCCTGACGGAGGAGTCACCAGCAGTACACAATCCAGTGGGAGCAGTCGCCCTCCACGTTTTCACTCCTCAAGCCATCACTCTCCCCCTGCAGAGAACTTGAGTCCGTGCCATCCTTACCTTCAGCGCACATCACCACGATCATCACGAGTTTCCGGTCCTACCCACAACGAGTCCTCCCTTCCTCCATTAGATTTCCCAGCACCGCCTCCATTGAGACGATCAGCTCGACATTCAGTTCCTCCACAACGGAACCCAGATGAAGGCTATGACCCTTCATCGCTGATCCCGAAGTCTCGGAAGAACACCAAGCGAGCATTGATGGTAACTCTCAAACCTGTGTCAATAGAATCTGTTTCCTACACAGAAGTAGTATCTTCTTCTGATGCCGATCAATGGAGAAGAGCAATAGAGGAAGAGTTAGATTCTCACGAATCTAACGGCACTTGGAAGCTCACCGACTTGTCACAAAGACACCGACCGATAACATATAAGTGGACCTTTAAGTTAAAACTTAATACCAATGGGTCCATTGCTCGTTATAAGATGAGACTAGTGGCTCGCGGTTTCACCCAGATCTACGGGTTGGATTACACAGAAACTTTTCCCTTGTAGTCAGTATTCAGTCGATACGTCTCATCCTTGCCATCTCAGTGCAGTATAATCTACATATACATCAAATGGATGTTAAAACTGCATTTCTGAATGGAACACTTAACGAAGAAATATACATGAGTGTTTCTGAAGGAGTGACTACATCAAAGCACAGTCAAGTATGCAAATTGCTTAAGACTCTCTACGGTCTTAAGCAATCATCAAGAGAATGGTACTTGATCATCGACTACTTCTTGCTTTCTCTTGGATTTGCTAAGTCCGGTGCAGACGAAAATGTTTACTACTTGCACCAGAAACAGCACTTCGTCATCCTTGTCCTCTACGTGGATGACACTGTGACTGCCAGTAGCAATAAGACTCTGCTATCTCATGTAAAAGGGAAACTGAGCTCACGGTTCAAAACTGACATCGGTCCAATCCATCATTGCCTTAGCATTGAGATCAATCGTGATCCATCCTTTGGCACTATCAGACTTAGTCAAACTTTGTATTTGACACAGAAACTATTTCAATTTGGCTTACAGGACTGCAAACTTGTAAGCACCCCTCTAGTTACAGGTGAGAAACTTTTCTCAGATGACTCTCCTGTCACTGAGGATGAAAAGAAGTTATGTAATAGTTATCCTTACCAGAGTGCAGCTGGCTCTATTAATTGGGCCGCAGTATGCACTCGTCCTGATTTGTCTTATCCCATTAGTGTACTCTCCTAGTTCATGAGTAGTCTTGGACCTAGACACATTGCCGCTATGAAGCGGATTTTCCGTTACATCAAGAGAACTTTGATTTGTACCTTGAGTATGCTCACTCACCTCAACCCTACTCTTTGTTCGGTTACTCCGATGCTGACTGGAGAGACATGCGGAGACAAGACGATCCACATCATATCGTTACTTCATCTACTCTGGAGGAGCCATCAGCTGGTCCTCTAAGAGACAGAAGTCAGTAACCCTGTCAAGTACAAAGGCAGAATATGTAGCTCTTAGCACGAGCTGTTCAGAGACAATCTGGTTACGTCAGCTCCTGACTGACATCGGATTGCATGACAAGGAGCCGACCGTACATATTGTGACAACCAAAGTGCTATGGCCCTTGTCGACACTAGCAAGTTCCACGACCGTACGAAGCACATCGACATCCGATATCACTTCATCAAAGATCACGTCGCTGGAAAAGTTATAGAAGTTAGATATTGTCCCACTGAGGACATGGTTGCAAATATTGTGACAAAGAGCTTACCAGCTCCCAAGTTGGACTATCTACTACCAAAGCTAGGAATGTTTTCTAGTTAAGTAATATTTTTATCCGAACTGTTACTGAGTGGGAGTGTTAGAATACAGTGTGAATACCCCTTGTGACAGTAATCAGTTCAAGTTATTAGGTGGTGACCTTTCGTAAGGTCACCAAGGCCAAGACCAAGAGTATATTATCCAGATCCCAAGACCATTGTACATTATTGAGTAATCTATTACTTGGTTCTGCCCACACTCTCTTGAGGAGCTCTCTCACACTCTCATATTGTCCTTATGTCGTGACTTAGAGTTTTGCCTTAGCCTATTCTACCAGTAATTCATTTCTAACATGTTGCCGATCAAATGATCAATTTAACAGTTATTGGGACCTAAACATCATGCATTCATGATTTTCTAGACCTCAAATTCTGGTCATGATGTGTAAGGACTAAAGGAAAAGAATTCCACCCTTTGATAATGTTCTTTTGTCCTTTTTCTTCTCATGAAATCAAGTCATGTCATACATTAGACAGTGAAAGTAAAGAGCTTGATTTAGACGCTTAAACTGATATATTTTAACTAAACCTCTTTATTTCAAATCTTTTATGATCTCTTGAGATTTTCTATGAGTCATTCTATGATTAAAGACTTCTTAAAAGAAACAAACAGTTGCATAGACTATTGCACTTAAAAGGTAGCAGACAATGGCATAAAACGTATCTGGTCCTCTTCGAATGGTCCTCTTCGAACTGTTCAGACGTATAAACTGTATATATGATTACAGATTATTCAATAATAATTTTCTTATCGATAGATCGGCAGATGAGTTGGTTGGGTCTCAGACCTCTAAACAAAAGATCTGGGGTTCAAACCCTCCTACTCCCAATGGTGCAAGAAATCGATCGGCAGATGAGTTGGTTGGGTCTCAGACCTCTAAACAAAAGATCTGGGGTTCAAACCCTCCTACTCCCAATGGTGCAAGAAATCGCTGTATGTGCAATCTGATCCGGGTACGTTGTGATTACCCACAAAAGACAATCTGATGCCCCTTGAAAAAATAAAGCGAACATGGTAACAACTTTACCTTTATACAGTATTAATAAATATCCATCTAAAATCAATCGTTACTTTCATAACAAGAATTTTATTTTCTTCTGTTTAGATCTCTTAACACGAGTGAACGATCTTACTGTGATAAGATTATATGGTTATATTTCATGTGACAGATCCTATCACTCTGAATGTTCCTCATACACAAGATGGACACACTGTTGCTTAGTGCCGGCTGTTCTGCGCGAAACTCCGGCACCTCCCACTGTCCTCGCGCGTAGAAACTTCACCGTCAACACTCCATTCTGATTTGAACTATGAACTTCCAGTGTCCCATCTTTGAAGAGGTAACCGGACTCCTCTCAACTCCCTCACTGAGTGAATAAGAACTAGTATGGTATTTATTCTCCTTGAACCCAAGTGGGTCAAATACAACGATCCGCACGTTTCACCAAGTGAACGCCTGATCCGACTCCGGTCGTATTAACAGCTATCGAACCCTGAAATAAAGGCCCAGCGCTTGCTGGACTTTAGGCGTGACCGCCAATCTAGCTGGGCTCTCGCCCTGATAATGTAACCCTGAAATGTGTTTGAAGCGCACCCGAGTTTTACACAATCTAGCTGGGCTCTCGCCCTGATAATGTAACCCTGAGATGTGTTCGAAGCGCACCCGAGTTTTACACTAAGTCAGAGATTCCCAACAACCTAACCTTCGCTGCAAATCGTCTAGGTAGGACGGCGAAAGCTCGTTTCTCTGGTCTAGAAGGATCAAATGTAGAGAGGAGTGTATGCAATTCTCGGTCGTCGGTAAGCTTCAAGCGGTAAGCACGAACAGGCGCACAAGACGAAACCCGCCATGCACCAATACGCGCTTTCACTAGAAGAAACCAAAATGCTGAAACGCTGGATATCGATAGTTTCACTCACATCAAGGCAAACTTCACCCAGTAGGAACAAACATCATCACGTGCTTAAGACGGCCCTCACCGTGCGAGATATTCTCGAGTTGTGTTCATGTTTTCATGATAGTATAATCGATTGAATGCTTTACAAGGAAGGTCCTGTAACTCTCTGTCACGTCTACTCCTTCCTGAGTGTAACCCAAGTGTGGTACATGTACTACTGACAGTTGAATAAATAATTGCATGAATTGCATACATGCTAATATCAAATGTTCCAGTGAAAACAGCTTGGGGTGCCAAGTCTATCCCCGCTATACAAGTACACTACATAGAACATTTTGACTTGAAACACCCACTGAGTTAACGGTTCAGATCAAAATTTGGGTCCCTATGATTTCTGCAACAAGATGGCCATAAACCATATAAAGCAAGTACCTCCCGTCAAGTAAATCTCAAAATTGGCCATCACCACCAAAACTGACTACGTCAGGATGTAGCCAGCCAACCTCTACCCAGCATAGAGGACGTGTGATTCCCATATGCCGCGACAGCTCATCTCTGGCTGTCCTGCATTACAATTTTCTTTCAGACCTGTTCTCGCGGGGAGCACCTAATCTCGCCAGTGTATTTCCCTCTCCTTCCTGGCTGAATCTTATCCCAACCGTGAAGTTACCACAAAGCCATCTTTCTGTCATTCCGCCCACCACCCTGTCCTCCCCATTTGTTTCCTGCACCAGAGTTCTGGCTGCTCTTCCCTGTGTAGTAACCTCCTTGGCCGCTGCGATTACCACCTCCAGAACCACCACCCCATCTGCTTCCAGCGCCAGCTCGCCTCTCACCACCTCGTCCAACCCCCATCTGCCGAAGCTCAGGTGGAACAACCTGGTTGGTACTCTCAAGAACCTTAATGAGCTCCCTCGCGTGCTTGGCATCGTCATTGGAGAAAAAGGTATGAGCTACCCCCGTTGCACCTGCACGACCGGTTCTCCCGATACGATGCACGTAGTCTTCTACTCCTGTCGGAAAATCGTAGTTGACGACGAGCCTAAGATGAATTTTAAGTGTTAGTCAGGCTCGCCCGGGTAGCGTATTCAACGAAAGTGCTAGACTAAACTGAATGAATAGGCCGCGTCAAATACGAAAGCAAAGTTAAATGCTGCACACCATCAACAGCATATCTCGTCTTTTACCTCCCAAAGGAGACGACATACCTGATATCCTTCACATCCAATCCTCGTGCTGCAACATCAGTAGCAACAAGAATCGATGCCTTCCCTCTCTTGAATTGCTGCAAGACAAAGTCACGCTCCCTCTGCGACTTGTCTCCGTGTAGGGCCATAGCCCCGAAATCACGTCGAAGGTTCATGGACAATTCGTCACACATTCTCTTGGTGGAGCAAAAGATGAGGACTTTAGCTCCTTCCTCCTGACCTTTCAGAATTTGCTCCAGCCTCCTCTCCTTGCTCGACCGGGAGACTATCTCCACATGCTGAACACGAAGAGGGTGTAGAGAGAGTCAAAGTCACTTCCTCTCTCCAAGTAAGTATAAAACCACAACTGCAACAGGCAATCATCCATATTCAGGCTCGAAGCCCGACAAGCAAACCCAATCCACCAATTACCCGGAACGGAAGCGAACATGAAACACCAGACACAATATGGCAGGAAAAGAACGAGGAACCATCAGGGAACAACATGCGAAAATCATCCGGCTCCAGAAACCACGCTGACAACACCACAGACCTGGGTAATAGACTTATTCGCTGAAAGCTGGTCACTATTGCCAACGTTAACTTGTACAGGGTCTGTCATCAAGTCCCGTGCAATCTTTCGTACTTCCTTGGGCCAGGTAGCGGTGTACATCATAGTCTGTCGTTGGACGGGCATCTGTTCCACAATGGCACGAATTTGAGGTTCGAATCCCATGTCCAACATACGATCAGCTTCGTCAAGAACCAAGTAGGAAACTTCTTGAAGGTTCACTGCACCCATTTCCAGAAGATCATTCAATCGCCCGGGGGTCGCAACAATAATGTCTACTCCTCTTTGAATATCTCGGAGTTGAGGTCCCTTGGGAGCACCTCCACTGACACACTGATCAATTCAACCATATGGAGTAGTTAGTACTAGAAAGTTACTAACTCCTTCGACATACTTATGCTCTTCTCTTAAAAGATAACCGAAAAATACATAGAACACGAAAACACACAGTTTAATCAAAGATCAACAACGGTGCATGACTTACTGTGGTCATAACCCTCGAAGACCTCCCAAATTTCACAGCCTCCTCGCGGATCTGATTAGCTAGCTCCCTTGTAGGTGCAAGGACTAACACTGACGGGTTCTGGCGATGAGTGGGTCTGTTCTTCTGCAGTCGGAGGAATGCTGGCAACAAGTAACCCAAGGTTTTGCCGGAACCAGTCTTCGAAATAGCAACTACATCACGATTTTGAAGGGCAATCGGCCAGCTGAGGGCTTGAATAGGAGATGGGGTATCGAACCCTGCGAATTCGAGCTGTCAAAACAAATGTATCGCACTAGTAAGACTTCCCCAGTTCTTCGTAACAGGTTTTAGGAAGACAACAAAAGAGTACGGGCACGAACACATGGCCGCTGGAATAGTCAAAGTCCAACGGTTTTGACCCAACGGTAACGGGTTCATACCTCCTTCATGAGACTGGGAGGAAATCCTGTGGAGTCGAATGTCATGAATGGATCAGGAACGTCTTTCCCCTGAAACACAAGTTCCAAAAGGAGTCAAGCCCATCATGGCTTAGGTTATCTTCATACGTTGAGAATGGCAGATATGCTCAAGGACCACTCTCTAGTATACGGGTATCATGCAATTAGTCCAGCCAAGTACACTGAGAATTAATTAGGGGCCGAATGTGCGCTAACAATGCCGAGCGGAGTTAGCGAATTGTCATATAACCAGAGGGTGTGTAGTGCGAAGCGCATTTCCAGAATAGGTTCCCCATCATGACTTAGGTTAGAAACAAATTCATATTACCCCAGATATAACCGAGAACACACGCCATCTAACACGGCTACAATAACCGACAGTGTACAGAAAGGTCTGCGAGAAACCAAAGGCCTGCGTGTAGATTAGGACTTACAGTGGTAGTCACATCGTGTTGTCTCTTGTAAGTAGCAACGTCTACATCAGTACCCTCAATATCGGCATCGGCTTCCAGGAGTGCGCTTGAGCTGAACTCCCTTGCCATCCGATATGGAGTAAAAATACTATCCCGAAGCGGCTGCATAAAATGTAATTTGACTGTTACTTGGACTTTCATCTTGAAGCATTTCGAACTACCTGAATCATGGAGGCAGCCTTATGATCCATTGTGTCCTTGAAGTCCGCTAACTTAGAGAATTTAACGTCAGGTTTCGGACATGCAAGTGCAATCTGAAGTTACTGCCAGTTTCGATGACAGATCTGATACAGTGGTAATAAACATAATACGTTTGAACATACAAATCAATGGTCATGAGGTGAGAAACATCGACGGTCAAAAAAAGTTTAAGAAACTAACCTCTTGGGCCTCGAGCAGGGGTTTAGCAACAGTAGTGGCCGGCACAAATTCCGACCTCCTTGTGAAGAAGTTCCCGAATTTGCGGTTGGTCTGACCACTCTCGGACATCGCGGACCCTCGCTCGGAGTTCCTGTCGAGTTACACCAATGGAAGCACAACGGGCATCAGCAGCAATGAACCGGAGACGGAATGTAGATGTGACTGGAACGGAACGAGGCAGATTAAGACACAAGCTACGTGTAGCTCCAATAGTTCAAGAGAAGACACACGAGCAGGTTCTCATGCATCCCCAATACCATCAAGGAGTTCTCGCGTGACGCAGTTTGGAAATGCAACTTTTTCTACCGTTGACCTAGGCAAGCTACAGCCTTCCATGATTCGGCAAGACTACAAATATAGCCTGCAAAAGATGCGAGGACTAGATTCAGAGCTACAGTGTGAGTAAGGCTGTAAAGGCTAGTAAGAAAGATACTTACTGCTGAGAGTTCCGCTTCCAGGGTGGAGCTGATCGTTCAGTTGATTTTTCCTGGTAGTTGTCAGTCCTTCGCCTGGAACACAAAGACCAAGAATTATTACACATCAGCAAGCGTTAGATGTGTCCCTTACATACACCAAAGAAGTTTCAATCGCAACGCTGAGAGTCCAGAACAGGTTAGGTGAATAACATGACAATAAGGGAAGCCAAAGAAACTGTGTTACCTGGTCGGTGCGCTTGGCTCCCATGGCTGAGCGCGATAGGAAGTGAAACTCTCCTCCCCTACTTTCTCCACGGATGCGACTTTGCCATACTGGGCACCGCGAGGCTGAACGACAGACGGCTGTCGGCCTGCGTCTGGGCTCAGGATTACCTGCAAATTGCATGGTGGATAGCGGCTGCTCATCAGTCCAGAAGCGATCACGGGGGGAAGACCAGACTGAACGTTAATGGAAGAGTTGTGAGCCCCGTTTACGATCTGACCTCTCTCTCTCTCTCTCTCTCTCTCTCTCTCTCTCTCTCTCTCTCTCTCTCTCTCTCTCTCTCTCTCTCTCTCTCTCTCTCTCTCTTGCCCCGCAAATATCCCTTCACTAGAACAGGGAAAGGACGGAGTAACACCGCAAGACACAGAGATCCGAGGATTTCCTGCACAAATTCACCCGGCGTGCCTGCTTGCACTAGGCCGCATCTGTCTTTACCTATCTGCCGCAAAAGAATGAGACCCTCTCCTACGGATGATTCCTATCCTATATCCTAGCAATGATCGCCGAAGTAGGAATCAATCCGATGGAGACCACCTATTTCTTGAAAGATGTAATCCCTAAGCTTCAAGATGTTGCTTCTGTAACCCTCAACGTGCCCTGACGAGTCAATGTGCATTGGCGCCAGGCACGGTTATCGGCGAAAGTACGATAGACAGGCCACAATTTACTAATGAGGTCTCACATCGGTGCAAGCACTCCCCATCCCCAAGAGCGCCCGGACCATTCGTTCGAACGTACCTGAGCGGAGAGGGGACGATGGACCATGAAGGGAGAAGCACTTGAAGACAGGGACCCGCTGGAGCGGAGGCCAGAGAGACGGAACCCCGGTAGACTCGCCATCATCTGCACCTCTCCCGCAACAGCAACAGATCGTGCAATGCCCCTCCACAGCGCCCCCATTCTCCTTTTGCACGCTGCTGTGTTGTAATCCTAAATCCCGACGACCTCTAAGTCAGATTGCGAGATGAGGAGGTGGCACAGAGGAGGAGGAAGAGGAGCAGAGTGGATCAGAAGCAGTGATCCATTCATGTGTGGGAGGGAGCAGAGCACCGATGCCCTGCATCGCCAGCCGAGGGTTTCGATCGAAAAGCCCCGGAAAAGTGCAAGTCCTCTTTCCTCTCTGGCCCCTGCGCTCAGTGCTCCACTAGTGGAATCCCCTCTGACACCTAAGCACACTCCCCTGGTTCTGTCCGGTTCCGTTTGTACCTTTAGGGTTAGGGTTTCTTCCCAGTCTGGGCAGGGTGTCTATGGAGCAAAGTTAGCAAAGTATCGCCAAAAGCATTTGACTAATTTTCTGAAATTTGGTTCTCCTTCCTACTGCAGTGGAATTCAATCATTTTCTTTTATTACTGATGCTTTCCAGCAATGTTCTTGTTATGCATTTCCATAGTGAACCTGATTTTGCTAGCAAAACTGGAAAATAAGTTTTTTGTTTGACTTTACATAGATTTTGTCATTTTTAATCTATGATTAAATTTTCACTGAGAAAAGATTTGATAATAAATTTAATATCTATTGAAAATAAACCAAAATGATTTGCTGACAACCTGTGTGATAACCTACATAAGCCTCTCAAGTGAGTGCTTTATGTTGGTAAACCATTATCCCATGCTTTGTCGGATAATCTATTAGAAATACTGAATAAATTTAATTTATAAAATAGACAAACGATTTTCTCACATTAATTGGTTTTATGTACATATATCTGAGAAAGGGATGATTAATGTTGAATAACCATTCTCCCGGGAAAATCCACGACATAATCTTTTGTCAGAAAACCACTACGTCTTCCCTTAAAAGGTTAATGTAACAAGAATCTTGAATGCAAATTTTGGAAAACAACATGAATTTAGGGTTTAGAAATACCAAGACACGCGGAAAGGTCAGTACCTTCATAGGTTCATGTTACATGTATGCCAGTTTTGAAATTCACATCTCATATCATGTGAACGTAGATTCGTAAATATTGGTACATGAGTCTTCCATACCTAGACATGGGTGTACTGGAAAGATATATGGTTTATCTACTTTTATTGTTCCAACCAATGTCCACAATGTACTACTACGCTTATGGTTTTATGAGTGGAGGAGCCAGAGAACAACAACTACTACTAGATATATTTAGCTCTCGTGTCCTTTCACATCCTTTATACACATTACTTTTATTCTTTTTTTTAGTATAAATTATTGTTCTTCCTCTGTGGTTGTCTACTTGTCGAAGTAAACTAAACAAGATGAAAGAAATAAAACCGATGAAACTTTTTTTTATGAATTGTCTCGAATTTTTGCATCATAGGCTTAGAGTTCGTGAAGATGCATACTTAATTATTTACTTATGGATCATAGTCCGTGTGTCTATCCACACTACCCTTAGACTTAAGGGATATAAAGTAACTTCAACTCGTGCATTATGAGCAGTCATCATGATTATTCAATACGAGTTATGCTCGCTTGCTTCTAGTGGTTGGATCACATTCTGCTTCAAGCTACAATAGTGATTTCACTATGTGCACAATATTAAGCACATGTAGGGAGTTAATGACGCACGCCCATGACTGTGAGCTATCGCTGCTCGTCTGTTTTATTCAATACGGATGAACCGAATACAAACGAGATGCACTAATACTTGTGAAAATATTCGATGGAATAATCATCACATGAAGAAATCATCATGAGGAAGGAGGTACTTGTACCAAGCTAAGTTCCAAGTGTCTCCCATTGCAACAATTGTGAAGCAACACTCCAAGCCTGACTTAGTCATAATTCGTGGTCTTGGAGTAGTTGTACATGAGCTCTATATACAATACAAGATCTTGCCGTGCAAAGTCTAAGACTTCCAAGTTGTAGCGTAGAAGTTTAGCAGCACATAATCTGCACTCAAGGCAGCCACGTGCTAAGCCAAGTAGGCACGTCCAGGCAGGGATTCACGTCAGTTTTGTACATTCTGAAAAGCTTAATAGTGATTGGTTTGAAACTTGTATCAAAGAAAAACGAATTGTCCTAAAAAGTTACAAAAACTAAAATTTGTCATGTTTGACAATTTTATTCCAGTTGATCAAATTATGGTAAGAACCCAAATAACCAATCTTCAGAAAATGACATGTTTGGATCTTTGTTCCACCGTAATGAACAATCACCCTTAAGTTTATCGTATCTTCGTATCTTTATGCAAAAAAAACAAAATAAAGATGTTCGGTTTCTCATATCATAGTATATTCACTTAATGATAATAGTCATAATGCTTAAAATTTTTTATTAGAGGAGGATCAAACTTATAATTTTTGTGGTATTCAAAGGAGATTTAGTTATTCCTCATTGCTTTGTTGATATCACTTAACACAAGGTATCGTTGCATAAATCACTCATGGATACAGTAGTGGAATTTAATAACTAAGATCTGAAATCCTACAAAGCATACAAGAGAACATATAAACTCTTCCCCACTACGACCATGATAAGCATGGAGAAAACTCACAGATATAAAGTCCGGACCATTAGTACTTTTTCCCAACTATCAATCTATGCGAGCCCTCGCATAAATTTGAAATACATGCTAAAAGTCATTCTCAACTTCGAACCTCTTCTTCGTAGCTCAAAATCTGGTAAAATTGGTGTCACCGGAAAGCCCTTGAAAAACCCTATGCAGTGGTACCAAATTTGACTCAAGCTGATCTCTGTAACCCAAGTTACGATCACTTGAATATTTAAGACCCCTTGGTGAAGGAATTTGTACCTCTTAGCTCCAAAGTCCTGCTCCCTCTTGAAATGTGTGAGAGCTCTCGCACAGATTTGACATCCAATCCAAAAGTACTTAGTCAACTTCAAAGCCGTAAAGTTCTCTAACCACGAGGTGGCGTTGAAAAGATCTCGTCGTTCTATTTCCAATGATACCAAACATGCCGTAAAGTGAAGTTTGTACATAAAATTACGATCATTCAAAATTTGCTGACCCCTTCTCTTCAATAAATCTGTGTGAGGCCTCGCGTAGATTTGTTAGTTAAACTTAATTTTGCCCTAGAACCTATCCCAAGTTCTTATTTTCTTGGCAAAAATAATTTAGATAACCTCTCGACGCCTTCTTAAAATTCTGTCAACTGAACCCTCGAACCTTTGGCTTTTTTAGTGTTGGAAAGCTAGGTAAAAGTCTAGGTATCGCCTTGTGTGCTTGCCAAATGTCATCCTTGCATGCATGCCAAGTGTCGTTTCTACCGAGCTATCAAGCGACACACATGCATAATGACATGTCGTCTCGATCTACCACCTCAGCATTAACGTCTCGTCAACACCTCTGTCCAATTAGCACTCACCATGTCAGCATCCTGTCTTTTCAGCACTAGTCCTGTTAGCATGTCTAGGATGCCATATAAGCTCGTCAAAATGACACACAAAAGCTTAAAAGTCGTAACTGACTATAACTCCGTCGTCTTAGCTTTATTTGTGATGGTAAGAAGACCAATTTTGATCGCCTTGACAATGTCTATCCAATGGTGCAGTCAAAAATATTTTTGGAGCAAGATGATAAAATTCCCATCGTATAACTTTAGTTGAACACCATAGCAGATCTAGGATAGGGAACCGTACCCTTGACTAACATCAATAGGTTCAGCAAGTTTCATCATAAATATTATACGAAACAAGTAAAAAATAACATGGATTAATAATATGTTATAAAGATACTTTAAATTGGACTTTCGATGCATATACATGGCTGGCTGTTGATATGCATGGCTCGAATTCAGATGATGTGTCATTTTGACCGATCATTTTGACCAATTTTGATGATCACATAAATTTCTATGCAATGGATCGATCCAATCTTTATTTTTAATTTTATTTGAGAAAAAAATAACAGAGCACAAGCTGAAGCTCATTATGAATAATATATAACAAGGGGAGCCATCCTATCAAGTCTATACCGCTACCAAGCCAAGCCACCGATCAAGTCACCGATCAAATCTATAGCTGTAACCGCATAACGCTTTTTCCCCTTTAGTTTTTTGTTCTAGCATATTAGGAGTTTAGGATCGGTAATAAGGAAATCATCGTACCAACCAAGTTTATTGTTCAACTTACTGTTTGAGACTCTCTCCATGGCTTAGGGAATAATCCTTGTGAACCCCTCTATTATGACATGCTTAAGAACTGCTTAGCATTCACACGCGTGAGTGACTCGTACAAGTAGGTTTGATGTAAAACTCACTTGTCAATGAAACCTGAGAAGACTTCAATTCCGGATCAACTTTCATATTACATGAGCTGAGGAATTTTGTTTGTGCGGTACCTCAGCTTTTCACTTTAAAAAACTAAAAAAACAACATCCACGAACCAGTCTTGGTAAAAGTAACCGTGATGTTGAAACCGTGTAGAGCACCCCGGCCGTGGCTCGCTACGTCCGTAGCGAGCCACGGCCGGGGTGCTCTACACGTCTAGACGTCCACGATATGACTCACACTATCATCCACTTGCACATCATTATTTCCTTCGCTATATTGCGATGCATTTTTTTTCTTGTATTGGCATATAAAGATGGGTGATGGAATGCTGCCGATGATAAGAAAATATTTGTTGTCTCGTCCCATTGTCATGTTCGATAGTGAAAACCAGCATGCATAGGTGCTGCTTGATAGCTCTTTTTCTCCACCTCTTTCATCAATTCAGCAACCATTCATCATTGACACTTTCGATAGTCTCCACTTGGTTATAGATGCACCCAGGTTCTTTTTTTTTACTTCTAAGCGGCCATGATCAGTTTCGATCAGTCTATCCTGCAGCTGAGAAGATCATAAGTTATCTTGAACTAGTATTTTCGCAAGACGTTGTCTCTTTTTTGCTGAAGTTCGACTATGTACATATAGCGAGAACTTCATATTCATGCTCTGTCCATAGCTCTCAATTGCAGACTTTGGCCAGACCTTATCGATTTTCCAGATACTTGTCCGATAAACTCTGCTTGTACTTGCATGACAGCAGGTTCCGTATGTTTTCTTATCCCGCTTACTTTATCTGTGACAATTGTTTTCTAAAGTCTACTGACCATCTCTTATATCGAAACTGTTCTTTATCTTGTATCTGCGAAGGTCTGGACCGAGCCTAAAATCGTTACGTTTGCGCATCTATCCTCCGACATATAGTTGATATGACACAATAATTGATAACACTAATGTTCGTCTTTCAAGGGTGTGATCAAGCACAACTAGCATACTACGGTGTGATCACACCAAATTTAATCAATTTGAAAAAATCACATACGGATTATTTTCTTCACATACTATAGATATGTTAGCGTGTCAAGGTTCACTGAGTTGAACCAGACATTGGAATAGTCATATGAAGAGTAACAAAAGCTGCAATATAGTAAATTAATAGAAGAAGGAAAATTAAAGAAAAGATGTGTTTTCCTCTCGCTGCTTTTCTCGTTCGCATTTGATTTTTCTTTTGTATAATAGTGATTGATGAATGTCCCTATTGAGAGAAAATAGACATTTGATGTAACATTTATAAACCTTTTGTACTCGTGTTCTAACAACTTGCACTTACAATAGTTGAAGAATGCAACATCAAGTTCTTATCTTTGCACTCTCTGAAACAAAAAACATCTAGTTGACATGAGTAGTGAATGCTCAACTACACAAGGATCAACAGTTCTTATGCCACGCTTATTATACTCATGCAAACAATAGCTGAAACAAACAATAATACTCTAGTATTCACATTAAAACTAGTTCTAACGCATCAAGATGCTAGTTGATGATTGTCTGAATTACTGAAATAATATATTTCAACTCTTACGTCACACTTGTTAGACTTGATCTGTGCAAGTAGTAGTTGAATCAAACAAAAATACTCCAGTATTCATAGAGAAACTAATTCTTGTGCATCAAGATGCTAGTTGATTAATTGTCTGAGTTGTTGAAATAACATATTTCATCTCGAAGAACGAATTATTCTAAAGAAATGTATCACATTTGATCACAAACCAAAATCTAAACATTTGGAAATCCATCATGTCACATGTTGTTAGAGGTAGATCAGATTCATATGAAAGAAGATTTGCTTTCATCGTCATTTCAACTACATAACTGGGTGTCTTGTTCAACACAGAAGTAATTCATTCAAGAGACAACTTCAAGAGACAACTTTAAGTTAGTATGTCTCAGCTTTATTCGTAGGAAAACTAATTCTTTTGCATCAAGATGCTAGTTGATTGATTGTCTGAGTTGTTGAAATAACATATTTCATCTCGAAGAACGAATTATTCTAAAGAAATGAATCACATTTGATCACAAACCAAAATCTAAAAATTTGGACATCTATCATGTCACATGCTGTTAGAGGTGATCAGATTCATATGAAAGAAGATTTGCTTTCACCGTCATTTCAACGACATAACTGGATGTCTTGTTCAACACAGAAGTAATTCATTCAAGAGACAACAACTTTAAGTTAGTAGGTCTCAGCTTTATTTTTTCAAGAACTCATATTCTGATAGTAATGTAGGTGAAGGTAGATTGTAGCTTAGAAAGGATGATCTTTGAGTTGAGGATAAACATTGTCTCGAAATTAAAGCTCGGTAATCAATCAAGGAGCGGGAGTACGTTTATGATTACCTCATTTTGTTATGTGTCTCGTAGAGGTCAAGTAAGGTTGAGTTGTCTTCTATTCTCTGAACCATGCAACCCAACATGAATAGCAAGGCTTGTTGACTCAAAGGTCCGTAGTTAAGGATTTCAAGGATACTTGTCTACGACCTCATTGTTCAATCTCGGTTCAAGAAGAAGAACGAAATAGCATAAGATGAAGTGCTCTTGATCATGAATCTTTTGAGGGGATTATGTGTACGTGTTGATGGTTGTGGTTGTGGGATACAGCTGTACTTGGTCATTTTGATGGAAGGTCTTACTTCTAGCTAGGAGGATAAATCAGCTTCATCATAAAGAATTATTTATGTAAACAAAATCATTGACAATCCAGTGGTATTTCTCTGGTGGACATCATTTCCCTAGTGCCAATATATATATCGCGTAAGTTTTGAAAAGAGATTTTTTTTGATCGAGTCAACAAATTAGTTCGTACAAGTATTAGATACTTGTTCATGTATTTCGCGCTTCTAGGTACACTTGAACTCTAAATCTGTCATTTAGTTCTTTAGTGTACAATCTAAACTCTCATTTAGATCTTGATGTGAATTTATACTTTATTCTGTTCCCATGCATGCATTTTCTGTACTTCTTAAAATGTATCACCCACCGCCTCAGAATATTTAGAAAATGCATCGTACATAAAAAAATGCACGAACATTTATACATGATTTATATTTGCAGTACGATGACCAAGCAGAAAATATTGTTTTATGAGTTATTATTTGTTGGGACGAATCTAACTTTATTACAGTCATCAGCATTGTGAATCATTAAAACATGTGTTACCACCAACGTGACACGCATTGTGATATTACTTTGCTTGGAATGTGTTAGGAAATACGTAAGATATTTTGCTGTTTCTTTCTTCCAAACGACCATGAGTATGTTCAAGAAAAGATAACAAGTCATCGGGTATGTCTAACACCCTCCTTCAGTCAGAGTCACAGTCACAGAGAGAGAGAGGGAGAGTAAAGTTACTTTCTTCCCATACTGTTGGCCCATTTGGCTGGTTCGTAGACGAAGAAACGGCAAGATTAGGCGGTGCAGCCTCCACCGCTACAAGCTCGAAGCCTCCGAACCGCACCACGACTCTTACGCAAACTGACCATGACCACCCAGCTCAACTCGTCTTGTAATTCGCCAGTGCGTGCGGCCTTCGAAGGTTCATGAGCACACATTCTCGCGCCGCACTACCGTTTCGATATGTTGACGCGGCGCTCTTCTCGCTTGAAGCCTCGAACCGAGGCTAAGCTGGCATGACGTAGCGCCAGGCTAAGAACACGGACCACTGTCCAGGAGATGCATCTGAAAATTGCATTTTGGGGTATTCATTTCATTTCCGCGGATAATCTTCATGAACGTTTTGGGCTGTGAAGTCAAGACGACAGGTATAAATTTTCCTGTACTAAACTCCTTTTCTTTTTTTTAAATATCTTTTTAAGCCTCTTTCTGAAAATTGCATTTTGGGATATTCATTTCATTTCCGCGGATAATCTTCATGAACGGTTTTGGGCTGTGACGGCAAGACGACAGGTATAATTTTTCCTGTACTAAACTCTTTTTATTTTTTAAATTTCTTTTTAAGCCTCTTTCTGAAAATTGCACTTTGGTATATTCATTCATTTCCGCGGATAATCTTCATGAACGTTTTGGGCTGTGACGTCAAGACGACAGGTATATTTTTCCCTTACTAAACTCTTTTTCTTCTTTTTTTTTATTTGTTTTTAAGCCTCTTTCTGAAAAGGGGATATTCATTTCATTTCCGCGGATAATCTTCATGAACGTTTTGGGCTGTGACGTCAAGACGACAGGTATACTTCCCCTTACTAAACTCTTTTTCTTTTCTAATTTTATTGTTTTTAAGCCTCTTTCACTATGGGGCTTTCTGCAGCCGTTCGCTGCTGCCCTTGCACCGCATGAGACAACATACAATCCGTTGCCATGGACAATCATACTTACCTTTTCAACTTGTGAGATAAGGGACCCTCCGTAGAGTGACTGTTCTCTTAGTCAACACTGCAAACTTCCATTTCATACACTACTACGCTGGATGTTAGTGTAGTCCTTTAAGGTGGGGTTCCGTTCATGTACGCCGTTCCACGACTCCCATCACGGATATCAAATGAATCGACTACCTTTTGACTGTCGCAGTGACTACAAATGGCTTTTCCGCATTAGAACCCATATAAATGTTGGGAAAACACTTCCCATTCGGTGTTAACCGCCATGGACAACAAAGTCTTGACAGGAAGAGAGTACTTGGATAGATCGATTATTAAAAGCACCCTTCAGCAAAAGGGTTTGGTTCACTTGTACAAACTCGCACATTTAGCGGCCGAGTGGAGGTTTGCAGAAAGTAGCCGTTCCCACACTCAGCAGATTTCCAGTGACAAAACACGACTTGCGGCATTGACCGCCTATGTATGATGGCAATTATCCTGTCCGCGTATGGCAATTATCCACAGCAGACCTCACTATATCTACGGTAGCTTTGATCAGATGGGAAACAAGAGCACCTTAACTGAATCAAGGCTTACTTATTCATAGAAGCTACTACACAGTGGAAGGGCCATATGAGATTACAAAAAGTGTCGACTTGACTGTCCGCAAACTGGAAGTACCGAAGTAAAATCTGACGAAAACTTAGGAGCAGTCAGACCTGAGTAGAGCTACCGCATAATAATGTTCCGGACTGACAAGCAGTGTTGCAAAAATTATTCTAGTAATGAGAGGTCTCAGGCAAAATCTGTCATATCTACAAAGCTCACACTTCAGCAACCTTTCTTTCAAAAAACACATGTTGCCCTCCAGCTGAGCAATAAATTTTTGAGAAAACTCGAGTCATTACTAGTGGCACTCAGTTTCTCTCCTGTAACGTGTTCCACTTGCACCACTAATGTTCTTTCCGCCTAACTGTACACTCACACTGCTTGCGTGAATGATCCCTGAAGAGTGGCCTCGTATGCTTCAGGGACAACACAATGCTTAGGTTAAACACAGTCGTTGTGGCCCGTGTCTTACCGCCTACCATTCGTCCAACCTCGATTCTGGCCAGGTTTAATTTGTGCTTGTGGGAGCTTCGCACTCTTCGGCCCACCCTTAGGAAGGTCCGTCAACTCGAGTGCTTGTACCGTACGCTGTTTCTTCGCTGTTAGACAGAAGTAGCCCAACAAGGGTCAGTCAAGTTGGGGGAGACTTCGAGCGGGACATGCGATTCACACATGAACTGCAAGCACATCTTATAGAAAAGAGAAGTACAAGAGAACTCAAGAGTCCAATTCATGCTTGGAGCGAACGAGGACCTACAAGAATACTAAGTATAACCACAAGAATCTTTCGTGATTATCACGACCTTACAGTTTTACTTACTGATCAGGAATGAAGCTAGGACCATCAAACAGAGTGAACAGGTCCATATCCTATGTTCGAACGCCAGGGTACATGACAATGGGTACATGAAACCAGACTCACCTTCATTTATTTGCTGATATCCTTCTGCGAGCTTCCTCTTCGCTAACAAGAATTTCTCTGAGACGTCTGTTTCGCCCGAAGCTTTCGGTTTCTGCGAAAAAGGCAGTCGTCCAAATCAGTCCGGTTCGATCGGTAATGCTAGACATTTTCAGATGCATTTCATGGAGATTAAAGGTCTCGCTCATCGACAAGAATTTAGTTAACCACAGGGGTACACAGAAGACCCGATTCGAGCTCAAGCTGTCCTGTCTATCGAACTTGAAGCACAGGGCCGATAAAAACTGCTCGGCAAGCAAGTGAGGTACATACAGTCGCCAATCCTGGTTTCGAAGTCTCCATCTTCGGTTTCGTGGTCGACACATTGGAAGTTGGCCTTGCATCTGGCTTTTTCAGGTAGTCACTGTTCGGCTTTTGTTGCGCATGGCCGTTGATTGTCCTGTTGGAGACTGCATTCCCATTCGTGGGCTTAGCTCCATTTGACAAAGTGCACGGCTTCCGGAAATTGTTGTTCGAGGCAAGACCGTTTCGTGAATTGTGATCGGGTCTGCTCTCAACCGCCACAGGTCGATGCTTATCGACTTTGTGAACACTAGCACCTCCCTTTGGCACTCGGGAATCGTGCTCCTGAACAGGACTGCTTGCATGACATCGACCGTCTGTTGTGTCACTCTTTCTCCGTGAATCAGGTAGGCTGCCGAACTCAGGCGACAGATTGTTCGATGTTGGCGGACTCGGGCCAGACCCTGCAGCTGCTTTTGAATTTAATACCACGTAAAAACTGTCAGTTCCTCTAGAGAATCTTCAGGGAGACGAAGTGCATCTTCAACCGAAAGTAATAAATACAGCCCAGATTTTCATATATATATATATATATAGCTGTTTCCAAATGGCAAGAAGGGTGTATGAGCCTTACAAAGATCGTCGTCCATGAAGTCGAAGAACTGGGGCCCACAATGCAAGAACGAGAGTTCGATCGAAGTCAGTTCACAATCTTGAATTGGGAAGTAAGAGTCGCAACGACCTAACCTAGCAATTAGGAGCAACGTCGGCCATGTCCTGGGAGATCCGGTCTCAAATCACTTGGAAACTCCTAATCGCCTAGGAGCAAGGACTTCAATAGCCTACCTGAGACATCTCCATAGACGCCGTTCGGGCAGCTAACAGAGCACCCTCATCAAGAGGAGGTGACGGCAAACCCTCTTCTTCTTCACCCATAGCGGAATGGTCATTTCCTGAGTAGGAATATGCGCGAATTGAAATGTCAAATAATACAGCAGACGAGAATCTTCGATCATGAGAGGAAGTTTATAGTGTACAAAATCAAGTTGATGGCTAACCAAAGACTCCATACCGTTTGTCAGGGAAAGAGGTTGTTGACATGATTTCACCCACTCGTCCACAAGGTCCTTCCACGACCTGCGTCAAAGCAAGGGTTAATCACTCATAAAACACTGTCCGGTTAATCAACTATATTCTCGATCCCGAATTTGGTAGCATACGAATCCACCGGCAGTTCCCGTCCCCACTCCGATCACCCCCCAAGCATCCCTCGAAAGACGACTGATACTTTGAGCATATAGGTGAGCGAGACGATAACTATGACCATTGAGCTACTGTTTTAACCACTTATCGGATAACCCGATAGTTGATCTTGAACTACATTAAGGTAGAAACATTAAACACAAGGCTTTCCCATTGAACTCCGCCGGAACCGGAACTTGCAATGCCCAATATTCCCTAGTACAAAAACTGGCCAGAACGTATGCTGATGCATAAACGAGACCAGGAACCCATCACCGTACCAAGTTCAAAACGCACGACAGGTTAGGTCAAAAAAGTAGTACACCAGGCCGCAGACTCTGATAGTGATTCGCCAGTAGTGGGGAACAAACTACCTGACGATCTTCTTTGCAAAGGCCCTGACGCGTCTCGACGAGTGCTTCCGGAGGCCATTGACCTCCTTACCGATCTCCGTCCTCTGCACATGACGTAGTGTACTTCAGCAACGGATCCACCTTAGTTTCACTAAGGGCACATAACTCTACCATACGTGGAAACTCGCAACTGAGGCAGAACCCAAAAATATGAACTTTGCATCCTCCAGTCATACCTGAAGTAACTCGACAGAGATGTTCAAATCCTCCAATTTATGAAGCTGTTCCAGCACGTCTGACTCCGGCTGCATTCGTCGCCATTGATCAGATAACTTAGTTAGCAACTAAAATAATCTTTCTAGATTATTAGCTTTCGTACGAGCTTCATTACCTCAAAGAGCAACCGATGAAGCAAAACCTACCACACATCTTTCAGAGGAAGGGTACGGCCAAACAATGCTCGGGGGACAATTTTCCGTCTGCTCAACAGTATAAAGAGTCGTTGTCACCGACACGCTACACAAGCTTGCACTCTAAATCAACTGGAAATAGGCAGAAATCTACCAACAACGGTCACCGATGACTGACAAATCTAGGAGCGATCATCTCCAGGACGGGAAACGAGGACAGAGGACACTGCAGATTAGATCGGACTCATATAATTTCTCAGGTGCGAGAATGACTATCACCAGTGGAGTGCCATATAACTGGCCGAGAGTTGAAAGAATGTGGTACGAACTCACTACAACTATTTGGATGTATTTACTCGAATGTACCACGACTATATTATCGTCAACTGGAACCATTTCGTAGTCCAAAGACAAACGAGAAGGACCTCCATCCCAGCCAGTGAAGGACCTAACCGCCAAGAAGTCTCCATAGGATAAAGGTTCAAACCGAATGGATAATCCGAAAATCAACTGTCCCTGCAGCATTTGTGAAAAACGAAGCGTTCATAAAGAGAGATGAAAGACCTGGTCAATGTCTTGAATGCTCTCTTTGATATTCATAATCTCCTTCACGTACATCCCTTCCTGGTCCCATTCATCTAGCGTGGCCAACAAATCCGTGTCTCTCGTGTCGTCGGGCCTGTCCCTGACCATTTCTCTAGCTGCGTCATCACTATCTCTTCGGTGACGCTGCTGCGGCTCGTCATCGTTCTCCTCTTCTTGTTCCTCGTCCCGATGATACACTCCACTAGTGGCATTCGTCTTATCTGATCCACGCGGATGAACATCATCCTCGTGGTCTTGAGGGTGCAACAGATGGGCCGTGTACATTCGTTCTGTCAAACCATCCCTCCGTAGTTGAAGTTCTTGGGGAAAATCCGCAGCGGCCACTCCGATAGCCTTGTCTATAACAGTCCATATGTCCGAACCTGAACTCTCAAAAAAATTCCGCCAGTTATCCATGGTATGTTCCTCGGACCACAGAAGAAGTGGTCTCCTGGTGCTTGTCCTTCTGCTAACCACAATCCGGCGATGATCGACCGATTCCCTCTACAGCCCTCTTCACCCCCTTATTGCTCAGTCAGCTATATCCTTCCCCCTAGGTCCCGCCAGTTGCTCCACCCACAAGCTCCGTCGTTGCTCCAATCATTTTCCCATTCTGCTACTATGATCGCAAGGAGTCGGTCCACAATCCTTTGTGGACGCTCCTCCACAACGTTCAAGATCACGAACAAGAGTTTGGATCACCTCGTGGAGATGGAGCCCGAGAAAAAGGCCAAACTCCAGAACGATTTGAGGTGGACAAGTCGAGAAGTCAGGACTCGAATGCCGAAGAAGGAGCCCCCGCTTCAGCAAACAGAAAAGAACTCCCCCACCGACATCCTCCGCCCTGTCCTTCCAACACAAAACAAGATCACTGAACCGGCACTCGAATTGAGACTGCTGCTAACGAACCCGGACGAGCTCCACGCGCATTATCAAGCGTCTTAAGACAGCAGTCCGGGTGCCTTCTCCTCCTACCACACTTGCCAATATTCAACGACCATCCACCCGTGTAACAGACGCCCGTGGGCTACCGATTCTGCCAATTACGCCCAGAGCTTCCCGCTCAGGCCCTCCGATCGTCAAAGCTCCAAATTTCCTGAATTGGCACCTCAAAAGACTCCCTTCTCCGACCAAAGCCTCTCCTCACTTCTTGATTTCCTTCCCCACTACCTGAATTTTCCAAGACAATCCAGTCTCGCTGTTCCTTAGAACTGGTCCCGAATCCTATACTGAAAGAACAGTTCGGATTTTGGTCTCCTTCCCCTTCCCTCCTCCGGCCACTCAGAAGCAATCTTTTCACTCCATGTTTCCGACAATTCCGTCTCGCTCGCTCTGTCTTTGCACTTCTCGAACTGAACGAGCGAAGCCGCTGGTGTGCAGGCTGTGATGCTCCTACCTTTTCTCAGGCGTTCATCGGTCGTTCTTGCGACCGTAAGCAGCAGACTCACGGACAGAAGCCTATCCTGCTCGTCCCTAACTATCTATCCCAGTCTAACAGACCCACCGGGTCAAATTCTAGTTTTGTTTGCCAGACTCCGTTTTCGATTCCTTCATTCACTTCCCTTTCCCTTTCCCTGGTGTGTTACCTGGTTTCTGCTTCTTCTCTTCCGTTCAGCTTCGTCCCATGGGGCAAGGCACAGCTAATATTTCCTGCTGCTTGCTCTGCCTCCTCTGAAGACACTGAGACAGGAGTCATAGGACCCTCGTCTTCTCTGCCTCGCCTCTCTCACAAACTGGTATCTCGGCGCCCCACTGAAAACTCTCCCCTACCACTACAGTGCAGCAAGCAAGCAATCAACCAAAGCAGAGAGTCCTCCAAGGATGTCTCCCTCCACTTCCTCCATGCATTCCTTTCCTTTCCCTTCCCTTCTTCTCAGAGCGTGCCTGCCTGCCTGCCTGCCCGCCCGCCCTCCTTCCTCTTCCGCTTCCTCCTCCTCCTCCTCTACCAGCATCTCAAGGAAGGTCTCTCATGGCCCCAGAACTCGCCCAGGGTCCCCAAGGATCTCATGCAACACGGGTTACTACGGATTCTCAGAGTAGTCCTTTCATGAACTTCGCGCCTCTTGTCCTGGACTCAAATCCACAATCGTCTGGAGAAGAGTCGTTCCGCCGTTCGTCCTTGGCCTCGACGGGACTGCGTCCCCTTACGCGGTCCTGAGAAGCCGCGACGTCCTCCGAAGTCGAGACCTACATCATTTTCGCAGTCTGGGACATCGGGGTGAAAAGAGCACCAAACCACTACGCTATTTTCGAAACACGTAAAGAGACGCCTATCTTTATCCACCGCGACTCCGCGTCTATGCAGTTCTGTTCTTGGGAACACTGGCTAAAGTCCAGTCCAACATCCACCCCGGTCAAAACCTAGTGTCAACTTTGGCGTAACCCGTTCCAAGGCTCCAAACCCGCTGGTCTTTCCGGTTCGTATGGTGACGGGTGCTCTCAATCTTCACCAGTCTACTCAACACACCGTGACTCCTCATTTCACGGCAACTTGCGGTATATTCGCGTGAAGTGTATTCACGGCGGACTCTCTACGTTGTCGCGACGTGATTCAGCCGCTTAGCCAGACACGTGTCCTAAAGTTAGCTGTCAGATGAGATCGAGACTGGATCTTTGAACAGTCTGAGGACAACGAGTCCTTTTGTGAGATGGTAGTAATCATCCTCACTGCGATTAGATCGAAGTTAGTCCGAGTTCAGACCCTGGTTGAGTTTGGACTCGTAAGTCGAACCTGGTAACGGTCATGATGCTACGAACTCAATCCTTCCTGATGCATATAGAGTACAGTACTTGTGGCCTGTTCGAATGTCATATGGATGTGCTGCTTCCCATAGACATGCAGCATAACTCCTGCGCGTTTCCATGTCCCCGCGGGGTTCTACCTTGTAAGAATTCAGAATTATTTAGCTGGAAAGAATACATATCGCGACTTTCTCTTGCATTATCTATTTGGGGCAAAGTTATAATTTTAAATTTAAGTTTAATTTTCTGAAGCGGGAGAAGTGCTAACGGGGAAAAGTTACTTCTAGCTTCCTTCCGGCCGACAACTCAGAAGTGTAGGGGATTTACTCTGCTTTCCCCATAGGACCTCTCCTCTCCGGTGATGGTAATGTTAAATTTCCTGAGTCGTGATCGCACTGTTCATGTGACTCGCATCGTCAGATCATTCGCATGGTCCCCTTTGCGCTCAGTTCCACCAATCCCGTGCATGAAACAATGCTGACATCAGGGGCCATGTGGCTCTAAATGACCAGATGCGCTTTTTCCTTTCTGGAAATCTGGTTCTCCCGTGATGAAGCTTATGAGGTGAGGTACTGAAAAGATAACTTTCAAGGACGGTTGGTAATTCGGTTAGAAAATCAGAAATATTACTCTTCCTTTCACCAAATAAGCATGCTCAACCACCTTTGGGTAACTTTTGGTCCTTTTCTGTTATCGGAAAAATATAAATATTAGAAAAATTTTATAATAAATTTTATAAAAATCTAAATCAGACATAATTATTAAATTATAATCAGAGCTAGAGTTAGGAAAAGGTCCAGATATAACCTATAAGTGGAGTGCAGACCGACAAGTCACCGAGAGACCACAAGTGTAACACCTGCTAACGAGAAGAATAATTTAATTGATACATTAATATCTTATCTAACAATTTTTGACAAGAAAATTAGGTAATAACTTAAGCTTGCTGCAATCTTCATCTTCAGCTAATTCATAAATAAATAAGCAAATAAGCAAGCCAGGAGTGGATGGATGGATATCACAACTTCTAAATTAACAAGATCATTGGCGTTGATACTGTATGTATTTACAGTATAACTGTGGACATACCAAACGGGGTTTCATGCATACATCGTCATGCACTACATTATTAAAAATACACGAACAGTTTCTCTTTCCCTTCTCTCACACTTCAAGGCCCGGTCAAACAAGTTTCATCATTCTGCCGTCTCACGAAGGACTGTGGATCCTCTCGCAGTCGAGGAATGCATACATTAACATCTAAAATGGCTAAAACTGAGGCTTTTAGAAACAGTGATTTGTTGCGGGTGGTGAAGAACTGATGAGCGACACGTCATCAAGTTCTTCTATATCAATAATCCTCATTATTTTATAGTATTGGTGACCAACTTGAGTGGATCGTTTGATCATCAACATCCGACTGGAACACGTAGGTATCGGTCTGCTGGGGAACCCGTTCACATACATACGACACTGCTCCTACTCCGTACTTTACAGACACGAAGTTCGAGTCCGATAGGACAAAAAGGCCGTCTGTCAAATCCTCCGATCTACTCATAAACGGACCTTGTTAGCCCTTTTGCCAGCTCGCGAAGATGGAAGCCCCAAAAATGGGGAAACCTGAACTCAGTTTCAGTTACGCTAGAATAAAAGGAAGATAAGAAGTTAGGAAACCCTCAACTTCCCGAACCCAATAAGCATGCTCAACCACCTATGCGCAACTTTTGCTCGGTATCTGTATCGGAAAATGTATAATGGTTAAATATTAAATTTTATTAAATATTAAAATAATATGTAACTATTAAATATTAGTCATACATGGTACTGCGGAAACGTTCAGAGAACTCATAAGTGAAGTCTATACCCACGCACCTCCAACGATATAAGTTGGGACGCTTACTGACTTAATTGATTATTTTTATCATTACTTTAATTTTTACCTAACCCTTCCCGTGTCGGAAGCGTTAGGTAATGAATTAAGCTTGCTTCCCTCTTCCCTCTTCAATAAGCAAATAAGACTGGAAGATAAGGGAGGAAGCCAAGCACGCCGGAATACAATATTCTTTTCCTATTTCTTCATGGAAATTTCGATTAGTTTACATAAATCCTTTCATTTGATGGGAATCACATTCAGTCTTCGGATCTGTAGGTGTTATGTTTGACATATCCTTGTCTATCCCAATAAACAATATGCTAACGTATGTCACCGTAACAATTAGAGGTATGTTTTAACAGTGGAAAATTCTAGTCGCACAAGCATAATCTTTGTAGGGAGTGCAACAATCAACCAATCTAACGATTATTGGAAGAACATTTAGGGGGTGCCGACTGTATATATATATATATATATATATATATATAAGGTCTGAAGTATGGAGTGTATGTCTAGCTTGAGGAGTACGTACATGTCCTTCCGCCGTCAATGATAATAATATCCCAGATACGGAGGAGTCGGGTAGGAAACTGTAGGCGCTTACCCCACCGAAAGCATTTTCCTTCCGGCGGAATAGGTAACGGAGACGAAGAACAGACTTGGATGTGCCATTCAGCGCTTCGGCGCCGATATGCCTTCAACCTACGCTATGAAAGAGCATCTTCTTGAGACGACGCATTCAACGTGACGTGTCCAAGACACCAATACAACTGAATCGGAGGATCAAGAAAAGCCCCAAGAACAGAGCCCGAATCGGAGCCCCAAGAAAAGCTCGATTATGCAGACAAACCTAAAGCTCGCTACGTGGAACGTTAGGGGTCTAGGTGACCCGCACAGAGTTTCGATCATCAGACGCTGGTTGGGAAGAGAAAGGGCACCTTTCGACATCATTGCTCTGCAGGAATTGAAAACAGAGAAACACAAGTTAGATCTCAACTTGAATCTAATCGCCCCGCAATGGACAAAGAGCACGGATTATACAGAAGAGGGCAGAGGAGGAGCTTCGATTTTACTGGGCCCACACATTCAAGTCGAAGACCTTGGAGTCAAAGGTGATGGCACGGTGGCATGGGCTATCGTGGCTTCGGAAGTAGGTCCCCTCGGGATAGCTTCGGTTTACGCTCCCAATAGCAGAGAACGACGCAGGCAGCTGTGGGAATGGTTGGGGGACAAGATAAAAAATGGACCGTGGGTACTAATGGGAGACTGGAACATGGTAGAACTCCCGGATGATAGTATAGGCCCCTCTCCCTTATTGCACGGCAACGAACTAAGGCTTTGGAGGAATACCTTATTGCAGACAGACCTGGTAGATGCTTTTTTCTGTGCCGTATCAAAAGAGGGTCCGTGTTTCACAAGGCAATTCCGAACAGGGGCAAGACTAGATCAAGCTCGTCTGGACCGCGTCTATCTAAATGATAGTGCGGAATGGTGCCACATGATAAAGAAAATCACACACGACGGTCGACAAACTTTATCCGACCACGTACCTGTTACCATAGAGCTGGTTCTGAAAGAAGAAGTACTCAGAGCTCCAAGGAAAAAATCGACATATTTCAAAATGGACGCAGAAGTCATGAAAGACCCATGGATTCGGGGCGAAGTGGAAAAGGCGTGGCGGGACCACCCTCTAGGACAGGGAGACCCGAGAATCAAATGGTCACTCGCATGGGGAAGAGTACGAAAGACCCTAATAGCAGAAAAGAGGAAACGAGCAAACAGACTTCTACCAAGAGCTAAGATGGAGGAAGAGCTAAGTAGTCTCAGAATCAGAGCAGAGACGGACCACTCAGAGACTCTCCAACTTGAGCTAAGCGAAAAAGAGGGCATACTGAGAAAAAGGGAACATCAGGATGCAAGCCTCTGGCGGAAGCGAAGCAGGATTACTTGGCTAAAAGAAGGGGAAGCACCCTCTCGCTATTTCTTCGCACAGCTAAAGGCTAAGCATAGCCGAGAGGAAATTAAAGCAGTTGAACTAGAAGACGGAAGGGTTACAGAAGACCCAAAGGAGATACTCCACAGAATACATCAATACTACCAGTCTCTGTACGAGGAAGATTCCAACACGTCGGCTAACACGGAACAGAGAAAGCGAATTCTAAGTCTGACTTCGAAGTTCGTGTCAGCGGAGGACAATGATTACCTGAAAAGGAAGCCCACGGCTGAAGAGATTGAAGGAGTGATTATGAGCTTCCCCAGGGAGAAGTCGCCAGGCGTAGATGGAGTTACTTACGAAATGCTTCAGGTATGTTGGCCCTTCATCTCAGCGGAGTGCATCAACATGGTCCATACCTTCTGGGAAAGCAGCAGAATTGACGTGAAGACACTCCAAGGGGTGGTCAAGTTAATCAAGAAGGGGGGAAGCAGAATTGACCTAAGCAACTGGCGACCCATCTCCCTTCTAACGGCAACTTACAAAATCTTGAGCAAGCTGATGGCGGAGAGGCTAAAAACAGTGGTGGGGTCTGTAGTGGACGATCAACAGACGGGCTTCATACAAGAAAGGGACATCTTTGACAACGTCCTGAGCTTCAAAATGGGACAGGAAATGATAGAAGCTACAGGGCAACAAGCACTGTTTTTTAAAGTTGACTTCATGAAGGCCTACGATAGGGTGTCCCACGACTACTTGTGGGATACTATGGAACACATGAACTTTGATAAACACTTTATAAGCTTGCTAAGGGGTCTGACCTTGGAAGGGACGTCTAAAGTCCATGTCAATGGTGCCTTCACTGAAAGCTTCGAACTGAACAGAGGAGTTCGTCAAGGATGCCCAGTGGCGCCGTACCTATTTGCTATAGCTACACAACCACTAATGAATATGCTTAAAGAAGCTCAGAGCATGGGTAACATCCAAGGCATTCAAGTGGGAGACGAGAGGTACCTTCTCCACCAGCTCTTCGCGGATGACACAGGGTTAATGATAAGAGGAACAAAAGAGTGCTTCCTAGAAACCCAAGAGGTAATAAGCAGGTACGAAGAAGTCTCTGGCGCTGCACTAAACCTGCGTAAGTCCTTAGTTGTTCCTCTCGGTATGAGAGAAGTGCCCACTTGGCTGGAGGAAACGGGTTGCGTCGTAGCCAGACCAGGTCAAGTCTTCAAATACCTAGGGATATCGATAGGAGTAGGGCTCACGGAGGGCCAGGTGGTTAACCATTTAGTGGAGAAACTTCAGAAGAGACTACAGCATTGGGCCAACAGGCTGCTCTCATGGCCAAGTCGAGTGATTCTCCTCCAGCATGTACTAAGAAGTGTTCCAGCCTACCAGCTTACTTGCCTAAATTGCTCGGCTGAGGGGTACAGAAAGATGGAGGGGATCTGCAGAGCCTTCCTGTGGGGAAGGAGCGAAGAAGGAAGGAACAAGACTTCACTAGTGGCTTGGGATACGATAACAAAAAGCAAAGGGGAGGGCGGTTTAGGCATAGTCCCCTTCTCAGACATCGCACAAGCTCTGAAGCTCAAGTACGTGGGTAAGCTATTGGAGGGAGGCCCACAAGAGTGGAAAGACATAGCAAGGTGGGGGATCAAAGAGACACTGAAGAAGGGCCCCCACAAAAAACATCGCCGGGAGTGGTCACCGGAGGAAGGGCTACTCCTTTTGCCGAACCTGCTCTGTAAAGCTCTCCCGACCCTCAACTCGCTGTTAAAAGGGTGGAGGAAGGTCTCCAAGCAACTAATACTCTCGGGGACCCCCCTGGAACTGCCAGCAGATCTGAGGATCGAACAGGTAGTGGAACTGTGGAGAAAACACACTAACGTCAGTGAACAGGAGACAAGAACAGCGATAAAAGAAGCGAGGAAAAAGAAAGACTTATCGCTGAGGAGTATTAAGAATAGGGACCTGACTCAGGGACTGGAAAACTGCCACCTGGGATCTGAGCACACTCCGGAAGCCGTAGAGCAAAACGAGTCTTTCCAAGCTCTGGTGCGGTGGGGAGGCGAAGTAGTCCTAACCACAGAAGGGCTGCAAAAGAGCAATAACTGGGGGTGGAGGGGAAAGGATACGGTACAGAAAGGATGGATACAGAGCTTCCGTACATGGAAAGACCTCCTTCCTAAGCCTACTGCCAGGGATCCACCGCTAAGTAGAAGATGGGGTAACAACGACCCGAAAGAGAAATGGCAGAGAAGATGGCAAGGGGTATGGAGCAAAGGGGGGCTACCTAGAACTAATCTATGGATTTGGAGGATCCTTAACAGAGGTTTTTTCACCAATGTGAGGGCACTGCAAATGAATATAGGGGATGGGCTTTGCCCCAGATGCGGAAGAGACGAAGAAACGCTCGAGCACTTACTGTGGGACTGTCACATTGTCAGAAGACGGTGGGACTGTTTACAACTGCACAACAGTGATTGCGGAATAGAATATCAAATGGGAGAGGGGCTACTTACCACTATAGACAAAGCGATCGAAGTCCGTCTACTCAACCCCGCCCTACTTTACCTTATCGTTGAGCACACCCAGGTGGCGTGGGCTGAAAGGGCTGATCTTGTCTTCAGGAGTACCAGGTCGGATCGCCCTGCCGCTAGAATAGTTGCAGAAGCCGTGAAGAATGCTTGGGCGACGCTGAGAAATGAGGCAAACGCGGAGAGAAAGCTCGCTTGGAGAAAAGCTATGGGAACGATAGCGGAGATCCAGCGGCACCTTAATCCACGGGAGAGAGATTTAGGAAGAGAAGTGGACCCGGATCAATTCGGATCGACAAGAAGAAGATCTCCACTCCTCCGAGCACCAGAAGGGATTTCCAGCTGATGATCTGGAGTCTGGAAAGACCACGTTATGACAAGGCGAGCAAACCTGACACCCTCCTCAGCGGGTATGGGGATATCGAGGAGGAAACAAACAAACATCACCAGATTCAAGGGCCCCACCCTCCTGTCGAAGGCCTGCAGGTTAGTCTCCACAGACAGCCAACCAAGAATATTCAGAACCTCAAGACGTTTTCGGATAGCATAATGACTACTCTCGAGAAAGGTCAAAATGTCATTATTACCCAGGAGCGCTACCAAAGAACCACTCAGAACACCAGCAAGTCGCCACCGTGTCTGGGGCTCGACAGGACCCGCCCCAACCTGACGACGAAGGAGAACGCCCCGTCTAGCACTCACGTGAGATGTGGGAAGGATAAAAAGACGAGGAACCAAACGAAAGACGACTTCAGCAAGACCACCACGAACACGAGGAAAAGCGCGAAGATCGAGAACAAAGGTAGCGGCGTTAGAATCATGAGTGTCCAATTCGACTCTCTCCCGCACAGCAGCGAGAATAGCACGAGATTAAGCCAGTTTAGGTCGATTAGAATGCGTAAAGCCAAGAGGGCGCTGCCCACGGCCAAGCGTGACTTAGGTGACCCCGCCAGACCTGGCGGGGTCTGTCTAACCTGGGACCCGAGTGTGGGTGACCAGCTTTCCCTCCCTACGGTGGCAATAAAGTTACCTTGAGCGTACCGCCGCTCTTTTAAAAAAAAAAAAAAAAAAAAAAAAAACCAATACAACTAACCTTCATCTGTAAAAAGAACTGATCCATTTATGGATGTTAATTACCTTTTACCTACGCCACTGGTTATACATATTCTCATTAATTGGTATTTCTACTTACTTATATAATTCAGTAATAATCCGATATTCAGTTACGATGAAACGACCACATACGACTAGTGATACAGACTTTCAGAGAAACCCCAAGATTATACACAGGACCCAACCTGAAATTTTTTCACGTCCATAAAGTCCAGTCCATACCTAACGGGTGTACCGAATAGAATTAAGACTAGTGTAGTAATTAAATAGCCGTAAAGCTTTCGCGTGTAAAATAAAAAGCAAAACGGTGCTGCGTCACGGAATTGCGGGGCTATACATTTTGTACAGCAGAGAAGGTAAGATAGGGAGTGACACGAGAGGGAATAAATGCATGTGGAATGAAAATGGAATGAAAATGCATGTGAAATTAAAACAGAAACGACCACTTATTTCCACAGTTTTCTCATCGTCCGGAGATTTCCGGTGAATCGACGGTCTGGATGAGCGAAGAGAAAGACTTACTAGGTCACATGTGCTCAAGTAACCAACTGTCCGGTCTCAAAGGGGCGCACCCATTCATTCATTCATGACGTCGTAGTATAAAATACAAAAGAGAGCCTTCATGGATCTGCAACCGGTTCCTAGTGGCCAAGAGCTCCAGAGAATTTGATCATATCCTTTAGCTGCTTGGGATCGAACAAACGACCAGATTGCAGATTACAAGGAACTGTAGCGATAGACTACGGTACTGAGTGGTGTACGAACCAGTGGAAGGTAGACTGTGTAACTTGCATCACAGTACAGTAGGAGGTATCTCTTAGAAGGACGACGGGTACTATTCGTAAATCGAGCATAAGGTTATTTACTTATTTATCAATTTATTTATTATACCTCGTACCAAAAGCCACGGTTATTTTATTTATTGTTTATTTATTTATTCTACCTTGTACCAAAAGCCATGGAACAGAAATATATTGGTAGAAGTTAATGGTTGGCTGCCAATGGGACAAGGAGCTTCAAACATGGCTTTTTGTTTGGTTGTGTCTGTGAATCCCATGTGTCTTTTCTAATGCCACGTCTTTCTCTCCCAGCGCAGCAGCTCGGCCTGCCAGCCATTTACGCTTTTCTACTGTACCGTAGCGTTTTCCATCTGTTTCTTTCCATCAGATTACACAAGCTTGACGCCATCTTGCTCCTTCCACGGCGTCGTTAGCAACATTGGTTACTCCTCTTTCGTCACGAACGTCGCACAAACTATTTCCCCGCCGTCTCGCGCCTGTAAAGCTCAGTCAGAATCGAATGCAAGATGCGTATGAGGTTGGTACGGTCCCCCTGCCAGCTACGCTAGTCTGGCTGTACTTGCTTCCAAGCCCTCGAGGTTCTTCGTTCGAGGTTATGGAAATTTGCCTCCGCATTTCACAGGAAGTGGTTGATATCATGGAAATTAGACGGGAACGAACAGGTCACGAAACTTGCAAACATGATGCTGCCTATGGACTCTAGACTCTAGTAGAAACCTTCGTTTGCCCCGCTTTTGTATTACGATATCCTCTCAGTTCTTCGTGTGTACTCGATCTACTAGAAGCATGAGAGTAGATGAGCGAAAGATGATGATGAAAGTTTGACAGCTTTTGCTGCATCAGAAGCAGAAGACATGAGAGGTACATTCCCCACTTTCTACTTACGTACTCTTTCAATGATTGTTGTTTCTTCCACTTCGGCAACGTACTCTCCCCTCCAAGTTCCAACATTACCATTCATCAAATACATGCACGAGATCCGAATCAAATCAGTGAGCGAAGGTAAGGTAATTGCCAGATCTTCGTTGCCGTTCCCAACTAGGTAGGAACTGCGTCTTTACATCACCCTGGAATACATAGCCCGCCACGGTACAGTGTAACCCCTTTAGAACGACAGCAATGGGAGGAACAAAATATTTGACGGTATATCGACATGTCTTTATGTAGATATACTGACATTTTGTATTATATTTCGACGATGTCATTATATAAAATATGATAAAATCTCTTGTACTATATTTCTGTGCAAAATATTTGACTCAAACAGTTATATAGATTTAACACAAACATATTTTTACGAAATAAATAGATTTACTCTAGTACAAGCCAAAAGAAACCAATGGCAGTATATCCCAAAATAATCATATTAAAATTTGAACTTTTCGTATAACAAGATAATTAAACTTTTAACTTGATTTAAGTAGAACTAAATACAATAGTATCTTTTAACTTTAAATCTAAAGAAATTTAATTTTTATTACGACTTCTAGATGTCGTTAGAATGTGGGAAATGTTCGTTATGTAGAAGAAGTTTAACACATGGAAAAATACTTCTTAGGAAAAAATGTTGTTATTTCGCGGCTGTTCTTACACCCGAGGTCATTGTATCGTGGTTAGACTCTACAGTAGTATATATCTTTTTAAAAAACATAAGAACTGTCTACTAAAAACTGTCGATAAAGATTGAGAAATTTGTTTTCGTATCGGCAAGTGTACAGTTCAAGACAAGGGGTTCAGCACTTCGCCAAATTGCTCAGAAAGGGACGAATCTGGGCTGATATATTAGGGTCACCGTGTTATGGTTTGAGCCGACATGATGCGATGAAACTCATTATAATCATAGACTGGCGAATAAAGGTTTTTATATTAATAATCGTATATATATATATATATATTTGGTGAGTGTATATTGATTCTGTTTATGAACTGAATATTATAGAAAGAAATCACATTTGGTTTAGCTCTAAGTAGGACAATATACTGTGTTCAAAGAGGAGAGAATATTTGTACGAGTGAACACAGTATATCATCGGATCAGAACACATATGTGTGGACAAATTAGTAAGCCGGGAACTGCATATTCCTCTATTATACTAAAGATAATTAATTAGAATCATTTCATTGTTTTTGGATATTATCATTATAATAACAAAACTATGATTTTAGTCCAGAGTTTATAGACGCAATGCTTCTGTATATGCAAGAGGGGTCTTTCAAGCTTTCATCATCATGGACTTTGAAGTAGTATGATTAAAACATGAATATCGTGAGTCGTTGCACATGGCCATAGCTAAGCACGTTGTATGTTCAATTCTACAAGCTGTGAGACAGACTACACACAAGAAAGTAGACCTTGCATATAATGTAGTGGATTTTGAATCAATTGAACTAATTGTATTGTTACTATGATAACATAATTGCATATAATCACGTCTTTCAGTTTCGTTCACAGTTTCATGGGATTATAGCGTGAGAGTTTTAAAAAGTAAGAATCCATCCTCATTTGAATGGGGACTGGATTTTAACGAGATTGTAGCAATATGGGACATAATTTTAAAGAGGTTTTATCGTAATATTTTCGTTCAAAGAAAAGAAGGTGCATTTAGTATAGCATAGGAAATGAACAAAGCGAGATACATACTGAAAATTAATGTGAAGTAAAAGCAGAAAACTGTCATTTATTTAATTGTAACTTTCTTCACGGTTTGCTATGTTTAACGGGGTGTTTGCATCAATGGGACAAAATAAACTGCACAGTTTTATGTGAATTTTTTTCTTTTTAGTTCTTTTATTTATACAAAAGAACTAAAAACGTTTATCTGTCAAAGTTAAGGAATGAAAGTCTGACATAAAAATGCAAAATCAACTGAGCCTCGGTCACCAATGGTCAGAATTTTCAGTCTTTCTATAGGTAAATCGATCCGTGAAACACAAGAACTTAGTTTCTTTCTGATTACATATGAGAAACCGAGACGTCTTCGTTTAGCGCAAATTTATATGCAAAAAAATCAATCAAAGTTCAGAGAAAATGAAAACTACAGACTGGAAAACCAAACTTCCTGAAAGTTTTAAATTATATTTGTGTTAGAATTTTGAGTCATAAAAACAGTTGAGTTAAAAGAGTTTTCTTAAGATGAAATTAGCCAAACCATAGTTGTCATCAATATTCCTTGAATTGTAATTTCAGTTCAAAATTCCATCTGAACCTTGATAATAACTTTAATAACTAATTTGCAAGATAAAAGAGTTTGATATGATCACCGATTTGTTTCAAGAGCATTTGAATGTCACAACAACATAGTAAAATAGTATTTGTCTATATATATTAATCCTCATTTATAATGAAAACTAGAGTGATATACTTGTGCTTTGGCGACCATGATCTTTCCCTTTACAGTATCAGTCATTTGACATTCCACTCATGCAGTTTTATTGGTCGGTGTGATCCGAATACACTATAAATATTGCTTCATTCGCTTCAGATTCTGCCACTGCCTTCCACTTCAAGAAAGGCTTCCTTCTTGATCTACTCCATCGTAACGTAGATCTTCTCTGATCCTGGAATACTTTTGACACGGACCACAATTATCTTATGCTAATTGTTTTGTTAGTTTGTTAGTTTGTTAATTTCTCTTGTTTTATTCTATTCCATACTATATGTTTGATTACGCGAAGTCAAAAAGGAGATTTCTCTTTTGAACACTCTGTAGGATGAGTCTGAAATATGCACAACATTACGCTCCCGCTCCCGCCGTGAAACAGTACCTGTCAATGCGCGGAAAGCGTGGCCTCCAGTAACGAATCAAAACAGAACCTTTCTAGCCGTCGTAGTCAAAGCGCCTTACCTTCTTCGCGACTTCTCAAAGTCTTGCTGAGTACACATGAAAAGATCTCTTTGTCAAACATGTCTGGTAAAGAACTACTGTAGTGTACACCGAATCCCACTTATTCCGGGAGGTACAGTAGTCAAGAAGACTACTGCGGTAAGCAAGCAAGCAAGCCCAGAATTCCTACCTGAACCCTACTTCTGTCAAGTGTTAGCTCGTTGCTAATCATTTACACCACCGTCCCTTATTATTATTATTTTGTTTGGATTTATTTTTAGGTCTCTTTTCGCTGTGGGGCTTTCTGCTCTGTGCAAGGGCAGCATGAGTCCCCCCGCCAGGAGGACTCGACCCCACGGCGCCCGGGCTACAGGCGGACGGTGGTAGCTTGTTGGCTACCACCGTCCCTTATCGCCCCTTGCACCATCCGAGCCTTAGCAAAGGTTGCCAGGTCATTATGTCCAGTGGACGAGTTCTCTTTATCCACACATGTTTTTACTGTTTCTCTTGTAATGCTGTAATCCAGAATGCGAAAGCGAATAATATCCTTCCAACACTTCCTTGTACAGTGAATTTTGTTTTCTCTTATAAAAAAACATGTAAGTATTATAAAAATTTATTTTCCTAAATTATTATAGAAAATTAAATTAAATTATAAATTATTATATGTTGTTCAGTCCCGGAATAACCAACTCGTCTAGAGAGAACCCAGAAGTGAAAGGCGGACTGCTGCACTCCTGGGGTATAAGTCCAGAGCAGTAACTGTAGAATAGCGTCATTTATTTGAGACATTAAATAATTTTTTAACCCTTTCCGCCGGAAGGGTTAGGAAGTTATTTAATGTACATGGGTGAATAATAAGCCGGCTTCAGTAAGAAGTGAAGAAGAAACGGCATTGCACAAACAACTCCAAGTAATGCAAGTAGGTAAAGTTTTGCGAACAGAAATTCTATTTTCTAATGCTCGGAGTGACATATCTACTTTACAGACTCCTTGGCGTCACAAGCGACGTCGATACGTATTATACCGTGAAGGAAACTCTACGGTACGAAATCCTCTGCAGACAGAAGGGCCGGGTCTTGATGGGAGTGTTCTCGTGGTTATGAATTCTCATTGGTGGACTCTCACTGGATGCTCGTGGCTCGCTCCAAAGGCGTATTCCTCCTCCACCAGCCAGCGTTCCAGTCTTCGCTGTACAGTGCTCTGCACGGACAGGGTGCCACGTCAACTTTGAAGAGTAGGAAAGCAGCAACACGTCAGCACAAGGTTGGAGAATTTCGAGTCTTTCTCTTCGTCCTCCGTACATGGATAAGCCGGTATCCTTGAAAACAAAACAAATCAGGAAAGAAAGTGGATAGTGTGGCAGAATGGTCCGTCACGTGCATTACGCTGCCCTGCCCGACCTACTCCGGATGGGCCTCTCTGGACGGAGAACTGTCTTCCATAACGGTTTTAGAGTCGGATAGAACAGAAACCCAAGCGCAGCTTCTGTTGTATGCTGGGACCTGGGTAGGTTGGACGCCGTAAACTACACTAGGGGACCTCCCAATCAGGTTAGGTTCTAATCTAAGGTAAGCATGAGAGTTCGGTATAAACTGGCATGTCAGCGCAAATCACCGAGATACCCCGTCATGTCCCGCAATATTTTACCTACTATGTATCCCGTAGCGCTTGCTTGAAATAGACAGATGTTCAAGCTTACGACGCCCCACCTTTTCAGCGCTTACACGGATTTGTGCGAAAGGTTGCTTTTGTCTCGCGAAAGCGGAACTCGGAGTAAGCACTTGGATATCCAATTGGTTATTCTGAGTCCCGCGCTGCGTGATAATATGCCTGCTGGACACCCGGATTCTGCATTTTCACTGCCGTCCGCTGAACCATTTTGGGTAAAAGTGAATCACGCAAACTGGTGACTTGCTTATGATTACCGCCAGGTGATGCTTGGATGAAGTTTGGATAATCCAAGGAGATCGATTCTTCTCAACTCAATCTAATCTACAAAGTGTATTACAGTCCGTTGATATACGTATATGGTTTAACTTCAAAGAGAGAGCAGAAATTTGTTTCATCACACTTCCAGTAAGTTTGTTTAGCTTGATTACACTCCTTTTCACAATGTATTGTTTGATAACATCGTTGATTTACTATTGATGTAAACAGTCACTTTGCAAGGTTAGTGATATATCAGATTGTACACATCAATATTTCTATCATATATCGTCTGATGTGTACATTATTATTGAAATGAATTGAATGACAAAGGTATTTATTCACGGTCGAGGATAGAGAAATCATGAACATTATTACAAAGTGATTGATTTTATTATTGATAGTCAGTCAAGAGTGTGATCAAACAGTACATCATTAAGAAAATTATGATCAAACAAATTTCTGAAGAGAGAGTTTCAATAAAACATAACTATACTTATATGAGATGTATAAATATGATTAGATGAAATGTACTTACAGTCGTGTACGCAAAAATTTACTTGAGTCAGATTCTAACTAATTTCAGATTTGATAATATTTTTCTTATAATGACTTTATTGGTCAGACCCGGCACCTGGACAGTCATACAAGTAGCTTTGCCTAGTCAGCAATGTGTGTTGGCGAAAGAAGTTACACAAATATTGAAAGAAACGAACGGATAAGCTAAAATTGATTTTCCAGATCTCTTTCTGCATCACTGCCCTGCCAGAAAACGTACCAAGTCTCAATTCATTCTCGTGTGCTAGACAAGGTGATTATATATGAGTGTCAATTTCAAGTGTGAGGTCTGATCAAGCAAGAACTTATAAGAGGAGTCCGATCTAATTTAGACATTTTAGGAATCTGATCAAGTAAATTCTTGCTCGCTTGTGAGAACTCTTGGATTTCCTATCACTTTCCTCCGCTACGTTTTATGTCCGTGCTTCAACTGAGTTATGATATATAGTAACAAATTGACTAACTTTTCGCTTTTATATATAGCTATTTCTGTACATACAGTTATTAGTTTAATACCAGTTCATTTCAATATACAATGTTCTCTAATGTGACAAACAGTTAATTCCTTAATTCATTAAAATATTATAAATATTCTTTATTTAAATTCTTTAATTCTTTAAAAAGTCAATTCCATTCATTCATTTCAATATACATGTAGTCACCTCTCTGTTCAATATAATAAGTTTTAACAAGGAGTCCTGATACAACATACTTCATTGTGTTGCATCCACAGGATCACCCAACCGTATATTCTCAAATTTATACAGGTGTTATTGGACTTCTATTATTTCATATATTTTCCAGTTTATGTGTACACTGGACTAATCTCTTTCAAGACTAAACATATAATTCGAAGGCAGTTTTCTTTTCATGCATATCTATGCACAAGACATTGGTCTTTGGTGAGGGTTCCTCTAAGTTGAAGAAATAGACGAGAAGCAAAACATATAACAAGTTATGAGAGGCATTACATGCCTTTTTTTAATGTTTACGTATGAATGCCTTGCAATAGAGGGAGTCAAAGTTTGGAACTTTTTTCAAACATTCTTGATCCGCAAGAGAGAGTTAGGATTCAGCTTGGAAAATAAGAACACCTCCGGATGTGCCCATGGAAAACGCCACGAAGGTTTTCTTACTTGCTTCTTACTCGTTTTGTTCGTTTGTTTTGGCATTAATTAAATCTACTACTTACAATAATGATTCTATTTATCAAAGGTAAGAAATAATTAATAAAGATATCTTATTGTCAACTCATAAAGGTGATTACCAAAATGATTCACGATTCTATACAAAGTTATCTACTGAGATTTATTTCCTTACAGCCGTTTAAGAATATTTCCGATTAACTTTGACACACTCTAATGTCTAGGTAAATTTCACATAGTTACTTTAACGTCTGTCTTGTTTCGTACCTATCCCTCTTTAGTGTCGTTTTCAACTCTCCCACCAAAACCGATCCGCAACCGTGGCATACCAGTTTTATGAACCTGAACCGGGTTTAAACAATGGTTTATCAGTTTTAAACGAATCAAACAAGTGGTATATCAAATTTCCGATTTAGAAACGATGACTAAACAATGGTTTATCAGATTCTGGAACTAAGTTTTGCTTTATGAGTTATCCAAACCAAAACAATAGTGTACGAAAATGTACAAAAGGATCGATAGTTTGTCAAGCCACGGAAAATTACAAAAAAAGAATAAGCAGAAATGTTTAATGTATTACCAGAAGTTCAAATTGGGAGAGGTTTACAAGTGTAAGCCACACTCCCGAGGCGGAGACGGAGGACTGTATGACTTCAACCATGTAAACATCTACCAGCCGCCCTTCTACATCGTAAAGGACTTTTCCAATTTATAACGTATTATAATAACGCTAACCGCTATTATGATATTGTGAATATTATAAGAAAAGTCATTATCTTTTAACAGTAAGTCACTATTCTTTTTCTGCTATCATGAGAACAAATGGCTTTTGTAACGTAAAGAACATCTGCTAGTTAAGACACCGATGCGTGGACTGTATGAAAAGGACAACTTCTAAAAGTCATTAAACAGTAACAAATATCAGATATCGAATATCGGATATCGGATATCATACATCAATCTAATCAATTCTAAAGTATTATGGGATAAAATGGTCCTTTGGAGCTCGAGTCTCGTAGTCACTCTCATTCATTTGCTCTTGGATCTGTTGATTCTGTTGTTGCCTGCGATGCTGTTCAAAACAAAAGAGTTTTCTAGATAAAATCGCAAATGATAACGGCGAGAAAGAGATTATAATGATATTTGTAAAAAATACGGTGATGTCTATTCAATGCTGGACAGTGGAAAACCTCGAAGGTTAAGGTTAAGGTCGAAGCCTGTGGTGTCGAAAATGGTCAAAATATATGTTTTGGATCATGTCAAGTTTCTCCTGAGAAGGAAGAAAACAAATAAACAAATCAGGTTGTTGTTCTTACCAAAGTACTTGAGCGCCATTAAGTAACAGAACAAAGATACAAGGCATGAGGGTTACTTACTAATAGTGAGTGTAAAAGCTAAAAGAAAAAATTCTCTAACGTACAAAAAAGAAAACATCTGTAATTTATAAAGAAAAATTTTGTATAGAGCCATGCATCGTTTACCATCGACTTTGTGAAATTATATAACTAATTTTAGTTTTTAATTGAATTTTAGTTTGAAAATTAGAATAGATTGTTTGAATGATAACTTCCTTTTAGTGCAAAAGCTTAATGTAAAATCCTAAAAAACAATACTAAAAATATGCTTGCTGTGTTTTTCTTAGAAGTAAACAGTCCATAATCCGCATTTATGACTACCCTTCTAACAAACCATGGTCGACAAGATTCTAATTCCAAGTGAAGAAGTCGAGGCCCAACTCCTTGATGAAAGTTTGACCGGTCTCAACTCCGCTTGGGGTAACAAGACCTCGAAGATGCATAGTCATTTCGAAGCTTCTGGTACACTATATAACACATGCTTGCTGTGAGCCTAAGGCTCAATCCTTACCAGGTCCTCACAATTTGATTTTCACTCTCCGAAGATGAGTTCAGTCTTCCAGAATTCTAAAGAGATCTTCCTGGTTGCATTACGTCTTCTAATATATATCTACGCTATTCTAACTAAGCAAGGCATCTCATGGATTCATAAGAAGACAATCCACCTTGCAATTCAGCTTATTTCTTAGCAGAAGATGAAGAGGTGCTTAGGACGAGAGTCATACGAAATGATCAGAAGAATTTTGTGACTCTTGCGGTGAGAATGATCTCCATGAAGACTTTCGGGATAGCTTTTGGATAGATGACGTCTTTCATAAGACTTCCCGCATCTAAGCTTCTTATCATTGATCTCACATGTGTTCTGGCTTCCTGTACGCAATCTATCCTCACGACAGACGTTGAACATTCGTACTCTATCTTTTGACTCCTCACCTCGCATACATTTCAGAAGAAGCTTGTTGCGTAATGAGAAGACATGACCTTTGACATTGCTCTCCAGATTTTGCCTGCAATACTCCTCACAATTCTCATCTATTGGAAAGAAGAAGGAACATGCTGCTATGTGTCAAATAGAAGAGACTCGTGAAGGACCCTCACATCTTTTCGCACATTCTGCCAGCCTTTCCAGTCTTCTAACTCTCTTTGAAGATATGGATTTGAGAAGACATGAAGCTTAGGAGGCATTGGCCTGAAATCCAAGTTCATGCTTCTCGAAATAATTACCAACTCACAATGGATTCACATCAAGATTCTCGCAATTTAATTCAAATCAAATCCATACTACTTGATGTGAATTCGAAATTCAGCTTCTGGAAATGTCCAATCTTGAAACAAGTCTTCTGTCCATGGATTATGAAAATAGAAGCACAATGGGATAGGGAAGTAGATGGACAGAAACAAAAAGTTTCGGGATAGAGGGGAGAAGATCGAATTCAATTTTGAGAAGTGAGATTGGAAGAAGGCTGTCAAAAATTGAACAGCGCTTCTGTCTACAATCCACTCATGAGAAATTCCAAAGAAGAGAGAAAAGGAGTAGGTAAGCTTCTTGCAAGCAATCGAGGAAGAAGAAATCATAGGAACAAAAAGGAGGTAAGGCGATGAGAAGGAGAAAGAAGCGAGAAGAACCTCGGAATGTGCTGACAGAATGCGCTGCGCTTCTTCTCGATCTCCAAATGTGTCCTACCTACGTTTTGATGTGAGTGCTTCGATTTTTGCCAACTCACAAGCAACTTCTCCTTGCTAAAAACCATTGTTGTCTCTCCTTCGTGTAATACGAGCTCTGCTGCCTGCAGCCTGAAGCTCCAACCTTCGATTCCGGAGTTCCAATTCCTGCGATCCTTGAGAAATCTTATCTACTTCTACTTCGAGCTCTCTTCTTGCTGTAAGACGATCGTCTTCACAATCTCTCACTGTAATTTCTCTATGCGCACCTCTAATATCTTCCTCGATGTAAGTTTGAAATTGAGTAAGAGAAAGGAACAAAAGACATGGCGCTTTCGTACCTCTTCTCTGATTTTGTAGTTTCTCTGGCTACTCCCCAGCTGCTCGTGTTTTAGGTAAGTGCCTTGTCAACCGTGATCCTATCTACTGCTTAGGTGGTTGTTTTTTAGGTCCACAAACATCTACTGTGTCACCCAGTTGGTGCTAGGTTGGTATCTCCCACAGTTACAGTCATGGTCCTTCTTAGAAGACTTCGTATTGTCTTCTGGATTTCTTCTTCCAACTCTTGGAAGAAGTCATCTTCTTCTCAAAAATCCGTCTTAAGTTCATCTTCCTGCTAAGCAGGGGGTAAACTTAAGTAACAATGTTAATTCAATTATATATACACGACGTGAACTTATAAATTTTGAAAAAATCCTAAAATTTGCAAACTTGATCGTAGTCGAGTTTACGACATGAAATGTCAATAGTTGCATTTCGTGCTGTGAATATTTTTTATGCATGGAATCGAACAAATTATCGTAGAACGCGATTAGCGTTTCATCTCGTCGACACGTAGAAAAACTCACATAGTTGTTATGTGCTATATAACATAGATCATTATGAAAGCATTCCATCAACCATACACTTTGTAGTGTATGTGTAAAGATAAAAGGAGATGTCTCATATCCAGTATATAACACTTTATATTAGACATAAGAGTCTACAATAATCATGTGGTATCTCTCACTAAACTCTCATAGATGATCATAAGTATTTTTCGTTCGGAAAAAGATATTGATCTCCAATATAAATCTATCCATCTCTCCAACTCGTCCAGATATATTTCTCATAATATGTCATGAAATTGTTACAATAGGATCTACACTGTGTATAGTAGTTGAATTTTTCTCTAGAGACTCCGTATGGAGCCCGCAATGAGCAGCTTGCCGCTCTATCCAAGGTAAAAAGATCCCTAACAAATAATTATCAAACTCTCGAGAAACTGTGGAAAGATCAAACAAAGGAGGATGTACAGCCTGAAACAGATGGTTGCAAATATTCTTGATAAGAGAATTGTCTATCAACAATACGTCCATGGTACTCACATTCTTTTTGTAAATAATGTTCATGTCCTTGAGGAATAAATATCCTCCTCGATCACGTTCTGTCACCGTCTTGAAAGAAGTACATCAAGCTTGACACAACCGAGAAAATTGTCGTATTGAAATATATCAAACACAATTAGATACGAATATCAAAAATTCATTCTAGAAAATACAATGAAAAACATACATAAACCAAAAAGTCAAAGATTACGCACATGTCTCATAGTCATGGGAAAATAACTGAGAGCTTTGCAACTCCTCACCAAAGCAGATAAATTCATGATAACACGTCATGTCGAGAACATCACATAACACATCTTCAAACAAGCATCCACGAACTCCCGCATGTCTTTTCGAGCAATGAATCATACTATCACACACTCTGTAATGTCTATCGTATAACCTCTATCTCGTGCAGACACAAGTTCAGTCTCATTGCTCCCCACCTTCATGAGCAACCTATTCACATCAAGGGTAATTTTCTTCTTTCTATGATCTCTATATGAATGCCATGTATGATGAGCTATGAGATGAAGAATCTGAGAAGTAGACGATGAAGCTTGCTGATCATGAAGTGCCTGAGCGGTCTTCAGCCGAGACATGTACATTGTGCGAATGTTGTGACTAGCTCGTCCAAATTGATTTTTTTCATCTCCAACTCAGCCACTCTGGATGAAACAACGTTCTTCACTTCGGTCAACGTCTGTAACTCAGTCGTCTTCATGAATTTGCTGCTCCAACCAACACATTCTTTTATGCTCAGATTGCATGAGAGCTGATGTCCTCGGTGCTCCCTGGAATCCGTGGATCATAAACGCACATCAATCAATAATACAATATAGTATCATACAACGTCATGCAAAGGAATTTGATCATCATGTTTTATGAACGAATAAGTATGTGTCACGTCTTCTTCAGACTCATCCGCAGATGGTGGTTGCTCCTGATATACATCAACGGCTTCTCTTATATAATCAAATGACATACGACATTTAGTATAATACTGATTTAGTCATCTTAGACATAGTGTCATCAGGTCGATCGTAGACATCCGAACTGACTATCACGATAATCAAAAACTATAACTCACTTGGAGAGGGGTGGAACGTCATCATGAGTGGATGCATCAGAATTGTGGTTCACATCTCGTGGTACTCTAGGCATATAGCGTTGTATCCTCTCAGCAAATATGATATCTAAAGATATCAACATGCGTGTAATAATCATACCAATAAATGTGATGATGTAGAGCCGTCTGTTGTCCAAATGCTTTCTGCAAATTAAGCACCTCTTCCTTCACTTTCTCCACGACACGCTCAACCCAATCGAGATCCACAATAGCATCACCATCCACTTTCGACTTCACAAAGAATCCAAGGACACTCATGACCTCCTTCGATCTCTTATTATGCGAATGGATGCACGTGGGTTTTATGGAAGTCGATATTCTAGTTGATCAATTGTGTTTTATTAGCTCGACGTATTTGTTGTGAGTATCATACTCTGAAAACCAATCGACAGTAGCTCTCATTTGATTTGTTTGGGAAGACTAGGATCATCATGAGATAACAAAAAAGCCGCTCGGACAAGATCAGATTCGAGTCAAACTGATCTACCCAGCAGCAAAACCTCTTTCGTATTCTTGTTGTAAGAGATGATGAACTCCACACAAGTGACAATCTGCATTCCATGACAGACTAAGCACAGACATTTTTCTCCAATCGATCATCGTAATTCAAAGTAAACATGACGAGGAGAAAAGCTCATTCAATCAAAGTAACTTCCAGATTACATTCAAAGTAAAAGATAGGTACATCCATCGTGCAATGAAACATTCAATCAATCATTCAAAACCAGATTCATACATTAAAAGTAAAAGAAATGTACATTCATTCCAAGTAAAACATTCAACCATACATTTAAAACCATGAATGAGATAATGTCTAGATTCACTTACACCAGGTTTCACAAAGTCATACGGCAGAGCATCGGCTAATCCGTAGCATCGAAGCTCGTCTAGAACAAGATCAGCTATACATGATCTTACACCTTCTCGATCAAACCACATCCATTTACATTTACGTTCATGATCATCCTCTAGACAAAAAGTTATATGTAATGCACCACCAGTCGCTTCTTTTGTGACCATCTATACTATCACAAAAATACAAGAATACATTTATTAACTCCTAGTATTGGCACACTGGCATCGATGTTTTGCATTAAAAAATGTTATACAAAACACATAATTTGCGTTCCGTTGAACGCTATAGCATACATTTCTGAGCGGAATGCATTTAGCTCTGCTACAGATTACATAGATTGGTACATTCTATCATTCATACAAATTCAATCCACCACAAAAATGACATAAACACGCATTCAATCCAGTGCAATTCAAACACCTACCTCAATTCCAACCAACTTTACAATCCCTTCGCTTTTTCCATGATCCGTATGTCAACTTCTAGAGCGCTTCCACCTTCCATTGAGACTCCGCTTCGATACCAACCACCAAGAAAATGGAAAAGAAGAGAAGGAGAAGGGGAAAAAAGAAGGGGAAGGAGAAAGAGAAGAAGAGAAGAGGAAGGAGAAAGAGAACAGAAAAATGATAAGAGAAGAAAGTAATGAGGAAACATCATCATCAACTTTTGAAACTTCACACTACAAAATTTTACCTTTGAAATTTCTGCCTTTGTATTATATTCAAAATGTTTATAATATATACTATTCACACTTGTGAAGCCTTGGATTTCCAGTTTGTTAGAAAATTTTTGTTTTTGTTAGATAAAACAGGGATTAGTTAGTATAGATGATAGATAGAATAAGTTTAGTTGTAGTATAGAGATTCTTAGCCGAAGAATGATGCTGAGCAAGAATACAGAACCTGTGAAGTGTATATCTTTGGAATAATAACCTAGCTGCATTCTTCAGACAAAGAGCTTTCTATGGATACCTCATTTGCTGAGAACGGATGCCGGACGACGAAGTTGTGACCTTGGGAAGGAGGACCAAAATAGCACAGGAGTTCACGCAACTTTGCGGTTGAGGAACAAGAGGAACTTCACGCGTGAGGAAGCGAGGGGAAAAATCTATAAGAAGAGTCAAAAGCAATTCACTTTTACTATTTCCACTTGAGAGTTTACTGTAGCGCTCTGAAACTATCGGTGCGAGAGAAGAGTGTCTTCGACGAAGAGAGCCTTCTTAGAGTTTAGTGCGACAGAGAGACGAAGACGAACTTCATACACAGAAAGGCGAAGGACTTCCGTCTTCAACTACGAACTGAATGAGAGGAATGCAGACATCACGGAAGCCGAAGCTGAAGATTATTACAACGAAATGGCCGGACTTGGTCAATATCGGGAACGCTTGGAGACGATGGAGATGGCGTTTTTGATGGTGAACTGGGGGGTGATCTCTTCGGAGCTGTTGCAAGAGATTCTCATCTGCAATGGACATCCTTCCGACAATCTTCGGACAAGATCAGCCAACTGGACAGTGGTTGATCTTGTCCGAACAGGTGACATTATGTACGATAGCACCTGCAAGCCGTCTTCGGAAGAAGTGACGAAGTACAGTGACTTGTTCTCAACGATGCCGATGAGGTCGAATGGATTTGAGGTACATAGTTATATCGACCCATTCAAGAGAGATGCCGCGATTGCACTAAACATCATCTTCAAGCCGCAGCGGACTTCGTATCTGGTCAATTGGCAGATACATTTCATTGAGCAGATCTTCAAAGGTAGGAACGCGTATTGGACGAAGATCTTCCACGAGCATGTAGTGACGCAGGATTTCTCCTTTTGCCCATTTAGTATACAAGATATCGTTCCCACAGAGGATTTGCACAAGTAACGCTGCTCTAAGTTCTAAGATCTGTTCAAACACACAAACACACGGGTTTTGCCTAGAAATCCCGTCTTCTCACAAAACCACACAAAACCACACGTCATCCAAACACGCCAAATGGGGCTCTGGAACTGCCCAAACAACTACTAACTAAAATATCACACAATTATTCACAGAGAAGCCCTGGAAGACGACCTTCCTGCTTCCAGGTTGCTTCTTCCGGTCTTCTCGATACTGTCTTCCCGAAGCGATTCTCGTCTTCTGGGGGTTCAGCTCGTCTTCTCACACCTCCAGAAGGCTGTCTTGCTTCGCAGAAGTCGACTAGCAACGGTCGTTACACCTTATTCTCACACTCACATTCCAACGGGTTAGATTAATCACAGAGTGTATGCCCCCTGTAGCCTTCCCAGGCTTCTGCCTACGGAAATGGTCTTCCTGCAGCACTACAACGACATTCATCTTCACGGAAGCTCAATAGAAGTCTCGGCAGCTCACTAGACGAAGGTAAGAAGATGGAGAAGATGGGGAAGATAAGAAAATCCAAACAAGAGAAAACAAGATGAAAAGAGTAAATTAAGATTCCGACAAGCTTCTAGTCCGGATCCTGACTAACAAGCCATCCCTGCTTGTAATAGTTTGGGGAGGAAGACAACAAACGTGAGTACTGTTGCACCGTCTTCTACTCGAGGATGTCGTCTTCTGTTGCGAGAAGAAGGCTTCTTTCTTCTTCATTTCGCTGCTCTGACTACTCTGTCTTCTGGGATCCCTTATCCATAAGACCGTTCGTACGCAGATCCCAAGTGCTCTACTGAACGAGTCAAGCTACACTTCCACAACTGTTGACATTCATCGCCACTCAAGAAGAAACACTTCTCATGCACAATTGGGAGCGAATTCAAAGAAACCCACCACCCAGAAGACATGAACGAAGCTTCTGCACTCAAATCCACAATCTATTTCCCGAGAAGAAGTCACAACGGCATTGGGAAGCTCACTCCCTCTACTTCCTGCGTCTACTCGTCGACACACCAGTCTAGCTAACAGGACTGCACGAGGATGCCGTTCTCTGTTCCTAGACTGTCCACTACTTCTATCTACATCTTCGAACCACTGCTGGTGCGAGTATGCAGACCCCTCCTGTGTATTCCAAGACTATTCGTATGTTTCCAACAACGGGTGTAGTGTGCGAAGAACTGTCTATCCTGTGTCTCTGCTCTAATGTGTCTCGTCTGCCTGCACCATAGAATCGATGTGTATGTGCAGTAGCTACAAAATTCTACAGAACTGGCAGAACTCTATCTCCTACTCTGCGATCCTACTTATGTCGCTGCCATGAGAACCAGGGGAGACGACCACCAGAGAGAGAGAGGCGCTGACAGGAGGCTGTCACCTCACATGCAAGCGGTTCCCCTGCCCGTATTGGCCATCCACCTTGTCTTTCCTACGCTACCTATGCTGCCACATGGTATCCTAACTAATATTACATGGAAAAACCGCCACCCTTAAGATAGCATGTTCTATCCTATTATATTTGGAATTGTCAATGGAGTTACTAACTACTCAGATTGCACGGAGGCAATCTCTACCTGATCTGCTCCTATCGGAGCTCCTAACGCGGCTTCTGATAAGCTAGAAAGCCCTGCAGTTACCTCGGGTGTCACTGAGGTGGTTTCCTCCTCACCGTCTCTTGCTGGCCCTGCTGTCGTTGCTGCTGCGTCTTCCTCGGCTTCGGCTTCTGCTTCGGAAGACAGAAGCGTCTTTTGGGAAGCGGAGTCGATCGGTGCTTCTTCCGTCTTCTGAGGCACGGGTGCGGGACTAGGGACCATGAGGACCTCATAGGGATCCGGGGAAGTCGCTTCCTCCCCGCGAAATACCTGGGAAGACGGCTCGTCTTCTTGTCTTCCGGAAGACATCTTGTCTTCCGGGGCGTCTTCTGAAGTCTTCTCGGCTTCCAACGCTGTCACCACCAAGTGCACAGCGAGATCGAACTCCTCCTTCTCCATTCCGGATCCAGTCGAGGGTGCTGGAGCTTGAGAAGATGCGGTTGCAGGTGTCAGAAGCGAGGGAAGACCATAAAGTGTCTTCACTCCTTCTATCTGTCGATCCAAGTACCTGAACATGCTCTCCCGGCATTCCACCAACATTGCTTTGGACTCGCTATCCCATCCTCTAGCTAAGGTAAGTAACTTCCTACCCGCGGTGTAGTTAAACTTCTTCCGAAGTGCCTCCACCGAGTGAGCTAGTTATCCCTGCGCACGGGCTTCCGCTGCTTCTCTCTGCGTCTTCTAGGCTGCAACTTGCGCTTCTGCGACTTCCCGCAGAGTCTTCCACGCCGTCTTTTCTTCTGCAAGGGCGGTGATCTTATCCTGCACTCGCAGAACCTCCTGGTCACGCTGCTGTAAACACGCCTGCAACTCCTGGTTGCTCTTCTTCAGCTGCGCTAACTCCTTGGAAGAAGTGACGTACTTGTTGTGAGTCGAAGGCTCAGTCCTTCCCTAAGTCCTCACAGTATAGCTTCCACTCTCAGAAGACGAATCTAGTCTTCCAGAAGACAGCTACTCCGTCTTCTGAGATTCTAACAATGCTTCCTAAGTAGCTCTCGTCTTCCGAGCTGTATCTAATCAATCCTAACTAAGCAAGGCCTCGCATGGATTACCAAGAAGACAAACCACCTTGCATTACATCCTACTTCCTATCAGAAGATACAAGATTCACGAAACATCAAGTGCATAACAGGTTCGGAAGATGGTTGCGGGCTCCTGCGGTGACAGTGGTCTCTGGGAAGACACTCGGGACAGCTTCCGATTCAATGTCATTCTCGGAAGACCTCCCGAAGTCAGACTTCCCTTCACTGGTCTCACCTGTCTTCGTCTTCCTACGCGCAATCTATCCTCACAACAGACTCAAGACATACGCACTCAGAAGAATCTTGCTGCTCGGTGGGAAGACATGACCCTCGACCATTCTCTCCAGATTCTGCCAGCAAGTATTCTCACGACTCTCTTCTAAGTTCGGGAAGAAGAAGAAATGGCTGCTATGGGTCGAACAGAAGAGACCCGAAATGGACCCTCACGTCTTCTCGCTCCTTTTGCCAGCCTTTCAGTCTTCTAGTCTCTCTAGGAAGATGTGGAGTTGAGAAGCTTGGAAGACAGGGGGCACAGGCCTAGTTCCCGACTTCCAACTTCTCGAAATAACAAAACAACTCACCACACCACTCAGGATTCGTACCAAGCCTCTCTTAACACAAAAGCAACACAAATCCACTTTTGATACGAATGGGTAATAGTCGACTTCTGAAGACAGTCAAGTTTAAGAAGCGTCTTCCGAAGATGTTCCCATCTTCCGAATCGTCTTCTGTTCCAGGTTTCGGGGGTAGAGAGGTAGTAGGGTAGAGAAATTGATAGCTGAGATCGTCAATTTGGGAACGGGGTGTAGGGAAGCTCGAATTGAACTTAGGAAGGAGTAGGAAGATGTCTGACAGAAATTGGGCAGCGCTTCCGCGTCCAATGTCTCAATAGAAAGAATGGGGGGGTGGGGGTAATCGATCAGGCTGCCTGCACACAACCAAGGAAGCGCAGGGAATACCAGACAAAGGCGAGAAGAAGTGGGAAGGGGAAAGAACGTGGGGAAGAACCTCTACAGTCTTCTTCTGTTCTCCGAGTTGTCTTCGACCTCCGCGCTCTTCTGGCTCTAGTCCTAGCTCCAATGCGACTCTTCACGACTGCGCCTGCTGTCAATTTCTGGCAACGCCTCGATTCCACCTTCGATTCTACTCGCTACTCTCCAATGTCAGCTTCTCGGGAGCTCACAGAAATGCCTTCGCTCTCTGTCTTTCGTGCTCCAGCAATTCGATCTTGCCCTTCGCCTAGCTGCCAACTGGTTCTCTCCTACCTCGATGTCCTCATTCGATTTCTCTCTCAAAGCTTACTTGCGAAGCTCACTCTCTCCAATCGATCTTCTCAAGCGCGCTGTGCTGCGGGAAGTTGGAATGCGCCTAATGTGCTTCATGCGCATCTTCCCCACAAATTAGGAGTTTTCGACCTTAGGTGTCTTCCCCGACCTACCTACCTATTCGGTGTGATCCAGTAGGTACACCTACTGTTTTATCCGAAAACTCGTGGTTAGGCCTTCGCGGTCGTTGTCTTCCGGGAGACAGGTGTCTTCCGCCATCTTCTCATCTTCCGCCATCTTCATGTCTTCTGAAGACGCAACTGAGAAGACGCTCTTCCGAAGACGGTCGTCTTCCGAAGAAGTCAACTTCTTATTAAAAAGCTTATAAGATCATCTTCATGTTAAGGAAGACGTAACCTTAAGTAACAACGCTTCTTCAGTTATACAAACAAGTTATTATTCTTAAAAATTTCAAAAATTCGTGCATCCTGTAATCTGTGGGCATCACAGAGCACGTTCAGAAGCTATACACTACATTCGGAGATGACGGATCGACATACTTTGCAACCTTCGCAGTGGTATTCTACAGGGACATGAAGTTGTTAACCCCGGAAGAGGAAGAGAAGTTCGGACAAAGAGCGACGTCCGAAGATGAACTTTTGATGGAGCTGACTCCTAGGAAGGAAGAGTTGGCGACTCCAGTGGCTTCGGCGGGACCTAGCACCCGGGCGAAGAGGAAGATGACAGAAGTGGAAACCTCGAGTGGTGCGACTTCGAGGCAGAAGAAGAAAGCGAAGAGGACAACCACGACTTCGGACGAAAGCGCCGAAGATGTTCAGACTCCTGCAAGATCTTCTTCAGTGGAAATCGTAGGGAAAACAGGTCAAGGAGGGAGTCGGACGATCAAGGACTAGGAAGCATTTGTGATAAGAAGAGTACCTTTAGGGACTACACTTCGAGAACCTCCTCAGGAAGCACTTCGGACTTCATCCCGACCCGATGAAGCAACGACTTCGGCACAGCATGATCTGGATATAGGGAAGGAGTTACGCATGTTTGAGAAGACCTTGGAGTTTCTCAACGGTACCGCGTTACTCATTCTGGCACAATTAGACATGCAGCGGCATGTGTATGAGAATGAGACGAAAGTACCTTTGTCGTTAACTGATCTTCTAAGCGTAGTGCACTTCGGTCGACAGGGATGGCTCGACGAGAAAGACATTTTGATGAAGAAGTTAGAGGTCTCTTCGGACGAAGTGAAGAAGTTGACAACGGAGCGCGATACTTTGGTGGTCGTAAGGTCTGAAGATCAGGTGAATGCTTCTAAGGAGATACAAGATTGGAAGGCGAAGTTCAATCTCATGACTTCGCGTTTTCATGACATGAAGTCGGAGAAGGATGCTTTGCTGGAGCAGTTGGTCAGAAGGGATGAAGAGCTAGTGAAAGCTCAGAAGGCGAAGGAGATTGCAGATACAAAGGCCGAAGAGCTTCAGGCGATGGTGGAAGAGGTTATGACTACCTACTTCGTCACCGAACTCGACACGACGGAAAAGGAGTTTCTTCAGCGACTTCGGGCAGAGTTGACGATTGCGTCAGATCCTTCGGCGAAGAGTAGAATAGTTAGAATAGCCGAGAGGATTATTCGAGATTTGAAGGAACTTAAAGAGACAGTTAAGTTTTCATTATGGAGTATAGGACAGATTTTACAGTTAGGTAGAGTAGAAACTTCGGTTCCGCCAAGTGGGGAGTCGTGATTCAACGTTCTAGATGTAATCTTTTCTTTGTAAGAAATGAGATCTGTCATATTCGGACGAGAGACTATATAAGTGATGCGATTCTCAATGATTTTATCTTTTCCATGTTTTCAGTTTTTGTTAGTTAATTTTTGATTATGCAAGGTTGCGGAGTGAGAGGAATGTGAATGATGTGGACGAATGCAATTATCTACGAAGGACGTAGTTTACTGTCGCAGGTGTAAATCTATTGATGCAGACCTCCGAAGCTGACCTTCGGCGAAGAGAGTCTTCGGGCTATTTAAGTGAAAGACATTTCGAGAATCTGAGAACATATTAGTTACTGTGAAGTGGAGGAGCATAAGTTGAATTGTAAGAAGAGTTCGGAACATGGTGGCTTCGCCTTAACTCTGCCTTCTTCAAATAAGTGGGATTCTTAAAAGTGAGGATTTAGTTGGAAGAACACTTCTTAGGAAGAGTAGAGCCTTATTCTTTGAGCCTTGATGTGAAGTTGTATTTTTCTGTCTTTTCAGAAGAAGACTAGTAACATTTCAGCAGTATTTGCTATCTCATTTGTTCATACGTCTATGTTCTCAAATCTTTTATATGTATTGTTGGAAGGGTCCCTGATCAAGAACTATTTCATTGTTGTTTGTATTCGATTTATCAGGTTGTGCTTGGGTTTGGTTTCTTATCAGACTTAAACTCTTATCCGGATATTATTTCATTCCGTGAGAATAACAGAAAACTATCGGAATTATTATTGTGACGTAGTAGTACTGTGTTTTATGTGATTGTTAAATGTATCTTCGTGGGAACGATCTTTAATTTACTATTTTTGATACATTGTGTTTCTCTGGGTTGTTATAACACTCTACTCCAAAAAAAACATCATATATATTTCTCGAGTTCTCTACTCTAGCTCGCTTAATTTCTTCAGCAAATTTGTTGATCCGTCATCTTCGGACGAGAGACTATATAAGTGATGCGATTTTCAATGATTTTATCTTTTCCATGTTTTCAGTTTTTGTTAGTTAATTTTTGATTACGCAAGGTTGCGGAGTGAGAGTGTGAATGATGTGGGCGAAGACAATTACCTACGAAGGACATAGTTTACTATCGCATGTGTAAATCTGATTGATGCAGACTTCCGAAGCTGACTTTCGGTGAAGAGAGTCTTCGGGCTATTTAAGTGAAAGACATTTCGAGAATCTGAGAACATATTAGTTACTGTGAAGTGGAGGAGCATAAGTTGAATTCTAAGAAGAGTTCGGAACATGGTGGCTTCGTCTTAAGTCTACCTTCTTCAAATAAGTGGGATTCTTAAGAGTGAGGATTTAGTTAGAAGAACACTTCTTAGGAAGAGTAGGGACTTATTCTTTGAGCCTTGATGTGAAGTTGTATTCTTCTGTCTTTTCAGAAGAAGACTAGTAACATTTCAGCAGTATTTGCTATCTCATTTGTTCATACGTCTATGTTCTCAAATCTTTTATATGTATTGTTGGAAGGGTCCCTGATCAAGAACTATTTCATTGTTGTTTGTATTCGATTTATCAGGTTGTGCTTGGGTTTGGTTTCTTATCAGACTTAAACTCTTATCCGGATATTATTTCATTCCGTGAGAATAACAGAAAACTATCGGAATTATTATTGTGACGTAGTAGTACTGTGTTTTATGTAATTGTTAACTGTATCTTCGTGAGAACATTGTGTTTCTCTGGGTTGTTACAACACTCTACTCCAAAAAACAAACATCATATATATTTCTCGAGTTCTCTACTCTAGCTCGCTTAATTTCTTCAGCAAATTTGTTGATCTCAAAACCATGAACACTCTCTGTATGCCATTTTTGTTCTTCTACTTGTGCTAGTCTACATTTCTCTCTTAATTCCAACAAAGCATGACAAAAATCAATTTTTTCTTTCATGGCTCTCGGAAGTGGTATGTACCTGGAAGCACCACATGTCTCTTCCTGGAAGACAGACAGGGGAGGAACAGATGGAAGGTAGAAGCTTTCTGGGAGCCGAAGAAGCATCTTCTGGGGAAGTTGTATCTTCACCTTTTCTCCAAGAGAAAGGCACAGAAGGTGCGATACCTTGGAGACAAGGACGTGGAGTTTATGGAAGCTATTTGAGAAGGAATGTTCATCAATTGGGGTGTCTTTTTCCACACTTACATCCAAGCCGAGCTAGTGTACTTGGGCATCTTAGCAAGAGGGCATCTTACTCCCTTCTTCTAATATTTGTACGTGTCCAAGGGGGATTTCACAGAAGATCATTTGGCTAAGTATGGGCCATCAGGACAGCGTGAGGTGAAGGAAGAGACCACGGAGGAAGAAGATCGGACAATGGCCATGTCTTCCATGCCTTCCCCTCCCACTTTAGTACTCCATGTAGGACCAGGCACTCAGTAGAAGACGATTTTGGTGAGAGAAGACGACTCTAGTGACACAAAAGACGAGTTGCCGTTGAGGAAGATGAGGCCTAGGAGTGTACGTAGGAAGAGCACATCTTTCCTGACCATCCACTCTAGATCCGAGTCGAATTCACTAGAAGACAGACCGAGCACCAAGATCACACAGAAGATAACTTCTGCGACTACAGAGAGTCTTCCGAAGACTCCAGGAGCCGAGGTATGTGTTGACATTTCGACTGCGACTTGAGGAAGCGCATTAAAGAAGATCGCTCCTACGATGGAAAGAGATCTTCCAACCCAGAAGATGAGAAGAGTAGCGTCTTCCCGTTGTAGAGTTGAGAGTTTTCCTCAGGAAAGGCGGAACCTTTTGGCTGTGATATGAGCTTGAAGGTTGTGTTCAGTCTACTTAGAGAAGCACTAGACTCCTGGCTGTGGCTGGTTTGCTCAAAGGATAGGTTCCAGGTTACAAGGTGATACTGAAAAACGCTCATACAAGTCTCTTGGTTCTTCTGATATGTTCAGGAAGCAAAGTTCAAGCTTAACTAGCAACGATAAGATCTGACGGCAAACTTTGGCACTCAGGATTGAGAAATATGTGAAGGTTTAGACTTCAGAACTTCTCCTACATGTCAATGAGGTCCTACTGGATACACATACGAAGTTTCAGCTTGAGATCAATTCAGAGCACCAAGATATGAGTAGAAACTTTCTGAATAGAGAAATTATAACAATTTCTGGTACCCAGCCAGCTATTTCGACCTATAACATGAGATTGGCTGGATCAATTTCGAAGTTTCTTACAGGATTTGCAGTACACAGCTTGCTGAACACTCCTGTAAAGTTGGACCTCCTGATTGTACAAAGAACTCCAGATTTTGTTCTCTGAAGTTGCTGCTCTAGATTGCGAGCTTTACAGACCCCCTCTGCTTCAGCGGCCGCTCTGAATTACTCAGTAACTCAAATCACTTGAAACTTTTTTGACAGTCGTAGCCCGGCTGACAATGAATGCAACCACGAAGGTTTGAAGCGATTTCCTTAATTCTGCTGCAATTGACACTCAAAACTCCAAATTCAACAAAAGTGATGCAATTCTAACACAAATCTAACTTCAATCAGCCATAACTCCTTCTTTATTGCTCCAAATCGATCAAACTTTTTGCTGACAGTGCTTGGCACGACAAGCTCTATCTCCCTATGCTCTCAGATTTTGCAGTGTCTTCACCAATTGCTCGAAATCTACTCTAGAGCTCTGTTTCTAAACTTAGAGTTTTACAAAAGACAAAAATGGACCAATGGGAGTTCATAGCTCCACTTGAATGTCCTTTTGTGCCTTAAACTACCTGGTAACTTATCTACACTCATAGGCTACCACGTTAAGCCCCCTAAAGTGCCAGCGTAAAACTTAAACTACCTAAAATGACACGCAACCCCGAAAAATAACTTAAATCAGCTAGAAAGCGTGCATGGACGACACGCAAATACAACCCATGAGCTTAAGCCCTATCAACATGGTAATCAACCTACTAAGACTCAAAATATATAACATCTTTCAAAAATAGACTTCTCTGAGGTCTTAACTTCACTCAGAGAGACTAACGTTTGACAGAGAAGTGAATCATTTACTATGTGAAATGATTTACATCACGACACCGTGCGGAGAAGCAGAAGACCATTGTGGTAGAAGAGGCATCCTTGTCTCTGGAAGACACCTCCGATCGATTCGTGGGGATGAACTTGTCTTCTACGAGAAGAAGGCTGGAAGAGTTCAGCGCCTTCTTCAGTTTGGAGATCTAGCTAGCCATGGAGTTGGTTGAGAAGCGTGCGATGGCTCAGGAGAAGTCACTACGATCAGGGTTTGGTCTATGCATCGTGATGCAGCAAGAGGAGGTCCAGAAGAAACTGGACACGCTGGAAGCTAACCTCTGCACCACGGAGAAGCTCGCAGCGAAGTACAAGGCGGAAGCTTCTGCTTCTGCCAAGGAGTTGGTGTAGTTGCAAAAGAGCAACCAGGAGTTGCAGACACGGCTGCAGCAGCACGAGCAGGAGGTTCAACGAAACAGGGAGAAGCTCACTGAACTCACGAAAGAGAAGACGACACGAAGAGCACTGCGAGAAGCCGCGGAAGCTCAAGCCGGAGCAAAGAAGAAGCAGCGCGAGGAAGCAGAAGCCCGAGCGCAGGAGATCATGACGCTGTCGGAGTGTAATCCGTCTACCTAGGAAAGCACCGGGCTTCTGGCTGTGGTTGTTCACTCAAGAGGTTGGCTTTCAGGTTACAACAGAGGCTATAAACACTCACACAGATGTGTAGGATCTAGTAATATACCCAGAAGGCGAAATTCAGGTCTAGCTGGCAGTAATAGGATTCGGCGGTGAACTTTGACACTCACGGAGAGGAAAACTATGAAGGTTTAGACCTCTAAACTTCCCCTACATGCAAATGAGGTACTACTGAATTATGACACGGAGATATGAACAGAAAAGTTTTGAGCAAGAAAACTACGGCAATTTCTGGTACCTAGCTGGCTATTTCAACCTATAACAGGAGTTTGGCTCGATCAATTTCAAAATTTCTTACAGGATTTGCAGTCTACAGGGTGCTGAACATCCCTGTGAAGTTGGGACTCCTGAATGTAGACAGAACTGTAGATCTCCTCCTCTGAAGTCAATGCTCTAGATTAAGAGCTTTTCAGACCCCCTCAGCTTCAGCGGCCGCCCTGAATTACTCAGTTGCTCAATCGATATGAAACTTTTTGTGAAATCGTAGCCCTGCTGGCGGAGAACACAACCTCGAAGTTTTGAAGCAATTTCCTCAAATCTGCTGCGAATGACACTGAAAACCCTAAATCCAACCAAAATGATTCAATTCTAGCACAATCCGAACTTCAATTGCTCATAACTCCGTCTTTATTGACTCAAATCGATCGAAATTTTCACTGGAAGTGCTTGGCATGACGAGACCTCTCTCCCTGTTCTCTCAGATTTCGAAGATCCCTCACCAAATGCTCGAACTCTCCTTTAGAGCTCGATTTCTAAATTTAGAGTTAAACTAAAGACAAAAACAGACCAATGGGAGTTCATAGCTCCACTTGGTTGTCCTTTAGTACCCTAAACCACGTGGCAACTTAGTTTTACTCATAGGCTACCACGTCAAGCCCCCTAGAGTGCCAGCGTAAAACTTAAATTACTTAAAACGACACGTAGCCCCGAAAAATAACTTAAATCAGCTAGAAAGCGTGCATGGGCGACACGCAAATACAACCCATGAGCTTAAGCCCTATCAACATGGTAATCAACCTACTAAGACTCAAAATAGTGTTAACATCGTATGCAAAGGTGTCAAACATATACATAAACGACTCGAAGTAATATAAGCTAACTTCTAGAACTACTAAACTCAAGCGTCGGAGTAGAAATATAACATGTAGCCGCGAAGTAGCGCGACATCCACCCCCTCTGAACCTGCACATCCTCCGGTATGTGCCATCCAGATCAAGACTCTTCAGCTTCGGCTTCAAACTCATCTTCAACCTGCATTGAGTCTTCAGCTTCATCCTATGTAAACTCTGCAACGTTCCGATCCTCCCCTCTCCTTCTAAAGAGCTTGATTCTCTTTCCTGCGACTGGTGTCTTGAGCACTGCACCATCTAACTCTCTCAAGGAGTATGTGGCATTATCATAAACTTCTAACACCACATAAGGTCCAAACCATCTCTTGGAGAACTTTCTGATAGTGCTATGCTGATTATCAAGACTACTATCATAGACTAACACCCAATCACCTTCTTTAACTGGTTTGGGTCGTAATCTATGCGTTCTATCAAATCTGCCTTTATTTCTCTCTCTAGCAGTCTTCAACCTTTCCACAGCTTTTGCAACATCCTCAGGTCTTCGTTCTAACTGCTGGATCCTTAATGCAAGAAGATCCTCCGTACTTCTACCATCTTCCCATGTCAAAACATTCCAAGTAGGCACAACCTCCTCAATCGGCATCACAGGTTTTTGCCCTAGTATCAACTCTGCTGGCATGTAACCTGTAACGGTACTATGAGTTGTACGATCTGCCCACAAAGCAAACGGTAGCAGTCTAGGCCATTCACGGATCTTACCCTTGCAAGCTTTTACCAAAGCTTTGATGATTGGCGGATGACCTCTTTCGCTTTTGCCATTCCCTTCAGGATTGTAAGCAGTGGTTAACGCCAACTTGATTCCCAATCGCTTGAAGAACTCAACTGCTTCTTGTGAATCCAGCTCACCCCTATCTGCAGTGATCTTTCCCACACACCCATATCTACAAATAACATCTTCAAGTAGAAAGCGGCAGACACTAGCAGTGGTCTTCGTCCTCAAGGCACGGCCTTCAACTTGGTTAGATAGATCTTCTCTAGCCAAGACTAGATACCTCATTTGTCCAAGTCCAAATGGCATAGTTACCAGATCAACTACCCATTTGTAATGAATGGCTAAAGGATAAGTAGGATGCAGTCCATCACGATGACGTACGTTGGAATACATCTGGCAAGGTATACAGGATGAAACAAACTGTACTACATCCTTATACATACCCTTCCACCAATACTTCTCCTTCATCTTGGCAAATGTAGCCCAAACTCCTCTATGACCGGCCCATAAACTCTCATGGAACTCCTTGATCAGCTTCTGCTGCAATTCCAAGTCACATACCACCCGCTGCGGTATACCTCCTGGTAGCTTGGGGCGCTTCCACAGATGTCCTCCATATAAAAAGTACCCATAAGCTATTCTACGGATCCTCTTGAAATCTGCATCAGACCAGCCTTCTTGCCTTTCCAATGAACTCAAATAGCGCCCAAGATCCAACCACTCGCCATCGTACATAGTTTCCTCAAATAACTCCAATGGAGCTGCAAAACAGCTTCTATCCCTTCTAGCAAGAGCACTAGAATAGAACTCTGTTCCAACATCCTCCTGATCATCTATCATTTCTTTCTCATCGTAATACCTAGCCCTTGATAACATATCTGCCACAGGATTGTCCTTTCCTGCGATATGTCTAAACTCTGGGTTCAAAGACTTGATATATGCTATCCACCTCAACATAGCAATATCTGGAGTTGTACAGCTAGTGATCATTCCCAAGAGAGGTAAGCAATCTGTCTCCACAACCACAGGTGCTCCTATCAAGTATTCCTTATCACTCTTCATCGCAGTAACTACTCCCCATAGCTCTCTCTTGACTTGAGGGTAGTCTCTCTGCCGTGAACTTAACACCTTAGCTCCAAAACGCACCACATATCTATTTCCATCCTCATCATCCTGTCCTATAGCCCACCCAATGCCAATAGGACTAGTATCAACAGTAAGGATAACAGGTCTGCCCAACTCATATGTTACCTTCCGTAGAGTTGGTGGTGAAGACAACAGATCCTTCAACTTCTTCATAGACTCGCTTTGCTCCTCGTGCCACTGAAATCTCTGCCCCTTCCTCAGCAACTTGTACAACGGATCTGCTACATGTGCAAAGTGTGGAATCCATATATGATAAAACACACATGCACCTAGAAACCTTCTGACCTCAGTAACCGATCCACATGTCTCCTTCATCCTTCGGATGGCATCAACTTTGTTTGGACAAGGTTTCCGACCATAAGATCCACACAGATGTCCCACTATTAACACCTCATGTTCTCCAAATACAGACTTTGCTCCTGATAAAGTCAAATGAACCTCCTCCAGTCGACTCAATATCTTATCACAGTCGGCTATGTGATCTGCAACAAACTTACGGCACCCCCTCTGATCTATTACCTCATTCTTCTCCTCCTCAGCACACCCTTTGATCGGCACATCATCAAGGAATGGCATAGTTTTTTCAGGAATGAAATCCCTCAAAACTTTATTCATGCCATTCATCATATGTGCTACAGAATTGGTAGCACCTTGTGGCAAGGTGCACATCCTTAGTAACCCCAAAGGTGTCCTCATTGTAGTCAAGTCTCTACTCTCAGAGGATAACTGAAACTGATCGTAACCTGAATATAAGTCTCCCATTGAATAGGTAGCACGACCAGCAAAAGCCTCTGCAAACTCGTCTACAATAGGTCCTATACCCATATTCCTGATAGTCACCTTGTTAACTGGCTGCATATCTTGAATAAATCTCAAAGCTCCACTCTTCTTCGGAACAGTAAACCATCTGCTAGAGTAGGGAGCTATAGATGGTTCCAAGATACCCATCCTAATCCTCTCATTGAGCAAGTCTATCAGCTTTGGTAGATGAGCTCTAGGTACAGGGATAGGACGTAGATTCCAAGGCACATGCGGTATAGTAAAGATTACCATAGGTGCAACTACACTTGGATCTACACATCCTACTTCATGTGACTCAAACGCAAACGCCTTACCATGCCTAGATAGCATCTCCCTGAAGCTCTTCTTCTCTTGCTCGGTAAGAAATCCATCACCTCCAATCTTCAGCTCCTTCAGTGTTGTTTCTGTGAACTGGTGCCCAATTCTTCTCGGTCCTCTGAGCGTGGGTTCTCGTGCAGCTTGCTCCATCTTCTGATTGTAATCGAGTGGCAAAGGCAAAGCCACTGGTTTGACTTTCTTTGCCACTGACTTGTACTTGGTCTCCACATACACTTCTTGTCGATCTATAAACTTATCAATTACATCATAAAGCTCCTTGGAGCTCACTCTCACCACTCTATCTACATCATCTGTAGAGCTTTCTAATATAGATTTCAACTCCCCTATAGTATCTACCAAATACTGCTCTTCAAACACTCCAGATATGTATTCATCTCTTGCTAACTCTCCACTATCTCTCAAAGACTGCTGTACATACTTCACATGTTGTCTCTCAAACCTCTTCAGATTCTCAACCTTCCTATAACACACTGATCCACATGATGTCAGTCCTAAGAAGCTAGTGGATAAAGCTTCTTGCTCTACTGGATCAGGCGAGAATCCTATCTCTACTGTACCGTTGAAGTCTCGCTCTTCAATGGTACTCTGCCAAAACCCCTAGACTCTCTAAACTCCTGAGTAATCTTAGGTAGTGGACGGTCTCTCAAGCTATCACGATTCCTCTCATGTTCTGCAGCAACGGTCAAAAACTGAACAGCTCTTTTGCCGTCTCTACTACGTATCCTAGCATAGGCTGAACCATCATCCATAACTCGTGTCTCCATTCTAACAGCAGTAATGTAAGGCTGTCCTAGAATGATAGGATAGGTTGACATGTCTTGCACAAAGAAATTCTGAACATCACTAATGTCACCCACAGTTACCTTGATGTTGGGGCAAGCACCATAGAGTTCTCCTCGCTGGTTGTTGGCAGCACGGATAAGCCATCCATGGTCGGTGTCTATAGGCCACCTCCCACGCTTGTACAGCTCCTTAGACATCAGATTAATCTCTGAGCCATGATCAATCAATGCCACCACAGGTTCCTCTAGATCTCCCAGCTTCACTAAGGTCTCTGTGGTTGCTCTCGCCCAATGGTTGTGAGAATAATGGCTCTTCTGCGATGCTTCCACCTCATCTTCAAACCTCACGTGCTGATCTGATCTTCCCTCTGATACTTGAGAGCAATAACCAGCAATCTCATCTTCCTCATCTTCCGACAGTTTGGTCCCTAGAGCGTTAAGCGTAGCTGCTTCACCCAAAATCTGACGTTTCCTCTTGATGATATCTATAATAACCTCATGGAACTCACGCTTTGCAATCCCAAGAATCTCACCCAAAGTAAACTCAACCTTTCCATTCAAGATACGGTTCTCTAACACCTGCTTCAAGTCTGTAGCAATCTCAATGTCAGACTGAAGTTTGTATGCAGGCATCTTACCCTTCTCCTTGCTTCTCTCCTTCTCCTTTGGTGTTGTAGATGGTAGATCCTCCATAGTCTCCTCCCGAGTAGGTGTTGTTTCCTGCCTTGCATCTGGTCTAGCCCTTTCACTCCTTGTAGCAGGTCGTTTGGCTGTAGAAGCCTCACCTGCATCCTCCCTCCTGCGTTTTTCTTCTAGTAGAGCTTCATGCTGACTTCTTGCAACATAAGCATGCACTGACATAGTATCCACAGGGTCATTCCATCCTGTAGTTTCTCTAATTGAGTTGCCAATCCTTCGTAGCACATCCTTGTCTAGCTCTGTTCTAGCTACGGACCGCACTACATCTGACCACAACCCAGTAGTCCCTTTCTCTCTCTCCATCTCCACTTTCACTCCACAGGTAGCAGCATTCACAAGAGAAACAACATGTGATGCTGATATATCATTCACAAGTCTCTTCATACCACCCTTGCCAAAGTTGGTTCCCAACATCATCCCAGTCTCTCTCAAATGGATCTTACCATCTTTGAAGAAGATAAGATCCTTCCTCAATGCATCTGAAAACTCCCCACAATCTCTTCTTACATGGTCTAGGCTATCACACCATATACAACGATGAACAAAGCCTTCTCTCATCTGAGGTCTCTGCATAGCAGGCTGTACATTCTGCTCCTTCTCTTCTAACCTAGTGAGCTTAAGCTTAAGCTCCTTCATACCCTTAATCAACTCATCAAGCGGTGAGTCTTCCTCTCTAGCAATTACCAAAGCGGGCTTAGCAGGCAACTGCTTGACAGGAATTATCAGAGGTGCTGCTTCACTTACCACCACCTTGTCCCTTCTTCTCTGTCTCTTGGTCAGCAAAGAGACAGCCTCTTCAACCTCCTTCCAGTCAGTCTTCAATCCTCTCTCCTCACTCTTGTCTTCCAGCAACAGCTCAAGCTTCTCCTGAATAGTCACGTCTGCTGCTTGTAGGAAAAGCTCGGTCTTCTCCACCTCTAATGTAAGCTTTTCTGTCCTAGAAAGCTGAGCATACTGACGATCAAATTCCCTTAACAACTCATTTACAGACAAACCTTTGTTGGGCTTAACCACCCACTCCAAGAACGTTCTCTTGGTCACCCTCTCTGAATCTTCAGTGTAGTACTCCTCCTTCAAAGCTCGCATAAAGCTCTCCCAACTCTGTCCTTGCTGCTGCTTGAGCTCCTTCACACGCCCACGAATCTCAGGGACAACAGCAAGCTCAAAGTTCTCCACCATCTCCTTCTCAGACACCTTGTTCACCTCCATCTCCCTAGCATAGTATCGCACATACTTGGAAATATCTGTACCCTTGAACTGGTCCATCTGGTGCACCACAGATTGCAACGCCTTGGTTGCTAACACCTCCTTCCTCTCTGTGCTCTGCTGCTGTTGCATGAACATGGAAAAAGCCTGGAACATCTTCATCGTAGCAGCATCAAACTGAATAGGTTGCTGAGCAGCAGCAGCACCTCCACTTGATGATCCTTGGTTGGCCATGATATCTGATCCTGTAACACTCTTAAGAAAACTCCCACCCTAGGTGTTTCACGTCGAGTTCACCAAAAGAGAGTATGTCGGAGTGTAATCCGTCTACCTAGGAAAGCACCGGGCTTCTGGCTGTGGTTGTTCACTCAAGAGGTTGGCTTTCAGGTTACAACAGAGGCTATAAACACTCACACAGATGTGTAGGATCTAGTAATATACCCAGAAGGCGAAATTCAGGTCTAGCTGGCAGTAATAGGATTCGGCGGTGAACTTTGACACTCACGGAGAGGAAAACTATGAAGGTTTAGACCTCTAAACTTCCCCTACATGCAAATGAGGTACTACTGAACTCACAGACGAAATTTCAGCCTGAGATCAAATTCTGACACGGAGATATGAACAGAAAAGTTTTGAGCAAGAAAACTACGGCAATTTCTGGTACCTAGCTGGCTATTTCAACCTATAACAGGAGTTTGGCTCGATCAATTTCAAAATTTCTTACAGGATTTGCAGTCTACAGGGTGCTGAACATCCCTGTGAAGTTAGGACTCCTGAATGTAGACAGAACTGTAGATCTCCTCCTCTGAAGTCAATGCTCTAGATTAAGAGCTTTTCAGACCCCCTCAGCTTCAGCGGCCGCCCTGAATTACTCAGTTGCTCAATCGATATGAAACTTTTTGTGAAATCGTAGCCCTGCTGGCGGAGAACACAACCTCGAAGTTTTGAAGCAATTTCCTCAAATCTGCTGCGAATGACACTGAAAACCCTAAATCCAACCAAAATGATTCAATTCTAGCACAATCCGAACTTCAATTGCTCATAACTCCGTCTTTATTGACTCAAATCGATCGAAATTTTCACTGGAAGTGCTTGGCATGACGAGACCTCTCTCCCTGTTCTCTCAGATTTCGAAGATCCCTCACCAAATGCTCGAACTCTCCTTTAGAGCTCGATTTCTAAATTTAGAGTTAAACTAAAGACAAAAACAGACCAATGGGAGTTCATAGCTCCACTTGGTTGTCCTTTAGTACCCTAAACCACGTGGCAACTTAGTTTTACTCATAGGCTACCACGTCAAGCCCCCTAGAGTGCCAGCGTAAAACTTAAATTACTTAAAACGACACGCAGCCCCGAAAAATAACTTAAATCAGCTAGAAAGCGTGCATGGGCGACACGCAAATACAACCCATGAGCTTAAGCCCTATCAACATGGTAATCAACCTACTAAGACTCAAAATAGTGTTAACATCGTATGCAAAGGTGTCAAACATATACATAAACGACTCGAAGCGTCGGAGTAGAAATATAACATGGAGAGCATGTTTCGCTACATGGATCGGCAAATCGAGAGCTTGAAGACTCTTTACGGTCTTTCCTCGATTCCTCAGTCCGCAGCTATGTCTTCTCATGCACCAGGACCAGCAGCAGATCCGGATCTTGACAAGGAGGAGTTCGACCTCGCTGTCCACTTGGTAGTGACAACGCTGGAAGTCGAGAAGACTACCGAAGAAGCCTTGGAAGACAAGGTGTATTCTGGAAGACAGAAAGCAAAAGTGTCTTCTTAGGTGTTTCGAGTGAAGGAGATGACTTCCTCTTACCACTATGAGATCACCCCAGCTCCCAGTGTCGAACATGTGTCTCAGAAGAGCCAAGAAGCGCAAGTGGACTCCGTTTCCCAGAAGCCTCTTCCGTCTTCTGAAGTCGCCGCAGAAGCCAACATCACGAACATTGAAGAGGAAGCCATCTCAACCGCATCCGAGGTACCAACAGGGCTTCTCACTTTATCAGAAGAAGATTTAGGAGATAAGGTAGGAGAGGATCTAGTGGAGATCGCACCTAGCGATCAGGAGTAGATAATAGAGTTAGGAAGACAATTGACTTATCTAATTTTGATAGGAAGTAGAGTCTACTATTTTAGGAGACAACCCCTTTTTATTTTTAGATGACCGTCCATGTGGCAAGATAGGTAACGGTAGGAGTAGAGAATTAGTTTCCAAACTGAGAAGGGAACCGTATGCATGTGAGGTGGTGGTCTTCTGACAGCGCCCCATCTTTTCTGACTGCGAGTTGGGATTGGAGGGGATCTCTCTCCTACGGCTCCAAGGCAAATGTATAAAGACGATCATAGAGTAAGATTTTGGACACACAGGACACACAGAACACATTACGTCCATTGCTAGAGACATACAAATAGAGTTGGATTACAGAGGAGGGGTCTGCACTTTCGATCTCAGCAATTGATCGAAAGATGTAGATAGCAGTAGTGGACAACCTAGAACAGGGAACGACATCATCGTGTAGTCATGCTTCTAAGCTGGTGTGTCGAGGGGTAGTGACAGGAGGTGGAGAGAGTGAGCTTCCCGAAACCATTGTACCTTCTTCTCGAGGAATTGATTTCAGATTTGATTGCAGAAGCTTTATCTGTGTCTTCTGGGCAGTGGGTTTCCTCGGATTCACATCCAATTGTGCATGAGAAACTTTTTTCTTGAGTGACGGTGATTGTTAAAAGCTGTGCAGAGTCGAAGCTTGTCTCATCCAGTGGAGCACTTCGGATCCACGTACGAACTGACCTATGAGAGATTTGGTCCTTGAAGTCAGAGTAGTCGGAGCAACGACAAAAGAAGAAAGAAGCCTTCTTTTCACAGCAGAAGACGACATCTCGATTAGAAAACTATGTAACTGTAAGCTGATTTGTGATCTTTTTTCCCAAATACTACAAGCAAGGATTGCTTGTTTGTCAAGATCCGGACTAGAAGCATGTCGGAGTCTTAATTTCTCTTTTTCATCTTGTTTCCTCTTGTTTGGATTTTCTCTTCTTCTCTCATCTTCTCTCATCTTCTCATCTTCCTTTCTTCTTCTAGTGAGCTTCCGAGACTTCTATTGAGCTTCCATGAAGATGTATGTCGTTGTAATGTTGCAGGAAGACTGCTTCCATAGGCCGAAGCTTGGGAAGGCTACAGGGAACATACGCCTTGTGAATTATCTAACCCCGTTGGAAATTGGAAGAGAAATGTGTGACAAACATTGGTAAGTTGACATCCACGAAGCAGTGACAATCTTCTAGAGATGTCAGAAGCTGAATTGAAGTCCCAGAAGTCGAGAATTGCTTCGAGAAGACCGTCGTGAGGAAGACTAGAAGCCGTGACCTTGAAGCAGGAAGCGTCTTCTCGAACTTCTTAGTAGGTAATTGTGTGATATTTTAGGTTGTATTTGTATATATGGGTCCATGGCACCTTCTGAAGAGTCTGGAAGCCGTTTGGTTTTGTGAGAAATGGGATTTCTAGACAAATCATGCGTGTTTGTGTGTTTGAACATATCTTAGAACTTAGAGCAGCGATACTAGTGTAAATCTCTTTGGAGAACAAAATCTTTTATGCTAAATGAGCTAAAGGAGAAATCTTGACACAATACACCATGTGCCATGTATTAAGAGAAAAATATATACAAATGGAGGCCATATGGTCACCAGAATAGTCCTAACAATACCACCAAGAGATTGAAATGCTGCTCTACCTCCATCATTAACTCCACTCACACTAACACTAGAAATTTATCGACCAAATCTATAAACGAAGAAGAAGATCATTATCACACTGCTCACAACAAACAAACTTCAGAGAGTAGGAACGAATTCGACTCGAGCAAGCAAGAGATAGTGACAAAGACATAGGTATTGTCTCTTCTCTCTGTCTACTTCTCAAACATGTTCTCGCAGCGATGCCAACGTACCAAATGTTGTCAGTAAGTTCTGCAGAGAAATGACTTGAAGACCTCGAGAAACTGTGCATAAACTGGAGACAAGATGAGAATCCAAAAAATGTTGCTGATAGCATGAGAACGGTTTGCCACCAACAAGGAACATGGAGACTTTGGTTGGGCTTCTTTCAAATCTAGAGCTATAACTTTACAAATGTGATGCATTTCAGATATCATCGGAAGCAAAGACGTGGAGTGGGTGCTATTGCTTGGAATTTTATTCAAAGATCATTGAGGAACGACAACCACAAACGAGAGAAGAAAAGGTGGAGAACAGAAAAAGCATTGTTGCTCATCTCTACACATCAAATCAAAGGATCACAAGTCCTCACACGCATTCTAAAAGGATGACTAAAGGTAAGAGGAAGCCTAGAGTAGAACTAAGACGACAGCTATCTTCATGGAATATCGCTACTGCAATGGTCAAAATAGCTAATAACGATCAACTAGCTAGTTATCTTCATAAGCTGCTAGGTGGCAGATGAGATGAGAATTGTTGTGGAGTAGCTGGGTATCTATCCGCACCAAATCTGTGGAAACTCAAGCAACGTTGTCGTGTCCTGGACATGCTCTTACATGAAAATCAAATTTCGATTGTTATCACTCCAAAGACACTCATGGGTAAAACAAGCTAGGCTCCAGTGTCACATCTTCAGATCATCACTTACATCGCATTAATGGGTAGAGCTCATAGTCAGCTTTCCATTGACACTTCGTCTAATTCATTTGGACGCCTAGTGGAGAAGTTACGAGATTCGAAAGATGAGTAAAACAAGCTAGGCCTTAGCTTACAGACTTTTGGCAAAATTTCGGATCTTCACTTTCATCGCATTGATGGGTATAGCTCTTTGTCAGCACTCCATAGGCACTTCGTCTACTTCGTTTGGACGCTTAATGGAGAAGTTACAAGACTTGAAAGATGGATAAAACAAGCTAGGCCCCAGCTTACGAGCTTTTGGCACAACTTTAGATTTTCACTTTCATCGCATCGACGAGTAGAGCTCATTGTCAGCTTTCCATGGGCATCTTGTCTACTTCATTTGGACGCCTAGTGGAGAAGTTACGCGACTCAAAAGAAAGGAAAATCAAGCTAGGCTCTAGTTTACTTTTGTTGATTGGGTATTTGCAGCCCCAAGCGCTATACTAAGGACGCAAGGGGCCTGCTTCTTCATAATCTGAGAATTCTTGTACGTACCAAGTCTGACGTAAGGGGGCAGCTTAAGAGACTAGCTTGCATCTACGACTTGTCAACGGACGGTTCTGGAGATTTGGAGGTCTAATGCAAACACGCAAGGTGTCATTGGGTTCAGATCTGTGCAAGCTACGTGTGGGTTAAGACCGTTCTGAAGAGAGGGATCGAGAGATGTGTCAAGGAGAAATTGAGACGCAAGAAGAAGATTTGAGAACTTTAGTGATCTATGAAGAAGGGTTGGACCGTTCGGACCGTTCCAGAGTCCAAACTTTCTGTCCTTGGATCCATCGGGATCAGAACAACGAGTTCTTCAGGAAATTGAAGACGATACGAAGTTTCATTGGACGGTTTGGGAGTTCTGATTGAAATTGGCTCGCAGGGAAGCGCTTACATCAGATTTTCGTTCGCTTGCGACATGAGATTGGGTTGTTCTTCGCGATCGATGAGCCAAGCTCTTCATTCCTGGTGCCTATGCGATCAGGGAGTCTTCATCTACGCATAGGAGAAGACCATGTGTAGATTGGATTGTTGGGTTGGGGGTGGTAAGCGATTTTGAGCCAGAGAGAGTCGATTTATGTCAGTTTTTTGTAACCTGCGACTAAATTTCTTGCGTGGTTTTGCAAGAGGAACTCCAAACGGCTTGTTTGGAGTCTCGTTGGGTTTAGGGTAGTTAGATCTACCTACCAAAGAAGACTGATATCAGATATGGCGATCCGTTTGAGCGGTGTGTGCGGTTTTAAGTCGTAGGAAGGAGTTTTGGAAGGTTCGATCACGTGCGACAAAAAATCAGAGATATCTCGGATGTTGGGAGTCAGATCTGAAGGTTTTTTGGGTGAACGGAGTCAATGAAGAAGACCCCATCGACATCTGAAGGTCGTTTGATGAAAGAAGAAAGTTCTCATGTAGATCTTTTTCGGTTTCTTCGCTACAAGTTTTTCTCTTTTGAGTTCGTTAGAGTTCTGGTTGGTTATGTATAGCTTGTGATAGCTAGTTTTAGCTAAGAGCTTGTACATGGATGCTGTTTGGACTTGGGTTTGAATCGTGTGATGCTGGTGCAGCTCTTTTGTTAGCAAAGGGAAGTTTCTCTTGCTTTGAGCTACGCATCGATGGTTTTGGGTCAAGGTTGAGATTCAGGAGTTTGTTTTAGAGAGTTTTGAAGTATATTACAGATCGCTCTGGTCTGTTCCTCAGTTTTGTGTTCTTAGGAAGAAAGAACCGACGGTGTATGTACATTGGGAGTTGGTATATATTGCAGCATTCATTTTCGTGGTTGTTTTTCTCTGTCTTGTCTCTGTTCAGCACACTACATCTCCACAGCCAAGGACCTCACTTTTTTCTGGACGTCCTTCATGCAAATCCGACACGACAGCGGTGGTGAACTCGACGTGAAAATCCGAGGTGGAGATTTCTGTGTTGGAACTTGGAAGAAGAGATCAACAATCATGAACGAGGATGAAGATAGATACAGTTTTTCGGGAGGATGTTGCGGACCTAGATGATGAATATATAGATGGTTTGGGATCATGAGAAGATGAGAGGATGAAACGAGCCATGACTATGGATGGGATGAACGGATCAGAGGAGATACAAGGGGTATAGTTGGATGCAGCAACTGCACGTTTGTTTCAAGCCTTCACTTTGTTTTTGTGACAAGAGCAAGAGAACCAGCAAAAGGAGACTTTGAGGACAAAGATGCTTCGTAGGGTGATTGACAAGCTCAATCTATTTGATGAGGGAGACATCTCAAAGTACTTGAGATGTTACAAGACGGAGACGGATTTGGATCAGGTATCGGAGAAGGACATGATCGAGACATTCGAACTCGCTGTGGTACTTGAGAAAGCATGTGAAAGGTCTAACAGAACATTTTAAGAGGAGCTGGGATACATTTTCACATGCGCTGATGGAGGAATATTTCTTGGGAAACTCAGATCGAGTGACCAAGAAATCATTTTTGGAATGGGTCAACCGACCCAACAAAGATTTACAACCTACAGAGCTGTTAAAAGAGTTCGAGAGACAATTCTTTAAACTATCTCGGGTGGACAAGCTAACCTTGGAAACCTACAAGACAGAGTTGTTTCTTCAAGCTGGTGATGAACCATGGCAAGAGCGGTTGGAGCTACTTTCGGAGGATGGGGAGGAAGAAGAAGGGTTGACAAAGAATTGAGAGGTTGTGCATGAAGTGGTTGAGCTTCTTGTTTGGAGACATACAAGGGAAAGGGTTACAAGGTAGGCACATGTATCGCTGACTACCACATCAGTTCGGATAGTATCTGAGATTCAACCTCCAATTGCGGTTGTAGAGGAGAAGGATCCAACCATCGAGGACCTACAACAAAAGATGCAAGATCTACAAGCTAAAGTTACTAGGTTGGAGGATAAGAGATCGTCTATCAAGACGATGCTTGTACCCAAACCAGCTTGGGTACATCAGTGCGTGTGTTGTGATGGTACTGGCCATCAACAAGACGATTGCATCGACTTTGTAGAGTCTTTGTAACGTGAGGTTATTTCTTGGGAGGATGGAAAGATTGCATTCACAAGTACGGGTACTCTCCTTCAAGCCAACGTTGGTAAAGTAGAGATGAAGAAGTTTGTGGATGATTACTTTGCGGCACATGCAGTTGTAGCTATTGAAGTTACAAGTTATGGTGCTAGGATGGACGAGATTGAGCATGATCTCCATATGGATGATTCGGATGAGCATGTGGATCCAGGCGAGCTCAAGTTGGATACTACATCCACAATGTAGAGCGAGAAGAAGTGACAAGAAGAGACTTCTTTACAGAAGCAAGTTTGGGAGGATAAGGTTCAACAAGAAACTATTCTTTCTGAACTGGCAATGGAGGATGATCCTTCACAACCAAAGGAGATGGCTGGGGTGCACACAATGGATATGCGTGATCTGGTTGCATGCAAACAACAACCAAATATTGGGATGATGACGATGGATGTGAAGGGAGGTTGGGAGGAGCGCATTTGAGATGCCAAGGTTGGATTCATTTCACGAGAGATCTTGGATGCGATTACAAGAAAAGTCCATGATGTCTACATTGACATCATCAAGGACGAGCTACCTGCTGAGGATGAAATAGAGTGGACAGACGCTCTCGTGACTATATGTATAAGATGATGAGTAAGGATGACTTACAAGGGAGAAGTCATTGCTGAAGGTGATTATGCTTGAGAGGTTGTGAAAGTTTACAGGTGAAGGGAGGTTGGGAGGATGATGTTTGACAAAGATATCATTGTACAGCGAGACAATGATAATTGCGATTGGGATTTTGGTTGTAGCAATGTGGTTTTTTTTTCTTCAGAAAACAAAAGAGAAGAGAAGGATACATATGATGACATGTACAGACTTGAGGTTGAGGGTTACAGTCAGGATATGCGGTGATGATTGGGATGACGAGTGATGTCTACTACGACACTTGGGTCACAAACCTCGACGGTGAGATTCTACGGGGTAGATGAAAGACATTTCTATGGTATGATGGTTTATTGCTTCTATGTCTTCGAACTCATATTGAAAGATGTAGATATCTAGAGGGGTGATTGGATGAGAGGTTGAAGAAGAAAGTTGATGAGCATGGATCTAGGGAAGATCATGACAGGATAGCAACTTCAAGATGACAATCAAGTTGCAACTTTGAGGATGAGGTTGACTAAGATGAGAAGGAGGATGACAAGACGAGATGCGTGCCGGTCCACTCTTTGGTTGATATCTTTGGTGCATACTGGAGGATGCACATGTTTGGAGGGGTGGATGTCATGTGTGGACCGGCTCTTACATGAAAATCAAATTTTGACTGTTATCGCTCTAAAGACACTCATGGGTAAAACAAGTTAGACCCCAGCTTACGAACTTTTGGCACAACTTCAGATCTTCACTTACATCGTATCAATGGATAGAGCTCATAGTCAGCTTTTCATTGACACTTCGTCTATTTCATTTGGACGCCTAGTGGAGAAGTTACGAGATTCAAAAGATGAGTAAAACAAGCTAGACCCTAGCTTATGGACTTTTGGCACAACTTCGGATCTTCACTTTCATCGCATCGATGGGTAGAGCTCTTTGTCAACACTCCAAAAGCACTTCGTTTGGACGCCTAGTGGAGAAGTTACAAGACACGAAAGATGGATAAAACAAGCTAGGCCCCAGCTTACGAGCTTTTGGCACAACTTCGGATTTTCATTTTCATCGCACCGATGGATAGAGCTCATTGTCAGCTTTCCATGGACATCTTGTCTACTTCATTTGGACGCCTAGTGGAGAAGTAACGCGACTCTAAAGAAGAGAAAATCAAGCTAGGTCCTAGTTTACTTTTGCTGACTGGGTATTTGCAACTCCAAGTGCTATATTAAGGACGCAAATGGCCTGCTTCCTCATAATCTGAGAATTCTTGTACGTACAGCGTCTGACATAAGAGCAGCTTAAGGGGTTAGCTTGCATCTGCGACTTGTCAGTGAACGGTTCGAGAGATTTGGAGGTCCAATGCAAACGCGCGAGGTGTTATTGGGTTAAGATCTGTGCAGGCTACGTGTGGGTTAAGACCGTTCTTGAAGAGACGGATCGGGGAATGTGTTCTGGGAGAAATTGAGAAGCAAGAAGGAGATTTGGGAGCTTCAGTGATCTGTGAAGGAGGGTTGGACCGTTCGGACCGTTCTGGAGTCCAAACTTGCTGTCCTTGGATCCATCAGGATCAAAACAACGAGTTCTTCAAGAAATTGAAGACGATACGAAGTTTCATCGGTTTGAGAGTTCTGAGTGAAATTGGTTCGCAAGGAAGCGCTTACGTTAGATTTTCGTTAGTCTGCGACTTGAGATTGGGTTGTTCTTCGCGATCGGTGAGCCAAGCTCTTCGTTCCTGGTGCCTACGCGATCAAGGAGTCTTCATCTACGCATAGGAGAAGACCATGTGTAGATTGGATTGTTGGGTTGGGTGTGGTAAGCGATTTTGAGCCGGAGGGAGTCAATTTACGTTAGTTTTTTGCAACCTGCGACCAAATTTCTTACGTGGTTTTGCAAAAGGAACTCCAAACGGCTTGTTTGGAGTCTCGTTGGGTTAAGGGTAGCTAGATCTACCTACTAAAGAAGACGGATATCAGATCAGACGATCCGTTTGAGCGGTGTGTGCGGTTTTAAGCCATAGGAAGGTTCGGTCACCTGCGACCGAAAATTAGAGATATCTCGGCTGTTGGGAGTCAGATCTAAAGGTTTTTTGGGCCAACGGAGTCAAGGAAGAAGACCCTATCCACATCTGAAGACCGTTTGGCGAAAGAAGAAAGTTCTCAGATAGGTCTTTTTTAATTTTTTCGCTACAGGCTTTTCTCTTTTGAGTTCGTTAGAATTCTGGTTGGTTGTGTTCAGCTTGTGATAGCTAGTTTTAGCTAAGAGCTTGTACATGGATGCTGTTTGGACTTGGGTTTGAATCGTGTGATGCTGGTGTAGCTCTTTTGTTAGCAAAGAGAAGTTTCTCTTGCTTTGAGTTACGCATCGATGGTTTTGGGTCAGGGTTGAGATTCAAGAGTTCATTTTAGGGGGTTTTGAAGCATATTACATATCTCTCTGTACTGTTTGTCAGTTTTGTGTTCTTAGGTAGAAAGAACCTGCGGTGTATGTACAGCTCTTGATAAGTAACTCTTAAGTTGTCCAACTTTCTTGCATGTGTGGTACGGATGGATAACATTTTAATGTCCAACATAGCTTCAGAGACTATTTTGTTAAACGACATTTTGATGATCTTATGCTTGAATTCTCTACTATTACGTTCTTTCTAGAATTGCTTCAAGGAGCAAATCAGAATAATAATTTTAGTATAATTTTGAGTCTCTTCGACGAGTGAGAGATCAAATAGTTGTATTGATTGTAATCCTTGATGATCCTTTCATTCTTGTAGCAACAGGGTTACCAATACTTGTCTTTCACGTAATCGATGACATTACTAGAGAATACGTACAAGGGTCTCGAAGTACCCATAGGTCACGCACGTCTCTTCATACATATCTACTTTTGCGCCTCGAGAATTTATAAAGAAATCACGTTGTCGTGTCGGATTTTGCGTGAAGGATGTCCAGGAAAACATGAGGTTCTTGGCTGTGGAGATGTAGTGTGCTAAACAGAGACAAAAAAGAGAAACACAAGCACGAAAACGAACGTCACAATATATACCAACTCTCAACATATATACACTGCCAGTTCTTTCTCCCTAAGAGCACAAATCTGAGAAACAGACCAGAGCAGCCTATAATCTACTTCAAAACTCTCAAAAATGAGTCCTTCAATCAAAACCCAGAACCAAAACTATCGAAGCGTAGCTCAAAGCAAGAGAAACATATTTTTGCTAACAAAAAGAGTTGCACCAGTACCACACGATTCAAACCCAAGTCCAAACAACGTCCACATACAAGCCTTTAGCTAAAGCACAATCTGTACATAACCAACTAGATCTATAACGAACTCCAAAGGACGAAAACCGTAGCTAAAGAATCGAAAAAGGCTTATCTAAGCACTTTCTCTTTTCGTCAAACGGTCTTCAGATGTCGATAGGGTCTTCTTCCATGACTTCGTTGGTCCAAAGAAACCATTAGATCCGACTCTCGACAGTCGAGATATCTCCAATTTTTTATCGCAGGTGATCGAACCTTCCAAAACTCCTTCCTGTAGCTTAAAATCGCACACACCGTCCAAACTGATCGCTTGATCTGATATCCGTCTTCTCTGGTAGGTAGATCTAGCTATCCTGAAACTGAGGAGATTCCAAACAAGCCGTTCGGAGTTTCCCTCGCAAAACCACGCAAGAAATTTGATCGCATGATAAAAAAAATTGACGTAAATCGACTCTCTATGGCTCAAACTCGCTCACCACATCCAAACCAACAATCCAATCCACGTACTGTTTTCTCCTATGCGTAGATGAAGACTCCCTAATCGCGTAGACACCAAGAGCGAAGACCTTGGCTCATCAATCGCGAAGAACAACCTAATCTCAAGTCACATGCAAACGAAAAACTGACATAAGCGCTTCCTTGCGAGCCAATTTCACCCAGAACTCTGAAACTGCTCGATGAAACTTCATATCGTCTTCAATTTCCTGAAGAACTCGGCGTTCTGATCCCGATGGATCCAAGGACAACAAGTTTAGACTCCGGAACGGCCCGAACGGTCCAACTCTCCTTCACAGATAACTGAAACTCCCCAAATCCTCTCCATGCGTCTCAATTTTTCCCAGTACACACTCCTCGATCCATCTCTTCACGGACCGTCTTAACCAACGCGTAGCTTGCACTGATCTGAACCCAATGACACCTTGCGCGTATGCATTGGACTTCTCAGTTGTCTAAACGGACCACCGATAGGTCACAGGTACAAACTAGTCTCTTAAGCTGCCCCTTTACATCAGACGCTGTATGTACAAGAATTCTCAGATAATGAGGAAGCAGGCCCCTTGCATCCTTAGTATAGTGCATGGAGCTGTAAATACCCAGTCAGCAATAGTAAACTAGGGTCTAGCTTGATTTTTTCTTCTTTCGAGTCTCATAACTTTTTCATTAGACGTCCAAATGAAATAGACAAAGTGCCTATGGAAAGATGACAACGAGCTCTACCCATTGATGCGATGAAAGTGAAGATCCAAAGTTTGTGGCAAAGCCCGTAAGCTGAGGTCTAGCTTGTTTTACCTATCTTTCGAGTCTCGTAACTTCTCCACTAGGCGTCCAAATGAAGTAGACAAAGTACCTATGGAAAGCTGACAATGAGTTCTACCCATTGATGCATTGAAAGTGAAGATCTGAAGTTGTACCAAAAGTTCATAAGTTGAGGCCTAGCTTGTCTTACCCATCTTTCGAGTCTCATAACTTCTCAACTAGACGTTCAAATGAAGTAGACAAAGTGCCAATGGAAAGCTGACAATGAGCTCTACCCATTGATGCTGTGAAAGTGAAGATCCGAAGTTGTGCCAAAAGCTCATTTTTTAGTCCCATGAGTGTCTTTGAAGCGATAATGATAAGTATCACAAACAGATTTTCAGATGGGAGTCGATCCACGACACGACATCCATCCCCTATGAACTTGTGCATTCTCTGGTATGCACCAAGAGATACCAACTAAGGAGTGGATCGACACGCACCTCGTCTTATCGTCCTATTTCTCATCATAGTCAATCTCATCTTCAAGCTCTATAAAAGGATATGAATATATATTTATATAAGGGATAATATAACGTCCGGTGCTTGGATATGGCTTAGATTACTCTATTGCAGCATCAATGTGATCATTCACTCACCAAAGTGAGATCAGCGTTGATTAATAAAAGATTTAAACTTTATATTTTTATTTAGTTATTCAATATTTTAAATCTGTTCGATTCTGAAATCTACCCAATCTACTTGATTGATAAACTGATCACCATAGATTTCAACACCCGGTATTATAAATAGTACTCGCTCTCTAGTACGTTAATAGATTCTTTTATATATTCATTATTCTTCACAATCGGTGAGCCAAGCTCTTCGTTCTTGGTGCTTACGGGATCAAGGAGTCTTCATCTACGCACAGGAGAAGATAGTACATGGATTGGATTGTTGGTTTGGATGTGGTGAGCGACTTTAAGCCGCAGGGAGTCGGTTTACGTCAGTTTTTTGCATCATGCGATCAAATTTCTTGCGTGGTTTTGCGAGAAAAACTCCAAACGGCTTGTTTGGAGTCTCGTCGGGTTCATGATAGCTAGATCTACCTACCAGAGAAGACGGATATTAGATCAGACGATCCGTTTGGACGGTGTGTGCGATTTTAAGCCGCAGGAAGGAGTTTTGGAAGGTTCGGTCACCTGCGACTAAAAATCAGAGATATCTCGGTTGTCGAGAGTCGGATCTGAAGGTTTCTTGGACCAACGGAATCAAAGAAGAAGACCCTATCGACATCTGAAGACTGTTTGACGAAAGAAGAAAGTGCTCTGATAGATCTTTTTTGGTTCTTTAGCTACGATTTTCGTCCTTTGGAGTTCGTTCGAGATCTAGTTGACTACGTACAGCTTGTGGTAGTTAGTTTTAGCTAAAGGCTTGTACATGGATGTTGTTTGGACTTGGGTTTGCATCCTGTGGTACTGGTGCAGCTCTTTTTGTTAGCAAATAGATGTTTCTCTTGCTTTGAGCTACGCTTCGATAATTTTGGGTCTAGGTTGTGATTCAGGGACTCTTTTCTGAGGGTTTTGAAGTAGATTCTAGATCGCTCTGGTCTGTTTCTCAGATTTGTGCTCTTAGGGAGAAAGAACCGGCAGTGTATATACGTTGAGAGTTGGTATATATTGCGACGTTCGTTTTCATGCTTGTGTTTTTCTTTCTTGTCTCTGTTCAGCACACTACATCTCCACAACAGGAACCTCGTGTTTTCCTAGACATCCTTCACGCAATATCCGACACGATACGATGATGAACTCGACGTGAAAGTCTGGGATAGAAATTTCTTCCGTGTTTGAACTTTGAAGAGGAGATTGATAATCATGAGTGGGGAGGAGAAAGGTGATGGAAATGAAGCTAGTGGTTCGGGTAGATTGTCAAAAGTGTAGTGGATCGACGACTGCATTGATGTTCCAAGCTTTCACAATGTTCTTAAGGCAACAACAGTCTGATGAGCGGAAGGAAGCTTTGACAACAAAGGCACTTCAAGCGATGATTAGCAAGACTGATCAGTTCGATGAGAGAGATGTCTCAAGATATCGAGGGTGAAGGAGATGAAGCTCAACTGGGTGTCAGAAGATGAGATGATTGAGACGTTTGAGTTGGCAGCAACTCTTGAGATTAGAATCATGTTAAAATGCTAACGAAGCATTTTAACAAGGATTGAGAGACGTTTGCTCGTACCTTGATGGATGAGTACTTCTTGGAGGACTCTGATCGGATCACCAAGAAGTCATTCTTGGAGTGGGTTGAGCAACCAAGGAAGGGTTCACAAGCTACTAAGTTACTCAAGGAGTTCGAAAAACAGTTCTTTAGGTTGACTAGGATGGAGAAGTTGACGTTGCAGTCCAACAAGACTGAGTTATTTCTTCGGACTGCAGATGAGAAGCTGCAAGAGAAGCTGGAAGTGCTCCTGAAGGATCGAGAGGAAGATGATGGTTTGATCAGTAGTCGGAAGAAAGTTGAGGAAGTTGTTGGTCTGCTTACCAAGAGGGAGCGAAGACGAGAGAAGGTTCCAGTTAGGAGATCGACTCTAACACCAATTGCTGTAGCACTTGTTCCTATAGTCCGACCAGTGGTTCCTGTTGTTAGATAGATGATACCAGTTGTTCCAATTGTTATAGTTGTTCCAGTTGTCCAGACACATGTAGTATCTTCGAAGAAGGATGATTCAAGCCTTGAAGAGATCATGCGTGGAATACGAGACCTGTAGATCAAGCTCACAAGATTGGAGGAGTAGGGGTCTACAAGCAAAACTTGTTGAGAAGCAAGGTTGGATCCAAAAGTGTATATGGTGCGATGGTATCGATCATCCACAAAGAGATTGCAAGGAGTTCACCGATATCTTGCAACAAGGGGTGATCTTATAGAACGATGAGAAAGTGACGTTGAGAGATACCAGTGCACTTCTTAAGATCAACTTTGGTAGAGGAGGGACGAAAAAGTTGGCTGAGGACCACTTATCAGCGCAAGCGGTTGTGATTGTGGAGGCTGGAACTTATGGCACAAGGGTTGAGGATCAAGCTGAGAGGAGTTTTAACGAGCATGTTGAGCCGAGTGGATTGTGGTCATCTGTCATCTCCATGAAATATAAAGGAAAGATGACACGTGAAACACTGTTGAGGACAGCTGCTACGACCTGAATGGATACTAGATGAGAGATCCGATAGAAGCTCTATCCGTACATGCTTACATCGTCAAGAACCAACACGAAGCGTTGTTGGAAGAGAAGAGAAGACGAGATTCAGAGGATGCAGGGGAAGGAACTTTTTCCAAAAGACAGACTCGAGGAGAGAAGGTTCGTCAAGAGCTCTGAGATGCAAGAGCTCAAGATCTACCGATGGATGATGCTCCTTCTTCATCGAAAGAAAGAGCAAAGGAGTTTCAGAAGGAGAAGGGTAAGCCAGCTGCATACAAACTACAATCGGAGATCGAGGCTTCAACAGACTTGAAGGGAGTCTTGGAAGATCGCATTCTGAATGCGAAGGTGGAGTTTACTTTGAGGAAAGTTTTGGGCATTGCTAAGCGTGAGTTTCATGATGTCATCATCGACATCATCAAACAGAAGCGACAGATTACAGGTGAAACTGGTTTATCGCATGCCTTGGATACTATGATGTTTGTGGATGAGGAGAGAGAGTTTGCAAAGTGCAATGTTTATTCTTCAGAGGAAGAAAGAGATCAAAGGCTAGGGTACATTTTGAGCATGAAGAGGAGGATGGGAAGCAAAGCTCAAGTCATTACAGTCATCACTGGCCTCGAGATAGAAAGAGATGCTGGTGAGAATCGAACACTTGGATGAGCCGATGGTTGGTCTAATTGATCATGGATCAGAAATCATCATGTCAAAAGAGTTGTACAAGAGGAAGAAGTGGTCAATCGACACAGAGCATGTGTGGGTCATAAGAGCAGCCAACAATACAAGAGGAGATTTATATGGAGCTTGTCCAGACATTAGAGTGCGCATAGATGATGTTGCTATTGAGCAAAACTTCTTCGTTCAAGAACATCATACCCGCTCATTCTTGGTCAACCTTTCATCACATCAATTCGGATGGAGACAAGGGTATTGGACGACGGATATGCTTATGCTAAGATTTGGAGTCAAGATGGAAAGAGAGCTGTACAATTCTTGACTGTACCGTCCAATCACGAGCGCAATCGAGATCGTCTGAGAGAAAAATCGCTTCCAAGGATGAATGAAGAGTTCAATTTTCGTTGAGTGCTACTATACAGTAGGATTGTGGTGATGCGCAGGAAAAGGTACTCTTGCTTGAAGGAGAAAGTGTCTTTTGTACATGGTTTGTTGAGTTCTCAGAGTGTGAGATTGCTATTTATAAGAAGGTAGTGAACGCGATAACAATCAGAAATGCTGGAGTAGGACCAATTGTGGATGAGTTTGCTGAAGTGTTTGCAAGAAGAGCAATTTAGTCGATGGAAGATCTTGACTTAAGATATGATGAGTTTCAACTAGCAAAAGAGAGCAGGCGCTTCACGACAATGAGAACACCTTTGGGGTTGGTTAGGATGTGTACTTTATCACAGGGACCTATCAACTCGGTAGCACACATGATGAACGGGATGAATAGAGTTCTAAGAGACTTCATCCCTGAAAAAATGATGTTGTTCTTGGATGACATCCCCATCAAAAGATGTATGGAGAATGAGAAGGATGAAGCATTAGATCAGAGGAGGTGTCGGTGATACGTCGTCGATCACATTGCAGATTGTGAGAAGATCTTATCTCGACTTGAGGAAGTTCATGTCAGGTGCGAAGTCTACATTTGGGGTTAGAGAAGTTTTGATTGTTGGTCATTTGTGTGATCGTTTGGTCGGAAGCCAGACCCAAACAAAGTGGATACTGATTGAGAGGATGAAGGAGGTTTGCAACTCGTTGACAGAAGTAAGAAGATTTTTGGGTGCTTGTGTATTCTATCACATTTGGATTTCTCATTATGCGCATGTAGCGGATCCATTATATGAGTTATTCCGTAAGGGTCATAAGTTCAGATGGGAGGAATAGCATGTCGATGCCGTACATAAGTTGAAGTCTTTACTATCATCTCCATCGGTTTTGAGAAAGATTGATTACAAGGGTGCCCGGCCGGTGGTTCTTACTGTAGATACAAGTCCGGTTGCAATCGGATGGACAATAGGACTAGATGATGAGGATGAAGACAGGTTTGCGGTTAGCTTCAGAGCGAAGGTATTAAGTGCTCGACAACGTACATATCCGCAAGTGAAGAGAGAACTATGGGGTATTATTTCAGCTATGAAAACTGAAAAAGAGTATTTGATTGAAGCAGTAGTGGTGGTTGAAACTTATTTGTTTGCCGTTACTAGGGATGATCATGAATTGTACGACTCCTGATACTGCGATATTGCATTGATCGCATATATCAAGTCATTGAATCCAAAGTTTAGAGATATCGCATGGAAGGATAATCTGATGGCAGATATGTTATCTCGAGCTCGATATGATGGGGAAGATGAGATGGTTGAAGACATTGATGATGTGGATGCGGAGTTCTATTCGATTGCACAGACAAGAAAGGAAGATGAGTTATTTGTTGAAAGGTTGTATGATGATAATTTGCTTGACATCGAGATGTACCTTAGTACGATGGTTAAGAAGACAGGTTGGATGAATGAGAGGTTTCAGAGAGTTCGAAGGAAGGCCTACAACTTCATGTTGCAGGATGGGTTTCTTTGGAATCGACCGAAGCAGAAAGGTGAGATGCCGTTACGACTGATTTACGACAAGGAAGATCAGCAGAAGTTACTCAAGGTATTTCATGAGAGTCTTTGGGCTGGACATCGAGAGATTTGGGTCGCTTTTACTAAGATGAAAGAGCGGTATTGGTGGAAAAATATGTACAAGGATGTCGTATCTTTTGTGGAGTCTTGTTTGACATGTCAGATGTATTCAAACATCCGACATCGAGACTTACTACACCCGATTTACCCATAGCAATCCACTTCAAGTGGGTTGTAGACTTGGTGACTATGCCAGTTGGATTGTGGCAGATGAGATACTTGGTACTTGCTCGAGAAGATCTTCCAAATCAAGTTGAGGGTAGGACGCTTCAGACAAAGACAACTGAAGGGGTATGTAGATTTCTCTTGGAAGAGGTTGTTTGTTGATATGGATGTGTGGAGAAGATTATTGCAGATCTGAGAGAGTTGGTTGCACATGAGGCTCGTGAATTCTTTGCAAAGTGTGGGATGAGATTGTCATTGACAACTGCTTACAACCCCGAAAAGAATGCCGGAGTGAACGAGGTCATCCGTCCATTGTGAAGGCTTTGGTGAAGACCTGCAATGGAAGGGTGCACGAGTGGCCTCGACTCTTTCCATTTGCATTATGAGCAGATCAAACGATGCACAGCTCGATGACAGGTTACATGCGAATGGAACCCATCACAAGTCAGAAACCTATCATGTCGATCGAAGAACACGTTCTGACATGGAGTGTGTTATCTTGGGAAGACAATCTGACTAGGGAAGACCTTCTTGCTATTCGAATTAGACAGTTAGAGAGAAGACTTGAGGATATCCAAGCTGCTTTGGTTAGGCTACGAGAAGCATGGTTGAAGAACAAAGTCAGATTCGATCAGCGACATCGTTTGAGACCTAGAGAAATCAAGAAAGATGATTGGGTGTTAGTCTATGACAAGAGTCTAGACAACCAGCATAGTGCACTCCGGAAGTTTTTCAAGCGATGGTTTGGTCCGTATGTGGTGAAGAAGGTTCATGACAACGCAACTTATCCCCTGCAAGAGTTGGACGGAACGAGCTTGAAGATACCAGTGGCATGTAAACATGTCAAGATTTTCAAAAAGAGAGATGAGGAGGTCGATCTAGCAGATATCTTGACAGAGTTTCTGTTTGAGGATGAAGATTTATATAAATATATATACTTTTAGCATTTAATACTAATTAAATACTAAAAGTAATAAAGAAAGTTATGGGTTCATCCAGAAATAACTGATAATCAAAGCACACCAGAACCCGATTCCTAAACTATAAGATTGGGACTTGAGGTACCAAAAAGTTACTAGTTTTTAGTGAATACGTTTAGTTTCACCGAACCCTTTTTGCCGGAACGATTAGGTAATAAGTTAATGGAGATGCCGCGCTCTCCATCTTAAGATGGGGAGAGTGAGTATATACATGCCAAGTCCATATAGTGAATTAAGCATCTCCATGGCCTTGTACAGTGAATTTTGTTTTCTCTTATCAGAAAATGTGTAAATATTATAAAAATATCTTATAATAAAATATTATAAAAAATTAAATAAATTCATAAGTGATATATGTTAACTCATCTCGGAGTAGCCAACTCAGCAAGATATAAACCATAAGTGGAGTCCGCGCTGATGCGTTGCTGGGAGGATAAGACCGAGACTCTAGTTCTCAAATTGCGCCGTTTTAGGCACAGTAATATTCATGAGGATATTCACCCTATGTACACTTCGAAGTGTACATGAGGTGAATATCGTTGTGCGTTCTATGCAGTTGCTTCAACGATAGATAAAAAAAAGGGGAGAATTTGAAAGAAATAATTATTAATACATTGTATTGAGAGATTGACTAGATTTCACAGACATGGATCAGAAGTGTAGTTTTTCAGTTGGTAGGATATGCCTCCGACTGCGCGCAATTCCACTTCAAATATTTTATGAAATAAAAAGATATAGCAGACGAGAAAAGAACTATCTTTTAATTTCTCTTGGGCTTTTTGTCCCGGTCTTATTAATCTTTTCTTCTTGTAAATCATCAGTAAGCTATGCAAATGCACATGCCTAGTGGGTGTCAAAACTTGGCCACAAAAAAATGGGGGAAAATCATGTCACTCCCCATAGAACTCCCTATAATTTAAAGCATTTTTATGTAAACAGGTACAGAAGTTGAGCGGGATCCATATTTTCTTTTATAAGGGTCAGACTTAGGGTTTCTGAATTCTCATATATCACTGAAAACAAATTGCTTTTCACATTGCGTAACAAAGTGAGCTCCCTTTGAGGTGTTTGCTTAACAAATTTGAAGTGCAACGTATTCACGGCACTTTGTAGTGACAAAGTATTACTATAGAGATTTCACTCAACTAAACATAGATATCCAGAAATTGGCTTCATCAAATTCCCATACGTTTGTTGTGTTTGATTACAGCCCTCTTGACAATGTATCGCTTGATCACATCTTTGATTAACTCTCGATTATAAAACTAGTCACTTGCCATGCTATGACATGTTAGACTGTACACCTCACTTTTCTGAGCATATATCCTATTATGTGTATTTTATTGTAAAAAGATTAAACAATTAGAGAGATATTTAATCATGACCGAACGTAATGAAATAATGAACAACATGACGAAGTAAAAAGTTTTACCATGGGTAGTCATTCCGAGGTGTGATCAAGCAATACATGTTAAGAAGAAGAAGAGTGTGATCAAACAAAACAAACCTACTGAAGGTGTTATCAAGCAAATTTTTGCGTGGATATTTGATATTCGATGCTAACTGAAACTAGAAATGTGTACGTATGGGGGACGAATTCTCATCGATGAGGATAATTATGCTGTGGTCAGAATAATTTATGACAGTTGATACTGTCATTATCGTCATTATGCGAATGTCAGTGAAAATAGCTCCACGTGCTCTCATAGCTCTCTAAGAGGTAATCGGTTCTAGTCATGGATAAAAGGAATATAACTATGGAAATTGTGTCATAATGGGCTAATGTTTGAGGCCCTAATAAAATATTATAGTAATCGCATATCCTTTTAGTCAGGTTGAGTGAAGGAGTGACAAGAAAAGAATGTTAAAGAGAAAGAAGAAAGACGGAGGACTTTAAAAAGAGAATAAAAGAGTACTTTGCACTACACGTGCTGGTATCCGTATAATCACTTGAAATTTCTGCCTTCTTCTTTGTCCAGTCTTGGCTTGTATATTCACTTGAAATCCAGCAAAGGCTACGACCATGTGGTCAGGGACGGGGAACCTACCCCTGTCAGCTTGACAGGGGTAGGTCAAGGACGATAGAACAATACAGCGTGTCCAACCTTTAATCTTCCTTTTAAAACCTTTTAAAACATATACAGAAATATTAGAAACCGCAAGTTCGTTTCTTTAAAGTTTGAAAACTCATTAGTGTTATTACATGTTCATTTTAAAAATATGTCATTTTTGTTACTCTCATAATATAATTCTGGGTATTTTACTGTATTATTTGAATATATTTCATGAAGTAAATACATTTACAAAACTCTAAACGAAATACTTGATGAATTCCATGAACCTGATAAGTTTTGCTACTGCAGGTCTCGAACATATCTCGTAAAACTTTGACGTGGAACGGATATGAATCCGTGGGTCTTTTGCACTCTACTATATTTAATTGTGAGCTATCAAGGACCAGCGGAAAGAATGATCCACGTAGTCTCGTCCGTTAGCACAACAACAATAGTAATTCAATAGGTCTCGGTGAGCTAGTTTGGACAGTTGTGAAACTTTTGCCCCCAGTGCTTTACTGTCATTCCGGTGGCTTTATGGCACTCTACTTCTTTCCCGTCACCTTTGGTGCAGTACGGCCGCTAGTGGTCATATTGCGTCAACACAGTTATCGTTTGATATGGTAAAGTAATAACTGTAAATCTTTAATCTTAGTTATTTTTTCGTGTTACAAATTTCGTAATATAAATCTCCAGTTATCCAAGAACAATATATGTCTATACGTATATACACGTAACAATAATGAATTGCGACTACCTTGAACTGCAAAAATATTTAACTAAATAGCATAATAATATGTAAACTAAATAAACATTTATTCTTAACTCTGAGTAGATAATTACAGACCACGTACTTTTATATCGCCTTCCATTGAACTCAAAATAGTTTTCATTTACAGGGATGAAGCCAATAACTATGCTCGAGCAACTTCAAGAACTTTTGTTTTCTGTATATTATTAAGAATATTATAAATATTATATAGAAAATCTAGACTAAGCTTCAACAAAAATCAAAAATAAATTTAACTGTTAGATGTTAGTCATTCTGGGAACAATGACGTTGTCAATAGAAAGCCCATAAATGAAATACAGAGCCATGCGCTTCTGGTGGTACAAGGGAGAGAGTCTGCTGAAGTAAGAAAATACATTAATTCATCATCTAACCTGTCACGTCGAAAGAATTAGATGGTAAACTAATGTCAAGATTGAGGCACTATAACTATAACCAAAAAGAATCGGTATCTCTCCACGTACCCTTCGTGGTCATATTGCACCGGTTGCACCGGAAGCTGGTACTTTCCGGCCAGCCTACTGCGAAATATAGTAGAGTGCACAAGAGTCACCATACTAACCAGCAATGAGAGTTAATATGCATCCAAAGTGCACAAACAGGAAAGTTACTATAGTTTCTTTTACTAGCAAGGAGGGTTTAAATTGTCCAGATCTGGTAAGCAACTGAGTTAAAAGGCGAGTGAACAGAGACAGCCGCGTGTTCTTTGGGGAACAGAAAAGGTAAAGCATTTCTTACCCTGTTAACAACCTTAAAGCTGTTCCGAGGCGTGTCGGTGGGCTGCGAAAAGTGCCCCCCATCTTCCAGAGAACATTGTCATATTCTCGATGGTTGATTCTCGACTGGTACGAGTACATAGAAAGTAATCATAGCCAGGAGTATTTCCATAGCGTGCTGTCTGCCGACCTTTCTCGTGTATTCTTGTCCGTGAGAGTAATTTGATCGAGTCAAAGTTCGATAGCTAGATAGTATTTGCTTACTCACGGGATGGGACCCAACTGGGTCATACACCAATAGCTGCATGCATGTCCGATCGACGTCTTCAACTTGGATCGATGGTATCAGATCGAGATGAAATGTTTTTGGAATTTGATTTTCTTTGATAAACATATTTAACTGAAATTTACTTGACTGTAACTTTAATATGTTTGCCGATTTGACTTTACTTTTCTTAACATTGCATTACTTTAGCTTATTTATTATTGGCAATAGTAGGTTCAGTAGATCAAAATGCAATGTCATTTGAATGCGAGATCAACCGCCAGTCATGTATCTGCAAGAAAAATTCAATTTAAAATATATTTACATCATAGAATCAACCAATATGATTTTTTACTTGTTTTTTGAAGTATTTTTGGATGATAATAAACCTATTGAACCTGCTGCTATCACCCAAGGGTACGATAAAGTAATACAATTTAGTAGAGATGGGTCAAGTTCGACAAAGGTAAAGTAAATCTCTGGAGTTTTGAGGAAAAATGGTACAATATTTGTCTCCATATCATGAAATTCCTGTAGGTATTAAAGCGTCCTATTTTCCAGAACGAAAAAACCCAAACCCTTACTAACTGGTATGAGAGAAAAATGTTATGAAAATCCAGAAGTTGTGAATCATGATCAAATGTACAGAAATTTACTCAATCTATTAGTGCATGTCAAGACTATAATCTTTTGAAATTATTGGATGGTCGTTGCCAGAGATTATAGCTGTGGATTCTTGCGAGCACCTCGTGAGACGTTCGCAAGAGTTGACCATGACTGCTACCCCTTCGGCGGTAAAACAAGTTTACCGTTCAAAATTACTTGTATTTGTTGTAATATTATCTCTTCTATAAAAGTCGAGGTTAGATCCAGAACTGATTCTAGGACAGAGACTGTAAAAAGATTTACATACTTTTTTGCGTTTGGTCGTTAGAGAATACAAATTTTCGAACTTCGACAGGTACTATTTTGCCAGTCAGAGTTGTGGTTACGTAAAGTAAATTTAAGACGAGTAGTGCCAAGTCCGACAAACCTGTTAGGGATGCAGTGAAGTAAAACTTTTCAGTAAAATATAATAGCACAGAGAATACGTAATCACAGTTCAAGAATGAAAGAACTCAGGGGAAACAAACCCGCACTACGACCGCGTAAGCCGGAGGGTCTGGTCTGTAACTGGCATATACGGACGAAGTTTGCACGACCGGGAACAGAGAAATTCTGCAACTGTATCCCACCCACTTACGAGGTCCATCCTGTTTCTCAGTACGAAACAAGTCTTCCTTGTCGTGAGCTACTGTAGTAGATGGGGTCTTTCCATCCCTTGGCTATTCATTGCGTCACGTGTTTCCTGTAGTGGAAAGCAATATATGTAGACGACCATTTACGACGGCTTTCAAACTTCTTGGAAGAGAAGGAGAAGGGCAGCCAGCCAGCCGATAATTGGAAAAAGAATGAAACGTCTGTAGGTAGTAGTGCTGTAGGCAGACGGTCTGTGGCGGAAAGACCAAATACTCGGTTTCCGACTACACTCGGCAACCTGCGTGGCGAATGGCAGGACGATACCGTCCATAGTCAACCGAGCCGCCAACCAGCCGTTGGACTTACCTTACAAATGTCTCACCACGCGGCCTCGACGCTTCCTCCCAGGAGACGTCGCAGAGAGCCGGTGCGCCTTACACCTTGCGGCGTGCTGTCGCCGCGACCGATGAAAATGCTTCCAATCTCCCCTTTCCTTTTCAGCTAACCATGATTCAACACGTGGAAGCTCCCCTTTCGATCTAGGAACAAATATATAATAATATATGCTCTTGTCACTGCCTCTTGTCTTGACTACATGTACGGAAGTACTGTTGTCCAAGACTCCAAGTATCGTGCGATTTGAAATAAACGCGGTAACAGTCGAGACGCATACTGTAGTAGTGCGAACAGCATTTCACAGTTTCCCTTTAGTGAATGTAGAGTACGTAGTTGGTTCGTTGGCAAGTTCCTGTACAACGGAATAATCTCCATCGCAGGTGCTGTTGGTTATCACGATTATGGTTGATGACGATATTACGTAACGGCAAAGCAGAGTTGTGAAACAAATTGCAGAAGTTTAGATCCACGTCGAATATTTAATTCGAGGAATCATATTCGTATCTACAGTTCTGATCAGGGACACATCGTACATATACGTAGCTGCTAGCATGAGTAGCTGGGCAGCGTCTACATCTACCGATGGAATTTGATCTTTGCAAGCGTACCTATGATGTCGTCGAGGATACAGGCAGACGGCGGCGGATGACACACATCTCATGAGTCCCTTGCCGTTGACAAGGCTTCTCCTACGCGTCGTCACATGCCATGCATGTTGGCTTTCATACCCATCCATCGGGCGTTCTACGTGTCAAAGAAATGTGATGTGGGTAAGTGATTATCCACAAGTACAGTAGGGCGTCTCAAACTTGCTTTGCGGCTTTGCGGCCATCGACGTATAACTTTTTATAGGATTCGGACGTAAACGATACATACCCCTCTAGAGGTGATACGTGACGTATTTATATTTCAGACGTAACTCTCGTAATAGGGGCACTCTTATATTCTGATATTGATAGTTGGCACTAAATGCTATTCAAAGAATCCGTGACGTGTACTATGTTCAAGTTTGCAAGTTATGTACTTATTCACCTCATGTACAATTTCACAAGGCTGTATATTCACGATGACATGGAGGATATGGGCCTCATGTACACTTCAGTGTACATGAGGTCCACATATTAATGTCTTCGATTAAACGGCGCCATTAGAAATCTAGGTCTCCGGCCTTATACCCCCAGGAGCGCAGCAGCCCTCTCTCCACTTATGGGTTTTTTTCGGATGAGTTGGCTACTCCAGGAGTGTCTAACATATAACAATTATAAATTAATTTAATTTTTTATATCATTTAGTATAATAAATTTTAATAACACTTAGACATTTTCCGATAAGAGAAAACGATTTTCACTGTACAAGACCGTGGGGAAGGATATTCACCCATGTACACTTAGACAGTGTACATGGGGTATAATTTAGAGCTAACCTTTTTCTTAGGAAGGGTTAGCTCTAAATTATAGCCTCAATGATCTACTGATTCACGACAAGAATTCACTTATACTCGGATAGTTCCAGGTGTGTTCACAGTGTGTATGGGTTTATGATTTTTTCAGAAGGCCATGTGTTTCTTTCTCCTGTGAGATGTTCAAATTAGATTTTTAAATATAGTATTTTAAATATAGTATTTTAAATTTAGATATTTGTCGTTTAAGTATTTGACGTCTTCAACCAGGCGCGTATTCATTCCTTCACTTTTAATTTTACAGTGCACCCCCCAAAAAGTACATCTCAAAATTAAACATCCTGGCTGGCGTGCAATCCCCTTTGAAACGGCAGGTCTTTTTAACATTCTTGTCGTTTTCTATTTTTTTGTACAAGTCCGTGGGGCAGGATATGAGGTGTACATTAAATAATGTTTTCAGTAAACGGCGCTGAATTACAATCTCTGCCCCGGACTTATACCCCAGGAGCGCAGCAGTCAGCTCTTGACTTATGGGTTTTCTCCAGATGCGTTGGCTACTCCAGGACTGACTAACATATAATATATATAAGTGATTTTGATTTTTTATTATAACTTATTACATTATATTTTTATAACACTTACATATTTTCTGCTAAGAGAAAACGATTTTCACTGTACAAGTACGTTGGGGATGCCTATTCAGGATTCTTCAGCTGAGACACCCTTGGTCATATCATCATTTTCGCGCTTCAATGAACATCTCGAGTTCTATCTTCTGTTTTTTGTTTTCATCATGTCGAGATTGACAGAGAAGCAACATGTTGCTAAAGATATCGAGGATATTTTGGAGAGGAAAATTTTGTTTGATTCTTCAATTGATGAAAAAGAAAAACTCTTGTGATTTTTTGATGACGAAGCCGCTTCCAATGATGAGAACATGGAATTTTTGGAATCCAATTCGGATGATGAGCTCGTTGACTTATATTCTCTCTGATATGATCTCAAATGTATATAGGATCGAAGTGGATTCACACAATTTTTAGATTTTATGGAGAATTATTTTGATGATTTTCTGCCTAAATCTTTCGGACAGTTGACTAGAATGGATAAAAATTCTTTTTTACATTTACTAAGTTTGATTGAGAAGCATCTTATATTTCGCAATGATAGTACATGTGCACAAGCTCCAATAGCAATGCAGTTAGTGGTTGCTCTTGACCGTTTCGATCACGAGAGGAATGGGACATGCTTGGCAAGGAGTCTATTTCTCTAGGGGGTTAAGAGAATGAACTCTAGTACTTTATACTACTCGGGTGATTACGGCTTTACATGATATTTTGAAAAAAATTTGTGAGATGATCAAATAGTACAGAGAAAGCAGACCAGCAACGAGTTTGCAAGAAAAGAATTTCTTGTATGCATAGAACTGATAGACGAGACCTTGTTGATCTTCTCTCAACGTTCTAACATCGATGGGAAAATTTATTTTGATAGGAAAACTAACTTTTATATGAATGCTCAGATTGTGTATAATCATCGTCGCAAAATCATTTTCTTTCAAATATGTATTTACACAAGTGACTCATTCCTTCCTTGCATTATTTATTTCACACTACACAAGTTATCTTTACAGTGTGTTGTTTTGTAAAATCAGTTCTTTTTTCTATTTTGCAGGAATGCCAAGAAGTTGTCAAGATCTTACTTGTTTCAAAAGATCATCATTGTGAAGAAATATGTATTCGACACGAGTTTTTGACAATAACAGTATATGATTGGAGATTCTGGATATATCTCATTATATCACATTGTTACTCTATTTTGATAATGAGGAATAGGAGATCGTGATAGAGAAAAAGAATTTTTTAACTTTTGTACGGTACATGCTCGAGTTACAAATGAGAACTACATATGTCCTAAAATCTTGTTGACATTCTCTAGAGAGTTACATACTCAATGAAAAGACAGTCCGAATAATGCATATATGATTCTCTAGATAACTTGTTGTATTGTTTTACATAATTTTCTTATAGATTTTAACAAAAACTGGTCAGCTGAGGTCCATGAGTTTATAGAACTAGAGCACGATGAAGCTCAATGCTAGAAATATTAGAGATGTTAGTAGTCAGAGACTCCGACAGTTCAGATTATAGTTGAGAGAACAGGTAAAAAAAATTGTTTAAGCTTCCATAAATCATCAAGAGGTTTGTTAAACCACGATTGATCTTGAAATAAATATGGGTGGTATATTTTGAATTGTTTGAAATTTCATGTTTTATGGATCAGCGCGAACATGTTCCGTGTTGTGATTATAATGTCTGAGGATTTCTCCTTTACACCATTGTAGCATAAAAGATTTCGTTCTCCAAGAAGATTTGCACTAGTTACACTATTCTAAGTTCTAAGATCTTTCAAACTCACAAACACACTGGTTTTACCCAGAAGTTTTTTCTAACCCACACAACCACGCAGCTTCCAGATCCTTCAAAAAGGTGCTTTGGATCATAACACACAACTACTACTTCAAATACAACATAAATGTACACTGAGAAGACATGAAAGACGATTACTAGTCCCTTGCCATGGCTTCCAATCTTCTCACGTCGGCTTCTAGAAGTAAATCTCGTCTTCTGGTGGTGCAACTTGGCTTTTGACACCCTCATAGCACTGCCACTGCTCGGTAGATGTCAATTACTACTCCACATAACAATTTATCCTTACGGATACTCAACTGATTAGATCAATCATAGGGTGTCTGTCCTCTGTAGCCTTCACAATATTTTGCCTACTGAAACCGTCTTCTGGAAGCACTACAACAACACTCACATCCACTGTTATTCACACAAAGCTTCTGTAACCGGATAGAAGATAGAAGCACTACAACAACACTCACATCCACTGTTACTCACACGAAGCTTCTGTAACCGGATAGAAGATAGAATGAAGATGGGAAGATAAGAGAAGAGAAGGAGGAAGAGAAAATAATAAAAGACAGAAAAAGAGAGAAATAAATCTTCCAACAGGCTTCTCATCCGGATCTTGACTAACAAACCATCCTTGTTTGTAGTAATATGAGGGAGAAGACTAAACACATACTTACAGTTCCACTGTCTTTTGTTGAAGATGATTTCTTCTGATGTGATAAAAAGCGATCCGTCAGCTTCTGTATACCTTAGGGTTTCCTCTCGACACAATATTGGAGTTAATTATCACCCATTGTGTAGTGACGCAGGATTACTCCTTTTGCCCATCGATCCCGAGGAGATATCGTTCCCACAGAGGATTTTTGCAAGTAACGCTGCTCTAAGTTCTAAGATCTGTTCAAACACACAAACACACGGGTTTTGTCTAGAAATCCCGTCTTCTCACAAAACCACACAAAACCACACGTCTTCCAGACACGCCAAATGGGGCTCTGGGACTAAACAAACAACTACCAACGAGAATATCACACAACTATCCACAGAGAAGCTCGGGAAGACGATCTTCCTGCTTCCAGGTTGCTTCTTCCGGTCTTCTCGATACCGTCTTTCCGAAGCGATTCTTGTCTTCTAGGGGTTCAGCTCGTCTTCTCACACCTCCAGAAGGCTGTCTTGCTTCGCAGAAGTCGACTAGCAACGGTCGTTACACCTTATTCTCACACTCACATTCCAACGGGTTAGATTAATCACAGGGTGTATGCCTCCTGTAGCCTTCCCAGGCTTCTGCCTACGGAAGTGGTCTTCCTGCAGCACTACAACGACATTCACCTTCACGGAAGCTCAATAGAAGTCTCGGAAACTCACTAGAAGAAGGTAAGAAGATGGGGAAGATGGGAGAAGATGGGAAAGAAGAGAAAATCCAAACGAGAGAAAACAAGATGAAAAGAAGCAATTAAGATTCCGACAGGCTTCTAGTCCGGATCCTGACTAACAAGTCATCCCTGCTCGTAATAGTTTGGGGAGGAAGACAACAAACGTGAGTACTGTTGCACCGTCTTCTACTCGAGGATGTCGTCTTCTGTTGTGGGAAGAAGGCTTCTTTCTTCTTCACTTCGCTGCTCTGACTACTCTGTCTTCTGGGATCCCTTACCCATAAGACCGTTCGTACGCAGATCCCAAGTGCTCTACTGAACGAGTCAAGCTACACTTCCACAACTGTTGACATTCACCGCCACTCAAGAAGAACACTTCCCATGCACAATTAGGAGCGAATTCAAAGAAACCCACCACCCAGAAGACATGAACGAAGCTTCTGCACTCAAATCCACAATCTATTCCCCGAGAAGAAGTCACAATGACATTGGGAAGCTCACTCCCTCTACTTCCTGCATCTACTCCTCGACACATCAGTCTAACCAGCAGGACTGCACGAGGATGCCGTTCCCTACTCTAGATTGTCCACTACTCATCTACATCTCCGAACCACTGCTGGTACGAACATGCAGACCCCTTCTGTGTATTCCCAGACTATTCGTATGTTTCCAACAACGGGTGTAGTGTACACTGTGTACTTCTAGTGTCTAATCTGTCTCCTGCACCGTAAGATTGGTATGTGCGTGCAGAACTACAGAACTATCGAACTCTAGAACTCTGTCTCCTACTCTTCGATCCTACTTATGTCGCTGCCATGAGAACCAGGAGAGATGACCACCAGGGAGAGAGAGGCGTTGATAGGAGGTTGTCACCCCACATGCAAGCGATTCCCCTTCCTAATTAGCCATCAACCTTGTTGCTCCTACGCTACCTGTGTTGCCACATGGTATCCTAACTAATTTTACACTGAAAACTGCCACCCTTAAGATAGCATGTTTTGGTCCTACTAAATTTGGAATAGTCGATGGAGTTACTAACTACTCTGATTGCTCGGTGGCAATCTCTACCTTATCTGCTCCTATCGGAGCTCCTAACGCGGCTTCTGATAAGCTAGAAAGACCTGCAGTTACCTCGGGTGTCACTGAGGTGGCTTCCTCCTCATCGTCCTTGGTTGGCTCTACTGTCGCTGCTGCTGCGTCTTCCTCGACTTCGGCTTCTGCTTCGGAAGACAGAAGCGTCTTCTGGGAAGCGGAATCGACCGGTGCTTTTTCTGTCTTCTGAGCCACTGGTGCGGGACTAGGGACCATGGCGACCTCATAGGGGTCCGGGGAAGTCGCTTCCTCCACTCGGAATACCTGGGAAGACGGTTCGTTCTCCTGTTTTTCAAAAGACACCTTGTCTTCCGGGGCGTCTTCCGGTGTCTTCCCGACTTCCAACGCTGTCACTACCAAGTGCACAGCGAGGTCGAACTCCTCCTTCTCCATTCCGGATCTAGTCGATGGTGCTGGAGCGTGGGAAGATGCGGTCACAGTGTCGGAAGCGAGGGAAGACCATAAAGTGTCTTCACTCTCTCTATCTGCCGATCTAAGTACCTTAACATGCTCTCCCTGCATTCCACCAGCATTGCCTTGGACTCGCTGTCCCATCCTCTAGCCAAGGTAAGTAACTTCCTACCCGCGGTGAAGTTGAACTTCTTCCGAAGCGCTTCCACCGACTGTGCTAGCATCTCTTGTGCACGAGCCTCCGCTGCTTCCCGCTGCGTCTTCTCAACGGCAACTTGCGCTTCTGCGGCTTCTCGCTGCGTCTTCCAAGTGGTCTGCTCCTCTACGAGGGTGGTGATCTTCTCCCGCACTCGGAGGACTTCCTGATCGCGCTGCTGTACGCGCGCCTGCAACTCCTGGTTGTCCTTCCGAAGCTGCACCAGCTCCTTGGCAGAAGTGGCTGCTTCCGCCTTGTACCTGGCTGCGAGCTTCTCCGTGGTTCGGAGACTAACTTCCAGCGACTCCGTCTTCTTCTGATCTTCTCCCTGTCGCAGCAAGGTGCGCAGGTCGAATCCAGGTTGCAAGGGCCTCTCTTGAGCCTTCGCTCTCTTCTCCAGCAACTCCATAGCTGGCTGGATCTCCTTCTGGAAGTAGGCACTGAATTCCTCCAGTCGTCTTCCTACGGGAGACAAGTTCATCTCCACCACTCGCTCCGCGGTGTCGACTTCGTCTTCCAGAGGCAAGGAAGCCTCTTCCACCACAATGACCTTCATCTTCTGCGCACGAGAAGAAGCTACCCTTCTCATCTTCCGGGGTGGAAGATCCCTCATGGCAGGAGCGGGTCTCTTCACTGCGCTTCCTCGCATCGCAGTAGGAGTGTCCCTTCTTCTCTTGTCTTCTGGAGTCTTCGGAAGACTCCCAAGTGTTGCAGAAGCGGTCTTTTGCTCCGATCGGGTACTCAGCAGTTCTTCCTCCGAGTCGGACTCCGATCCTGAATGAATGAGGGAGATGAGTGTCCTCGGTACACTTCTGCGACCCACCTTCTTTGGTGGCGTGGCGTCTTCCGACCCACTAGACTCATCTTCCCTCACCAGAAGCGTCTTCTGGTGAGAGCCGGGCCTCAGTTGTGGCATCAGAGTGGGAGGGGGCGTTGCGGCTGCCGCTCGGTCATCGTCTTCCGAGGTCTCCTTCACCTCCTGTCGCTCCGTTGGCCCATACCCTGCCAACTGATCTTCTCTAAGATCCCCCATGGCTACATACAAGTAGCAGAGGAAGGGCGTCAAGTGTCCTCCCGCCGGGGTACCCAAGTACGCTAGCTCCGTCTGTACATAGTTGTGGATGTACGCACCCCAGTAGATGGGCACTCTGTCATCTCACACTGATTCCAAGAACTCCACGTCCTGATCTCCTAAGTACCTTGTCTTTTGCGCTTTCCCCTTGGGAAAGAGATGCAGAAACAACTTCGCCAGAAGTCGCTTCTTCGGCTCCCGGTAAGATTCTATCTTCCAACCGTTCCTCCCCTGCCTGTCTTCCACGAAAAGGCAGGTGGTGCTCCCAGGCACATACCACGAACTCACGATCCTGAGCAAGATCTTCTTCTCGTACCAATATCCTCGGTTCTCAGACTCTAACCTGTGAAAAGCCATGCGCCACCAATCTTCAGTCCAGGAAGATGGCCTTCCTCGAGCTACTCCTGTCTTCGCAGGTACACGGTTACGAGGTGGCAACGCTGCCCACATCTCCTCCAAGAGTCCTTGATCGGCGAGGTTCCCATCCCACAGGAAGAAGTCGAGACTCAACTCCTCGAGGAAAGGAGTGGCCTCGGCCAATTCTGCCGCTGGTAACACCAATCCTCGCGGATGCATCGTCATGCTGGAAGATCTGTTGCACTAAGCCACAAGCACCTACTATGAGCTGAAGGCTCAGTCCTTCCCAAGTGCCCACAGTCTAGCTTCTACTTCTCAGAAGACGAAACTAGTCTTCCAGAAGACAGCTACTCCGTCTTCCGGGATTCTAACAGTACTTCCTAGATAGCTCTCGTCTTCCGAGCTATATCTAAACAATCCTATCTAAGCAAGGCCTCGCATGGATTACCAAGAAGACAACCCACCTTGCATTACATCCTTCTTCCTATCAGAAGATACAAGATTCGTGAAACATCAAGTGCATAACAGGTTCGGAAGATGGTCGCGGGCTCCTGCGGTGACAGTGGCCTCTGGGAAGACACTCGGACAGCTTCCGATTCAATGTCTTTCTCGGAAGACCTCCCGAAGTTAGACTTCCCTTCACTGGTCTCACCTGTCTGCGTCTTCCTACCCGCAATCTATCCTCACAATAGACTCAAGACAATTGCACTCTGTTCTTCTGACTTCTCACCTCTCATACGCACTCAGAAGAAGCTTGCTGCTCGGTGGGAAGACATGACCCTCGACCATTATCTCCAGATTCTGTCAGCAAGTATTCTCACGACTCTCTTCTAAGTTTGGGAAGAAGAAGGAATGGCTGCTATGGATCGGACAGAAGAGACCTGAAATGGATCCTCACGTCTTCTCGCTCATTTTGCCAGCCTTTCAGTCTTCTAGTCTCTCTAGGAAGATGTGGAGTTGAGAAGCTTGGAAGACCGGGAGGCACAGGCCTAGTTCCCGACTTCCAACTTCTCGAAATAACAAAACAACTCACCACACCACTCAGGATTCGTACCAAGCCTCTCTTAACACAAAGCAACACAAATCCACTCTTGATACGAATTGGTTATAGTCGACTTCCGAAGACAGTCAAGTTTAAGAAGCGTCTTCCGAAGATGTTCTCATCTTCCGAAGCGTCTTCTGTTCGAGGTTTCGGATGTAGAGGGGTAGTAGGGTAGGGAAATTGGTAGCTGAGATCGTCAATTTGAGGACGAGGTGTAGGGAAGCTCGAATTGGACTTAGGAAGAAGTAGGAAGATGTCTGACAGAAATTGGGCAGCGCTTCCGCGCCCAATGTCTCAATAGAAAGAATGGGGGGTGAGGGTAATCGATCAGGCTGCCTGCACACAACCAGAGAAGCGCGAGGAACACACAACAGAGGCGAGAAGTAGTGGGAAGGGAGAAGAACGTGGGAAGAACCTCTACAGTCTTCTTCTCAAGATGTCTTCGACCTCCCGCGCGCTTCTGGCTCTGGTCCTAGCTCCAATGCGACTCCTCACGACTGCGCCTGCTGTCAATTTTTGGCCACGCTCCAATTCTACCTTCGATTCTACTCAGTGATTCTCCAATGTCAGCTTCTCGGTAGCTCACAGAAACGCCTTCGCTCTCTGCCTTCCATGCTCCAGCAATTCGGTCTCGCCCTTCGCCTAGCTGCCAACTGGTTCTCTCCTACCTCGATGTCCTCACTCGATTCCTCTCTCAAAGCTCACTTGCGAAGCTCACTCTCTCAAATCGATCTTCTCAAGCGCGCTGTGCTGCGGGAATTTGGAATGCGCTAATGCGCTTCCTGCGCATCTTCTCCGCAGATTAGGGGTTTCGACCCTAATCTTTCTCGACCTACCTACCACCTGTTCGTACCTAGTAGGTACACCTACTGTTTTATCCAAAAACTCGTGGTTAGACCTTTGCGGTCGCTGTCTTCCGGAAGACAGGTGTCTTCCGTCGTCTTCTCGTCTTCCGAAGACGCAACTGAGAAGACGCTTCCCGGAAGACAGTCGTCTTCCGAAGAAGTCAATTTCTTATTAAAAAGCTCATAAGATCATCTTCCCTCTAAGGAAGCAGTAATCTTAAGTAACAACGCTTCTTCAGTTATACAAACAAGTTATTAATCTTAAAAGTTTTAAAAATTCGTGAATCCTGTAATTTGTGGGCACCACACATTGTCCCTTTGACCAAATGAGCTTTTACAGAGGTTCAGACTTGTGCCGGCACTCATCACCTAACTCCTCGACTTTCTGCTTGATACTCAACCAAAGTACTACAGATGCAGCTTCTGGCTTCTTTTGTCCTCACTTTCGACTACTCTATCTCAAGGAATCTCTGTCTCACGGACAGTCCATATTGTGGATCCGAAGTGCTCTACTAGATTGTAGTGACGCAAGATTACTCCTTTTGTCCATTTAGTATACAAGATATCGTTCCCATAGAAGATTTGCACAAGTAACGCTGCTCTAAGTTCTAAGATCTGTTCAAACACACAAACACACGGGTTTTGCCTAGGAATCCCGTCTTCTCACAAAACCACGCGTCTTCCAGACACGCAAAAAGGTGCTCTGGAACTAAACAAACAACTACTAACTAAAATATCACACAACTATTCACAGAGAAGCTCGGGAAGACGATCTTCCTACTTCCAGGTCACTTCTTCCGGTCTTCTCGATACCGTCTTCTCGAATCGATTCTCATCTTCTGGGGATTCAGCTCGTCTTCTCACACCTCCAGAAGATTGCCCTGCTCCACAGAAGTCGACTAGAAACGGTCGTTACACCTTACTCCTCCGCTCACATTACAACGGGTTAGATTAATCACATGGTGTATGCCTCCTGTAGCCTTCCCAGGCTTCTGCCTACGGAAATGGTCTTCTTGCAGCACTACAACGACATTCACCTTCATGGAAGCTCAATAGAAGTCTCGGAAGCTCATTAGAAGAAGGTAAGAAGATGGGGAAGATGAGAGAAGATGGGGAAGAAGAGAAAATCCAAACAAGAGAAAACAAGATGAAAAGAGGAAATTAAGATTCCGATAGGCTTCTAGTTCGGATCCTGACTAACAAGCCATCCCTGCTTGTAATAGTTTGGGGAGGAAGACAACAAACATGTGTACAGTTGCACCGTCTTCTTCTTGAGGATGTCGTCTTCTGCTGTGGGAAGAAGGCTTCTTTTTTCTTCACTTCGCTGCTCTGACTACTCTGTCTTCTGGGATCCCTTACCCATAAGATCGTCCGTACGTAGATCCTAAGTGCTCTACTGGACGAGTCAAGCTACAATGCCACACCTGCTGACAATCACCGCCACTCAAGAAGAACACTTCTCATGCACAATTGGGAGTGAATCCAAGGAAACCCACCACCCAGAAGACATGAACAAAGCTTCTGCACTCAAATCAACAATCCATTCCCCGAGAAGAAGTCACATTGGCATTGGGAAGCTCACTCCCTCTACTTCCTGCTCCTACTCCTCGACACATCAGTCTAGACAACAAGACTGCACGAGGATGCCGTTCCCTGTTCCTAAACTGTCCACTACCTCTATCTACATCCTCGAACCACTGCTGGTAACAAGCATGCATACCCCTCCTGTGTATTCCCAGACTATTCGTATGTTTCCAACAACGGGTGTAGTGTATACTATAATGTCTATCATGTGCCGGTGTGTGCTCTCTGTCTGCACCGTCAAATCGACGTGTGTGGGTGCAGAACCTACAGAGAACCTACAGAACCCCTATTTCCTACTTTTCGATCCTACTTATGTCACTGCCATGAGAACCAGAGGGAACGACCACCAAGGAGAGAGAGGTGCTGACAGGAGGTTTGTCACCCCACATGCAAGCGGTTCCCCTTCCTAATTAGCCATCCACTTTGTTGCTCCTACGCTATTTATGCTGCCACATGGTATCGTAACTAATTTTACACCGAAAAACTACCACCCTTAAGATAACATATTTGGTCCTGCTAAATCTGGAATAGTCAACTTTGGTTACTATCTACTCTGATTGCTCGGAGGCAACCTCTACCTGATCTGCTTATATCGGAGCTCCTAACGCGACTTCTGATAAGCTAGAAAGCCCTACAGTTACCTCGGGTGTCACTGAGGTGGCTTCCTCCTCATCGTTCTTCGCTGGTCCTGCTGTCGCTGCTGCTGCATCTTCCTCGGCTTCGGCTTCTGCTTCGGAAGACAGAAGCGTCTTCTGAGAAGCGGAGTCGACCGGTGCTTCCTCTCTCTTCTGGAGCATCAGCTCGGTACTGTAAACCCTCCGCGGTCCTATCGATCACTACCCCCCCCCCGATCTCTCAACCTCCACGATCGTCATCCACGAATCTGCAACATGTCGGGCCTGTCTCTCACTCAGGGGTCACCTCTGATGGCTTTGATGGAAGCACACCATGAACTTGAAGGGAAAATGCTGAGTTCACTCATTCATACACCCACAAACTTATCAACTAAAAATCTCCTTAAACACATCAACTAAAAATCCTCCATTCTAACAACGTCTCTCAAGTTCTCACATGCTAACAATATCCCACACTCTCTATATTACTCAAGTTGTCATTACGACAATGTGAAAATAAGGATGAGGAGCTCTTCTCTACTCCTCTATTTATACATTCTAGGTTTTTACTTTGGTACCCTCGGTAACTCAGCCGTAACTACTTTTACCGGGTTTTACTAAGATATTACTTAAGGTAAAAGCATTGATCACATGGGCTTTTTACCTTTTCACATGGGCTTATTCCTTCAAAGTCAACAACTTCTAGAAGGATTCTAGAATATTCTCAAGGAATCTCGAATTTCCACCCCCCCTCTACACTAGGACCCACTAAAAAGGAAACATGTGGAATCTCTTCTTGTTTTTAATGCCCACAAAGTCCACAACTTTAATCCAACCACTAATATCAAGTCAAAAAGGAGATAAGGGATACTTTCCACCTCCTTTCTACCTTTTAGACAAGATGACAAGATAGTAGTGCTCACTCTTTAGCAAATATCTGAATTCTGCCAAAAGTACAGCTAAGTTTAACCATAACTAACTTTTAGCTAGTCATGACTAACTTGATACCTCCTAAAAGTACTTTGGCAGCAAATAAACATTCTCAACACTTAGTTAGAACTAAACACCTTACCAATAGACAAACTTCCTATGTGTAACATAGGTCGTTACATTTTACCCCCGGACTAAATTTTCGCTCCGTCCTCGGAGTGAAGAGAGAACTTTCGTCGATGAAACAACTTCAACTTGTCATGGTTGACCCGATCGAATCTCCTTCCTCCCAACTCCTGAAGGTCATATGTGAAGTTGCTCCACACCTTATCTACAACAAAAGGACCAAAATATCTCGGAAGAAACTTCTTCCTAGCCCTCTTGAATCTGATAGCATCATACAACATAACCCAATCTCCGACTTGAAAAGGTTTTACCTCCCTCTTGCCCAACCGTTTGTCGTAACTCTTCTTTTGATACGCCTGAGCTCGTTCCATTCGGATCATTGCTACCGCTCGGGTCTCTTCCAACTCCATGAGTTGCTCCCTTCTTGATCTGACCACGTCTTCTCCTCTCGACCTCTTCAACTTTCGTTGAATAGTTTGAAAAGTATCCAATTCGAATTGGATCGGCAACTTGGACTCCACTCCATAAACCAGTCGAAATGGGGAGTATCCAGTAGAAGTCTTTGTAGTCGTTCGGTACTCCCATAAAATGGCATGTAGCCTCTTATCCCAAGTATGTTTCGCAGTTTCAACACCAGCATCTTTGGCGAGCATCATACAAAGTGTAAGATTGGTCTTCTCCGCAAGACCATTAGCATTTGGTTTGTATGAGGTCGTTACTCGTGGCTTGATAGAAAAGTGTTGTAGCATAGCAGTAGTCATGCTCCCTACAAACTCTCCTCCTCTATCTGAGACCAACTCTAACGGACATCCAAATCTCGTGATGATCCTCTCTGATAGGAATCTACCGACTTCTGTTTCATTGGTCTCCCTCAAAGGTCTAGCCTCTACCCACTTGGTACAATAGTCAGTGGCGACTACAATGTATCTATTGCCTCGAGGTGTCTTATTAAGAGGACCTACAAAGTCAATACCCCATTTCTCAAACGGTCCTAATACTGGAATTGATCTTAACGGAGGTGTTCTAGTAGACTTTAGAGCAAATGCTTGACATACGTCACAAGTTTTGCAATAGTCTAAACACTCTTTGAAAATCCATCTCCAGTGATAACCCGCATCCAAAATCTTGAAGGCTGTTATCTTACCAGCAAAGTGACCTCCGCAAATAGTTCCGTCGTGAAACTCGTGCATTAGCTTGAATGCCTCCTTCTGACCAACTGCTCTCCTTAGTAACCCATCTGCTCCTTGATGAAACAGAATTCCCTCCACCATGGTGTAAGGTTTGCATCTCTTGATCAACGCGTTACGTTCTCGGGTATGCATACCTTCTGGAAAAGAGCCATCTACAAGGAAACTCCAGATTTCCTTGTACTCGTCCGGTATCTCCTCGATGCTTGTGATGGTCATCAGATGCTCGTCTGGAAATGAATCATCAAACGGTTCTTCTCCCTCATCATCATAAGCCCTTGACAAAAGATCAGCATTCGCATGCTTCTTCCCTGGTCTATCTTCGATCACATAATCGTATTCTGTTAGAAGGATCTTCCAACGAGCAATACGACCTTCGGCATTAGGCTTATTAAAGATATACTTTAAAGCCTTGTGATCTGTGACTATGGAAAATTTCCCTCCTAGCAAGTAGTGTCGAAATTTCTTCAATCCAAAGATCACCGCTAATCCTTCTCGTTCAGTCACGGAGTAATTCTTTTCCGCTGGAACCATCTGCCTACTAGCATAAGCTATAGGATGATCATGCCCATCTCCATCTAGCTGACTTAATGTACATCCGATTGCTACATTGGAGGCATCCGTATACAAAATAAATGCTTTACTCCACTCAGGTTTAGCAAGTATAGGAGCTGTCACTAATGCCTTTTTTCAGCTCCTCAAATGCTTCCTTTGCCTTCTGATCATGCACTATCAAGTCAAAATGAACTCCCTTCTTCATGTACATAGTCAAAGCTATTGCTTTGTTTGAGAAGGAAAAGACAAACCTACGATAATATCCAACCATGCCAAGAAACTGCCTCAACTTTGTCAAGTTGATCGGAAATGGAAGATCCACAATCTTCTTCACCTTCTCAGGATCTACCGCAATCCCATTCTTGGAAATGATGTGCCCTAACAGCAGACCTTCTTCGCAGCCAAAGATGCACTTCTCTGGATTTAGAGAAGCGTTGGCTTGCTCCAACCGCTGCAAAACTTTGATCACATGATCAAAGTGGTCCTCCTTTCGTCCGTACACACAGAAATCGTCAATGAAATCCCGAACAAACTTCCCTATGAATGGTTCGAACATCTTGTTCATCAACCTTTGAAACGTGGCCGGAGCATTACACAATCCGAATGGCATCACCCGAAATGCAAATGTTCCCCAAGGAGTAGTGAAAGTAGTCAACTGTTGGTACTCTTGTGCTATCTTGATCTGGTTATACCCACTATAACCATCACCAAAGCTATACCACTCATGACCAGCAACTTCCTCCAAAATCTCATCTATAAATGGTAGAGGATAATAATCCTTCTTGGTAACTGCATTCAACTTCTTATAGTCTATGCACACTCGCAGCTTACCATTCTTCTTCTTGACAATCACAATGGGTGAAACCCATTCTGAGTTCTCCACCTCATAGATGAAACTCGCCTCCTTCAACTTGTCTATCTCCTCCTTGACCATCATTGCCGTTGTGGGATTGACCCTTCTCTGCTTCTGTCGAACTGGTCTTGAGTGCTCCTCCAATTCGATTCGATGAGTCTCGAGAGTCACCTCCTTCAAATCTTTGTAGCTGAAAGTAAACACATGGATATATTTTCGAAATATATCTAGGAATCTACTTTTCTCTTCTTGAGTGACATTGATACCAAACTTCAGGGTAGAGAGTCTTCTCACAATCTCTGCCTCACTCAACTCTTCTTTGTCAGGATCTTTCTCCACTGCTGGTCGAGACAACAAGTCAATAGCACTAAGCTGATATAATGATTCATCTCGACCAAATCCTTCGTCCTCAGACGAGGATTCTTGATCGTAAGAATCTCCGGTATCTACTTCTGAGACACTCTGATCATCCTCCGTATCAGATTCCCAGTAGTCACTAGTGGGTCTATCAGAGTCAGAAGTCACAACTCCAACACCCGAGAGAGGAACTATCACTCTATGATCTCTAGGCCCAATCCGTAAATATCTCTTGTGCCACCTATCTGTGGTGCGCACAGCTCTCAACCAAGGCCTACCTAGGAGTAAATCATAACTAGAGTCCTTTAACACTTGAAAGGACATCAACGTTTGAACTCCCATCACAGACACGATCACCTTCTCTAACACACCAAGAGGTCTTACCCGTTGCTTGTTAGCCATCCCCACGACAATGCTAGCCGGGCGAGTTGGTTCCATCCCCAACTTCTTCATCAACCTCTCCGATATGGCGTTGACAGCCGATCCTCCATCCACCAATACGTCAGAGACGTAGTGACCATTCAACCGGACTTCAATCATTGAAGCCCTAGTGCATACCTCTGAAGCATGCACATCCACCACACCAACTCCCACAGACTTTGATGTCTTGCTCTTGGGTTTCTTCTTCTTGCTTCTCTTAGAACTCAGTCCTCCTCTGAGTTCCCTTCGTAAGCTGGGATTAAGTGCGATCAGTTGTCCAACAGTGATGTTGGCTTTCTGAGCACCCACATCTTCAACCACATCATATCCCGCTTGGGAAGATGAAATGGTGAAATCTGCCATCCCTAGCTTCCTTCTTGGCTCCCTTGGTGTACTCGAAACATTACTCGAACGAGCACTTCTACTTGCTGACTCTTCCATGAAAACCGGTTCATCAGAAAATCGAGTTCTTTTCCTTTCTTGAGCTAAAAGCTCCACCGGTGCATGAGAAGAGTTTGAACTCTCTCCTTTCTCGTAAATGGGATCTCGTACGACATCGATAGTAGCCACCCCCTTGTCTCGTCCTTGTGATGGATTTCCTCCACCCACATTCATTCTGACAGCTTCGACACCTCTTGCTCCGTTGTTAGGACAATTTCGCTGGAAATGAGAACCTCCACACGTCCAACAAGTGATTCCTCCAAAGTTACCTTGGTTGCCTCCAAAGTTACCTTGATTTCCTCGGTTGGGATTGTTGTCGTAACCTCTTTGACCTCCTCCTCCACCTTTGTTCCTCCATTCTCGTAACTGCACCACGTTTATCTTGAGATCCGCAAGAGTATCGGTGATGCTCTTCAGCTCGGCATGAAAATCAGAGGTAGCAGTAGACATCGTTGTTGGGACAAACGGTCTTGGCACCACCGTTGGAGTAGGAGCTGACGTTGAAGCAATCACCAATTGTGATGGTGCAGGTGCGATCATTGTGGCTACACCAGGAGTCGGAGTTGACACCAGAGCAACATGATGAGATTGGATGATATCTCCTTCATCCAAACTCTCTTCCATATTTGTCGCAATCTTGATGGCCTCCGCTTTGGTTGCTGGCTTCTCGTACCTCACTTGGGTTCGAATTGAAGGTCTCAACCCTCCCACCAAGTTCTTGGTCAACACTGCTCCAATCCCCGCCATCGTTAACTCCACATTGTCTCCACTCTTCCGTAGGACCGTCCGAAACCGTTGCTCCAACTTATCCACCCTTTCGGCATATTGCCGAACTTTCTCGTCGTCCCGTTGCTTCAAATGAGTAAGCTCCACCATGAGCTTCTCATAACTCTCTTCTGGAAGAAATTCTTTGATGAGTGCATTACTCAACGTCTCCCATGTGTCCTCAACTGCACCAGATGTCTTGCTCTTCACTCGGTCTTCATACCACGTAAGAGCAAAATCTTCTAAAAACTCTAGCAGTAACAACACCCATTCTTCCTTTCTTCTCACATTGTTTCCGATGCAACCCCTTTTGAAGTCTCGTACAAATGGTTCTACATCTTCATTGTCCTTCCCATGAAACACTGGTAACTTCCCCATCTTGTAACTATTATTTCTACCCTTCTAATTTTTGTGCAATAACTACTCGCTAAAAGAGTACGAACATCACAAATTCCATTCGCGAATAATCTACCATAGGTAAAATGAAAGGAAATGGTTGTAACAACACCTCTTGTGCCATCTCTTCTCCCAAGGTAATCATGAGCCTGAGTCGCATCACCGCCTTCTCCACCATCCGAATGACGATCTCCATCACAACTCAGCTGAGTCCTCTTTTGAAGTCGACAACTTCTCCGTCTCCGCTCTTTGAGTCTCGTCCAACTTCTCGACTACTGACGTAAGTAGGGCGGCCACATCTACGCACTTGTGTCCTCTGGATAGATCACCCACTCCACAACTTGGACAAGGATCTTCACCTAGAAGATGAATTGGTGCTGGTGACGATGGACCCACTCGAAGACTTAAATCAGTAAACTCCCGCTTCCCTTTAGCTCTCTCGGTTCTGATTCTAGTTGGACAATTCACTACTTTGTGTCCCAACCCTCTACAAAAATAACACCACAAGTCGGTTTCTACTCTTCTCCTCGAAGATTCTACTTGAGGTTTAGTACTAGGGTTTTCAAACTCGACGATAATCTCTCTCGAACTTTCTCCGACACTTACTATGACATCTAGACCTTGAGGAAGGTTTCTAAGTCTAACTTTCCAATCTTTTAAATTTCCACTCATGTTGCACCTTCTCAACCATTAAGTGGACAAAATATCATAGAGGAAAATAATTCTACATCACTTTCTTAACTCTTCCGAGCTTTATATTGGAAATCATGTATTATACATGCTATACACGAAATAAAATCTAATCTAAAATTAACTATCGAAGATATGATCCTCCTCACCATCGTTTGTACTAATCACAACAGACATCTTGAACTCACTCTTGTAAAAATCCAACTCTACTTCACCAGGAGCATTCGTGGCCTCCACAGTGAATGATGCTTTAAACTCGGCTTTCTTCAAATCTGTGCCAATGGTCGCGGAAGCTTCTTCGTATAGGGTAAAGAGGGCACCCCAAGTGCTATAGATGCGGGTTCGTAACTCATCTATACTCAACTTGGGCTTCTCCGTCTCTGTTCGAACTCCTAAACGTCTCTTCTTCCACCTCGTCATTCGAACAGGATTCCCCATGAAGTATCTTCAAGACCCTCTTGTATGCCGAAACGTGTATCTCTTAGTTGGTAAGAGATCTCTCCAAGATTTTTATTATCTCCAGTAGCTCAACCTCCAAGCTACTAAATCATGAAGTTTCAACAGAAACTTCCCTAATCAGAAGAGATGGTGATGATTGTACAAATTTTCAGAGAACTGAAATTTGTATATTTTCACTTCCCTCGTGGTTGTCAACCCCCTCCACTTTGAAAAATTCTTTCTCCCTCTTCAGACCTCATCTTCTCATGATTTCTTTTGTCTTGGATAGCTTATCAGCCACTCTAAAACACTGGAAAGTTTATCAGGAAAATAAAATTCACAGAAAATCTGACAATGACTGTAAATTTTTTCCAGATAACAGAATTCCTCAACTTTCACGAATAGACCCCCTCAACTTTGAAAATTCATTGCTCCCTCTCTAGACCACCTTTTCCTATGATTTCTTTTGTCTTAGATAGGTTATCAGCCAATCTAAAACACTGGAAAGTATCACAGGAAAATAAAATTCACAGAAAAGTTGACAGCGACCGTACAAATTTTCCAGAGAGCAGAATTTCTAAACTCACAAATTTATCTCCTCTAATAACTTTTCTCTCCTCCTTCCTCTACAACTCTTGTTGCACACTCTTTCAACTCTCCTCAAACCTTTTCTAAGTGAACAAGATGTAAAGAATGACTTCGAACGCGTCATATATCACTACGGGATACACGAAAGGTTCTAACGTTGCTAACATCGCGTTAGCTCTCTCTCCTCCCAACGTTCTCTCCATGTGCTCTCTCATAATCTCCTTTTGTCGAATATAGAACTGAACTCTAAACATCGTTCAACGATCCCTTCAAGTGAGGTCTCGGCAACGGAACCAAAAATGTAAACCCTCCGCGGTCCTATCGATCACTACCACCCCCCCCCCCGATCTCTCAACCTCCACGATCGTCATCCACGAATCTGCAACATGTCGGGCCTGTCTCTCACTCAGGGGTCACCTCTGATGGCTTTGATGGAAGCACACCATGAACTTGAAGGGAAAATGCTGAGTTCACTCATTCATACACCCACAAACTTATCAACTAAAAATCTCCTTAAACACATCAACTAAAATCTTCCATTCTAACGACGTCTCTCAAGTTCTCACATGCTAACAATATCCCACACTCTCTATATTACTCAAGTTGTCATTACGACAATGTGAAAACAAGGATGAGGAGCTCTTCTCTACTCCTCTATTTATACATTCTAGGTTTTTACTTTGGTACCCTCGGTAACTCAGCCGTAACTACTTTTACCGGGTTTTACTAAGATATTACTTAAGGTAAAAGCATTGATCACATGGGCTTTTTACCTTTTCACATGGACTTATTCCTTCAAAGTCAACAACTTCTAGAAGGATTCTAGAATATTCTCAAGGAATCTCGAATTTCCATCCCCCCTCTACACTAGGACCCACTAAAAAGGAAACATGTGGAATCTCTTCTTGTTTTTAATGCCCACAAAGTCCACAACTTTAATCCAACCACTAATATCAAGTCAAAAAGGAGATAAGGGATACTTTCCACCTCCTTTCTACCTTTTAGACAAGATGACAAGATAGTAGTGCTCACTCTTTAGCAAATATCTGAATTCTGCCAAAAGTACAGCTAAGTTTAACCATAACTAACTTTTAGCTAGTCATGACTAACTTGATACCTCCTAAAAGTACTTTGGCAGCAAATAAACATTCTCAACACTTAGTTAGAACTAAACACCTTACTAATAGACAAACTTCCTATGTGTAATATAGGTCGTTACAGATCTCCCAAGTACCTCGTCTTCTGCGCTTTCCCCTTGGAAAAGAGATGCAGAAACAGCTTCGCCAGAAGTCGCTTCTTCGGCTCCCGGTAAGATTCGATCTTCCACCCATTCCTACCCTGCATGTCTTCCATGAAAAGACAAGTGGTGCTCCCAAGCACATGCCACGTACTCACGACTCTTGGCAAAATCTTCTTCTCAAACCAATACCCTCGGTCCTCGGATTCTGGCCTGTGGAAAGCCCTGCGCCACCAATCTTCAGTCCAGGAAGATGATCTTCCTCGAGCTACTCCTGCCTTCGCAGGTACACGGTTGCGAGTTGGTAACGCTGCCCACACCTCCTCCAGAAGTCCATGGTCTGTGAGGTTTCAATCCCATAGGAAGAAATCGAGACCCTACTCCTTGAGGAAGGGCGTGATCTCGGCCAACTCCGCTGCTGGTAACACCAACCCTCGAGGATGCATCGTCATACTGGAAGATCTGTTGCACTAAGTCACAAGTACCTACTATGAGCTGAAGGCTCAGTCCTTCCCAAGTGCCCACAGTCTAGCTTCTACTTCTCAGAAGACGAAACTAGTCTTCCAGAAGACAGCTACTCCGTCTTCCAAGATTCTAACAGTACTTCCCAGATAGCTCTCGTCTTCCGAGCTATATCTAAACAATCCTATCTAAGCAAGGCCTCGCATGGATTACCAAGAAGACAACCCACCTTGCATTACATCCTACTTCCTATCAGAAGATACAAGATTCGTGAAACATAAAATGCATAACAGATTCGGAAGACGATTGCGGGCTCCTGCGGTGACAATGGCCTCTGGGAAGACACCCGGGACAATTTCCAATTCAATGTCTTTCTCTCTCTTTCTCTTTCACTGGTCTCACCTGTCTTCGTCTTCCTACGCGCAATCTATCCTCACAACAGACTCAAGACAATTGCCTCTCATACGCACTCAGAAGAAGCTTACTGCTCGGTGGGAAGACATGACCCTCGACCATTCTCTCCGGATTCTGCCAGCAAGACTTCTCACGACTCTCTCCTAAGTTTGGGAAGAAGAAGGAATGGCTGCTATGGGTCGGACAGAAGAGACCCGAAATGGACCCTCACGTCTTCTCGCTCATTTTGCCAACCTTTCAGTCTTCTAGTCTCTCTAGGAAGATGTGGAGTTGAGAAGCTTGGAAGACCGGGAGGCACAGGCCTAGTTCCCGACGTCCAACTTCTCGAAATAACAAAAGAACTCACCACACCACTCAGGATTCGTACCAAGCCTCTCTTAACACAAAAGCAACACAAATCCACTCTTGATACGAATTGGTTATAGTCGACTTCCGAAGACAGTCTTCCGAAGACAGTCAAGTTTCAGAAGCGTCTTCTGATCAAGGTTTCGGGGGTAGAGGGGTAGTAGGATAGGGAAATTGATAGTTGAGATCGTCAATTTGGGGAAGATGGGTAGGGAAGCTCGAATTGAACTCAGGAAGAAGTAGGAAGATGCCTGATAGAAATTGGGCAGCGCTTCCGCACCCAATGTCACAATAGAAAAAAGAGGGATGGGGGTAATCGATCAGGCTGTCTGCAACCAACCGGGGAAGCGCGGGGGACACCAAACTGAGGCGAGAAGTAGTGAGAGGGCAAAAGAACATGGGAAGAACCTCTACAATCTTCTGTCTGCTTCTCGAGTTGTCTCCGACCTTCTGCGCGCTTATGGCTCTGGTCCCAGCTCCAATGCGACCCCACTGAGCTGGTTCCGTCGTCCACTACTGTCTACGCCTCAATCGATTAAGTCGTCCACCTCCGATTCCACTCAGCTGCTTTCAATGTCAGCTTCCGAGAGTTTCACAGGAAACGCTTTTCTCTCAGTATGCTTCCTGTGCTTCAGCAATTTTGTATTTTCAGATTCTGAATCTGAAGAATTAGTACCTACATCAAAAGTAGTATCGACAACTTCTGACTTCCAGTAGTCCGATGTGGGTCGATCCCAACTTGATCTCCGAGCAATGGAACTTTGATCCGGTGGTGATTCGGTCCGATGCGTAAATAACCTTTGTGCCAGTTATCTGTTGCATGTACTGCTCGAAGCCAAGGTCTTCCGAGCAACATTTCATAACTTGACTCTTTCAAGATTTGAAATGTCATGTTTACTTGCACTCCCATTACTGACACACAAACTCTCTCCAGCACTCCCAATGGCCTAACTCGTTGTCTGTTAGCCATGCCAACCGTGATACTAGAAGGACGAGTTGGTACTAGATCCAGCTTCCTCATGAGTCGTTCCGAGATGGCATTTACTGCCGATCCTCCATCGACAAGAACATCTGAGACATCTCTCCCGTTGATACGAGCCTCTACTTTTGATGCCTTGTTGCACACCTCTCCTTCACTAGCATCTAAAGCACTCACACCGACAGTAGAAGGATTTATCTGACTTCTTCCGACCTCGTCGAGAGCTTAGACCGCTACGAAGTTCTTTCCTCACCGAAGGATTCAAAGCAATCAACTGTCCTATAGTAATGTTTGCTCGTTGCTTACCCACGTCTTCCACCACATTGTATTTTGATTGCTCCATCGAAATTGTGAAATCAGTATTTCCCAGTTTCTTCCGCCGCTCTTTGGTTTTTGAAGAAGATTTGCTACTCCGAGTATTTTGACTTGGAGAATCTTCCATCACGACTGGTTCTCCCTCGTCGAAATGTGTCCTCATCCTCTTCCTCTCTTGAGTCAACAGCTCTACAGATTGAAAACCTTCTCGTACATCTCTTGGCTCCAAGATGTCAATGCATGCTACACCCTTGTCCTTGCTTTGTGAAGTTGAAGCTCCATCCGCAGTTCCACTATTACGACTTGGACAATTATGTTGGAAATGTGATCCTCCACACGTAAAACATCCTTCGCTCGTGTAGTTATTGAGTGATCCTTGCGGTGGTCCACCTCTGGACTGATAGTTCCCATAACCTCGTGAGCCCCCTCCAACATTTGGACTCCGATGTTGCAACAGATTCACCATATTGATCTTCAAATCTGCCAAAGACTCTGTCAAACTTTTCAACTCATCACGAAAGTCGGGAGTAACAGATCTAGATGGTGCAGTGACTGTAACCGCCCTAGTAGGAGCTATCGGAGTCAGATTCTGAAATTGAACAATTGGAACACTCGCAGGCGTCAGAGTTGGCATGCTCGGCCCTTGGACATCCTCACATGCTGCCCCAACAGTCATTGGTTGCAAGTCGTCTCCATCCAGACTCTCTTCCATCCTGGTTGCGATCTTCACTGCATCAGCCTTCGAAGTTGGTCTCTCATACCGCACTTGTGTTCGAATCTCCGGCCTCAATCCCCCAATAAAATTCTTGTGAGCATTGCTCCAATGCCCACCATCGTTGGTTCTACTACATCTCCACTCTTTCGTAAAACCACCCGAAACTTTTGTTCTAATTTCTCCGTCCTCTCGACGTAAGTCCTTACTTTCTCTTTTTCTCCTTGTTTGAGGTAAGTTACCTCTACCATTAACTTCTCGTAACTTTCATCAGGAAGAAAAGTTTCAATTAAGGCATCTGTCAATACTTCCCAAGTATCATCTGGAGTCCCCTCTACTCTTCTCTTCTTCCTATTCTCATACCATGTCAATGCAAAACTCTCAAGAAATTCAGGTATCAACCCTACCCACTCGCTCTTCTTTCGATCTCCATTGCCAATGCATGCCCGTTTGAAGTCCCTCACAAATCCTTCCACGTCTTCTCCATCTTTTCCGTAAAATAGCGGAAGTTTCCCCATTCTTCTTTTCTTTTCTTCTTCTTACTCAAGGTACTGCTTGTGGATGTGAAGATCGTACTTCACCGCAATCTACAATTTCCTCGTTGAGCTCTCTCCTCTCCAAAGGTTAGAATAAGCTTGACCCTCATGGTCATCTTATCTAACGTGTGACAAACTATCTCCATCCTCACTAGAAGTCTTCACTCGTTCTGTTTCTACACTCAACCTTCTCTCGAGACCTTCCGCTACAGTTTCGAGCAAAGCAACCACTGCGCTACACTCATGCTCAACTGGAATCCCATCCACTCCACATCTCGGACAAAAGGTTGTAGGATCAATGACGCCTTGTCTAGAGGAAGAAGGACCTATGTGTAAGCTTAAGTCGACCAACCCTCTTCGTTCACGCAAAAGTCTATTCTTCGTAGGACACTTGCTCACTTTATGTCCTTCTTCTCCACACAAAAAGCACCTCGAGTTCTTCTCCAGATTCTTACGAGTACTCTCTACTTCTTCCTCAAATTCTAGTCAAAATTCTCCTTTCGCCAGATCAGCGGTAACTATCACCGCATAGCCTTGAGGGATCTTGCTCAACCTCAATGTCCACTCGTGCTGTCCTTCCATGACGATGATCCGTCATATCTCTCTCACTATATAGCTTGTTTGACACTTTTGATCACTCGACTATCTTCTCGCTTAGCAATCTCTCACATTACTAAGTAGAAGCTTAACTTGTCAACTTTGAGCCTCAGAGATCGAACATAACCCTCTCAAGAATTCTGAAATTCTTTCACTCTTTTACTTCAGCATGCGATATAATATATTTGACCCCCTTCCGCTTCGAATGCCATAACTCCAGTTCTACTCGATCAATTCACGCATGATTTGGGTGCCTAGATAGCTTATCTTGCAAGCTATCAGCATGGAAGATTTCAAGGTCTAACTCTAAAAACTGAAAATATGAAAATGACTGTAAACTCCTTCCCGAGAGCTCACTATTTGATATCGAAAAACCCCCTTAACTTCCGAAAGACATAACTCTCTCCTTACAATTGATCTCTCGGAGATATCAAGCTTATTGGAAAGCTTATCTTGCCCTCTATAACATGATGTCTGTACGAAGGTTCTGAACTCATGCTCAAAAACGGTTATGAACTGTACTAACGACTAAATACGAATCTTTGTATCGAGGTCCCGGCAACGGAACCAAAATGTAAGCCGGCCTGTCTCTTACCCAGGGGTACCTCAGATGACTAGGATTACTAATGCACCTTAATTACAAAGATTTCAGTACACCCATACTCACTTCACTCAACTCTCTGACTCGTATGATCACATCGGTCCCTCTAATAGCGTTCCTGCAAACAAGTTCTAATCCCGCTCTCAACATTGCATCGCAAAATACTCAATGACTCTCAAGGTCTCCAATGCTCACTTTACTTATAGACATGAAAATGAGAGTCCTTTCCACTTCTCAACTCCTCCTTATATACTCTACAACTTCTTACCGTGGTAACTTTTACTAAGTTACGTTACCACATGGTAAGTGCGTAATCCAAAATAGTTAAACTTCTAAAGGCTACTAAAATTTAAGAATAACTCACACATTACTTGTTCTACTTTACTAAAGTAAGAGATTCTCCTACTTTAGCTTTTGTAAAGTGTTAACTTTCCAAACTATCCAATCGGAAGATGACAACAAACTAATACATCTTTTGAAGAACATCTCTAGATCTTTGTGCATGACTTTCCATCATGCATCCAATCAGCGATGGTCAACAAAGTTACATACTTTTGAGAAGCATTTTAGAGCTCCGCACTTGTCATATAGTGTCATAGTGAAACCTCTAATAGTTTCCTCAACTTAGTTATAACTATCTCAGCTAGTTATGACTAGTTTTGATCCCTCTAGATTTAGATCTTCGAACTAGAGTAACCTATAAGATAGTCATACCTAATGAAATTTATATAAGCACGCATACAAATTGGGATACTTGTGGTATGACAGTTCAGAAGAAGGCTGAGGACTCCTGCGATGACAATGACCTCCAAGAAGACTCCCGGGACAGCTTATGATCAATTGACGTACCCAGAAGATTTTTCGCTGTCAGGCTTCTCATCATTGATCTCACTTGTCTTCGGCTTCCGACATACAATCTAACCTCACAACAAACACGGAACATTCATACTCTGTTTTTTCGACTCCTAACCTCTCATACACTCTCAAAAGAAGCTTGCTGCATGACGGGAAGACATGACTCTTGACCATTCTCTCCAGGTTCTGCCAGCAAGGCTTCTCACAACTCTCTTCTACGTTTGAAAAGAAGAAGGAACATGCTACTATGGGTCAGACAGAAGAGACCCGTAAAGGACCCTCACGTCTTCTCGCGCATTCGGTAAGCCTTTCCAGTCTTCTTGTCTCTTTAGGAAGATGTGGATTTGAGAAGCGGGGAAGATTGGGAGGCACAAGTCTGATTCTCAGTTTCCTACTTCTCGCAACAACAATCAACTCGCAAGCTCACACAGGATTCGTATCAAGCTTCTCTCGACACAAATTCCAATCCAATCCAATACAATATAATCCAATCTAGTCAATACTAATTTACAAACAGTCATCTTCTGAAGATGTTCATACATTCTGAAGCAGCATCTGTCCACGGATTTTGGAACAAAAATGCAGTAGGATATGAAAATTGATAGTCAGTTATCTAATTTGGGGGTGAGAAGCAGGGAAGCTCAATTCCAACTTGGAAAGAAGTGATAAGATGTCTGACAAAGATTGGACAACGCTTCCGTGTCCAATTTTCTCAGAGGAAAGTTTAGGATAAGGAAATTGATCGATGGGCTTCCTGCAAACGAATGAGGAAGCGCGGGGGTTATCAAATCAGAGGTGAGAAGCGGTAGAAAAGGAGAAAGAACATGAGAAGAACCTCGATACTGCTTCCGGCTGCTTCTGTTTGCTCCTTCAGTCTTTTGCGCGCTTCCAATCTTCAATTCCATCCTCAATGTGGCACCACGTTCTTACTTTTGTCGTCAATTTCGAGCTGCACCCCTCTGCTTCTGAGATCGAGCTCGCCATTGCACTCCACAACTTCTTTCCTGATTTCTTACCTCGACCCTCGATCTCAAAAATCCTCAAAGATTCTTTACTCTCTCAATTCGAGTGCGCTTCCTGACTGGAAGACACCCTTGTTTTCTCTCGCTCCAATTCGATCCCTCGTGCTCCCAATCTCATCCTCAATGTCTGGTTCGAAGTAAGTGAAAGCGAGAAGCAGTGAATGTGCTTCTGTGCTACTGCGCCTCGACCCATATCTTCTTGTGCGATTTAGGTAATGGAGCTTCGATTACTTTGACTTACCTACTACTGCAATGGCTACCTGGTTGGTATACCTACCCCTCACCTAAGTGGCGCGTGGTTGGTACCCCCGAAGTCGCAGTCACGGTCTTCTTGAAAGATGTCTGTCTTCCGGCTTTCATCCAGAAGACACGATTCAGAAGACGTCTTCCGACTTCGGAAGAAGTCGACTTCTCCTTACCAAAGTCCCTTAAGATCATCTTCCCGCTAAACAAGGTGCAATCTCAAGTAATAAGGTTACTTCAATTACATAGACACGTCATTAACTTTAAATTTTTTGGAAAATCTCTAACCTTACAAATTGTGAGCACCACACCTGGGCATGGTACCACCGTGAGTTTATGAGAAAAAAGTTCTTTTTCTACATACAAGTTAATATCAAACTTGGATACAAGAATGAGAGTTTTTTTCTTTTTACAGTAGAAAGCATGACACATTCGTTTTTAGAGAGTCACAAGATAGAGATACACACAAGGCTTCATCATACTCAAAATTTTACAGACCAGTTGAGAAATGTCTAGTATCATTGGTAAATTCTTCAACAATAATTTCGAGAAACTCTGAAAAACTATATAGCACACTGATGTCCCCAAACTTGTGGTTGGATTAAAGTTGTGGACTTTGTGGGCATTAAAAACAAGAAGAGATTTCACATGTTTCTTTTTTAGTGGGTCCTAGTGTAGAGGGGGGTGGAAATTCGAGATTCCTTGAGAATATTCCAGAATTCTTCTAGAAGTTGTTGACTTTGAAGGAATAAGCCCATGTGAAAAGGTAAGAAGCCCATGTGATTAATGCTTTTACCTTAAGTAATATCTTAGTAAAACCCGATAAAAGTATTTACGGCTCAGTTACCGGAGAGTACCAAAGTAAAAACCTAGAATGTATAAATATAGGAGTAGAGAAGAGCTCCTCATCCTTGTTTTCACATCGTCGTAATGACAACTTGAGTAATATAGAGAGTGTGGGATATGTTTAGCATGTAAGAACTTGAGAGACGTCGTTAGAATGGAAGATTTTAGTTGATGAGTTTATGGAGATTTTTAGTTGATAAGTTTGTGGATGTATGAATGAGTGAACTTAGCATTTTTTCTCCAAGTTCATGGTGTGCTTCGATCAAAGCCATCAGAGGTGACCCCTGAGTGAGAGACATGTCCGACATGTTGCAGATTCGTGGATGACGATCGTGGAGGTTGAGAGATCGGGGGGGGGGGTACTTGATCAATAGGACCGCGGAGGGTTTACATTTTTGGTTCCGTTGTCGGGACCTCACTTGAAAGGATCATTAAAAATGTTTAGAGTTCAGTTCTATATTAGACAAAAAGAGATTACGAGAGAACATATGAAGAGAACGTTGGGAGGAGAGAGAGCTAACGCGATGTTAGCAACATTAGAACCTTTCGTGTATCCCATAGTGATCTATGACGCATTCGAGGTTATTCTTTACATCTTGTTCACTTAGAAAGAGTTTGAGGAGAGTTGAAAGGGGATGAAACAAGAGTTGTAGAGAAAGGAGGAGAGAGAAGTTATTAGAGGAGAAAAATTTCCGAGTTTGAAGATTTCTGCTCTCTGGAAAATTTTACAGTCATTGTCAGATTTTCTGTGAATTTTATTTTCCAGTGAAACTTTCCAAGACTGTAGCTTGGCTGATAACCTATCTACTACAAAAGAAATCATAAGAAAAGGTGGTCTAGAGAGAGAGCAATGAATTTTCAAAGTTGATGGGGTCTATTCGTGAGAGTTGAGGAATTCTGTTCTCTGGAAAAAGTTTACAGTCATTGTCAGATTTTCTGTGAATTTTCTTTTCATGAGAAACTTTCCAGTGTTTTAGATTGGCTGATAAGCTATCTAGGACAACAGAAATCAAGAGAAAAGGTGGTATGGAAAGAGAGCCATGAATTTTCAAAGTTGAGGGGGTTGAAAGTCATGAGAGAAGTGAAAATATACAAATTTCAGTTCTCTGAAAATTTGTACAGTCAGCACCATCTCTTTTGATTAAGGAATTTTCTATTGAAACTTCATTAGTTAGTAGCTTGGAGGTTGAGCTACTAGAGATCACAAAAATCTTAGAGAGATCTCTTACCGATTAAGAGATATACGGTTCGACATACAAGGAGATCTTGACGATACGTCATGGGGAATCCAGTTCGAGTGCCGAGGTTGAAGAAGAGACGTTTGGGAGTTAGAACGGAGACGGAAAGACCAAAGTTAAGTATAGAGGCGTTGCGATCGAGCATCTATTGCAGTTTGGGTGTCATTTTTGCTTTATATAAAGAAGCTTCTGCGAGCATCGGCGCAGATGCGAAGAAGGTTGAGTTCAAAGTATCATTCACTGTGGAGGCCACGAATGCTCCTGGCGAAGTAGGGTGTGATCCTTACAAAAGTGACTTTAACTTGTCTGCTAGGATCAGTACAGATGATGGTCATGAGGATATTATCATGGACTCTTAATTTTAGATTGGATTTTATTTCGTGTATAGCATGTATAATACACGATTTTCAGTATAAAGCTCGAAAGAGTTAAGAAAGGGATGTAGAGTTATTTTCTTCAAAGATATTTTGTCCACTTAATGGTTGAAAAGGTGCAACATGAGTGGAAGTTTAAAAGATTGGAAAGTTAGACTTAGAAACCTTCCTCAAGGTTTAGATGTCATAGTAAGCGTCGGAGAGAGCTCGAAAGAGATTATCGTTGAGTTTGAGAACCCTAGTACAAAACCTCAAGTAGAATCTCCGAGGAGAAGAGTAGAAACCGACTTGTGGTGTTATTTCTGTAGAGGGTTGGGACATAAAGTAGTGAATTGTCCAACTAGAATCAGAACCGAGAGAGCTAAAGGGAAGCGGGAGTTTATTAATTTAAGTCTTCGAGTGGGTCCATCGTCACCTGCGCCAATTCATCTTCTAGGAGAAGATCCTTGTCCAAGTTGTGGAGTGGGTGATCTATCAAGAGGACACAAGTGCGTCGATGTGGCTGCCCTACTTACGTCAGTAGTCGAGAAATTGGACGAGACTCAAAGAGCTGAGACGGAGAAGTTGTCGACTTCAAAAGAGGACTCGGCTGAGTTGTGATGGAGATCGTCATTCGGATGGTGGAGAAGACGGTGATGCGACTCAGGCTCATGATTACCTTGGGAGAAGAGATGACACAAGAGGTGTTGTTACAACCATTTCCTTTCATTTTACCTATGGTAGATTATTTGCGAATGGAATTGGTGATGTTCGTACTCTTTTAGCGAGTAGTTATTGCACAAAAATTAGAAGGGTAGAAAGAATAGTTACAAGATGGGGAAGTTACCAGTGTTTCATGGGAAGGACAATGAAGATGTAGAACCATTTGTACAAGACTTCAAAAGAGGTTGCATCGGAAACAACGTGAGAAGGAAGGAAGAATGGGTGTTGTTACTGCCAGAGTTTTTAGAAGATTTTGCTCTTACGTGGTATGAAGACAGTGTGAAGAGCAGACACCTGGTGCAGTTGAGGATACATGGGAGACGTTGAGTAATGCACTCATCGAAGAATTTCTTCCAAAAGAGAGTTATGAGAAGCTCATGGTGGAGCTTACTCATTTGAAGCAACGGGACGACGAGAAAGTTCGGCAATATGTCGAAAGGGTGGATAAGTTGGAGCAACGATTTCGGACGGTCCTACGGAAGAGTGGAGACAATGTGGAGCTAACGATGACGGGGATTGGAGCAGTGCTGACCAAGAACTTGGTGGGAGGGTTGAGACCTTCAATTCGAACCCAAGTGAGGTACGAGAAGCCAACAACCAAAGCAGAGGCCATCAAGATTGCGACAAATATGGAAGAGAGTTTGGATGAAGGGGATATCATCCAACCGCATCATGCCGCTTTGGTGTCGACTCCGACTCTTGGTGTAACCACAACGGTAGCATCTGCATCATCACAATTGGTGATTGCTTCAACGTCAGCTCCTACTCCAACGATGGTGCCAAGACCATTTATCCCTACAGCGATGTCTACTGCCACCTCTGATTTCCATGCTGAGTTGAAGAGCATCACCGATACTCTTGCGGATCTCAAGATAAACGTGGTGCAGTTACGAGAATGGAGGAACAAAGGTGGAGGAGGAGGTCAAAGAGGTTACGACAACAATCTCAACCGAGGAAATCAAGGTAACTTTGGAGGCAACCAAGGTAACTTTGGATGAATCACTTGTTGGACGTGTGGAGGTTCTCATTTCCAGCGAAATTGTCCTAACAACGGAGCAAGAGGTGCCGAAGCTGTCAGAATGAATGTGGGTGGAGGAAATCCATCACAAGGACGAGACAAGGGGGTGGCTACTATCGATGTCGTACGAGATCCCATTTACGAGAAAGGAGAGAGTTCAAACTCTTCTCATGCACCGGTGGAGCTTTTAGCTCAAGAAAGGAAAAGAACTCGATTTTCTGATGAACCGGTTTTCATGGAGGAGTCAGCAAGTAGAAGTACTCGTTCGAGTAATGTTTCGAGTACACCAAGGGAGCCAAGAAGGAAGCTGGGGATGGCGGATTTCACCATTTCATCTTCCCAAGCGGGATATGATGTGGTTGAAGATGTGGGTGCTCAGAAAGTCAACATCACTGTTGGACAACTGATCGCACTTAATCCCAGCTTACGAAGAGAACTCAGAGGAGGACTGAGTTCTAAGAGAAGCAAGAAGAAGAAACCCAAGAGCAAGACATCAAAGTCTGTGGGAGTTGGTGTGATGGATGTGCATGCTTCAGAGGTATGCACTAGGGCTTCAAAGATTGAAGTCCGGTTGAATGGTCACTACGTCTCTGACGTATTGGTGGATGGAGGATCGGCTGTCAACGCCATATCGGAGAGGTTGATGAAGAAGTTGGGGATGGAACCAACTCGCCCGGCTAGCATTGTCGTGGGGATGGCTAACAAGCAACGGGTAAGACCTCTTGGTGTGTTAGAGAAGGTGGTCGTGTCTGTGATGGGAGTTCAAACATTAATGTCCTTTCAAGTGTTAAAGGACTCTAGTTATGATTTGCTCCTAGGAAGGCCTTGGTTGAGAGCTGTGCGCACCACGGATAGGTGGCACAAGGGATACTTACGGATTGGGTCTAGAGATCATAGAGTGATAGTTCCTCTCTCGGGTGTTGGAGTTGTGACTTCTGACTCTGATAGACCCACTAGTGACTACTGGGAATCTGATACGGAGGATGATCAGAGTGTCTCAGAAGTAGATACCGGAGATTCTTACGATCAAGAATCCTCGTCTGAGGACGAAGGATTTGGTCGAGATGAATCATTACATCAGCTTAGTGCTATTGACTTGTTGCCTCGACCAGCAGTGGAGAAAGATCCTGACAAAGAAGAGTTGAGTGAGGCAGAGATTGTGAGAAGACTCTCTACCCTGAAGTTTGGTATCAATGTCACTCAAGAAGAGAAAAGTAGATTCCTAGATATATTTCGAAAATATATCCATGTGTTTGCTTTCAGCTACAAAGATTAGAAGGAGGTGACTCTCGAGACTCATCGAATCGAATTGAAGAGCACGCAAGACCAGTTCGACAGAAGCAGAGAAGGGTCAATCCCACAACGGCAATGATGGTCAAGGAGGAGATAGACAAGTTGAAGGAGGCGAGTTTCATCTATGAGGTGGAGAACTCAGAATGGGTTTCACCCATTGTGATTGTCAAGAAGAAGAATGGTAAGCTGCGAGTGTGCATAGACTATAAGAAGTTGAATGCAATTACCAAGAAGGATTATTATCCTCTACCATTTATAGATGAGATTTTGGAGGAAGTTGCTGGTCATGAGTGGTATAGCTTTGGTGATGGTTATAGTGGGTATAACCAGATCAAGATAGCACAGGAGTACCAACAGTTGACTACTTTCACTACTCCTTGGAGAACATTTGCATTTCGGGTGATGCCATTCGGATTGTGTAATGCTCCGGCCACGTTTCAAAGGTTCATGAACAAGGTGTTTGAACCATTCATAGGGAAGTTTGTTCGGGATTTCATTGACGATTTCTGTGTGTACGGACGAAAGGAGGACCACTTTGATCATGTGATCAAAGTTTTGCAGCGGTTGGAGCAAGCCAACGCTTCTCTAAATCCAGAGAAGTGCATCTTTGGCTGCGAAGAAGGTCTGCTGTTAGGGCACATCATTTCCAAGAATGGGATTGCGGTAGATCCTGAGAAGGTGAAGAAGATTGTGGATCTTCCATTTCCGATCAACTTGACAAAGTTGAGGCAGTTTCTTGGCATGGTTGGATATTATCGTAGATTTGTCTTTTCCTTCTCAAACAAAGCAATAGCTTTGACTATGTACATGAAGAAGGGAGTTGATTTTGACTTGATAGTGCATGATCAGAAGGCAAAGGAAGCATTTGAGGAGCTAAAAAAGGCATTGGTGACAGCTCCTATACTTGCTAAACCTGAGTGGAGTAAAGCATTTATTCTGTATACGGATGCCTCCAATGTAGCTATCGGGTGTACATTAAGTCAGTTAGATGAAGATGGGCATGATCATCCTATAGCTTATGCTAGTAGGCAGATGGTGCCAGCGGAGAAGAATTACTCCGTGACTGAACGAGAAGGATTAGCGGTGATCTTTGGATTGAAGAAATTCCGACATTACTTGCTAGGAGGGAAATTTTCCATAGTCACAGATCACAGGCTTTAAAGTATATCTTTAATAAGCCTAATGCCGAAGGTCGTATTGCTCGTTGGAAGATCCTTCTAACAGAATACGATTACGTGATCGAAGATAGACCAGGGAAAAAGCATGCGAATGCTGATCTTTTGTCGAATGCTTATGATGATGAGGGAGAAGAACCGTTTGATGATTCATTTCCAGACAAACATCTGATGACCATCACAAGCATTGAGGAGATACTGGACGAGTACAAGGAAATCTGGAGTTTCCTTGCAGATGGCTCTTTTCCAGAAGGTATGCATACTCGAGAACGTAACGCGTTGATCAAGAGATGCAAACCTTACACCATGGTGGAGGGAATTCTGTTTCATCAAGGAGCAGATGGGTTACTAAGGAGAGCAGTTGGTCAGAAGGAGGCATTCAAGCTAATGCACGAGTTTCACGACGGAACTGTTTGCGGAGGTCACTTTGCTGCTAAGATAACAGCCTTCAAGATTTTGGATGCGGGTTATCACTGGAGAGGGATTTCCAAAGAGTGTTTAGACTATTGCAAAACTTGCGACGTATGTCAAGCATTTGCTCTGAAGTCTACTAGAACACCTCCGTTAAGATCAATTCCCGTGTTAGGACCATTTGAGAAGTGGGGTATTGACTTTGTAGGTCCTCTTAATAAGACACCTCGAGGCAATAGATACATTGTAGTCGCCACTGACTATTGTACCAAGTGGGTAGAGGCTAGACCTTTGAGGGAGACCAATGAAACAGAAGTCGATAGATTCCTATGGGAGAGGATCATCACGAGATTTGGATGTCCGTTAGAGTTGGTCTCAGATAGAGGAAGAGAGTTTGTAGGGAGCATGACTACTGCTATGCTACAACACTTTTCTATCAAGCCACGAGTAACGACCTCATACAAACCAAATGCTAATGGTCTTGCGGAGAAGACCAATCTTACGCTTTGTATGATGCCCGTCAAAGATGCTGGTGTTGAGACTGTGAAACATACTTGGGATAAGAGACTACATGCCATCTTATGGGAGTACCGAACGACAACAAAGACTTCTATTGGATACTCTCCATTTCGACTGGTTTATGGAGTGGAGTCCAAGTTGCCGATCCAATTCGAATTGGATACTTTTCAAACTATTCAACAAAAGTTGAAGAGGTCGAGAGGAGAAGACGTGGTCAGATCAAGAAGGGAGCAACTCATGGAGTTGGAAGAGACCCGAGCGGTAGCAATGATCCGGATGGAACGAGCTCAGGCGTATCAAAAGAAGAGTTACGACAAACGGTTGGACAAGAGGGAGGTAAACCTTTTCAAGTCGGAGATTGGGTTATGTTGTATGATGCTATCAGATTCAAGAGGGCTAGGAAGAAGTTTCTTCCAAGATATTTTGGTCCTTTTGTTGTAGATAAGGTGTGGAGCAACTTCACATATGACCTTCAGGAGTTGGGAGGAAGGAGATTCGATCGGGTCAACCATGACAAGTTGAAGTTGTTTCATCGACGAAAGTTCTCTCTTCACTCCGAGGACGGAGCGAAAATTTAGTCCGGGGGTAAAATGTAACGACCTATGTTACACATAGGAAGTTTGTCTATTAGTAAGGTGTTTAGTTCTAACTAAGTGTTGAGAATGTTTATTTGCTGTCAAAGTACTTTTAGGAGGTATCAAGTTAGTCATGACTAGCTAAAAGTTAGTTATGGTTAAATTTAGCTGTACTTTTGGCAGAATTCAGATATTTGCTAAAGAGTGAGCACTACTATCTTGTCATCTTGTCTTAAAGGTAGAAAGGGGGTGGAAAGTATCCCTTATCTCCTTTTTGACTTGATATTAGTGGTTGGATTAAAGTTGTGGACTTTGTGGGCATTAAAAACAAGAAGAGATTCCACATGTTTCCTTTTTAGTGGGTCCTAGTGTAGAAGGGGGGTGGAAATTCGAGATTCCTTGAGAATATTCTAGAATCTTTCTAGAAGTTGTTGACTTTGAAGGAATAAGCCCATGTGAAAAGGTAAAAAGTCCATGTGATCAATGCTTTTATCTTAAGTAATATCTTAGTAAAACCCGGTAAAAGTAGTTACGGCTGAGTTACCGGGGGTACCAAAGTAAAAACCTAGAATGTATAAATAGAGGAGTAGAGAAGAGCTCCTCATCCTTGTTTTCACATTGTCGTAATGACAACTTGAGTAATATAGAGAGTGTGGGATATTTTTAGCATGTGAGAACTTGAGAGACGTCGTTAGAATGGAGGATTTTAGTTGATGTGTTTAAGGAGATTTTTAGGGGATAAGTTTGTGGGTGTATGAATGAGTGAACTCAGCATTTTCCCTTCAAGTTCATGGTGTGCTTCCATCAAAGCCATCAGAGGTGACCCCTGAGTGAGAGACAGGCCCGACATGTTGCAGATTCGTGGATGACGATCGTGGAGGTTGAGAGATCGGGGGGTAGTTGATTGATAGGACCGCGGAGGGTTTACAGACCCAAATGGACCCTCACGTCTTCTCGCTCATTTTGCCAGCCTTCCAGTCTTCTAGTCTCTCTAGGAAGATGTGGAGTTGAGAAGCTTGGAAGACCGGGAGGCACAGGCCTAGTTCCCGACTTCCAACTTCTCGAAATAACAAAACAACTCACCACACCACTCAGGATTCGTACCAAGTCTCTCTAAACACAAAAGCAAAGCAAATCCACTCTTGATACGAATGGTGTTTAGTCGACTTCCGAAGACGGTCTTCCGAAGACAGTCAAATCTTAGTAGCGTCTTCCGAAGATGTTCCCATCTTCCGAATCGTCTTTTGTTCCAAGTTTCGGGGGTAGAGAGGTAGTAAGGTAGGGAAATTGATAGTTGGGGTCTCCAATTTGAGGGCTAGGGGTAGGGAAGCTAGAATTGAGCTCGGGAAGAAGCAAGGAGATGTCTTGACAGAAATTGGGCAGCGCTTCCGCGCCCAATGTCTCAAATAGAAAGAATGGGGGTGGGGGTGATCGATCAGGCTGCCTGCACACAATCAAAGAAGCGCGGGGAGTACCAGACAATGACGAGAAGAAGTGAGAAGAAGAAAGAACAGAGAAAAGAACCTCTACAGTCTTCTTCGGCTCCCTGAGTTACCTTCGACCTCCGTGCGCTTCTGGCTCTTGTACTAGCTTCCAATGCGACTCCTCTCGACTGCACCTGCTGTCAATTTCGGTCCACACCTCGATTCGACCTTCGATTCTACTCGTCACTCTCCACTGTCAACTTCTCGGAAGCTCCACAGAAACGCCTTCGCTTTCTCTACTGTTTGTGCTCCCGCAATTCGATCTCACCCTTCGCCTAGCTACCAACTTGTTCTCTCCTACCTCGATGTCCTCTCTCAATGCTAGCTCGCGAAGCTCACTCTCTCAATCGATCCTCTTCAAGCGCGCTGTGCTGCGGGAAGTTGAATATGCCTAATGTGCTTCCTCACGCATCTTCCCCGCAGATTAGGGGTTCTCGTCCTTGGTGTCTTCCTGACCTACCTACCTATTCGGTGCGCTCCAGTAGGTACACCTACTGTCTTACCCGAAAACTCGTGGTTGGTCCTTCGCGGTCGCTGTCTTCTGGAAGATAGGTGTCTTCCGCCGTCTTCCCATCTTCCGCCGTCTTCTCGTCTTCTGAAGACGCAACTGGGAAGACGCTCTTCCGAAGACGGTCGTCTTCCAAAGAAGTCAACTTCTTATTACAAACAGCTCTTAAGATCATCTTCCTGTTAAGGAAGACGTAACCTTAAGTAACAACGCTTCTTCAGTTATACAAACAAGTCATTATTCTTAAAAATTTCAAAAATTCGTGCATCCTGTAATTTGTGGGCACCACAGGATTCGTCAACTGGAAAGAAGACCCGAGGATATAGAGATTGCAGTTGATAGGTTGAGAAAGGCACGGTTGAAGAATAAGAGCAGGTTTGATGAGCGTCATCAGTTGCGGCCAAAGGAGATTAAGGAAAGTGATTTGGTGTTGGTGTATGATTGTAGCTTGGACAACCAACACAGTGCGCTTAGAAAATTTTCTAAGCGGTGGTTTGGACCATATGTGGTTCTTGTTGTACATGACAATGCTACATATTCACTTCGGGAGCTTGATGGATCAAAGCTCAAAGTTCCCATTGCAGGAAAGCGTGTGAAACTCTTCAAGAAGCGAGATGAAGAGATAAGCGTGGAAGAAGTCGGAGCGGAGTTTGATCTCTTGGACGACGACGAGGATGATTTGGTTCTTGAGGATGCTGATAACGATAACATCATTCAAGATGACAAAGACGTTGTGTGATGCGGTCCACAACTTGTAAGTGTTTGTGGCGCATGCCGGAGGATGCGCAAGTTTAGAGGGGGTGGATGTCGTGTTGTGAGACGTCCCACATGTGAATTCAGTGTAGAACGTGTGTTGTGTTTTCTTTTGTGTTCGGTGCACCTTTTGTGTAGTTCGCATGAGAGGGTATTAGGTGTCACGTTCACAGAGATCTAGATGTGAGATCGCACGATAACAAGATGTGTCGACTCAATGATCCGTGAACATTCGCGTGAATGGCTCTTGTTGTCAAACATAGGTATAAGATAGTGGGTTGGGGGTTTGTGAGGCATTCTTCTTTGGGAGTAGTTTTCATGAGTGTGTCTTAGTGTCTTACGTGATAAGAAGGAGCGGCAGGAGTTGTATTTATGGATGGAGGACTGAATCGAGTTCCAAATCTGCCATTTCCGAACCCGTTTCATATCAAGCTTCACTTGATCCACCGCGATCACTTTCGACAGTGGTTCGTTGCCTACTTTGGAGAAGAGTTCATGGGGAGGATGATGGACTCGCCTACTCCGGTGATCTTACCAATCGTCACGTATGGAGAGGACTGGGACTTGACAGTGTACATCTTACTTTGACGAGGGCCAATGGACTTGAATTATCCAGCCAACATCCCTTTCAACGTATGGGTGGATGTTCGATGTCACTGTCGGCGGAAGATCAATCATCGTGCGTGGATCGCAAGGAACTTTCGCGAGGAGTACTGTAATCAAGTGATGGCTTCTCCATTTCCTTTTGTAGTACCTTTCATCGTAAATCGGTTCCAGATCGTCATCTTGACCTTGTACTAAATCTTAAGTGTTAAGTATGATCTCTATAGTTTGACGAATGTAATTAACCTAAGGTTGGGGCCGATGCCTTGAAGGCATGAGAGGGTAGTAAGGTTATAGTTGTTCTAGGGTACCAAGTAGAGGACAAAAGAGGTTTCCAGATATGTTTTCTTATTGGTCTCTTTTCGACCAATCAACTCCATTCCAGATCTGCAGACGGCTTTAGGGTTTTGGAGGTCTTCCCGGGGGTCATTTGAGAAGTGAGTGGTCTTGTTGGAAAGCTCTCGAGACGGGCTACACTCTGGAGACGAAGATCAGGCGATTTGGAGTTCTGAGGAGAGAGTGATGGACGTTGAAAGTCAGGGGGTCAAATCGATACCCCGAGCCACGTTTTGGAGTGATCCGAGAGTTTGAGAGGTGATCTTTAGAAGTTGTCAAGGGGATCGAGTATTTCACTCCGTGCTGGTTGTATTGATGTAAAACAATCCTACATTTGGGTTGGATTTGCTTCTGAAATGATCGATTGAAATTGGCTGTTACAGTTGAGAGGTATGAGTAAAACCGCTTTCTTTGGATTCAAACCTTGAGTTGCTCCGTGCACATGGGATTGGATCTCTGAGTGAAACTTTCCAGGATGAGAGTGTGCCCTATCAGCTAGTCACATGTGAAATTTCAGTTCAATTGGGTAAGAGAGTGTGTGGAGATCTAGGATTTTGGTCATCGAGATCTCATAAAGCTCATAAGTTAGCACAGACGGGTGGCTTGATTCATCGCGGACAGTTGGGTTCAGATCTGAGACTGAAATTTCATACAGTAGTAGAGAAGGGTCAGAGGGGATGTCCTGTTAAGTTTGAGCCTGATTGGATAATCGAGGTGAAAGCACGAGATTGTCAAAGTTCAGTTTGCAGCGAGGCGAGAAAGACATAGTGAGATTTCGCTTAAATCTCTTGGTTGGAGTTGAACAAAAAACGACTTGAGGATGAGAGGTGTGCTTCTTGGAGGTGTTGTGGATGACAAGGAGGCTGTATTGTGAGATTGGTACGGCGATCACGCTCAGTGGAGGTGCCACGTCTTGCTGAAGCTGAGATGAGGCTTCTACGTATGGAGAGGCCCCGAGGGTGAACCCACTAAAAAGGTCTGATATGCGATTGCTTGAGGCATTCGCGTTGATCATGCAACAACAACAAGCCGCTGAACGAAAGGAGGCAATGGCTACTAGAGCTTTGCAATTTGTTGTGGGTTTGTTGGATCAGTTTGATGGAAAGAACATCTCCGAGTACCTCAAGTACTATTCTCGTGAGATGGAGTTGAGCAAAGTGCCGGAGAGAGAAATGGTCAATACATTTGAGCTTGCTGGCGTACCAGAGATACGAGAGCATGTGAAAGAGATCATTCACTCTCATGGCGCTACATGAAAAGAGTTTACTTTTCAATTAAAAGAAGAATATTCTCTAGAAGATGCAGATCGAGTGACTAAGAAGTCATTCATGGAGTGGGTAAACAAACCCAATAAAGGGCTTGTTGCTACAGAGCTATTTAGGGAGTACGAGAGACAGTTCCTTCAGTTGTCTCGGATGGAGAAGCTCACATTAGAGAACGACAAAGTGGAGCTGTTTCTGCAAGCAGCTAATAATGAGCTACAGAGGGAGTTGGAACTACTTCTGGAAGACAGGATGGAAGATACTGGGCTCACGGCTGATTGGAGGAAGGTTTCTGAAGCAGTGGGTGTACTTGCGAAGCGGGAGTATCGGAGAGGGAAGGTGGTGGTAAGGCAAGAAGTGAGACCACCGTCAATCGTACTACCCCGTAGGCAGCCAACAATGCCTAATGTACAAGCACCTACGGTACAAGTACCTCCTATTTCATTTCCTGCTGTTCCTGTCCCTATGGTTGCACCTCAAAAAGATGCAATAGAGGAATTGGTAAAAGGGATGAGAGACTTGCAGATTAAGCTAGCAAGGCTAGAGGAGAAAGGAGGAGTACTTGAGAGCAAAACCGCACCAAAGCAAGGGTATGTGCAGAGATGTATGTGGTGCGATAGCACTGAACATCACCGGAAGGAGTGCGGAGACTTTGCTGACATCCTACGGCAAGGAGTGATCTACTGGAAGGAAGGGAAGGTTGCCTTGAAGAAGACAGGTGAGATCCTCAAAACTAACTTTGGAAGAGGAGGGATGAGGTAAGTTTTAGAGGATTATCTTTCACAACATGCTGAGGTATCAGTAAAAGCCGCTACTTATGAGGTTGAGGTAGTGAAAGATAGAGATAGTACTTTTGAAGAGGAAGTAAAGGCGAGTGAAATATGGAGTCATGCTGTGACCATAATGGAGAAAGGAAAAGCAACAACGGGTGAGTTACTCAAGGTGGCCACGACAATCAGAGGTGCTACTGGATGGAGTGATCCAGTAGATACAATGTCTGTACACGCCTACTTGGCAAAGAGTCAACATGAGGCTCTCATGGAGGAGAAGCGTAAGAGGGATGATGCTGGTCCTAGTGAGGAGAGAAGTACTCCTAAGAGGCAGTTACGAGGTGAAAAACCTCGGCTAGATACAACGCCGGTGCGAGAAGAGACTATGGAGGAAGTTCCACCATCTACTACAGAGAGGTTAGAAAGGAGTAAGAAAGATAAGCCTGCTACCTACAATCTGCAGTCAGATATTGAAGCTGCTACAGATTTGAAGGGGGTGTTAGAAGAGAGAGTGCTCAACGCAAAGATTGAGTTTACTTTACGAGAGATCCTTGGAATAGCAAAGAAGGAGTTCCATGATGTCATTATTGACACCATCAAGAGGAAGAGGCAGTTGACAGGAGAGACTGCTATGACTAACGCTCTAGATACGAGAATAACGAAGGAGGAGGAGCAAGAGTAAGCTAAATACACCAATCATAAGGTTCGATTTGCTGTAGATGAAGATGAGGGAGATGATAGGGTTCCCAGTTATTATACTAGAGGACATTGGGCTAGAGGTACTACGGAGACCTTGGTGAAGATAGGAGATTTAGTAGATCCGGTGGTTGCTCTCATTGACCATGGATCTGAGATTAACATCGTATCCAAAGATGTCTATAAGCGAGGGAAGTGGCCCATTGACACAGAGCATGGTTGGATGATCCGAGCAGCGAACAACACACGGGGAGAACTCTACGGTGCTTGTCCGGATGTAAGGGTGAAGATTGGGGATGTAGTCATAGAGTAAAACTTTTTTGTTCAAGACACTACTTCGTATCCGATAATTCTTGGACAGTCATACATTACGGCTGTAAGGATGGAGACCAAGGTGCTGGATGATGGATCTGCATATGCTAGGATCAGAAATCAAGACAGTAAGAGAGTAGTGCAGTTTCTAACTGTACCTCCTAACCATGAGCGCAATCGGGAGAACTTGCGGAGTGGTTCTCTTCCTAAAGTCACTGAAGAGTTTAAGGATTTTTGCATAGGGTCACCATAGAGCGAGAGTATGGTGATACTGATACACAGAAGGAGGTACTCTCGTCAGCGAAGGGAAGTGCCTTTTGTACAGGAGTTGTGGGATTTTTTGAGAGTGGATTTGCTTTATATACGCAGCTTGTTGATCTACAGAAGTGGGAGCGGAAGGCTGTGGAAAGAGTTGAGAAAGATCTAAAAAGAGCGTGTGTACTTGACAAGGAGGATAGAATAGCGGGTGTTTACATGGAGATGGGATTAGAGGATCCTTTGGAGGAACTTACCAAGATTGAGAAAAGGAGTGAAGATCAACTGGTGGAAATAAATTCTAGAGAACTCTCTCGATCATAGAGTCATTCCAGAAACCAAAAGTCAGGGTTGAAACCAAGTACAAAACGGTAGATAGAAAGGTTAAGCCTGTAGCTCAACCTTTACCTGATGACTCCAACCACCAAGTTCAGCAAGCTTCAAAGGAGAAAAGTTTAAGGGATCCTCGCCAAGTGGGTCACAAGTTTATTGCAGCTACACTCAAGGAGTTGAAGGTAGGATCCACAGATTTTCTCTTTCCTATTGAAGAGCGAGAGTTCAAAGAGATGTTGAGTAAGCATGGAAAGGCTTTTTCTTTTGAAGCTTCGGAGATAAGATGCGTAGATCTGAGCGTAGTAGCTCCAATGATTATCTTTATAGTGCCGCATGCACCTTGGGACTTGAGGCCAATCCCTGTACCTAGGGCTCATCTACCTAAGCTTATGGAGCTTCTGAAGGAGAAGATGCAGATAAAGATTCTTGAACCTTCATTTGCACCATATTCCAATCGTTGGTTTACAGTTCCGAAGAAGAGTGGAGCGTTACGCTTCATTCAAGATATGCAGCCAGTAAACCAAGTGATTATCAGGAATACATGGATAGGACCGATTGTAGGAGAGTTTGCTGAAGCATTTGCTGGAAGAGCGATCTATTCCGTGGGAGATCTCTACTCCGGATACGATCAATTTCAACTTGCCGAAAGAAGTAGGGATGTCACCACTATGAGGACTCCATTGGGACTGGTAAGGATGTGCACATTACCACAAGGGGCTATTAACTCAGTGGCGCACATGATGAATGGGATGAATAAAGTCTTACGAGATTTTATTCCGGAGAAGACAATGTCATTCTTGGATGACATTCCAATCAAGGGTTGTCTAGAGGAGGAGAAGGATGAAGCGACAGATCAGAGGAGGTGCCACGTCTTGCTGAAGCTGAGATTCCGTTATCCTCGGTGTCACGCCCCGAGTTTCTAGCTGTTTGCTGCCGATATGTCTTGTATCGTTGGGAAGCTTGTGTAGTAGGCGGTCCTTGCTGTGGGCATCTTCTTGAGCAAACTCGTATCAGCGAACAATAGAAGGTCAGAGTCTACAATTTAGGTAGTTTGTCGAGAAGAAGTAGTGAAGCGGATGTTGATGAGAGATTGTATGAAAAGTGCTTGGGATCTAAAGCAGAGACGTACCGTGTATGAGCCTTGCCTTTATCTAGAGTGAAATCGAGCTCCGAGTCATTTGTGCGATGCACATGTGTTGCACTTGGGTCAAGTTAGATCGCTAGTAACCTACAAAAAAGACTGATAGATTAGATAATGAGAGCATAAGTTTTCATCGGTTAGGTCTTAGATCCAGTTGTATCTCTCTACAGCCAGATACCCCGTGTATTCCCAGACCATATTTCACGCCCTACGACAACGGACTCCGACAAGCTTATAGAAAAGCTTGTACGATGGACTCTTATCTTACAGGAGTATGACTTCCACGTAGTGCATAGACCTAGAATTGTAAATCTAGATGACGATGGGTTGAGTCGCGACCCGTGCACGAATCAGCAAGATCAAACTGGAGCTCGATGACATAATGAGGTTGATGAAAAGATGATGCTAGAGTAGCATGCATCTGCCTGTCTTTATGTGTTGATCATGAACTTTAGTATGGAGGGTCAGGTCGTATCTTTCTCAAGTCAGAGAATAGATAGTGAGTCTCTGGATCTTGAGAGTGGAGATGATGTTCCAGATCAGAGAGATATCCATGACGATGTGACAGTAATGAAGTATCTACATACGGACATGATGGTAGACATAGTAAGTACCAAGGAGCGAGATCACATCTTTCAACGAGCGAAGAGATTTCAACGAGAAGGACGACATGTACTTCGAGTGTGAGACAGATGAGAGAGTATGGATAGTGTCACATCCATCTCAGAGGGCACAGTTAGTATGACATGCTCATGAGGTGTTGATATATTTTGGGATGAAATGTACATATAGCTTACTCCAAGGACAATATTGGTGGCGTAGTATGCACATTAATGTGCAGCAATTTGTCCCACGATGTGTGGTTTATGATCGCAAACCACACATCGTGCGACAAATTGCTGCACAGTTACATCCCTTACCGATTATAGGATTGGGTTATCATTGGAGCTTGGATTTTACGAGACCCTTTACGTTGAATGTACGTCACCATCGATATGTGTTGGTGATGATGAAACACTTCTCCAAGTGGATTGAGTTGGTGACATTACAAGACAATGCGAGTGAGAGATAACGTATGCATTCTTTGATCGAGTGCCGAGTCATTTTGGAGCACCAGCCGAAGTGTTGATGGACCAAGGTATAGAGTTTCTTGGTGAGTTTCAGGATCAAGCACTGATTGATCATCGGACTACATCTCAAGATCATCTTGAGGCGGATGGTTTGACAGAGAGGATTGTTCATACGGTGAAAAGAGGATTGCACAAGTATGGCTTGCAGAAAGGCCACTTGGGAGACTGAGATGTGCAATTATCATGGTTGGCTATGGACTAACGGTTTAGCCGACATCCGTCTTTGACTTCTTTCTTACCGTATTTTCTATTGTATGATCGAGATCTAGATCTTCCTTCGGTCATTCATCTGATTCTGATGAGGTGCTGAACCTTGATGATCCGGATATGTGCGTGAGAGCATATTCTCAACGAGCCGAGATATTTCGAAGAGTTATGCCTATGGCTTTTGAGAACCTAGCAATTGTTAGATAGAGACACGTTGCGATATGTGATTATTCAAAGAGGAGGTTATCAGCTATCGATTCACATGTTTCATTTTGGCGATTATATCTATTTGCAGCAGACTACACCGATGACGTTGGATGTGACCGCAAGACATACTGTTTTACGAGTGTGTGAGGTGTTACCTTCTGGAGTACTCATGTTAGAGTGTCGTGATGGTATTGTTTGGAACGACCATGTGCGTAATTGCGTGCCATGTCATCTTTTCAATATTGATGATACTGTTGACTGCAAGCCTAGCGGTTGTACGTACGGGTTTGAGGTGTATGTTGTGTGGGTCTGTTGGTGGAGCAGCCTGTATGTATGTTGATATGTGATGGTTGTTCGAGAGGTTGGCACATGTCGTGTTTGACTCCACCTCTCATTGTCATTTCTATTGAACGGTGGGTTTGTCCTCGATGTATATAGCATGGATAGCCGATTGGATCTTTGCGTGGTATGGATTGCAGACAGGCGACTAATGATGAGGTGATGTAGCACCCGGCACTCACGAAGATATATATCACATAGTTGGGATATGGGACTATCTGGAGTTAGAGGAACCTAACCGTCAATTAAGAGAGCGACTGTGGTACACTTGTATATGTGTATGACATCGTCCATGTGTTATGTGTATGTGTGGTATACCTCTTACAACGATGTATGTTGTGTAGTGATATGTATGTGCACGACAGTTGTCACGTCAGTTTAGCACCTCGGCTAGGTTGGTGGAGTGCAGAGTGACTAATCCTGGTAGAGTTGTTAGTGCCGTTAGGATGAGTTCTTAGACTAGTCCCACTAGGAGTATACTTCACTAGTAGGACCTGGAGGCTTTAGTTCTTTGAGTTGAGCCTTCAAGCTCCTGGCTATGGTGGATAGTCTGGTGAGTTGATGCACATAGTGGATTTGACTCGACTTTAGTGGTTGTTTAGTGCAGGTTAGCATGGTGGAGTGAGTACATATCGTTTATTATTGTGATGCATTTGTGTATGTGTATGACATCGTCCATGTGTTATGTGTATGTGTAGTGTATCTTTGACAACAATGTATGTGTGTAATGATGTGTATGCGCACGACAACTCTGCACATCCATACCCAATAGGGGAGCACGGAAGTGTAGACAGGAGTAGACAGAGTAGATAGAATATATAAGAAACGACATCTTCGTGTAGTCTTGTTTAGTCTGGTGTGTCGAGGAGTATGGACAAGAAGCTGAAGGAGTAGCTACTTGAAGCTGATGAGCTGTGTAGTGCTCAAATTTGTCTCATCTATGTGGTGTCCACAAATTACAGGATTCACGAATTTTTGAAATTTTTAAGATTAATAACCTGTTTGTATAACTGAAGAAGCATTGTTACTTAAGATTACTGCTTCCTTAGAAGGAAGATGATCTTATGAGCTTTAATAAGAAGTTGACTTCTTCGGAAGACGACCGTCTTCCGAGAAGCGTCTTCTCAACTGCGTCTTTGGAAGACGAGAAGACGGTGGCAGACGAGAAGACGGCGGAAGACATCCATCTTCCGGAAGACAGCGACCGCTAAGGCCTAACCATGAACTTCCATGTAAAGGAGTAGGTGTACCTACTAGGTAACACCAAGGTGGTAGGTAGGTCGGGTAAGTCACCTAGGGTCGAAACCCCTAATCTGCGGGGAAGATGCGCAGGAAGCGCATTAGCGCATTCCAACTTCCCGCAGCAAGCACTTCTTGAGAAGATCAATTTCAGAGGGTGAGCTTCGAGTGAGGAGGCAGCGAGGTGGAATTGAGTGAGGATAGGATCGATTAGAAGCTAGAAGTAAAGCGAGGTACATCGTCAGAGGAGGAGAGAGAAGAACGAAATGTGGGTGTGAATGTAGTGGATCTTTTCCCTTCTCCGGAAGTGCAAAGAGATCGAGACAAAGAACTGTTGACTCCCGAGGAGGTGGAGAGAAGAATTGCCACCTTACGTTATGGATCGAAGGTTACTAAAGAGGAGAAGAGTTCTTTCGCAAACAACTTTCGCAAACAACAAGTGGCCTTCTCTTCCGCGAGTACAATGAGCTTCTCCTTGTTTCGCTGAACCTCCTGCTCGCACTACTGCAGCCGTGTCTACAACTCCTGGTTGCTCTCCCGCAACTACACCAACTCCTTGGCAGAAGCAGAAGCTTCCGTCTTGTACTTCACTGCGAACTTCTCCGTGGTGCGGAGGTTAGCTTCCAACGTGTCTACTTTTTTCTAGACCTCCTCATGTTGCATCACGGTGCGCAGACCAAACCTTAGTTCGTAATGACTTCTCTTGAGCCATCGCACGCTTCTCAACCAACTCCATGGCTGACTGGATCTCCAAACTGAAGAAGACGCTGAACTCTTCCAGCCTTCTTCTCGCAGAAGACAAGTTCCTCCACATGAATCGATCGGAGGTGTCTTCTTTGTCTTCCAGAGGTATGGATGCCTCTTCTACCACCGTGATCTTCTGCTTCTGCGCACCAGAAGACGCTACTCTTCTCATCTTCCGAGGTGGAATGTCTCTTCTCATCGCATGAGCGATCTTCTTCGCTGCGCTTCCTCGAGTCGCAGTCAGAATGTCAATCCATACCTCAACTTCTGGAGTCTTTGGAAGACTCATTGTAGTCACAAAAGTTGTCTTATGCGTGATCTTGGTGCTCGGCTTGTCTTCTGATGAATCCGACTCGGATCCAGAGTGGATGGTCAGGAAAGATGCACTCTTTTTAGACACACTCCTAGGCGTATCTTCCTCAATGATAACTCGTCTTCTGTGTCACTGGAGTCGTCTTCTCTCACCAAAATCATCTTCTGCTGCGTGCTCGGTCTTACATGGAGCACTAAAGTGAGAAAGGAAGACATGACCACTGCTTGATCTTCTTCCTCTGGGGTCTCTTCCTTCACCTCGCGTTGTCCTACTGGTCATACTTAGCCAACTGGTCTTCTATCAAATCCCCCTTGGACACGTACAAATAGCAGAAGAAGGGAGTAACATGCCCTCCTGCTGGGGTGACCAAGTACACTAGCTCGACCTAGATGTAAGTGTGGAAGAAGGTGCCCCAATTGATGGACATTCCTTCCCATATAGCTTCTCGGAACTCCACGTGTTGATCTCCAAGGTATCGCACCTTCTGTGTCTTTCCTTTGGGAAAAGGTGAAAACACAACTTCTCCAGAGGATGCTTCTTCGGCTCCCAGAAAGCTTCTATCTTCCATCCGTTCCTCCTCTGTCTGTCTTTCAGGAAGAGGCATGTGGTGCTTCTAGATACATATCACTTCCTAGAGATCATCGGTAAGATCTTCTTCTCCAGCTCGTACCTTTTGTTCTCTGCTTCTGACATGTGAAAATCCCTACGCCACCACTCCACCGTCCAGGAAGATGATCTTCTCCGCCTTCACAAGTACATGGTTGTTCGGAGGCAGTGCTGCCCAAACCTCCTCTAGAATACCTTGATCCGTAAGGTTCCAGTTCCACAGAAAGAAGTCGAGGCTCAACTCCTTATGTAAGTTTTGACATCGACCAACTCCGTTGTCGATAACACCAACCCTCGATGGTGCATCGACATGTTTCGAGCTTCTGTTACACTAAGCCATACATACTTGCTGTGAGCGGAAGGCTCAGTCCTTATCCGGTCCTCACAAGCTCGCTTCCACTCTCAGAAGACAACTATTCCATCTTCCAGAAGACTGAATAGATGTCTTCTGGAAGTGCTTCTTAAGTAGCTCTCATCTTCTGAGCTGTATCTAAACAATCCTAACTAAGCAAGCCATCGCATGGATTCCTAAGAAGACAATGTAATTCGTCTTACTTCCTAACAAAAGATAACAAGATACGTGAGAAGCAGAGTATACAAAATGGTTCTGTAAGCCGGCCTGTCTCTCACCCAGGGGTACCTCAGATGACTAGGATTACTAGTGCACCTTAATTACAAAGATTTCAGTACACCCATGCTCACTTCGCTCAACTCTCTGACCCGTATGATCACATCGGTCCCTCTACTAGCGTTCCCGCAAACAAGTTCTAATCCCGCTGTCGCGCTACTTCGCGGCTACATGTTATATTTCTACTCCGACGCTTGAGTTTAGTAGTTCTAGAAGTTAGCTTATATTACTTCGAGTCGTTTATGTATATGTTTGACACCTTTGCATACGGTGTTAACACTATTTTGAGTCTTAGTAGGTTGATTACCATGTTGATAGGGCTTAAGCTCATGGGTTGTATTTGCGTGTCGCCCATGCACGCTTTCTAGCTGATTTAAGTTATTTTTCGGGGTTGCGTGTCGTTTTAAGTAATTTAAGTTTTACGCTGGCACTCTAGGGGGCTTGACGTGGTAGCCTATGAGTAAAACTAAGTTTCCACGTGGTTTAGGGTACTAAAGGACAACCAAGTGGAGCTATGAACTCCCATTGGTCTGTTTTTGTCTTTAGTTTAACTCTAAATTTAGAAATCGAGCTCTAAAGGAGAGTTCGAGCATTTGGTGAGGGATCTTCGAAATCTGAGAACACGGGAAGAGAGAGCTCGTCGTGCCAAGCACTGTCAGTGAAATTTTTGCTCGATTTGGATCAATAAACAAGGAGTTATGCCCAATTGAAGTTCGGATTGTGCCAAAACTGCGTCACTTTTGTTGATTTTGGGGTTTTCGGTGCCAATTGCAGCAGAATTGAGGAAATCACTTCAAAACTTCGTGGTTGCGTTCACTGTCAGGAGGGCTACGACTGTCCAAAAAGTTTCGTATCATTTGAGTAATTGAGTAATTCAGGGCGGCCGCTGAAGCAGAGGGGGTCTGAAAAGCTCTTAATCTAGAGCAGCGACTTTAGAGAAGGAGATCTGGAGTTCTACAAACATTCAGGAGTCCCAACTTCACAGGGATGTTCAGCATCCTGTAGACTTCAAATACTGTGAGAAGATTTGAAATTCATCGAGCCAATTCTCTGTTCTATGTCTGAATAGCTGTCTAGGTACCAGAAATTGCCATAATTCTCTTATTCAGAACTTTTCTGTTCATATCTCTGTGTCAGAATTTGATCTCAGGTTGAAACTTCGTCTGTGAGTTCAGTAGTACCTCATTTGCATGTAGGGGAAGTTTAGAGGTCTAAACCTTCATAGTTTTCCTCTCTTTGAGTGTCAAAAGTTCACCGCTTAAGTCTATTACTACCAGTGAGACCTAAATTTCGCTTTTTGAGCATATCAGAGGATCCTACACTCCTGTGTGAGTGTTTATAGCTCCTGTTGTGACCTGAAAGCCAACCTCTTGAGTAAACAACCACAGCCAGAAGCCCGGCGCTTTCCTAGGTAGACGGATTACACTCCGACATACTCTCTTTTTGGTGAACTCGACGTGAAACACCTAGGGTGGGAGTTTTCTTAAGAGTGTTACAGGATCAGATATCATGGCCAACCAAGGATCATCAAGTGGAGGTGTTGCTGCTGCTCAGCAACCTATTCAGTTTGATGCTGCTACGATGAAGATGTTCCAGGCTTTTTCCATGTTCATGCAGCAGCAGCAGAGCACAGAGAGGAAGGAGTTGTTAGCAACCAAGGCGTTGCAATCTGTGGTGCACCAGATGGACCAGTTCAAGGGTACAGATATTTCCAAGTATGTGCGATACTATGCTAGGGAGATGGAGGTGAACAAGGTGCCTGAGAAGGAGATGGTGGAGAACTTTGAGCTTGCTGTTGTCCCTGAGATTCGTGGGCGTGTGAAGGAGCTCAAGCAGCAGCAAGGACAGAGTTGGGAGAGCTTTATGCGAGCTTTGAAGGAGGAGTACTACACTGAAGATTCAGAGAGGGTGACCAAGAGAACGTTCTTGGAGTGGGTGGTTAAGCCCAACAAAGGTTTGTCTGTAAATGAGTTGTTAAGGGAATTTGATCGTCAGTATGCTCAGCTTTCTAGGACAGAAAAGCTTACATTAGAGGTGGAGAAGACCGAGCTTTTCCTACAAGCAGCAGACGTGACTATTCAGGAGAAGCTTGAGCTGTTGCTGGAAGACAAGAGTGAGGAGAGAGGATTGAAGACTGACTGGAAGGAGGTTGAAGAGGATGTCTCTTTGCTGACCAAGAGACAGAGAAGAAGGGACAAGGTGGTGGTAAGTGAAGCAGCACCTCTGATAATTCCTGTCAAGCAGTTGCCTGCTAAGCCTGCTTTGGTAATTGCTAGAGAGGAAGACTCACCGCTTGATGAGTTGATTAAGGGTATGAAGGAGCTTAAGCTTAAGCTCACTAGGTTAGAAGAGAAGGAGCAGAATGTACAGCCTGCTATGCAGAGACCTCAGATGAGAGAAGGCTTTGTTCATCGTTGTATATGGTGTGATAGCCTAGACCATGTAAGAAGAGATTGTGGGGAGTTTTCAGATGCATTGAGGAAGGATCTTATCTTCTTCAAAGATGGTAAGATCCATTTGAGAGAGACTGGGATGATGTTGGGAACCAACTTTGGCAAGGGTGGTATGAAGAGACTTGTGAATGATATATCAGCATCACATGCTGTTTCTCTTGTGAATGCTGCTACCTGTGGAGTGAAAGTGGAGATGGAGAGAGAGAAAGGGACTACTGGGTTGTGGTCAGATGTAGTGCGGTCCGTAGCTAGAACAGAGCTAGACAAGGATGTGCTACGAAGGATTGGCAACTCAATTAGAGAAACTACAGGATGGAATGACCCTGTGGATACTATGTCAGTGCATGCTTATGTTGCAAGAAGTCAGCATGAAGCTCTACTAGAAGAAAAACGCAGGAGGGAGGATGCAGGTGAGGCTTCTACAGCCAAACGACCTGCTACAAGGAGTGAAAGGGCTAGACCAGATGCAAGGCAGGAAACAACACCTACTCGGGAGGAGACTATGGAGGATCTACCATCTACAACACCAAAAGAGAAGGAGAGAAGCAAGGAGAAGGGTAAGATGCCTGCATACAAACTTCAGTCTGACATTGAGATTGCTACAGACTTGAATCAGGTGTTAGAGAACCGTATCTTGAATGGAAAGGTTGAGTTTACTTTGGGTGAGATTCTTGGGATTGCAAAGCGTGAGTTCCATGAGGTTATTATAGATATCATCAAGAGGAAACGTCAGATTTTGGGTGAAGCAGCTACGCTTAACGCTCTAGGGACCAAACTGTCGGAAGATGAGGAAGATGAGATTGCTGGTTATTGCTCTCAAGTATCAGAGGGAAGATCAGATCAGCACGTGAGGTTTGAAGATGAGGTGGAAGCATCGCAGAAGAGCCATTATTCTCACAACCATTGGGCGAGAGCAACCACAGAGACCTTAGTGAAGCTGGGAGATCTAGAGGAACCTGTGGTGGCATTGATTGATCATGGCTCTGATTAATCTGATGTCTAAGGAGCTGTACAAGCGTGGGAGGTGGCCTATAGACACCGACCATGGATGGCTTATCCGTGCTGCCAACAACCATCGAGGAGAACTCTATGGTGCTTGCCCCAACATCAAGGTAACTGTGGGTGACATTAGTGATGTTCAGAATTTCTTTGTGCAAGACATGTCAACATATCCTATCATTCTAGGACAGCCTTACATTACTGCTGTTAGAATGGAGACACGAGTTATGGATGATGGTTCAGCCTATGCTAGGATACGTAGTAGAGATGGCAAAAGAGCTGTTCAATTTTTGACCGTTGCTGCAGAACATGAGAGGAATCGTGATAGCTTGAGAGACCGTCCACTACCTAAGATTACTCAGGAGTTTAGAGAGTCTAGGGGTTTTGGCAGAGTACCATTGAAGAGCGAGACTTCAACGGTACAGTAGAGATAGGATTCTCGCATGATCCAGTAGAGCAAGAAGCTTTATCCACTAGCTTCTTAGGACTGACATCATGTGGATCAATGTGTTATAGGAAGGTTGAGAATCTGAAGAGGTTTGAGAGACAACATATGAAGTATGTACAGCAGTCTTTGAGAGATAGTGGAGAGTTAGCAGGAGATGAATACATATCTGGAGTGTTTGAAGAGCAGTATTTGGTAGATACTATAGGGGAGTTGAAATCTATATTAGAAAGCTCTACATATGATGTAGATAGAGTGGTGAGAGTGAGCTCCAAGGAGCTTTATGATGTAATTGATAAGTTTATAGATCGACAAGAAGTGTATGTGGAGACCAAGTACAAGTCAGTGGCAAAGAAAGTCAAACCAGTGGCTTTGCCTTTGCCACTCGATTACAATCAGAAGATGGAGCAAGCTGCACGAGAACCCACGCTCAGAGGACCGAGAAGAATTGGGCACCAGTTCACAGAAACAACACTGAATGAGCTGAAGATTGGAGGTGATGGATTTCTTACCGAGCAAGAGAAGAAGAGCTTCGGGGAGATGCTATCTAGGCATGGTAAGGCGTTTGCGTTTGAGTCACATGAAGTAGGATGTGTAGATCCAAGTGTAGTTGCACCTATGGTAATCTTTACTATACCGCATGTGCCTTGGAATCTACGTCCTATCCCTGTACCTAGAGCTCATCTACCAAAGCTGATAGACTTGCTCAATGAGAGGATTAGGATGGGTATCTTGGAACCATCTATAGCTCCCTACTCTAGCAGATGGTTTACTGTTCCGAAGAAGAGTGGAGCTTTGAGATTTATTCAAGATATGCAGCCAGTTAACAAGGTGACTATCAGGAATATGGGTATAGGACCTATTGTAGACGAGTTTGCAGAGGCTTTTGCTGGTCGTGCTATCTATTCAATGGGAGACTTATATTCAGGTTACGATCAGTTTCAGTTATCCTCTGAGAGTAGAGACTTGACTACAATGAGGACACCTCTGGGGTTACTAAGGATGTGCACCTTGCCACAAGGTGCTACCAATTCTGTAGCACATATGATGAATGGCATGAATAAAGTTTTGAGGGATTTCATTCCTGAAAAAACTATGCCATTCCTTGATGATGTGCCGATCAAAGGGTGTGCTGAGGAGGAGAAGAATGAGGTAATGGATCAGAAGGGGTCCCGTAAGTTTGTTGCAGATCACATAGCCGACTGTGATAAGATATTGAGTCGACTGGAGGAGGTTCATTTGACTTTATCAGGAGCAAAGTCTGTGTTTGGAGAACAGGAGGTGTTAATAGTGGGACACCTATGTGGGTCTTATGGTCGGAAACCTTGTCCAAACAAGGTTGATGCCATTCGAAGGATGAAAGAGACATGTGGATCGGTTACTGAGGTGAGAAGGTTTCTAGGTGCATGTGTGTTTTATCATATATGAATTCCACACTTTGCACATGTAGCAGATCCATTGTACAAGTTGCTGAGGAAGGGACAGAGATTTCAGTGGCAAGAGGAACAAAGCGAGTCTATGAAGAAGTTGAAGGATCTGTTGTCTTCACCACCAACTCTACGGAAGGTAACATATGAGTTGGGCAGATCTGTTATCCTTACTGTTGATACTAGTCCTATTGGCATTGGATGGGCTATAGGACAAGATGATAAGGATGGAAATAGATATGTGGTGCGTTTTGGTGCTAAAGTCTTAAGTTCACGGCAGAGAGACTACCCTCAGGTCAAGAGAGAGTTATGGGGAGTAGTTACTGCGATGAAGAGTGACAAGGAATACTTGATAGGAGCACCTGTGGTTGTGGAGACAGATTGTTTACCTCTCCTAGGAATGATTACTAGTTGTACAACTCCAGATATTGCTATGTTGAGATGGATAGCATATATCAAGTCCTTGAACCCAGAGTTTAGACATATTGCAGGGAAGGACAATCCTGTGGCAGATATGTTATCAAGGGCTAGGTATTACGATGAGAAAGAAATGATAGATGATCAGGAGGATGTGGGAACAGAGTTCTATTCTAGTGCTCTTGCTAGAAGAGATAGAAGTTGTTTTGCAGCCTCGTTGGAGTTTTTTGAGGAAACTATGTATGATGGTGAGTGGTTGGATCTTGGGCGCTATTTGAGTTCATTGGAAAGGCAAGAAGGCTGGTCTGATGCAGATTTCAAGAGGATCCGTAGGATAGCTTATGGTTACTTTTTACATGGAGGACATCTATGGAAGCGCCCTAAGCTACAAGGAGGTATACCGCAGCGGGTGGTATGTGACTTGGAATTGCAGCAGAAGCTGATCAAGGAGTTCCATGAGAGTCTATGGGCCGGTCATAGAGGAGTTTGGGCTACATTTGCCAAGATAAAGGAGAAGTATTGGTGGAAGGGTATGTATAAGGATGTAGTACGGTTTGTTTCATCCTGTATACCTTGCCAGATGTATTCCAACGTACGTCATCGTGATGGATTGCATCCTACTTATCCTTTAGCCATTCATTACAAATGGGTAGTTGATCTGGTAACTATGCCATTTGGACTTGGACAAATGAGGTATCTAGTCTTGGCTAGAGAAGATCTATCTAACCAAGTTGAAGGTCGTGCCCTGAGGACGAAGACCACTGCTAGTGTTTGCCGCTTTCTACTTGAAGATGTTATTTGTAGGTATGGATGTGTGGGGAAGATCACTGCAGATAGGGGTGAGCTGGATTCACAAGAAGCAGTTGAGTTCTTCAAGCGATTGGGAATCAAGTTGGCGTTAACCACTGCTTACAATCCTGAAGGGAATGGCAAGAGCGAAAGAGGTCATCCGCCAATCATCAAAGCTTTGGTAAAAGCTTGCAAGGGTAAGATCCGTGAATGGCCTAGACTGCTACCGTTTGCTTTGTGGGCAGATCGTACAACTCATAGTACCGTTACAGGTTACATGCCAGCAGAGTTGATACTAGGGCAAAAACCTGTGATGCCGATTGAGGAGGTTGTGCCTACTTGGAATGTTTTGCCATGGGAAGATGGTAGAAGTACGGAGGATCTTCTTGCATTAAGGATCCAGCAGTTAGAACGAAGACCTGAGGATGTTGCAGAAGCTGTGGAAAGGTTGAAGACTGCTAGAGAGAGAAATAAAGGCAGATTTGATAGAACGCATAGATTACGACCCAAACCAGTTAAAGAAGGTGATTGGGTGTTAGTCTATGATAGTAGTCTTGATAATCAGCATAGCACTATCAGAAAGTTCTCCAAGAGATGGTTTGGACCTTATGTGGTGTTAGAAGTTTATGATAATGCCACATACTCCTTGAGAGAGTTAGATGGTGCAGTGCTCAAGACACCAGTCGCAGGAAAGAGAATCAAGCTCTTTAGAAGGAGAGGGGAAGATCGGAACGTTGCAGAGTTTACAGAGGATGAAGCTGAAGACTCAATGCAGGTTGAAGATGAGTTTGAAGCCGAAGCTGAAGAGTCTTGATCTGGATGGCACATACCGGAGGATGTGCAGGTTCAGAGGGGGTGGATGTCGTGCTACTTCGCGGCTACATGTTATATTTCTACTCCGACGCTTGAGTTTAGTAGTTCTAGAAGTTAGCTTATATTACTTCGAGTCGTTTATGTATATGTTTGACACCTTTGCATACGGTGTTAACACTATTTTGAGTCTTAGTAGGTTGATTACCATGTTGATAGGGCTTAAGCTCATGGGTTGTATTTGCGTGTCGCCCATGCACGCTTTCTAGCTGATTTAAGTTATTTTTCGGGGTTGCGTGTCATTTTAAGTAATTTAAGTTTTACGCTGGCACTCTAGGGGGCTTGACGTGGTAGCCTATGAGTAAAACTAAGTTGCCACGTGGTTTAGGGTACTAAAGGACAACCAAGTGGAGCTATGAACTCCCATTGGTCTGTTTTTGTCTTTAGTTTAACTCTAAATTTAGAAATCGAGCTCTAAAGGAGAGTTCGAGCATTTGGTGAGGGATCTTCGAAATCTGAGAACACGGGAAGAGAGAGCTCGTCGTGCCAAGCACTGTCAGTGAAATTTTTGCTCGATTTGGATCAATAAACAAGGAGTTATGCCCAATTGAAGTTCGGATTGTGCCAAAACTGCGTCACTTTTGTTGATTTTGGGGTTTTCGGTGCCAATTGCAGCAGAATTGAGGAAATCACTTCAAAACTTCGTGGTTGCGTTCACTGTCAGGAGGGCTACGACTGTCCAAAAAGTTTCGTATCATTTGAGTAATTGAGTAATTCAGGGCGGCCGCTGAAGCAGAGGGGGTCTGAAAAGCTCTTAATCTAGAGCAGCGACTTTAGAGAAGGAGATCTGGAGTTCTACAAACATTCAGGAGTCCCAACTTCACAGGGATGTTCAGCATCCTGTAGACTTCAAATACTGTGAGAAGATTTGAAATTCATCGAGCCAATTCTCTGTTCTATGTCTGAATAGCTGTCTAGGTACCAGAAATTGCCATAATTCTCTTATTCAGAACTTTTCTGTTCATATCTCTGTGTCAGAATTTGATCTCAGGTTGAAACTTCGTCTGTGAGTTCAGTAGTACCTCATTTGCATGTAGGGGAAGTTTAGAGGTCTAAACCTTCATAGTTTTCCTCTCTTTGAGTGTCAAAAGTTCACCGCTTAAGTCTATTACTACCAGTGAGACCTAAATTTCGCTTTTTGAGCATATCAGAGGATCCTACACTCCTGTGTGAGTGTTTATAGCTCCTGTTGTGACCTGAAAGCCAACCTCTTGAGTAAACAACCACAGCCAGAAGCCCGGCGCTTTCCTAGGTAGACGGATCACACTCCGACACCGCTCTCAACATTGCATCGCAAAATACTCAAGGACTCCCAAGGTCTCCAATGCTCACTTTACTTATAGATAGGAAAATGAGAGTCACTTCCACTCTCTCAACTCCTTCTTATATACTCTACAACTTCTTACCGTGGTAACTTTTACTATGTTACGTTACCACATGATAAGTGCGTAATCCAAAATAGTTAAACTTCTAAAGGCTACTAAAATTTAAGAATAGCCCACACATTACTTGTTCTACTTTACTAAAGTAAGAGATTCTCCTACTTTAGCTTTTGTAAAGTGTTAACTTTTCAAACTATCCAATCGGAAGTTGACAACAAACTAATACGTCTTTTGATGAGCATCTCTAGATCTTTGTGCATGACTTTCCATCATGCATCCAATCAGCGATGGTCAACAAAGTTACATACTTTTGAGAAGTATTTTTAGAGCTCCGCACTTGTCACATAGTGCCATAGTGAAACCTCTAATAGTTTCCCCAACTTAGTTATAACTATCTCAGCTAGTTATGACTAGTTTTGATCCCTCTAGATTTAGATCTTCGAACTAGAGTAACCTATAAGATAGTCATACCTAATGAAATTTATATAAGCACGCATACAAATAATGGGATACTTGTGGTGTGACATTTATCCCCAGACTTAATTTTCACTCCGTCCTCGGAGTGAAGTATCACGTTGATGAAACTTCTTCAGCTTGTCGTGGTTCACTCGGTCGAAAAACGTACCACTCCTTTCTTGAAGATCATAGGTGTCATTACTCCACACTTTGGAGATGATGAAAGGTCCAAAATATCGACGTAAGAACTTCTTTTGAACTCGCTTGTGCCTAATAGCATCCCATAACATCACCCACTCACCCTTTTGAAATGGCTGTAACTTCATTTTGTTCTTCGCCAAGCGCTTGTCATAGCTCTTCTTTTGCTGTAGCTGAGCCATCTCAATTCGTTGAGCTGCATCGTCTCTATTCTCTTCCAGCTCCAACAAGATTTCTCTCCTCTCTTTCTCAGCTATTGGACCACCCTTTCTCTTCAATCCAGCTTGCAAGGTCTGAAAGGTGGTTAGGTCGAACTGGATTGGTAATCTGGATTCCAACCCATACACCATCTTGAAAGATGAATATCCCATTGTCGCGCTACTTGGCGGCTACATGTTATATTTCTACTCCGACGCTTGAGTTTAGTAGTTCTAGAAGTTAGCTTATATTACTTCTCGTCGTTTATGTATATGTTTGACACCTTTGCATACGATGTTAACACTATTTTGAGTCTTAGTAGGTTGATTACCATGTTGATAGGGCTTAAGCTCATGGGTTGTATTTGCGTGTCGCCCATACACGCTTCTAGCTGATTTAAGTTATTTTTCGGGGCTATGTGTCATTTTAAGTAATTTAAGTTTTACGCTGGCACTCTAGGGGGCTTGACGTGGTAGCCTATGAGTAAAACTAAGTTGCCACGTGGATTAGGGCACTAAAGGACAACCAAGTGGAGCTATGAACTCCCATTGGTCTGTTTTTGTCTTTAGTTTAACTCTAAATTTAGAAACAGAGCTCTAGAGTGGAGTTCGAGCATTTGGTGAGGGATCTTCGAAATCTGAGAGCACAGGGAGAGAGAGGTCGTCATGCTAAGCACTTCCAGTGAAATTTTTGATCGATTTGAGTCAATAAAGACAAAGTTATGATCAATTGAAGTTCGAATTGTGTCAGAATTGAATCACTTTTGTTGGATTTAGGGTTTTCAGTGTCACTTGCAGCATATTTGAGGAAATTGCTTCAAAACTTCGAGATTGTGTTCTCTGCCAGCAGGGCTACAATTTCCCAAAAAGTTTCGCATCGATTGAGTGACTGAGTAATTCAGGGCTGCCGCTGAAGCTGGAGGGGTCTGGAAAGCTCTTAATCTAGAGCAGCGACTTCAGAGGAGGAGATCTGGAGTTCTGTGTACATTCAGGAGTCCCAACTTCACAGGGAGGTTCAGCACCCTGTAGACTGCAAATCCTGTAAGAAACTTCGAAATTGATCGAGCTAAACTCCTGTTATAGGTCGAAATAGCCAGCTAGGTACCAGAAATTGCCGTAGTTTTCTTGCTCAGAACTTTTCTGTCCATATCTCCGTGTCAGAATTTGATCTCAGACTGAAACTTCGTGTGTGAGTTCAGTAGTACCTCATTTGCATGTAGAGGAAGTTTAGAAGTCTAAACCTTCATAGTTTTCTTCTCCGTGAGTGTCAAAGTTTGCCGCTGGAACCTATTACTGCCAGCTAGATCTGAATTTCGCTTTCTGAGCATATTACTAGATCTTACACATCTGTGTGAGTGTTCATAGCCCTATTGTGACCTGAAAGCCAACCTCTTGAGTAAACAACCACAGCCAGAAGCCCGGCGCTTTCCTAGGTAGACGGATCACACTCCGACACCGTAGACGTCTTCACTGTTGTACGATACTCCCATAGCACCGCATGAAGACGCTTGTCCCAGTTGTGTTTGGCCCCTTCCATGTCAGCATTCTTTGCTAACATTTGACACAAGGTAAAGTTTGTCCTCTCTACCAAACCGTTTGAACTAGGTTTATATGAAGTAGTAACCCTCTGAGAAATAGAGAAGTGTGTACACATGGCAGTAGTCATATCACTGACAAATTCTCGACCCCTATCTGAAACTAACTCCAAGGGACATCCAAACTTAGTAATGATCCGTTCGTATAGAAATCTACCCACCTCAACTTCTCCAATAGTTACAAGAGGTCTAGCTTCTACCCACTTTGTAAGATAATATGTGGCTACAACAATATACTTATTGTTGCGAGGGGTGCGATTCAAAGGCCCAACAAAATCTATTCCTCATTTCTCGAAAGGTCTAAGAACCGGAATAGATCTAAGAGGAGTAGAAACACTGGATTTGATAGCGAAAGCTTGACAAACATCACATGTTTTACAATACGTCAGGCAATCTCTAAACATTCCCCTCCAGTGGTATCCTGCGTCAAGTATCTTGAGGAACGTCAACTTGCCTGCGAAATGTCCTCCACATACTAGACCGTTATGGAATTCTTCCATGAGTCGTAGAGACTCCTCCTTGCTCGCAGCTCTTCTCAAGACCCCATCAACTCCTTCATGGAATGACACACCTTCCACCACCGAGTAAGGTTGACTTCGTTTCACCAACGCCTTCTTCTCTCTGGTCCGTATCCCATCTGGATAGACACCTTCCGTAACAAAATCCCAAATTTCTTGATATTCTATTGGGATACTAGAGTTGCTCATCAAGACCATCAAATCTTCGTCAGGAAAGGTGTCGTCCACCGGCTCATCTCCATCTCCATCATAAGCTCTAGATAGCAAATCTGCATTCGCGTGTTTCTTTCCTGGTCGATCGCAGATCTCATAGTCGTACTCTGACAATAAGAGCTTCCATCTTGCTAATCGTCTTTTGACCATAAGTTTATTGAAGATGTACTTCAATGCCTTATGATCTGTAACGATAGTGAACTTGCCTCCTATGAGATAATGTCGAAATTTTCTTAGAGCATAGATCACTGCTAATCCTTCTCTCTCTGTCACAGAATAATTTCTCTCTGTCTTGATCATTTGCCGACTAGCATATGCGATAGGATGATCTCTACCTTCAACATCATATTGACTTAAAGTACATCCTATTGCTATATTTGAAGCATCCGTATATAGAATAAACTGTTTATTCCAATCGGGCTTAACCAAGATCGGAGCTGAAGTAAGAGCTTTCTTCAGTTCCTCAAAGGCGGCTAGAGCTTCTAAAATCAACACGTAATCTACTCTCTTCTTCAGATATACAGTCAAAGCATATGCTTTATGGGAGAACGAGAGTATAAACCTTCGATAATACCCCACCATACCTAAAAACTGTCGTAGCTTAGTGAGAGTACTAGGAAAAGGGAGCTCTAAGATCTTCAGCACCTTCTCTGGATCAACGGCAATGCCGTCCTTGGATATGATATGACCGAAGAGTAACCCTTCCTCACACCCATAAATACATTTCTCCGGATTGAGAGATGCATTTGCTACATCTAAACATTCTAAGACCTTCACAAGGTGCTCAAAATGATTCTTGTTACTCCCGTAAACACAAAAGTCATCTATAAAATCTCTCACAAACTTTCCTAAGAAAAGTTCGAACACTTTGTTGATAAACCTTTGAAACGTCGCAAGAGCATTACACAGACCAAATGACATGACTCGAAACACAAACGTACCCCACGGAGTAGTGAAAGTGGTCAGGTGTTGATGTTCTGGTGCAATTTTGATCTGGTTATATCCGCTATAACCATCTCCAAAGCTGTACCATTCATTTCCCGCCACTTCTTCCAAGATCTCGTCGATGAAAGATAGAGGATAATAATCCTTCTTTGTGACCGCATTGAGCTTCTTGTAATCAACACACATCCTTAATTTGCCATTTTTCTTCTTTACGATCACAATGGGTGATACCCATTCAGAATGCTCCACCTCGTAAATGAATCCAGCAGTGTGCAGCTTCTCGATCTCTTCTTTCACCAGATCCGCAATTGGAGGACTCACTCTTCGTTGCTTCTGCCGCATCGGTTTGACTTCCTCGAGCACTGCGGAAAGCCACGGAAGCTCAAGCCGCAGCAGAGAAGAAGCAGCGAGAGGAAGTAGAAGCCCGAGCGCAGGAGATCATGGCACAGATGACGAAAGCACTTCAAAAGAAGTTCAACTTCACCGCGGGTAGGAAGCTTCTTACCCTGGCACGGGAGTGGGATGACGATTCTAGAGAAATGTTAGTGGATTGCAATGAGTGTTCCGCTACCTAGATCGGCAGATCGAGAGCTTGAAGACTCTTTACGGTCTTCTCTCGATTCTTCAGCCCGCAGCTACGTCTTCTCATTCACCAGGACCAGCAGCAGACCCGGATCTTGACAAGGAGGAGTTTGACCTCGCTGTCCACTTGGTAGTGACAGCGCTAGAAGCTGAGAAGACTATCGAAGAAGCCTCGAAAGACAATGTGTCTTCTAGAAGACAGAAAGCAGAAGTGTCTTCTCAGGTGTTTAGAGTGGAGGAGAGGACTTCCTCTGACCAGTGTGAGGTCACCCCAGCTCCCAGTGTCGAACATGTGTCTCAGAAGATCCAGGAAGCGCAGGTGGACTCCGCTTCTCAAAAGCCTCTTCCGTCTTCCGAAGCCGCCTCAGAAGTCAACACCACGAACATTGAAAATGAAGTCACCTCAGCCGCATCTGAGGTACCAGCAGGGCTTCCCACTTTATCAAAAGCTAATTTAGGAGATAAGATAAGAGGATCCAGTGGAGATCGCACTTGACGATCAGGAGTAGATAATAAGATTAAGAAGACAGTTGTCTAATTTTGATAGGAAGTGGAGTCTACTATTTTAGGAAGAGACAACCCCTTTTGTAATTTTAGATGACCGTCCTTGTGGCAGGATAGACAACGGTGGGAGTAGAGAGTTAGTTTTCAAACTGAGACGGAACCTTATGCATGTGAGGTGGTGGCCTTCTGACAGCGCCCCATCTTTTCTGACTGCGAGTTGGGATTGGAGGGGATCTCCCTCCTACGGCTCCAAGACAGATGTATAAAGACGGTCACAGAGTAAGATTTTGGACGCACAGGACGCACAGAACACATTACGTCCATTGCTAGAGACATACGAACAGAGTTGGATTACACAGGAGGCGTCTGCACTTCTGATCCCAGCAGTGGATCGAAAGATGTAGATAGCAGTAGTGGACAACCCAGAACAGGGAACGGCATCATCGTGTAGTCTTGCTTCTAAGCTGATGTGTCGAGGAGTAGTGATAGGAGGTGGAGAGAGTGAGCTTCCCGAAACCAATGTACCTTCTTCTCGAGGAATCGATTTCAGATTTGATTGTAGAAGCTTTGTCGGTGTCTTCTGGACAATGGGTTTCCTCGAATTCACACCCAAATGTGCATAGGAAGCCTTCTTCTTGAGTGACGGTGATTGTTAGAAGCTGTGCAGAGTCGAAGCTTGTCTCATCCAGTAGAGCACTTCGGATCCACCTACAAACTGACCTATGGAAGATTGGTCCCTGAAGTCAAAGTAGTCAGAGCAACGACAGAAGAAGAAAGAAGCCTTCTTTCCACGACAGAAGACGACATCCTCGAGTAGAAGCTGTAACTGTAAGCTGATTTGTGGTCTTCCTCCTCAAATTACTACAAGCAGGGTGGCTTGTTAGTTAGGATCCGGACTAGAAGTCTGTCGAAGTCTTAATTTCTCTTTTTCATCTTATTTCCTCTTGTTTGGATTTTCTCTTCTTCCTCATCTTCTCTCATCTTTTCATCTTTCTATCTTCTTCTAGTGAGCTTCTGAGACTTCTATTGAGCTTCTATGAAAGTGAATGTCGTTGTAGTGCTGCATGAAGACCGCTTCCATAGACAGAAGCCTGGGAAGGCTACAGGGAGCATACGCTCTGTGAATTATCTAACCCCGTTAGAAATTAGAAGAGCAGTGTGTGACAGATATTGGTAAGTTGACATCCTCGCAAGCAGGGCAGCAGAGAGATGTCAGAAGCCGAATTAAAACCCCAGAAGCCAAGAATTGCTTCAGGAAGACCGTCATGGAGAAGACTGAAAGCCGTGATTTGGAAGCATGGAGCGTCTTCTCGAGCTTCTCATGCGGTTACACGATGTGGAGAGAGCGTTGATGTCTTTCAGACAAGAGGGTAGTGAGCTGACTTGTACATGATGAGGGAAGATCAGATCTCAGTGACAGATGTGGTTGTCATGGATCTGACACAAGACTAAATGACGATATAAGTGATCATCCATCTCCCAAGATGGACTGCAAGTGTGGCAGCAGCAGCGAAGGTGATCAAGTATAGAGGTATGCAAGAGAAACATCGCTTCATCTCACTAGCCTTGGAGTTATACGGATCGTCAGTCTCGGAGTTCGATGTTTTTATTTGAGATTGTGTCAGAGCATACCATGAGAGACGTCGGAGAGCAAAATTTTATTTTTTTTGCACTATGTTCTTTAGACAGCGAGTTTCCTTGCTCTACAGAGAGCTTTAGATATTCATTGCGTCACGTTCACTTCACTACCAAACAAGCAGAATGTGAACTTGGTCCGCAAACAACTTAGACTCTGCAAGCAAAATGTTGAACTTGCAGTGTAAATTTATTAAGTGACACAATGATATTACCCTGAGCCTCAGAATGAATCATAGGTTCATCATCTTGAAGGTAACTTGCATGCATATGAGACTATTCATCACAATAATATGTTAAACCGTCTATGAATGTGTGGTTTTTGTGATTTTATGTAGTAGAAGATTTCTGCAGTCTTTTTCCAGTGCTCGCGCTCCTCACTATTTAGCAGTGCTTTTTCCTCATTTATCTTGCATAATCCCGGTAAATTATTTGGCATGGCCTACCCGTTAGAGGGAGTTCTGCTGCTGTATTCTCTGCAAATTAAAGTTTGGCAACAGAATACCAACTTTGTAACCTTTATAAAATGATTAAGATTTGCTATCAGAGAAAGGAAAAGAACAATTAGAGCTCAAACTGATTTTTTTTCCGTTTACACTTGAACAAATGTAACCACTAGCTATATCCAGTTCATGACCTTCTGTGCTGACAAAACTTTGCATGAATTACTGTATGCATTATGCCATCCATGTTAGCTATCTTGCAGCATCTATACTGAGAAAGAAGGTACATTTTAACTTAGGCAGTGCTTAGCTAGGGCCTAAAGGGTGAAATAAATGAATAGATAATACCACATTTTGACGAGATTCGAAGTGCGACTAGGAAAAAATGAAACATATAAAATATTTTGTCCTATGGAGATGCTCACTCAGGGCATCCAACATGGTTTGTTTGCACCTAAATGCGTTTCTATCACAGATTTTCAGTTATTTTTCCAAGAAGTTCTCATATATATAACTATTTCACCATCGTACATGTTATTTGCCCCTCGCCTTCGTAGCCTGGCTGGAATTCTCCCTTTTTCCCATTCTCCCAAATTTCTACTCTTTGCATATTCTTCCTTTTCAGCAAGTTTTGTCATCTTCTCACTTTTCTAATCGAATCCCACTTTTTGATCTTTTTCTATTGTACATTCTTCTTATATTTATTTGTTCTGTTTTGCTTCTAAACATTGTTTGCCCTTCAGTAGTTTTGACATTATTCATTCTCCGCATCCCTGTTCTTCATTTGTCCTTTTCCTGTGATCCAGTTGCAGCTTCATATCCCTGTGTTTGTACTTTCCCTTGCTGTTTTTATCGAATAGACACCAGCTTCGTTTTATAGCCAGTTGATCATTGTTCATTTGGCTGCTTGCCCTCCTCCGTTTCTTAATATTCCTCATTTCTATCGCCCCTTTCATTCCCGTCATTGCTTATGCTCGTGAAAGGTGGATATTATGGGGAGCACAGTCACCAACTGGAGGCTCCTGAAGATGTTTGTGGTATTTTACTTACAAGGATCTAAACTGTTGCCAGAATTGACGCAGAAGAGACGAGTTGTCGAAACTACGAAAGCTTTGCAGCTCGGTGCACATTCTTTCTTCCTTCTTTTGTCTAGTCCACCGCGTGCTTTGTTCCGGAAGATTTGTATGGAATCAACAGTAGCAGATCTAATGTCATGTGTTGGGGATTCTGTAGTGAATGTCAAGCTTTGAAAGAGATTTCAAGAACATGGGAAGCCTAGACTGTGTTGACTTGGTGACTTTTTAACTAAGGCAGGACTCGCAAATAAAGTTTGCTGATCATCGGAATGGAGAGCGAACTGAGACAAAAGTCGGGGGCGAGGAAAAGACCATACCGCGAAAGGTGGCGAAAAGCAGGAGGCATTCATGCCTTGAGTGGAATGGGGCTTTGGCTGGTAGGTAGGGCATAGATAGTGTACAACTTGAGCTGCAACTGTCGTTGGTCTCCATCAACAAAGTAAAACAAGAACAGCATCAAAGGAACAAAGCTATGGGAGGCGGTAAAACAAAGAATATCCATCAATCTGAGGGGGGAGTTTGTGAGTCATAGAGGAGGGCGGAGAAGGAGAAGGCTGTGGCAGGTGATATGAGGCCAGGACAAGACAGGAAGCATTGCCCCTCGAAAGATGGGCTGGCTCACGCTGAGAAACAGTCAAACTTGGAACACCAACCACTGCCTGGTCTAGGTCTCTCCCTCCCTCCCGAGCTGGTCATGAAAATGGAGAAGGAGCGCAAGAGACTCGATTGGATTGAATCATATGTTGTGAATACTTCTGTAGGGAAGTTCACTCCTGACGTTCCCAGCTCCAATGGACATCAGTATTTGAAGCTGCATTTCTCCAACTCTGGCGATGGATGGAATTCTACTCGTGAGAAGCGAAGAGGCCACTACAGTACGTGGAATACGTATTCGCTGCAAGGACGTTACCGAAGAAGGGGAAGGAAGACAGAACCTCAACTAGCTAAGTTAGAGTATCTACTATCCCTCGGCCCATCAGTTCCTGTAATTGATTGACAGAGAGGAAGGAAGAAGGAACAGAGGAGAGAGGGAGAGACAGGCAGTGGTGGTGGAGGGCCAAGTGTCTGACCGGACAAGGACGAGCTGAGGTGGTAGTGAGAAACGAAAAGACGACGGAACCTAGCGGGGAATCTGCTAATGTTCCCGAGTAGGTTATGGAGGAGGAAGAGAGACAGGAAAGGAAAGAGATGGCAGTGATTTGGACAGCGAAAACTCCGAGGGGGTTGCAGGACAGCACAGTCGTGAGCAGTGGAGCATTAGCCAGGAAAGCCAGCCAGCGTGTGTGAGAGCGAGAGAGAGACTCAGAAACACGGCCGACGAGCTTGAGTGATATCGGGGAATGAGTAATAGGAAAGAGTGGAGTGTAGGTGACTTGCAGCTGTTAGGCCCGGCAGTGGGAGACGGCAGGGAGCAAGGAGGAGAGTGTTCCAACACGTCCGCCGAGCTTCCGGTATGTTGGCTATTCGATAGTTTACGGGGTTTGCTTCCTTCTGTTGGTTTTGGCGTGGCATCATGTGTGGGTAATCGTTAGCTCAGTGATGTCAGGAAGGAATAGCAAGGCCTGAGCTTTCAGGTCGATTGTGATGTTTCAGGGGTGTAGGCCGTGTCTTGTATATCTAGGTAAGATAACGAAATGACAAGTACAACTGCGAACAGGCGTTGGACCTGGTTTAGAGAGATCCGTGTTGTGGCTAGCTGAAGCTGAATCGCTGCAGGGTAGCTGGTGGGTCAGAGCGACAAGATATTCGGAATTGGGTGCTGGTGCACGAGTCGGGAATAGGAGGTGCTAGAGCAGACAGAAAGTTCGTATGTGTCACCAGCCACTGACGATGGCCTCGAAGCCTCCAATTTCGTCGACGCTCAACCCCAATGCACCTGCGTTCGTTCCAGCTTCGTACCTAGCTGCGGAGGACTTCTCGCCGGAGTGGTGGCGACTGATTCAGACCTGCCCTTCCTTTAGGGACTACTGGCTCAAGGAGAGACACGCCACGGAGGAGAACGAGCAGCAGGCTGCTGCTGCTGCCGCCGCTGCTGCCGAGGCCGACGATTTTGACGACATCGATGATCTTCTGGAGTTGGGCATCATGCACATACAGCTCGATGATCTGGAGGAGAGAGAGCATACAGCACCCCCTGCATCCAGAGCTCCTCCGCTCAAGCAAGCAAATGGTACTACCTCCAGCCTCAGACATTCCTCTCTAGCTCTAGCACAGAAGCATGATGCAGCATGAGTGACTTCTCTATCTCTCTCCCTCCCTCCTCTAGTTAACTTCCCAGTCATTGTGATTCTGTTTTCTGTCCCATCAAGAGTACGCCGTACACGACGCGAAGCTGAGAGTAGAAAATCGCTCGGTTTCTCTTCTCCTGATCTGCTTTGGGTTTTAGGTTTCACGAGGTGTTATGAAATCAGAGTCGATGGTTCATGATGAAAAGTCGTAGACCCTTGAAGCGGAGGGATCCTTCACGTGGAATCCTTTCCTCATGTCACTCCTGTTCTGCTGAGGCGGGCGGGGACGCTCAAGTCTCCAGCCGAGTCTATAATTCCTCAAATAAACGAAACATTAGTAATGGGAAACGAGTGTGATCCATCAAACATAAAACAAATATAATATGGACTGTAGTTTTGTCTTAAATGAGACAAAACTACAGTCAGTTCCGCAGAATTTAACGATTCCTCTCTTCAGCTACGGATTCACTGGAAATCTGGCCAACGTTATCCATATGGGGAATTCTAGGTGCGTAGAAAACCCACAGTTGCCTATGACAAGAACACAAGCAAGCCACTCCGGACACCAGGAACTACGGCAGTGTAGACGGCTGGAAAAGGACCGAACGGCAACTATCCGTCCGCAAGATATGATGTAGCACCCCCTACTGCGGCGGACTGGAGATTACAGCACAAGCCACGAAGGCTACAGCTACGGTCCCCGGTAGAGAGCGGTGGCAGTTAAGGGTGCAACTTACGTGTAGAAGCTCATCTGAAATCCCCGTTCGAACAGAGCTCCGTCTTGAAAGAGCCAGAGTGCGGATTCTGCGAAGAGACGAGGCAGATGTTGAATTTGAGCGGAATGCCCGCATAGACTAAATCCCACCGAGTGTGGACAGAGGGCGGAAGAAGGGCACAGGGCAGAGATCATACGAAGCATAATTGCGTGTACAAAGCGTAGGGCGCAAGCTTCTTGGTGAGGACCACTTGGTACCTACTCACTAACTACTCTTGAAACCGAGTGAAAGTTGGGCCAAAAGGTAACGTACTACCACCGTTACCATCTGGTGAGCTTTTTGTTTACTGGATGATATTGGAGCTGACTGATGGTTCGATGTTGACTAGATCTGATACGTTTTTGATGCTGGCTGCATCTACACTGGTTGGAGAAGTAGGGTAAGGAACGGAGAAGCAATATAGTTTGGTGTCTAAGCAGAAATCTCCGTTTGAACGTCATACGAACTGGTTTGATATTTTGGACAAATGAAACTTCCAGCAAGTTCGTTGTGCTTTACGGAGTATCAGCCCTCTCCTTTACCTCACGGTTTCCAGCTTGTAGAGGTGCAGATGGTGAATAACAGTCATTCTCACTACTCCAGATGCCACCTACGGCTGATCTCGCCGCCATCCGCTCTCCCGACCTACTAACGGTCTGCGTTTGGGCTTGGTTGCTGGCTGTTCTCCTCAGGCAACACGCGCGACGTGGCCAAGCGGTGAAGAGTAGGCTCGGCCGACTTGTACGAAGATTCACGTAGTGGGAGAGGGCAGAACTCGTAACCTCCAAAACAGAGGGTTGGAAGTGGGCATACACATACAGAGGCCGTTAAGTTGCCGCGGCTTGCACCGATCCTGGTGTGTCTTCAACCCGGGATGTCCTTGATGAATGAAGGAAGATGCGAAGCGGCAATTGCGTAGGCTCCATGCTGCACTTTGGCCCTTCAAGGTTTTGACATTTTCCCGTAGACTTGTGTGTGGAGCAGAGTTGTAAATCCTTGCTTAGAAGATTCTCGTTGTCCATACTTACTAGACTTTTCGCAAGAGATCATTTCTTGCTTTGTGTATATGATGTACCACATGAGGTCGTGTAAGGCAAAATAGCAGAGTAAAGTGTTATCTCAAAATTACACAACTAGCTGTCATTGGTGTGCTCTCGTGCAGACTTCGCGAGGCCAAAAGAGTGGCTAGTATTTTGGTGTCTTTACACACTCTTGCGCGCAGGCGGTCATGTCGTGTTTCTGCTTGATGGCCGACTCCATCCTCGTGCAAGTCCACAGTGAACCGTGCAGTTTATAAGCAAACAAAACACACTGCGCGCAACTGTCTGTGTAGTTGTGGGAAGGAAAGATACACAGAGCAGAGTGTGTGACAGTCAACCGCTGCAAGAAAACTTTTAAGATTAGCCAAGATCAGCCACAAATAAGTTAAAGCTCAGTTTCACCTCAAAGGGAAGAAGATGTTCACTCACCCAGGCGCCTGAAAAATCTCGTTTTAAAGATGGCAAAGTTTGGTTCTAAAACCTTCATCTTTTCAGTACAAGACTTTTATATGAAGATTCACAGAAGTAACGCTGCTACTAGCACGCCGTATAAAACGGACATCAGAAACAGGAGCCTGTCACACGGATACTAACGGAACATAAAGCGTCAGACTAACGAACGGTGGTGCAGTCACACATGTGGACAGAGATCCGTGATTTAACTGGAAGCACACCCTGAATTTCTAACGAGCGAGGCTACTGCTTTGCTCGCGATGGTGGTTGTGTGCAAAGGAGAGCGGAACAGGTATGGGCTTAGATCGAAGTATCTCGGATTTACCCTGATCTCTTCGCTGGGATCTTTGAGTGATCGTGGTTTCTCTCGTACGCCAGGTTCTAGCTACGAGATCTACAGCAGAAACGTACCTGTCACTTATTCTTGGATAGGCTGATCCGTTTCCTTTGGTGAAAAGAATTTTACCCCTCTCGTGGAAGTTGTCATCCCTTAACCAAGACTATTATATCCATTACTCAGCGAAATGAACGTCAGAGATAAAAAGTTATCTGCTACTATGACCACGGAGCTCTTACGGGGTCCTCAGCTCTTCGTGGTATAGCACCAGAGACTCAAGTTCCTTGTAGATCTCCACCACAGTTGAGTTCGAACTGGTAACACTATCGTCTTATCTAAACTGGTTCGATAGATATCTCATCACCTTTTGAATCGCATAAATTTATATTTTCAGTCAGATTAAGATATGCTAATTACTACTGATCGGTTATATCCCATAGCACAAATCCAGATCTTAGCTGAATTTGATGATACCAAATGCACATGAAACTCTTTATTAACCGATTGATTCATATCAGCATATTGTGTTGTCGATTAAAACGATTTTCTAAACTACTAATTAATAATCTTATTTATTGTTTTATTTGGTGCTTTGTTTTTGTTCTCAGGTCCAACGGCTAAATCTGCACAATGTAGTCCAGTTGAGAACTAAACATTTTTCCGATTAACTCAACCAAGGTTACTGTTTGCTCTAGTTAAAGATAGTACTGTTTGCTCCAATGGGAAGTACTCTGATTATGTTCCACACTTGAATCAAGTACTCTACTAGTTGCTGATGAATTTAGAGGGAACATGGATTACCAGTAATATGTGCTAGGTAGGTATTTGAGTGTACACCTACTCACTACTTATTGTTGTTTTAGTGACTTTTAAGAAGAAAATTGTTTGAATATTTTTCTTAGATGAGTAACTTTTTTGCTGTTTGTTTATACTAAAGCACCCATGCATATTCACCCTTCACAATGTACAATGCAATCATCATCATTATGTATAATATAGTTTTTGAATTTAACCTAGTTCTATACTTTAGTTTTGATTATGTGTCTTGGTGAGATAGTACGAAGCTTCTCTAACCTCTTGAAGTTGACGTGTAGAGAATATTCCTTTCATTGGTTATGGTTTATATTACAATATGCATGTGATCAAAACTTTTCTTTTATGTACACTATGTGATACTATTTTTGTTTGAAGTCATTATGCATTTTATTAAAAGAGAAAAATACCTAGTATAATTAGTAACTTCCCCTCTATCTAGTACAGGTGATGGATATCTATCTTGTTCCTCTATAATATCTCATGGCAATGCTTTTATAAAATGCGGTTATATAATTATCGATGAAACTGTATTTACGGTCTTAGTGTACCTTACTTTTTCTTCATTCTTTTGGCTATGTACTTCTCCAGAAGTCAATGATATTAACGATTTATTAAACATAACTGGACTAGAAACAAGAATATTCTTTGTTCAATCAAAGAAGTATCCTCAATATACGAAGTTGCTTGATCAAGAAATCAACACCTTTCTAATGTTATAGTTTTGTGGTTAGACTGAGGTGCTGAGCTGATTTAAGTAAAATTACAATAAAATTAAATTTATTGTAGTAGGAATTATATCAACACAAATCAAAGTATAGCTCATCATAGAAACATAAATACTCACAATTTATTAAAGTATGATTACTGAAGACAGTCTTCGTTTGATTTAGAGTTCAAGCGGACTTTAAGTCTTTCTATTCTTCCACCTCCGAGAGGTTACTTATGTTAAGAACGTTAATAACGTTGAGAAATGAATGTCATTTTATATTACTTGTACTATACATAAAAATTTATTTAACAAAATATTATGAGTAGATTATTTAGATAAATATACATATAAATATATTACTTTACGATCTTTGAACTTAAAGTTTTTGGGAAAATATAGATTTTTTATTTCAAAATTTTAAGAAAATCCAATTTAATTTGACAAAATGACCTCGCTCTCCAATCAATGTGATTTTGAAATCATACCATCTTGATTGTAAGTTTGCACAATACAATTAATCTTTTGTATTCTTAGCTACAATTTGTTCTATATATTTTTAACTAGTTAAATCGATCATCGATTTAACTAAGAAGTGGTTATGTCGCCGGTAACAAAATGAAGCATCTTACATAGCTTCGGAAACTTCGAGAACGAGATACCTTCCTTACCAATAAAGTAAGCAGCACGAAATAATGTTAGAACTGCTTTGTCGCATGTCTCCCTCGCTGTTGTCATGACTTTCTCTATGGTCTTTGCACCCAGTAGTTTTACAGTAAGAATTGCCTTATGCTCATTTGAGGCAGCATGGTCATGGAAAGCAGAAGTCCTTACATTTCTAGACCCTCTCGTAGCAAAGTGCCCTTGCCCCCTACCTTTCTCGCAGAGTTTACAAAATACTCTGCCAATGGAAGGATCGAAGCGGATCCAGTCAAAATCAAGGAGCCATTTATCATTCCATGTCTTGCAATGTTTCTTTTAAAGTCTTGGGAACCTTTCATGTATTATTTCTTGGAAGAATACTCTGCTTGACTCTCTAGGAGAGCTTAATTCCAAGAGTAATGACTTTCTTTTGCTATGACGTTTAAAGATGAGTCCAGTTCATAAACTTGATCCCAATGGTAAACTTACCCTTTCATGTCCCTTGATAACATTTTATTTATTTTGATTAGATCTGACGACAAAACTCCATCCCGATCATGTTCGAGGACAATAATTTCACTCCATTGGAACGATTATTTTATGCTCTAACGTTGCACATATAGTCGGCACGATATGTAAAAAATTGACGATATGTTGGTTCTACTTGGTAGTCATGCATACTATCAAGGATATATATCCTCTGCATGTACAATTAGAAGGGAGAGTTTTCGATTAATTTATTTCTTAACCTTTCCGGCCAGAATGGCTAAACAAAAATTTACTTATAACTTCCAGAAAGATTAAGTCATAAATTAAACTCACATTGGATTAACAACTTCAGGTTCTCATACTTAGTACCTTTAGCAGTCTACTCATGCTTTATGGTTTATATTTTAGTCATCTTGCGTCTCGAGACATCAGCTAATAGTTATATTTTTAATTATTTTAATTATTATTATCTACTTAATGTATAATTTTTATTTAACATTTATATATTTCTCTGATAACAGCAAGAGAACAAAAATTCCCAGCATGCATATCTTATTCAGTGGGGACGTGAGACGAGGTGATATTGGCAATGTATTTTCTCCACCTGACTTCCTTGCATATTCACTGCTTCCAAGTTCGGAAGCAGGGAATAATGCAAAGACAGTTAATTTATCTCCTAACCCTTCCTCTTGGAAGGGTTAGGCTATAAATTAAAAGCTGGAAAACTGAATACCCGGGTAGTCGGGTATTCTTCTGCTTTAGTATCGAACAAAGGTTCAGCCTCAGCGTCTCACTTATGGGTTTTCAGAGTACAATGACACTTGTTATCATTTCATGTAAAATCTAAATTTAATTATTTAAATTTAGTCAAGTAAATTTAAGAGTCAAACCTGCTTTGACTCTCTCCAGACTCTTCATGTGTTCTCTCCGAACTCAGAAATACGATCGATGTTTTCTTTGCTATACTTTACGTGCAGGTACTATTGATGATTTTTTTTAATATATATTATAATCAGTTTCCAACCAGTCCAGTGTGAAAATATTTTACTTTATTTAGATATTTGTCGTTTTCCCTCTTTTTGCCGGAAGTGCAACTTCTATGCATATTTGGCAATATATGCAGTTTTCGCTCTCGATATCACAGATCGACTGGTAAGCACCTGCCGTGAATTGACACTTATATAGCTGTGCTGAGCTGAATTCAACCCCACGCTTTGTCTCATCCACAACATATAGTTACCACATTCGCGCAAGAGAATTATTCATAGGGAGGTGGACAACGTCCTTCAATGTTAGGACGAGCTTACATTCAGACAATCCATCTTTGTCTTAGTCTAGCGTACCTGAGTCGTGGATATTTCCGAAAGGTTGCTTACGCATATCAGTCCACTGGATCCTCGTATAAATCTTCTAAGATGAGAGTCTTTGTCACTGAAACCTGAGCGGTCATTCGTTGATTGATTCTGAGATAGTATGGGACTGTTCACTGTGACCAGTAATTTCCCCCGAATCAATTCCAGCTTCTTCAGCAAACACAACCGCAGAAGGACAAGCTTTAAGCTTTGTAGTGAGAAACAAGGCTCTCGCGGATCCCTTTGGTGGTGTAATGTTCATCCTTTGTAATTATTCTCCCCTGAACATACATTCTGTACAAGCTGTAATTATTCTCCCCTGAAACTACATTCTTCTGTTCAGACAACAGAAATGATCGAATGACTCAACCCATCTGCTCTGTTAGAAGCCATCCCCTTTCTCGTGACGGTGTTCACCTTGTTAGCTAAAAGTAAGTAACTAGCAACGAAAGTCTTCATCACTGCTTGAAGCTTGTGCCGCTTTCAGCTTCTCCAGGCCCCATTCATTGTTGTATATCTTGTTAATCCACGCACTTCCAAGATTCATGAGTACTTTTGAACGTAGCACCCACGTACTGTTATCACCTGAATGGGTACGCACGTCCAGTTCTCCTTCGACTGGACCCAAATTGGGAAATAAAATCTTCCTTTCAGCTTCAATTAACTCAAGACCACGGTAAGAGAATCAAACTGTAGATCTATACATGATGGATCCAACTCTACAATGCACCAGTTGGTGCTGGGAGTACTGTAGTGGGCGAGGACGAAATCCCTACTCTAATCACCTAATTATCTACGGATGATTTGTTTTCTTGCAAGAGGGACTGCCCCTCAAATCAACGGCAACTGTGGGATTTGGTCAGCAGTCAACTCTAATTTACACGTCAGATAACAAGCCAATGTGTTGCTCTATATGACACCTAGTCTCTTTCCAATGACTAGTAAGTTCGTATATCCTCAACGCAGATCTCCAGTCCACATTACCACCCTTGGCCATAGCAGCTGGGTCGCAGTCTGTTGAATCTAGCTCGCAATAGTGTAGACTAAGTGTCGTGCATTTGGGGCTCTAACCAGCAAGTTAAAGTACTAAAGCGGACACGGATCAGGCACGAGCCCTGGGAACTATGAACAAGGACACGGATTGAGCACTGTCGCAGCATACCAGTGGCCAGCGGGGAACCCTGTCGTGGTGAACCTGCAGATTATCCGGTCTATGAAGTCGGCAAGTTGCAGTTGTAAGTACGGGATTAATGAGGTGCTGAAGTGGGAAGCGCTCAGAGCTTATCGGAGCTGATGTCAGCCTGCGGCAGCGTTGAGTTTAGTTGTGTTCCGCTATACACATGCGTACTACGGTAGCGTAGAGCCGGACCCGCAGTCTCAAATTCTCGTGAGCACCTCGTCGAGCTGCACCCCACTCCCAGTTCGTCGGTCTTGCCTCCCAGCCATACCCCCACCAAAACCCGTATGTCTCGATGCTTCTTCGGCAAAAGATTTGCCGCCTTCCCAATCAACGCCTACTCCACAACCGGAGGCAAAGTCTCCACACCCGCTGGTCTTAGCACCTGCAGCGTCAAGACTTGGCTCGCCTTCCTTTGAAGTTAGGACGATTTCCGGATTGACATACCACAACATCAAATTCGAATGTGACCTTGGATTTTCTATAACGACAGAACCCCAATCCTTCAACCCTGGTTTTACCTCTTTGCTCCTTCTACGGGCATACAGATTTCCGTAATTTTTACCTCCCAGATCGGCCACGGATCTTAAAGTACTGGTACACAACAGAAGAACAAGCAGGACATCTTCTTCAGGGTATATCTCCATTGCCGACAGCTTCCAGTTGAATAGCGCTGTGGCTTTTCCTTGAGGAGCATCAGGTGTATGACGCACAACGGTCACAAAGCCCTCTTCATCGGCTGCCGTAGCTCCTGGAACCTGGTATATTAACTTTCGCCCGTTGAGCAAGCGCACCTACATCCAAGTGACCAATCCTTAAACATCAATATCCAAGCAAAGGATGAAACCTTCACGCTCGAGATACCGGGATTCCGAGAATGGCGAGGTTGAATAACAATGATCTGCAACTTACTCATGTGAAATTAGTAATAAAAGTGCTAAAGGGAAACATCAGACATGTGCATGTAAAAATGGTAATAAAATTAACAACAAGAATTGTCAGTGCGTGACTCTACTCTATAAAATCTCTCTAGCATGGGAAGGTCTCACCAAACCAGTAACCCGATTACACAGATCCAGCCTACTACATTTTGTACATCCGAAAATGCATGCTTAGACCTCCGATTGATCGCAAAACACTCCCAAATTTACCAGCAGTTGCTGTGCCTCCTTTAGACAAGGCCAGACCGTAACGTAATGCGCAAGTCGGAAGCAAGCAGATGTACTAGGAAGAGCGTCTGGAAGAATAGTTATCCCATGAGCAGTTGCATGGGCATAAGGAATAGTAGCAGCAGGATCAGGAATAGTGAGTACCAATCCATGCGACGAACCATCGAGTGAGAAATTCAGGTTACTTTCCCAATTCAGATCCTCCATGGGCCGCGAGATCGTGAGCATCTCCCCTGACGATAGAGACCATCTCAGCTTGTACTGCCCGAGATCATCAGCTAATGGGGTAGCTGTCCGGACAACTTTCACTGATCAGGACGAGCAGCTATTCAGTACGGCAAGTACAAATTGCAGAAAAAAACGGACAAGCCGCGATTGGATCTGAACCAGAAATACCAGAAGAATGATCCAGCCGACATAACTTAAAACAACAAAATGTATCAGTATACGAAATGGTAAGTAACGAAATAGTGGGACCTGCAGTCAACTCTCAAGACCTAGTGCACACGTTTAGACGGGCCGAACACCAGGTCCATAAGCAAGGTCGCTGAACAAAGGACGCGGGAATGAAGAGAAAATGAAGACGAGAAAAAGATCAAACCAAAAGGCACTAACCTGGTGCTTTTCCGATAAAGCCAGACAGATAACTCCAGCCACCTTCGCAAATATGAATAACTCTTTCGTTCCAGTCCACTCCTACTGGTCGATCTTTGCCTTTCCTCCAGATTCCTTTTGCAGCTCTGCGTAGAACATTGACATAACACTTCAGATTCTCGACTTCCAAGCTTTCCCTTTCTGATCTGTATTACGTTGATATTAAACCGTTAGACCTGTCTCATGCTGAAACTCGGACAAGATCTCCGTGAATACACAAGGACATGATTATCAGTCAAAACTGTCTCAAGCCAGAGGTTTTACCTTACGCGTATAACAAAACACTCTTTGCCTTTATGATCAAGGACAGTCCTTGACAACCAACGGCCCTCCTGAGGCTGGTTTCTTCGCATCCTAAGGTACAAGGTCGAGATCATCTCTCCCTGGTCATCTGTCACACGATCAGGAACGGATTTGAGCAGATACGGAGCAGGAACAGGGGGTGTAATAGATGCTCCGACTCTCAAAGAAGCCCCCTGTGACAAAACGTGCGTCTCCTGAAAGAATGGTATCCTCTTGTCCTTCAGCGGGAACACCCGGTCGACTGAAAGCAACGGCGACCCTTGTAACTCCTGCCAATTCAGTACTGATTCTCCCAGTTTATATGTCGCTGCGAGAGATTTGAAACAACTTTGCATGTGGCATCTAAGCTCAAGAATCATCCCTTTGGTACTCACTTCGCACTGTAAAAGCCACAATTTGTGCCACTGTGGTAGTCCGCTACAAGAGTTCAATGGAGTATCCAGTTTCATGAACTTGTGTGCATCTAATGCTTTCAGGCGAAAGAAAAGGTCACCAGTTTCTTTCAAGTAACTATCACTGATGGCGCTCTTGATCAGTATGCATACCTGATTCATACCACGAAACGTACAAGCTGTAGTATACGAGTGGTACAAGACTGAAGCACTGAAGCATGACCGATTCTTCATAAAGAAAAGCAAGAGCTAAAATCCTACACTGAGAAGAGCTACAAGAGCAAGATTTCACCTCCATGACGTATCTTGGAAGGAGAACTTTGAGACCCTGATTTACGTCTTTCGGCTGATAGCTCCAGGGCAAGGCTACAGGCACTCGCTCAAATCCCCCATCTTCCGACGCAAGAGGCGTGGGGCAAAGCGGATGGGTTCCTCGTGACATCGAACCGGCTTTTTGGTAAGGTTGTCCGAAAGTGTTCTCCCATAGTTGTTCAGTGTCTTCAAATCCCTGGCCAAGTTTCGTGTTTGGCCCTTTCACGAGTGTATCATCGTGGTCCATAACGCATCCGAATAAGGCGTGAGTGTCATTGGCGTATGCAAGGGGTGAGAGCTGCAGGAGCAAAGAAGCGGAGATGCACATGTTAGTGAATGTTAGTATCAGTTGTTCGAAAGTGAAGTGGCGAACTTCCGATGAACATGTTCTATTTTCGTCAACACTCTGAAATGATAGCAATATGTGCATTTGCGACTGTGATCTGCTTCTCGTGCTTATTTTCATCATCCGTTTGAATCAGTTTCTCTCTTAGACTAGATGCAGTCAGTCTGCTTAAGGTGCCTAAATGATGGCACTTCAGGTATGTACAGAGGGATTACTGTATAAGTAGACATGTTGTTCCTCAACTGGTTTGGAGAGCGTATATTAGTAAGAAAAAACCTGCGCTGAATCCAGAACTGCGCGCTGAAGTGGAGTGGACAGCAGATGGTTAGGACTGTTCTGCATAAACCTTTATTTCGGCACTGTGCTTGTACACTCTCAGGTGGTTTCCAGCGTACTTGGTGGTCGACACTGTGTGTTTAAGTTGCTAGCTGGAACCTCAACTCCCTTCACTAAGTGTTTCATCCTACTTGCATGGAAGTGTGAAACACAAAACTCGGCAGGTAGTATCCAAGCTGAGCGGCCATATATACGAGGCACAGTACAGAGACAAAAGTTGCTCTCCGAACGAATTTTGGTTTTTCTTTCAGTTAGTATGTCTCACCGTTAGTATATGTCATCTCACATGAAATTGCTTGAGGGGTTACAAACCTGGTTCACTATTACTACCGTAGTATCTTACGTATGCTGCTTGTCTTCTGGTCCCCATTGAACACCAACGGGCTCCTCTTATGATAAGGCAGACAAATAAAAGAAGAATGAAGCTTTCACTAATAAAATGCGAGGGTGAGTCAAAAGCCTTCATTACCTGATGAGCATGCCACATCAAGTCAATATCATAAGTCGGAACGCAAAGGATTTTCCCCTCCGACTTGCGCAATAAATGCAGAAAACATTTGTAACGCTGCAAAGCCGCCCGCAAAAACTGCTCGTCCCACATGTACGGTTGTGAAACCTGTAAGAACAAGTAGGATGTCACTTCCTCAGTTAATCATTCCAACGAGCGCTAAACTCGGCCATAGTGTGGTACTACTTTCCATGAAAAGCTCATGCTGAAGCTCAGTGACCGGATCGAATTCAATCACCAACTCTTTGCGTTCTCGCACATCCGCTGACCTAATGAGATCTTGAACTCGGAACTTGAACTTTAATCTCGGTGCTTGATTATGACACCATAAATACCACCTGGACTTTAAGTCAGAGAGAGCTTTCACGCAGGTGGACTTAGAGTGTACCGCGTTACCTGAACTTTGGCAGATTATCTGTGCGTAGGGCTGCGGCTGTGTTAGTAGGATAGAAATGTGGGAAGATTATGACAAATTACCTGGAGATAGAAGGAACTTTGCCGGCCAATTGCAGAAACCAGCTCGTCCTCGTCGTCGTCCGCGTCCTCATTGCTGTCGTCGCTCTGCTCGTCAATAGGGTACACTTGACCTGTAGCAAGCTTACGAATTTGGGCCAAGATATCAAACGGTTCTTTCGCGTATCTCTTTGTCCAGACCTTGCGACATCGTTCACGCGCAGATGCCTCATCTTCAGCATCAGTTAAAACTGGAAAGTCTATCACTTCTTGAAAGACTGTAGTGCAATATTTGCGGTAAGCCATCTGCAGCAACGAATAACACTACATCAAAATTTGCTGACGGATCAAACTTGCTGTAATACCTGCTTCCTATCGTCGACTACTGTGAACGGAACATATACGGTAGATAAGGAGAACTTTGTACTTTTTTGGGAGCTCAAATGAGGTAAAATGAATTGAGGTGTGCATCGTACACGTATCCTACGAGGTTAATGTTGAGATACTTTGTAAGTCATCTTCAAAGCCTATCAACTACAAATACATCTAGAATACATACACTGTTTTACATATATGCATGTCATGAGTATGAATGAACTCTTGAACGATAGCTCTGACTGTGCATTTTCTCCAGTTTGGTGATAGCGTACGTACGTATGCGAGCATCAAATACACTGAGAACATCAATCAACTCAACTTTCACCAATTCTTTGAAACTCAAAGACTTAGGTGGAAGTTGACGACCAGAAATACAGTATAAGAAAGAGTCCTTCATGAGAAAAGACTTTACCGGCTGGAGACGATGGCAGTGCCAAACCCATTGTACGTCGAAAGATGGAAGTAGGGCTTTGGAGCCTTTCCAGTCTGCACTCTTCACTTGCTTGAAATTCTCAGCTGCTAAAGGCATCCAGTAATTGTGGTATCTGTCAACAAAACCTGTTGAAGTTAAACCTCAAATCACGGGAGGAGAATTTTATTGCCTCTCGTACCAAATTATGCTTTTGTCTCTGGGCCGTTAAAAGCATTCTTGACCTGCAGGCAATCTGAACACTACGAGTGACTCTGAGATTGAAGTTAGGCATGACATTCAAGAGTTCTTGAGGAAAATTAGGTTTGGGACTGCGTCGTCTGGGAGTGGAAGACTATATATACCTACCAATCAGGCATTAGTCGACAAATTTCGTTAGCCTAAGGAACCAACTGTCTGTGTGATATGTTTGACACAAAAGGATTAGCTGTATATCACTCATCTAGGTACTACTGTCCTGAGCTTGTTCAGTTACTACTGAGAAGGAAGATATAGTGATATATGAGTCAATAATAAGACATGCCTTCTGTACACGACTTTGTATATTAAACTAAAGCAGCTTTATACGTTTTCTGTTTCCGCCTGGGGCCACCTTTGTTAGTTCACTGACCATCGTTGGTTTCGAGGCAGGATAGCGCAAAAGACGCATCGGATTGACCTCGGTCAAGCCATAGGACCCACTAAGACTCACTCGCACCGGCCTACCGACGATGTTGTTCGATGGAAAGAAAGTGGCTGAGATTGTGTGACAGGGCCACCCAAACCTCTCCCGTAAGGCATTCCTGTCACTCTTGTAAAATATTTCATGGATTTTCTCCCCAAAACAAACAGGGTACCTACTGAGGTACCCTATAACATTTTACAGAGTTCTCATAATCTGTCTCTTCCCGTAAGTTCCTTTTTACCACAGTCGCACGAAATTTTCCTATTGGACTCTTGTGCACATTCTGCATGCTCTGGCATTCCGACAAGTTCGAACCTTGATCCCGTTTTCATTTTTCAGGGGTGAGGTTTGAGTGTCTTCTTGCTTTGCGGTGAGTTCGTCTTCAGGCCCGAACGGTAAGAAGGCACAACTTCAAACCCTGAGACACCCGGACGACAGTGATTGCTAATCTCAAACCTTAGTTAGTAAAGAAAGTACACTTCTGTACTGTGGAGATATGTACAACGTCACAACCCACGTCCCTGCTGATTCTTAGAGACAAACACGAGAACTGCCCCGAAAAATCCCCACCTGGTATAGCAACCGTCTCCCACCACTATGTCAGGCCAGCCAAGTTTGCCCAGATAATGAATTTTCTCAGGTCCCAAGTGGACAAAACTCAGATGGGACTTCTGCCTAGTAGTAAATGGTTCAGATCTCCGTTGAACTATGGTGTGCCAGATCTCACACCATATTAGGTTTTGCCTAGCTTTGGGGTTTCCATCATGAACATTTTCTACGGGAAACGAAGAGAACAGCATAAGTTCCCAAATTTCCCTCAGTGTTTCTTGCTCTCCGCGCTTTTCTACCTCGAGGCTCGACATCCGTTGAATTCAGATACGGCAGCGATACTAGAAGAGTCTGGTCATTTAGCGGTAGCCTAGCCGCTTGCATCGCGTACTGAAGAGGACTCTCCACAATCTTGTCCACTCGCAGCTGTCTCTCTGATCACGACCAAGCAATGCCGTACCAACGAAGTGGACAGAATCCGCGTGACCATAATGCGCACAACTTTTCGAAGAGGGGGTAATAAGTGTATTTGCTTGTCGTATGTTAGCCAGCCGCAGGCCGAGATACGATTTGCATATTCACGTCGGATCCAGCTTTGTCCGGGGATGAGCGCTACCTGGAGAGCTTTTCATACTATGCTATATATTGCAGTTCGCGCAAATTGCAAGCTGCGTATCACTCTAGTAATAATCATTGCGCAGCTTCGCGAGGATGATATATCTCTAGAAGCGACGTGTACGAGTTTGCTGTAGGACTTGCAAAAGAACTCGAACACGTTGTCGGCCTGAATGTAAACACCAGATTGTCATAAACCTGTGCTTTACATGTTACTAGCATTCAAACTTTCGAGCCGAATTATGGGCAGAGAGTTAATGGCTTGGACCGAACCGTAAGGTGCAACTGACAACATCTATATTTGGCATTAGAAACTCCTAGCCCCATATGCGTGGTCATGTGCAGGTCGTTTATAATGGAAAAAGGTTATTGGGACCCTTGACACACTTTTTCCAGGAAAAGATACCAACAGAGGAATGGCTGAAAGTACCTGCACCGTTCTCAACTGGCACATGATAAGTCCCGTCATCCCAACAAGAGCTTTGCGGGAAATACCTTGCACACTGGTTTTGCAGAAAGCTGAGAATTGTCAGTATGAGTATCTTATTGTTCCAAAGGACCAAACGAAAGGACACTCATATGCCAATACAACCGTGTCAGTCGCTATAAGTCTGGACAATCTGCAATCTGTGCTCTGAGAACTGGCCGGGGACAAAGTTCTCGCTGAGATGATCGCTGGGGGAATCGAACATGACATTTGGCATTACCCGCAGATCGTGGTACCTACATAGTTCTGGAGGAAACAGCAGGTTCTCTTAGATGATTCAGTGGCAACTTGTGTCTATTCACCACTCGAATTGGATACGGAGAAATGGTAGTCAGTGGTAAATGGGAAAGAAACATACGCCGATCTAGCTACACAAGATCCGTCACTTCGCTCACTAAAAACTACCAGTTCACGTCACCTGGTACATTCTTCGCTTCATGTCAGCTGGTAACATGTTAGCAGAAAGCAAAGCGGAGTGGTATGACGCTTCAGATGCTATCCGGAGCGTGGATTGGAGTGCGTTCATTTTGGCTGATATGCAAGACAAATACCGCTTTAGGGTACATGTTCCCAGGAAAATCCCCATGCATAACCTTTTCTTCTTGAACATCTGGTTACCCAATGTCCAGCGCATCAGCGAAGCCTTCTGTCCAAAATTTCAGAGGGGGGTCTCACTGGCCGCACGCTTGCAATCCTGCTCACGATTCTTCCTCTTTTGCTAAGAAGCACTTTCGGCCGTTCACCAAGTCGTGCTTTCTAGTTATGCGATGACCATCAATGGACACATCGCAGGCCGGACGGTACTGCTTTTAGGCGTCTTCACGCGGGTGAAGGTGCCCGACACTGTGCGTGATGAGTTCCCTTTGTTGTTGTTGTTATACCTACAGGCTGACTCTTTGAACCGGCAGATTGCATGATCAGTATCGTGATTCGTGACCTCATGCCCAAAGACCAGGACAATCGTCACAGCTCCACGTTGCCAACCAAACGGGTTGACATTCTCCTAACCAAGATTGCCGTCTTGCTGCGAAGGTCGCGGGAAGTGGGTCCGGACTCCCGCGTTGATCAACCGACCCTTCTGAAACAGATAAGTTATTCACTTACGTGAGAAGAATTACATCCACGATGTAGTTGGAAACTGATAGCACGTGACACGCTGGAGGTGCGCGAATTTTAATGTGCGATTCGAAATATAATTCATAGGTGGGGCTCACTCAGCTCCAATGACAACGAGTCAAACAGCCCTTCACACCATTCAGCTCACAAGCTGACGTGATGATCTCATGGACGGTATTCCCCACAGGATAGTCCCTAATCAAGGGAACTCTACCAATCGCGAGGGATGTTGACGGTTCAGATGATTCAGTATGCGCCGGGCATGATGGAGCTTGTTACACATGGCCGGACTGCACACATAAGGTAAAGAAAGTGAGGAAAAGTGAGCAATAGATCTGCGCCATTTGCCTCGTCCTTTGGCCGGTGATTGAGATTGTTCACCAATCTGCAATTTCACTTGACCTTCAAGTATGTTGCGTGAACTAGCGTCAATCAGAGCCGACCATATGCGGCTACCCTATATTTCTTCGTCTCATGACTTGTCTCGGTTGAATCCTTCCGAGCATGAAACGACAACCACGATCAGTCGGTACTCTTCTTAGGACGAGTTCACCATTACCTCATCTGTAAACTCCAAAGAGGACTTACTCACCAGGAGGTCTTACAGACACCCGTGAATCCGGTATGGTTCAATGCTCAGAACCATACAAATATTCCAGGTCTATGACGGGACACTGTGTCGAACAGCACTAAGTGTTGTTCTTGGAAGGACAAGTCTGCCAGTTACGAATCCTGCATTTGGTTCGTTCCGAAATACGAGCCGAACCAGTTGCAGACGGAATCAATTTAAGTCACTGAATTCCTTGCAAGGCCCAATCTTTTTAAAGAGTAAGCTGCGTCGGAGTCGGCGGAGCGACGACTTACGCGGGGTGCCTGGCGGCAATATGGCGACTTCACGAAAACACTCGATCCTAGAGAAGCGGTTTACTTTCAAATTTGTCGTTAGATCATACTTTACACCTATCAGGCGAGTACAACAAATGCAGTGCATGGAAAAGGGGATTCCCTTGCAGACAAGATATCATAGCAGAACCTTTCAGTTGTTGACTGACACTCCCGTGGGACTTTGCAACGCAAAGAGTTCGAGATATTCTACGCCTGCTAAGCCTCCCTTGAACAAAGAAAGATGCTAAATGCTAAGTGCTGCCGAAGGGAGGACGTTCGCACAGAACATTTCCATAAAGCATAGAAATTCAGAATCAATCAAATCCACTGTAAAATAAAACGAACTAGTTATAGACTGATCCCAGATGAAGACACTCCATGATCACTGGAAATGCAATTGCAAGTCTACTACTGTAATGAAGGATTATAGCTCGAGCTCGTGGAGAACAACCCGTAATGAGCGGAAGAACTCACCTTTTGATGGCAAGAAGCACTGCAGGGCCCCGGTGTAGACCTGGAACGCATTGCACCGCACGTAGAAAGCTTAGCTGTCGTCTGGCAGCTCCAATAAGATCTAAACTTAAGTTGATCTCCTGAGCAGCTAGCAGTTCGGACTCATATTCGTGTAGTTCTTTCGAACGATGAGCCAACATCTCGGCCATTGATCAAAATCCGATTGACATAACAAACTCAGAGGATCGCGGAGTTCAACACAAGCTTTCACCTCCACCCGGCCAAAACCGTTGTATCTCTCACCACTTGACTGAAGTGTTTACAGAATTCAAGCACGGAATGCAATGTAGATCCAGTCCGTAATGCGGCTGAGGTAACCACTAAATTGCTTGATGCAGCCAGAATTTATGGACCTTCATCCGGTTGAATCCCTGTATAAAATTGTGTTGTCATCCACTTTCGATCATGAAACATAGAGAAGTATGACCTATTCTTAAGTAACCATCCCACGGCCACTCAGCGAGATGAGCACCTGTTGTAAGAAAAGATTCGAACGGGCTCTCGTAGCTACTAGCTAGTTCTACTAGGTGGACGTGAATGTCTGCAACACATAGTTCCGGAATTCATAACTTGTCTGGGACACATATATATATACATGCGATTTTCTAACGGCATCGACAATCGCAAGTGCTTCTTCCAGTCCTCTCTTGAGCTTGTTTCGCTTATTCTTCCTTTTGCACGCTAGATACTACAACGGGATAAACGCCGTTGAACCAGTCGCTTCTGAAATTGCCCCCCGGGAGTTCGACAGGAAAGTGGATCTGCTTGCACTCACCGCAGCCCAGCCCAGCCAAACCGAATCCTACTAGCGTACCGTTCCAGAATCTTATGCAATCTGGGACAGGTAGCTGAGCCCGACCAGTTAAACGAAGGATCTCCCGGCTCAGCGCTCCTAAATTCTTCCGGTGGATAAATTACGCTCCATCACTCCTCTCATGTCGATCTCACTTCGGCTTACTCTTCCAACCAGAGAAGAAGGAAGAAACTTGATCGCATTTGGAAACGTATTGTAACAATCCACTTCGCATGGTCGAGGAGAGCTAATTCAGATGTCCTCGCACATGCTCTCTACCTCGACCTCTCACGCTGTGTGTGTGTGCGCTCTTTGTGTTCCTTCCTACGTCTCCCTCGCGCTCTCTCTGGAACACAGTCAGATGACTGACTAACCCTGACTACAGTACACCACACCCTGTATCTTGCGCCAGGATGTCATGCATCACGGGTGATGGCCAGTAACAGTCGCCACGACCCGCGGTGTCGGTGCAGAACGAGAACAGCGTAAATAATATTAAATAAATAAAACCGGATAAATAGGAACACGCTACCGCCGTGGCATACAAGGCAAGAGAGGGGAGAAGGGAAGCCCAAGGTAAAGGTACGCAGGGAGAATTTCCAGAGCTCACCAACATTTATAAAGTACGTCGTTACTTTCCCTTCGGACCAAGGTACGTACCGTCATGCCTGCCGCTGTCACAACTACCGTCCGACTTTAGAAGATCTGGCCCATTGATGCACGTTCCATAACAGGTAGTCACTCAACAGTGCAGATGCTTCCGCATACAATAATGAATTTACGGCAAACCTTCACATAACGTCGTTACCTTCGTTCAACCAAAGTGGATCACCACTATAGTCGAGTCCGCATCCGAGTTTAGCGAGATATGCTCAGATATGCTCAGATACTGCACGTTTCCTCACATGTGGTGGCTCGATACTACCTTCGGACATTTTAGGTTCTAGGTTAGAGTTTCTCCCGGTTATTGTTCATTCTTGCACAGTCGTTGAGTATGTGGATACCGGTGAGATTCCGTGAGAAGTAACATATGTCACATCATGCGTTACTTGTGGGCCAGATGGTCATCTTCGTCATCTTTCCGCGCTGGAGTTGTGTTGCGAGACACTACTTCGATCGTAAAGACTGTCCTGCTTATCAGTAGAGCATTTTATTTCTTTATTGTTGTTAGTACTTATCGCAAGTGAGTGAATACAATGTCATGCACTGAAAAAGATAAAATACAGGAAAGAAGATGCATGGGTGAAGCACAAAAAGGAGAAAGCGATTCACTTTTTCCTTTAAATTCCGTGTCTTTGAAAAGAAACAGTAAGAATAGGGACTAAGTATTAGTGATAACTGCGATATAAAACTAGTGGAGAAATGAAATCAACAAAGTCACAAGAAACGATAAAGCTTATGATGGAGTATCTCCCGCGGAGGTGGTCCGAAGTCACTAGATAGGTCTTGTCGAGAAGATTAAAATTGATATTTTGATCATCGAGAATAAAGTAAAGACGAGAGAGTTACAAACAGTTTAAATATTTAAAACTTTAGACATCGTGATGTTCATGAAACATCCGACCAGTTGATGTGGCACCGTGATGCTGATGTAGAATAGAAACTGACTGCAAATTGCAGAATGTTGACTGGACAAAATGATGACTAGACAATAATAATGACATGTATGGCACGTTAACATGCTAAGGATTGCTGAGGTGGCATTATGATTGAGATGGCACCGAAGATCAGAAGCTGAGATGGTTGAGTCTCACGCCTCTAAGCGAAAGGTCTGGGGTTCAAACCCTCCTGCTCTCGGTTGGACGTGCAAAAAGTCGTTGTCGTGTGAATCTGATCCGCATACATTGTGACTACCCACAAAGGACAATCTGATGCCCATTGAAGAGATAAAGCGGACATGGTAAAAACTTTATCTTTTATCTTTTACATCATGCGTGACATTTGGCAGTCTAACATACGCACCACTTGGAAATTCTATCTGTGAGACATTTGGCATGCATAGATGATAAAACGTGGACTTTAATCCACCCAAATAGTACAAAAGTTGAAGCTTTTAAGATTTTAGTCTATACCTTTTGGATTATGGGTCAATAGATATCATTTCTTTTGTCTGGAAAATAAGGACTTAACAAGGTTTTGGAATGAGATTTTGGTTAAACTTGCATGAAACTTGTAATCTGCACGAGGAGATTATTGAAGAGAAGGTGGTCAAAAATTCGTAACGACCGTACTAGACAAGACATCAAGAACAGCTGATTTGGATGGACATGGAAGAAGCTACATAGACTTGAAGTTGGAAGGGAAGTTTACGCAAGAGTGCAAGCAAAAACTTGCACTCTTGCGTTGTTGTTCATGAGCTCGACACTACTCACGTTCTATATCTAGGTACTCAACACAAATACATCTTTCACGGACAACAATGCGACATCGTAGCTCAATTTTTTTTGGTGTAAGAGAGTTGATTTTTGAAGACGGACCAATCTGCAAACTTTATGTCGTAATTCCATTGATGATCTTTTGTGTTGCAACCCTGATCAGCATATCAAGATGATAAGCTCATGTGCAACTTCACAAGAAATGTAGTTGTAGCGATTTTGGTGACTTCTAACAGACAATCAGAGCAGATATAAAATTGCTTGTGTTAACAAAAAGTCCAAAACTTGTCTTATTTCTTGACATCCAGGTTTGAGCACAGTGCATGTTGTTCTCTAGGACAGAAGAGATGACGTCGACGCGTCATGTCATGATAAGTAATCAGAATTCACGCATTGCATTAAAGATTCCTATGTGACTCATGAATTAAGCATGAAGAATTCACGAGTTAATATACGCGAGTTGTTCAATTTGGGTGCTATTTGATACGTGTTGTGTAATGACTGATTTTCTTATCACGAGGTCTCATGAATCGATCAATCGATGACAAGTACTAAATGCAACTTTGTGACATCAGTTGTGACAAGATCAAAGAAGAGTGTGTATTAATTGAGTCGTTAGATTATGAAATAGAATTGCTCATTTTTATTATGAATTGCTCATTTTTATTTTGATTGTAGTTGTCACACTCATGTTATTGTTGTTGAATCCATGTATAGTTTCTATGCTACGCAAGCCGCACATCTTCGGTAATTCTGGATTCGTTGTTGAAAGTAGTTTCTAATGCCAACAAGACCAAAATATCTCTCTGATTGCATCAAAACCCACTAGCAATGCATGTCTTATGTAGTGCACAAATTTGGATACATCAGGATCTACTAGACAAGTATCACAAGTTGAAGATGACACTCAATACCACCTCTTCTTATGCTGATGTTTTTCAATTTCTGTTTGAAGCGGCTGAATTTGTTATGATCCGTGCTTGTTGCACAAGATGCGACAGTTGAATAAGTTGAAGTTCACAACGACTCGTCGCCTGAAGAGCTAGAAGTAGATGCATGTATTCTTGCAGAGTTAGATATGAATGAGGAGGAGCAAATCAGCCACGAGCGGATACAAGATCCGTAACGAGCATCTAAATTTTTCAACATATATTGAAAAATTGGTGAACTTTATTAGGTCTATTTCTTAACTACTTATTCACATGGAAAGGATAATGGGTTGATTCTTATTTTATTCAAAACAATCCATTAGTTTGCTTTAAATTTTCTAAATCTTTCTTTAAAATAAAAATGATTTTTTGTTTGTTATTTAATCTCAAGATATTTAGTTTTATAATTAAGCAATAATTGCAGAAACATTTCATGAGATTATAAAATTATTTTTTATTTTTAAATAATAATATTGTTATGAAAATTACATACAATTAAAAATTTAACATCATATTTGTACTTAAAATAATTTATTAAGTTAATATTTTAAGAATAAAATTTATAATTAAATACTTTCAGAATTATTGTATCTCGGATTGTTTCTATTGTCGAAATGATCCAGGTTCTCTATATCTCGTATTGGATCGAGATCTGTTGCAAGCAGTAGTAGTTAGGGTGAGTTGTAGGAACAAGATCATGTCAATGTTAAGTAGGACTCTAGAAAGTAATACTTATACTAAACACTAGATTCGAAAATGTACGGAGAGTTTGCTGGATGAGTCATATGGCCCGTATGATCTTAAGATACCAGATATCAAAGTAGCATGTATATTCTTGAATAGTTAAATTGATTATGTCCCAAATAGACCTGAGTCTAGAGTTATCAGTTTTTAAGAAGAATAGCATGATTTTTGAGTGCTGAGACCAGATAAATTATCCAATTAAAGTCTCTTTAGATTGTGCTCTCAGGTGATTGTATATATCAAATCGTAAACCGAGGATCCGCAAGAAGTTAATTATGACAGTTTTTAACAATCTCTTGGCACAACAGTTGCAACACATGCTGCCTTTTAGGAGGATTTAGTCCTTGAGGATCATTCATTAGTCAATCGCAAGTGTACAGTGGATTTACATATTTCTTTTTGTAAGAATTTTGAGAAATATTTACCTCTTGCATTTACACATATGAACATTAAATAACTTGAATGTGTGAATTATAAATATTTACAATTCGATTGATGTCATGTAAAAGAGGTTAAGACATCGAGTACAAACTAATGCAATGAATACAACCTTAGAACAAAATCTTCCACTTGACATCCATAGAGGATGGGGAAGACCTTTGCATAGAAGTAAGATTAACAAGAAAACTGACCACTAGAAGTTTATGTGAAGGAAACCTGGACCAAATACTCCTAATGGAAGGAGTCCCCGTTGTTGCAAATCCAAGTTAGTTTCAATTCAGTATCACAAGGTTCAACTGGTTCAAAACTCAGCGCACAAGAATGAACAACTCATGATGAAGTTTACGATCATTAAGCATGTAGATCTTTAACTATACCGAGTAAATATCATTCCCCACGCTGTACAAGGAAGCGAGAGGAATATCCCGTCTCTTGCAGTGTAAATTTAAATTATTTATGGCTATTTTCATGAATTAATACAAGTCTAAACTTTAAACTAAAAAAAGCAGGGAAAAATTATTTATGGCTACTTTCATGAATTAATACAAGTGTAAACTTAAACTAAAAAAAGCAGGGAAAAATTATTTATGGCTACTTTCATGAATTAATACAAGTCTAAACTTAAACTAAAAAAAGTAAGGAAAAATATACAGTATGTGTGGGTGAATACTACAGTGTAGATTTAAATTATCCACGGCTGGTTTCGTGAATACATGTCAAAGACAAATTTGGTTTTAAATTTAAATATCTAAATTTAAACTACTCTTATCTGAACGAAACAAATGAACCTCGGAAACAAAAAATCTCATAAACGCAATGAGTTTAACTGTAATAATCAATAAGACTTTACTTATAATTAAAGTCTTATTGACCAATGAAGATAATATATCGAGACATGAATTTAAAACTGACTCTTCCTAAAGGAAAGAGTAGCTCATAAATTATGTCTCATGTACACTTTTAAGTGTACATGAGGTGAATATACAGTCTGAAAATCTAAAAATAATGAGTGGCACAATGCCACCGCTGTAATTAGTGTACTCTTTACAAGTTGTGAAATATTACTTTGATCGTGAAGGGGAAACGCAGCGCAATGAATACCAAACGGATCGGAAGACCCCATCAACCCGAAGAAGAGAAAGAAGGACCAGAAGGGCCAAAGCAACCAACAACCCCAAGGGAAAGACAAGATCTCTAAGATCGTGGCTAAAACAGGGCGTTCCCGTCAAAGTAATAACGAGAATAACGTTGAATCTCTTGCAAGTTCAGAGCATGCACAAACGCCTAACCGAAGAGCTTCGAGCTACCATGGGAAGGGACAACTTACTGAAAGAGACAGATTACGATAATGAGCACCTCCGAAGGGGCCCATTTTGTGCTACAAGGAAAATCCGTATTTTACAAGAGTGACATGCTGTAGAGGTCCATCCATTTTCGGGAAAACTAATTATCAAAGTTATAAGACTAGTTATTTACAAGTTTTCGTGACAAATGAACAAAATGTGAATATAAGTACTCTACAGACAAAACTTCAAAGATTGTCATATTATCCTGAAGTTGATGCATACATGCTTAGTAATCCCCTCGATATTTCTTTCTACATAAAATGAATAATTTTTCTCCTTGAAAACAGAAACGAATCACTCGATAATAGATATCGTCAAGTTCAGGAAACGGGTATACAGTCATTTCGCGTGGCGTTGAGTCACATATCCCAGTAAGAAATTCCGGCAGTACAAACAGTAAACTTTCCATGTGAGGTTTGTCGTTCACCAGCATGAAGCATATAAATTCTGGCTTACTCCTGGATGTTAGGGAATTCTCGCAAATCGCCAAGGGGTACCTCCTGAGATGCCGTTCCTCCCCCATGGCATTCACTAAACACTTTCCTGACCCTAACAAGGAAGCCACGTGAACAAATATTCTAACTTTGAAGCGCCCTTATGATGAATGTTCCCTTACTGATCCGAACTGCTGCGGTAATCCGGTATCCGACACTCAATTGCTCATCATTCATCTCTGGTCCTGAAGGCAGACCGCTACGTTTACATGTTCATAACTATGAGAGTATCCTCAGGTCCCAACTTCTTCCTCCGAAAAGGGTCCACGTTCCGTGTTAAGTCCATTACTGGAAAACTGAATTGCCAATCATGTACCAAAGTATAAGCAAGGAATTCGGATAAGTTGGTCTGTATTCGCTGTCATCACAAACTTTACACTACTACAAGTGAGTGCACAACCTTTCACACGAACCAGATCACGAATTACCTGGAAGTGGCATAAGTACAACGGCTGGCACCGAAACAAATCTAAACTTTACAAGGTCACTCCATCGTAATGCCACACGCCTATAACAATGTACTACTTCACTTAGACAGAAGGGTAGGGTTAACAAAGATGATTTTCTGTTCCCAGTTGCAACATTTTCCCCTCTCCTTATACATGGCCCTGGCTCCGACTTGCTTCTTAGTTTCAGAATAATAAGCTTCAGCAGTGAACAACGTCATTCATGCAGTATGTTGATAGAAGGAACCAACCAACCAATAGACCGGAGAAAGCAGCCCAACCTATCAAGAAGGACCACCCAGCAATCATAAGACCAACAGCCATAACAAGAAAGAAAGGTCCGACCGATCTTAAAATCCCGGCGGTATTAACCCATCGACCTTCCAGTACCACCAAAGCTGCAACATCTATAACGTTCCATCGGGTGGAACCTTGATAAGCAAGTCGATTCATGCAGCTCGCCGTGAAAGAATGACAGTTGCATGTGAACAGATTGTAAGATTTATGCTGATATTTATGCATGCCCATGCGCAACGCGTCATCCCATGAAATGCTAGTTCCCAGCTCTGAATGAGCAAAACCATCCCCACAAGTATGTCCAGCCAGATGAGGCGGGAAACAGCACTGCAACAAAACACGACAATATCAGCTTCTAATTTTCCAGTTTAGTAATCTTCCAATAACCGTTGCTTCTATGAGATATAATCTAAGTGGTAATCCGCACAATCAGAAACCGATAGTGAACGAATCAGTGAAACATACTTTTCCAGTCACTCGTTTACTTCTGTCAGAGGTAGTATGGCGATCCGCGATGTCTATCTTACAAGGTGTCTTGTCTCATATTTAGTTGTCTGACGGATCATACGATGAAAGGAGATCGGAGGAAAGGCAGCAAATTTTTGGAAAACACATACCTTCTCGGTATCGAGGCGGACATATCTTGCGGTCGACCCGAAGGCAAAATTGTCCACATTGACAAAGAACGGTCCCGCGAAGTCAAGAATAACACCATCTTCTCTGCATATTCCTACATGGCCGACAAAAGGTGCAAGCCAAGCAACGACTGGCAGCGGGGTCCAGACCACACAGCAGGGAAACCGAGATCTGGCCGCATCAACCGGAGGTATAGCTGGGGAGGCTTTGAGTTCTTTCAGCTCACTCTCTTCAGACAGACCTTCGGTGTCAGATATAGCAAGAGGCATCACTTCCTTGGACAAAGTTAGTCGCTCCAAACTTGATGAGGGTCCAACCTCGGATAACTCCTTCGCCCTTGCAGTGTCCTGCATCAAGGATCGACTCGCACAAACAACCCGGCGTCAACTGCGCGTCCTAGAATCCTCCGGCACCAACTACTGACCAATGCAGTCCAGACTTCAACACACCCGGAATCACGATGCTAAAAATCGGAGAGGGAAATCAAGTCCCTGCACAGAATTACTACCTTAAAAGTTGCAACCCAATCAGTCAACTCCAAGTCTTCGTTTCTAGTGTGTCGTGGGGTTCATTAGGCTTTTTGGTCATTTCCGACCGAAATGGGTACAGGGAACTCGAGGAAGATGATGAGTGAAACCTACAACAGTGGGGCCAGTGGAAACCACTTCCGGAAGCTCGATTGGAGTATTATCTGGAGAAATATTACTTATGACAATCACATCAGGCCCTCAAAACTCAAAGCACTATTGACCTTGTGCATGATGTTGTGCAACTTCCGACAACTGAACGAAGAATATACGAATCTCTTATTCTACGGATCAACGTGGACGCCTTTGGACATGATACAGCATTGATATACTTTCGGAGACATGTTAACGGCATGAATTTATTACAGGGAACGAGAAAAATAAAATAACTCCTACGCGGAGAGATTAGCAGCATTCACAGTCAATAGATTCCTGAACTGAAATGCTTGCAGATACGGCCAAGGCTTCAGACTTTACCCTCCTAATCTGTGCCGCCTCACATATTCGACTATACCGAGTTTGCTAAATCAGTTAAACGTAACCGTAACTTGTCCTAAACTGTAGACGTCTAGCTTGATGGTCACGTCAACAGTTTAATGTATGCACAGGAGTCAATTCAAACAGAGTTCCAACTTCAACTCAAATAGACTTATTTTGAAGCCGCTAAGCTTTCACCAGATCCAGATCCAGATCAAACGTACGGGAACAACCACTTGCAAGATCAGTACTTCGTGAACGACGTAGACACTATATCCCCTACTCAAGGCCTTTCTCTTCTTACGTGCCTCGCGCTCATGCCGAATGTAGCGACCGACTGATCCCCAAACCAAGCAGTTTTTGGCACAGCTTCACAGCTTCACAATTCACGATACCGCAGCTGTATCAATTATACAATGGCTATACAGTGTCAATTATACCAACTGTGGCTCATAACGCAAACGTGCTCAAAACACCTAAAAGAGATACTGTCCCGATCAGGAAAGAAAAAGACTGATGAAACAGGACCATCTCACACCCGTATGTAGGTGCAGATAAGTGAGTAACTGATGACAAAATCCACGGTCACATGCCTTATCTCGGTGCAAGATCGATCTCCATTTCTCCACGGCGGAGACTGACTTGGACGCTAAGAGAGATTTGATTCCCACACGGACTCGCAGATAGAGTTCTACACAGAGACTTCAACGGGTGCCGTGAACTTTTAGTCCAGGGTACACGGACAAGGGTATGATGCAAGTGCGCCAGTGCTGCTCCGCGGACAGGGCAAGGGTTTAGACTAAAACTCCAATTGAGTTCTAACTTGGAAATTAAACGTGACTGACAACTGATGATCAACTGAAGTTAGGGTTTCCTGCGTGAACATAGAACCAGTAATACGGCAATACGGTGTGCTTGAAAAGCAAATTGACGTTGAGACACTGGTTTTAAGACAGAAGGGGAGCGACTCCGTTGTTGAGGCGTTGATTTTGTACTTCACGCCACAACCACAAATTATTGACGGGAACCACTTAGGGATCCCAGAGTAAAGCTCAGAAGACGTGGAACACTGAAAGCAAAAGCAACTCAATTGCCCAAACAGGAACATCAGTGGCGAAAAAACAAGGACGTTCTTACCATGCGGGTGTCGCGAGTTAAATGTTCAGATACTGGTCCACAGAATGGAGTGTCCCCGAGATAGCCAAGTCATTTCTAAGCTCCACCGTCACCTCCTTTCCCACCAGCTCTTGGAAGTAGGAGAAAAACAACTGCCAAAACCATAAATATGAATCGACCGAAGCAATCAATTATTTTCCACCACCGATCTAAAACCCTGCCACTGTTGAATCACTCGACAACGGACAAAAACAACAGCGCAAAAGCTCACGGACTGAAGTCTTCATCCTGACTCCTGACTTGGTCGGACCGCCGAGAAAAAGACAAATCCATCCGGTGCAGCTCTTCTCTTCATAGTTCCAAGTTCCCGGGAGGTTCGGACTCTCGGCTCTCCACGATCCATCTCAGTTATACCATCGACTGGAGTGGACCTGACTCACCATCACCGTTCGCCACAAATTCTGTCCTATGGAAAACGGACGGAAGGATTCCCATGGTGTTCGTTTTACGTTTCCCGCACATGTCTGTTATAGAGTCTGGTAAGGTACCCAACTTTCTATGATTAACTTTTCTGCATACCGTATTGCTATTCAAATTCTCTATACTCAGTTAGCGAAAACTAAGGAGGTAACCGTCTCAGCATTTTAGAGACTAGTTAACTTTAAGATGAGTGTTAACTTTACCGTTAGAGATTTTATGCACATATCGTCTTGTTGCGTAAACAGAAGCTCTTGTTCAGTAGATCACTAAATTCACAAAGTTAACATGAAAATCACAGTCGCACATTAGAGTTCATACACTATTTATCTTTATTTCATTTTGATCCGGATCGGATCCAGACCGTCTCTTTAACTCTCAAGCTCAGAATTCCTTAAGTCTCGATCGAGACAAATTAGACGGTCTCAAAACATGAACAAGTCACAACATGACTTGCAGAGGACTTCTCATAAAGTCGAAGGTCCTAAATGATATCTCCAGCACACTTAGCGATACAACCGCCCGTGATGTCCGTCTAGGTCCAGGTTCTCGAACGATGATCAAACCCGCCGTCTCATTTCTTAGTCTTATCCCAACCCTTAGGTTGTTTCCAAGTGCAGACGTCCACGTCCGGATCGAAACGCGTCTTGGTATTGATCCAGCCATCACCTCATGTCCCTAGAGTCCGTCCATTGAACTTTAAGATCAGGTGACTTTTCATGACCCATCCAGACATCGAGTCCCTCTCATATATACTTCTGGGGATCCCCGTCCTCCTCTTTGATCTTTGAAAATTATATTACAATCTGATCATAAGTTTCATCATAATTCTCAACTCCTATGTCATTTCGAAAAGTTCTTGGTATCACTAGAATGCACTCTCCGAGATCTTTCCAATAATATTTTACTCGCCTCGAGATCTTACATGGAGCTCCATCCACGATCTAAAATGTCTATGGAGCTCCAACACTTATCATTTTTCCCAAAAACTGTGGTCTAGCGTCAGACTAGTTCGGACTAGCGTCTAGACTCACGTCCCGATCTGCTTGGACCCACGTCTCAGACTAAAGTTTTCAGATTTGCTTCTTTAGGTCAGCTTTCATTGGGTGTCGTCTTGGGATAGACCCTTACATCCTAACCTAATGTTTCCACCTTGGTTCAAAGAACCACTTGGAGTTCATTTGTCCTCGACCTCTCGACCAAACCATTAAGTCCTACTCTCAACATCCACAACCTAGAGCAAGTCCACTAAGGTTCTGTCGTTCACATCTACGTCCGATCTTGAAACTGAGTGTCGCGAAAGAAATAAATTTCATCACCGTAAAATAATTTGCTTGGATATTCAGCAGTGGATTGAAATTGTGCCGCAATGATAATAGAGTCATTCAAACCTTTTTCCATAACCGAATTTACAAGGCTTAGATGGGGAGACGTAAGTGTGAACTGTTGACATTGTCAGGGATCGTAGAACGAGAGCATTAATTCGATTCGGTTTTTTAGAAATGATGATGTTTACGGACATACAGTATTTACGTCAAGTGAAATCCAAAACCTCTAAAAACTTTTACGAGAGTTACGTCAGTTTCGTACAAGTCAGGTTTAGTGACCCTAATATGGTTTTATGAGTCATGCTCATGCAAGGTGAGGTCTGGCAGACGGCTGGTATTTTCGTGACTCTGCAGGAGTGCACTCTCACGATTTCGCATGCTGGTAAGGTTTAGTACAAAAATGGTGCGTCTCAACTATGGAGACTGCAGTTTAGTGTGATGACAAGAGATTAACATGCCGGAAAACCACCTGCACTCACTTGCGTTCTCAGCGTAGGTAAGCAATAGATTATCTAAATAATCACAAATTATTCATGTTGAAAATGTGGATGCGATTATGGCCTAAGTCTGATAATTCTTGGTTCCGCCAATGGTTTATGATAGGTTCACTTGTTTTGCGTTTGTATTTTTATTCCTATGCAAACAAAAAAGATATTTTTTTCCCAGAAATTTGCTTAATAAAACCCGAGTAAGTTTATTGCACTTGATCACATCTCACTTAACTATGTATTACTGATCACATCCCTAATTGGCTATCGATAATAAAGTAAGATACTTTTTCATGTCATCCATTATTTCACTACCTTTGACCGTGACTAAATATCTCTTCCCTTCAAGTCGTTTCAACAATACATGTTAAATGATACATCCTGAAAGAACTGATGTGTGTAATCTAACATATCAATGATATTGAAAAGTGATTGGTTTTACAGTCAACAGTCTGTTGCAGGTGTGATCAGTATATATAGTTAAGAAGGGTATGATCAAGTCAAGGGTGTGATCAACAATACCTAGTTAAGAAAGAGATGATCAAGCGAAACAACCTTACTAGGGGTGTGATCAAACAAATGATCATACAAACTTTTGTATTTTTTCTATTGCATTCATCAAATATAAAAGATTATTCTTATACCCGTTACTACTCGAAGAGAAACATTTCTTCTGGTATTTCACGATTATAATTCCATTTATACTCCACTTAATCATGATTTTGCAATATTGCCTCAGATGTAGGTCGAAGTCAGCGATTGTAAAAACATTTAATTCTAATGAATTTGAATAAGAATACGTACCGAGATGACAACGAATTTCCAGTAAGGAATTGGTTTATTTGTGTGCCCGTTGCATATTTGAGTATATTTTTGTACACGTATCCTTTCGTTTGAGCATGAGTTCTCAACCAACATGACTGATAGCTTGAAACCATGGAAGGATCCTCTTCGTGACCTCAATCGGTTCAACTCAACATCTTAAACTTCCTGTGAACATTTTCTTGATAGCTCATGATCATTTGGGTTTTAAAGAATAGTGTATTTGGTGATTAATTATTAATGCATTCATACATGTAGAATTTCAATGCACATATTTTGACTATGATGAAGAATATGATTCTTCATCGAAATGAAATAATCCTTAGATATATCTTTATTTGAATTATTAATCAAGATAAATCTTTACACTTAGAGTTTCCAATTCAGTTGTTACATAAAACAAAACAAAATTTATCCATGGCAATAGCATAGGACTCAACAAAGTTCGAAAAGAAAAATAAACAAAAACGAATTATTTCCAAAGAAATGCTTGAGTAGGATAAGCGATCATGTTTTGCTTCAAAAGTTCTAAATGTCGTGACGTAGTCTAATAATTATTAACTTTTAAGACAAGATAATATATCCAAAATGTATCGCTTGCACGTAGTCTATCGTAGTCTATTTTACTTACTCCGAAGCATGCAGCCTTCAGAGTTTTCTTTGCCGAGCAGAACGCACCAAAAAGTAAAAAGTGAAGCCATAGATAGGAGTCCCACTTTAATAACATTACGGGTTTCAAAGGATGACATGTTCTTGGGTTTAGTTCCGAACCTAAAGCTATAAACTCATGTTCTTTCTTTTTTTTCCTCGAATTCAGCTTATGTTACTTAGTTTCAATCAAAACTTATAGCACTCCTGCGTGCATATGCATACCCTTGATATATTACCTGACTCTTTTGCTTGGAAGAATTAGGTAATAAATGAATATTGGTACTAAGGGGTCTTAATTGTACTTTTAGAAGTGTGTGTGCACTTTCCAGAATATGGAACTTTATCTCCACAACAGTTTACTAGCAGTCTATTAGAACTGATAACAGATCAGCCTGTTAAAACTAATCATAAGGAGAACTTAACAGAAATATTATGAGATGAAATGTGCACAGTTTTACATATATTTCAGAACTGGTGCAAATAGAAAGGACCTGGACTCATGCTACTCTACAAAGAATGTGGGTTAATATACTACTGATACATAACTGCTGTCACCTCAAAGTGACTTACCTAACTGCTGTCACAGTGCTTCTCACGTCAAAATCACGTCATAAGTCACCTTTTCATTTTTTCTTTTTGTCTTTTTATCTTCTTTAGAGTTTAGATGTGACCCTCTAATGATATTTAACACCCTCCTTCATTAGAACATCACTTCCTTCATACCTAGTAAATCTCTAGTGATGGTTCTATACAGAATACAGTAGCAAAGTCTTCAAAGGAAGCTGAATACATTGCTCTTAGTGATGGTTCTATAACCTTGATATGAGTAAAGAATTTACTGTTGGAGATGAGAGAAAAGATATCTGGACCCACAGTATTACATGTGGATAATCAGAGTGCAATGTTCTTGACTAACAATAGGGTTATCAGAGAAAGAACAAAAGGTTTGGAGATAAGATTACATCATATGAGAGAGAAAATTGAAGCTAACATAGTCAAGCTGGAATATTGTCCATAAGAAGACCAGCTAGCTGAAATTTTTACCAAAGCCTTACCAAAGCTAAGGTTTGAAGAATATCCATACAGAAAATAACTTGATAAACTCAAATATCTCATCCACACCAGACCTGATATTTATTATGCTGTTGGGAGACTAAGTCAATTTATCCATTGCTCAAATTCATCTCATTGGGTTGCTCCAAAGAGAATTCTGATATATCCGAGAAGTACTATCAATCTTGGCCTTCTATTGAAGGAGGAGAGAAGTGAACTTCATGGTTTCAGTGATAGTGATTGGATTGGAGATACTAGCAACAGAAAATCCACATTAAGTGCATGCTTCAACTTATGGTTCAGGTGGAATTATCAGTTGGAGCATTCTACATAATTATCACAATTATGTAGACTCTTCAAAACACTTTCTTGCTCCATAGGTGTTGCTGATGACTTGCAATCTTCCATCTGAAACTCTCCAAATATAGACTTTATGTATGCTTGTTGAGAAAGTATAATACAATCATCCATCTGCCAAATATCAACACCAAGGAAGAATCTTGCTAAACCCAAATCAAACATCTCAAACCTCTTGCTGAGTTCTCCTTTGAGTAGTTGCACCAACTCTTTATCACTTCTTGGAATTAAGATATCATCCATATATAGGATGAGTATGATCCTCTTTGAATTATCTTTCAAGACATAGAGGTTTGGATCCAGCTCTGATCTTCTGGGTTCATGGCTGTGGAGAAACTCATGTATCTCATAGTACCAAACTCTTGATGTTTGCTTTAATCCATATAAGGATTTTCTGAGAATACACACATGATCCTTCTTTTTTTTCACTTCAAATCCTGGTGGTTGAACCATGTAAACTTCTTCTAACTCTCCATGAAGGAATCACATCCATCTGATGTAATTCTTGGTGGTAATGATAAGCAAGAGCTATTACAAGTCTGATTGAATCTCATTTTGCAATTGGTGCAAAAGTTTCTCCATAATCAATCCCTTCTTGTTGTTGAAATCCTTTGCTACTAACCTTGCTTTCAGCTTGTCAACTGAACCATCTGATTGTAGCTTGGTTTTGTAAATCGATTTACATTTGATGGCTCATTTTCTTCCTGGTAGCTTAACTAAATCCCATGTATGATTTTTGAGTAGCATTTTATACTCCTCTTGCATAGCTTGTCTCCAACCAAAGTCTTTGTTAGCTTCTTCAAATGTAAGTGGATCATCCTCCTGAATACTTTCAGCAAGTCCACAATAATCATCAAGTCTTGCTGGTGGTCTTCTAACCCTTTCTGGTCTCTTTATTTGAAAATCTGCTGCATGTTGTAAGTCATATCCTTTAACTTCATGAATACTTGGCAACTCAGATTCAGAATTTGGTTGAAATTCAACTTGCTCTTCACTAGGATTAGTGAGAGATGTTGACTGCTCCAAGTCCACCTCAATAATCAGATTTATTATATTCTGAATCAATCTAATCATCACTTGTAGGTAGCTTAAATCTGAATGTATCACAAGTTTCTTTCTCACCTTCATCAAATCAGAATCAACTCATAGAATCTAACATCTCTGCTGATGTGAGTCTTTCTTGTAGACTGACTGTATACTTTGTAATGTTTGGTTTGCTCAGCATAACCCACAAATATACACTTCTCATTTTGCATCCAACTTTTGTCTCTTCTCATCATTGATGTGCATATAAGTTGTGCACCCAAAAATCTTGGAGACACATCTGGTTTCACTCTTGTAAATGTTTCTTCGTGTGTCTTGTGCTGCACAGCTGTTGTATATGCTCTGTTCATAATGTAATGTAAACAGCTGTGTTGCAAGCTTTTTACAATCACCTTATTTCTCTTTTCAGCTACATCATTTTGTTGTGAAGTATAAGCTGTGGAAAGTTGCCTTTGAATACCATGCTCTTCACAAAACTGAGTAAAGAGATTAGAACAATATTCTCCTCTCCATCTGATCTGAGACCTTTAATCTTCTTGTCACTTTGATTTTCTACAAGAGCCTTCAACTTCTTGATCTGAAGTATTCAAATACTTCAGATTTCTGTTTCAAGAAATATATCCAAGTCTTTCTGCTCACATCATCAATAAATGTCAAAAAGTACTTACAGCCTCCAATAGAGCTTGTTTGCATGGTCCACAAACATATGAATGGACCACAACCAAGAACTCTTTTGTTCTTGCACCTCCTTCTTTTGGAAACATCTTTTTGCTTTGTTTCCCATATAAACATCCTTCACATATATCTCCAGTAGTTGGTAACTTCATCCTTGGTAGCCTTTCCATCATATGATTATCCATCATATGTTTCAGACTTTCAAAATTCAAGTGTGCAAATCTCTGATGCCAAAGGCTTGCTTGATTATAAGAATCAACAGCCATAGAGATGTCTTGGACTTGAGGCTCAACATTCAAGATATATAATCCTAACTTCTGATCTCTCCTTCTTGAAGCAATAACTCTCTGATTATGTGAAACATCCAATATCTACACTTTTGTATCATCAAAATTCACCTTTATTCCATGATTTGTGATTTTTCCAACAGAAAGCAAAGTCTTAGCGAGCTTTGGAATAAAGAGTACCTTTTGTATACTCTTCAGATCTCATTCACTTTTTTTACTGTCACAACTCCAGTATCTTGAACTTCACATCTTGTACCATCAGCTTGAGTAACTTTAGAACCTGCAGTTTCTGAAAAGTACTTCAAGAGTGATCTTTGGCTGGTCATGTGCTTAGAAGCACCAGAATCAACTCATGAATCTACCAATTCTTCTACCAATCTACCATTTTCTGTTGTTGTAGGTATCAAGCTGATAATAAACATATTACCAACATCTTTTTCTTCTTGTGCATCTTCTTGAACAACAATATTACTTGATGTAGAATTCTGACCTCCATTTGCCTTTCTAGCATATCAATCTTCAATCTTGTGATCTTTATTTCCACAAAAAAAATAAGTTCTCAATTTCTGTCTGCACTCTTCAATCTTGTGACATTTCTTCTTATAGAAGAGCAGAAAGTTGTGCCTTGATTTCATGAGTAGGAAGACCCATGTTTCTGAGGTTGCTGCTCCTCTTTTATGTAAGTCTCCACCATAAAAGCAGATCTTTGATTTTTCTGAGGGAAAAACTTTCTGATCCTCTGCTCTTCTTCATGTAGTAATTTGCACAACTCCTCATAAGTTGGCATACTCTCCCTTCTGTTGATATCAGAAACAAAATGAAAATATGGAGTACTAAGATTCTTCAAAGCTATAGAAACCAGATCTTCATCATCATATGTCCCTCTTGCTCTGTTTAGCTGCAGATAAATACCATCTATCTTCCCAAGGTGCTCATGAATATCTGCACTCTCATCCATCTTGATAGAGTGTAAAGCATTCTTCAACTTTGCTACTTTTGCTCATATTATCATATCTGATAGTTAGCTTCTCCCGAGCTTCTATTCCTGTATCACAAGTCTCAATAGTAAGTCTGATACTCTCCTTCACAGCAAGCAGAATAATGAATAATGGTCTAGTTTGCTTCTTAATGAATCTTAGATTTTAAAGAGAACTCTCATCATAAAATAGAGCAAGCTTCTTTTTTCCAAAAACCACACACCATATATCCTTCTCACTCAGAATGACTCTCATGATCAGTTTCCATGAACTGTAATTGTTAAGACCTGAAAGTTTAGTGCTCTCATTCAAACCAGACTCGCTGAAAGTAGCAGCGATGGATGCTATCTTGCTGAAAAGATGAGTCTAAAAATCCTCAAAAATTAAATAACAGATTGTCAGAATCTTAAACTCTTAGCTTGAGCAACCTAAGCTATGATACCACGTTATCATGAGCACTGAGCCTTCTTTGATACGAGGATGAGGAATCATCTCAGTACTACTAGGGCCACTCAAACCTATTTCATTGCTCTGCTCCGCGCCTACTTTTTCCTGCGATCTCGGGTTCCCTTCTTAGTTTTATTTATAAAAAGTTTTTACAGGATTCAAACGAGAAAACATAAATCAAATTTTGAAATTTTTTCAGGGATCACAGAAAGTATGTAGTAATATGATTCATTATTTTTGAACAGCGCCGAAGAAAAATAGTTTACAGCTATACACATATGCGTAAAATGGTTGTAAATTTTACTTCCGTGGAGGTGGTACATAAAATTTAAAGCTAAAATCTGTAAAAAGTTTTACGAGAATTATGGAAAATCCGTAAAGCAAGGTTTGAGTAGCCCTACTACTACCGTAGTACCGTATTTGAGGCCTCTCGGCCGAGTGCTGGAGCCCCATCTCGAACCTGAGGAATTGGAGGCCTATCTATAGCATTCAAGCTATGATTGACACTATCTAGTCTACAACTTCTCATGTCTTCTTATGTTCTGGTTTTTCCAGGATTTCCAATTTTTCGTGCTCCTTTAGCTGGCTTTTGTAAGTGGAAGTGGTGTGCTTCTACCTGTGTTCTTTTGCTTTTCTTCTTCTTGGACACTGTTTTTGGTTTTCTCCTATGATGCTGAGGGTCATTTGTCTCCTTGACACTTTCTGCTTTAACTTGTTGCTATGCAGTTGCACACGTAACCGTCGATTTTACAAGATGACAAGAAATGGAAATATATTATCGTTTTGTGTTCACTTTACAAGCATTTCCAATATTCATGGTGTTGTTCACTTTCTCCGTGGTACCAAAACCATTGCTGTTCGTTTGCTTGCCATTTTTCCCTTCCCTGTAAAGTAGGACAAGTGTTCACCTAACAAAAGAAGGTGCTGGGAGCGGCAATGTACAGTAGTTGCCACATACACACGCTCACTTGGATCAGTGAAAACGTGAAGAAATATGCACCTTGTTCCCGATCACAGTACCTCGTGGAAGTAAGAACGATGAAATGGACACCGATTTTCCAAACAACCGCTCTTATGTATACGCATGGAACATGAACTTCTGGGATTCCGAACCTTCTCAAACAACCGCTCTTATGAATATGCATCCCAAGCGTATTGCAGAGAGAACATGTACAAGAAGAAAGGTCCCGTAATAGGGTGAAAATTCGGGATGCAGTTTGCTGTGGCATTTTACTTAGTATGTCGTGTGCATTGTCTCTTTCAGAAAAAAGGTATTTCTCTTCGGCCAGCCGATATAGTAGAATCCTCCTAGTCTGCCCGTTGAATGTGTATAAATATTAGAGAATCTGTAAATGTTATAATGTAAGACTTTACACTGAGCTAATATATCATATTATAAATAATAATTAGATAAATATTTACAAGCAGGTCCAAACATATCCAATGAACACTCTCTTCCGAAACTACAAGACGAGTAGCTGATACCCAATGAACATTATGGTAAAAGTTATTTTATTATCGAACCCTTGTTGACAAAACTTCAGATAATATATTAATGAGCATAGAAGGTGAAATAGAACCAAAACTGACTTGCACGGAGTAGAAGGAAGATAAGTTTTCTTCTAGAAACAATAAGTTAGAGAAAGAGCAATTAGACTCTGGAGGTTTGCGTCACAGCAGGGTTTTCTTTTCGAGCGCATCGTTAAAAAGGTGTCAAAGTGAGGAGGTAGAGAACACCACGTAAGTCAAAAAAGTCAAGAGAGGAAGATGAACAATCTATTTTATTTTTATTTGATTTTTACCACACTCTTCTTTTCTAGAAAGATGCAGTGAATTACATTTATAATGAAATTAGATCACCATGACGGTAGTGCATGACGGGTGATATAGACCCGTCTCTCACGCTTCTGAAGTACTGTGTACATCCAAAGTGAGCTTTGTCGAATATGCATGCTCGACGAAATATGGTTGATTTTTCCATCCTAGCTTAACCGAGAAAAGTTAACCGAGAAGTAATAAAAATAAAAAATTGTTGCTGTAGTGTTGATGGCATTCTACTTTGGACCAGAATAAAGTCCAAAGTAGAATGCCAAAGAATGATGTGTAATACGTAGGAAGAAGAACATGATTTTCTTCAAGTTCGAGTCTTTCTAAGAGAAGAAAAATAGTAAACTTAACTGAATACTTTTAAACATAAGAGAGTTAATTACCTTCTTGCTGCCTACCTTTGAGCTGGAGAGGATGTTACATCTGGATGTAGAGAAGTTTAAAAGAGTGAAATAAAAGTATAAATCTAGAGTCGAGTGAGACTTACGTTTTTAAGAAGAAATAGATCGATGGATCAATCATTAATTTTGGAGAGTGGAGTAAATAAGTAACTGCACCGTTAAGCCCTCGGTATGAGTATAAATTCATTAAAAACTTTATTTATTTTCCTCAATTGTACTTGAGCTTGAAGAAAAGATTATCTTTTGCTATAATAAACATGGGAAACTTCGTCTTAATATTTCTCTGTCCTTACTAAGTGGTTTGTTTTGAAGTGAATCACAACTTGTAAAGCTAACGTAGAACTTTGGTTAATTCTTTATTTCCCAGATCCCATGTTTTGAAGAAGATTTTCTCACCAGAAGCACTTTGTCTGGAGGAGAACTCGCAAAAGGTATGTGCTCTGGATTACTAGAGTACTTGTACGCATACAAGGTTCAAGGACAAGTTCCAAAATTGACTCTTTCATGTAAATGTCATTTTCATCTACATACAAAGATATGCACTAAAGAACAAACTCCAGGAATAGAGGCAACTCCTAGTGTGAATATGCATGCTCGATGCATTTCTAGCACGAGGAAGGAAAAAGACAAATGACTACTTAGTGAAAAAAATTATCCAGAAGATTGGTAGAGACACGATGATCGATTTCAGAAAATACGTAAATAAAACGATATATCGTACACTGCAGCCAAAGTATTTTCACAAGATTTTGAACCTTATTATTATAAATATTTATAATTAGAAATTATCAAATCCCCATGATCCGTATGGCCTGGGTTACACAAGATGATAGAGTCTCTTTACTATATTGGTGAGGTCTAGCTCACGTTTAAGAGACCGAAGACTTGATTATTGTTGGTGGATTAAAGACTCCTAGGTTACAGTTAAAATCTGTAAGTGAAGTATGTGAGGCTTTGACTCTTTACAGTATAAAAAAGAATGCATTATCAAATGAAGACATATAAAATTTTTAGTCATCTGTTTATTACCTAACCCTTCCAAATAGAAGGGTATGGTAATAAACTGAACATGTATTAAAAACCTCTTCCATCTTCAGATGGAAGAAGGTGAATATGCATGCTTAACAAGTAAATAGGCATCACCAACGACCTTGTACAGTGAATTTCGTTTTCTCTTATCAGAAAATGTATAAATGTTATAAAAATATAGTATAATAAACTATAATAAAAATTAAAATTATTTATAAATATTATATGTTAACCTCTCCGGGAGTAGCAAATTGACCCAGACAGAACCCATAAGTGAAAAGCTAGCTGAGGCCTTGCTGGAGATATAAGTCCGGGAGTGAAATTGTCAATTAGTGTCATTTCACAGAGACATTAATATATATTTTTAACCCTTCCCGTCGGAAAGGTTAGAAACATATATTAAACACCCATGTACACTTGAGTGTACATGGGTGAATATGCACCAAGTGAAATACGTAGCGAAGTTGGAGAGAAGACTACAAGCGGCAAAAATAGAAAAAAAATTGCTCTCATTAATGGGAGTTGTACCTCATGATTATTATGTTTCTTTTTAAAAAATTGATAATTCTAAACTAAGAGATTGTGCTTGTATGGTTCTGGATCGTACAAAGTAAACTTTTGGTTCTCGTTTTGGAAGAGTCTAAACCGGAATTTAATGTTGTTGATTGGTCTGATTTTGTCACGTGCACTATTTTTTTGTTGGATTATTTTGGACTGCGAATTTAAGGCTACTTCTCGTCCACATGCTGACTGAATCCTTGAGTACTGAATATTATGGAATTGTCGAAGTTTTTAGATAGCTATTGTTTCCTGCAGGTGTTGTGAAATCTAGCGGTTCATCTTTCATGATCGATGGATTAGTCTTTTTTGTTCTTCTCTCGCATTAACGTCAGTATTTTCCTAAAATTGATAATATATTGTGGCACTAATTGTATCTCATGTTGATTTCATGCACATTCAAATAACATTTTTTATATATGTTATGCATGGAATTTCTATCCTTGTCATTCCAGCTGAAGATTCAGACAACTATATGACCAGCGCTCCACTTCAACTTTCTACTCTTCACAATTTGATTTCTTGTCTTTCGACTGAATCTTTTTTCATATGTCATTATCTGTTTTGTGTATGTGTGTTATACGTTGAATTTATATTTATGGTCTTTCCAGCCGATGATGCAGATAACTATCTGGCATAATGCTCCGCTTCAGTTTTTCATTCTTCATGAATTGACATTTTTGTGTTTTGGTTGAATCTTTCATAGACACCAGGCGTAGACACAGGTCTAGCCACAAAAGAAAAATATCGTCTTCTGCAGTGCGTTATCTGAGAGAGACAGAGAGAACACATGCGTGTATGCTTGCTCATTCCAACTCAAGAACGAGCTATGAAAAGAGAATGTTTTTATGAACAAACTATCTCTTGATTGTTCTTGTTTTTCGTGAGAGATGCTAAAAGGATCACTGTGAAAATTGGAGCATTTGTTCCTCGTAACGACCATTGAACTAAGGATAGAGTGAATAGGCATCCAAGTGATATTTTGGATCACTGAAGGAAAATAACAACCGTAAGTTTAGCAAAATAACTCTTCAGATGTTATTGGCTAATCGATTTGACTTAAAACTTGTAAAAACGTAAAATGATGTTCTAAACTGAATATATGCGTTGACAAAAATCTAAATTAGAAAAAATATAAAATGCAATAGACGCACGTGTTTCAGAGAAAATGGAAGTGATTTAACAAAGACTGATCAGTATCATCTGATGGTCCCACATCTAGACTTGGCTGTGATCCGAGATCTAACTGACTAAGAAAAGAATTTTTATTTTTGAAAAAAAATCAAACTATATGTTTAGATATAAATAAGCATTTCCAGAGAAAACACACTTGGATCTTGTGAATGAAAAAGAATCATAAAAATTGCACATAAAATAAGTCTCATGCCACCATAAACAATTTTCTCTACGGATGATAAATAATAATATAATACTTTGATTTATGGTCTAATCTTTTGAAGAGAAAAAGTTAATATATAAATTTAAAGTATTCATATTTCCCTTTTCCGAACTTGAAAGAGGTGAATAATATACTTTCACCGAACAATCCGAATGTACTTCTCACTGATATTAAGAAATGGTGTTAGTACTAAACATAATTACTTATGCGTATGACTTGTTCTTCCTTCATGTTGATGTGATATGCATGTTAATACATATGATAGTGTTCTCTTGGGTTAACATGTGACTATTGTAGTCTCTTGGTATTATGTTCGGGGTACCGATGTTTAGCAATATCATTTCGAGCTCAAAATAGCTAATTTCCGAGGGGAAGGAAAAATACCAGAAATGCTTCCGGTTTGTGAAAGAGAGAAAAACCGCAAAACACCGATCTCACAGTGAATCTGCAGAAAAATACTAGTAGCATGAAGGACTTTTAATAATTATCTGGAGAATTTCAGGATTAAATTATAGTTCCCGGAAGGTTATAGAGGCCAAAAACTTCAACCGATATCCAACTATTATATACTATGAAAAATGACGTTTTGGCCAGAAAGCTCCCCGAACCTTATCTTGGTCTTACACTGGGATTCATGTTGTCGTATCAGGTTTCTTTTCGTAATTGGTCTTCCTAGATCCATGAGGTCTTGTCATGTTTATTTGAACAAACATCATTCTTGAGCAATGCTCGAGGAAATACGAGTATAATGTTTTTATTTCTAGTCTTTTTTCTTTTTCAGAATTTCCGAAGCCAAATGAGTTGGAAAATTTCCAAGAAGAAATTTTTCTTTTCAGCGGAAATAACAAAATTTTCTGATAAAGACATAAATTTCCGAATTTAGCTTTCCTTCTATGAAAACTTATCGAATTTCACCCAAAACCTTTCTGAGAGGTGATGAGCATCTGATCTCTTATAAGAGACTTGCTTCTTACTTTCCCATGTTCCTTAGCACTAGATTACTTTATCAGCCTGCTGATAAAGTAATCTAGTGCTAACCTAGAATCCAGGTGATAACGACTTCAATTGCGTGTTTTCAGCATTGGGTGTTATAGTAGCTATGTCGATTTACAATTCACCATACTTCAAGTGCGTGTTTTCCAAATATTGCATGGGATATTACAGTAGCTCTGTCGATTTACAATTCACCATACTAGTCACAAGTAAGACATCTATATACCGGAATTACAAGCTGCAGCAAGTCAAGGGACTGAATCGAGTGAAGAAACATAAAGGAGAGTATGATCAAACTCAACAAACGTTCTGGGGGCTGATCAAACAAATTTCTGACATGAAGCGAAATCTTCATCGTCAGCGTCCTTGTGTTGAGATGAATGACGGTTTCCTACGAGTACAGCCCCCTGATAAACGTGCAAGGCCTAAAGCAAAAGCCTTTTTGCTTTAGGCCGGGATTGACGAGCAAACCCTTGCACGTTTATCACAGGCGGACTCCAACAAAACAGGAAGGCATGTAGACCGAGCTTCGAGAGAATCTCCAAGAGGAGGCCCTTCAGTATAATTTACGGGTTGTGGTACTCGGCTTCAGATTATGAATTTAGAGGCTCGGAGATTCTGCACCTCTCTCTGTGCAGGAACTCGTAAGCCAAACTTCACTCTGCTGCTACGTCTTAAGAGCACACCAGGTCTTAACACAGCATATTCAGCGAGAAGAATCCTACTAGGCGGGAATCTCCGAACCTGACTCGGTTAAGGCCATGAAGTTGAGAAGTCCATTAAAAATCTGGACTCTCTTCTCACGCAAGTGATGTTGAATTCTGCAGCACACTACTCCTGCAATTTCGCTGCAACCTTGTAGTGCTGCCATGGAAGAGACATATAGACGATGGGTGCAAGTCATTGTTACGCTGTTGTGCTGCACCGTAGCGTTTCTGGCTGTCGAAAGTCAAGCTGGGGAGAACATATTCTACAAAACCTTCTTGTCACCAGTAATTGAGCTTGCTCCGGGAGACGTGCGTGACCGATATTACAACATTGAATTTCCCGAGGGTCATGTTGCAATTCGCAGCTTGACTCTGGAGATTATTGATGCCGATAGTGGCAAGCCAATTCCCACCACGGAGCTCTACGTGCATCACTGGGACATGTTGAAAGCAGGCGTGAAGAGAGGCTTCAAGGAACTTTTCAGCTCAGCTCCACTTCTCCCGCCATCGGCTCCCGGGAGATCTGTCGGAGATCTTGTGCACCGCCATATCGAACGTATGGCCTTCTCACCTGAAGCCGAACCTCTCCGGGAAAAGCTCAAGTTTGAAGGCCCGTGTCCTACAACCGCGAAAGGTGGATACTTTGGAGGTGGGGCAGATTTCAGGCATACGAATATCAGCATTCCTGCTCCCTTCGGTATTGTAGTTGGCGATAACGAAGGCATTCCTGAAGGATATGAGGAGGCCTGGTATTTAAACTTGCACGCAATTGATGTGAGAGGGGCCGTGGATCTCAAGGGCTGCACAGAATGCTTGTGCGACTTATACAACGCTACAATCGATCAGTTCGGTCGCCCGCTGAGCGATGGCTACAGAGGCGGTCTGTTCTGTTGCTACGATATGAAGAGTTGTCCGGTGGCACCTGGCTTCCCAGCCGAGCTCAGAAGAGCGCAGATGAAGTACACACTCAGTTGGGTCAACTGGGACCACTCCACCAGACCACTACGCGCTTACATTTTGGACGCGACTGATTCTCGGACCTCTTTACAGGAAACGGCTCAATGCAAGGTTAGATTTCACTACTTCAAAACTTCCTGAAGCTGCGTGTTGTAGTGCTCTTACCGGAAGCTGTATGATTTATTCGGAAATTAAATGTCTTTTGCCTCCAGAATGTGTTGATAGTTCCTTTTCTGACCCTGCACTGCCGGTTTGACGGCAGACGGAGTATGAAGTATATCCATGCGTCGAAGGAACTGCAAAGGAGAAGTGCATCGATGTTCGTCACGCTATTGCAGGGCTTCCTAAGGATGGAGAGCTTATTTTCGCTTATGGTCACCAACATACAGGAGCTCTAGGCTCAAGAATTCTCAACGAGGTACGTCTTTCCATGTATCGTCACAGTCCGAAGCCATGGTCATCCGTCGAGTTGCATTAGGGATACACTTTAGTGACTGGGTCTAGTTCATGAGCACCAGAGTATCTGAATCTTCATAGAGAGTAGTGGAATTGCATTGATATTTGAGAAGTCCCCTCGTTGCCAGCAATGTAGTCAGCTCCCTGCTAAGTGGTGTTCGAGGAAGTAGATAGAAGCATGATCGAGTCACCTCCTTCTGGTAACTCCAAGACTTTGATGAATGACAGTTCAACTTCATCTCGCCTTCTTGTCACCATTTCAGGCTGGTGTGAGCATATGCGAATCCCTGCCAATTTATGGACAAGGAAGCGAACCTGGTGACGAAGTAGGCTGGTTGACAGGTCTGACAGTTTGCGCTCCTGAGCCAGGTAGTGTGAAGATCAGAAGTAACGAAGTGCTGCACTTGGAAGGTGTGTACAGCAGCATGGTGGGGCGAACTGGAGTTATGAGTCTTTTTAACATGTACGTTGCCGACTTCATCGATGAGTTAGAACCGTTGGGTGTCAGCGTCGAAGAAATCAACACAGCCGAGTGAGAGAGGTCATAGGAGTTTCCGGCCGGTGTTTTGTATGATTACAATTCTCTTCAATCTCGACGAGTGGAAGGTTGTGATTACGTTCTGTTAAATATTTGTACTGGAGGTTGAACGAGGTAATTCAAAGGTATGGCATAGGACCATGTGGCAGCTATCAGTCTTGGGGTCTCAGAGAGCTCCATCGGGACTGGGAACTCGCTCCAGCTGAGAGTGAAGTGCAGAATAAATCTGTAAGCTCCCAGACAGCAGCCCGGGGAGGAACTGAATCTCCGACCGAGTGTCTGTAAAAGAATGGGCCTGGGAGTCATAGAAAGAGCCGGCACCGGAGCTTTAGCTTAGCTAACTAGTCTTCTTAGTGCAGTTGTCACCGCGCATAAACCGGTGCTCTGTCCATGAGCACGATGGATGCCTGGGAAGAACCAAGTGGGGGTCTGGAAGTGACTGGTGTGGCAAAGATATCAGCGAAGTTGTGGTTCACGGTGGACGAGTCAGGCCTTAATCTCCGTGGCCACTGCCTTGCTCCACGAGACTGGGTCTCGTGGAGCAGTGGCTTCATGCGAGGACGAGTGATAAGCGAGTGTTTACATGTTTAATGCAGACTTCTGGGTTCAGGTTACATGATCTCAAGGCCGCTTTTTCAACTCTTGGATTTTCTATCCGAGAACCTTCAAGTTGTGAACTCTTTTGCCCAAGCCATTGACCTCCATAGAAGCGGTGCTTTGGATTAACCCAAGACCAGACTTTTTGGATGTGAAAGGTGTTACCGGTTTACCAACCGTACAGGAACGAAGAGCAAGTTATGAGGTGGTCTGGTTGAGCTGGAGTGATGGCGATGTATGTGGGCTTTTGTAGAAAGGTAGCTTACTATGTACTTCTTCGCTGGGTTCAGTAGTTTTGGGTTACCTCAGGTGCGTCTGGCTACTTCTACCATCCTCATCCTCAGAGCATAAGATGACATATATGTACATTAGATCTTTCCCTCTCTTTCTTCGATATTCTACTGTGTACGAACTGCTCAATAAAACTTCTGTATATATGGCAGCGAGTGTGATATGCCAGATTTGCAGCCCTAGTTGCAGTTGTGGTCCATATCTGTTGCCTCCATATTTTTATCATATATATGCATATAATGCATATTTTTGTATTTTCATGCATGCCATTTGAACGTATTGAACCATGGCCAAATGTATATATTTTTGTATTTTCATTCATGCATGCCATTTTTTTCTCCAAATATGCATGCCAACTTGGACCATAATATAATGACAACAGCATATCAAAAGAGATGACATTCTCTCATGACATATCTCTTATTGAGATGACATTTTGATATGCTGTTGTCATTATATTATGGTCCGTTGTTGGCATGCATATTTCACATTCGGATGACATGGTATTTTGACATGTTGTTGTTTGTAAAAGTAGTGGTCGAATAGAGAAATTTTAAACCTTGAGTATGAGTATAAAACCTGAATAGAATATTTTTTTTCTCACCAAGATTTTTGAGTCCTAAAAAGAAGTTCTCTTTTGCTCCAAGAAACCCCAAAATCTTTATTTTAATATTTTGTTGCAATACTAGGTAGTTAATGATGATAAGATGAATCATAACTTGTAAAGCTTGTGAATAACTTTCATTTGATTCTTATCTCTCCTATTCCAAGCTGAGATGAAATTGTAGTGACCGAAAACATAATGGTTAAATTTCTTGTTTTTGTGAAAACAAATCCATATAATAACATCTTCTGAATCACCAAGAGCACTTGTAGTAATACTCGAGGTTTAAGATCTCTCTGTTTATCTGCAATAGGGGTGTCAATTATCATGAAAATATTCAGAAGCCGTGGCTGCTTGCACGGAGACGATACTAGGGGTGTAAAAGTTAAGAACTTTCTGAAAGATTCGAGACCCGCGAGCGTGGTACGATTTCGGCCAGACTTCGGCATGTGTCTCATGCGGGCACCTCCGGAGATACCTGCAGGAAAATACCGTGGGCTCTTCTTTAACGACTCTTCACTCATTTGTCTATTTTTTTCTACAATAGATTCTCTACCGCTCTGAATAATTATCGTGAGTGTACAAACTGAAAAAAAAATCAATAATAAAATCATGATGTCCAGTCCCAGACGTGATCTAGAATGAGTCACTCTTATATACAAAGTTACATGTGATAATTTTACAGTAAGTTATCTCTCCTTCGTTAAAAAATATTTCCTCTGAACTTTGACACCCCTGCTAAACCTGTAAGCTATATCCTTAGCCAACCGTAAATGTAAGTTGCGGCGCTTCTTCTTTCCTGCGTCCCTCTTTACTTTCACTCTTGGAAAGAAGCACGTCCTGAGAAACAGTGACTAACAAAGTTCACCGGCAGTGATACTACGGCAGATTTTAGTTTTCTCACGGTTGATGTAGCATCTTGCGCTTTGGAATCTTTCCTTCAACTTTGACACCCCCTAATAGTTCTTTGTTCCGGAGAGAATTCTCCACCTTGGTCAAACTTGCCGTCCAGAATCCAGCAGAAGTGGATCCTGGTTCTACGGTTTATTGTCCGGACTCCTCTTTCAAACTGGAAACGTGGAATGTCCTCGCGTAACGAAATCTGCAACAATAATAGGAGGAGTTTGCTGTTTGGATCCTTTGGAGATCTTCCAAAAGCATACGCGGAAGGTATGTGTGTTGTACATGAAGAACAGGTCTGTTCGATTATCCAGAAGTGGTCATGGTGATCTCAGCTTACATGAGATAAATGATTTCATGTAAGCTGAGACTCAAACAGTGAAGCGACTAGCGCCAAAGTAGCACATGAAGTTAAGGTCGAAATGCAGCACTCGACGTAACTTGTTCCAACTCGTGGTAGGTTCTTGCAACTCGATCTATGGGATAATTACTTGGTAACACCCATGACTTTGAAAACTGTTTTCTCTTGTTCACGCACATGATTTTTTCAATTCCTTCTGGTCACACACAGCATTGCGGTCTTCGGTGACGAGTCCAAAGTTGAGATGATATCATGTATCTTCTGACTAATCGTATGCAACCTCGTATGATAAGATCTGGTCATTTATTATTTTAAGGTTAATCAAAATCTTTTAATTATTCTTGATGACTCCAAATTGTCATTAGTGATGCTTCATTTACGAATCGATCGTAATAAAATTACAGAATATTATCATTTATGAATTTTGAGTGTTTCCAAAATTGATTGTAATTTCTCAGTGACTCGAACCCGTCATTCCTGATAATCCAACGAATATCAAAAGTTTCATGTCAAACTCCACGTCGGACTCGCGAACGAGAGACCACCAGACCATGTGACCAAGAGAACTTGAACAAGTCATGGGCGTTACCAAAGAAAAATAATTTCCAAAGGGTGTGACCAAGTAATTATCCCCTCGACCTATCTCACTTAGACAGTTCCTTGGTTCTAATACTTACATCATAGTTCGGACAGCACCGGCATTTAGTGTATTCTCAACCGGCACGATTTTTTAAAATACCAAGAAACCTAAATGATAATCGACTCTTACCTTGGGATGATGTAAACGGAATTATTCCGAGAGTACATCTCATACATCTCGACAAGAATGTCTGTGCGTCGTTCTACTGTAGCGTCCATGTGCCATCGATTCCGGACTCTGGATTTGCAACGCTTTGATACGGAGGAATGAAACCGTAGTGTGATATGTGGAGATTCGTTGACGAGTCTACATCGCTTCAATGCTCTCATGTTTCAATCACAATACCTGGGCGTCGAACTTGGTGTACCCAGAAAGGCGTTCCATAACGTCCACAAGAGAGGATTCAGAGTTTGACACCGTCGCCATTGACTAAACGAAAGCGGAGAAATTGCCCTGTCATTCTACATACCTACGAAGGTCCAAGGAAATATAAGAATCCAGTAAACGGAACAAAGCTCGAGGTCGAAAATGATCCGTGCGATAACGGGGACCAAACTGAAACACCTGACAGCAAGGAACTGATTTAGATGAACCGTCACACACTCAACCTTACAGGCACCTCGCATTCTGCATCTCGCACAGGTGCCGCAAAGCCTTAAGAAACGGCATTAGCATTGTCAGTTTGCTCTGCTCATGCAGTACAGAGTCGAGGACGAATCTCGAATGAGCACCGCGCGATGTTCTCGCACTCAGTACTCACGATCAACGCCCATTCTGATGCCAAGCATATTCTCCATATGTCGCACAGCTTAAAGAACCAGGTGTAAACTTCCCATCAGGTCTATACTTGAGGAAGGAGAGAAAGTTGTTGAATCGCAAAAGTTCACAGGTCACCACCTTCCACTGCATTTGAAGTTCTGACAAATGACACTGAAAATGTTCTCAAGTGTGATCTCCCAGTGGGTAACCATGTCGCTCTTGCCTCCTACCGGAATCCACATTTTGTACTTGCTTCCTGGGAAAGTCTCTACTGCACAATGACTGAAGTCTGTACCTCTACTGAATCTCCTCCATTTTCTCTTAGAGCTACTCTGCACTCACAGTTTCAGAACTGCGGAGAGGCGGTTCACGCGTGCGAGTTAGGGTTGGTAATATCCGTAGAGTCCAGACTGCTCGCATTTTCAGTTTCATGAATAGGGTTGGAGCGAATCGTACAGCGGCCTGCATTTTGGGAGAAGGTTTCAGAACAGGTCCTTTTCGCGGAACTCCTTGCAGTTTCGGGCGCCACACGGGCGAAGACTGCCACGTGGATATGCGTCCCATCCAGCTGAGTCAGTGGGAGCGCGGGAGAGCGAGAGATTTTGGGTGTACAGAACTTCGCGTCGTGAGAACCTGTAGGCAAGAGAGGTGAGGGTCGAGGACAGTGAGGAAGAGAGAAGGCGGGAGGTGAGAGAGGCTTCGCGAGATGACAGGGTGCATCTCGAGTTGTGTAATCGATTTCAGGTTTTCCGAGGCGAGGTGGTAGAGTGCATGATCCCGAGTTTGTATACACGTTTTCTTGCTTTTTTCCGCAAAGTGATACAGTACATGACCCCGATTTGTATAGTCGCTTTCGCTCTATTGTTGTGGTGTGGACGGCTGTTTCTGTGGTTGTTTGAAAGACAGGGTGCAATGGCACTTCGACGATCCGTCATGGAAATCTTTGCAAATGCAGACACTCCTATTGATAGCGAGATTGTGACTGAGTTGAATCATGACTCGGTGAGCCCAGACAGCCAAGTCCCAGCCCAAGAGACAGGCCGAGAGTACCCGAATCTGCGAGAGGTGATGAGATCTTGCCTGGATAATGCTGTGCCGATGGACGAGCAGACATTTGAGGCTGTAATGCGAGATCGCCCACCCATCCCTAGACGATCCTCTTCTGTTCCTGGAATAGAGACTCTTGATGCCAGTAACCCGCGAGAGGTGATGGGTTCTTCGTTGGAGAATGCTGTGCCGATAGATGAAGGCACATTCGATGTGTTAATGCATGAACGGCCATCCATCCTCAGGCGCAGATCGAGCTCTCTCCCACGAACTGAGACTCCAGAAGCTGAATCTCAACCTTCTTCTCCTGCCGCAGGTAACTCTCATAGAGGTAGGTTTACATGGCAGGATTGGCAGACCTTAGTGCTGATCGAAGCGAAGAAATTAGAGTGGGAAGAAGCTTTTGCTAATAACAGTTGGGAGAATATGCAGAACGCTGAGTTGAAACTGCGCAGGATACAACAGTTTTTGCGTGCAAGAGACATAGATGTCACTACGAGCCAGATAAAAACAAAGCGGGAGAATCATATTTCCAATTTCAAGAAAGTTCGAGACAATGACAAGCTGTCTGGGAGCGCCCCTTATGCTGCAATGGATCATTTCGAAAGAAAGGAGAAGAAACTTCCTATTGACTTTCATCTCCATCACATACCTCTGTTCGAGTCCTGGTATCGCCAGCGACCGTCGATGACTCCGCCTTGCATGGCAGAGTCAATGGCACCTAACTCTAACAGTGGACCTCCTCTTGTACCCGGCCCTCATCCTGTTGCTCAACAGGAGTCGGAAGTTCGAAATGAAACATCACCCGAAACCGAGGCGGGTAGTCGACATAACTCTGGAAAAAGGAAGAGGTTGCAGAATCGAGCCGGTTCAGCACTGAATGATACTCTTAGCTCCTTCTCCGGCGAAATTGTGTTTGTTGAGAAACAAAAATTAGAATTTGCTAGAGAAGCAGAAAAGTCTAGGGCAGAGAGTCTGAACGTTCGTTCCGATAAAATAGTCTCAGTGTTAGATAAGATGGCTTCAGCTCTGATGGACATTGGGTCTGCTTTGAATAGCCACAGACGGTAGTTTCTTCAGTATGATCTGTCCACAGTTTTGCAGTACAGTTGTGGGCGTTCAGCTTCGACCCGTCCAGAGTTTTGCCCTTCAGTTTTATGAGCTAAGCTTGCGGACGTTCGCTGTTCACTTGTAGGAGCTCAGCTTGAAGGATGTTGGATGTAACAGGTTTCGTCTGAATTCGAGGTCTCGATGTTAACTTTATGTCGTTTATAATACAAATCTGCTTTTTTTCTGCACTGGATACAGCTCTTCCTTGGGTTCACATCGAGTTGTGGGGTGGTTTATCTGTGCAGATATCGATCACATCATGAAAGCTGTTATCAGTGCTGTTCTTGTGGCTGTAAAGATGGTTGTGTTATTCTTGTGTACAATGGATGAAGATGGAGAAGACGAGCAAGCGATGCTTGCCTCCGATGCTGTGCAAGACTCATTAATGCGAATTGTGTCGATGGCTAATCAACTGGTGGCTGCACATCAGGTGGAAGTCGACAGCTGCAAGTGGTGGGTAAAGCCAAGATCCCTGATATGGTTCGACTATTACTTGTGGTGTAGCTATGATGACAACCGTTGGATAAGAACTCTATGCATGCCTAAGCACCTGTTCCTAACCATAGTGGATATGCTGAGTCCACATATTAAAAAACAAGACACTCGTTACAGAAAAGCCGTCCCGGTCCAGGTCAAGGTGGGTGTAGCCCTTCTCAGGCTTTCGACTGGAATGAATCATTTCCATGTAGGTGAGCGTTTCGGCATAGGTGAGTCAACTTCTGCCGAAGTTTTCCAAGAAGTTATCATGGCTATCAATGCTGTCATGGCACCCAAGTATATTCGATGACCCACTACCTCAGAAATGGAGAGGGTATCCGCTGGGTTCGCAAGAAAAGCTGGGCTTCCTAATTGTCATGGAGCCATTGATGGTTCACATATAAAGATAAGAGCTCCTTCTTCGTCTTTGTATCCTGTCGAATATTACAACAGGAAACAGTATCACTCTATCGTCCTGCAATGTGTGTGTGATAGTGATGGTCGGTTCCTTGACGTAAGCTGTGGGAGGACAGGGTCCTGCCACGACTCTAGAGTTCTTCGGAACTCTGCCTTGTATACTAACATTTGAGACGGCAAAGTTCTAAACGAGCCGGTTCTTACCTTGCCTAACGGGTTTCAGCTCCGACCTTACATGCTGGGCGATTCGGGCTATACACTGGAGCGGTGGCTAATGACTCCCTACAGCTTGGGGCCTAGAAGTACATCTCGACAAAGGTTATTCACTGAAAGGTAAATTCGGGGACGAATTTGCATTGAGCAGGCCTTCGGCGTTCTCAAAGGAAGATGGCAGATATTACAAGCAAGCATAACTAGCAACGTTCTCTGGGCAGCAGAAGTGGTGAAAGCTTGTTGTGCTCTTCATAACTTCCTGGTTGAGCACAGGGTGCAGATGGATAGAGCTATTTCGGAACCTCCCAGCCAACACGATTCGGAACTCGTCAGTGGGGTGAATGTGAGACAGGCTCGAGATTCAAGCAATGCAGTTCGAGAAGCCTTAGGGGACTTTCTAGCTATCGATTGACATGTACAGTACATCGAGGTGAAGTGTGTTTCCTGTATTTCCTGCTGCGTAGCCTTCCGCTAGTTTCGAATTTTTAGAGCACCACATACAATAAATTCACTCGCTTCTGCTGCTTGTTTCTCCACTTATCGGCCTGAATGGTAACATAGTCACCAATTGCCTTGTTGTTTCGAGTGGCAATGCAGTATGAATGGTAACAAATAAAGTTCGCTTACATCGCAATCTTTCAGTGAAGTTCGCTGCGGTTTGAATGCTTACATCGTAATATTTCTGTGAAGTTCGCTGCGGTTTTTCATGCTAACATCGTAAACTTTCTGTATGGCTGCGTGTTGGGCCTTCGCAACTGTGCAATTTATAGCACTTGCACTAAGGCTGCGTGGAAGCCTTAGTGCGATCATGGGAGCGAGTCTCCCTCCCAGCCTATCGTTTCCAGAGTGTAAACTCGCTGCGAGCTAAACCAGATTGCAATCGAATTCTTTGGAATCACTCTACTTGGTGCGAGTCCCCCCCCCTCCCAGCCTCTCTGCTTCACCTTGTGCTGTGCAAAACTGCTCGTCTGGACTTCGCCGCTGCTGTAATCGTCGGATCGCTGCTGTTATCGTGGAATATTGTGGGCTCATGGGTCCGTTCGATAAGATTTCCCTGATTTCGTTATCGGCTTGTCATCGTCGTAGTCCCCTAGTTGTAGTCGCAAGGTCGCGAGGCGTCTGAACGTTGTGGGAGCTTGGAATCGATGCTTATCTACATTTTACTATCGGCTCGCTTCCCGCTTTGCTTTCGGCTCAATATAAAACTCGCTTTCCGCTTTGCTTTCGGCTCAATTTGACTATCGGCTCGTTTTCCGCTTTCCGCTTTTCGGCAATCGATTACTATCTGCTGAATATGCTAAGCTTTCTGTCCAAATTGCTGCGACTTGCTTGCACGGCTGCCCTTCGTGGTCAGCGAGGCGATGGACGCAGCTGAGGAGACGTCGGCTGAGGTAGCAGTGGACCTGGAAACGGTGCTTGCTGCATCTTCGTGTATTATTTTCGAAGTAATTACCAGTGGCTCGGACTCGGAGTATGAGCGTTGGACTTTCCATCGAGGCCAAATCCAAAACGTCAGGCGGTACAGTGTAGCGAGGATTCGGGAGGAATTCTCCACCTGGTACCAAACTTGCCTCGACTGGCACTCTGAAGCTGACCGAGTTCAAGAGGAAGTCCCTTATGAGTACGTTTCGGACTTGTTTATGACTATTGTAGCTAGCTTTGGGAATCCTGGCCATCGATTGAAGCGAGAAGCTGTAAAGCAGCAGTTATTGTATCTGTTTGGAGTCCCATCGCTGCAGCTTGTGGATGACGAGCTAATTGAGGCTCTACACTGTGAATTTCCGTGTCCACCCTCTTGCAATACCTGTGCATAGAAACGAAGTGTACTGTATATAGTTTCGAAACATCGCAGCCACGAGGAGTGTATAGAGTTTCGCTGTAGTATCGCAACCACGATGAGTGTATAAACGAGGAGTTAAACGAGTTTTGCTTAATCAAAACAGCCACGAGGAGTGTATATGGCGTGGCTGTAAGGAGTTATCGGCCTTCACTGAAATAAAGCATCTGTTTTCGGCTTAAGTTAGAACTTTGCAGCCACGACGACTGTATATGGCGTGGCTGTAAGGGGTTATCGGCCTGAGCTGAAATAAAGCATCTGTTTACGTTCGACCTTTGAATTCAAATTTCAGAATAAAAGTTCACCTCACTTTTCATATCAGAGGTTTTCGGTGAACTTTGTTTTTTCCTTGCGAAGTTACCTTTAAGGAGTATGTGAATTCGAGATTCTCCTATAAATTTTCACTTCATCAAACTCTATCAATCACATCGGTAAAGTACTTGTTGACCTTGCGAAGTTTCCTTCAGTTTTATGGAGGGCGAAGGTAAGGACCTCGCGCTCAGAAAGTGGTAAGGAGCTCGCTATCGGCCAGGGCAATGAAATCGAGTCTCGGAAAGCGGTAAGGAGCTCGCACTCGGAAAGCGGTAAGGAGCTCGCTATCGGCCAGGGCAATGAATTCGAGTCTCGGAAAGCGATAAGGAGCTCGCTATCGGCCTAGCAGTAAGGAAACATAGCTCTCGGAAGGCGGTAAGGAGCTCGCTATCGGCCTAGCAGTAAGGAATTCGAGTCTCGGAAAGCGGTAAGGAGCTCGCTATCGGCCTAGCAGTAAGGAGCTCGCTATCAGAAATCGTTAAGGAGTCACCATCGTTAAGGAGTCACCATCAACATATTTTCCCACGAACACGTCCTCTTATACACGTCGTCTCTACACGTGGCACACTTTAGAGACTTTGGCGCGTTCGTTTGTACCAACACTCGAATTTATTGCCCTAAACTGCAGACTACAATGCGGAGACAAACGTCGAAACTGCGCCTTCTTAGATGAAAATGCGGAGGATCGGTGAAACCAAAGTGCACCGTAAATATCAGAAACTGCGAGGGGAAATGGGACTGAAACTGTAGGTGCAGAGGTGTTCTTAGGAGCTTAACATGCTCTCACACAAGGTGAATAGACTTCGGATTAAAAGGGCTCTCAAAGTTAGCATCGGATTGTTCACATTCATCGGAGTGATTGATTTTTCCCGCGTTAGGACGAGCCATTTTGGCACTGCTTTGGGAGTTCTCTCCTACCGGTAATAGCACCCCCCCATTTGCTGGAGCTTGAAACTAATGTTGTACATGGAAGAGTTGTAGGTTATGTTCTGGTCGTACATCGCTTTTGGCAATAGATTCCTCGTTCCAAACAAGTGAACCAAGAGAAGTGTCAGATTAAAACCCCTAAGCGGGTCTAATCTGCGGCATCCAGATGCTTTGCAAGTCTTCGAGCAATAGTTCCAAACCTTTGAGATATGAATTGTTCATACGGATGGTTGTCTAAGAAATGAGATTCTTTGGTCTGACAACCCATTAAGCAATACTCACTGTCCTTTTACGCAACAGCTCAAGTCGCTTCTCTTTACCTTTTGCAAGGTGGTCAAGGTGCAGAGCTGAGGTAGTGCCCGATACCTAGGAATGGAGTGTGTTGACCATGGGAAGGGTCACATTCTCCGCGACTTTGTGTCTTCCCTTCTTTTCTCTTCTTTGAACACCAAAACTCGAAATCTGCTAGGGAGCGGTTCCGTCATGCAAATCTGCTCAACAACTCTGTGGCCATCCAAAACGTGAAGAGATGGATCTGTGGAGGAACAAGTGTGGAAGTTCCCTCGAAGTTAGTTCGTGCGTCATTCTGTCCAGTGTAGGAGTATCGATGGGGGATCAACTGGAACAACTATACGCTCATTGTTTAGCTTATCCATGGCGAAGGTTGGGCAAAACTGAGAGTCGTGGGAGAGAACCTCACAAAACATTGCAACTTCGGATAACCTGCTCACTTGTGGTCAACCTCTCACAATCCTCGCATCTCGCATTCTGAACACAGCCGGACGAAAACTTTCAGGCCTTGTTCTTCCTCGATTCGACGATATTACTAGCTGACAGTCGACATCCATTCAGCATTGACTGGGACACGAATGTCAAACTGGCTATGAGAAGTTACCCCGCACGACTCTTGGGATCAATCACCGAGACTGTCAGCACTTCTCCTGATGAGTCGTGATGATCGGTCATGTCGTCCACACTTCACAATTATGTCATGTCTTACAGGAGCTCTATGAGAAAACCCGTCAGAAGCCATGGGTGAATTTACATGATTCTCCTGTCTACTCGAATCAATCTACACCCTAGTAAGTGTAGACCTGAAGAGGAGGAGGAGCAGGAAGCGGTTCTCAAGTTTGGAACTGAAATCTTCCAAATGAAAAACGTTCAGTCTAACATTCTCTGAAGGAAAAGTGATCGACAAGGGGAAATACAGAGTCTAGGAAAAAGATTCCAGACGTCTCGTTCGACGGAGTTATGTTGATTTCTTGGTTGACAGAAGTTTACTGTTCGACGGAGTTATGTTGATTTCTTGGTTGACAGAAGTTTACTTTACCGCACCCCTAATATGTTTTTCGGACTTGAACCTATCCCTTTTAACTCTGCATTACTTGACTTCCTCCCTGGAAACAGCAAGTTTAACAAGTCAAAATGCCGCGCCATTTGAATATGAGAAGTGCATTTCAGAAGCGAACCATGTATCAGTTTATAAAAGATTATCAACCTATGCAGTCTCTTATTTATCTTGTGTAACGCATGCAATGGCAGTAAACCTGTTGAACTTGCTATCGTGAATCAGGAATGGGTGAGGTCAAGTAATGCAAAGTTAAGAAGGGTGAGGTCAAATTCAACAAACGTATTAGAGATGCGATTAAGTAAATACTGATTGAAACGTGATAAAAGTATAGAGGAGCAGATGCTTGAGTACATCTAAGTGAAACCGGATTATAACGAGTTTAGGGGGTCTTTAGATGAAGTTGGATCTAAGGTCATCTTGGAAAGATACTCTCGTGTAATTTGAAACGTTGTTGGATAAGACTTGGTGTCAATTTCACTTTATAAAGGACTTTGAGAGAAGAAAAGAAAAGCTATCTCATCCATCCTACATGTCTTTGTTCGAATCTTACTGCTCACTGATGTGAATGGCTGAAGAGATCATTTCACCGAAACACTTTTGGGACCTAGAGTCCTAAATTGCTAAATGGCCCATATACTTTCATTAATTACACCAAGTAGTCGCGTGAATATGAAACAAACTACAGAAGGTTAGTGCAAAACAATTGAGACTGGTTAATTAATACATATGGTTTTACTTCGTGGTACAAGACGATTGGTCTACCTTGCAAGCATAACCATTTTCTGACAAGGGTTCATATTCAGGTTCAATTTATTTTATTGCGGGAGTCTCCATGTTCTCGAATCTTGTTTCTAAGGCTTGATAATTTTGTTGGAAACTTAACTTTCTTTGCCTTGGGAAGTAATCAAATACTTTTCGACTCCGGGCTAGCTAGATAGCTCTCAGAAGTGTTGGAAATGAACTACTGGTAGAATAGGCTAAGGCAAAACTCTAAGTCACGGCATAAGGACAGTATGAGAGTGTGGGAGAGCTCCTCAAGAGAGTGTGGACAGAATCAAATAAATAGATTACTCAATAATGTACAATGGCCTTGGGTCTGGATAATATACTCTTGATCTTGGCCTTGGTGACCTTACGAAGGGCCACCACCTAATAACTTGAACTGGTTAATGTAAATGGGTTTTATACTTGTACAGTATTCTAACACTCCCACTCAGTAACAGTTCGGATAAAAATATTACTTAGCTAGAAAACATTCCTAGCTTTGGTAGTAGATAGTCCAACTTGGGAGCTGGTAAGCTCTTTGTCAGAATATTTGCAACCATGTCCTCAGTAGGACAATATCTAACTTCTATAACTTTTCCAGCGACGTGATCTTTGATGAAGTGATATCGGATGTCGATGTGCTTCGTACGGTCGTGGAACTTGCTAGTGTCGACAAGGGTCATTGCACTTTGGTTGTCGCAATATGTAACAGTAGGCTCCTTGTCGTGCAATCCGACGTCAGTCAAGAGCTGACGTAACCAGATTGTCTCTGAACAGCTCGTGCTAAGAGCTACATATTCTGCCTCTGTACTTGACAGGGCTACTGATTTCTGTCTCTTAGAGGACCAGCTGATGGCTCCTCCAGAGTAGATGAAGCAATGACCTGATGTGGATCGTCTTGTCTCCGCATGTCCTCCCCAGTCAGCATTGGTGTAACCGAACAAAGAGTAGGGCTGGGATGAGTGAGAATACTCAAGGTATAAATTTAAAGTTCCCTTGATGTAACAGAAAATTCGCTTCATAGCGGCAATGTGTCTAGGTCCAGGACTACTCATGAACTGAGAGAGTACACTAAGGGGATAAGACAAATCAGGACGAGTACATACTGCGGCCCAATTAATAGAGCCAGCTGCACTTTGGTAAGGATAACTATTACATAGCTTATTTTCATCCTCAGTGACAGGAGAGTCGTCGGAGGAAAGTTTCTCACCTGTAACTAGAGGGGTGCTTACAGGTTTGCAATCTTGTAAGTCAAACTGAAATAGTTTCCTTGTCAAATACAAAGTTTGACCTAGTCTGATAGTGCCAGAAGATGGATCACGGTTAATCTCAATGCTAAGGCAATGATGGACTGGACCGATGTCAGTCATTTTGAACCGTGAGCTCAATTTCTCTTTTAAATGAGATAGTATAGCCTCACTGCTACTAGCAATCACAGTGTCATCCACGTAGAGGACAAAGATGACGAAGTGCTATTTCTGGTGCAAGTAGTAAACATTTTCGTCTACACCGGACTTAACAAATCCAAGAGAAAGTAGGAAGTTGTCGATGATCAAGTACCATTCTCTTGATGATTGCTTAAGACCGTAGAGAGTCTTAAGTAATCTGCATACTTGACTGCGCCTTGCTGTAGTCACTCCTTCCGGAACACTCATGTATATTTCCTCGTTAAGTGCTCCATTAAAAAATGTTTTAACATTTTAACATCCATTTGATGTACATGTAGATTATATTGCGCTGAGATGGCAAGGATGAGCCGTATCGACTGAATACGAACTACATGGGAAAAAGTTTCTGTGTAATCCAACCCATAGAGCTGGGTGAAGCCACGAGCCACTAGTCTCACCTTATAACGAGCAATGGACCCATTGATATTAATTTCTAACTTAAAGGTCCACTTACATGTTTTCGGTCGGCGTCCTTATGGCAAGTCGGTGAGCTTCCAAGTACCGTTAGATTCGTGGGAATCTAACTCCTTTTCTATTGCTCTTCTCCACTGATCGGCATCAGGAGAAGATACTGCTTCTGTGTAAGAAACAGGTTCCATTGGCACAGGTTTGAGAGTTACCATCAATGCACGCTTGGTGTTCTTCCGAGACTTCGGGATCAGCGATGAAGGGTCATATCCTTCATTTGGGTTCCGTTGTGGAGGAATTGAATGTCGAGCTGATCGTCTCAATGAAGGCGATGCTGAGAAATCCAATGGAGGAAGGGAGGACTCGCTGTGGGTAGGACCGGAAACTCGTGGTGAGCGTGGTGATGTGCGCCGAAGGTAAAGATGGCGCGGGCTCAAGTTCTCTGCAGGGGGAGAGTGATGGCTTGAGGAGTGAGAATGTGGAGGACGACTACTCTCACTGGACTGTGTACTGCTGGTGACTCCTCCGTTAGGGCCATGACTGCTAGAGACTCCTCCTCCAGATCCGAGACCAACGGATTAGGTTGGAGCTGGACCGGCAAGAGATGGCAGAGAAACTCCCACTGAAGAGAAACCGGGAGAGACGGATGAAACATAAGCTGGGCCAGCAGAAGGGACGGGCACAATATGATAAAAATGGACGTCGGTCTCAGGAGACGCTTAGTGAGTGGGAGATCAGCAGAGAGGGCGGATGTGGGAGGGAGAGTCGGAGAAGACTCATCGAAGATAACATCACGAGAGGTGAAGGTATGACCGTCAGATTTTCTTTGGAGACGGTAACTCTTACTCTGGCTGCTATAGCCAAGGAAGATACACTCGTGAGAGCGATCATCGAGCTTTGTACGCTCAACCTCGGGGGCCTGAGAAAAAGCGCGACAGCCAAAGACGCGTAGAAAGGAGAGGTCGGGTCGGCGAGGAGTTGTGGAGGCATAGGAGTGCTAGAGTTCATAAGATATGGTCATAGATGGGATAGCCCTAGACGGACACCGGTTCTGGAGAAAGATGGCGCAGGTGATTGCTTCATCCCAGAAGGGCTTGATAAGATTGGCAGTGAAAAGCATGGAACGGACAGCGTCAAGCAAGCTGCGGTTCTTGCGTTCAGCAACGTCATTCTGCTGAGGAGAGTAAGGGACTATGAATTGACGCTGGATGCCATGCTTGCGACAGAAAGCATCAAAAGCAGCTGAACGATATTCCCCGCCATTGTCAAATCACAAAGTGACAAGAGATTGACCAGTGGCGCGTTCAGCAAATGCGAGATAGTCCCGGAAAGCAGCAAAACAATCACTCTTATAGTAGAGAAGACGAGTGACAGTGTAGCGCGAGTAGTTATCATAAAGGTGATAAAATATTCATAGCAAGAAAAAGTGCAAGGGGAGATGCAACCACTAATATCAGAATGGACCAGTGCTAGAGGACGAGTGGATCGAGTGGAGCTGGCACATGGGAATTTAGTGCGTGCATGCTTGCCGTGTGCACAAGCTTGACAAATATCCTCAAAGAGTGAGAAGGAAGGGAGGCCGGTAACATACATGCGGTGGCTCAGCTCATGGACTCGATGGTGGTTGATATGACCGAGTCGCTGATGACACAAGGTAGAGAGATCGTCCGTTGTAGTAACAAGAGCACAGAGTCGAGGTGGCGTCGGTGGAGGAGTCCGACTACCAGATGTAAAGCCATGAAGATCTTCTAGTAGTCGCGGAGGAGATCGCGACCAGGAAGATAAACTGGAGAACTCAGAATTTGTGGGGTGCAGGTCAAGAAAAATCCGAGATAAGATTTGATTAAGAGTCGGGTCGAAACTTGTAAGCCGGGCCGGGTAAAGTCCGTAAGGACGTGGACCAATAAGACCCTGCATCCCTCCTGAGGAGACCGTCCCTCTGGTCCTCGGGGCAGTCCGCGGGGGAGGGGCTGAGATCTCCGCGACGGAGATGCAGGGGCGGCACTCCCGATGAGGAGCCGTCTGCATATCCCTCGTGCGGGGTGGCAGCGTCTGCACGGCATGCGCGGATGAGGTCCCCATCCCCATCTCCGTTTGGTGCGTGGCTGGCAGCCCGCGTCGAGAGGCACGCCTGCCGACGAGGTAGTGCCTCGTGGGAGGGGCACGAGTCCCCAGTGGACCTCATGGGAGTCCACATCGATAGGTGACTCCCTGTCTACGGAGACCATGAAGGTCTCCCGTGGACTTGAAAGTTGTAATGATTGGCTTGAGTGGAAGGGCTGGTGTCCTTCAAGAGACGCTCGGTTTGAGTCAAAGGTTGTGCTATGGACGGACTCGATCCGCGTGTGCGAAAGAGGAGGCAAGCCAACAGATGGCGTCCACATGGAAAATGAGCCAAGAGGTGTGGAGGTAAGGGAGGTAGAGGCTCTTGGCACTAGAATTTGACTCTCATTATCCAAGTGTGGTATTTCTGAATTTTGTGGAGTGAGGACTTGGCTTGTGAGGGTGTGCTCCTAATTTTAGGAGGAGAAAAACTCCATGAGTTACTTGGGTGCATTTCAGCTTGGGTGTGCACATTTTGTGAGACGGGGTTGGGCCTAGACCATGAGAAGCGGATCCTGCGCATATTGCGGTTGAATAGAGAGACGCTAATCCGCTGGTTTGATTGCGGTCTAGCTCGCAGACGCGGTCTTGATCTCTGACTAGGTGGTAGTGTGTGGACTACTGGAGTCCTACCAGCTGTAGCTACAAGCGCGGTTTGGTCAGCGACCAAAATTGAATTCCTGAGCATGTAGAGATCGTGACAGTGGGATAGGGAGTTAGCACTTGTCCAAATCTGTCTTCTAGGTGACAGAGTCCGTTGCCATTAAGCACCAGCCACCATTGGCATCAAGTTGCCGAGCTGAGAATAAATTCTTCTGCAAGACGGGCACATGGAGAATGTCACGTATGTACACGTGCTCACCGTTGAGCAGTCGCACTTCCACGATGCTAGAATCAGCAACGTGGATGGTGATGTTGTCACCGAGTAGAATCGCATCATTCTCGGTTTTCTCTGTAGAGACGGGTGAGTATTCGACGAATTGTCGTCGATTATGTGTCATGTGGTGTGTGACACCCGTGTCCACATACCAATTAGGATCAGCTGTCTGCACGATTGCAGATGAACATTGTGCCACCAGAACTCGACGAGTGTTGCTGTTGTTGTTCTAGGAACGACGATTCTTGTTCCTGTTCTTGTTTTGGTTACCAGCATTTGAGTTTTCGTTGCTGCTGCTGGGTTTGTCCGGACACTCGGCGATGCAGTGTCCGGGCTTGTTGCATTGGAAACATTTCTCGTTAGAATCTAGCGGTCTTTTCGGTGGCTGATTATCGTCTTGTCGGTTGCCACCATTGTTGCACCGGTTGTTGCCATTGTGTCCTCCTCGCCGGCGTCTTGCAAACAAGACAGTAGATGATTCCATCGATAACTTGCGTCCGATCGTTTCCTCTTGGATGAGGAAGATGATGAGGTCCTGTAGCGAGAGATTTGGGTTTGTTCTCATCGCCTGCAAGAATAAATGATAGTTGTTGAGCATGCTGCCCATCGACGCGAGGACTTGCTCCTTGTTGATAATTATCAATCCAGCTGAAGTCATCTGCTGGATGAGAGACTTGAAGTTGTTCACGTGCTGGGTGACAGTCTCGTTGGATTTCATCTTTAAAATCCACAACTTCTCTCTTAAGTGCATCTTGGTCATCATGTCTTGACCGGCGAAGTGTCTGATCAAGGTGGACCATGCATCGTTCGACGTGGTGCAGGACATTAGATGTCCTGCCACACTGTTCTCGCAACATTCGTTGATCGCTGCGAGCGCGTTAACATCACGCTGATCCCAATCTACGATGCTACCGAGTCCGGTAGCAGGGGGAGGGATGGGTACCGCAGTACCTCCGGGTGTAGTAACACGTGGTATCTGCACGTTCCCTTTCATGATATCAAGAACACCATGGGCCCTGAGCCGCAAGGTTGTCTTATGTCTCCAAAGCGTGAAATATGTGCCGTCGAACTTAGCCCAGCCTTTGGTGTCAAAGGGGGCAGACATTCTGTATCGGATTGATCGCTGGAACGATGAAGTTCTGTTAGCGAAAGTACAGAATCTCAATGCATGAAGCGTCCTTCTCGCAGCAGCTGAAGCGTCCTCCAACTGCTCTCACCTAAGGGCCAAGGCCTACATAGTGCCTATGCTATTGTGCTAGTGCATCAACAAAGCAAAGCTCTTATCCCATGTTGGAAATGAACTACTGGTAAAATAGGCTAAGGCAAAACTCTAAGTCACGGCATAAGGACAGTATGAGAGTGTGGGAGAGCTCCTCAAGAGAGTGTAGGCAGAACCAAGTAAATAGATTACTCAATAATGTACAATGGCCTTGGGTCTGGATAATATACTCTTGGTCTTGGCCTTGGTGACCTTACAAAGGGTCACCACCTAATAACCTGAACTGGTTAATGTAAATGGGTTTCATACTTGTACAGTATTCTAACAAGAAGTTCAGAATGGAGCGTTAGCTCGATGCTCAAGGTAACTTCTCAAAGTGGAGCTAAACAGAGGGACTGGCAAGTCTTACCGGATGGATGAACAACAGATTCTTTTGTGTTGGATATGGAGTTTGGTCTTAAAAAAGTCCATGATGAAATTAAGTCAGACCACAAATAAATTCTAAAAATAATAATTTTAAAATACTTCAGAAGACGAAGCTTTCCAAACCCTTAATCCTTAACAAGGAAGAATTAACTTCAACAAATTCAATACCGTATTAGGCTATCTTCACTTCAAACTGAATCAAAGGTGAAAAGTGCACCTTCAAACTGGTGTGTTGTGGACTCTACGAAACGAAAGCCCTAACGAAGAAGAATTAACCAAACAATTCCTTCCGAAATCAAAAGGAACATGTTTTTGAAAACGAAATTATCATGTTGCAGCTAGTTATCAAGAGACCGAGTAGGTAATAGTGAATGACTAATATTATCTTTTATCTTTTAAGATGATAAAACAGTTACGGCATCCTTTTCAGTATAATATACGAGTTATAATTTGTTTTCTTCACGTAAAGATATCTAATTTCACGTAAAAATATTCTGTTTTCCTGTTTGCGCAAACCAGATTGGAGATTATTCTTTTAAAGTGCGCAAACGAAAAATTAAACAGTCTTTTAGCAAAAAATACACGATTCTTTCTGTGAGTTGTGAATTTGGAGCTGAATAGGAATGAATCTTGTGGTCGTGAAGTATTGATGTAATTTTTGCCACTGAATTGGTAGGGAATGGACTTACTAAATGGTATAAAGCACAAATTTGCTTATTATTATAAACTTCTTCTTTCTTCTTACAGCAAAATCCAACCCAAGGATCTACTTGATTCTACTTTCCTTTTTTAGAAAGTCATATTAGAGATTTCTTTTTATTCCTTTTCAAGTTGACTGATTTCCTTATGGGCACTTCAGACCGATCATCAACCCTACGTATCGTGAGAATGACTGCTCAAGATTTTCTATTTACACTAAACATGTATGTACACCTCTGTCAAAGAAAGAACATGCGACGCAATGAATAGCCAATGGAAGGTAAGTCAAAACTCCTGCATACAACAGGTGCACATGAAGTAGCATCACCTACTGCAATTTCTCTGTCAAAGTAATGCAAGCTTTCTCTTCTCTACCAACTTAACACGTAAGGGGTCTTAGGGGCTTTTCCCACTACGTGTCAAAGAGAGAACATGCGACGCAATGAATAGCCAACGGAAGGTAAGTCAAAACTCTTGCATACAACATGTGCACATGAAGTAGCATCGCCTACTGCAATTGCTCTGTCAAAATGATGCAAGCTTTCTCTTCTCTATCGACTTAACACATAAGAGGTCTTAGAACTTCTTCTCACTAAGTGTCACAAAGAGAACATGCGACGCAATGAATAGCCAACGAAAAGTAAATCAAAACTCTTGCATATAACAGGTGCATATAAAATAGCATCGCCTACTACAATTCACTCTGTCAAAGTGATGCAAGCTTTCTCTTCTCTATCAACTTAACACATAAGGGGTCTTAGTGCCTCTTCCCACTAAGTATGTATATTATTTATGTCATTAAACTTGTAGATTCGGTAATAAACCGTAGTTCCGACTATACAGTTTTTCAGTAGGTTACAAAAGCATTATCTCCTCAGTTTTGGTACAGGGGTTTCTCTCCCCTGCCTCTGTGCATTTTTCGCTGCGTCTTTTGTGGTAACATCGTATGTCAGCTTATTCAGTACGTGTTTGTTGTCTGGCACAACTTCAATAAGAAGCAAGACGTTGAAAAACTCAGTAGGAAAACTTCTACAGTCAAAAGAGAGTGCACTCTGTCAGTAGTTCACGCGGAAAAGCGAAGCTGGGAAACTGAATGAATCGGAAGACACGGATCGGAGGTAGGGAAAAGCCAACAAGCTTAATCAATCGGAAGACACTATCTAATAGATCAGAAGTAAGAAAAACATTGACAAATCGTGGTGAGAACTCTAGTTTTGAACAAACCAGATAATCGAAATAAGATGAAAAGTAGGAAGAGGCCCTTAGAACATCTCCATCCGTAGAGCGATAAACAACTCTTATCTCTACTTTTGGAGATTCAGAGTAGAGGATCTTTATTGTTAAAGTTGAAATTTTCCCATTGCAGTCTTTAACTCCGAGTATGAATAGAAAAGAAAAAGAGAGAATAATCACTTTTCTTCATAGTGTCCTTTGAGTCTGAAGAAAAGATTCTGTTTTGCTCCAATAAACTTCCAAATTTTCATCTTAACATTACTTTGCTTCGAGATGAATCGTAGTGAATAGCTGTAATTTGATATTTTAATTCACATTTTTCCAGTTCAGATGAATACGTAATCACCATAATCATTTTCTGAATTAAGTTCTCAGAAGGAGGACCCGCAAATGAAGTATTCTGGGTTACCAAGAACACTTGTAGTAATATTCGGGGTTTACATGAATCTTTAAAGGGAATCAGAAACTCGAACATGTTCAAAAGTGGCACAATCTCTTCGAAGGTTTGATGCAGAGTTGAGTTTTTAAATGTTAAAGATGGGGACGTGCGGTAAATTAAAATAGGGAATAGTTTAGGTTTAAAACTCTTATTAGCTGTGGGAAAGTTCTCCGTAACTGGCATATGGCTTGATGGGGTCTTTCCATCCGTTTGCTATTCATTGTGTCGCGTGTTTATGAGCCTTCAAGACCTTCAAAGCGGTGGAGATGCTCTTATCATCGAGCTTACATTACATCAAGAGTAATTATCAACAGCAGACGCAGCAGACATATCCTCAACGTATCTATGCTCGATAAGATAAAAAAGACAAGACAAGAAACAACACCGAGGATCTCCTAGTATTGACTTCACATATATCCCTGGAAGACTAATGCCAATCTAATCTACAGCAGAGCAGACAGTCGTCTCCTCCTCTCGACACAAAAGACAATTATACCAGTTGTTCTGGGAGTGGTCAACCACGAGAAAATGGATGGCTAGAGCGTACCCAGACCTTTTCCCAATTCTTGACGGAATGCCAGGAGAACTGGCAAAACCCTACTTAACTCGAGAATCAAGAAGTACTACCGTAGCTAGCCAGCTGGCCATGGATTGTTAACATGTCGACCAAAATCGCATCGCCTCATCGGTCTTAATTAGTAGCAAAGGATATAACCAGTGTGACTCGGCTTTAGCAGCTTCAGTTAGCTACTGTAGCTAGCTCCATGGATGCGGAAGGCCAACGAACCCCGGATCCATAAGAAGCTCTTTCCAACTTCTTCTCTTTTCTGTTACAGTATCATCCATCAGCTAGCTATAGCTAGCAGCAGGTGACGGAGATCAGTTAATATCGAGTTCATTATCATCGAGCTTACATTACATCAAGAGTAATTATCAACAGCAGACGCAGCAGACATATCCTCAACGTATCTATGCTCGATAAGATAAAAAAGACAAGACAAGAAACAACGTTAACACCGAGGATCTCCTAGTATTGACTTCACATATATCCCTGGAAGACTAATGCCAATCTAATCTACAGCAGAGCAGACAGTCGTCTCCTCCTCTCGACACACAAGACAATTATACCAGTTGTTCTGGGAGTGGTCAACCAGGAGAAAATGGATGGCTAGAGCGTACCCAGACCTTTTCCCAATTCTTGACGGAATGCCAGGAGAACTGGCAAAACCCTACTTAACTCGAGAATCAAGAAGTACTTGACGAAACTTTCTGTTAGACCCAAGTCCATGTGCCTAATTCAAACACTGAGCAGACAAATCGAGCAGTATCAAAGATTTTGGGCGTACTAGTTAGATATTTTTACAGGTACATGTCTGCAAAAGCAAGAGCAGTTTTATTCGCTCCTGCTTAGAATCATGATGTTCATCTTGATAGTTATCAGTGCCATCAAGTTTGTCCTTTACATCGGAAGTAAGTAGAACTTCGTTCAGTTCTCCTACACCAGTTGCATCCATAGATCCAGCTGTTGCAATCATTCATGCATTCACAAATTCCATCGCTTTTAGGTTCAGATTTCAAGACAACAATTGCGAGGCTTGAATTGCATTGCACTGATGTCAGCTCAAATGAGCTACTTTAATTTGTTTAACAAAATTTGATTGAGTCTAGTGGAACTAGATAAACTCTAGAAGAGCGAATTCGAAAAACTTTGATATAGAGCATAATTAGAGGACTACCGTAGAGAGGCCTTGAAGATTTATGTACAGTATCACCCTCCGCTCTCTCTGCTTGGTTTGCTTTGCTTGCTCTCTCTGGCTGTCGTATAGGAAACAAGTTGTGGTGCTCCAGCTACACCAAGCATGTGAGTGAGGCAGCATGCATGCATGGCAGTGCCAGTGCCTGAGCCTCTCAGTTTCTGATAGTACGAGCTGAGTATGCTACTGCGGAATATGTCGGTAGACTTGCAACTTTGGTGGTGCCGGAATCTTTCAACGACGCAGCAGATCCCATGTGCGATAAATGAACGTCCGAAGGATTCGAAATGTCCAGAGCACATGCTGCAAGCTCACCGTTGTTATTATTAGTTGCGTGTCCGTTTGGTTGTGTTGCTTTGCCCCCCATCTCCAACTCTTCACGGACGCTTGGCTTTTTAGCTCCATAATAACACGCATAGAGAATCAGTTGTGACATTCCCAATAAAACGCCGAAGAAATTGGGTATCTGCAACCAACCGTTCACACCAAGAAAGATTCTGAAGTGAGCTAAGTGCATTGCCTGCATAGACAATCATCACCATATATATAAACGAATTCTTGTACATGAGGGCCCAGAAACCGCAAATGAAACCTGGTAAAGAAAGCATTAAGCAGCACGCTAACTAAAGTTAGAGGCGCGGAGTAGCTACTAACCATGATGTAGAGATCTTTCTTGAGCAACGCAAACGCAGACCATGCGATGCTATTGAGGAGAACCATAACGGAGAGGAAAAGAGGCATGTACTCCACGCTCTTCGTTTTAATGACAAGTTTCTGTTTTGAGAAACATTTTACATACGTACAAAGCGTGCATTCAATCAGTGCGCCTCGTATAATGTCACTTTTGACAGATTAAAACTCTAAAGGAAATGAGAACATTAGAAAAAACTATGTACAACATTGGGAAGAACTCAAGCTCGACAGAAAATTTAAGACATTCCAAAGCTGATTAGTAGGAGAGAAGGGTCTCACCATAACGGACAGAGGTGCTGCATACATGACAATTGTGATGATGACACAAAGGATTCCGACAATGGTGTGCCGCTCCTGCATGTGATGGACCGCAAAGGTGACTACCAGTACCACCAGGAGGTAGAAGGCTCCCACACAGCCCCCAACTTGAGCAGTACGAATCTACACATTTTTCACAGAAAAGGTCAGGGCTAAGGCACGTGCGTGATGAAATAGCAAAGTGCAGACGATTTCTTTTATCTGTGCAGTATCCATCCAGTAAACATGTCTGATGCATGTCACACGGAGGTTAGATTGTCGTCGTCTATCCTGAGTTCAGTATGCACAGATGTTTAAATGTTCAACAGTGGGTTTGGATCGACACCTTGCCAGACTTGGGGGCATATATCATGAAAATCGACAGGTAAGTGAGCTCCAGAAGTGCTCCAACTCCATTGATAGTCATAATAAGAATACCGTTCTTGGTAACGTAGGGCATGCCGTACCTGCATGTCATGCACGGGTACTCATATCATACTATGAGTAATGGTCGCTGAGCTTACAAAGACCAAAGCACATGTTCAGATGGACATGACGACTGTATTCACGGGTACTCAAATAGTCACTCAGTCACTTCAGGGAGCAGAAGGCATAGAAACAAGACGTACAGCAACCATAAAATACAATTTAGGAGGGCAGATAGATAGGGTATCGACGAAAAGCTGTGCGTCGTCTTCTGTCTCCATATCCCATAGAACGTAATCCTGCAATGGTGAGAACATTCGATCCAAATAAGAGAGACCTTAAAGAGTTAACATGCTAGAAAGCCGAATACCAGGTCGTCTAGCCAAGGATGGTTCACTACGGTAAGTATAGCTAAACTTAAGACTATACGTATTCAAATTTCGGATGAATGAATATAAGAACAACTACGTTTAAGAGAAAAGAACGTAGAGATTGGTTTACATTGGAGATAAGAAAAGGCAGAGTCCAGAAATATTTCCTGCACACAAAAGCAAAGCCAAATCAACAAGAAATTAAAGATGAGTAAATCAAACAAACGTCCCACTTGAGATCAGAACCTGCATGCCGCGAACGGGGAAAAGAAGCGATAGTAGTGGGGATGGACCATCCCCGTCATCTTTCTCGCACATATTTCTTCCGTCTCTGCCTCAGAGTCTCAAGCACGGTATGTAATCTCCTTCGTGATGTATACGTAGACTAAGTTTCGCCACGCGACACCACACAGAAGAAGACTCTTCGAACTGTGCTCCTTGTGTACTACGTAGAAGAGGTTAGTGAATTAACGAGAACGCGCACGATTTTAACCTTTTCAGACCTCTTGACAAGAACAAGAATCTCGAGGCAACCACCTGATCCTGACCCCCGAAGTACAGCTGCAGCTCGATCGGCTCTCAATTGTGTCTTTCTCAAGTTATGGGAAATCAAGAAGCTACAAGGATCGACCAGCAGCGGAAGTAACTGTCGCTTAGTGTCTTACCGCCATCCACGCCTCTCGAGCTCATGATTAGAACTGTTATCGGGACTCTGGATCCCCGAGAAATCACATGATACCGATGGGACTGGATTACTGAACGATCAAACCGATCCTACTTCAAGTTGTCCGTTGGTTGACCGACCGTGTCGGCTCCGCTCCTGACTTCGTATGTTAGTGAGAGCGTTGACGTCCTTTCGAGACTAACAGTTAAATAAAACGGACAAAAACTACTCCTACTCTACTTTCTCCGTAGTAGAGTTTGACGTTCGATTCGTTAAGCTTGGGTTCCTTGTTCTTCTCAGCCCCTCAAAAGTGGCCAGAAGGACCTGCAGGCAGTCGTCCCAAGCTCCTTCCCACCTTCTAGGATATGAAAATAGCTTCATATTCCTATTTATCTGCCCCGGGCAGGGAGAAGTAGAGTACTCCTCTGAATCAGATCAGGATGAGAACCGCAAGAATAGTAGTAGATCGAACTCCAGGGTGAATATTGTCGTATCGGCAATCACTTGGGAAACTTACATTTTGTCAAGCTTATGCTTGTACTTAAATTGATCGAGTCAGTGGCACCAGCTTAATAAGCGTCATATATAGTGAACGATATTCATATTGATCTGCAATTCGAAGTATATATTCCGGTACAACTCTCGACCGATATATAAACAGGTCAGCTCAACAAGTTGGAGAGTAAAGAACTCCAAGATGCGAAATAGTTATAAGATACAATGCTGCTAGGTAACGAAACTGAAGGGCCTAGTTAAGAGACAAGATCTACAGATCCAATGCAACTAGAACAAACATCACAGGAGAGATATAAAAAGGTCCTGGAACGGAATGCAGGCAGGATTAGGACGTGTAAGGGTGGAGAATATCACACCGGAAACTCCAACAATGAATTCGGCACTTGCACCCATGTTGTCGACGAAGAAGGAGTGCACAGCAACTTTTAAATTAGCTTCTTTAGCAGAAGTCCAAGAGAACCGTATCAGGGCCTGGAAAGCTTCAACCCTGAATAATCTCGAGATACTGCCTTATCAATCGCTTGGCAAGAACGATCGCAAACAGTAACGAGGTCCAAATAACTGATCGCAAGAAAGTCTGTATCACAAACAGCCAACTACATAAGAACATGTACAGGCCCGCGTCCAGTAAACTCTTGCAATTGCAGCACTAGTAAAGCTCTGCGTGTCAACTTTGAGAATTCCGAGCGAGAAGTCCGTGAAGACTTACGAGTGTTACTAAATGAACATTCTCCAGTATTTATATTGATGGAGACTTCGCCAACTGATTCTACGCATCGCAGTGGGAGCCGCTCAAATCACTACGTACTGGCAGCGACGCTGAGCATGCGACCGATGGAAGGAACGATGCACGGTAATTCTGGTTCCACTCCGCTGCTCCTGGCGCCAGTCCTGGATACTAATTCAAAAGATACCTCACAAATGTTAGCTATGCGAGCGGTTGGGTGTCTCTTTTCAAACGTGGTGTCACCACATATTATAGCTCTTGCTCTCCCAGCTTCTCTCGCTCGCTCAGAGCCCATGCATGGATGGATGGATGGATGAACTAGAAGAGAGAAAGAGAAAACACTAGAAGCGTGAACGAAAGGTTGATCAAAGCCGCTCACCGAAGAGACAATCGTTGATTTACGCTACCGTAGCTAGCCAGCTGGCCATGGATTGTTAACATGTCGACCAAAATCGCATCGCCTCATCGGTCTTAATTAGTAGCAAGGGATATAACCAGTGTGACTCTGCTTTAGCTAGCTCCATGGATGCGGAAGGCCAACGAACCCCGGATCCATAAGAAGCTCTTTCCAACTTCTTCTCTTCCACCATCTAGCTATAGCTAGCAGCAGGTGACGGAGATCAGTTAATATCGAGTTCATTAGCACCTGAACTTACCGGACTCGTAACTTAGTGATGATGCTAGTTTTTCAAAGTCGATCCAGCAAGGCAACCGATCAGTTAGTCTGGAGACGTTCAGGCGAGCTTGCACTTCGTGTCTGGAGCAGGATACCAGAAGAGTAAAGGTTACATCCATAACTCTACATAAAAAGTACATCCAAAAGCAGAAACAACATCATTCGAAAGCACAATCACCGTTCCCGAAGGCGCCTTACTCGCTTTGCATCGGAGAGGCTGTTTTGAAACAATCCTCATGTTAGCAATGATGCATCTGCTGGACGGTTCAGCGCAGGCAGGCATATAGCACCTATTCTCGGTATGACTCGCCCGTGACAGAAATTTTGTAATCTCAATCAGAATCTCTTGAACTTACTGGAGGAAATATGTCTCTAAAACGCCTGTAAAGTTTCTGTATAGTAGTAGCTCTGATTCCTACGGAACAGGGTAGGTGGTTCGGTGTCTATGGTTGCATCTCTTTAAACTGGAGCTAAAACCGAGTGGTGGTCGATATCTAAAGTTCGTCATGTGATGTGTCGGAGTCCACAGCAGTCCACGAAATGATGAAGGTGTTCGAACATGTAAATAGTTGTTGGAGAAAACATGAGCATAGATTAGTGCACGAAAGTTATGATGCATTCCGTTTCGACATGATCTTTGGAGTCACTAAGCTTGAGGTGATAAACCCATTGTACTTAAGCTACTCTATCCTGGGCTCCCAAGTGTCGTGTTCGAGATGCAACCGAACTAGTCGACCAAACTCTTCTTGTCATCCAATAAGCAGGGAGCGGAGTTCGGGTGTATCCATACCAAAGACTCGAAGTGCTTCGTTCTACAGCAGCTTGTCAGTTAAAGGTCTGAAGTTAAACTTCGGAAGTTCGTAAAGAGGCTAGCAGCATTGAGACTACACAGCTGCTGATTACGATATTAGGGGAACTGTGTAAAGCTTTTTCTCCCTTTCCGGGATGTTTAGGGGATCCCGGAGTTATATCTAACTGAGGTCTTTAGTTTGGGAGACGTGAATACAACATGGGCCTTTCGATAGAGAGAAAGAAGAGACAAGTGTGTAATGAGGATGAGAAATATTGGACCGTCATGGGCTGTATCTTGTTATTAAAAAAATGATTAAATATATGCATGCTCCATCATTCTTAACTAGCGTTCGTTTTGTGTTAATAAGGTTATACGAGTTTATTTATAATTCCTACACTAAAACAATATTAATTTTTAATAAGAATTACAAAGAGCTTCGGAATCTCACTCGAACCTGCTTCCAAACGTACAAGTAATTAATGTATTATCCCCTATCCCATCCGAAGATGGAAAAGATGATAATAGACTTGTTTGCTAAAGGGAAGGTGTCGTAGCACTTAATGGTTTAACGAGATCGTGCAAGGAATGACATACTAACTAGTAAATTAGTTCCTCTCCATTCTAGCATTGTTTCTAGATGCGGGAATTGCTTTGCATAGACGACATACCTCTACGGAACTTGATAATACAAAAAATCTGTTTTGAATTTCTAAGTTTCGTATATAAAGTCTATTGCATCCGGAGAACTGAGAACGGATTTATGGTATAACTTACGTAATTATGTGAGGTCCGGCCGTGAAGGCATAGTTATACGGCATGTTGACGTATCAGGAGATACTTTGCTGGTGAATCTTTGTATGCAAGTATCGTGATCCACTGTATGTGTGGTGAGGATTTGTTATTACCTAGCTATGATTAATTGTCATAAATAATCTAAGTTGTAATTTAGATTTCTGCTTTCAGTTCATATCAATAAATATCTTCACTTCCTTCAGAGCTATACATAATTACTTTGGGGAATAACATATCAGTTATCAAGAAAAATATCTACTGATATCAGGAGATAATTATCGACTTCAATAACTATTTCAATTATAGTTATTAAGTTTGATAACTATAATATAGTTATTGAGATCAATATCTATAATTTTAAAATTATCGAGCTCGATATTTATCTTTTTTAAAGTTGTCGAGTTCGATATCTATGTCTTGAAGTTTACTGATATCAAGAAATTTCTATTACTATCAGTTACTGATAACTGATATGCTTCCCATTCTCATTACTTTGACTCTTGTACTGGTGAGGTGCGAATCTAGATTCTTATGTTCTTATCAAGTTGGTGCACAATGAAATTATGGAGCTATGCATTTGATACAGAAGAGAAAGTGAACTAATGAAAGAAATAGAAGTTTTGTATTGACTATGCATGCAAGATCAACTTTTAGGACTTTTGCTCACTTGTTATTATCAAGAAATATATAAGTAATATGCCAAGTTGATAAAAAAAATTATATTTCTTTTAGAATATTAATTATTAGCTAAACCTAGAAGACCGAGACATAAATCAAAAGGGGAGTGCAGACAGATCCGCTCTCCAAAGTAAATACGCGGGTTGCTAATCGACACATGGTCATGTTTTATAAATAATTTAATTTATCTATTTATTTAAAAGAAGAGACAAATATGCAAAGAATCAAACGAAATCCAAAGCAACAAATTACGATATACTGCTCTACTCTTGTCGCTTTGGAAAACTTGACGGTTGGCTATGGTAAGGAATACAATTCCTCTTAAAGGGGTATTTTCGTGGTCTCTAGTGTTATTCTTAACATGGCTCTGCACCCTATTTTATACCTGTTTTTATCGGTTTTTCTCTCAGTATACCATTCATGTATCCACAATGATTACATGACAGGCCTGCTAGCCCCAGTGACTCGGTGCCCGGAAAGTTCCGGAATATATTGTTATGATTTCCGGTCGTTTTCCAGGATTACTCGTCTTGACCCAAATCTACCGGAAAATTTTCGAGAGAAAAAATTGAAATCTTAGTGAAAATTAGACAAAATTTCCGGCATAAATGTTAGATTTCTTGTTTCCCTTCCCATCACCAGAAATGTACCGATTTTCGACAAAAACCTTCCCGAGCACTTCCCCGGTCACTTTGTGCGTGCCTCCTCAAGGAGACAAAGCAGCACCTGTTCTACTACATCCGGCAGCGAACAGACCTCCAAGCTACCGTGCTCCCGGAAGTCCCGCTCTTCGGATATCATGCAAGCCTCGTATAAAGATAGGGAAGAATTTTGAAGCAGGAAAATCAAAATCCATGCTACAGTAGCTTCCGAAGGTAGTGAACCTACCACTGAACCTTGTTCTTGATATCCATTCCTGCCAAATCGGGGGAGCAGTGCGGACGTTCAGGATGGGACGAGGCGAGGAAAGGTAGACGTAAGCCTCCCCACAACAGCAGACAGCAAGCGTCTGGTGAACCTGTCTGATGGAGCGAGAGCAAATGGAGGAGGAGGACCGGCGAGGAGTGGAGAGGGACTGTGCGGAAGGCGGAGGGGAGGGAGTTCTGTGATTTCAAGTTTCCAAGCAGCTGGTTTGTCTGCGTGCCTACTTAGCTAACCAGGGCTAGTCCCTCGTTGCTTTCTTTCTGGAGCAAGCCGCTAAGTACCTCTTCCCACCAGTCTTTCTTTTCTATCCAAAAAGAAATTTTGTGTCAGAACAAATACTTTTGTCTTCTCACTGTGTAATTTTTTCAAGAAAGAGAGAGTCCTGAGGCAAAATCAACCGCTCTACAGTTTTGGGCTGAGGATACCCCTAGGGGTACTCCCCCAAGTTACTGAGACTTGAGGACGTTGATAGCACGCCACGTGGAGTACCACACTTCGGTGAGACTCGTTGTAAGACCAGATGATTCCTCTTAAAAACTGCATTCGTGACAGTCCTGTGTGAAGAAAAAAGTTTTCTGTACAAACATCAAGAAAAATCATCTAATCTTACGATGAGTTTTCAAACACCTGCTAGTGAAGAAAAAGGCTGGTGGGAAGAGGCCCTAAGTTGGACTGACAACTGTTATTGCTCGCACGGCTCCTCTTTCCTCCTCTTTCCTCCTCTTTCCTCCTACACAGAACTTTTCGTACAATCATTCGATAGAGATAGAGTGGATAGATAAAAATGTTCTAGTGGCTTTTTGTTTTGCAATCAAAATCTAGAATGTTTTCATTTGAAGTTTATTGATATGTTAAGTTATTGATATGTCAGCACGTGTAGACATGGAGAAATATATATAGATATATAATTATATATTTTAAAATGATATGTAATTTATGTGTAACAGCGGATCAGTATAGTATTACAGAGAACATTAAGAAAGGCTTTGCAACAAAGAATTAAAATATCTTTTTAGTCTGTTAAGAGAGCTAGTACATCAAAGATTTCTCGTTACTACAGCAAGTTAGCTAGATATAACTAGTGTTCCATGTACTTTTCTCCCCGCATCATATCTCACTGTAAGGTTTTTTTCACTTGTCTGTTATATTATCTTCTCTTCCCTGTTCGATACACAAAGCATGTTTTCATCTTTCTATAATATATCTGCAATCGACGATCGGAAACGGTTTCTCCCTTGCTCGATGCCCATCTAATGATTCATATCCATCATTATTCGTGTGTTGTGCATAGGGGCAAGCACTCCTGCAAATTGATGGGCTGCAGTAATTTTAAGGCGCTTTTTAAAAGTTATCACGTACGTGAAATGGCATTTGCTTTAGAAAATTGTCCTACGACGGCCTTAATTTGGTAGCACATCCGTTTATCACAAAATCTCATGCTACCATATACTGAGTTCAACCTTGCAACTTCATTATGGAAGTTCTAAAACTCAACATAGCGTGAAAAGATTCCAACTAGATTCCTATTCACGAAAATAATTCAAATTTAATTTTTTTTTTTAGGTTACGATACCTTAGGACTGTTGGCCAAAGTTATAACTCTGTACCAGCGAGCAAAGAGTATCTAGCAAAGATTTTAGCTTTGATTTATTTTAATTTCTTTTTATTTTCATAAAATAGGTTAGTCTTTCAGTTTAAATTCCTCTGTTTTTAAAAGAATGATACATACAACGTAGAGTGTTCAGCATAGGGAAGGAAAAAGACAAGCGTCGAGCGCTTTAGTTACAGGAGTTGAGCATTGGCCCATGGAGAATTATCACTTTTGGTGAACTGTCTTACGTTAATTGTTGCTGAAGAATATATATTATTAAAATAAGCAAATTATTATTATTATTAAATATTACATTCAAGCGAAAATTACATAAAAACCTATAAGTGAAGTGTTTATAAACTCGCTCTAAAACTATATGAACAACATCTTGGCTAATTACTTCAAAATTTTAATTAATTTTAATTGATTACTCTTCGCTAGGAAATGAATTGAGCTGATCAGTTCTCGAGCAGTGCTAGGTGACACTGTGCAATCGATCCGCAATACTGGGGCCAAGTTCAAGCCTCAAGGATGAGCATTTTGTTCCGTCCGAGATTGGGACTGACAACGCCTTCGTCCCTTATCTTGTGGTTTTGATTTCGACGTCCAGAATGGTGGAGGAGCTCCATGAAAGAGCATCTCTCTCAGAACGTCGTGAAGTATGAAAACTTGTGCGAACAGGTTTGTCCTTTCTGCAGATGGCGGCAGACAGCCCAACAGCATCCTGGAGTTTTGTACGCACTATAAAGGGGTACCCAACTATATATGTCCAATCTTTGTATTCCTATAGGTATTCAAAAGGTATTCCAGTCCTGACAAAGTTCAGTCAGTGCCCGCGAAGTGGTGATACCTTTTGTACGTCGCATACCCGATTATAGTACCCCCGAGCCGCTGATCTTGCGGCCTTACAGAACATCTGCTCCGGTTCCCAGTTAGGACTTTAGAAATTTGAAACTACAGGTTGCGTCTGGTCTCACTGTGGTTCCCTTCCAGTACAGCTGATACTCATTCCGTGGGTAAGCCAGCATCACAACACCGCAACCATTTGCAGATCGCGATCGCTGGCTTTCAATGTTCCAGCTGCAGCTACATTTAGCGATATTTCTATCCTGACTGTGTGATGATTGTGCTGTCAATGATAGCCCACGAAACAAAGTTCCATTAATTGTGCCCCTGGAGTTGGAGAGATCTCCTTCTTACATACAAATAATTGTTCATTGTGTCGGAGATCTGTTTGAGATATTTCCTATTTAGCGGATCTTTTGGGTCGAAAGTGACCTTCTAGTCTAGCTGGCCATTGTCCAGTTCAGGGACCCAAGAACAGTTCTCAAACGGTGCTTGAAGCGGAAGCCTGTACTCGAAAGGTGCTCGAAGTGAAGCCTGGGACAACTTTCCCCTGCTTCAGCTGGGAACACGATAGCATGTGAAATCCATGGACTTTCGAGCGTGATTTCCTAGGAACTCTTTTCTACCACCATCAAGGTCTCTTCCCTTTTGTTACAGTTTCGTAGTTCGGAGACCGGCGACGGCTTCAGCACGAAATATTTTAGTTCTACATCTCGGTTAGCAAAAGACACGTCTGTATCAAGTCTAGTCCTGAACAAAAGGACAAACACAAGAGCTCTAAAACAGCACGAGTTCACATGTTTCAAGGAGCTTAATACGTGAAATGGTATCTGCATTGCTAAGATTGTCAAAAAACACAAGACAAGTTCTTATCGAATATCATTGTGGTCACCCATGTGACTATGGGAATGAGGTGCATCAGGGAGTGTAAGCTTTTCCTTTGAGAGAAGGCTAGGAAGCCAAAGCAGAGGAAAATAATCACAAATGCAAAGTTGGTTGATAAAGTGAGAATAAATATGCATAGCAGTTGCGGTTCCGGCCAGGGAGCGGAAACGGACGATCGCGAAACTCGGGATTGAAATTCGCGTCGTCGGTAGAGCGCGGGGGGTTGTGGGTGTTAGGGCAAGCTGGTGTGTTATCGCGTGAACGAGGATCTCTGCAGTGATCAGATTCGATTTGTTGTAGTAGTGAATTTCGGGGAATTTCTGTTCATTTATTGTTATCAAGAAAATATATAAATATTAAAAGAAAAATATATACTAACTAGATGTAAAAAGTTTAAAAAATTATATAAACATTATTTGCTAATCTATGTCTAGAAACACGAGGATAATAGGAGAAAAATCGTAAACACTGAGTTACCTCTCGCGCTTCAGAAGGTACAAGACCGGGAGGCTAATACTCATAGATTCACTACTCTACTCAGGCGTTAATTTAATACCTAACCCTTCTCATCGAAAGGGTTAGGTATTAAATTAACAGATGAGAAGAGTTAGGTATTAAATTAACATGCATTTCCCCTCTTCCGAACTCGAAAGAGGGTGAAATGCATGCTTCCAGGAATGAATTAGAGTGCTCAGACCAAGCTGAGGATAACAAAGGAGATTAGAGAGGAATCATCTATTAGCATAACCAGAAAGGATGACCAGTCATAAGTAGTTACGTAAGAAAGCAATACAAGAAAACATGGATTCTAAGAAACCCGAGCGACTACAAAATTTGCATTATTAACCGTCAAGTTATATCAACATGAAAGGACAGGATGTAAAACAAGTAAATAATAGAACCCAGATATTCTAGTGCGAACAAAGTTGAGGTTATGAGACGAAATGGTAGAAGAATGGTGCGCGTGGGCCTGTATGAGAAGAGTGGGTTGAGTTCGGTTTAGCTGGGGAAGCACATGGCCGTTGCAACACATCTGTGGAACTAGTCATGTAATTTCTACCGTAGTGGCAATTAACTGCGCGCAGGGACATGTTCGCCCAGGTTAATTGCTTGAAAATTTTACAAGGTTGAATACCCGTAGTGAGCGAAATGCTTAAAGGATTAATATGAAAATTACATGAAAGTGGAGAATCATTCTGATGACATGGGTAAATTTATGAACTCAAGTATTTTTCACAATAATAACGTGTAAAAATATTAAAACAAAAGAATTAATAGAGATGAATTCTGTTAGGATCTTTACTGTTTGACTCTTCTAGTTTATCTTATCATGAGAACTTTTTAACGTACTTTCACTAATTCTGTTAGCAAAAGTTGATGCTCTACATAACTGTGTGATCATCATTTGTTAAATTTTTCTTCACTGTTATTTCTTGTAAGCCTGCGCGAAATAGAAAAAATTCATGTCTATTTATACGTAAGTACTAATGAGGATAACTCACTGGACGTGCGAATTCGAAATAATATTGTTTTTTACATTCGCGCACCTTAACTGCACGAAGTTAATTGGCAGTTATATCGGTATACTTTGGACCTCTGAGAAAAGAACTGCTGCTACCCAGTTAAAAAAGTGGATGACTGGTTCCATACAAGTCAAGTACATACAAGCACTTGAAGAATAAATTTTTATATACGTTTTATCAACATTCGGAGAATAATGTAGTTAGGGATTCTTCAAATGTGAGCAGGAAAAAGCTGCAGCAATGGTAAGGAACAGACTAATGTTCGAGTCCCTTACTACATAGAGGGGCTAACGAGTCACGACACAGCAGCTTCAAATTTTAGTCTTTTTTCTGTGAATTTTTGTTTCTAGTCTAGTCACGAACTCTTTGGTTTGAATACTCCCTCGTCCTTCTACAGTAGAGATACTATGGCGAAGGAGGTATTCGGGACGGGAAGCAGTAATTCCAAGATACTGAGAGTTTAGAGCTCGAGTTTCAAATTCGAAATAAAGTTGAGGTGCAGTCGCCGATTAGACAAAGCCTTGAGCACCGGACAGGAGAGCGGGAGGAAGGGCAGGGATGAGAGAGGAGTCGGCAGGTCTTTGCTCTCTACTGTTTGTGCTAAACCTGTTCCCTCTCATCCCAATCAGCGTTCCCTTCATCCTCGCTTCAACAGGGCCCACATGTTTTGTACAGTAATCAATCTCCATGTCCCTCCCAGACCTCCTCTCAAGCTCATATATAAGCATTCGAAGACTCTTTTGACACTCCCCCTCTGTGTGTCCTCTCTTTCCACTCTCCAGAGACCTCTCTTACCGAGTCCTCTGTTTTCAACCTGCGACTCCAGCACAATCTCCAAGCATTCACCTTTTCGCTTACTTCTGGTGAGGAACCCCCGGACCCACTCAAAAGGACCACCGGTGTTCGAGATTAGCGACTGTTCTTGCATATGCACAATTCAGCGAAGCAGGCGGCAAGCAACCAAAGCGGGTGCCCATAATATTCGATCGAAGTACAAGGCTAGTGCCAGCAGGAAGTCCTAGGTTTCACAAAATGGCGATCGTTGGAACACACCACAGGATCACAGAGGAGTTGTCGGAGCTGCAAACTGAGCTTCTCACAGGGCGAACAGGGATGTTCTTGACCGTGGAAGCATCTCGAAGAAGGGAAAATGACGAGAATTCTGTAGTGGAGGTCTCTCGTAACGTGCAGGAAGTAGCTGCCATTCTTCGGTCGTCTCCACGCCTGCCCTTGCAGGACATAACCCACTTATTTCCGTCCAATGTAAGCTTCTGTGCCAACATTTATCTTCATCATCGGCTTCGCCTGAAGTCTGCTCAATTCTCCATGATTCATATCTCTTGATCAGCAGACGAACTAGAGCTTGTAACTGATTTTTTTCTCACCTGCTTCAGATTCTCATTGGGAACGATAGAATGGAGAACACACGCAATGCAACGAGACTCATGGACAGAGTCCGAAGGCGTGCCTTGGACAGTCCTGGTCCTTCAAAGAAGAGGAGGATCTCGGAAGCCACCACTGCCAGTTGGGACCGATCATCGAGACCAGCTTCCAAGAGCGCCAGGCCGTCAACCGGGCTCCGATCTTTCAGGTGAGGAAGAAACAGAGTGAACGCGACACTTGTAGTAATGAGAGCGAAGCTCTTTCCTTACGGACCTTGCGGGATTTGGCTCGAATTGCTGGTCATCACGGCTCTTGTCTCATGACAACGCGACACGAATGAGTGATTGCCTCGATCACTGACACCATACGATGTGATCAGCATGAGCTGGCTCCAGGAAACCAAAATTTGACTCCCACCAAAAACTGTTTGAACTCCAGACGAACCACGCCGAATTTTCTTTGGACTGGACACTGTCGGATGTAGTCAGTAACCGAGGATTGCCCCTGCCTCGACTTTCACCTCCGCAATTCTTTTAGAAACAGTTGTTCTGTAGAATCTGCAGACTCGACTTCGACCTCAAAGGTCGGCCTTTGGACTCCGAGGGCTGTGGTCACTCCTAGACGATGTTGGATTAGTCTGTTCCCTCCGAAGGGGAAATACATTCAAACCATTAGCTGATTGTACTCAATGAAAGATGATTATGAATTGTACCTAAAAAGAGTGATCAAGAATGCCGTTTTTTCCTGCTACTCCTGAATGACCGAGACACCATCTACAGCTTTGGCGCACCTCTTTTATCCACACTTGGATTCAACGTTGAAGTCTATGGCATGGTGAGAGTCAGCTGACAAAAGGTGCAAAAGACTGAAAGGAACAAAGGCTCACTCTGACTCACGAGCGCTTGGATAAATCCCTTAAGTTAGCTACATGTCATATCAGCTCAGTCGACATGATTTTACCAACTGTGCTCGGCACAGTAGGCCTAATACCAAATTAAACAAAAAGGCAACAACTGTGCTCGTCAGAAGTCCCCTTGTCTACATATGACAAGGGCAGAACCAAGCAGTAGTGTACCAAGACAATCATACGGGCATGCACCCCAAATCGTTGAATCATGCAACATGTACTCAGATACACGATGTGGATAATGTTACCCCTGAAGCAGGACAAAACAGTCGGTGTCTTTTTGTTTGATGTGGTTTAGGCCTCCTTCGCTGTGGGGCTTTCACTGCTGTGTCGAGGAGAGTTGGTAAGATCACGTCAACAGAAACATCGTCATTCATTCAGCTTGTGATTATCGATGTGTCGCAAATTAACCGGTCTCAGATGATTACCTCGAGGGCACAAGCAGAGGCATTGTGGATGGAAGAACAGAAAGAGATTTGTTCCCACGTATTACAGGAATCGATAATCACAAGCTGAATGAATTACGGTGTTTCTAAGCTCACCAGTAGTAGTGAGCTGCTCTATTCAAGTTCTCTGATGCAGTGGATGTTTGGGATGCAAATTACAGGAGTCCACTGCGTCAGACAACTTGAACAAAACATCGTCAAGGAGTTTATGTTCCAGATAATGCTTTCTGATAGAACTTGATCTCTTGTCTTTAATTCAACCCAGAGAATTTGGATTATTCACAATCCACGTGTACGTACACAGTAGATCGGGAATCATCCGTAAGAGAACAGTTGGAGCTATATGTCACCTTTGCCAGTCGGCGATCCTTTTGTCTTGTCTAAAACGAGAAGAGAAATAAATGAATTATGACTTATTCATCTATACTGAACAGTGGGACCTGGATTAGTGGAAACCTGCTTATATGCAAGTCCTGGGTTTACTCTCAAAAAGTTACACAGTAGAAGTGAACTTACACTTATGGTTATCTGCAAGGGTTACTCTCATTTCACCAGAGACAAATAAACCGATTTATAATGCGATTTCTTTTACTGTAACGTTATTATTAAAAAATTATGTAAAATTATTATACTTTCCCATGATTTATGCAGAATCATGATACACTTCGAGAGGAGGAACAAGTAAATTGGTTATGGAATTGTGGAGCTATGCATTCGCGATTTATCTATTAATTTAATCTTTTGTGCTTTTTTGCCGATTTTCATAATTCCGTCTCTTCTTGCTATTTTCTTTCTCTTTTTGGTTTTCACAACGAGTGAGATCCGTTCATCCCGCTACACGATAAAAATACCCCTTCCTTTCACAATCTACGTATAGCTATTGTACTGCATAGCAAGAGTGCAGTATACTTTCATTCTTGTGTTTTAGTCCCGATACCTCATACCCGTGAATAATATACAAGTATATCCTGTTACTCTCTTCTCCTAGTCTTCATATAAGTGAATATATTATTGTCTTTCTACCATTTGGTTTTCTAAAACTTTTAGAAATTTATGACTCGAGTTTTTCTTGAAATTTCCATTAGGATTCGGGATCTAATAATGGTTTGCAATATAGTTTTCTATGTTAATATCTTAGGTCCATTTTACATTCCCAAGCCTCGAGTTTTAGACTACCTACATTGTGCTTCGGAAGAGATTCCATACTCTAAGTATATCTTTGTTCTCTTTACATAACAATAAATTTCAATTGGGTATCAAAAGAAATATGTCGAAAACCAGATCCCGTTGAGTTGAGTCTTGCAAATAAATAGTTCTAAAACTCAAATAGAGTTTCATGTCACATAAGCGCCTTCGTATCACCATGTATGCATATATGAATGAAACTGCTGATATGTAAAGAAAAGTGGAACCAAGTTCCACTATTATAAAGTTCAGATTAAATCATTCATATGCATACATGGTGATACGAAGAGGAGATGGGACTCTCCGATAACCAACAGGGTATGATTGTAATTCATTGCATCGAGTTTCTCTCTTACAATGACGAGCTCCATTCATGTGTTTGTACTTTTGAATTAAAGTTTTAACTTTTAGGCTTGTTTTCGTTTTGTTTAGTACAATTTTGCACTCGTTGGAGAGTTTATACAGATGCAAACTCGACACTTTCTTGTATTAATGCATAGTTGCAAAAATGTCCAACAATAAAACCTCACTATGGAAAGCAAGCTCACCTACACCCATAGAAGTGAGTTTGATTTTGATTAGAAGAGAGTCCTACCGATAGCTACACTTATTACTTGAATTAGTCTGTGTTCTAAATTAATAGATCATATATTATTTTTATGTAAAGGTAATTAAGATAACGTGACACTAGTATTTGATGTATGAAAAGTAATTAGAACTTTAAGACTGATAGTAGACTCTTATTGATGATTTAACCAAAAAAATATCAGCGCTCTAAACACATTTATTTTGTATTTAAAAGTTTACTCCTCATTAGTACAGAAATAGTGTAAATACCCATCGAATATAACCTAGATTACATTTTCTATACACTAATTATTAAAAAGATAAAATGAGAAATCTTCACTGAATAAATCCAATAGTGTCGCATAGACTACTTCAACTAATGAGTGTAGGTTAAACGCGTCGATATATCCAGATTTGGATAAGTGCAAGGGGAAAATAATTGCATGGCCGCTTGTGTGTATGAGGGTTTTTCGTTGCTCTTTGTTATTATACACACCTGTGGTTGTTCTATTATTTCAATAATTATAATTTATTTCCTTATTGATAGTTATCAATTCTTCTTTTTTTTTATTAGATTTTATATTGCACTTGATAGATAGATACAAGACTTGACAAGATGATCGAATGATAGACAATAGACATGATATGAATCAACATCCAGAGAGAACACAAAGCCCCAAGACATGGACAAGCTTAGGAATTCTAACTTCTTTTTTAGGCCAGAGAAGCACACCTATCTAACGAGAGGTAAGCATCAAAACAATTTTGAGTATTTTTTGAAGAGAAACTTATATTAGAATCCAAAGACATGGAAAAACTTAAGAATCCTAATCTTTTTTTGGGACAAGCATCACAACAATATTCCAAATGTGCAAAGGATAAAATAGTTTTTTGGACGAGACACCAGTACTGAAATCTTCTGGACCTGGTTGAACAAAATAGAACAACATACTCAACCTCCAAACACAGGACTGGAACGTCGAAATCTCATGAAAGAAAGACCGGAGTCGAACTGTTAAAAAGTGAAATCCGCAACTAATATCCCTCGAGCTATTGGTCGGGGTGATAGTTTTTAATTCTTAACTTCGTAAGTTTCAAAGCACATCCATTTGCTTATGTTCCACTCTTAACTGCAATTGTCCTCTTATGATCATTTGAGGATAATTGGATATAACTAGTATATTTAGCGGTAGAGCTTGTTCTTCTTCCTAAACATTTTCAATTTGTTTTATGTTTTTAGCTTTAGGAATTATTTGTGTTATTTTACATTTTGTAATTGTATCTAATATATCTCCTCACTCACTTTTTGGTCAAAAGGTCCAATTCAACTACAAGACAAGTAACTTCTGGACTTCAACACCTGGTAAGAAATTTTTTTTGGTACTAAATTTGGTAGAGGGCCCCTTAGGTTTTACTGAAAACTGAAAGTACAGAGAAGTCTAGTCTAACTGTGGTTACCTTCCATAAAGCTGATAGCCATTCCGTGGGTATCCCAGCATCACAAGACCAGAAGGCTTGCTTTTGGTTTCACTATTTGCAGTCCTTCATTTGGAACCGCAGCTACATTTAGCGGTACCTCTATTCTGACTGTGTCATGATTCTGCTGTTAATGATGGCCCACGACCATTAAGTGTGCCCCTGCAATCGAAGGGAGCTCCTTCTTACATTCATTGTGTTGGAGATCTGCTTTAGATATCTCATATTTAACGAATTGTTTGGGTCCGAAGTGACCTCCTAGTCTAGCTGGCCATTGTCCAGTTCAGAGACCATGAAGCCTGAGGCAACTTTCCCCTGCCTCAGATGGGGACACGATAGCATCTGAAGTTCTTGCACTTTCTAGCGTGATTCCAATGCAGCTTCAGCTGACCGGTCAGTGCGGGATGACGGATTTTAGTACGAAATGGTTCCTTCATATTTAGGTTGAAAAGAGACACGTCTATCAGGCTCAGGCCTGCACGAGAGGACATGAGCTCTGAGGTTCTAAAACAGCAGGCATTCACATGTTTCATGGAGCTTACGTGAAATAGTAAGATTGTGGAATAGCACACGACAAGTTCTTTTCGAATATCACCATGGTCATCACGCGACTATGGTTTGAGATGCATCAGTGAGTGTGAGCTGGAGGCCAAAGCTAAGGAAGAGAAACAGAATGCAAAGTGGAGGTGACGAGATAAAATGGTAGTGGAAGTGGAAGAGGAAGAAGGATGTGAGAGAACAGTGAGTTGAGTTTGGTTGTACAGTAGAAGCACGTAGCAACACATATATAGAACCAGTCCATGTAAAGTTTCGAAAGCAAAAGAGGAAGGAAATTTCAATACTTTGGACCGACGAGAAAGAGCTGCTAGTAAAAACCCACCAGTTCATACGAGTCAAGTACATCCACGTAATACATGTTAAGGGTTATTCAAATTTGAGTGGAAAAGTACTGCTGAAATCGAAGCGATGATAAGAAACTCCACTGTCGATGCAGGGGAATGAAGCAGACATAAGATCAGATCAAAATTAAGCTTGTGGTTCAAGTTCCCCGTCACAAAGTCCCGGGAGTTTAGCGGTGGAGAGAACTTGACGTTGCATCATTTCTCCGACAAAGCCCGTGGATCCTCAACGAGAAGATCTGACTAAAAATGATCTAGAGTTCAGGTATTTAGGGAGGTCGTTTGCTATTTGGTGTCCGGCAGCTAGCTTTTCGCTTTTACCATGTATATGAAGATTTCCCTGCAGTGGCCCGTCACTTCCAGTGCGGTGACAGTTTTCCTTTTAGCTAATCACGACAGTCGAATCGCTACAGAAAATCGCCGAAAAGGTGTTTGCTTCCTTCTAACATCCTGGGGGCTGGGGGCATACAACTATTTCTCGCTCAAAATTTCAAAGTTAGATTGTATTGTGCATGTTTCAGTTGAGTAGAAAATAACAAGTTCCTTCAACAACAAAGCTTTATTGTGAGCGCTGAACCCAAGCATGTGTATGATGTTGCACCGTTCACTTAGTGTTGGTTATTACAGAAAGGTTCAATTCTAGTCTTTTCCTGTTTACTTTTCTAGTCTAGTCACAAGAAACTTGGTTCGAATGCTCCCTCCCTCCTTCTACAGTAGACAGTCGATGACGAAGGAGGAATTCAGGAGGGGAACTACTAATTCCAGAACAGTGCGATTTAAGAGCTTGAGTTTTCAGATTCAAAATAAAGTGGTCGACGGAGCAAAGCCTTGAGCACCGGACAAGAAAGAGAGGAGTTTAGAAGTCGGCAGCTATTTGCTCCCTAGTACTGTTCACGCTAAACCTGCGACCTTTCTACAACCTCATCCCAATGAGCGTTCCTTTCATCCCTGGCTTCTACAGGGCCCACATGTTTTGGACAGTAACCAGACTGTTCTCCCTGTCTGTCACAAACATCTTCTCAAGCTCATATATAACCATCCAAAGACCCATTTCATACTACCCCTCACTCTGTGTCCTCTCCTACTCTGTTGTCAAACTGCTACTCCAGCGCACAACTTAACTGTAGATCTCCACTCACAAAGTAATCTCCAAACCATCTATTCCTTTACTTATCGTGAGTTTGCAATCCCTGTCCACCATCAAAAGACCAGAAGTGTTGGAGATTTGCGTCTGCTAGAGCAAATTGAGAATTCAGCAAAACAGGAGGCAACCCACCAAAGCGGGGTGCTCATAATATTCGGTCGTTTACAAGGTTAGCGGCAGCAGGAAGTCCTAGGTTTCACAAAATGGCGATCGTCAGAGCACACCAAAGGATCACAGAGGAGTTGTCCGAGCTGCAAACAGGGCGAACAGGGATGTTCTTGACCGTGGAAGAATCTCCAAGAAGGGAAAATGACGAGAATTCTCCAGGGGAGGTCTCTACCAACGTGCAGGAAGTAGCTGCCATTCATCGGCCGTCTCCACGCCTGCCCTTGGAAGACCTCACTCACTTGTTTCCATCCAATGTAAGCTTATGTTCCAACTTTTCTTCATCATCGGTTTCGCCTCAAGTCTACTGAATTCTCCATAATTCACATTTCTTGATCAGCAAATGAACTTGGTAACTGATTTTCCTCTCATTTGCTTCAGATTCTCTACGGGAACGATAGGATGGAGAACACACGTAATGCAGCAAGACTCATGGACAGAGTCCGAAGGCGTCCCTTGGACAGTCCTGGATCCTCAAAGAAGAGGAGAATCTCCGAAGCCACTATGCCCAGCTGTGTCCGATCATTGATACCAGCTTCCAAGAGCGCTAGGCCGTCAACCGGACTCCGATCGTTCAGGTGAGCGAGCGAAGGAGTGGGAGGGCGACGCTTGTATATGAGTTCGAAGCTCCCTACAGAACGGACCTTGCGAGACTCGGCTAGATAGCGAGGTGCCTGGTCATCATGGCTTCCTCTCTCAGGATCCACTCGACACTAATAGTGATCGTCTCGATCACTGACCCCATACGATTTCCTGTGGACCGCATTGTGTCGGATGTAGACGATCTCCCATCTCGATTTTCACTTCGCCAGTTGTGTAGAAATAGTTACTCTGTAGAAATCTGTAGACTTGAGTTCGACCTCAAAGCTAGACCTTTCGAAGCGGAGGTCATTCAGATATGACGACGCACTAGTCTATTCCCTTCGAATGGGAAATACATTCAAATAGTTAGCTCATGTACAGAATCGAAAAATTCAGTTGTACTATAAATGTTATCAAGAATACCATTCTCCCGTGCCACTGGCGAATGACCGAGACACCATCGTCTTTGGCTCTCGTGCAATATTTTACCTAGCCTTGGAAACCAAACTAAGAACATGCCGAATGGTAACAGGACAGTTTCCACGTATTCGGTTGTCAGAACGAGCAACTTTGCATACGACGACGCTTCATTGTAAGTTGATATCTCAACACGATTATAACGAATGCACATTGAAGGATCGATATTGTCGGACATCGACATGAATCTCAACGTTGACGTTTACAACGGCATGCTGAGAGTGAGCTGAGAACAGATGTAACTGACTGTACGGCGCAGAAACTCATTCCGACTCACGAGCGCTTGGTCCAATGCCTCAAGCCACATGTCGTATGATCTCAGCCGGCATTTGATCAAAAGTGCATATTCATCCCCCATCTTCCAATGGAGGATGCAAATATGCAAGAAGTTAATTGACTACCTAACCTATCTGTTGAGAAGGATTAGGTAATAAATTAAACTTTAGATTATTCACTAATATATATACCCAGAGGAGAGCGTTTATCCTCACTCCTCTTACTTTATGTTCAAATTTTCTCCCGTTTCCAAGTTGAATTAACAATAAATTTTTATAAAATGTAAATTTTTTATGAACTTCGTATAAATTTTCAACATAAATTTTTTCCGTAACAGCAAACAAGCAAAAGTTCTCAAAAGTTAATCTTGCATGCATATTCAATTGATAGGTATTTCTCTATCTTTTTTGCATATTTATCTCTTCCATGTTAGGAAAAAGAGAATATGCAAAACAGTTAAACTTAAACAGTCACCTAATCTTTTCCGCCGGCTTACAGAAAAATGATTTTCTGACAGGACAGCAGACCGATCTTTTGGTTCCTGATGCACGACTGAAACCACATAACATATGGGTTTTGCCAGAAGCATCCAGCATGTAGTACGCAGTTAACATGTAATATCTATAAAAAAAACATTTTTAAATTTAATAAAATTATATATATTTGTTAACACTTACAGAATTCTCACTAACACCTCGCACTTTTAGATTTCCCCTTCTCTCTACGTTTGTCATTTTTCTCCCTCAGGCCAAAAGTGCACTTCGGATGCATATTCAGTTGTGCTCTTAATCATTCAGTCCACATTGGTTGATTGTAACATAGATAACACTAGTTTTCACGGCGACTTGACAGTTTCTCACGAGAAAATTTTCGTTTGGTACTTTTGCACTTAAACAGACAAACAACATTTGCCTCAGTTTGAAAAGGTAAAATATTATTTATTATGGTTGTTACTGTAAAACTCATCCCGTGACGCTCTCCTAAGTACTTACCAGTGTGAAGAACAAGTGTAGTATTCATGTATCGTGTGGAAACCTGCTATCGGTGGAACGCTCTCTCTCGTGATCAAATCCAAACTCACTTCTTGGTTGTGGTGAGCAGGTTTGCATCGTGAGGTGTCGTTGGACATTCCTCGTTGCTCTTCATTCTTCTCTATACGAGTCCTTGTTCTTTCTGTTTTTCTTGTTGACAGTTTTTATTTCCTTCTTTTTCATACAGAACCTCATATGTTTTCATCGGACATCCATGTGCTTTATGTCCACCCCACACTGAATCGATATGTAAATTCGACTATGGAGCTTCACATATAGAAGTTCTCACGTTATTGTATGCGTTTAATTTTGGTATGGTTTTTGTTACTGTTAATTCTCATTACTTACGTTTTATTATTTATGATTTGATCCATCATCGATATTTCATTCTCACTAATTTTGAACTGTTTAGTGCTATTGAACTATATTTGTTATGTTCACAGACATTATTTATGATTTAAGACACCAGCAGACTTTCACTTCCAAGCACGCGTGTTCTACTCACAATACTCAACGATTAAAGCATGAAACATCGACTATTTACTTATGACTCGCTTGTCGTCCGCCTCATCACAGCTCCAGAACCATATAATTCCCAGAAGGTGACTACACGCCAGAAGGCTGGCCGCACGGCACTGAAAACTGTGTTTCGCAATGGTCTAAAAGTTCACGTCCTACCATTCCCATGTACTTCTATCCACAACTCTTCCTGAGATTCCCTGAGTTAGGTTTTGTCGTCTGCCATTCATCGTTGTCGTCAGTTGAAAAACCAGGACCCAGTGCAGTGATCTTGCGTTCCTGTTCCCAGTTAGGATTTCCATGCAATTTGAAAGTGCAGGAAAAGTCTTGCCTCACTGTGGTTCCCTTCCAATACAGCTGATACCCAACTCCGTGGGTATTCTAGCATCACAAGACCGCAACGCTTACTTTTGGTTTCATCATTCGCAGTCCTTCATTTGGAACTGCAGCTACATTTAGCGGCACTCGTATTCTGTCATGATTCTGCTATCAATGATGGTCCACGAACAAATTTCCATTAATTGTGCCCCTGGAGTTGGAGGGAGCTCCCTTCTTACATTCATCGTGTTGGAGATCTGCTTGAGATCTATCCTATTTAGCGGAGTGTTTGGTCGAGACTCGAAAGTGACCTTCTAGTCTAGCTGGCCATTGTCCAGTTCAGGGACAGAAGAACAGTACTCAAAAGGTACTTGAAGCGGAAGCCTGTACTCAAAAGGTGCTCGAAGTGAAGCCAGGGACAACTTTCCCTTGCTTCAGATGGGAACACGATAGGATCTGAACTCCATGCACTTTCTAACGTGATTTGCGCAATCAATGCAGCTTAAGCTTACCGCTCGGTGCGGGGCGCTAGCGGGGCGACGAATTCAAGTACGAAATGTTCACTTCATATTTACGGTTGAAAAGAGACACGTGTCTATCAGGCTCACGCTCGGAGGAAAAGACAAGGACAGGAATTCGTATGCTTGAAGGAGATTATGTGAAATGGTATCTGCATGGACATTTAGAAGATTGTTGTCGAGATGCACACTTCGCCGCCGGAAAGCACACAAGTTCTTTTCGAATATCACCACACCATGGTCACGCACGTGACTATGAAATGAGGTGCATCAGTGAGTGTGAGCTTTTCCTTCGGCGGAAGGCTAGGGCATCAGGAATGCAAACTTGAGACGAAATGGTAGTGGAAGGCGAAGGGTGCGTCGGTCAGTAGGATACAGTGTGTTGAGTCTGGTTGGGTTGGGTAACCACACTGCAACACATCTACTTTTCTCGCATGGAAGCCTTAAATGTAGCTGCAGTTCCAAATGAAGGACTGCAAATGATGAAATCAAAAGTAAGTGTTGTGGTCTTGTGATGCTAGGATACCCACGGAGTGGAAGGGAACCACAGTGAGGCCAGACTTCTCCTGTACTTTCAGTTTTCAAGGAAATCCTGACTAGGAACAAGAACGCAAGATCGTTGCGTTTTTCAACTGACGACAACGCTGAATGGCAGACGACAAAACCTACCACCGGACATATCAAAGGGGGTTGTGGATGGAAGTTCATGAGAATGGTAGGACGTGAACGGTAGACGATTGCGACACACAGTTTTCCATTTCCGTGCGGTAGGCCGCAGGGTTATACAGGGTTCATAATCCTCAAATGATCCTCGGAGGAAAATTCGGCGGGAAGTGGAAATTAAGCACATGGTGTGCCATGGAAACATACGAGGCTCAGTATAACAAAGAAAGGAAGTTTTCAGCAAGAAGAACAGAAAAGAAGAATCAAGACAAGGACATGTATAGAGAACAATGAAGAGCAACGAGGAATATCCAACAACACCTCACGATGGAGAACAACCACTACGACTACGGAAGTGAGTTTTATTTCGATCTGGAGAGAACGTTAAACCGATATCGAGTTTTCCCGCGATATATGAATACTTCACTTGTTCTCCACATTGGTTAGTTTCTTGGGAGAGCGTCACGAGATGAGTTATGCAATGTAAACCATAATAAATTATATTTTACCCTTTCAAACCGAGGGTAAACTGTTGTTTTTCTGTTTAAGTACAGAAGTACCAAACAAACATTTTTCCGTGAGAAATTGTGCAGTCGCCGTGAAAACTAGTGTTATCTATGTTACAATCAGCCAATGTGGACTGAGTGATTAAGAGCACAACTGAATATGCATCCGAAGTGCACTTTTAGACTGAGGGAGGAAAAAAAGGTCAAACGTAGAGAGAAGGGGAAATCTAAAAGTACGAGGTGTTAGTGAGTATTCTGTAAGTGTTAATAAATATATATAATTTTATTAAATTAAAAAAGATTTTTTGAATAAATATTTTATGTTAACTGCGTACTACATGCTGGATGTTCCTGGAAAAACCCATATGTTATGTGGATTCAATCGTGCAGCAGGAACCAAAAGATCGGTCTGCTATCCTGTCAGAAAATCATTTTTGTAAGCCGGAGGAAAAGATTAGGTGACTGTTTAAATTTAACTGTTTTGCATATTCTCTTTTTCCTAACATTGAAGAGATGAATATGCAAAGAAGATGGAAAAATACCTATCAATTGAATATGCATGCAAGATTAACTTCTGGGAACTTTTTCTTGTTTGCTGTTACAGAGAAAATTTGTATGTTAAGCGAAAATTTATACAAAGCTCATAAGAAAAATTAAAATTTTTTATTAAAATTTATCTTGAAAACGAGAGAAAATTTGAACATAAACCACAAGAGGAGTGAGGATAAACTCTCTCCTCTAAGTATATATATTAGTGAAAAATCTAAAGTTTAATTTATTATCTAACCCTTCTCAACAGATGGGTTAGGTAGTAAATTAATCTCTTGCATATTTGCCTCCTCCATTGAAGATGGGGATGAATATGCACTTTTGATAAAATGCGGGCTGAGATCATATGACATGTGGCTTGAGGCATTTGAACCAAGCGCTCGTGAGTCGAAAGGAGTTTCTTGTTGTTACAGTACGTTACATCTATTCTCAGTTCACTCACAACACGCCAGTGTAAAATTCAACGCTGAGATTCATGTCGATGTCTGACAATATCGATAGTTCAATGTGCATTCGTTATAATCGTGTTGAGATATCAACTTACAATGGAGCGTTGTCGTATGCAAAGTTGCTCGTTTTGGCAACCGAATACGTGAAAACTGTCCTGTTACCATAAGACATGTTCTTAGTTTGGTTTCCAAGGCTAGGTAAAATAGTGCACGAGAGCCAAAGACGATGGTGTCTCGGTCATTCGTCAATGGCACGAGAGAATGGTATTCTTGATAAGATTTATAGTGTTGGAAATGGACTACTGTTAGAGATAAAACTCTATGTCGCGATATGAAGACAGTGTGAGTGAGAGAGAGAGAGAGCTCCTGGAGAGAGTGTAGACTGAACCAAGCAAATGAATTACTTAATGTACAATGGCCTTGGGCCTGGATAATATAGTCTTGGGTCTTGACATTGGTGATCTTACAAAAGGTCACCATCTAATATCCTGAACTACTTACTGACTGTATGTTCATACTGTACGTATTCCAACACTCCCACTCGGTAACAGTTCAGATGAAACGTTATCAGCTAGAAAACATTCTTAACTTTAGTAGTAGATAATCCAACTTTGGAGCTAGTAAGCTCTTTGTCAAAATATCTGCAACCATGTCCTCAGTAGGACAATATCAAACTTCTATAACTCTTCCGTACTTCCACTATGCCAGAATCGGCAACGTGGATGATAGTGTTATCACCGAGTAAAATGACATCATTTTCGGTGTTCTCATTTGAGACGGATGAATATTCGACGAACTGTCATCGATTGTGTGTCATGTGATGTGTGACACGTGTCCACATACAAATGAAGGTCAGCTGTCTGCACGATTGCATATGAGCATTGTGCCACCAAAATCTGACGAGTGTTGATATTGTTGTTCTGAGAATGGTGACTTTTGTTTCGATTCTTGTTTTGATTGCCAGCATTCGAATTTTCACTGCTGTTGCTAGGTTTGTTCGGACACTCGGCGATGCGATGTCTGATCTTGTTGCACTGAAAACATTTCTCGTTAGGATCTGGTGGTCTTTTCGACGACTGATTATCATCTTGTCGATTGTTGTCATTGTTGCGTCGATTGTTGCTGTTGCGTCCTTGTAAGATGAGGCTCTAGAGTGAACTCAAAACTCGAATGCCCGTGGTGGTGGATTCACAGCCTTTATATAGTGAGAGGAATAGTACATGATAAGCTTCTGACCAATGCTGATCTCTCACACGGATCGCTGATGTGGCTTACATGCAACCTTAGATCTAGAACAACATCTAGAGGGTTCAGAATGAACCACGTAAGAGGCTCGTTGGAAAGTTCTAGAAGCTTCTTTCTAGAAATTTCCTTCCGTTGCTAACTTGATAGGTTTCTTCGGATTGTACCACTTGAAGATCGGAGCATCTAGTAGTGCGGTCTTCAGTGCTTGAAAACTTATTTCTTGCGCTGTTCCTCACATCCATTTCTTTCCTTTGCCTAATAGTGCAGTTAGTGGTTGTGCAAGCTTGACAAAATGCTTAACAAATCTACGATAAAATCCTGTCAATCCCAAGAAGCTCTTAAGTTGAGTATGATCTTCTGGAGCTTCTCATTGTTGGATGACAGCTATTTTATCTGCCATTACTTGTATGCCTTCTGCACTCACTCTGTGTCTTAAGTAATCCACCTCCATCTTGCCAAATTCACATTTTGAAATTTTGACGTACAATTTATTTTGGCGGAGTACTTGGAGAACCTCTCTCAAATGGTGCACATGTTCCTTCATAGTTTTGCTATAGACTAGGATGTCGTCAAGAAATACCACGATTGATCTGTCTAACTATGGACGCAATATGTCATTCATCAGGTCCATGAAGGTGGCTGATGCATTTGTGAGACCAAATGACATCACTAAGTATTCGAAGTGATCATACCTTGTTCGGAAGGCAGTCTTCTCCACATCTTCCTCAGCAATTCGAATCTGGTTATACCCGCTCCGTAGGTCTAGCTTCGTGAAGTACTTTGCTCCTTCGAGTTGGTCGAACAAGTCATCCATCCGAGGTAGTGGATACTTATTCTTCACCGTTTGTTGATTGAGTGCTCGATAATCGATGCACATCTGTAGGCTGTTATCCTTTTTCTTCACAAAAAGGACTGGAGCTCCATATGGTGACACGCTGGGCTGGATAAAGTCTTTCTGCAACATCTCCTCAATTTGTGCCTTGCACTCCTCCAATTCATGTGATGCTAGTCTGTATGGGATCTTACAAGGAGAGTGCTCCCTGGAATCACCTCGATTTTATGATCAATCCTTTGTTTTGGTGATAACCCTGAAGGAAGATCATCGGGAAAGACATCCTCATATTCTACTATCACCTCTGTCAAGCTTTCTGGAATCTGTCTGTCGAGTCGTGCACTCGGGATCTCTCTTATTAAACCCAGAAAACAGACATCGCTATTACATATAACACTCGTATCTATTACATACAAATGCAAGTTCTGTCTTCGAGATCTCACTCTATCTCCGAAGATTTTCCACTGTTTGATTTTCATCACTTTTCTTCGTCAATCCACTTCAGGATTATACTGCTCCATCCACGGCATATCCAATATGACATCATAACGGACTAATTTGATCACTCGTCACTCAATATCTTCGTGATATTCGCCTAAGGTAAGTTATATCTTTCGAGGTAGAGATTCAATCTTCTCAATTTGTCCATTGGGCTGTTCCATCTCTTCACTCTCATCACTTTCTAACTCCATTCCCAACTTCATAGCAGTCGATCGAGACAAAAAGTTCTCTGTTGCACCAGGATCGATTAGTACTCTCACATGAGTCCCTTCCAAGACTCCATCCGTGACAATCAACTGCGCATTATTTTTTGTCAATCTCCTTCTCCTTTCCTCGTCTTTCTTTTTCCTCCTTGTACCAGTAAGGCCGCGAGGTGCATTTACTGGTGTTCTTCGTTTCCCAATCTTGTCTCGACTTCTTCATTTCTTTCCGTCTCGTTCAGATGATTCAGTGGTCGACGATATGGAGGTCTTGGATCTCTAGGAAAATGATTTTCGGCAATTTGCAGCTATGTGGCCGAATCGTCCACAGTTGTAACATCGACGTAGCTCGGGTTGAGGTGCAACATTCATGACACTTTCTCCTTTAGGAGCTCCTTGACGTCTTTCTTCTGACCGTCCTCGATAATCTCCACCTTGAAACTGTCGTGGCTGATAGCAGATGTTGCTTAACTCCATGGGTGTCGGACCGTTTGCATATGAGATTTCGGATCGATTTTGGTGATTTGGTGGAATCATCACTTCTCCTCCTAATGCTCCAGCAATTCTTTGAGTGAAGCGATGGTCTAAAAAACTGTGAGTGGATTTTGCACCATTACTTCTTGTCGGATTCTTTCCTTCAACCCCCTCTTGAAATTATCAAGGGTCTCCGCTGGACTCATATCAGTGATTGCAACTTGCAAGTCGAGGAAGGCTTCTACATACTCTTGAAGGCTTCCCTTCTGTTTCAATCCCCACATCCTCGTTCAAGCCATTTGCACAAAATCCACCGATTGGAAATTCTTCAATAGACCTTCTTGCATTGCAGTCCATGTGACTGTTCTCCCTTCCACCAACACCGATCTCTCTCATGCATCATACCACGTGAGAGCTTTATCGTTCAAGTAGCCACACGCAAACACTTCCGCTACGTGATCCATGATTTGCGTACTGAAAAGTTGCAAATATCGATTCATCCGAGAAATCCAATTCTCGACTACTCCTCTGATTCATTGACCTTTGTACGGTTCAATGTTACATGTCTTCTTCATTCGTAGTAATAGAGCACTTTCATCATCGACTGGAGCTCTAACCACGGTTTCCTTAGTGCAGATTGCTCTCCCACCACCGATACTCCTTGCGACGATCCTCCTCTTCCAACGTCTGTCATACTCTGACCCTCGAGGTTCAACATCTTCTTCTGTAGTGCTTCAACCGTCATCTTCATCTCTCGAAATTTGTTCAACATGCCTTGCATCAATTCCTGCATCACCAACTCTAGGTTCGGAGGTTGTGGCTCCAGGATCGCGCTCGCTCTCTGTCGTGACCTTCATTCTCAAGATCGAACGCAGCCGCGAACAACAAAACCCTAGCGGACTTGTGCTAGGTTGTGAACGCTGCGAGTAGGACTTAACGGCTTGGCCGAGAAGTCGGGATCAGATGAACCCTAAGTGGTTGTCTGAACCAAGGTTGGAACATGGGCTAGTACCTAAGGGCCTACCCCAAGAGGATCCCAGACGAACGCTGACCTAAGGGGGCGAGTCAAGGAACGTACTAAAACATGAGTCTCAGACAAAGGTCTGAGACGTGGGTCCGAGACGCAGACGAACCGCAGGGTTCGACTCTAGGTCTGGACCACAGATTTTCGAAAAATGACTAAGTGTTGGAGCTCCAGAGACGTTTTAGGTCGTGGACGGAGCTCCACATAAGATCTCGAGGCGAGTGAGTATCATTGGAAAGGTCTCGTTGAGAGCTTTCCAGTGATATATAACACTCCTCGATCTGACCTTCGAGCTGGAAGTTATGGCCGAATCACGATCGGGTTGTGGTATAATTTTCAGGGACCAAAGAGGAGGGCGGGGCCGCCGATCCCCAGAAGTATATATGAGGGGGGCTCGATGCCTGGGTGGGCCAGGACGAGTCACCCGACCCCAAGGTTCGGCGGGTGGACTCTAGAGGCATGAGGTGATGGCTGGCCCGATTCCAAGGCACGTTCCCGTCCAGACTTGGATGTCTGGACTTAGGAACGATGTAAGGGCTGGGACAAGACTAGGGAACGAGTCGGCGGGTTAGACCACCGTTCTGGAGCCTAGACCCAGACGGACATCACGGGCGGTTGGGCCGCTAGGTGTGCTAGAGGCACCGTTTAGGACCTTGGACTTTATGGACCACCCCAAGTCATATTGTGACTTGCTCATGTTTTGGGACCGACCTAGGCGGATCTAGGTCGGGACTTAGGATTGTTGAGCTTGATGATTAGGGAGACGGTCCGGCTCCGGTCCGGACCAAACTGAGATAAGGTAAGTGGTGCATGGACGCTAACTTGTGATTGTGTTTGCAGGTTAGCGGTTTGAATTTCGTGATCTATTGAGCAAGAGCTTCCGTTGGCGCAACAACGCGATAGGTGCGCGAAAAGTGGTATCAGAGCCGACGCTTCGGTGAGCGAGAACTTGAGATAGCGGCTGAAGGCTGGACGCTTGAGGAGGAACGTGAGACACGAAGCGGATCAGCGTTTCTAGATGAACACTTGGAGCGATGACCGACGACGGACAGAATTCCAGGAGGAAGACCAAGAAACGAGGAGCGACTAACGGGAGCAAATCGACTCGAGCTAGCCCCGAGGCACAGTCAGGGGATGACAACCGTCAACTTTCACCCCAACGTCAAGGGAGCCCTGTACTTGCTGCGGTATCGGTGCAGCAAGACGGAGTCTTGCCAGCGGTGTCCAACGATTCAGGCGCGAGAAGTCAAGAGGCTTTGTATGCGGAACTCATCAAGATGATGAAGACCATGCAGGAGGGTATGGCCTCTAAGGATAAACGTATCGTTGAGCTTGAGGCAGGTCAAGGAAGTTCCTCGTCTACCAGAAAGCTTTGTAAGACAAATTTGCCGACCCCGTTGTCGTGATGTGAATCATTTCACATAGTAAATGATTCACTTCTCTGTCAAGCGTTAGTCTCTCTGAGTGAAGTTAAGACCTCAGAGAAGTACATTTTTGGAAGATGTTATATATTTTGAGTCTTAGTAGGTTGATTACCATGTTGATAGGGTTTAAGCTCATGGGTTGTATTTGCGTGTCGCCCATGCACGCTTTCTAGCTGATTTAAGTTAATTTTCGTGGCTGCGTGTCGTTTTAGGTAGTTTAAGTTTTATGTTGACACTCTAGGGGGCTTGACGTGGTAGCCTATGAGTGTAGATAAGTTACCAGGTAGTTTAAGGCACAAAATGACAACCAAATGGAGCTATGAACTCCCATTGGTCCATTTTTATCTTTTGTAAAACTCTAAGTTTAGAAACAGAGCTCTAGAGTGGATTTCGAGTAATTGGTGAGGTACCTGCAAAATCTGAGAGCACAGGGAGATAGAGCTCGTCGAGCCAAGCACTGTCAGTGAAATTCTTGATCGATTTGGATCAATAAACAAGGAGTTATGCCCAATTGAAGTTCGGATTGTGTCAAAACTGCATCACTTTTGTTGATTTTGGGGTTTTGAGTGTCAATTGCAGCAGAATTGAGGAAATAGCTTCAAACCTTCATGGTTGCGTTCACTGACAGCCGGGCTACGACTGTCAAAAAAGTTTCAAGTGATTTGAGTTACTGAGTAATTCAAGGAGGCCGCTGAAGTAGAGGGGGTCCGAAAAGCTCTCAATCTGGAACAGCAACTTCAGAGAGCGAGATCTGGAGTTGTGTGGAATCAGGAGGCCCAACTTCACAGGAGTGTTCAGCAAGCTGTGTACTGCAAATCCTGTAAGAATTTCCCAAAGTGATCGAGCCAATTCTTTGTTCTAGGTAAAAACATCTGTCTGGGTACCAGAAATTGCCGTAATTTCTCTACTCAGAAAGTTTCTACTCATATCTTAGTGCTTTGAATTGATCTGAAGCTGAAACTTCGTATGTGTATCCAGTAGGACCTTATTGACATGTAGGAGGAGTTCTGAAGCTTGAACCTTCACATATTTCTCAATCCTCAGTGTTAAAGTTCGTCATATGATCTTATCATTGCTAGTTAAGTCTGAACTTTACTTCCTGAACATATCAGAAGAGCCAAGAGACTTATATGAGTGTTTTTCAGTATCACCTTGAGACCTGAAGCCTATCCTTTGAGTAAACCAGTCACAGTTTGAAGCCCAACGCTTCCATGAGTAGATTGAACACAGCCTTCAAGCTCATATCACAGCCAGAAGGTTCGTCCTTCCCAGGAAGACTCTCAACTCGACACCGTTCTCAAGTATAGGACGAGCTCGCAAAGTTAAGGATTTATTAACTGAGTTGGACCTATACTTTGAGGCGCAACAGGCTCAGGAGTCAGACAAGGTGAGAGCGGCAGTTACGTTCTTGAAGGACCATGCGCTTCTCTGGTGGACCGCATACAGGGATGAGCATGCCTTGATCGTCTCGGCGTTTGGTTGGAAGGAGTTCAAGGAGTTGCTCGTAGGACGATTCACTCCGGAGTATCAAAGGATTCGAGACGATGTTGAGTTGGTGAGACTGAAGCAGACAAGGACGTTAAGTGCTTATGTACGCGAGTTCAGTGCCAAGCTGGACTCATTCTCCAAGTGGACTGAGGAGACCAAGATATGTATATTCATTCTGGGACTCAAGTCTAGCTCGGAGAAGGCTCTTTCGGATGCCGAAGCTGCTTGAGACATGTGCCGAACTCTTGAAGCTAGCGGAGCGAATTAGGGACGACGAAGTCCAGCAACAGAAACTTTTTGAACCACGTAACACGGACAAGTTCCAGAAGAAGAACAAGGGCTTCAAGCGACAGTGGGATGGAGGTGAGAAGGATCGGAAGGATTCTTCTGCCTCGGCAGCAAAGCGGCAGCAAACAGGAGTAAAACCTAAGGGGCAGACACCTCAAAAGGGCAATGACGCTAAGTTTACTTGTTACAATTGTGGCGAGGCGGGCCATATTGCTAAGGGGTGCACAAAACCTAAGGTTAGTAACTGTAGCATGAATGCGTTTGTTGCAAAGGACTTGTTGGAGGGCCAGATGACTGTGACCTTGAGAACCACGAAGAAGACGCCGGGATTGATGTTTCTACAAGCTAAGGTTGCTAACCGTTGTCGAGTTGAGAGTCTTTCTTGGGGAGGGCGGACCTCCTGACTGTGACCGATCAGAGAAAAACGACCTGAAAGGAAAATATGTTGCTGCTGACGATGAAATCTCACAACACTGCTCCTTGTGCTCACCAATTACAAAACAACACTCAAATACACACTCAAAATCACAGATAGATCTCTCAGGAGTCGAAATAACTTTATTATAGTGTCGTCTGCACCACTAATTTCTCCAACTGTGCAGAAAATCTCTCTCTTCCTCTCCTGCGCACCTCTCTTCACCCGTCAAGCCAAAAGTCTACCCAGTACGCCTCATTCCGAACCTAATAGAGAAATTCAGGCCCTTAAATCTTATTCCTCACTTTGCCCCAACTGAAACTCTCAGAAATTTGATCATGCGTCGATCAAAAGTCCTCCGTAGATTTTCAAACGATCTCTCTCAATAAAACTGCCTCCTGAGAGTAATTTCTCCTCCGTACAGTCTATTGGACAACGTCCAAGCTTAAAACTCCTGCCTCTCTCTCTTACGATGCTCTCCCAATTCAATCTGTCAGCAATTTGATCTTTCCCCAACTTCTTAGCTTCTCCTGCGTGTTCTGCTTCAGCTCTCTCAGAAAACATTCCTTTGCAAAAACTGTCCCCGATCTCAAGTCGCCGCAGGTAAATAACCTAAAGTTAAGGCCCCAACTTAAGCTGCCCCCCTGCTGTCCTTATAAACGCAGTCACTTATCAGAAGTAGGGCCCTAGCTAAGCTGCCCCCCTGCTGTCCTTATCGATGACCCCCTTTTTAACTCTAATTCTCTTTCTTTCGCTTCCGCTTCCGCTGTCGATGTAATCTCCCGCTGTAATCTTCCGCTTCCGCTTCCGTTGTCGCCCCACTATACTACAACGACGTAATCTTCCGCTTCCGCTGTAATCTTCCGCTTCCGCTTCCGCTGCCGCTGTAATCTTCCGCTTCCGCTTCCGCTGCCGCTGTAATCTTCCGCTGTCGCTTCCGCTGTCGCTGTAATCTTCCGCGGTAATCTTCCACTTCCGCTGTAGTTTTCCGCTTCCGCTGTAATATTCCGCTTCAAGCTTCCGCGGTAATCTTCCGCTTCCGCTGTAATCTTCCGCTTCAGTTTTCCGTTGTAACCTTCCGCTTCCACTGTAATCTTTCACTTTAATTTTAAGGCCTCATCTAAAGCTGTTCCTCTGCTGTCCTTATGCGTACATAATAATCAGCAAAAGTTTCCCGTGCCCTCGATGCCATCTTGATGCCACCCTGAATATACTACAAGCCATCCAATGTAGGCCGAAGCCCCAACACTTATGAGGCTGCCCCACAGGGCTCACAGCCCTCCCATATGCGCACCAGGTATCTCCCATAGTATATTCAGGATGGCATGCGGAGGCTTAGGCCAGGAAGCCCACGATTAAGGGAGATACCGGTCTCCCGCCCCTAGATATGCAGGACGTGGCTGCATATCCAACATAGACTCCCTTCCAGGAGGCCAACATGCCGGAATAGGAACCAGAGGCCAGGGGGGATTGATCCTGAGACCACTTCCCTCCTAGGCAGGCGCCCTATCACTGGGATGGCCTTTGGTTCCGTTCAAGAAGGTAAAAACTTGTGTACATATGTTTACTTGAAGAAATTTTTCTGTAAGATCTTTACTAGTCTTTCCTACACTAACTTCTCTATACAACTCCGTTTTTAATGAACAAGGAGTCAAAACTATAGTATTTGTGAACACCTACACGCTCACGCTATCCGATTCTGAGTTCGAGTCACGAACCAGAATCGACAGTGTTTCCCTCTTTCACATATTTCACAGCCTAGAACTCGTACTAACTATTGCTTAAAACACTTTCTGTCAAAACTAGAAGCATGAGGTCGCTCTCCTCGTCGAGCTTTGCATTCTGGTGTCTCTCGACTCCTTTAGGGGTGATATTCTAATCCAAGCTTGGGGGCAGCTTGTCAAGCATAGCCCCAGCTTAGCTCCTGCCTAGCTTGTTAAGCTGCAGGGCAGCTTCCTTTACACAATATAGAAAAAAGTCTCTCTGCAATACTTTTCACTGTATAGACCTATGTACAATACGACACCGTGATGTTACTTTTCTTGTGGACATAGAAGCGACTCACTCCTTCATAAGTCCAAAGTTGGTGAAGAAGTTGGGCTTGTCTACCTCCAAGGCAGACAAGCCTATTCAGGTGCGCTTGCCAAGGGCAAGACGCACCAAACTTCTGAAGTAGCCTTGGACGTACGATTTGCATGTGGGAAGTTAGAGTTCACAGAGAACTTCACGGCGTGCGAGATGGATGATATCCATGCGGTTTTGGGGAACACTTTCTTGGACAGGTTTGAAGTGGAACTTAGGCGGAAACCTGTAAGGTTAAACATTAGAGTTAAAGGACGGAAGCTGGGAGTGAGGCTGATCCGGAAGGCGCAGAAAATTGACGACTTTGCTGTGAATTTGATCAAGGGCAAACAGATGGACTTCAACGACGGAGTCATGTGTTTGATGCGGGTTGCAGATTTGATGACGGGTGACAGACAAGAGGAAAGATCAGGAGACGCGACTAAACTTCTGAAGGTGCTTCGCGAAGTGATTAAGGAGTTTGAGGATGTCTTGACGGATGAGTTACCTGCTGAGTTATCTCCAAGGCGGATGGTGGACCACAAGATCGAGGTCTTGCCAGGGTCAGAACCACCTCCAAAGCCCCTTACCGACTCAATCAGGTAGAACTCCTTGAGTTGAAAAGACAACTCGGTGAGCTATTAGCGCGGAGATATATTCGAACCAGCAAGTCACCTTATGGAACCCCAGTTCTTTTTGCAAAAAAGAAGGATGAGAAGTTACGACTCTGCGTAGATTATCATGCACTCAATAAGATGACGGTGAAGAATAATTATCTTTTGCCAAGGATAGACGACCTCTTTGATAGGTTAGCGGGCGCAAAGTACTTCAGCAAGATAGACTTGAAGTCGGGATATTATCAGATCCGGATAGTTGATCCAGATGTTGAAAAGACCGCTTGTCGAACCAGATACGGATCGTTTGAATTCATGGTGATGTCATTTAGACTCTGCAACACCTCTTCGACGTTCACTACATTGATGAACACAATTTTTCGCGAGGAGATGGATGAGTTTGTCATCGTGTACATCGACGACATCTTGATCTACTCCAAAACCTTGGAGTCGCACGCGGAACAGCTAAGGATGGTGTTGACGAAGCTGCGGGAGCATAAGCTGTTTGCCAACGTTGACAAGAGTGAGTTTGGTTTGGAGCGCATTAACTTCTTGGGACATGTCATTAGTGCAGAAGGAGTCAGCCCGGATATGCAGAAGGTGGACGCGATTGTGATTTGGGAGCCTCCGACTACAGTGAAAGAGATGTGGCGATTCTTATTGGCACAGTTCTACCGCAAGTATGTGAAGGGGTTTTCAAAGATCACGAAGCCGCTGACAGATTGGACGGGCAAAGACGCACAGTAAGTTGGACCAAGGAGGTGGATGATGCGTTTCAGACGATAAAAGCTATTTTGTCAAAGGTGCCGGAGTTTGACAAACCATTCGAAGTGCATACGGACGCGAGCGACTATGCGATTGACAAAGTGTTGGTGCAGGATGAAAAACTTGTAGCGTACGAAAGCAAGAAGTTATCTGGGACGGAGAGTCGATGGCCGACTCCCGAGAAGGAACTGTTTGCGGTGGTTCATTGCTTGAGGAAATGGCGGCATTACTTGGGACTTCACAAAACCCAAGTGTATACTGATAATATTTCGCTCAAGTACTTTGAGACACAAGATCAGGTGACACCAAAACAACTGCGATGGCATGATACCTCGGCGCTCATGAATGTGGAGGTTATCCACAAAGCGGGGAAGGACAACGTGGTTCCTGACGCCTTGAGTCGCAAGGAGGAATATCTTTCATCGTCAACATAAATTTTGCGAGCTATGTATCCTAAGGAGTCAGATTTGGAGAGACGAATACATGAAGGTTACATGGGCGACGATCAAGCGAAAGAGTATCTAGACCAACTCAAGCGAGGAGTGAAGTTGCAGAACATGCAGCTAAGACATGGTTTACTCATGTTCAAGCAAAGTCGGGTTTATGTGGGACAAGGAAAACTAGGACCAAGTTGTTAAAAGAATGTCACGATGCGCCCTTATCAGACCATAAAGGAGAAAAATCCACCTTAGCAGTGATAGCTAAAAAGTTTTATTGGCCCCACATGAAAGACGATATTGCCTACTTTGTGAAAACATGTGTAACCTGTCAAGCTAACCGCGTTTCTTATGAGAAGAAACAAGGGTTGCTTCATCCTCTGCCGATTCCAGCCAGACCTTGGGAAAGCATTAGCATGGACTTCATTACCTCTCTGTCTGACTCGAATGGATACAACGCGATTTTTGTGATAGTTGATCGGTTTAGTAAACTAGCGAAGTTTGCTCCGACCTTGTGTAGTGACGCGGATTTCTCCTTTTGCCCATTTAGTATACAAGATATCGTTCCCACAGAGGATTTGCACAAGTAACGCTGCTCTAAGTTCTAAGATCTGTTCAAACACACAAACACACGGGTTTTGCCTAGAAATCTCGTCTTCTCACAAAACCACACAAAACCACACGTCTTCCAAACAAGCCAAATGGTGCTCTGGAACTGCCCAAACAACTACCAACTAAAATATCACATAATTATTCACAGAGAAGTTCGGGAAGACGATCTTCCTGCTTCCAGGTAGCTTCTTCCGGTCTTCTCGATACCGTCTTCCCGAAGCTATTCTCGTCTTCTGGGGGTTCAGCTCGTCTTCTCACACCTCTAGAAGCATGTCCTGCTTCGCAGAAGTCGATTAGCAACGGTCGTTACACCTTATTCTCACACTCACATTCCAACGGGTTAGATTAATCACAGGGTGTATGCCCCCTGTAGCCTTCCCAGGCTTCTGTCTACGGAAATGGTCTTCCTGCAGCACTACAACGACATTCACCTTCACAGAAGCTCAATAGAAGTCTCGGAAGCTCATTAGAAGAAGGTAAGAAGATGGGGAGGATGAGAGAAGATGGGGAAGATAAGAAAATCCAAACAAGAGAAAACAAGATGAAAAGAGGCAATTAAGATTCCGACAGGCTTCTAGTCCGGATCCTGACTAACAAGCCATCCCTCCTTGTAATAGTTTGGGGAGGAAGACAACAAACATGTGTACAGTTGCACCGTCTTCTACTCAAGGATGTCGTCTTCTACTGTGGGAAGAAGGCTTCTTTCTTCTTCACTTCGCTGCTCTGACTACTCTGTCTTCTGGGATCCCTTACCCATAAGACCGTTCGTACGTAGATCCCAAGTGCTCTACTGAACGAGCCAAGCTACACTTCCACAACTACTGATAGTCATCGCCACTCAAGAAGAACACTTCTCATGCACAATTGAGAGCGAATTCAAGAAACCCACCATCTAGAAGACATGAGCAAAGTTTCTGCACTCAAATCCACAATCTATTCCCCGAGAAGAAGTCACAATGGCATTGGGAAGCTCACTCCCTCTACTTCATGCGTCTACTCCTCCACACACCAGTCTAGCTAACAGGACTGCACGAGGATGCCGTTCCCTGTTCCTAGACTGTCCACTACTTCTATCTACATCTTCGAACCACTGCTGGTACGAGTATGCAGACCCCTCCTGTGTATTCCAAGACTATTCGTATGTTTCCAACAACGGGTGTAGTGCGAAGAACTATCTATCAGGTGTCTTCTCTCTAATGTGTCTAGTCTGCCTGCTCCATAGAATCGACTACTGAACTTTTCAGAACTGACAGAACTCTATCTCCTACTCTGCGATCCTACTTATGTCGCTGCCATGAGAATCAGGAGGAGACGACCACCAGGGAGAGAGAGGCGCTGACATGAGGTTGTCACCTCACATGCAAGCGGTTCCCCTGCCCGAATTGGTCATCCACCTTGTCCTTCCTACGCTACCTATGCTGCCACATGGTATCCTAGCTAATATTACACAGAAAAACTGCCATCCTTAAGATAGCATGTTCGATCCTACTATATTTGGAATTGTCAATGGAGTTACTAACTACTCAGATTGCACGGAGGCAATCTCTATCTGATCTGCTCCTATCAGAGCTCCTAACGCGGCTTCTGATAAGCTAGAAAGCCTTGCAGTTACCTTGGGTGTCACTGAGGTGGCTTCCTCCTCATCGTCTCTTGCTGGCCCTGCTGTCGCTGCTGTTGCGTCTTCCTCGGCTTCGGCTTGTGCTTCGGAAGACAGAAGCGTCTTCTGGGAAGCGGAGTCGACCGGTGCTTCTTCCGTCTTCTGAGGCACGGGTGCGGTACTAGGGACCATGGGGACCTCATAGGGATCCGGGGAAGTCGCTTCCTCCACTCGGAATACTTGGGAAGACGGCTCGTCTTCCTGTCTTCCAGAAGACGTCTTGTCTTTCGGGGCGTCTTCTGGAGTCTTCTCGGCTTCCAACGTTGTCACCACCAAGTGTACAGCGAGATCGAACTCCTCCTTCTCCATTCCAGATCCAGTCGAGGGTGTTGGAGCTTGGGAAGATGCGGTTGCAGGTGTCGGAAGCGAGGGAAGACCATAAAGTGTCTTCACTCCTTCGATCTGTCGATCCAAGTACCTGAACATGCTCTCTCGGCATTCCACCAACATTGCTTTGGACTCGCTGTCCCATCCTCTAGCTAAGGTAAGTAACTTCCTACCCGCGGTGTAGTTGAACTTCTTCTGAAGCGCTTCCACCGACTGTGCCAGCATCTTCTGTGCACGAGCCTCCGCTGCTTCTCGCTGCGTCTTCTCAACTGCAGCTCGCGCTTCTGCAGCTTCTCGCTGCATCTTCCATGTGGTCTGCTCTTCTGCGAGGGTGGTGATCTTCTCCCGCACTCGGAGGATTTCCTGATTGCGCTGCTGTACCCGCGCCTGCAACTCCTGGTTGCTCTTCCAAAGTTGCACCGATTCCTTGGTAGAAGCGGCTGCTTCCACCTTGTATCTTGCTGCGAGCTTCTCCATGGTGCGGAGACTAGCTTCCAGCGAATCCGTCTTCTTCTGATCTTCTCCTTGTCGCAGCAAAGTGCGTAGGCCGAATCCAGGTTGCAAGGGCCTCTCCTGTGCCTTCGCTCTCTTCTCCAGCAACTCCATAGCTGGCTGGATCTCCTTCTGGAAGTAGGCGCTGAACTCCTCCAGTCGTCTTCCTGCGGAAGACAAGTTCATCTCCACCACTCGCTCGGAGGTGTCGACCTTGTCTTTTAGAGGCAAGGATGTCTCTTCCACCACGATGGCTTTCATCTTCTACGCACGAGAAGAAGCTACTCTTCTCATCTTCCGGGGTGGAAGACTCCTCATGGCAAGAGCGGCTCTCTTCGTTGCGCTTCCTCGCATCGCAGCAGGAGCGCCCATCCATCCTTCGTCTTCTGGAGTCTTCGGAAGACTCCCAGGTGTTGCAGAAGCGGTCTTCTGCTCCGATCGGGTACTCAGCATGTCTTCTTCCGAGTCGGACTCCGATCCTGAATGAATGAGAGAGATGGGTGTCCTCGGTACACTTCAGGGACCCATCTTCCTCGGTGGCGTGACGTCTTCCGACCCACTAGACTCATCTTCTCTCACCAGAAGCGTCTTCTGGTGAGAGCCGGGCCTCAGCTGTGGCATCAGAGTGGGAGGCTGCAGCTCGGTCATCGTCTTCCGAGGTCTCCTCCTTCACCTCCTGTCGCTCCGTTGGTCCATATCCTGCCAGCTGGTCTTCCCTAAGATCCCCCATGGCTACATACAAGTAGCAGATGAAGGGCGTCAAGTGTCCTCCTGCCGGGGTACCCAAGTATGCTAGCTCCGTCTATACATAGTTGTGGATGTACGCGCCTCAGTAGATGGGCGTTCTGTCATCCCACACTGATTCCAGGAACTCCACGTCCTGATCTCCTAAGTACCTTATCTTTTGCGCTTTCCTCTTGGGAAAGAGATGCAGAAACAACTTCGCCAGAAGTCGCTTCTTCGGCTCCCGGTAAGATTCTATCTTCCAACCGTTCCTCCCCTGCCTGTCTTCCACAAAAAGACAGGTGGTGCTCCCAGGCACATGCCACGAACTCACGATCCTAGGCAAGATCTTCTTCTTGTACCAATATCCTCGGTTCTCGGATTTTGGCCTGTGAAAAGCCCTGCGCCACCAGTCTTCAGTCCAGGAAGATGGTCTTCCTCGAGCTACTCCTGCCTTCGCAGGTACACGGTTACGAGGTGGCAATGCTGCCCACACCTCCTCCAGAAGTCCCTGGTCTGCGAGGTTCCAATCGCACAGGAAGAAGTCGAGACCCAACTCCTTGAGAAAAGGAGTGGCCTCGGCCAGTTCTGCCGCTGGTAACACCAAGCCTCGCGGATGCATCGTCATGCTGGAAGATCTGTTGCACTAAGCCACAAGCACCTCCTATGAGCTGAAGGCTCAGTCCTTCCCAAGTGTCCACAGTCTAGCTTCTACTTCTCAGAAGACGAAACTGAGTGAGGACATCGAGGTAGGAGAGAACTAGTTGGCAGCTAGGCGAAGGACGAGACCGAATTGCTGGGGCACGGAAGGTAGAGAGCGAAGGCGTTTCTATGAGCTCTCGAGAAGCTAACATTGGAGAGTAACGAGTAGAATCGAAGGTGGAATCGAGGCGTGGCCAGAAATTGACAGCAATCGCAGTCGTGAGGAGTCGCATTGGAGCTGGGACCAGAGCCAGAAGCGCGCGGAGGTCGAAGGCAACTCGGGGAGCAGAAGAAGACTGTAGAGGTTCTTCTCCACGTTCTTTCCTCTTCCCACTTCTTCTCGCCTTTGTCTGGTATTCCCCGCGCTTCCATGGTTGTGTGCAGGCAGCCTGATCGATTACCCCCCACCCCCATTCTTTCTATTGAGACATTGGGCGCGGAAGCGCTGCCCAATTTCTGTCTGACATCTTCCTACTTCTTCCTAAGTTCAATTCGAGCTTCCCTACACCTCGTCCTCAAATTGATGATCTCAACTATCAATTTCCCCACCCTACTACCTCTCTACCCCCGAAACCTGAAACAGAAGACGCTTCGGAAGGTGGGAACATCTTCGGAAGACGCTTCTTAAACTTGACTGTCTTCGGAAGACTGTCTTCGGAAGTCGACTATAACCAATTCGTATCAAGAGTGGATTTGTGTTGCTTTTTGTGTTGAGAGAGGCTTGGTACGAATCCTGAGTGGTGTGGTGAGTTGTTTTGTTATTTCGAGAAGTTGGAAGTCGGGAACTAGGCATGTGCCTCCCGGTCTTCCAAGCTTCTCAACTCCACATCTTCCTAGAGAGACTAGAAGACTGAAAGGCTGGCAAAATGAGCGAGAAGACGTGAGGGTCCATTCGGATCTCTTCTGTCCGATCCATAGCAGCCATTCCTTCTTCTTCCCGAACTTAGAAGAGAGTCGTGAGAATACTTGCTGGCAGAATCTGGAGAGAATGGTCGAGGGTCATGTCTTCCCACCGAGCAGCAAGATTCTTCTGAGTGCGTATGAGAGGTGAGAAGTCAGAAGAACAGAGTGCAATTGTCTTGAGTCTGTTGTGAGGATAGATTGCGTGTAGGAAGACGAAGACAGGTGAGACCAGTGAAGGGAAGTCTGACTTCGGGAGGTCTTCCGAGAAAGACATTGAATCAGAAACTGTCGTGAGTGTCTTCTCAGAGGCCACTGTCACCGCAGGAGCCCGCCACCGACTTCTGAACTTGTCATGCACTTTATGTTTCGCGAATCTTGTATCTTCTTATAGGAAGTAGGATGTAATGCAAGGTGGGTTGTCTTCTTGGTAATCCATGCGAGGCCTTGCTTAGATAGGATTGTTTAGATATAGCTCGAAAGACGAGAGCTATCTAGGAAGTACTGTTAGAATCCCGGAAGAAGACGCGAACAACAGAACCCTAACGGACTTGTGCTAGGTTGTGAACGCTGCGAGTAGGACTTAACGGCTTGGCCGGGAAGTCGGGATCAGATGAACCCTAGGTGGTTCTCTGAACCAAGGTTGGAACATTGGGCTAGGACCTAAGGGCCTATCCCAAGAGGGCCCCAGACGAACGCTGACCTAAGGGGGCGAGTCAGGGAACGGACTGAAACATGAGTCTCAGACATAGATCCGAGATGTGGGTCTGAGACGCAGACGAACCACAGGGTTCGACTCTAGGTCTAGACCACAAGTTTCTGAAAAATGACTAAGTGTTGGAGCTCTAGAGACGTTTTAGGTCGTGGACGGAGCTCCACATAAGATCTCGAGGCGAGTGAGATATCATTGGAAAGGTCTAGTCGAGATCTTTCCAGTGATATATAACACTCCTCGATCTGATCATCGAGCTGGAAGTTATGGCCGAACCACGATCGGGTTGTGGTATAATTTTTAGGGACCAAAAGAGGAGGGCGGGGCCGCCGATCCTCAGAAGTATATATGAGGGGGGCTCGATGCCTGGGTGGGCCAGGACGAGTCACCCGACCCCAGGGTTTTGACGGGCGGACTCTCGAGACATGAGGTGATGGCTGGGCCGGTTCCAAGACACGTTCCCGTCGAGACTTGGATGTCTGGACTTAGGAACGATGTAAGGGCTAGGGCAAGACTAGGGAACGAGTCGGCGGGTTAGACCACCGTTCAGGAGCCTAGACCCAGACGGACATCACGGGCGGTTGGACCGCTAGGTGTGCTGGAGGCACCGTTTAGGACCCTGGACTTTATGGGAAGTCCGCCCCAAGTCATCTTGTGACTTGCTCAGGTTTTGAGACCAACCTAGGCGGGTCTATGTCGGGACTTAGGATTGCTGAGCTTGATGATTAGGGAGACGGTCCGGCTCCGGTCCGGACCAAACTGAGATAACATAAGTGGTGCATGGACGCTAACTTGTGATTGTGTTTGCAGGTTAGCGGTTTGAATTTCGTGACCTATTGAGCAAGAGCTTCCGCTGGCGCAACAAGGCGGTAGGTGCGCGAAACTCTCTCTCCAACAACGCGAAACTCTCTCTCCAACAACACGAAAGTTTCAAGTTTTTCCTAGTATAGAGTTATGACGACCACTCGAAAGCGCTCATACACTACAGGTACTAGAAAAGCGACAGGAGAATCGATTATCTCGGGATAGAAATCCTCACCAAAATTTCTAATCACAAACTCTCTACATAACGATTTCGATCTACAGACATAACGGATCTCCACCCACGTGTTGAAGGGAACAGGAGCAGGTAGGTTTAGATCCATGCTCACTAAATCAAGATATAGACGGTCAAATCCCAACTGACCGCATATGTCATTACTGGAAAAATCACCGAGACTGGTGAATTCATCACTTGATCCATGAAACTCTCACCGAAATGATAGACAAGATATACTCGAAAATGCTCACGACATAGATACATAAGCTTGATGTGGAAATGATTCAAGAATGATAATTCTAGAGCTGGAAATCTATCCCATCCATCACATAGCTCTCTTGATCATTTCGACGCACTCAAAGTTTCAATTGTCCGGTACCTCGATCAAAGGTCCTTCTAAGAGTGGTAATCCGCTCTCTTAGAGTTCCCTGCTCTGATACCATTGTAAGATGAGGCTCTAGAGTGAACTCAAAACTCCAATGTCCGTGGTGGTGCATTCGCAGCTTTTATATAGTGAGAGGAATAGTACATGATAAGCTTCTGGTCAATGTTGATCTCTCACACGGATAGCTGATGTGGCTTACATGCAGCTTTAGGTCTAGAACAACATCTAGAGGGTTCAGAATGAATCACGTAAGAGACTCGCTGGAAAGTTCTAGAAGCTTCTTTCTAGAAACTTCCTTCTGGAAGCTTCCCGGCTAGAAAGTTCTCGAAGCTTCCTTCTAGAAACTTCTTTCTAGAAGTTTCCGGGCGGACTTTTGGCGCACCCGCCTATTGGTAGAAGTACTATTTGCTGCATGTGTTCTCTAGTCAAATTAGTCGTAACTAATTCTTATACCAGAGACTTCTACCAAACCAATTTCCCCTCTAGTTGATAAGTAGAGCTCTACTTATTACAGTCCTCCTTGCCGGCGCCCTGCAAACAAAACAGCAGATGGTTCGATCGATAACTTGAGCCTATCGTTTCCTCTTGGATGAGGAAGGTGATAAGGTCCTGCAGCGAGAGATTTGGGCTTGTTCTCATCGCCTGCAAAAAGAGCTGATAGTTGTTGAGCATGCTGCCCATCAGTGCGAGGACTTGCTTCTCATTGTCGACTACTAATCCAGCTGAAGTCGTCTACTGGAGGAGGGAGTTGAAGTTGTTGACGTGTTGAGTGACCGTCTCGTTGGGTTTCATCTTTAAAACCTGCAACTTCTCTTTTAGATGCATCTTGGTCGTCATGTCTTGACCAGCGAAGTGTCTGATCACGGTGGTCCATGCATCATTCGATGTAGTGCAGGACATATAATGTCCTGCCACACTATTCTCGTAGTATTCGTTGGTTACTGCAAGTCTATTGACGTCACGCTGATCCCAATCCATGATACTGCTGGGTCCAGTAGCACGAGGAGAGATGGGTACCGCAGTACCCTCGGGTGTTGTGACGTGCGGTCTTCGCGTATTTCTGTCCACAATGTCAAGCACACCATGGGCCTTGAGTCACAAGGTCATCTTGTGCTTCCAAAGCGTGAAGTAAGTGCCGTCAAATTTCACCCAGCCTTTGGAGTCAAAGGGGACAGACATTCACTAGATTGATCGCTGGAACTGGAAAGTTCTAATAGCAAATGTACAAATCTTAGTACGTGAAGCGTCTGCCTCGCAGCAGTTGAAGCGTTCTCCAACTGCTCTCACTTAAGGACCGAAGGACTACTTAGTGTTTATGCTATTGTGATAGTGCATCAACAAAGCAAAGCTCTGATACCATGTTGGAAATGGACTACTGCTAGAATAGGTTAAGATAAAACTCTATGTCACGGCATGAAGACAGCCCGAGTGTGAGAGAGAGAGCTCCTGAAGAGAGTGTAGGCTGAACCAAGCAAATGAATTACTTAATGTACAACGGCCTTGGACCTGGATAATATAGTCTTGGGTTTTGGCCTTGGTTACCTTATGAAAGTTCACCATATAATATTTTAACTACTTATTCACTGTATGTTAATACTGTACGTATTCCAACATATAGTACAACTGAATTTTCGATTCTTTACATGAGCTAATTGTTTAAATGTATTTCCTCTTCGGAGGGAATAGACGAGTGCGTCGTCATATCTGAATGACCTCTGCTTCGAAAGGTCTAGCTTTGAGGTCGAACTCAAGTCTACAGATTTCTCCAGAGTAACTATTTCTACACAACTGGCGAAGTGAAAATCGAGATGAGAGACCGTCTACATTCGACACAATCCGGTCCACAGGAAATCGTTTGGGGTCAGTGATCGAGGCGATCACTATTAGTGTCGCATGGATTCTGAGAGAGGAAGCCATGATGACCAGCCACCTGAATTCGAGTAGATAAACGCACGTAGCGCACCTCGCGATCTAGCCGAGTCCCGCGAGGTCCGTTCTGTAGGGAGCTTCGAACTCATATACAAGCGTCGCCCTCTCACTGCTTCGCTTGCTCATCTGAACGATCGGAGCTCGGTTGACGGCCTAGCGCTCTTGGAAGCTGGTATCGATCATCGGTCACAGCTGGGCATAGTGGCTTCGGAGATTCTCCTCTTCTTTGAGGATCCAGGACTGTCCAAGGGACGCCTTCGGACTCTGTCCATGAGTCTTGCTGCATTACGTGTGTTCTCCATCCTATCGTTCCCGTAGAGAATCTGAAGCAAATGAGAGGAAAATCAGTTACCAAGTTCATTTGCTGATCAAGAAATGTGAATCATGGAGAATTCACTAGACTTGAGGCGAAACCGATGATGAAGAAAAGTTGGAACATAAGCTTACATTGGATGGAAACAAGTGAGTGAGGTCTTCCAAGGGCAGGCGTGGAGACGACCGAAGAATGGCAGCTACTTCCTGCATGTTGGGAGAGACCCCCACTGGAGAATTCTCGTCATTTTTCCTTCTTGGAGATTCTTCCACGGTCAAGAACATCCCTGTTCGCCTTGTTTGCAGCTCCGACAACTCCTCTGTGATCCTTTGGTGTGCTCTGACGATTGCCATTTTGTGAAACCTAGGACTTCCTGCTGCCGCTAACCTTGTAAACGACCGAATATTATGAGCACCCACTTTGCTGGGTTGCCGCTTGTTTTGCTGAATTCTGAATTCGCTCTAGCAGACGCAAATCTCCAACATTTCTGGTCTTTTGATGGTGGACAGGGATTGCAAACTCACAATAAGTAAAGGAATAGATGGTTTGGAGATTACTTTGTGAGTGGAGGTCTACAGTTAAGTTGTGCGCTGGAGTCGCACAACAGAGTAGGAGAGGACACAAAGTGAGGGGTAGTATGAAATGGGTCTTTGGATGTTTATATATGAGCTTGAGAAGATGTCCGTGACAGGGAGAACAGTCTGGTTATTGTGCAAAACATGTGGGCCCTGTAGAAGCCAGAGATGAAGGGAACGCTGATTGGGATGAGGTTGTTGGAAAGGTCGCAGGTTTAGCGTGAACAGTACTAGGGAGCAAATAGCTGCCGACTTCTAAACTCCCCTCTTTCTTGTCCGGTGCTCAGAGCTTTGCTCCGTCGACCACATTATTTTGAATTTGAAAACTCAAGCTCTTAAATCGCACTGTTCTGGAATTAGTAGTTCCTCTCCTGAATTCCTCCTTCGTCATCGTCTGTCTACTGTAGAAGGAGGGAGGGAGCATTCGGACCAAGTTTCTTGTGACTAGACTAGAAAAGTAAACAGGAAAAGACTAGATTTGAACCTTTCTGTAATAACCAACACTAAGTGAACGGTGGAACACTATACACATGCTTGGTTCAGCGCTCACAATAAAGCTTTGTTGTTGAAGGAACTTGTTATTTTCTACTCAACTGAAACATGCACAAGACAATCTAACTTTGAAATCTTGAGCGTGAAATAGTTGTATGCCCCCAGCCCCCAGGATGTTCGAAGGAAGCAAACACCTTTTCGACGATTTTCTGTGGCGATTCGACTATCGTGATTAGCTAAAAGGAAAACCGTCACCGCATCTGGAAGTGACGGTCCACTGAAGGGAAATCTTAATATACATGGTAAAAGCGAAAAGCTAGCTGCCGGACACCAAATAGCAAACGACCTCGCTAAATACCTGAACTCTAGATCATTTTTGGTCAGATCTTCTCGTTGAGGATCCACGGGCTTTGTTGGAGAAATGATGTGACGGGAAACTTGAACCACAAGCTTAATTTTAATCTGATCTTATGTCTGCTTCATTTCCCTTGCATCGGCAGTGGAGTTTCTTATCATCGCTTCGATTTCAGCAGTACTTTTCAACTCAAATTTGAATAACCCTCAACATGTATTACTTGGAAGTACTTGACTCGTATGAAACTGGTGAGCTTTTACTAGCAGCTCTTTCTCGTCGTTCCAAAGTATTGAAATTTCCTTCCTCTTTTGCTTTCGAAACTTTACATGGACTGGTTCTATATATGTGTTGCTACGTGCTTCTACTGTACAACCAAACTCAAATCACTGTTCTCTCACATCCTTCTTCCTCTTCCACTACCATTTCATCTCGTCACCTCCACTTTGCATTCTGTTTCTCTTCCTTAGCTTTGGCTTCCTAGCTCACACTCACTGATGCACCTCAAACCATAGTCGCGTGATGATAATGGTGATATTCGAAAAGAACTTGTCGTGTGCTATTCCACAATCTTACTATTTCACGTAAGCTCCATGAAACATGTGAATGCCTGCTGTTTTAGAGCCTCAGAGCTCATGTCCTCTCGTGCAGACCTGAGCCTGATAGACGTGTCTCTTTTCAACCTAAATATGAAGGAACCATTTCGTACTAAAATCCGTCGCCCCGCACTGACCGGTCAGCTGAAGCTGCATTGGAATCACGCTAGAAAATGCAAGAACTTCAGATGCTATCGTGTCCCCATCTGAGGCAGGGGAAAGTTGCCTCAGGCTTCATGGTCTCTGAACTGGACAATGGCCAGCTAGACTAGGAGGTCACTTCGGACCCAAACAGTCCGTTAAATAGGAGATATCTCAAGCAGATCTCCAACACAATGAATGTAAGGAGGAGCTCCCTTCGATTGCAGGGGCACAATTAATGAAACTTTGTTCGTGGGCCATCATTAACAGCAGAATCATGACACAGTCAAAATAGAGGTACCGCTAAATGTAGCTGCGGTTCCAAATGAAGGACTGCAAATGATGAAACCAAAAGCAAGCGTTCTGGTCTTGTGATGCTGGGATACCCACGGAATGGCTACAGCTTTATGGAAGGGAACCGCAGTTAGACCAGACTTCTCTGTACTTTCAGTTTTCAATAAAACCTAAGGGGCCCTCTACCAAATTTACTGCCAAAAAAAGTTTCTTACCAGGTGTTGAAGTCCAAAAGTTACTTGTGTTGTAGTAAAAGACCCTTCGACCAGAAAGTGAGTGAGGAGATATATTGATGTTAGATACATTTACAAAATGTAAAATAACACAAATAATTCCTAAAGGTAAAAACATGAAACAAACTGAAAATGTTTAGGAAAAAGAACAAGCTCTACTGCTAAATATACCAGTTATATCCAATTATCCTCAAATGATCATAGGAGGACAATTTTAGTTAAAAGTGGAACATAAGCACATGGATGTGCTTTGAAACTTACTAGGTTCAGAATTAAAAACTATCACCCCCGAGCACTAGCTCGAGGGTTACTAGTTGCTATTTTCACTTTTTACGGTTCGATTCAGGTCTTTTTTCATGAGATTTTGACGTTCGAGTCCCAGTTTTGGAGGTTGAGTACGTTGTTCTATTTGTTCAACCGAGTCCAGAAGATTTCAATACTGGTTTCTCATCATTATTTGATCGTTTGCACACTTTGAATATTGTTGTGATGCTTGTTCCTTTTGGTAGACATGTGTGTTTCTTTGCCCCAACAAAAGGTTAAGATTCTTAAGCTTGTCCATGTTTTCTAATTTTAATATTAATTTTTCGTCAAAAAAATATTCGATTATCTGCACACTTTAGATATTATAAATAATAAAACGTAAGTACTGAAAATAACCGTACCAACAAAAACAATACCAAAATTAAACGCTTACAATAACGTGAGAACTTCTATATGTGAAGCTCCATTGTCGAATTTACATATCGATTCAATTTACTGCTACCGGAGTAAAATTTGGGTGGGGTGGAAATAAAGCACATGGATGTCCGATGAAAACATATGGGGTTTCGTATGAAAAAGAAGGGTTCAACAAGAAAAACAGAAAGAACAAGGACTTGTGTAAGAGAACAATGAAGAGCAAAGATGAATGTCCATCGACACCTCACGATGCAAACCTGCTCACTACAACCAAGAAGTGAGTTTGGATTTGATCACGAGAGAGAAAGCCTTCTACCGATCGAGGGTTTGCACACGATACATAAATACTACACTTCTTCTCCACAAGTGTCACGAGATGAGTTATACGAATGTTTTAAACCATAATAAATAATATTTTACCTTTTCAAACTGAGGGTAACTGCTGTTTGTCTGTTCAAGTGCAAAAGTACCAAACAAAACTTTTTTCGTGAGAAATTGTGCAGTACCCGTGAAAACTAGTGTTAACTATGCTACCAGCCAGTACGTGTAGACTAAGTCCTCAGGAGCACAATTGATAAATGCTGACTGAGATCATATGACATGTGGCTTACTTGAGGGATTTGAACCAAGCTGAGTCTCTGCGCCTTGTAGCTTCCTTGCTCAGTTAGTTTTCAGCTCATTCTCAGCATGCCATTGTAAACTTCAACGCTGAGGTTCATGTCGATGCATGTCTGACAATATCGATCCTTAGAGTACATTCGTTATAATCGAGTTTTGATATATCAACGTACAATGAAGCGTCGTCGTATGGAAAGTTGCTCGTTCTGGCTCGTTCTGGTTGTGGAAACTGTCCTATTACCATTCGGTGTGTTCTTAGATTGGTTTCCAAGGCTAGGTAAAATAGTGCACCACAGCCGTAGATGGTTTCTCGGTCATTCGACAGTGGCACGAGAGAATGCCATTCTTGATAACATTTATGGTACAACTGAATTTTTCGATACAATACATGAGCTAATTAACTGTTTAAATGTATTTCCCCTCGGAGGGAACAGAGTAATGAAAAATCATATATCAATGACCTCTGCTTCGAAAGCCCTAGCTTTGATATCAGTCAACTCTATAGATTTGTACAGAGTAGCTATCTCTCCAGAATTGGAGAAGTGAAAAAGGAAGCGGGGGACAGTCCTCAGTTAACTGTCTACATCCCACACAGTCCAGTCCACAGGAAATCGTACGGGTCAGTGATCGAGGCGATCACCGATTTGTGTCCTGAGAGAGGAGCCGTATGACCAGCCATTCGAACTCGAGTAGATAAACGCACCTAGCGCATCTCGCAATCTAGCCGCGTCTCGCAAGGTCCGTCTGTAGGGAGCTTCGAACTCATAAACCAGCGTCGCATTGACTCTTCTTCGCTCGCTTACCTGAAAGATCGGAGCCCGGTTGACGGCCTAGTGCGCTTGGAAGCTGGTCTCGATGATCGGACACAGCTGAGAATGGTGGCTACGGAGATTCTCCTCTTCTTTGAGGATTCAGGACTGTCCAAGGGACGCCTTCTGACTCTGTCCATGAGTCTCGTTGCATTGTGTGTGTTCTCCATTCTATCGTTCCCGTAGAGAATCTGAAGCAGGTGAGAGAAAAATCAGTTTCCAAGCTCTAGTTCCTTTGCTGATCAAGAGATATGAACCATGGAGAATTCACTAATCTTGAGGTGAAACAGATGATGAAGATAAATGTTCGCACAGAACCTTACATTGGATGGAAACATGTGGGTGATGTCTTCCAAGGGCAGGCGCGGAGACGGCCGAAGAATGGCAGCTACTTCCTGCACGTTGCGAGAGACCCGCACTGGAGAATTTTCGTCATTTTCCCTTCTTCGTGATTCTTCCACGGTCAAGAACATCCCTGTTGGCCCTGGGAGAAGATCATTTTGCAGCTCCGACAACTCCTCTGTGATCCTTTGGTGTGCTCTAACGATCGCCATTGTGAAACTTAGGACTTCCTCTGAATTGTGCGTATTCTAGAACAATCCCAAATCTCCGACACCTGTGGTCTTCTGAAGGTGAACAAGAGTTGCTCACAAGAAGCAAGCGAACTTGGAGATTGCTTTGTTTGTCGAGAGGCAGGTGGGGCGCTGGAGTTGCAAGCTGAGAGAGAGGAGAAATAGAGACACAATGAGAGGGTGCGTGAGAAATGGGCCTTTGGATGCTTATGTATGAGCTTAGAAGATGTCTGAGACAGACATGGAGAACAGTCTGGTTACTGTCCAAAACATGTGGGCCCCGTCGAAGTCAGGGATGAAGGGAACGCTGATTAGGACGAGGTTGTTGGAAAGGTAGCAGGTTTAGCGCGAACAGTCGAGACCAAATAGCTGTCGGCTTCTAAACTCCTCCCTTTTCTTGCCCGGTGCTCAGGGCTTTGCTCCGTTGATCACTTTCTTTCGAATTATAAAACTCAAGCTTTTAAATTGCACTGTTTTGGAATTACTGGTTCCCCTCCTGAATGCCCCCTTCGTCATCGTCTCTCTACTGTAGGAGGGAGATAGCATTCGAGCCATAGTAACCCCCATCCGTTTGCTATTCATTGGTTCGCGTTTTCGTCTACTGTAGGAGGGAGATAGCATTCGAGCCAAGGATCCTGTGACTAGACTATAAAAGGCAGAAAAGGAGTAAACAAGATGAAGAACTGACAGAACTGACAACTGACAGGACTCAAACTGAACCTTCTGTGTTCTAACTCGTTGGCCCTTCTGCAGTAACCAACAGTAGTAAGTGAATGGGGCAACATCACACGTCTTTACCGCAACACTGTTCATGTTGGATCCTGTAATTTAAAAGGATGTAATGTAAGAAACTAAGGGAAAATACTCTAAGACTCTTAGCTAGAAGGCATACACAACTGATGTGTGAGAGAGGAAGCGAGAGAGAGAAAACTGAGTACTCCAAGCCAAAGGCAAAGTCTGTATAAAGATAATGATAAGGAGACCAGGTGGGTCCTCCTAATATACAAGGGAAAGGGAAAAGGGTCGAGGGGTGTTAGCCCCCTTGTGCCTCTTCATAATAACCTCTTAAGGACGGAATACTGTTCACACAGTATTCCGTCACTCCCACTCAGTGACTAGTCCTTAATAATCCAAGTTTTGGTAACAAGTATTCTACTTTAGGAGTTGGTAAACTCTTAGTAAGAATATCAGCTACCATGTCAGCCGTTGGGCAATACTGAACTAACACTGTTTTGAGAGTGACTTGATCCTTTATGAAGTGATACCGGATATCAATGTGCTTTGTTCTATCATGAAATTTAGTTGTGTCTACTAGAGCAATAGCACTTTGATTATCGCAAAATAAGACCGTTGGCTGTTCATCCTTCAGTCCAATATCTGTGAGTAGTTGTCGTAGCCAGATCGCTTCTGAAGAACACGTGCTTAATGCTACGTACTCAGCTTCTGTACTTGACAACGTCACAGATTGTTGTCGCTTGGATGACCAACTGATCGCTCCTTGGGCAAAAATGAAACAGTTTCCAGAAGTAGAACGTCGTGATTCAACATCACCTCCCCAATCAGCATCACAATATCCGAAAAGAGAGCGTGGATTAGGAGAGTATCTATACTCAAGGTAATAGTCCAAAGTGCCTTTGATGTATCTGAAAGCTCTCTTCATTCCAGTGATGTGAGTTGGGCCGGGACTTGCCATCTGCTGAGATAATGAGCTTATGGTGTAGGACAAGTCAGGCCTTGTACATACAGCTGCCCAATTGATGGATCCGGCTGCGCTTTGATATGGATAGCTGACGCATAAAGCCGTCTCTTCCTCATTGGTGGGAGGATCATGAGCAGGAAGTTTCTCACTTGGAGTCATGGGAGTGCTGACGGGTTTACAGTTCTCCAGACCGAATTGAAATAGCTTTTGAGTGAGGTATAGAGATTGACTGAGTCTAATCCATCCTATTGATCTGTCTCTGTTTATCTCTATGCTCAAGCAATGATGTACTTCTCCAATGTCGCTCATCTGGAATCTAGAACTGAGTTGTCCTTTTATTTTGGTCATTAACTCCATGCTACTGCTTGCTATGATGGTATCGTCAACATACAAAGCCAAAATCATGAACTGGTTGCCTCGATGTAGGTAGTAAACATTCCCATCGGCGCCAGACTTGGTGAACCCGAGGGATATGAGAAAACCGTCGATTATTAGATACCATTCCCGTGAGGACTGTTTTAATCCGTATAGTGTGCGTAGTAATCTGCACACTTGTCCTTTTATCGGGGCAGTGACTCCTTCCGGAACATTCTTGTATATCTCCTCATTGAGTGTTCCGTTCAGGAAAGCTGTCTTGACATCCATCTGGTGCACATGTAAATTATGCTGTGCAGATATAGCCAGAATCAGACGTACCGATTGAACTCTTACCACTGGAGAGAAAGTGTCGGTGTAGTCGAGGCCGTAGATTTGAGTGAATCCACGAGCCACCAGACGTGCTTTGTATCGAGAGATGGAACCATCGGAGTTCAACTTTAGCTTAAACGTCCACTTGTTGGTGATGGGACGTCTGCCATGTGGTAAGTCAGTGAACATCCATGTTCCGTTAGCTTGATGTGATTCCGGTTCCTCGTGTATAGCTTTCTCCCACTGTTCTGCGTTGGGAGAAGAAAGTGCATCTCTGTAGGACACAGGCTCCATGGGGACTGGTGAGAGTGTTACCATCAATGCGCCCTTCTGTTTCCTCGGCTTTCTTGGTTTTGGAGGAGCAAGGGGATCTTTGTAACCTTCAGCATGGTCACGCCTTGGAGGCACTGATTGTCTTGTTGATCGTCTCAACATTGGAGGAATAGGAATACTTGTGGGTGAAGGAATCTCCTCTTGTGGAGATTCAGTTGGTGAAGTCTCAGGGACTCGGATCTCCTGCGGTGGCCAACGTTGCTGGATGCTTGGTGATGTCCTCCTGAGGTAGGGATGGTACTGACTCATGTTTTCAGCTACCGGAGATTGATCACGATGGTAACTTGTTGATGACGTTGGAGATCGAGGGATTGTCAGTGCAGTAGGTAGAGTGTTCTGGGTTGACTGTGAGCTGGAGGAACTCACAGTCGGAGTTGGTGCGCCTCCTCCACCACCACCTCCTCCTCCTCCAGAACTGGACGGTGTGACGGGAGGTACAAGTGGACCAGTGATAGGAGGAATGAGAGGCAGCACGAAAGGAGGAGTGAACACGGAGGGAGGGAGCTGAGCTCCCACTGAAACTAGAGTGGGAGCTTGTGCGGGAGGTATTGGGTGGTTGTTATAGAACTCAATGCTATTCTGGGAGAATTCTTCTGTGAGGATAGAATTATCGGGGAGAATAGGTGAGGGTACATGAAGGAAAGGAGATTCGTCAAAGATGACATCTCGTGAGGTGAAAGCATGGCCATCGGATTTACGTTGTAGACGGTATGCTTTGATGCGTGCACTATAGCCTAGCAAGATGCAGACATGAGAGTGATCATCTAACTTAGAGCGGAGATCAGCTGGGACCTGGGAATATGCAGTGCATCCAAAAACACGTAGGTGTGAAATATCAGGCTTACGGTTGTGCCACAACTCAAATGGTGTCAACTTAGGGGGGAGTGCCTTGGTTAGACACCTATTCTGGATGTAGTTGGCACAGTTGATAGCTTCACCCCAGTAAGGTTTTGGTAAGCTTGACTCATGCAGCATGGTGCGGACAGAATTAAGAAGGGTGCGATTTTTCCGTTCAGCAACGCCGTTTTGTTGAGGCGTGTGTGGAACAGTGAGCTGACGCTGGATGCCAAACTCAGTGCAATATGCTTCAAATTCTGTGGATAGGTACTCACCGCCGTTGTCTGAGCGTAGGGTTTTCAGCTTGTGACCAGTTTGCCGCTCAGCAAAAGCATAGAATTCTTTGAAAGCTTGAAAACAGTCGCTCTTGTAATGGAGTAGCCGAACAACGGTGTGGCGAGAATAATCGTCAATGAAAGTTAAGAAATATTCGTAGCCAGAATATGTGCAAGGGGAAATGCGGCCACTTATGTCTGAATGTACCAGCTCAAGGGGTTCTATGGCCCGGGTGGTAGCTACACGTGGGATTTTAGTGCGTGGTTGCTTGCCGTGCTGACATGCTGGACAGATATGTTCTCTTACTTCCCGCAGGTTAAGACCAGTGACAGAGTTCTCGCGTCTAAGCTGGTCTAAGCGTTGTGAGCTAATGTGACCTAGGCGACCGTGCCATAGTGTAGTATTGTTGCTAGCGATTGCTGTGTTTGCTGCAAGGTAGGGAAGTGAAGAAACGGGAGCAGGCAAAGGTGTGTACTCTTGACACGTGTCGCGACATGGAGTGATCATCCGGATGGTGCTAACGGACGCATCGTCGGCATAGAGGTAAGGAACGTCTGCGTGGAGGCGACCTTGGTCGCTGTTAGTGGAGGCGCGGTCCGCCCATGTGGCGGGCTGGGAAGGGTCCCTAGTAAGGGACCCCTGCCCGCCATGTGCGGAGCCATGCCCCTGCATAGGGGCACGGTCCGCCCAGGTGGCGGGTGTCTCCTTGCCCCTTGGGGGCCGCGACCTGTCGTAGGGGTCCGTGCCCACCTGGGGGCCTGCGACCCATCTCGGCGGCGTGGGGGAGTTATCCCCACGCCCCGAGGCCGAGCGAGTGCTCGTGAGGGGTCGTGTCCCCGCATGGGGGGACGTGCCCTCCTGGGGGCCTGGCCAAGTGTGGGGAGTATCCCCACGCCCCGAAGCCAGGCGAGGGCTTCTCGGGGGCCGTGTCCCCGCGTGGGGGGACGTGCCCTCCCGGGGGCCTGGCCGAAGGCTGGGGAGTGCCCACTGGGGGCCGTGCCCACTGGGGGCCGTGCCCCCCGTGGGGACGCGCGTTCCGGGCCGGGCGTTGGGTGGAGTGCCCCCACGTCCCGAAGCGTGGGGGGTTCCCATGGGGGGACGCGACCCCGCGTAGAGGTCCGTGCCCCTTGAGGATCCACGGTTCTAGGAGGGCCTCGATCCGCGATCCGCGATCCGCGATCGAGGGCCCTCCCGCGCCATGGAGGCCTTGGCACTTGGGTGCCTGTGCCCTCCCGCGAGGTGGGAGGGCACACGCGTCAGCTCGCAGGTGACGGTTGGGAATCTGAATCCGGGATTGCAAGGTCCAGAGAGGGGGAGACTGCGCGAATTGAGATTTTGGCTGGCATTGTACATTTCCGCGCTTTGGAGACTGCGGGTTGAGTGCATAGGGAGCGTAGGTATGAATGTTTTGCTGGGGAATGTGAAATTGCGTGATTGGGTGGGAAGATGTCACTTTTTCTAGGTCTTATACGCATTCTTGGACGAGGACTGTGACAAGGGGGCAGTGTGTCTCTATCCCGCGTGGCTACATGTAAGGATGCTGTATGCTCAGTTACAAACACTGAATTTCCCAGCAGATATAGATCATTCGATAAGGGACATGAGCATAGACTGCTGGAATATTTATCCTCAAGGTAACACATGCCATTGCCGATTAAACACCAGCCTCCTTTAGAGTCAAATTGCCTTGCAGAAAACAGATTTTTGTGTAATGCAAGCACATGCAATACATCACGGATCAGTACCTTTTCTCCATTCAGCAGCTTGATCTCGACAGTCCCGGTGCCTTCGATGTACACAGTAGTGTTGTCTCCCAACCGAATTTTGTCGTTTTGACGGCGCTCTTCTGAGTATGGAGTGTATGTGATGAATTGGCGTCGATCGTGGGCCATGTGGTGTGTTGCTCCGGTGTCCACATACCACATGCTGTCCACCTGCGATACTGCACTCAGTCCAGTAGATTTCATTGTCATGAGAACTCTACGTGCGTTGTTGTTGTGCGGTTTGGGACGATTTCTTTGATTTTGTCCTCGGCCTTGCTGTCTGTGACCGCTGTGCTGCTGTTGATTGCTGCTGCTTGTGCGATTGGGACACTCATTAAAGAGATGTCCGGTTGAGCCGCAGCCGAAGCATTTGGCGCTACCGATTTGGAGTCGACGGCGGGGTTGACTCCAACCGCCTTGGTTGCTGCTGCGTCCTCGTCCTTGCTGTCGGCGTCCAGCGAACAAGGCTGTAGAAGGTTCAACTGACATCTTTCTAGACATGATCTCCTCCTCAATTAAGAAGGAGATCAGATCTTGTAGAGACAAGTTCGGGTTCGTGCGCATTGCGTGCAAGAAGGTTTGGTAGTTAGGTGGCATGCTGCCCATCAGCGTGAGGATCTGTTCTTGTGCGTCTACTATAACGCCGGCAGATGCGAGTTGCTGCACGAGGGCCTTAAAGTTGTTGATGTGGGTCATGACTGAGTCGTTCGGCTTCATTCTGAGAAACCTGAACTTTTCTCTGAGGTGCATGCGGGTGACATGATCTTGACCAGCAAAGTTTGCGGTCAGAGTCGTCCATGCGTCATTTGCTGTTGTGCAAGCTAGTATGTGACCAGCAACTGAGTTTGCACAGCACTCGTTGATTGCAGTTAAGGCGTTCTTATTCTTCTTGTCCCATTCTGCAATGCTGCCCGGTCCGGTAGCTGGTGTCGCTGTTCCGCCGGGAGTTGTTGCTCCAGGTCGTGGGATTGTGCCATCCACCACGCCGAGTACTTCTTCCGAATCGAGTCGGAGAGTGATCTCATGCTTCTAAAAGGTGAAGAAAGTGCCATCGAATACCGTCCATCCTTTGGTGTTGTATGGTGAAGTCATTCTGCGCAGTCTTGATCGCGAGAACTGAAATGGTCCTTCACGCTGCGCTGGCCTGTGCGAGGAGCGTCCTCCACGCAACGATCAAGGCGTCCCTTGATCGCTCTGGTGTCTAATGTCTAAGGCTTAGAGTGAACCTATGTTATCTTAATAAATCATCTAACAAGACGGGCTCTGATACCATGTAAGAAACTAAGACAAAATACTCTAAGACTCTTAGCTAGAAGGCATACACAACTGATGTGTGAGAGAGGAAGCGAGAGAGAGAAAACTGAGTACTCCAAGCCAAAGGCAAAGTCTGTATAAAGATAATGATAAGGAGACCAGGTGGGTCCTCCTAATATACAAGGGAAAGGGAAAAGGGTCGAGGGGTGTTAGCCCCCTTGTGCCTCTTCATAATAACCTCTTAAGGACAGGAACTGTTCACACAGTATTCCGTCATGTAACAGTATAAGTAAGTAACAGTAAAGTAGCTGCAAATTTTCCACATGCTTGGGTTTAGCGCTCACAATAAAGCTTGTTGTGTTTTACTCGACTGAGACATGCACGGGACAATCTAACCTTGAAAGAGAGAGAAAGAGTTTTATGCCCTGCTGCCTTGTCCGTGACAGGGATCTTATAAGGAAGCAAACACCTTTTCAGCGATTTTCTGTAGCGATTCGACTATCGTGATTAGCTAAAGTGAAAAACCGTCACGGCATCTGGAAGTGACGGTCTACTGCAGGGAAATGTTCATATATATGGTAAAAGCACGCCAAATAGCAAATCACCTCTCTAAATACTCAGACTCTTGATCATTTTGGTCAGATATTAGCTCCGTGGGCTTTGTCGGAGTAATGATGCAACCTTCAAGTTCTCTCCGCCGCTACAATTCCTTGACTTGGATATTGGATTGAACCACAAGCTTACTAGTTAATCTCATTGACACACCCTTTGTCTGCTTTATTTGCCCTGCAGTGGAGTTCGTTATCATCGCTGCGATCAAAGCAATCTCTTTCCTACTCATATTTGAAGAATCTTAACTACATTATTCTTCAAGGGCTTTTATGTACTTGACTCATATGGAAGCAGTTATCCGTCCATCTTGTACCAGCAGTTTCTTTCTCACCGGTAAAGGTATGGAAACTGGATCCATATATGGGTCGCAATGTGCTTCTACTCTGCAACTAAACTCAGTTCACTGTTCTCTTACTGATCCACGCACATCCTTCTTCTTCCACTACCGTACCATTTCATTTTATCACCTCAACTTTGCAGTTCTGATTCTTTTCCTTGGCTTTGGCTTCCTAGTCCTCCCTCCTCCTGAAGGGAAAAGCTCACACTCGCTGATGCAGCTCAGACCATAGTCACGTGGTGAGCATGGTGATATTCGAAAAGAGCTTGTCGTGTGCTTTTCGACAATTTTAACAATGTTCTAATTCTCCATGCAGATACCATTTCACGTATGCGGGTAGTAATTACCATTTTATTTCTCATTGTCCTTTCGATCAGGCCTGAGCCTGATAGAGACGTGTCTCTGCCAACCTAAATATGAATGGAACATTTCGTACTAAAATCCGTCGCCCCGTGCAGAGCGGTAAGCTTAAGCGCTAGCTGCATTGATTGCGGGCGAAAACAGGTAGGAAATCACGCTAGAAAGTGCAAGAAGTTCAGATGCTATCGTGTTCCCATCTGAAGCAAGGAAAGTTGTCCCAGGCTTCACATCAAGCACCCTTTTGAATACAGACCTCCGCTTCAACACCTTTTGTGTCCTGTCCTTCGTTCCGTGAACTAGACAAAGGCCAGCTAGACTAGGAGGTCACTTTCGACCAAACAGTCCGCTAAAAAGGCAATATCTCAAGCAGATGTCCAACTCAATGAACAATTATTCGTATGTAAAAAGGAGATCCCTCCAACTCCAGGGGCACATTTAATGGAACTTTGTTCGTGGGCCATCATTGACAGCAGAATAGAAGTACCGCTAAATGTAGCTGCAGCTGGACACTGAAAACCAGCTGTCTGCAAATGATGGAACCACAGTAAGCGTTGTGGTCTTGTCACTTGTGATGCTGGGATGCCCACGGAATGGCTATCAGCTACAGTCTGCACTGGATAAAGGTTACCCGGTTAAATGTTATAATTTGATAATTATTATAACTTTGCTACTCTATAAAGCAGATACTCATAAACCTGTTGTTTTGTTAGCTGTTATGGTTTAGGTATTCTTTTCCTTTGTTAATACTCTGGATATGTGTTATGTTAGAAGATGTATTTATAACCAACTCAACCATCGCAGTTAGAGAAGATCGGTAGCTGAGATGGTTGAGTTCCAGGCTTCGAAGAGAAAGATCTAGAGTTCAAACCTTCTTGCTCTCGGTTGGAGATGCTGTATAAAAATTGCTGTTGTGTGAATCTGATCAGGGTACGCTGTGGTTACCTATAAAAGACAGTATAATGACTCTTGAAGAGATAAAAATGGACATGGTAGAGACTTTATCTCTTTATCTCTTTTATAATTGATAAATAACTATCGATCATGAGTGTGTAGTAGCTATTTGTAAGTATTGGAAACACAGTACAGTTGGTGCCTGCAAGTCAAATTCACGATTATATTTCTTTACCTTCACTTAAGTATCTAACTTTGAGATGAAAGAAGAGAGTTAACTCACGTACTTAAGCAGTTGGAAGAATTGAGCTTGGTCTGGAGTGGCAGATGTATGTGGATGATTTAATTGATTTTGTGATGACCACTGAGGATACAAAAGATCTGATAACAAAAATCAGACTTATGTAAAAGGGTTCTTATATTTATTTTCCTTATCTCGTTCAAAGTAATTTGTAATTTCTTTTAGTGAAAAGCTTAATAATGTATCATGTAAGACTGAGTTCTCAATTTTAAACATCATCTCAATAGTAACTTTTCATTCATATGCTTATCATGTATTGTACTGTAGAGTAGGTTCATTTTGTTCTTGTGTTGTTATTTTATTAAGTTTTCTTGGTTGTGTTATTATAAGTATTAATATGCGGTATAACACTTAGATAGTTACGATGTTATAATATTATTCTTTTATAAATATTAGAATTTTGGTACTCTAGAGCCATAACATTTATCCAGGTTCCACTGTATATGGAAGGGAGTCCAAGCTTCACCTGTACTTTCAAATTGCAAGAAAATCCTAACTACGAACAGGAAGGTAAGATCACTGGGTTTTCAACTGACCACAGCGCTAAAGGGGAGACGCCTATGTCCGGATATACCAGTACGAAATTTTCTGAGATTTTCCTCCGATGATCCATTTGAGGATTATTGAACCCTGTGGCCTACCGCACGGAAATGGAAAACTGTGTGTCCACATTCTACCATTCACGTCCGTTCACGTCCTACCATTCCCATGAACTTCCATCCACAACCCCCCTTGATATTTCCGGTGGTAGGTTTTGTCGTCTGCCATTCAGCGTTGTCGTCAGTTGAAAAACCAGGAACCAGCGGCCTTGCAATGATCTTGCGTTCCTGTTACTAGTTAGGATTTCCTTGCAATTTGAAAGTGCAGGCAAAGTCTTGCATTGGTTCCCTTCCAATACAGCTGATACCCAACTCCGTGGGTATCCTAGCATCACAAGACCGCAATGCGTACTTTTGGTTTCATCATTCGCAGTCCTTCATTTGGAACTGCAGCTACATTTAGCGGCACTCCTATTCTGTCATGATTCTGCTATCAATGATGGTCCACGAACAAAGTTCCATTAAATGTGCCCCTGGAGTTGGAGGGAGCTCCCGTCTTACATTCATCGTGTTGGAGATCTGCTTGAGATATATCGTATTTAGCGGACTGTTTGGTCGAAAATGACCTTCTAGTCTAGCTGGCCGTTGTCCAGTCAGAGACTGAAGAACACTACTCAAAAAGTGCTTGAAGCGTAAGCCTGTACAAAAAGGTGCTCGAAGTGAAGCCAGGGACAACTTTCCCTTGCTTCAGATGGGAACACGATAGCATATAAGTTCTTGCACTTTCTAACGTGATTTCCGCAATCAATGCAGCTTAAGCTTACCGGTCAGTGCGGGACGCTAGTACGAGCCCTTCATATTTAGGTTGGCAAGAGACACGTGTCGATCACGTTGAAGCCTGAACGAAAAGACAAGGACAGAAGCTCTAAAACAGCACGAATTTACATGCTTGAAGGAGCTTACGTGAAATGGTATCTGCATGGAGATTTACAACATTGCTAAGATTGTCGAAAACCGCCGATAAGTTCTTTTCGAATATCACTATGCTCACCACGTGACTATGATCTGAGGTGCATCAGTGAGTGTGAGCTTTTCCTTCGACGGAACGCCTGGAAGCCAAAACCAAGGAAAAGAGTCACCGATGCCAAGTTGCGGTGACGAGACGAAATGGTAGTGGAAGGAGAAGGATGTCCGTCGGTCGGTAGGAGAGCAGAGTGTTGAGTTTGGTTGGGCTGGGGAAGCACATTGCAACACCTCTACATTTCTCGCATGGAACCAGTCATGTAAGTTTCCTTACTTTAATTTCGATCGATGAGAAAACAACTGCTACTATAAAACGAACGGATGACTGGTTCCATACGAGTCAACTACATACAAGCACTTGAAGAATAACGTAGTTAAGGATTTTGGTAACATAGAAGTAGTGATTGCCCGGTGTTGATACCAGTGCCTGGACAACATCTCGTGTAGTTCGTTTATACTGGTACATGCCTAAAGGATCAACAGAGAGAGTAGGAAACGCATTAATGTGTCCCCATTATCTACACTGATTACTTGAATGAATCTCTATTCGGAATTAGTGCCACCTTTTAATTAACGTACTTACACTAACTATGCATGGAGGCATTTGGAGCAGATTTCACACTAATTATTGTATTCTAAAATTCTGACATGCAAAAATTACATACTAATCAAAGTTTTGAACCGGTAACTCTGGTTGGAAAAAAATACAAGCACTTATATATCCTTTTAATTTACATTAACAAAAATTTAATCATGCATAGTTAGTGGTAGTCTGAATTAATGTTACACATACAAATTACTACGGGGTCCAAGTTTCAAACCTCCACTGAATTGATGTAACATAGTCTAGTTCAAGTAATCGGTGTAAGAGCTAGTTGCTACAAGTCACGACACAGTCAGTGCTAACGAGTCACGACACAGTAGGTTCAGTTCTAGCCTTTCTCTATTTCCTTATCTAGTCTAGTGACAAGATCCTTGGTTCAAATGCTCCATCCTCCGTTCCAACAGTAAAGAGAAGAGAGGATGACGACGAGGGAATCCGGGAGGGGAACCAGTAAGTCCATGACTGTGATATTTGGAGGCTTGAGTTTCAAATTCGAAATGAAGTTGAGGTGCAATGGTCCACGAAGCAAAGGAAAGCGGGAGGAAGGGCAGAGGTGAGATGCCTGCAGGCCTTCCCTCTCTACTGTTGATGCTAAACCTCCTCCCTTCCCCCTAACCTGATCCCAATCGGCCTTCCCATCATCCTCGTTTCAACAGGACCCACATGTTTTGTACTGTAGCCAATCTCGCGGTCTGAGACCAGGACCCACATGTTTTGTACAATAGCCAATCTCCCTGTCCGTCTCAGACCTCTTTTCTAGCTCATATATAACCATCCAGCGATCAATTTGACACTCATCCGCGCTCTCTGTCCTCTCTCACTCCTCGCTTGTGTTCAAGATTGGAGCACAATTGAGCAAAGCAGGGTGCAACCAACCAAAGCGGTTGCCCATAATATTCTGTCGATTACAAGTGAAGTGTTCAGCAGGAAGTCCCAGGTTTCTGGAAATGGCGATCTTTCGAGCACGCCAGAGGGTCACAGAGGAGTTGGCCGAGCTGCAAACTGAGGCTCTCACAGGGCGAACAGGGATGTTATTAACATTGGAAGAATCTGTTGGAAGGGCACATGACGAAAATTCTCCATTGGAGGTCTCTCACAACGCGCTAGAAGTAGCTGCCATTCTTCGGCCGTCTCCACGCCTGCCCTTGCAGGACATCACCCACTTGTTTCCATCCAATGTAAGCTCCTGTTCCAACATTTATCCTCATCATCGGTTCCGCCTGAAGTCTAGTGAATTCTCCATGATTCAAATTTCTTGATCAGCAAAGGAACTAGAGCTTGCAATTGGTAACTGATTTTTCTCTCACTTGCTTCAGATTCTCTTCGGGAACGATAGAATGGAGAGCACACGCAATGCAACGGGACTCATGGACAGAGTCCGAAGGCGTCCCTTAGACAGTCCTGGATCTTCAAAGAAGCGGAGAATCTCCGAAGCCACCATTCCCAGGTGTGTCCGGTCATCGAGACCATCTTCCAAGAGCGCTAGGCCGTCAATGGGGCTCCGATCTTTCAGGTGAGCGAGCGAAGCAGAGTGAACACGACGCTTGTAGTTCGAAGCTCCATACAGACGGACCTTGCGAGACCCGGCTAGATTGCGAGATGCGCTAGGTGCTTTTATCTACTCGAATTCGGATGGCTGGTCATCACGGCTCCTCTCTCAGGATCCACGCAGCACTAATGGGTGATAGTCTCGATCACTCACCCCATAACGATGGACCAAGCCCCCGAAAACATCGACTCTAGCCAAGAATTGTTCGAACTCCAGAGGAACCCGCAGATATTTGCTGTGGAGTGGACTGTGTCGGATGTAGTCAGTTAACGGGGACTGCCCCTCGCCTTCAAAGAAAAGGAGGATCTCTGAGGCCTCCGCTCCCAGTTGAGACCGATCATCGAGACCAGCATCCATGAGCACCAGGCATTCCACCGGGGTCTGATCTTTCAGATGAGGATCGAAGCAGAGTGAACACGACGCTTGTTTATAAGTGCGAAGCTCTTCTAGACGCACCTTGCGAAAGTCGCTAGATGATCAAAATGGTGAAAATACCACCTGCGCTAGATGCGTTCATTTATTCGAATTCGAACTGCTGGTCATCACGGCTCCCACTGGAACATCCACGTGACAGAAAGGAGGATCTCCTCGATCCCTAACCCCGTGCGATCCGATGCTAGAACCAGGATCCCAAAACATTGATTCTTGCCGAATTCAAACTCCAGGCGAACCACGCTGACATTTCTCTGTGCACTGGCCTGTGTCGGATGTAGACAGTCAACGGAGGACTGTCCCCTGCCTTGACTTTCACTCACCGATTTTGTAGAGATAATTACTTTGTAGAAATCCAAAGACATGACTTCGACCTCAAAGCTAGGCTTTCCGAAGCAGAGGTCATTCAGATATGATGTAGCATTAGTCTGTTCGCTCCGACGGGGGAACACATTAAACAGTTGGGTCATGTACAGAATTGAAATAATCAGTTGTACCATAAATGTTATCAAGAATGCCATTTTCTCTTGCCACTGTCGAATGACCGAGCCACAATCGTTTACTGCTCTGGTGCACAGGTGCCTAGCATTGGAAACCAAACTAAGAAACATGCCTAATGGTAATTAGTGACACATCGTTAATCACAAACTCAGTGAATGAAGAGTGTGTCTAAGGTCACAATTGGTGGAGAGCTGCTCTTCTCTCGCCGTCACTCTTCAGGTTCTCTGCCGTAGAGGATAGCCTGTAATTTCCATCTCAAACAATCCCCGACATCGTGAAGATGTTCATGTTCCAAGTAATGTTTTCTAGTGGAACACATCAGTGTTCTTCCCAATGTTCTTTTTATTTACAGTCCATGAGTACATAGTATAATCATTTTATAATCTTACGTATGATTTTGCACTCATAGAAAGTATTCACGAATGTAAACTCGACAGAGTTTTGCATTTATACATAGATGTAAACCCTCTATACATACAAGCGGTCATGCCACTAGTTGCCCCTTACAGTTATCAAGAATCCGACTATATATCCGCTGGTTCAGTATTCATCGAAAACTCGCTATCGGTAGAAGGCTCTCTCTCATGATCAAAATCTAGCTCACTTCTTGGCTGTAGTGATCTTGTTTTCGGTATCGGTAGAAGGCTCATGATCAAAATCAAACACACTACTTGGCTGTAGTGATCTTGTTCTGCATAGTGAGGTGCCGTTGTACATCCTCCTTGCTCTTCATTATTCTCTATACATGTCTTTGTTTAGATTGTTCTTTTTTGCTTTTCTTGTTGACCATTTTCGATCCCTTTCAATTTCATCCTCAACCTCGTATGTTTCCCCTCCGCTACCGAAACTTTCCTCCGATGATCATTTAAATATTATTATTATTATTAAGATTAGGTAAATTTGACTATGGAGCTTGTTCTTTTCCTCGCACAAAGAAGTTCTCACATTATTTTAATATGTGTTTAATTTTGGTGTTTATTTTGTTAATGTTAATTTACAATAATTCTGTTATAAGTTATGATTTAATCTAACATAAATATTTTTTCTCACTAATTTTGAACAATAGTTTAGTTTAAAACCTATATTTTATGTTTAAAACTCTAAACTATATCTTCATCTCAACTTCAAATCCACTTAAATGAGGAATCAAATTAAAGCTATTCATCAGCTTTACAAGTTATTATTCATCTCTAAGCAAATTACTTCTGTATTGATGGAGAATTGTTAAGATGAACATTCTGAGGTTTCTTTGAGCAAAAGAGGATCTTTCTTTAGAGTCAAAGAACACTGCGAGGAAAAAAGAAATATTCTCTTTTATGCTTTCATGCTTTTATACTCATACCTGAGGTTTAAATATAATTTGCATACATAATTGAAGGCACCAACAGACTTTAAGGCACATTGAAGCACGCGTGTTCTACTCACTATACACTATCAACGAGTCAAGTATGAAACATCGACTATTTACTTGTGACTCGTTTATGCTGTCGTTCGCCTCATCACAGCTTCAGAACCATATTATTTCCAGACGGTTACTACTTGCCAGAAAGCCTGCCATATAACCGCACGGAAACGTAAAACTGTGTGTCACACCGTTCACCGTCTAACGTTCACGTCATACCATTCACCATGAACTTCCTTCCATCTGGGTATAGGTTTTGTCGTCTGCCATTCATCGCTATCGTCAGTTGAAAAGCCGGGGCACACCTTCCCCCGGGACTTGCGTTCCTGTTTCTGGTTAGGATTTTTGAGCAATTTGAAAGTACAGGAGAAGCCTGGACTCCCTTCCAATACAGCAGATAGCCATTCCGTGGGTATCCCAGCATCACAAGACCACAACGGTTACTTCTGGTTTCATCATTCGCAGTCCTTTATTTGAAACTGCAGCTACATTTAGCGGTACGTCTATTCTGACTATGTCATGATTTTTCTGTCAACGATGGCCCACGAATCAAAGTTCCATTACTTGTACCCCTAGAGATGGAGGGATCTCCTTCTTACATACGAATAATTGTTCATTGTGTTGGAGATCTGCTTAAGGTATTTCCTATTTAGCGGACTGTTTGGTCGAAAGTGACCTCCTAGTCTAGCTGGCCTTTGTCCAGTTCAGAGTCAGAAGAACTCTGAATTGGACAAAAGGAGCTTGAAGTGAATTCAGCCTGGGACAACTTTCCCTGTGCTTCAGATGAGAACACGATAGCATACGAAGTTCTTTGCACTCTCTACCGTGATTTCTGCAATCAATGCAGCTTCAGCTTATCGCTCAGTACGAAATGTTCCCTTCATATTTAGGTTGGCAAGAGATACGTGTCTATCAGGTTGAGGGCTGAACGAAAGGACAAAGACAGGAGCTCTACAACAGCAGCAATTCACATGTTTCAAGGAGCTTACGTGAAATGATGTCTGCATGGAGATTTAGAACATTGCTAAGATTGTCGACAAGCACACTTCGCCGCCGACAAGTTCTTTTCGAATATCACCACACCATGGTCACACGTGACTATGGTCTGAGGTGCATCATGATCTGTCCTTCGGTACGAGGGAAAACTAGGAAGCCAAAAAAAGAAATGCAAAGTTGAGGTGATGAAACGAAATTGTAGTGGAAGAAGAAGGATGTCCGTGCGTGGGTCAGTAGGAGAACAGTGAGCATGCTTATTGAGTTGAGTTTGGTTGTACAGTAGAAGCACATTGCGACACATAAGATGGAACCAGTCATGTAAAGTTTCGATACTTTGACAGGTGAGAGAAGAACTGCTGGTACAAAAGGGACGGATGACTGCCTCCATATGAATTAAGTACATAAGACTTGAAGATAATGTAGGTAAGGATTGTTCAAACATGAGAAGGAAAAATTCTTTAATCGCGGCGATGGTAAGGAACTCCACTGCTTATGCAAGGCAAATAAAGCAGACTTAATGTTGAAATTAAATAGCAAGCTTATGTTTCAGTTTTCCCAGTCTCGAAGTCAAGGAATTTAGGGGAGGAGAGAACTCTAACGTTGCATCATTTCTCCGATCCGCCCGCGGATCATCGGAGGGTCACATCTAAACTCTGCGGAAGGTAAAAGGACAAAAGAAAATAAAAATGAAGAGGTGACTTGTGACATGACTTTGACGTGAGAGGTGTAGAAAATTTACATCTGGTTATACTGTTACATCCTTTACATGATCCAACGTGGAGAGTGTTGCGGTAAAGGCCTGTGTGATGTTGCCCAATTCACTTACTAGTGTTGGTTACCACAGACGAGGCCAACGAGTTATAACACAGTAGGTTCAGTTCTAGTCTTTTCGATTTCTAGTCTAGTGACAAGATCCTTGGTCCGAATGCTCCCTCCCTCCTTCTACAGTAAAGAGACGATGACGAAGGGGGGGAATTCAGGATGGGACCCAGTAATTTCCAAAACAGTGCGATTTAAAAGCTTGAGTTTTCAAATTTAAAATAAAGTGATCGATGGAGCAAAGCCCTGAGCACCGGGCAAGAAAGAGGGAGGAGTTTAGTAATCGGCAGGTATTTGCTCTCTAGTACTCCTCGCGCTAAACCTGCTACCTTTCCAACAACCTCATCCCAATCAGCTGTTCAATCCATCCCTCGCTTCGACGGGGCCCACATGTTTTGGACAGTAACAAGACTGTCCTCCTTGTCTGTCTCAATCAAACATCTTCTGAAGCTCATATATAAGCATCCGAAGAACCATTTCTCACTCACCCTCTCACTGTGTCCTCTATTTCTCCTCTCTCGCGACTTGCAACTCCAGCACACGACCTGTCTCTTGATTCTCGACTCACAAAGCAATCTCCAGGTTTGCTTACTTCTTGTGAGCAACTCCTGTCCACCTTCAGAAGACCACAGGTGTTGGGGATTTGGGACTGTTCTAGCATATGCACAATTCAGAGAGGCAGGGAGCAAACCGCCAGAGCAGGTTGCCATAGTATTCGGTCGAGCACAAGGTTAGTGTCAGCAGGAAGTCCTAGGTATTTCATAAAATGGCGATCGTTGGAGCACACCACAGGATCACAGAGGAGTTGTCGGAGCTGCAAACTCAGCTTCTCACGGGTCGAACAGGGATGTTCTTGACCGTGGAAGAATCTCGAAGAAGGGAAAATGACGAGAATTCTCCAGTGCTAGTCTCTCGCAACGTGCAGGAATTAGCTGTTCTTCTTGGGCCGTCTCCACGCATGCGCATGGAAGACATCACCAACATGTTTCCATCCAATGTAAGCTTCTGTGCCAACATTTATCTTCCTCATCGGTTTCGCCTCAAGTCTAGTGACTTCTCCATGATCCATATTTCTTGATCAGCAAATGAACTCCGTAACTGATTTTTCTCTCACTTGCTTCAGATTCTCTACGGGAACGATAGAATGGAGAACACACGCAATGCAACGAGACTCATGGACAGAGTCCGAAGGCGTCCCTTGGACAGTCCTGGATCCTCAAAGAAGAGGAGAATCTCCGAAGCCACCATTCCCAGCTGTGTCCGGTCATCGAGACCAGCTTCCAAGAGCGCTAGGCCATCAACGGGGCTCCGATCTTTCAGGTGAGCGAGATAAGTAGAGTGAACATGACGCTTGTATATGAGTTCGAAGCTCCCTACAGACGGACCTTGCGAGACCCGGCTAGATTGCGAGAGACGCTAGGTGCGTTAATTTATCCAATTCGGATGGCTGGTCATCACGGCTCCTCACTCAGGATCCACACAATACAATCGGTGGATCGCCTCGATCACCCACCCGAAACAATGCGATCAGGATCAGGATCAGGATCAGCACCAAGACCTCGAAAACATTGACTCTCGCCAAAGTTTGTTCGAATGTTTGTTCGAACGCCAAAGATTGTTCGAATGTGTCGGATGTAGTCAGTTAACCGGGGACTGCTTCCTGCCTTGAAAGAAGAGGAGGATCTCGAAGCCTCCACTCCCAGTTGGGACCGACCATCGAGACGAGCTTCCCAGAGCGCCAGGCCTTCCATCGGGCTCCTATCTTTGAGATGAGCGATCGAAGCAGAGTGAGCAGGACGCTTGTATGTAAGTACGAAGCTCATCCAGATGGACCTTGTGAAACTCGGTTAGATGGTTAAAACAGCATCTGTGCTAAGTCCGTTCATCTACTCGAATTCGAATTGCTGGTGATCACGGCTCCTCCCTCAAACATCCACGCGACACAGTTGGAGGGATCGTCTCGATCACTAACCGTGTTCGATGCAAACTTGACTAGCTGCACCAGGATCCCAAAACATTGACTCTCGCCGAAACTCCAGGCGAACTACGCTGAAATTGTGTACTGGACTATGTCGTATGTAGACAGTTAACGGCAGACTGTCCCTTCGATCGACTTTCACTTCGCCAATTTTGTAGAGATAGTTACTTTCTAGAAAAGTGTAGACTTGACTTCGACCTCAAAGCTAGGGCTTTCGAAGCAGAGGTCATTCATATATGATGTTGCATTAGTCTGCTCCCTCCGAAGGGGAAATACATTTAAACAGTTAGCTCATGTACCGAATCGGAGAAATCAGTTGTACCATAAATGTTATCCAGAATGCCAATCTCTTGTGCCACTCTCGAATGACCGGGCACCATCTACCGCTCTGGTGCACTATTTTTCATAGCATTGGAAACCAAACTAAGAACATGCTGAATGGAAAGGGACAGTTTTCACATATTCGGTTGCAGAACGAGCCCTCAATAACAACTTCCCATCGACCACAGTTCATTGTAGGTTGATATCTCAACTCGATATAACGAATGCACATTTAAGGAACGATATTGTCGGACATCGACATGAATCAACGCTGAGATGAGCGTGTTGTCATGTTCAGAGTGAGCTGAGAACATGATGTAACTGACTGTAAGGCGCGGAGAATCATTCGCTTGGTTGAAATCCCTTGAGTTAGCCAAAAATAATATTGTCTCAGCGGCATGATCTTACCAACTATGCCATCAGGACTCAGTAGTCTCCTTGTCTACGGAAGGGCACAAGTGCACCAAGAGTTTCTTACTTGTCTGTAGCCCAAAACCTTGAAGCAATCAACATCTACGGTACTCTTTTACCAGACGAATACCTTTTCCTCGACAATACCCTCGACAATACCTTTTCTTGTGCCGTCCTGCATTCAGGCTAGAGGGGATCACCAGGAACCCGGGTAATTAACGATTAATTAATTATTTTATTTTATTTTATCTTCTTCTTTTTTGTAAATTAAAGACGACGGAGCGCCCAAGAACCTCTACTCATTAACGCGTTATACACGGTCACAATGGGAACAGGTTTCCTTACATCATGAAGGGGTTCATGTTCATGTTTCAGATAATGCCTTAATTTCTAGTATAACATATCATTCTTCTTTCCATATAGATGTGGATGATGTCACCAAATAAACAGAAGTTGAGTTTGTTACTAATGTTAATACTATCTCTACTATTCAGTTCTTAGAACTGTAAACTCTCCGTGATCTTCTCGATAAACTACTTTCAATTTTTCAGTTTTCACGATAGTTATTAATCAATTTACAATATGTCTGGGTTGTCTTTCTCTCAAAGGTCACTTTTGATTTTGGGTGTCATTTGTAGCAAAATAGAGATAATCGCTTCAAATTTTTGTGGTTGCGTTGCTCACTCCTAATCTCACTAGTCAATGTGCTATTGTCTCTTCTACTCTACGATAGATTCGTAATTTGCTTTTGCTTATAAAAGCTAACAACTCTGCTGTCAAAAGATGATGGAAATTCTAAATGTTCACCTGCTTGAGAAGGAATTTCTCGATGATATCATCAGCTGCCACAACATCTCTAAATTCCATGGCAGTTGGCAACAAAGTCTCCATTGTAGGCAAACCAGCACTAACTTGCATCCCAATCGAATTGTGATGAACAATCTCGAGCTGGCTGGCAAAACTGTTGTCATTTTTTATCCAGAGAAGACGCTATTTCCAGACAGGTCACAATAAGGACCATCAGCTGCAGATGCTGCACGAAGCTTAGCATAATCAATGACTTCGTCATCCTTATCAACAAGACGTGAGGTGCCAACTACATCCACGTCAAGTTTGGAAGTAGGTGGTGTCACTAACATGCGAACTATATGCTTTTTCTGTTTTCTTCCAAGATTTGATGTATTTAACAAACTCACGGTTCTCTGAAACAACAATAGATATAAATTGTGATCAATCGATGAAGAATTCTATCTCATTGAGTTACTCATCAAACGTAATACACGTCATTCTCACAAACAACGCTTGTCGCAAGAAGGCCCCTCTTGAAAAATAGTCGATGATTGTATCATTCCTCTCGGTAAAATGTAGAATGAGAAACTTGAAAAACAATTGTCTCTGGATTCACCAAAGCACTTGTTCCACTACCAAAGTATACCTTAGAGCAAAATAATCACAATTATATGCCAAGTCTTGTTGAATGGGATTCAACTTCTCTTCGTTGGATTCTCCTACCAACGGTTCGGTTTCTTGAAAAAAAGGTTCCGGTCTGTATATGTGGTGATCCATTTGAGGGAAGTGAGAGATTTCTTCAACTTTATGAGCACAGAGAGAACATCCTCTCATGTGTACTTCACAAAATCATCATTTAGAGACAATAAGAAGTATAGTACAATCAGATCAGGCTTGAGGTGTCACTTATCTTTATGAACCGATGACTTGATAGATTGGAAGAAATCCCAAAAAGTGTCAAACCGGGGTTAACAACGAAGACGAAAATGATTGATGGACGCTCTTGATCAACGAATGAGGCACCCGTCTGAAAGATAGACTTCATTGTGATGTCTAAACATGACCTTTCGGATAAAGTTCTTGCAAAATCTGCAAAATTAACTTCGGTATCACTCCACTTACAATCTGCATGTCAAGGTGTAGATCTCTTGAAAAACCTTGCACGCTCCAAGAAAACGACACTCGACTAGATGGAATATCTTTCGCAAGATCATGGAGATAGTGCAGTCGGTTTGTAAGACGTGACTCGCCAAAAGCTTTTGCCTTTGCGTCACTGGTCCGTTTACTTGAAATGTAACTTGAACCGTGATCTTGAAGTCCTTCTCCAAATCAGCGTCATTGATATCGGACATGTTGAAATGTTCTTCAAAATTTTCTTCACTTTTGTCAAAGTGCTAGCATCGTCTTTAGAACGTTATTTGCAGTCTCAACAAAACTTAACTTTTTCTCTTTGTAACCTGGATCTTTTTTAAAACAAGTCGTCCTCACTCAAAACAGAGTTGAGAATATTCAAAATAGTTGACTCCTCGCTCAACGACATGAAGCATATTGTTTGTTGATCTCCTTCTGTGGATGTTGTTTCGAAGAAAGATTATCCATGCCGTCGAGAAGATCACCGTTACACCAAGCACTACACATCTCGGTCCATTTCTAGAAAAAAGTCTATGAAGCAACACAAATTCAAAGGACTTCACGAGTGTTTGATGTTTGAAACACCTCACACAAACGGTCATGGAAAGTCTGCAAAAGAACGACCAGAAATTAGAACATTCAAGATTGTTAGCAATCCGAGAAAAAAAATATAGTAATGGATGATGTAAATAACGTCCGACATCGCCATCCCCGGTCTTGGTTTAAAAGAACATCCAAGCATCTTGAACTGATTTCGGCCATGAGTAACGCTTCAATATAAGACGACTCATAAGCATTTATCTTGTTTTACAAATTCACCAAACGTGATATTGTCGATGGAAAGTTGTTATTGAGGACTCGTTCTGGCAACTGAATATGTGAAAACTGTCCCTTTCCATTCGGCATTTTCTTAGTTTGGTTTCCAAGGCTATGAAAAATAGTGCACCAGAGCGGTAGATGGTGCCCGGTCATTCGAGAGTGGCACAAGAGACTGCCATTCTGGAAAACATTTATGGTACAACTGATTTTTCCGATTCGGTACATGAGCTAACTGTTTAAATGTATTTCCCCTTCGGAGGGAACAGACTAATGCAACATCATATATGAATGACCTCTGCTTCGAAAGCCCTAGCTTCGAGATCGAAGTCAAGTCTACACATTTCTAGAAAGTAACTATCTTTACAAAATTGGCAAAGTGAAAGTCGATCGAAGGGATAGTCTGCCGTTAACTGTCTACATACGACATAGTCCAGTACACTATTTCAGCGTAGTTCGCCTGGAGTTTCGGCGAGAGTCAATGTTTTGGGATCCTGGTGCAGCTGATCAAGTTTGCATCGAACAGGGTTAGTGATCGAGACGATCCCTCCAACTGTGTCGCGTGGATGTTTGAGGGAGGAGCCGTGATCACCAGCGATTCGAGTTCGAGTAGATGAACGCACTTAGCGCAGATGCTGTTTTAACCATCTAACCGAGTTTTGCAAGGTCCGTCTGGATGACCTTCGCACTTTTATACAAGCGTCGTGCTCACTCTGCTTCGATCGCTCATCTCAAAGATCGGAGCCCGATGGAAGGCCTGGCGCTCTGGGAAGCTGGTCTCGATGGTCGGTCCCAACTGGGGGTGGAGGCTTGGAGATCCTCCTCTTCTTTCAAGGCAGGAAGCAGTCCCCGGTTAACTGACTACATCCGACACAGTCCACTCACAAGAAAATTTCTGCGTGGTTCCTCTAGAGTTCGAACAATCTTTGGCGAGAGTTCATGTTTCGAGGTCTTGGTGCCCGCTGATCCTGATCGCATTGTATCGTGTGGGTGATCGAGGCGAACCACCGTTTGTATTGTGTGGATCCTGAGTGAGGAGCCGTGATGACCAGCCATCCGAATTGGATAAATTAACGCACCTAGCGTCTCTCGCAATCTAGCCGGGTCTCGCAAGGTCCGTCTGTAGGGAGCTTCGAACTCATATACAAGCGTCATGTTCACTCTACTTATCTCGCTCACCTGAAAGATCGGAGCCCCGTTGATGGCCTAGCGCTCTTGGAAGCTGGTCTCGATGATCGGACACAGCTGGGAATGGTGGCTTCGGAGATTCTCCTCTTCTTTGAGGATCCAGCACTGTCCAAGGGACGCCTTCGGACTTTGTCCATGAGTCTCGTTGCATTGCGTGTGTTCTCCATTCTATCGTTCCCGTATAGAATCTGAAGCAAGTGAGAGAAAAATCAGTTACGGAGTTCATTTGCTGATCAAGAAATATGGATCATGGAGAAGTCACTAGACTTGAGGCGAAACCGATGAGGAACATAAATGTTGTCACAGAAGCTTACATTGGATGGAAACATGTTGGTGATGTCTTCCAAGCGCATGCGTGGAGACGGCCCAAGAAGGGCAGCTAATTCCTGCACGTTGCGAGAGACTAGCACTGGAGAATTCTCGTCATTTTTCCTTCTTCGAGATTCTTCCACGGTCAAGAACATCCCTGTTGGCCCTGGGAGAAGCTCATTCTGCAGCTCCGACAACTCCTCTGTGATCCTGTGGTGTGCTCCAACTATCGCCATTTTGTGAAATACCTAGGACTTCCTGCTGACACTAACCTTGTGTTCGACCGAATAACTATGGCAACCTGCTCTGGTGGTTTGCTCCCTGCTTCTCTGAATTGTGCATATGCTAGAACAGTCCCAAATCCCCAACAACTGTGGTCTTCTGAAGGTGGACAGGAGTTGCTCGCAAGAAGTAAGGAAACCTGGAGATTCCTTTGTGAGTCGAGACTCGAGAGGCAGGTCGGGTGCTGGAGTTGCAAGTTGCGAGAGAGGAGAAATAGAGGACACAGCGAGAGGGTGAGTGAGAAATGGTTCTTCGGATGGTTATATATGAGCTTGAGAAGATGTTTGATTGAGACAGACAAGGAGAACAGTCTCGTTACTGTCCAAAACATGTGGGCCCCGTCGAAGCCACGGATGGATTGAACAGCTGATTGGGATGAGGTTGTTGGAAAGGTAGCAGGTTTAGCGCGAGGAGTACTAGAGAGCAAATACCTGCCCACTACTAAACTCCTCCCTCTTTCTTGCCCGGTGCTCAGGGCTTTGAAAACTCAAGCTTTTAAATCGCACTGTTTTGGAAATTACTGGTTCCCATCCTGAATTCCCCCCCTTCGTCATCTTCTCTTTACTGTAGAAGGAGGGAGGGAGCATTCGAACCAAGGATCTTGTCACTAGACTAGAAATCGAAAAGACTAGAACTGAACCTACTGTGTTATAACTCGTTGGCCTCGTCTGTAGTAACCAACACTAGTAAGTGAATTGGGCAACATCACACAGGCCTTTACCGCAACACTCTCCACGTTGGATCCTGTAAAGGATGTCACAAGTCACCTCTTCATTTTTATTTTCTTTTGTCCTGTTACCTTCCGCAGAGTTTAGATGTGACCCTCCAATGATATTTAACAGATCTTTCTCGTCGATGATCCGCGCGCTTTGTCGGAGAAATGATGCAACGTTAGAGTTTTCTCCTCCCCTAAATTCCTGGACTTCGAGATTGAAGAAACTGAAGCACAAGCTTGCTGTTTAATTTCAACATTAAGTCTGCTTTATTTGCCTTGCATAAGCATTGGAGTTCCTTACCATCGCTGCGATTTAAGAATTTTTCCTACTCATGTTTGAAGAATCCTTACCTACATTATCTTCAAGTTCTTTTATGTACTTAATTCATATGGAAGCAGTCATCCGTCCCTTCTGTACCAGCAGTTCTTCTCTCACCTGTCAAAGTATCGAACCTTTACATGACTGGTTCCATCTTATGTGTCGCAATGTGCTTCTACTGTACAACCAAACTCAACTCAATAAGCATGCTCACTGTTCTCCTACTGACCCACGCACGAACATCCTTCTTCTTCCACTACAATTTCGTTTCAGCACCTCAACTCTGCATTTCTTTCCTTGGCTTCCTAGTCCTCCTTCGTACTGAAGGACAAGCTCACACTCACTGATCATGATGCACCTTAGACCATAGTCACGTGTGACCATGGTGCGGTGATATTCGAAAAGAACTTGTCGGCGGCGAAGTGTGCTTGTCGACAATCTTACCAATGTTCTAAATCTCCATGCAGACACCATTTCACGTCAGCTCCTTGAAACATGTGAATTGCTGCTGTTGTAGAGGTCCTGTCGTTGTCCATTCGTTCAGCCGTCAACCTGATAGACACGTGTCTCTTGCCAACCTAAATATGAAGGGAACATTTCGTACTGAGCGATAAGCTGAAGCTGCATTGATTGCAGAAATCACGGTAGAAAGTGCAAAGAACTTCGTATGCTATCGTGTTCTCATCTGAAGCGCAGGGAAAGTTGTCCCAGGCTGAATTCACTTCAAGCTCCTTTTGTGTAGTGTTCTTCTGACTCTGAACTGGACAAAGGCCAGCTAGACTAGGAGGTCACTTTCGACCAAACAGTCCGCTAAATAGGAAATACCTCAAGCAGATCTCCAACACAATGAACAATTATTCTTATGTAAGAAGGAGATCCCTCCATCTCTAGGGGTACAAGTAATGGAACTTTGATTCGTGGGCCATCGTTGTCAGAAGAATCATGACATAGTCAGAATAGACGTACCGCTAAATGTAGCTGCAGTTTCAAATAAAGGACTGCGAATGATGAAACCAGAAGTAAGCGTTGTGGTTTTGTGATGCTGGGATACCCACGGAATGGCTATCAGCTGTATTGGAAGGGAGTCCAGGCTTCTCCTGTACTTTCAAATTGCTCAAAAATCCTAACTAGAAACAAGAACGCAAGTGCCGGAGGAAGGTGTGCCCCGGCTTTTCAACTGACGATAGCGATGAATGGCAGACGACAGAACCTATCTCCGGATGAAAGTTCATGGTGAATGGTATGACGTGAACGGTAGACGATTGCAACGCACAGTTTTTCGTTTCCGTGCGGTTATATGGTAGGCTTTCTGTCGAGTAGGCACCGTCTGGAAATTATATGGAAGCTGTGATGAAGCGGACGAGCACCGAGTCATAAGTGAATAGTCGATGTTTCATGCTTGACTCGTTGATAGTGTATAGTGAGTAGAACACGCGTGCTTCAATGTGCCTTAAAGTCCGTTGGTGCCTTCAATTATATTTATGAAAATTATATTTAAATCTCGAGTATAAGTACAAAAGCATGAAAGAGAATTTATTTTTTTTCCTCGCGGTATTCTTTGAGCCCAAAGAAAGATACTCGTTTGCTCAAAGAAACCTCAGAATCTTCATCTTAACCGTTCTCTACCCATACAAAGTAATTTGCTCCGGGATGAATCATAACTTGTAAAGCTGGTGAATAGCTTTAATTTGATTTTTCATTTCACAGATTTGAAGTTGGGATGAAGATGTAGTTTAGGGTTTTAAACATAAATTATAGGTTTTAAACTAAACTATTGTTCAAAATTAGTGAAAAAAAATATTTATGTTGGATTAAATCATAACTTATAACAGAATTATTGTAAATTAACATTAACAAAATAAACACCAAAATTAAACACATATTAAAATAATGTGAGAACTTCTTTGTGTGAGGAAAAGAACAAGCTCCATAGTCAAAATTTACATAATGGTTATCGGAGGAAAGTTTCAATAAGGGAGGGAAACATACGAGGTTGAAGATGAAATTGAAAAGAATCGAAAATAGTCAACAAGAAAAGCAGAAAAGAACAATCAAAACAAGGACATGTATAGAGAACAATGAATGAGCATTCTACCTGTCGTGAAATATACTCATTTCTAACATACATTAGACATTCGATCGAGTATCAAGTAGAGCGGAGATCTGACTTTCTGAAAGCTTCTTGAGATGTGAATGAATGTTCGGAGGTAAACAGCAAGTACATAAAGAAGCATGCTAGTTTCATTACCCCGTGTATGCAGAAATTGCTGCGACAGACAAGTAGCTATAGTAAACTGTAGAATCAAGAAGTGTTAACCGAGAACTGAAAGATCTCAAAATAACATCTCTTCCTACTTCTCGGTTCTACTGAAGTCCTAATTTCTCCAGGCAATAATCGTGTTTGATACGGAGAAGTCTTTTGGTCAGTATATCAGCTACGTTATCAGACGAGGGTATCTGCTTGACTGAAATATGACCTAAATCATATCCTTCAAGGACGAAGTGGTGTTGAACGTCGATATGTTTACTTCTAGAATGATTAACATGATTTTTAACCATGTCTAGTGCTCCCTTGTTATCTCCACAAATAGTTGTTGGTCTTGTCAAGAAATCTGAGGTATGAAGATCTATCAAAAGTTGACGTAACCAGATAGCCTCTCTTGTGGCAGTTGAGATTGCTTGGTACTCCGCTTTTGTTGTAAAGACAGCGATGGTTTTCTACAGATGACTACTCCAACTGATTGCTTCGGATCCGATTGAGAAGACATAACTAGTTACCGATCGTCCGTCAATATGGCTGACAGTCCAGTCCAGTCCAGACTTGATTCAGTGGTTCACCTGATAAACAGCTTGTACTCACGTGTTCCTTAAAGGTATTTGAAAATCCATTTGACCATAGCCAGATGATCCAAAGTGGGGGCAAAACAGAACTGGCTGACAAAACTCATTGCAAATGCTAAATCATGTCGAGTTAACAACATTGCGTACATGAGCATTCCCATCAGTCGCTGATAGGAGTGTTCGTCAGTGGGTTGGTCCTGTTGTGTTATTGAGAAATCTCAATTTATCCACCTTGAGATTGAGCTCAATTGGCGTAGTAATCATAATGCACTCCTGAAAACCTGATCGTGCCAAAATACTCTCCAAGTATCTGTGCTCCAAGTATTAAGTGCAATGTAATCTGCATCGTAATCAACGTCTATCTTCATGCCCATGCACCATTCCAGTGGTGTTGATCCCTTCATCCTGAACTCTTGCTTTAACTGAGATACCAGTAAATCGAGTTGATGTTGAGAAGAACTGACAGGAATGAGATCATTGACGTAAATGACTAGCATAACCAAATCAGACCCTGTGGAACGTGTATACAGGCATGGGTCAGCTTTAGATCTCACGAAACCAAGCTTTATCAAGAAAGCGTCGAGGCGTTACCACCAACATCTGCCTGATTGATGAAAATCATACAACCCCTTGAGGAGAAGGCACACTGGTTGTCTGAACTTCATCTCCGGATACTCATATCCTGAAGATAAGGACATGAAAACATGTTCAGTCAATGTACAGTAAAGATATGTTGTATTAACATCAAGCCGAAGTAGTAACAACCTGCGATGAACAGCTATAGCCAACAGGGTGCTAAAGTAGTGAGCTTTACCACTGGAGAGAAGGTCTCAGTGTAGTCAACTGCATATCGCTGTGTCTGACCTTTGGCTAGAGGTGTACTTTGAATCGTTGGATGGTCCCATCTGAATTATGCTTAAGCTTGAAGACCCATCGACTGCCAGTAACCTTCTGTCCAAGCGATTAAATCCACTACCTCCCATGTGCCATTGTCTTTATGAGACTGTAACTCCGTTGTAATGGAAGTTTGCTACTGATTAGACTCAGAGGAGCGGAGGGATTCCTCATAAGATTGTGGCTCAGTAGGATCAGCAGAAATAGTGGTCATCCATGCAGATTCAATCAAGGAGTCTTCTTGATTGATAACCATCAATTCATTTTTGATCTTATCTGGTAAGTACGGTGTACTTGTAATCCATGCATAATCTTGAATACGACTTGGAGATCGTGTGTCTTCCAGATCGCGTACGAGGTAAGTAGTCTTCAGATGAGAGTTCCACCGATTCTTGATGCACGTTATGTGAGCTTCTGGACAGAGAATAATCTGGAGTAAGATTTGACTGGAGTGGAGAAGTATCTGGACTATTTAAGCGGTAGATACAAGTGATCCTGCAGACTAAGGAGTAGATAAAGTTGACTGATAGTTGGACATGGTGAATGAGTGAGAGTACGGAGAGTTTACAGGTTGTGTAACAATGTGTATCACAAGCTTGGCAATGACAGGCTCATGAAGAACAGATTCTGTTGTAAAAGGAGTTGAACTCTCTTGAAATATTATGTCTCTACTTTTCACCAACTGCCGAATGATTGGATCAAAGAGTCTGTAAGCACGACTATCTTCATAATAGTCCACATGCACACATTTTAGAGACTTTGAATCCAACTTCACTCGTCTCTCATCCAGGATGTGTACATAAGCAATAGCACCAAATACTCATAAGTGAGACAAGTTTGGATTCCCCTCCATCCATAGCTCCTGAGGCGTTTTGTCCTCGAGAATCCTGCTTGGAGATCTATTGCGTAAATATGCCATTGTATGTATAGCTTCTACCTAGAGTATTTTTTTTACATTCCGTCCATACGATATCAATCTTGCTCCCTCCAAGAGCGTACGATTTGCTCTTTCTACGACTCTATTCTGTTGTGGAGAATATGGACTCGTACTTTGGTGTATGATCTTATGATTTTTTAGAAATGAAGCCATTTCGTTGTTCATGTATTCACCTCCGTTGTCGGTCCTTAGTGTCTGTATGATCTTTCCTGATTGATTTTCAGAAAGTGACTTCAACTCTTGGAAAGTTGTGAGGACCGCTTGTCCAGTTTTCCTTGCAAGCCCGTAAACCCAGATCCTCCTACTGTAATCATCGATGAAAGTAAGTACATACATAGAGTTCCCTAGGGAAGAGAAGTTGACAAGTCCACATATCAGTGTACTAGTTGTAGAAGCTCGGTCGATCTGGTAGTCGATGTGAGAAACAGTTCTCTGTGTTGTTTCCCTTGGAGGTAAAGTTTGCAAGTAGGTATGCTGTCAGAATCTCGAGTGACATTGATTTCAGTTTTCATTCGAGACGCCAAATATCTGATGCTATCCACATTCAGATGTTCAAGTTTCTCATGCCAAACCGTGAGTGAAACTACAGGTGAATTTGAAGTGGTCGTCTTCACGATTATCCAGCCGCCTCGCGATTATCCAGCCATAGACGATATAATCTCCATCCAATTCTGCTTCAGCTACAACACGTTGTCTTGTTGTGGGACCAGTTAATATGTAAATTACCCGTGTAAGTACGTTTTGCACACAATTGTAGAAGTTGTGGTGTAATGGGATCTAAAACATTGCTCTTATGAGCTTAGAATGCTCTATTATCTGCTGGGGGTCTCCATGGGACAGAAAAGGACAAGGTTGAGTCCTTTAACTTCTCATTGGTCCACCCAAAAGTGAAGATAACTTGTCATCTACCTAAGTGTGCGCTCTGGGAGGTTCGGGACACTTTGACGAGGGATTTTGGAGATCGGAGGGCATGGGCGGAGAGCTCTCGACGGGAGGAGCAATCTGACCACAAATTTCACTCGATTTGGAGGTCCAGGGCATACGTTATGGCGATTTGAAGTTCATAGAGTGATGAGAGTACAAGAGTTTCTCTTCCGATTGTAAGATTAAGGGGTTTGAGTGATTGAATCGTCAGATTGAGACCAGATTTCATGAGCTTGTAGTCTGTCAGCTGCTGAAGCTCTGACCACAAATTTCACCACCGGATGTTCTGCGGATTGAGCGCAATGGCGATTTGAAGGCGACGGGGTGCAGAAAGCTGTCAATCTGAAGCAGCGAGTTTGCAGATTTATGGAGGACGATCAGAACGGTCAAATCGGCTCAAATTTCCTGTGTAGTGAGTTTACCTTCTGAATTGATAGCACAGGAAGTTGGAGTGGAAGTGGACGGTTCATTTAGTCGAAGAAGCTTCTGTCTTGAATCTGAGATTGGAAGTGCGTGTTAGTTTCTGTGGATTTGTGTTAATTGTGGGAGGAGATCTAGCCGTTAGATCTTCCTGAAATTTGACCTGCAAGTAGAGATTTTAGTATCCTACCTACGTGGCAAGTTTGAGAGGAGACTGAGCTGTAGATCTGTACCTATCATGTGTGAAAGTTCGCTGGTTTTTCTGCCGAGTTGTATCGGCAACGATATCTACTCTAGGTCTCGAGTTGTTAGCGACAGCTGGCTGAAAAGTATCCAGTGCGACATTTGTATTGCTTTGGGGAGTATTCTAGGCGTAGATATGACTTTAGCGACCTACGTTGTATCCACGTCATGTGGTTGTTAGGTTCGCACTCAACGTGGCAAAGTGCGATCCTTGACCTGTAGAGTCGACTACCTGTCTAGCCTAGTCTCCGGTTTTTGGGACACGTTACGGTGCATGCATTAGAACCTTTCACCCAGAAGACCCACACGTGGATGAGTATGACGGCACCAAACATGTGATGTGCATGTGTGCCACCTCATCGGTCCGTGAGGCTTGGGTTGCTTGGTTAGGGAGCTTGCACCTATCCTTGTTTTGTGTTAGAAACTTTTAAGCAAAGGGGAGTGACCTGTGTGGGGGCATTCGACCTTGAGAAATCCAAGAGATTGTTCGTGGAGAGATCGGAGTGATCCTATGAGATTGAATCAGAGTTTTATGGATCGAGATACCTTTGTAGTTGGAGTGCACATGTTGTGAGAGATGGACGAAGGACTCTACTTACCGCCCAGATTCCCTTTTCGAAACCCTTTCTCGATTAAACTGATGTATATGGAACGAGTTCACTTTCAACAGTTTCTGATAGGATCCTTCGGGCATAACTTTACCGCGCAAGTCATGCTCTCGCCTGTCCCTGTGATCTTACCTGTTGTCACTTACGGCCAAGAATGGGATCTCACCGTCTTTATTCTCATCTAACGAAGGATGGATCTAAATCAGCTCCCTCCTGTAAACTTTAACACCCAGTGCGAGATAAGACACATCTGTCGACCCAAAGTCATGTACGAAGCCCTAGTAGTGAGAAACTTCGGAGAGGAATACTACCGAGAGATCATGTCATCACATATTCCGTTTGTCGTGCCCATGATCATCCAACGTTTTCGTGTAGTTATCTTGACCCTTTACTGAGAGAAAGAAAGTGCTTAGTTATCGAGGAAGTTAGAGAGAAATCTACGAGATACTAGTCGCTCTACTGTGTATCGATCGCTAACCACAGCCAGAAGGTACGCCCTTGCTCAAAGGAAAGGCTCTCGCTACGACATATTTGGTGCTTCCACTGAGAGCACGCTTTGAGGTGGTTGAGTGAGTTGTTGCCGAGGAGCGTCAAGTATGAATCTTCCCGAAGCAATGGGGACGAGTGGAGGAGGAGCGGACGATCTGCTTCGAGCATTGACGATGTTGTTGAGACAACAACAAGGGGGCGATGTTGGGGAGCAGAAGTCTACAAGAGCTCTACAAGCGGTGGTGAAGAAGTTGGGGAGGTTCGATGGAAGGAACATCACGAAGTATGTTCGGGAGTATATTTGTGAGATGGAGGTAAATCGTGTGCCTGAGACAGAGATGATTTCTAGTTTCGAGTTGGCCGTGATACTTGAGATCCGTAGTCAAGTGACAAAGTTGAAGGATGCACGTACGAGTTCTTGGGAGGAGTATGAGCAGAGGTTGAAGAGTGAATTTTTTGATGATGATGCGGATAGAGTAACCAAGAGAACATTCTTGGAGTGGATAGAGCAGCGTCCGGGGAATGAGATGACGCCAAATGAGTTGCTGCGTGAGTTTGAGAAACGGTTCTGTCAATTGTCTCCATCCGAGAGGACAACGCTTGACTTAAGGAAGACAGAACTTTTTCTAGAAGCTGCTGATGAAAATCTAGAGGACAAGCTTTTCTTGATGTTAGCAGACAAGGGAGAAGAAGGAGGAGTGAGCACGGACTGGAGAAAGGTAGAGGAAGCTGTTACTATTCTCACGAAGCAGAAACGTGGAAGAGGTAGAGCTGCAACCTTGAGGTCTGATGTCTCTTTAGCTCCATTGCCCAAGCCTGCCAATAGCAAGATTGAAGATTCTGCTATCGATGAGTTGGTTAAGGGTCTGAGAGAGTTAAGGATAGAGATGGCAGAGCTAAAGCATAGTCGGAGTCCTAGTGATACCAATGCATCATCAACTAGCAGAAATTTTGTTAGAAGATGTATCTGGTGTGACAGTACTGAACACCAACGACGAGATTGTGAGGAGTTCTCCGAAGCTCTCAGAACCGGAGAGTGAATTTTAGAGATGGAAAGATTCATCTCGCCCAAACTGGTGCGCCGTTGAATACCAACTTTTGTAAGGGAGGAATGAAGAGTTTGGTGAGAGGTCAGGTTGGTATAGCTACGGCGATACGCACAATAGAGCCAGAAACATTTGCGATTGAAGTAGATGTACCGGTTGTAGCAGCTATTAAGAGCGATGTAGTTGAAGTTCCACGAGAAGTAATGTTACGAGGTGCGGAGGCAATTCGCCGCATTACTGGATGGGATGATCCTGTAGAGGCAGGGTGTGTCAAGGCTTACTTGGTACAAGAGAAGCATGTAAGCTGGCAAGATGCGATTGTGGAAGAGAAAAGGAGACGTGATGATGATGTTGCTGATCCGGAGGAGGCTACAAGGAGAGCCAGAGCCACGAAGAGGAGAGGGCAACAAGAGGCATCACCTTCTGATATCCCTTCGACGTCTCAAGGGGCATCTACATCTGAACCTATGGTTGATGTTCCTATTTATGACACGGAGATGAGAGAGAAAGGCAAAGGAGCTTCTTCAAAGGGCAAAGGTAAAGCACCGACCTACAGACTACAGTCAGATATCGAGACCACCACCAACTTGAAGGAGATTCTTGAAGAGAGAATTTTGGATGCAAAGATAGAATTTTCCTTGCGAGAAGCCTTGGGAATAGCCAAACGTGACTTTCATGAGTTGATCATAGATGTGATCAAGAGAAAGAGGCAGATGACTGCAGATACAGTGATGGTGAAAGCATTGGATACTGACATCACTGGGGAAGAAGATGAAGAGTTAGGTCGCGTATTTGCCCAAAAGCATGTACTACAGGCGTCGAAAGGAAGAGAGGCAAGAGTTTCAGACTGTGCTGCAGAATATGGCGACGAGAAGCAGCATGAGAGTCACTATTCTCGAGCATATTGGGCTCGTGCAACCACAGAGACAAGGGTCCGACTGGGTAACTTGTCAGAGGCTATAGTGGCGTTGGTGGATCACGGTTCGGAGATTAATATCATGTCCAAAAATGTTTACGAGAAGGGGAAGTGGCCAATCGACACAGGACATGGATGGGTTCTTCGTGCTGCTAACAACCAAAGAGGTGAACTTTTTGGTGCTTGTCCAGCTGTCAAGACTCGGATAGGAGATGTAGAGATAGAACAAAACTTTTTTGTTCAGAGTATAGCTGCGTATCCTGTGATCCTAGGTCAACCGTACATTACTGCGTCTAGGATGGAGACGAAAGTAATGGACGATGGGTCTCATTATGCTCGTATCAGAAGTCAAGATGGTACGAGGGCGGTACAGTTTCTTACTGTACGTACGGGTCATGAAAGGAACAGGAGGGGGTGAATGTCCTGTTGTGGGACCAGTTAATATGTAAATTACCCGTGTAAGTACGTTTTGCACACAATTGTAGAAGTTGTGGTGTAATGGGATCTAAAACATTGCTCTTATGAGCTTAGAATGCTCTATTATCTGCTGGGGGTCTCCATGGGACAGAAAAGGACAAGGTTGAGTCCTTTAACTTCCCATTGGTCCACCCAAAAGTGAAGATAACTTGTCATCTACCTAAGTGTGCGCTCTGGGAGGTTCGGGACACTTTGACGAGGGATTTTGGAGATCGGAGGGCATGGGCGGAGAGCTCTCGACGGGAGGAGCAATCTGACCACAAATTTCACTCGATTTGGAGGTCTAGGGCATACGTTATGGCGATTTGAAGTTCATAGAGTGATGAGAGTACAAGAGTTTCTCTTCCGATTGTAAGATTAAGGGGTTTGAGTGATTGAATCGTCAGATTGAGACCAGATTTCATGAGCTTGTAGTCTGTCAGCTGCTGAAGCTCTGACCACAAATTTCACCACCGGATGTTCTGCGGATTGAGCGCAATGGCGATTTGAAGGCGACGGGGTGCAGAAAGCTGTCAATCTGAAGCAGCGAGTTTGCAGATTTATGGAGGACGATCAGAACGGTCAAATCGGCTCAAATTTCCTGTGTAGTGAGTTTACCTTCTGAATTGATAGCACAGGAAGTTGGAGTGGAAGTGGACGGTTCATTTAGTCGAAGAAGCTTCTGTCTTGAATCTGAGATTGGAAGTGCGTGTTAGTTTCTGTGGATTTGTGTTAATTGTGGGAGGAGATCTAGCCGTTAGATCTTCCTGAAATTTGACCTGCAAGTAGAGATTTTAGTATCCTACCTACGTGGCAAGTTTGAGAGGAGACTGAGCTGTAGATCTGTACCTATCATGTGTGAAAGTTCGCTGGTTTTTCTGCCGAGTTGTATCGGCAACGATATCTACTCTAGGTCTCGAGTTGTTAGCGACAGCTGGCTGAAAAGTATCCAGTGCGACATTTGTATTGCTTTGGGGAGTATTCTAGGCGTAGATATGACTTTAGCGACCTACGTTGTATCCACGTCATGTGGTTGTTAGGTTCGCACTCAACGTGGCAAAGTGCGATCCTTGACCTGTAGAGTCGACTACCTGTCTAGCCTAGTCTCCGGTTTTTGGGACACGTTACGGTGCATGCATTAGAACCTTTCACCCAGAAGACCCACACGTGGATGAGTATGACGGCACCAAACATGTGATGTGCATGTGTGCCACCTCATCGGTCCGTGAGGCTTGGGTTGCTTGGTTAGGGAGCTTGCACCTATCCTTGTTTTGTGTTAGAAACTTTTAAGCAAAGGGGAGTGACCTGTGTGGGGGCATTCGACCTTGAGAAATCCAAGAGATTGTTCGTGGAGAGATCGGAGTGATCCTATGAGATTGAATCAGAGTTTTATGGATCGAGATACCTTTGTAGTTGGAGTGCACATGTTGTGAGAGATGGACGAAGGACTCTACTTACCGCCCAGATTCCCTTTTCGAAACCCTTTCTCGATTAAACTGATGTATATGGAACGAGTTCACTTTCAACAGTTTCTGATAGGATCTTTCGAGCATAACTTTACCGCGCAAGTCATGCTCTCGCCTGTCCCTGTGATCTTACCTGTTGTCACTTACGGCCAAGAATGGGATCTCACCGTCTTTATTCTCATCTAACGAAGGATGGATCTAAATCAGCTCCCTCCTGTAAACTTTAACACCCAGTGCGAGATAAGACACATCTGTCGACCCAAAGTCATGTACGAAGCCCTAGTAGTGAGAAACTTCGGAGAGGAATACTACCGAGAGATCATGTCATCACATATTCCGTTTGTCGTGCCCATGATCATCCAACGTTTTCGTGTAGTTATCTTGACCCTTTATTGAGAGAAAGAAAGTGCTTAGTTATCGAGGAAGTTAGAGAGAAATCTACGAGATACTAGTCGCTCTGCTGTGTATCGATCGCTAACCACAGCCAGAAGGTACGCCCTTGCTCAAAGGAAAAGCTCTCGCTACGACAACGTCCGAGAGAATAAAGAATATAGCAAGCTTTAGCATCAAAACGAAGTTCGGTGAGAAGATGCAATCTTACTTACACTTAATAAGTTGGTATGTGCTTCACTAGAGTACATCACATCTTTGACAGTGATCGTCCGACCCAAGTTGACTGATCCAAGTGTCAGTCGGACATCTCCTCTTCCCGTGGCCAAGAAGCTATCTTCTTTGGCAATAAAGATGCTGATTGATGCAATTTCAGAGAAATTTGTAGATTTTTGTCGATCGAATGTCACGTGTGATGAAGCGCCCGAATCAATGAATCGGTCATTGCATCTGCTATCTGTGTGAAGAGTGACAAATGCTTTCTCATCTGAGAATTTCGGTCAACTTGATCTTTCTCCTTGAGCAAAATTCATTCTTTTCTCTCTCTCCTTTGCTCGCTGGTTGGCTCTTGCTCGTTTCTCATAATTTAATTTTTTTGTGACCAAACTCTTTGCAATAGTTACAAACTCCGTTGAAATGATTTGAAGTTCGTGACTGATTGGTCATCATGGTCAGCTCATCTTTCTCTGTAATTGACATCATCTGCTCATCTCTAGTTGACGTTGGTGATCGTCGGGTTCGAGTAGGACAATCAATATCATGTCAAGCTATCAACAATTGATCTTTTAGAACTGCCAAAGAAAGATAATCTCTACCGCGAATCACGTCTTTCCAAAAGAGAGTTCTCCGTAGACTGCCAAGAAGCCTAACGACCACTTGCGGCTCCTTTCGTTCGATACCGAGATCCCTCATCTGCTTTGCTAGCTTGGGCACCTCATTTATGTGATCAACCATTGATCCGGATGTATACATCACAGCATGAAATTTATCTTCCAATCTATTCTCCCTCTCTATACTATCTCCGACATGGATAGCACGTAGAGCTTCTCACGCTTCCGCTGAAGTCTGACAGTCGCTTAAGTGTTGAAGTTGATCGTCTTCTACAGACATCTCGATCATGCCTTGTGTCAGTTGATCTTTCTTTTCTCATCTAGAAAGATCCTCATCATCGCTGGTGTCATCGTCTGGTTTTTCTACTTTGTTCGTGACATAATCCCAAAGGTCTCTCATCTTGAGCGGTTTTGATTCGCTTACTCCAGAGATAATAGTTATCTCTCGTCAGTCTCTTAATGTGACTAATCTCTGAATTCGGATTCATCTCAGCTGAAAAGTAAACTGATTCTATCCTGATTTCTGAGATATAGATCGATAGAGAATGGAAGTCAATTCTGTGGACCTTTAAACTATCGTGAAATGTACTCGCTTCTAACACATATTAGACATTCGATCGAGTATCAAGTCGAGCGGAGATCTGACTTCCTGAAAGCTTCTTGAGATGTGAACGAATGTTATGAGGCAAACAACAAGTCCATAAGGAAGCACGCTGGTCTCATTACCCAGTGCATGCAAGAAGTGCTGCGACAGGCAAGTAGCTGTAACGTAAACTATAGAATCATGAAGTATTAACCGAGAACTGAAATGTCTCAAACTAACACTACCGATATCGAAAACAAGATCACTACAGCCAAGAAGTGAGCTAGATTTTGATCATGAGAGAGAGCCTTCTACCGATAGCGAGTTTTCACACGATATATGATTATTGAACCAGCGGATATATAGTCGGATTCTTGATAGCTGTAAGGGGCAACGAGTAGCATGACCGCTTGTATGTATAGAAGGTTTACATCTATGTATAAATGCAAAACTGTGTCGAGTTTACATCCGTGAATACTTTCTATGAGTGCAAAACCATATGTAAGATTGTAAAATGATACTCATGGACTGTAAATGAAAAGAACACTGGAACATGAACATCTTCACGATGTCGGGGATTGTTTGGGATGGAAATTACAGGCTATCCTCTACGACAGAGAACCTGAAGAGTGACGGCGAGAGAAGAGCAACTCACCACCAATTGTGACCTTAGACAGACTCTTCATTCACTGGGTTTGTGATTAACGATGTGTGACTAATTACCACTAGGCATGTTTCTTAGTTTGGTTTCCAAGGCTAGGCACCTGTGCACCAGAGCAGTAAACGGTTGTGGCTCGGTCATTCGACAGTGGCAAGAGAAAATGGCATTCTTGATAACATTTATGGTACAACTGATTATTTCGATTCTGTACATGACCTAACTGTTTAAATGCGTTACCCCCCCGGAGCGAACAGACTAATGCTACATCATATCTGAATGACCTCTGCTTCGGAAAGCCTAGCTTTGAGATCGAACTCATGTCTATAGATTTCTACAAAGTAATTATCTCTACAAAATAGGTGAGTGAAAGTCGAGGCAGGGGACAGTTCTCCGTTGACTGTCTACATCCGACACAGGCCAGTGCACAGAGAAATGTCAGCGTGGTTCGCCTGGAGTTTGAATTCGGCAAGAATCAATGTTTTGGGATCCTGGTTCTAGCATCGGATCGCACGGGGTTAGGGATCGAGGAGATCCTCCTTTCTGTCACGTGGATGTTCCAGTGGGAGCCGTGATGACCAGCAGTTCGAATTCGAATAAATGAACGCATCTAGCGCAGGTGGTATTTTGACCATTTTGATCATCTAGCGAGTTTCGCAAGGTGCGTCTAGAAGAGCTTCGCACTTATAAACAAGCGTCGTGTTCACTCTGCTTCGATCCTCATCTGAAAGATCAGACCCCGGTGGAATGCCTGGTGCTCATGGAAGCTGGTCTCGATGATCGGTCCCAACTGGGAGCGGGGGCCTCAGAGATCCTCCTTTTCTTTGAAGGCGAGGGGCAGTCCCCGGTTAACTGACTACATCCGACACAGTCCACTCCACAGCAAATATCTGCGGGTTCCTCTGGAGTTCGAACAATTCTTGGCGAGAGTCGATGTTTTCGGGGGCTTGGTCCATCGTTATGGGGTTAGTGATCGAGACTATCACCCATTAGTGCGGCGTGGATCCTGAGAGAGGAGCCGTGATGACCAGCCATCCGAATTCGAGTAGATAAAAGCACCTAGCGCATCTCGCAATCTAGCCGGGTCTCGCAAGGTCCGTCTGTATGGAGCTTCGAACTCATATACAAGCGTCGTGTTCACTCTGCTTCGCTCGCTCACCTGAAAGATCGGAGCCCCATTGACGGCCTAGCGCTCTTGGAAGATGGTCTCGATGACCGGACACAGCTGGGAATGGTGGCTTCGGAGATTCTCCGCTTCTTTGAAGATCCAGGACTGTCTAAGGGACGCCTTCGGACTCTGTCCATGAGTCCCGTTGCATTGCGTGTGTGCTCCATTCTATCGTTCCCGAAGAGAATCTGAAGCAAGTGAGAGAAAAATCAGTTACCAATTGCAAGCTCTAGTTCCTTTGCTGATCAAGAAATATGAATCATGGAGAATTCACTAGACTTCAGGCGGAACCGATTATGAGGATAAATGTTGGAACAGGAGCTTACATTGGATGGAAACAAGTGGGTGATGTCCTGTAAGGGCAGGCGTAGAGACGGCCGAAGAATGGCAGCTACTTGTAGCGCGTTGTGAGAGACCTCCAATGGAGAATTTTCGTCATGTGCCCTTCCAACAGATTCTTCCACTGTTAATAACATCCCTGTTCGCCCTGTGAGAGCCTCAGTTTGCAGCTCGGCCAACTCCTCTGTGACCCTCTGGCGTGCTCGAAAGATCGCCATTTCCAGAAACCTGGGACTTCCTGCTGAACACTTCACTTGTAATCGACAGAATATTATGGGCAACCGCTTTGGTTGGTTGCACCCTGCTTTACTCAATTGTGCTCCAATCTTGAACACAAGCGAGGAGTGAGAGAGGACAGAGAGCGCGGATGAGTGTCAAATGGATCGCCGGATGGTTTTATATGAGCTAGAAAAGAGGTCTGAGACGGACAGGGAGATTGGCTACTGTACAAAACATGTGGGTCCTGGTCTCAGACCGCGAGATTGGCTACAGTACAAAACATGTGGGTCCTGTTGAAACGAGGATGATGGGAAGGCCGATTGGGATCAGGTTAGGGGGAAGGGAGGAGGTTTAGCATCAAGAGTAGAGAGGGAAGGCCTGCAGGCATCTCACCTCTGCCCTTCCTCCCGCTTTCCTTTGCTTCGTGGACCATTGCACCTCAACTTCATATCGAATTTGAAACTCAAGCCTCCAAATATCACAGTCATGGACTTACTGGTTCCCCTCCCCGATTCCCTCGTCGTCATCCTCTCTTCTCTTTACTGTTGGAACGGAGGAGGGAGCATTTGAACCATGGATCTTGTCACTAGACTAGATAAGGCTAGAACTGAACCTACTGTGTCGTGACTCGTTAGCACTGACTGTGTCGTGACTTGTAGAAACTAGCTCTTACACCGATTACTTGAACTAGACTATGTTACATCAATTCAGTGGAGGTTTGAAACTTGGGCCCCGTAGTAATTTGTATGTGTAACATTAATTCAGACTACCACTATTTACTGGTATATATTATTTTGATGTATATATTATTCTAATATATTCTGTTTTAGTACAGTTTAGGGCATCGTCTTGTTCATTTAAACCATTAAGACAAAAAAGCCATGTTGTTCAAACTGTGATTATGCATCATTAAATTTTTGTTAATGTAAATTAAAAGGATATATAAGTGCTTGTATTTTTTCCCAACCAGAGTTACCGGTTCAAAACTTTGATTAGTATGTAATTTTTGCATGTCAGAATTTTAGAATACAATAATTAGTGTGAAATCCGCTCCAAATGCCTCCATGCATAGTTAGTGTAAGTACGTTAATTAAAAGGTGACACTAATTCCGAATAGAGATTCATTCAAGTAATCAGTGTAGTTAATGGGGACACATTAATATGTTTCCTTTATTTTCTTTACCGCAGAACTCTCTCTGTTGATCCTTTAGAACGAACTACACGAGATGTTGTGCAGGCACTGGTATCAACACCGGGCAATCACTACTTCTATGCTACCAAAATCCTTAACTACGTTATTCTTCAACTGCTTGTATGTAGTTGACTCGTATGGAACCAGTCATCCGTTCGTTTTATAGTAGCAGTTGTTTTCTCATCGATCGAAATTAAAGTAAGGAAACTTACATGACTGGTTCCATGCGAGAAATGTAGAGGTGTTGCAATGTGCTTCCCCAGCCCAACCAAACTCAACTCTCTGCTTTCCTACCGACCGACGGACATCCTTCTCCTTCCACTACCATTTCGTCTCGTCACCGTAACTTGGCATCGGTGATTCTTTTCCTTGGTTTTGGCTTCCAGGCGTTCCGTCGAAGGAAAAGCTCACACTCACTGATGCACCTCAGATCATACCCACGTGGTGAGCATAGTGATATTCGAAAAGAACTTTTCGGCGGTTTTCGACAATCTTAGCAATGTTGTAAATCTCCATGCAGATACCATTTCACGTAAGCTCCTTCAAGCATGTCAATTCCTGCTGTTGTAGAGCTTCTGTCCTTGTCTTTTCGTTCAGGCCTCAACGTGATAGACACGTGTCTCTTGCCAACCTAAATATGAAGGGCTCGTACTAGCGTCCCGCACTGACCGGTAAGCTTAAGTTGCATTGATTGCGAAAATCACGTTAGAAAGTGCAAGAATTTATATAAAAGTTAAAGTTATTAACTTGTCCGTTTTATCCTTCAAGGGACATCGGACTGTTCTTTGTGGGTAACCACAGCGTACTCAAACCAGATTGCACATATAGCACATACAGCGACTTCTTGCACCTCCAACCGGGAGCAGGTGAGTTTGAACCCCAGACCTTTCACTTAGAGATCTGAGACCCAACCAACTCAGCTACGGATCTTCAATAGCTGATATGCTATAGTGTTCCCATCTAAAGCAAGGGGAAGTTGTCCCTGGCTTCACTTCAAGCACCTTTTTGTACAGGCTTACGCTTCAAGCACCTTTTGAGTAGTGTTCTTCAGTCTCTGACTGGACAATGGCCAGCTAGACTAGAAGGTCATTTTCGCTAAATAGGATATATGTCAAGCAGATCTCCAACACGATGAATGTAAGACGGGAGCTCCCTCCAACTCCAGGGGCACATTTAATGGAACTTTGTTCATGGGCCATCATTGACAGCACAATCATGACAGAATAGGATTGCAAAATAACAGGTTTACGAGTATCTGCTTTACAGAGTTGCAAAGTTCTAACAATTATAAAATAATAACACTTAACCGGGTAACCATGATCCATGGCAGACTGTAGCTGATAGCCATTCCGTGGGTATCCCTGCATCACATGTGACAAGACCACAACGTTTACTGTGGTTCCATCATCTGCAGGTAGCTGGTTTTCAGTGTTCCAGCTGCAGCTACATTTAGCGGTACTTCTATTCTGCTGTCAATGATGGCCCAAGAACAAAGTTCCATTAAATGTGCCCCTGGAGTTGGAGGGATCTCCTTGTTACATACGAATAATTGTTCATTGTGTTGGAGATCTGCTTGAGATATTGCCTATTTCGCGGACTGTTTGGTCGAAAGTGACCTCCTAGTCGAGCTGGCCTTTGTCTAGTTCACGGAACGAAGGACAGGATACAAAAAGTGTTGAAGAGGAGGTCTGTATTCAAAAGGGTGCTCGATGTGAAGCCTGGGACAACTTTCCCTTGCTTCAGATGGGAACACGATAGCATCTGAACTTCTCGCACTTTCTAGCGTGATTTCCTACCTGTTTTCGCCCGCAATCAATGCAGTAGCGCTTAAGCTTACCGCTCTGCACGGGCGACGGATTTCAGTACGAAATGTTTCATTCATATTTAGGTTGGCAGAGACACGTCTCTATCAGGTTCAGGCCTGAACGAAAGGACAATGAGAAATAAAATGGTAATTACTACCCGCATACGTGAAATGGTATCTGCATGGAGAATAGAACATTGTCGAAAAGCACACGACAAGCTCTTTTCGAATATCACCATGCTCACCACGTGACTATGGTCTGAGCTGCATCAGCGAGTGTGAGCTTTTCCCTTCAGGAGGAGGGAGGACTTGGAATCCAAAGCCAAGGAAAAGAATCACAACTGCAAAGTTGAGGTGATAAAATGAAATGGTACGGTAGTGGAAGAAGAAGGATGTGCGTGGATCAGTAAGAGAACAGTGAATTGAGTTAAGTTGCAGAGTAGAAGCACATTGCGACCCATATATGGAATTTAAAAGCTTGAGTTTTCTAATTCGAAAGAAAGTGATCAACGGAGCAAAGCCCTGAGCACCGGGCAAGAAAAGGGAGGAGTTTAGAAGCCGACAGCTATTTGGTCTCGACTGTTCGCGCTAAACCTGCTACCTTTCCAACAACCTCGTCCTAATCAGCGTTCCCTTCATCCCTGACTTCGACGGGGCCCACATGTTTTGGACAGTAACCAGACTGTTCTCCATGTCTGTCTCAGACATCTTCTAAGCTCATATATAAGCATCCAAAGGCCCATTTCTCGCGCACCCTCTCATTGTGTCTCTATTTCTCCTCTCTCTCAGCTTGCAACTCCAGCGCACCACCTGCCTCTCGACAAACAAAGCAATCTCCAAGTTCGCTTGCTTCTTGTGAGCAACTCTTGTCCACCTTCAGAAGACCACAGGTGTCGGAGATTTGGGATTGTTCTAGAATACGCACAATTCAGAGGAAGTCCTAAGTTTCACAATGGCGATCGTTAGAGCACACCAAAGGATCACAGAGGAGTTGTCGGAGCTGCAAAATGATCTTCTCCCAGGGCCAACAGGGATGTTCTTGACCGTGGAAGAATCACGAAGAAGGGAAAATGACGAAAATTCTCCAGTGCGGGTCTCTCGCAACGTGCAGGAAGTAGCTGCCAGTCTTCGGCCGTCTCCGCGCCTGCCCTTGGAAGACATCACCCACATGTTTCCATCCAATGTAAGGTTCTGTGCGAACATTTATCTTCATCATCTGTTTCACCTCAAGTCTAGTGAATTCTCCATGGTTCATATCTCTCGATCAGCAAAGGAACTAGAGCTTGGAAACTGATTTTTCTCTCACCTGCTTCAGATTCTCTACGGGAACGATAGAATGGAGAACACACACACTGCAACGAGACTCATGAACAGAGTCAGAAGGCGTCCCTTGGACAGTCCTGAATCCTCAAAGAAGAGGAGAATCTCCGTAGCCACCATTCTCAGCTGTGTCCGATCATCGAGACCAGCTTCCAAGCGCACTAGGCCGTCAACCGGGCTCCGATCTTTCAGGTAAGCGAGCGAAGAAGAGTCAATGCGACGCTGGTATATGAGTTCGAAGCTCCCTACAGACGGACCTTGCGAGACGCGGCTAGATTGCGAGATGCGCTAGGTGCGTTTATCTACTCGAGTTCGAATGGCTGGTCATACGGCTCCTCTCTCAGGACACAAATCGGTGATCGCCTCGATCACTGACCCCGTACGATTTCCTGTGGACTGGACTGTGTCTGATGTAGACAGTTAACTGAGGACTGTCCCCCGCTTCCATTTTCACTTCTCAAATTCTGGAGAGATAGGTACTCTGTACAAATCTATAGAGTTGACTGATATCAAAGCTAGAGCTTTCGAAGCAGAGGTCATTGATATATGATTTTTCATTACTCTGTTCCCTCCGAGGGGAAATACATTTAAACAGTTAATTAGCTCATGTACTGTATCGAAAAATTCAGTTGTACCATAAATGTTATCAAGAATGGCATTCTCTCGTGCCACTGTCGAATGACCGAGATACCATCTACGGCTGTGATGCACTATTTTACCTAGCCTTGGAAACCAATCTAAGAACACACCGAATGGTAATAGGACAGTTTCCACAACCAGAACGAGCCAGAACGAGCCAGAACGAGCAACTTTCCATACGACGACGCTTCATTGTACGTTGATATATCAAAACTCGATTATAACGAATGTACTCTGAGGATCGATATTGTCAGACATGCATCGACATGAATCTCAGCATTGAAGTTTACAATGACATGCTGAGAATAAAACTAACTGAGCAAGGAAGCTATAAGGCGCAGAGACTCAGCTTGGTTCAAATCCCTCAAGTAAGCCACATGTCATATGATCGCCGTCAGCATTTATCAATTGTGCTCCTGAGGACTTAGTCTACACGTACTGGCTGGTAGCATAGTTAACACTAGTTTTCACTGCGACTGCACAATTTCTCACGGAAAAAATTTTTGTTTGGTACTTTGCACTTAAACAGACAAACAACAGTTACCCTCATTTTGAAAAGGTAAAATATTATTTATTATGGTTTTAAACATTCGTATAACTCATCTCGTGACACTTGTGGAGAAGAAGTGTAGTATTCATGTATCGTGTGGAAACCCTCGATCGGTAGAAGGCTTTCTCTCAAACTTTCTTTCCAAACTCACTTCTTGGTTGTAGTAAGCAGGTTTGCATCGTGAGGTGTCGATGGACATTCCTCGTTGCTCTTCATTGTTCTCTATACGAGTCATTGTTTTTTCTGTTTTTCTTGTTGAAAGTTTTTATTTCCTTCTTTTTCATACGAAACTTCATATGTTTTCATCGGACATTCCTGTGCTTTATTTCCACCCCACCCAAATTTTACTCCGGTAGCAGTAAATTCAATCGATATGTAAATTCGACTATGGAGCTTCACATAGAGAAGTTCTCAAGTTATTGTATGTGTTTAATTTTGGTATTGTTTTTGTTACTGTTAATTTTCAGTACTTACGTTTTATTATTTATAATCTAAAGTGTGCAGACAATCTAATATTTTTCTGACGAAAAATTAATACTAAAATTAGAAGACATGAACAAGCTTAAGAATCTTAACCTTTTGTTAGGGCAAAGAAACACACATGTCTAACAAGAGAGACAAGCATCACAATAATATTCAAAGTGTGCAAAAAATCAAATATTTTTTTGGATGAGAAACCAGTAACGAAATCTTCTGGACTGACCGAACAAATAGAACAACGTACTCAACCTCCAAAACTGGGACTCGAACGTCGAAATCTCATGAAGAAAGACCTGAATCGACCGTAAAAAGTGAAAATAACAACTAGTATCCCTCGAGCTAGTGCTCGGGGGTGATAGTTTTTAATTCTTAACCTCGTAAGTTTCAAAGCACATCCATTTGCTTATGTTCCACTCTTAACTGCAATTGTCCTCCTATGATCATTTGAGGATAATTGGATATAACTGGTATATTTAGCGGTAGAGCTTGTTCTTTTTCCTAAACATTTTCAATTTGTTTTATGTTTTTACCTTTAGGAATTATTTGTGTTATTTTACATTTTGTAAATTTATCTAACATCAATATATCTCCTCACTCACTTTCTGGTGGAAGGGTCCAATTTTACTACAAGACAAGTAACTTTTGGACTTCAACACCTGGTAAGAAACTTTTTTTGCAGTAAACTTGGTAGAGGGCCCCTTAGGTTTTATTGAAAACTGAAAGTACAGAGAAGTCTGGTCTAACTGCGGTTCCCTTCCATAGAGCTGTAGCCATTCTGTGGGTATTCCAGCATCACAAGACCAGAACGCTTGCTTTTGGTTTCATCATTTGCAGTCCTTCATTTGGAAACGCAGCTACATTTAGCGGTACCTCTATTTTGACTGTGTCATGATTCTGCTGTTAATGATGGCCCACGAACAAAGTTCCATTAATTGTGCCCCTGCAATCGAAGGGAGCTCCTCCTTACATTCATTGTGTTCGAGATTACTTGAGATATCTCCTATTTAACGGACTGTTTGGGTCCGAAGTGACCTCCTAGTCTAGCTGGCCATTGTCCAGTTCAGAGACCACGAAGCCTGAGGCAACTTTCCCCTGCCTCAGATGGGGACACGATAGCATCTGAAGTTCTTGCACTTTCTAGCGTGATTCCAATGCAGCTTCAGCTGACCGGTCAGTGCGGGGCGACGGATTTTAGTACGAAATGGTTCCTTCATATTTAGGTTGAAAAGAGACACGTCTATCAGGCTCAGGCCTGCACGAGAGGACATGAGCTCTGAGGCTCTAAAACAGCAGGCATTCACATGTTTCATGGAGCTTACGTGAAAATAGTAAGATTGTGGAATAGCACACGACAAGTTCTTTTCGAATATCACCATGATCATCACGCGACTATGGTTTGAGGTGCATCAGTGAGTGTGAGCTAGGAAGCCAAAGCTAAGGAAGAGAAACAGAATGCAAAGTGGAGGTGACGAGATGAAATGGTAGTGGAAGAGGAAGAAGGATGTGAGAGAACAGTGAGTTGAGTTTGGTTGTACAGTAGAAGCACGTAGCAACACATATATAGAACCAGTCCATGTCAAGTTTCGAAAGCAAGAGAGGAAGGAAATTTCACTACTTTGGACCGACGAGAAAGAGCTGCTAGCTGCCACCAGTTTCATACGAGTCAAGTACCTGCAAGTAATACATGTTAAGGGTTATTCAAATTTGAGTGGAAAAGTACTGATGAAGGACTTATAAGGAACTCCACTGCCGATAAGGAACTCCACTGCCGATGCAAGGCAAATGAAGCAGACATAAGATCAGATTAAAATTAAGCTTGTGGTTCAAGTTCCCCGTCACTAAGTCCTGGGAGTTAAGCGGTGGAGAGAACTTGACGTTGCATCATTTCTCCGACAAAGCCCGTGGATCCTCGACGAGAAGATCTGGCCAAAAATGATCTAGAGTTCAGGTATTTAGGGAGGTGGTTTGCTATTTGGTGTCCGGCCTATGGCGCACCTAGCTTTTTCGCTTTTACCATGTATATGAAGATATCCCTGCAGTGGACCGTCACTTCCAGATGCGGTGACGGTTTTCCTTTTAGCTAATCACGATAGTCGAATCGCTACAGAAAACCGCCGAAAAGGTGTTTGCTTCCTTCTAACATCCTGGGGGCTGCGGACATACAACTATTTCTCGCTCAATTTCAAACTTAGATTGTTGGAAATGGACTGCTAATAGAATAGACTAAAGTAAAACTCTAAGTCACGGCATAAGGACAGTATGAGAGTGTGGGGAGAGCTCCTCAAGAGAGTGTAGGCAAAACCAAGTAACTAGATACTCAATAATGTACAATGGCCTTCAGCCAGAATAATATACCTTGGGGTCTTGGCCTTGGTGACCTTACGAAAGGTCACCATCCTAAAAGCCTGAACTGCTTACTGCTAAGAGGGGTATTCACACTGCGTACAGTATTCTAACACTCCCACTCAATAACAGTTCGGATAAAAATATTACTTAGCTAGAAAACATTCCTAGCTTCGGTAGTAGATAATCCAACTTGGGAGCTGGTAAGCTCTTTGTCAGAATATCTGCAACCATGTCCTCAGTAGGACAATATCTAACTTCTATAACTTTTCCAGCGACGTGATCTTTGATGAAGTGATATCGGATGTCGATGTGCTTCGTACGGTCGTGGAACTTGCTGGTGTCGACAAGGGCCATAGCACTTTGGTTGTCACAATATGTAACAGTCGGCTCCTTGTCATGCAATTCGATGTCGGTCAGGAGCTGACGTAACCAGATTGTCTCTGAGCAGCTTGTGCTAAGAGCTACATATTCTGCCTCTGTACTTGACAGGGCAACTGACTTCTGTCTTTTGGAGGACCAACTGATGGCTCCTCCAGAGTAGATGAAGCAGTGTCCTGATGTAGATCGTCTTGTCTCCGCATGTCCTCCCCAATCAGCATCGGTGTAACCAGATAGAGAGTAGGGCTGGGGTGAGTGAGCATACTCAAGGTACAAATTTAAAGTTCCCTTGATGTAGCGAAAAACTCGCTTCATAGCGGCAATGTGCTTAGGTCCAGGGCTACTCATGAACTGGGAGAGTACACTAATGGGATAAGACAAATCAGGACGAGTACATACTGCAGCCCAATTAATAGAGCCGGCTGCACTCTGGTAAGGATAACTATTGCATAGCTTCTTTTCATCCTCAGTGACAGGGGAGTCATCCGAAGAAAGTTTCTCACCTGTAACTAGAGGGGTGCTTACAGGTTTGCAGTCCTGTAAGCCAAACTGAAATAGTTTCTGTGTCAAATACAAAGTTTGACTAAGTCTGATAGTGCCAGAAGATGGATCGCGGTTAATCACAATGCTAAGGCAATGATGGACTTGACCGATGTCAGTCATGCTGAACCGTGAGCTCAATTTTCCTTTTATGTGAGACAGTAGAGCCTCACTGCTGCTGGCAATCATAGTGTCATCCACGTAGAGGGCAAGGATGACGAAGTGCTGTTTCTGGTGCAAGTAGTAAACGTTTCCGTCTGCACCGGACTTAGCAAATCCAAGAGAAAGCAAGAAGTTGTCGATGATCAAGTATCATTCTCTTGATGATTGCTTAAGACCGTAGAGAGTCTTGAGCAATCTGCATACTTGACTGCGCCTTGCTGTAGTCACGCCTTCCGGAACACTCATGTATATTTCCTCGTTAAGTGTTCCATTCAGAAATGCAGTTTTAACATCCATTTGATGTACATGTAGATTATACTGCGCTGATATGGCAAGGATGAGCCGTATTGACTGAATGCGGACTACAGGGGAAAAGGTTTCTGTGTAGTCCAACCCGTAGATCTGGGTGAAACCACGAGCCACTAGTCTCGTCTTGTAACGAGCAATGGACCCATCGGTATTAAGTTTTAACTTAAAGGTCCACTTACATGTTATCGGTCGGCGTTCTTGTGGCAAGTCGGTGAGCTTCCAGGTGCCGTTAGATTCGTGGGAATCTAGCTCCTCCTCTATTGCTCTTCTCCACTGATCGGCATCAGGAGAAGATACTGCTTCTGTGTAAGAAACAGGTTCCATTGGCACTGGTTTAAGAGTTACCATCAATGCACGCTTGGTGTTCTTCCGAGACTTCGGGATCAGCGATGAAGGGTCGTAGCCTTCATCTGGGTTCCGTTGTGGAGGAACTGAATGTCGAGCTGATCGTCTCAATGGAGGCGGTGCTGGGAAATCCAATGGAGGAAGAGAGAACTCGCTGTGGGTGGAGCCGGAGACTCGTGGTGAGCGTGGTGATGTGCGCCGAAGATAAGGATGGCGCGGGCTCAAGTTCTCTGCAGGGGGAGAGTGATTGCTTGAGGAATGAGAACGTGGAGGACGACTGCTCCCACTGGACTGTGTACTGCTGGTCACTCCTCCGCTAGGGCCATGACTGCTAGGGACTCCTCCTCCAGATCCAAGACCAGTGGATGGGGTTGGAGTTGGATGGGCAGGAGATGGCAGAGGAACTCCCACTGAAGGGAAACCGGGAGAGACCGACGAGAAATGAGCTGGGCCAGCTGAAGGGGCGGGCACAGTATGATAAAAATGGACGTCGGTCTCAGGAGATGCTTGAGTGAGTGGGAGATCAGCAGAGGGGGTGGATGTGGGAGGGAGAGTCGGAGAAGACTCATCGAAGATAACATCACGAGAAGTGAAGGTATGACCGTCAGATTTTCTTTGGAGACGGTAACCCTTACTCTGGCCGCTATAGCCAAGGAAGATACACTCGTGAGAGCGATCATCGAGCTTTGTGCGCTCAACCTCGGGGACCTGGGAAAAAGCGCGGCAGCCAAAGACGCGCAGAAAGGAGAGATCGGGTCGACGAGGTGTTGTGGAGGCATAGGAGTGCCAGAGTTCATAAGGTGTGGTCATAGACGGGATAGCCTTAGACGGACACCGGTTCTGGAGGAAGGTGGCGCAGGTGATTGCTTCACCCCAGAAGGGCTTGATGAGCGTGGAAGTGTAAAGCATGGAACGGACAGCATCAAGCAAGCTGCGGTTCTTACGTTCAGCAACGCCATTCTGCTGAGGAGAGTAAGGGACTGTGAATTGACGCTGGATGCCACGCTCGCGACAGAAAGCGTCAAAAGCAGCTGAACGATATTCCCCGCCATTGTCAGATCGCAAAGTGACGAGAGATTGGCCAGTGGCGCGCTCAGCAAATGCTAGATAGTCCCGAAAAGCAGCAAAACAGTCACTCTTATAGTAGAGAAGACGAGTGACAGTGTAGCGCGAGTAATCATCAATAAAGGTGATGAAATACTCATAGCCAGAAAAGGTGCAAGGGGAGATGCGACCACTAATATCAGAATGGACCAGTGCTAGAGGACGAGTGGATCGAGTGGAGCTAGCACGTGGGAATTTAGTGCGTGCATGCTTGCCGTGTGCACAAGCTGGGCAAATATCCTCAGAGAGCGGGAAGGAAGGGAGGCCGGTAACATACCTGCGGTGGCTCAGCTCATGGACTCGATGATGGTTGATATGGCCGAGTCGCTGATGCCACAGGGTAGAGAGATCGCCCGTCGTAGTAACAAGAGCACAGGGTCTAGGTGGCGTCGGTGGAGGAGTCCGACTGCCAGATGTGAAACCCTGAAGGCCTGCCAACAAATGCGGAGGAGACCGAGGCCGAGAAAAGGAAGGATCCGATTGCTCGCCAAAGAGGAACTGGGATGAGGCCAAGCGAGCATAATAGGGACTGTAAGGACGAGGGCCAAGAAGGCCCTCTGTCCCACCTTGGGGGACAATGTCCCTATTAGGGGGAATGTCCCTCTCGTCCCTGAGCAGACGGTCGTCCGTGGGGAACGGACGGCCGTCCGAGCTGGCCCCGGACGGACTGCCAACAGGGCAGTCCGCGGAGGTTGGGCTGCGGGCCCCTCCGCGCGGGGATGCGGGAGCTGCACCCCCGATGTTGGGGTGTGCAGCAGGTGGAGGGGCAGCGTCGCGGGGTTCGCGCCGCTGCCTCTGCTGACGGGGTGGGGAGGGGGCGGCACCCCCGATGTGGGGGTGCCATGATGTGGGGGATGGTCCCATCCGGGTGGGGATGGTCCCATCCGGATGGGGTCCCCATCCCCATCCAGATCCCCACTGTGTGGGGAAGGGTTATCCCCTGTGCGGGGTGCCGGCGCCTGCGCGCCGTGTGCACCATGCGCGGATGGGGATCCCATCCTCATCCGGATGGGGTCCCCGACCCCATCTCCGATTAGCACGGGGGTATCTTGCTCGCGTGGGGGCGCGTTTACAAGGGGGCGCGCGGGGAAGTTTCCAGGGTCTTCCCAATCGGCGGGGACCACTAAGGAAGTTGGACTTGTTGGACTTGGATCGATCCGCGTAGAGTGAAGAGGTGTGCTCTCAATGGGCTCGATCCGTGTGCTGCCAGTGGGCGCGCGTGGAAGAGGTGGAGCACCAAGAGGTGGTGTCCTAACAGAAAATTGTACAAGGGGTGTCATGGTGAGGGGGGTAGACCCCGCGCGGACTGGATTTGGGCCTTCATTTTCCAAGTGAGACAACTCCGAATTTGGTGGAGTGATAGGGACTTCTCTAATGAGAGAGTGCTCTGAATTAGGGATTTGAAAATTCCGTGAGTGACTTGGCTGAATTTCTGCTTGGGTGTGCGCATTCTGTGAGACGTGGCTGGGCCTGGTCCGTGGGAAGCGGATCCTGCGCATGTTGCGGTTGAATAGTGAGGTGCTAGTCCGCTGATTAGATTGCGGTCTAGCTCGCAAGCGCGGTCCAGATCTCTGGCTAGGTGGTAGTGTGTGGATTACTGAGGTCCTACCAGCTGTAGCTACAAGCGCGGTTTGGTCAGCGACCAAAATTGAATTGCCGAGCATGTAGAGATCGTCGACGGTGGGGCAGGGAGCAAGCACTTGACCAAATCTGTCTTCGAGGTGACAGAATCCATTGCCAATTAGGCACCAGCCGCCATTGGCATCAAATTGCCGAGCTGAGAATAAGTTCTTTTGCAAGGCGGGCACGTGAAGAACGTCACGTATGTACACGTGCTCACCGTTGAGCAGGCGCACTTCCACCATGCCTGAACCAGCAACGTGAATAGTGGTGTTGTCACCGAGTAGAATCGCATCATTTTCGGTGTTCTCAGCAGAGACGGGTGAGTATTCGACGAATTGTCGTCGATTGTGCGCCATGTGGTGTGTGGCACCCGTGTCCACATACCAGTTAGGATCAGCTGTCTGCACGATTGCAGACGAGCATTGTGCCACCAAAACCCGACGAGTGTTGCCGTTGTTGTTTTGTGAACGGCGATTCTTGTTCTTGTTTTTGTTGCCAGCATTAGAGTTCTCGTTACTGCTGCTGGGCTTGTCCGGACACTCAGCGATGCGGTGCCCGGGCTTGTTGCACTGGAAACATCTCTCGTTAGGATCTGGCGGTCTCTTCTGTGGTTGGTTACCGCCTTGTCGGTTGCCACCATTGTTGCGCCGGTTGTTGCCATTGCGACCTCCTTGCCGGCGATCTGCAAACAAGGCAGTGGATGGTTCCATCGATAGCTTGCGCCCGATCGTTTCCTCCTGAATGAGGAAGGTGATGAGGTCCTGTAGCGAGAGATTTGGGCTCGTTCTCATCGCCTGCAAGAATAGATGGTAGTTGTTGGGCATGCTGCCCATCAACGCGAGGACTTGCTCCTCGTTGGCAATTATCAGTCCAGCTGAAGTCATCTGCTGGATGAGAGACTTGAAGTTGTTGACATGTTGGGTAACAGTCTCGTTGGGTTTCATCTTTAAAACCCGCAACTTCTCTCTCAAATGCATCTTGGTCACCATGTCTTGACCTGCAAAGTGTCTGGTCAAGGTGGACCATGCATCGTTCGATGTGGCGCAGGACATTAGATGTCCTGCCACGCTGTTCTCGCAACATTCGTTGATCGCTGCGAGTGCGTTAACGTCACGCTGATCCCAATCTGCGATGCTACCGGGTCCGGTAGCAGGGGGAGGGATGAGTACCGCAGTACCTCCGGGTGTCGTGGCACGTGGTCTCTGCACGTTCCCTTCCACGATGTCAAGAACACCATGGGCCCTGAGCCGCAAGGTTGTCTTGTGCTTCCACAGCGTGAAGTATGTGCCATCGAACTTGGCCCAGCCTTTGGTGTCAAAGGGGGCAGACATTCTGTATCAGATTGATCGCCGGAACGGTGAAATTCTGTTAGCGAAGGTACAGAATATGGGTGCGTGAAGCGTCCTTCTCGCAGCAGCTGAAGCGTCCTCCAACTGCTCTCACCTAAGGGCCGAAGGCCTACCTAGTGCCTATGCTATTGTGCTAGTGCATCAACAATGCAAAGCTCTGATACCATGTTGGAAATGGACTGCTAATAGAATAGACTAAAGTAAAACTCTAAGTCACGGCATAAGGACAGTATGAGAGTGTGGGGAGAGCTCCTCAAGAGAGTGTAGGCAAAACCAAGTAAGTAGATACTCAATAATGTACAATGGCCTTCAGCCAGAATAATATACCTTGGGGTCTTGGCCTTGGTGACCTTACGAAAGGTCACCATCCTAAAAGCCTGAACTGCTTACTGCTAAGAGGGGTATTCACACTGCGTACAGTATTCTAACATAGATTGTATTGTGCATGTTTCAGTTGAGTTGAAAATAACAAGTTCCTTCAACAACAAAGCTTTATTGTGAGCGCTGAAAGCAAGCATGTGTATGATGTTGCACCGTTCACTCAGTGTTGGTTATTACAAAAAGGTTCAATTCTAGTCTTTTCCTGTTTACTTTTCTAGTCTAGTCACACGAAACTTGGTTCGAATGCTCCCTCCCTCCTTCTACAGTAGACAGAGGATGACGAAGGAGGAATTCAGGAGAGGAACTACTAATTCCAGAACAGTGCGATTTAAGAGCTTGAGTTTTCAAATTCAAAATAAAGTGGTCGATGGAGCAAAGCTCTGAGCACCGGACAAGAAAGAGAGGAGTTTAGAAGTCGGCAGCTATTTGCTCCCTAGTACTGTTCACGCTAAACCTGCGACCTTTCCAACAACCTCATCCCAATCAGCGTTCCCTTCATCCCTGGCTTCTACAGGGCCCACATGTTTTGGACAGTAACCAGACTGTTCTCCCTGTCTGTCACAGACATCTTCTCAAGCTCATATATAACCATCCAAGGACCCATTTCATACTACCCCTCACTTTGTGTCCTCTCCTACTCTGTTGTCAAACTGCGACTCCAGCGCACAACTAACTGTAGATCTCCACTCACAAAGTAATCTCCAAACCATCTATTCCTTTACTTATCGTGAGTTTGCAATCCCTGTCCACCATCAAAAGACCAGAAGTGTTGGAGATTTGAGTCTGCTAGAGCAAATTCAGAATTCAGCAAAACAGGCGGCAACCCACCAAAGCGGGTGCTCATAATATTCGGTCGTTTACTAGGTTAGCGGCGGCAGGAAGTCCTAGGTTTCACAAAATGACGATCGTCAGAGCACACCAAAGGATCACAGAGGAGTTGTCGGAGCTGCAAACAGGGCGAACAGGGATGTTCTTGACCGTGGAAGAATCTCCAAGAAGGGAAAATGACGAGAATTCTCCAGGGGGGGTCTCTACCAACGTGCAGGAAGTAGCTGCCATTCTTCGGCCGTCTCCACGCCTGCCCTTGGAAGACCTCACTCACTTGTTTCCGTCCAATGTAAGCTTATGTTCCAACTTTTCTTCATCATCGGTTTCGCCTCAAGTCTAATGAATTCTCCATGATTCACATTTCTTGATCAGCAAATGAACTTGGTAATTGATTTTTCCTCTCATTTGCTTCAGATTCTCTACGGGAACGATAGGATGGAGAACACACGTAATGCAGCAAGACTCATGGACAGAGTCCGAAGGCGTCCCTTGGACAGTCCTGGATCCTCAAAGAAGAGGAGAATCTCCGAAGCCACTATGCCCAGCTGTTTCCGATCATCGATACCAGCTTCCAAGAGCGCTAGGCCGTCAACCGGGCTCCGATCGTTCAGGTGAGCGAGCGAAGCAGTGGGAGGGCGACACGCTTGTATATGAGTTCGAAGCTCCCTACAGAACGGACCTCGCGGGACTCGGCTAGATCGCGAGATGCGCTACGTGCGTTTATCTACTCGAATTCAGGTGGCTGGTCATCATGGCTTCCTCTCTCAGAATCCACGCGACACTTATAGTGATCGCCTCGATCACTGACCCCATACGATTTCCTGTGGACCGGATTGTGTCGGATGTAGACGGTCTCCCATCTCGATTTTCACTTCGCCAGTTGTGTAGAAATAGTTACTCTGGAGAAATCTGTAGACTTGAGTTCGACCTCAAAGCTAGACCTTTCGAAGCAGAGGTCATTCAGATATGACGACGCACTAGTCTATTCCCTCCGAAGGGGAAATACATTTAAACAGTTAGCTCATGTAAAGAATCGAAAAATCAGTTGTACTATATGTTGGAATACGTACAGTATGAACATACAGTGATATTAGATGGTGACCTTTCATAAGGTCACCAAGACAAAGACCCAAGACTATATTATCGAGATCCAAGGACATTGTACATTCAGTAATTCATTTGCTTGGTTCAGCCTACGCTCTCTCAAGGAACTCTCTCTCTCTCACACTCTCACACTGTCTTCATGCCGTGACATAGAGTTTTATCTAAACCTATTCTAGCAGTAGTCCATTTCTAACATGGTATCAGAGCTTTGCTTTGTTGATGCACTAGCACAATAGCATAGACACTAGGTAGACCTTCGGTTCTTAAGTGAGAGCAGTTGGAAGACGCTTCAACTGCTGCGATGAGGACGCTTCACGCACTAAGATTCTGTACATTTGCTGTCAGAACTTTACAGTTCTAGCGATCAATCTAGTATGGAATGTCTGCCCCATTTGACACCAAAGGCTGGGTCAAATTCGACGGCACTTACTTCACGCTTTGGAAGCACAAGATGACCTTGTGACTCAAGGTCCATGGTGTGCTTGACATCGTGGATGAAAATACGCGAAGACCGCGTGTCACAACACCCGAGGGTACTGCGATACCTATCTCTCCTCCTGCTATTGGACCCAGCAGTATCATGGATTGGGATCAGTCAATGCACTCGCAACAATCAACGAATACTACGAGAATAGTGTGACAGGACATATAATGTCTTGCACTACGTCGAACGATGCATGGACCACCTTGATCAGACACTTTGCTGGTCAAGACATGGTGACCAAGATGCATCTAAAAGAGAAGTTGCAGGTTTTAAAGATGAAACCGACGAGACGGTCACTCAACACGTCAACAACTTCAAGTCCTTCCTCCAGTAGACGACTTCAGCTTAGTCGACAATGAGAAGCAAGTCCTCGCCCTGATGTGCAGCATGCTCAACAACTATCAGCTATTTTTGCAGACGATGAGAACAAATCGAAATCTCTCGCTGCATGACCTTATCACCTTCCTCATCCAAGAGGAAACGATAGGGCGCAAGTTATCGATCGAATCATCTACTGTTTTGTTTGCAGGGCACAGGCAAGGAGGACGCAAGAGCAACAACCGACGCAACAATGACAACAATCGACAAGATGATAATCAGTCATCGAAAAGACCACCAGATCCTAACGAGAAATGTTTTCAATGCAACAAGATCGGACATCGCATCGCCGAGTGTCCGAACAAACATAGCAGCAGCAGTGAAAATTCAAATGCTGACAATCAAAACAAAAATTGAAACAAAAATCGTCGTTCTCTGAAGAACAATACCAACACTCGTCGCATTTTGGTGACACAATGCTCATATGCAATCATGCAGATAGCTGACCCTCATTTGTAAGTGGACACGGGTGTCACATCACATGGCACACAATCGATGACAGTTCGTCGAATACTCACCCGTCTCAAATGAGAATATCGAGAACTGTCATTCTACTCGGTGATAACACTATCATCCACGTTGTCGATTCTGGCATGGTGGAAGTACGGAAGAGTTATAGAAGTTTGATATTGTCCTACTTAGGACATGGTTGCAGATATCTTGACAAAGAGCTTATCAGCTCCAAAATTGGATTATCTACTACTAAAGTTAGGAATGTTTTCTAGCTGTTAATGTTTCATCTGAACTGTTACTGAGTGGGAGTGTTGGAATACGTACAGTATGAACATACAGTCAGTAAGTAGTTCAGGATATTAGATGGTGACCTTTTATAGGGTCACCAAGGTCAAGACCCAAGACTATATTATCCAGACCCAAGGCCATTGAACGTTAAGTAATTCATTTGCTTGGTTCAGCCTACACTCTCTCCAGGAGCTCTCTCTCTCTCTCACTCACACTGTCTTCATGCGTGACATAGAGTTTTACCTTAGCCTATTCTAGCAGTAGTCCATTTCCAACACTATAAATCTTATCAAGAATATCATTCTCTTGTGTCACTGACGAATGACAGAGACACCATCGTCTTTGGCTCTCGTGCACTATTTTACCTGTTAAATATCATTAGAGGTCACATCTAAACTCTGCGGAAGGTAAAAAGACAAAAGTAAAAAAAGGAAGGGGTGACTTGTGACATGACTTTTGACGTGAGAAGCACTGGGACAGCAGTTAGGTAAGTCACTTTGAGGTGACAGCAGTTATGTATCATTAGTATATTAACTCACATTCCCTGTAGAGTAGTATGAGTCAGAGGCCCTTTTTGTCTGTACCAGTTCTGAAGTCTAAGTAAAGCTGTGCACATATCATCTCGGAATATTTCTGTTCAGTTCTCCTTCTGATTAGTTTTAACAGGCTGATCTGTTATCAGTTCTAATAGGCTGGTAACATTCTGTTGTGGGAGATAAATTCTGTATTCTGAGAGACTTGGGAGTACAATTCTCAGTTTTGTAACATGGTATCAGAGCACAGGTTGCTCAAGCTAAGGGTTTAAAATTCTGATAATCTGGTATTTAGTTTCTGGGGTTTTTTTGGACTCATCTTTTCAGCAAGATAGCATCCATGGCTGCTACTTTCAGTGAGTTTGGTTTGAATGAGAGCACTAGGCTTTCAGGTCCTAATAATTACAGTTCCTGGAAACTGATCATGAAAGCCATTCTGAGTGAGAAGGATCTATGGGGTGTGGTTTCTGGAGAAGAGAAGCTTGCTCCATTTTATGATGAGAGTTCTCCTGAAACTCTAAGATTCATTAAGAAGCAAACTAGAGCATTAGCCAATATTCTGCTTGCTGTGAAGGAGAGTATCAGGCTTATCATTGAGGCTTGTGATACAGGAAGAGAAGCTTGGGAGAAGCTAGCTAGCAGATATGATAATGTGAGCAAAAATAGAGTAGCAAAGTTGAAGAATGATCTACACTCTATCAAGATGGATGAGAGTGCAGATATTCATGAACACCTTGAGAAGATAGATGGTATTTATGTGCAGCTAACCAGAGCAGGAGGGACATATGGTGATGAAGATCTAGTTTCTATAACTTTGAATAGTCTTAGTACTTCATATTTTCATTTTGTTTCTGATATCAACAGAAGGGAGAGTATGCCAACTTATGAGGAGTTGTGCAGTTTACTACATGAAGAAGAGCAGCTGATCAGAAAGTTTTTCCCTCAGAAGAATCAAGGATCTGCTTTTATGGTGAAGACTTATAGAAGAGAGGAGCAGCAATCTCAGAAACATGGGTCTTCCTACTCAGGAAATCAAGGCACAACTTTCTGCTCATTCTGTAAGAAGAAAGGTCACAAGATTGAAGAGTGCAGAAAGAAGTTGGGAACTTGTTTCTTCTGAGGAAAGAAAGGTCACAAGATTGAAGATTGCTATGCTAGAAAGGCAAATGAAGGTCAGAATTCTACTTCAAGTAATGTTGCTGCTCAAGAAGATGCACAAGAAGAGAAGGATGTTGGTAATATGTTTATTACCAGCTTGATATCTACAACAACAGAAGACAAGAATTGGTACATTGATTCTGGTGCTTCTAAGCACATGACCAGCCAAAGATCACTCTTGAAGGACTTTTCAGCAACAGCAGGCTCTAAGGTTACTCAAGCTGATGGTACAGGATGTGAAGTTCAAGGTACTAGAGTTGTGACAGTGAAAACAAGTGAAGGAGATCTGAAGAGTATACAAGAGGTACTCTTTATTCCAAAGCTCACTAAGAACTTGCTTTCTGTTGGAAAAATCACAGACCATGGAATGAAGGTGATTTTTGATGATACAAAGGTGCAGATACTGGATGGTTCACATAATCAGAGAGTTATTGCTTCAGGGAGGAGAGATCAGAAGTCAGGATTATATATCTTGAATGTTGAGCCTCAAGTCCAAGAAGTCTCTATGGTTGTTGATTCTTATAATCAAGCAAGTCTTTGGCACCAGAGATTTACACACTTGAACTATGGAAGTCTGAAACATATGATGGATAATCATATGGTAGAAGGACTACCAAGGATGAAGCTACCAACTACTGGAGATATATGTGAAGGATGTATATTTGGAAAACAAAGCAGAAAGAGTTTTCCAAAGGAGGGAGGTGCAAGAACAAAAGAGTTGTTGGCCTTGGTCCATTCAGATGTTTGTTGACCTATGCAAACAAGCTCTATTGGAGGCTGTAAGTATTTTCTGACATTTATTGATGATGTGAGCAGAAAGACATGGATCTACTTCCTAAAACAGAAGTCTGAAGTATTTGAATACTTCAAGAAGTTCAAGGCTCTTGTAGAAAATCAAAGTGGCAAGAAGATTAAAGTTCTCAGATCAGATGGAGGAGGAGAATATTGTTCTAACCTCTTTACTCAGTTTTGTGAAGAGCATGGTATTCAAAGGCAACTTTCCACAGCTTATACTCCACAACAAAATGGTGTAGCTGAAAGGAAAAATAGAGTGATTGTGGAGAGTGGCAGATCCATGCTGAAGGCCAAGAATCTTGCCAATTATTTTTGGGCTGAAGCTTGCAACACAGCTGTTTACATTATGAACAGAGCATATACAACAGCTGTGCAGCACAAGACACCTGAAGAGACATTTACAGGAGTGAAACCAGATGTGTCTCACTTCAGGATTTTTGGGTGCACATCTTACATGCACATCAATGATGAGAAGAGACAGAAGTTGGATGCAAAATCTGAGAAGTGTATATTTGTGGGCTATGTTGAGCAAACCAAGGGTTACAAAGTATACAATCAGTCTACAAGAAAGACTCACATCAGCAGAGATGTTAGATTCTCTGAGTTGGATTCTGATCTGATGGAAGGTGAAAAAGAAACTTGTGATACATTCAGATTTAAGCTACCTACAAGTGAAGATCGGATTGATTCAGAATCTGATAAATCTGATATTGAGGTGGACTTGGAGCAGTCAACATCTCTCACTAATCCTAGTGAAGAGCAACTTGAATTTCAACAAAATTCTGAATCTGAGTTACCAAGTATTCATGAAGCTAAAGGAGATGACTTACAACATGCAGCAGATTCTCAAGTAAGGAGATCAGAAAGAGTTAGAAGACCACCAGCAAGGCTTGATGATTACTGTGGACTTGCTGAAAGTATTCAGGAGGATGATCCACTTACATTTGGAGAAGCTAACAAAGATCCTGGTTGGAGACAAGCTATGCAAGAGGAGTATAAAATGCTACTCAAAAATCATACGTGGGATTTGGTTAAGCTACCAGGAGGAAAAAGAGCCATCCAATGCAAATGGATTTACAAAACCAAGCTACAATCAGATGGTTCAGTTGACAAGCTGAAAGCAAGGTTAGTAGCAAGAGGATTTCAGCAACAAGAAGGGATTGATTATGGAGAAACTTTTGCACCAGTTGCAAAATGGGATTCAATCAGACTTGTAATGGCTCTTGCTGGTCATTACCACTGGGAAATACATCAGATGGATGTGAAGTCAGCTTTCCTTCATGGAGAGTTAGAGGAAGAAGTTTACATGGTTCAACCACCAGGATTTGAAGTGAAAAAGAAGAAAGACATGTGTGCATTCTCAGAAAATCCTTATATGGATTAAAGCAAGCACCAAGAGTTTGGTATTCTGAGATATATGAGTTTCTACACAGCCATGAACTCAGAAGATCAGAGTTGGATCCAAACCTCTATGTCTTGAAAGATAATTCAAAGAGGATCATACTCATCTTATATGTGGATGATATCTTAATCTCAGGAAGTGATAAGGAGTTGGTGCAACTACTCAAAGGAGAACTCAGCAAGAGGTTTGAGATGTCTGATTTGGGTTTAGCAAGATTCTTCCTTGGTGTTGATATTTGGCAGATGGAGGACTGTATTATGCTTTCTCAACAAGCATACATAAAGTCTATACTTGGAGAGTTTCAGATGGAAGATTGCAAGTCATCAGCAACACCAATGGAGCAAGAAAGTGGTTTTGAGGAGACTACAGCTGAAAATACAATTGAAGAATATCTGTACAGGAAATTAATTGGTAAACTCAGATATCTCATCCACACCAGACCTGATATTTGCTATGCTGCTGGGAGGCTAAGTCAATTTATGCATTGCCCAAATTCATCTCATTGGGTTGCTGCAAAGAGAATTCTGAGATATCTGAAAGGTACTATCAATCTTGGTCTTATATTTAAGGAGGGGAGAAGTGAACTTCAAGGCTTCAGTGATAGTGATTGGGCTGGAGATACTAGCAGCAGAAAATCCACATCAGGTGCATGCTTCAACTTATGTTCAGGTGGAATTATCAGTTGGAGCAGCAAGAAGCAGAATACAGTAGCAAGGTCTTCGGAAGCTGAATACATTGCTCTCAGTGATGGTTCTATAACCTTGATATGGTTAAGGAATTTATTGCTGGAGATGGGAGAAAAGATATCTGGACCAACAGTATTACATGTGGATAATCAGAGTGCAATGTTCTTGACTAACAATAGAGTTATCAGAGAAAGAACAAAAGGTTTGGAGACAAGGTTACATCATATACGGGAGAAAATTGAAGCTAAAATAGTCAAGCTGGAATATTGTCCATCGGAAGATCAGTTAGCTGATATTTTTACCAAAGCTTTACCAAAGCTAAGGTTTATACATATTAGAGATTTACTTGGTATGAAAGAAGTGATGCTCTAATGAAGGAGGGTGTTAAATATCATTAGAGGTCACATCTAAACTCTGTGGAAGGTAAAAAGACAAAAGTAAAAAAAGGAAAAGGTGACTTGTGACATGACTTGTGACGTGAGAAGCACTGGGACAGCAGTTAGGTAAGTCACTTTGAGGTGACAGCAGTTATGTATCATTAGTATATTAACTCACATTCCCTGTAGAGTAGTATGAGTCGGAGGCCCTTTCTGTCTATACCAGTTCTGAAGTCTAAGTAAAGTTGTGCACATATCATCTCGGAATATTTCTGTTCAGTTCTCCTTCTGATTAGTTTTAACAGGCTGATCTGTTATCAGTTCTAATAGGCTGGTAACATTCTGTTGTGGGAGATAAATTCTGTATTCTGAGAGACTTGGGAGTACAATTCTCAGTTTTGTAACATTACCTAGCCTTGGAAACCAAACTAAGAACATGTCGAATGGTAACAAGACAGTTTTCACGTATTCGGCTGCCAGAACGAGCAACTTTGCATACGCTTCATTGTAAGTTGATATCTCACACGATTATAACGAATGCATTTTGAAGGATCGATATTGTCGGACGTCGACATGATCTCATCGTTGAAGTTTACAATGACATGCTGAGAGTGAGCTGAGAATAGATGTCACTGACTGTAAAGCACAGAAACTCATTCTGACTCACGGGCGGTTGGTTCAAATGCCTCCAGCCACATGTCATATGATCTCAGCCGGCATTTTATCAAAAGTGCATATTCATCCCCATCTTCCAATGGAGGAGGCAAATATGCAAGAGATTAATTTACTACCTAACCCATCTCTTGAGAAGGGTTAGATAATAAATTAAACTTTAGATTTTTCACTAATATATATACTCAGAGGAGAGCGTTTATACTCACTCCTCTTGTGGTTTATGTTCAAATTTTCTCTCGTTTCCAAGACAAATTTAAAAAAAAATATTTATTTCTCTTATGAACTTTGTATAAATTTTCGCTTAACATATAAATTTTCTCCGTAACAGCAAACAAGCAAAAGTTCTCTGAAGTTAATATTGCATGCATATTCAATTGATAGGTATTTTTCCATCTTCTTTGCATATTCATCTCTTCAATGTTAGGAAAAAGAGAATATGCAAAACAGTTAAATTTAAACAGTCACCTAATCTTTTCCTCCGGCTTACAAAAATGATTTTCTGACAGGATAGCAGACCGATCATTTGGTTCTTGCTGCACGATTGAATTCACATAACATATGGGTTTTTCCAGGAGCATCCAGTATGTAGTACGCAGTTAACATAAAATATTTATTCAAAAAATCTTTTTTAATTTAATAAAATTATATATATTTATTAACACTTACAGAATACTCACTAACACCCCGCAATTTTAGATTTCCCCTCCTCTCTACGTTTGATTTTTTTCTCCCTCAGGCTAAAAGTGCACTTCGGATGCATATTCAGTTGTGCTCTTAATCACTCAGTCCACATTTGCTGATTGTAACATAGATAACACTAGTTTTCACGGCGACTGCATAATTTCTCACGGAAAAATGTTTGTTTGGTACTTCTGCACTTAAATAGAAAAACAGCAGTTACCCTCAGTTTGAAAAGATAAAATATAATTTATTATGGTTTAAATTGCATAACTCATCTCGTGACGCTCTCCCAAGAAACTAACCAATGTGGAGAACAAGTGAAGTATTCATATATCGTGGGAAAACTCGATATCGCTATAACACTCGCTCCAGATCGCTCACTTCCGTTGTCGTAGTGGTTGTTCTCCATCGTGAGGTGTTGTTGGATATTCCTCGTTGCTATTCATTGTTCTCTATACATGTCCTTGTCTTGATTCTTCTTTTTTGTTCTTCTTGTTGAAAAATTCTGATTCCTTTTTTTGTCATACTGAGCCTCGTATGTTTCCATGGCACATCATGTGCTTAATTTCCAATTCCGCCGACTTTTCCTCCGATGATCATTTGAGGATTATGAACCCTGTATAACCCTACGGCCTACCGCACGGAAATGGAAAACTGTGTGTCGCAATCGTCTACCTTTCACGTCCTACCATTCCCATGAACTTCCATCCACAACCCCTTTGATATTTCCGGTGGTAGGTTTTGTCGTATGCCATTCAGCGTTGTCGTCAGTTGAAAAACGCAAGGATCTTGCGTTCTTGTTCCTAGTCAGGATTTCCTTGAAAACTGAAAGTACATGAGAAGTCTGGCCTCACTGTGGTTCCCTTCCACTCCGTGGGTATCCTAGCATCACAAGACCACAACACTTACTTTTGATTTCATCATTTGCAGTCCTTCATTTGGAACTGCAGCTACATTTAGGGCTTCCATGCGAGAAAAGTATATGTGTTGCAGTGTGGTTACCCAACCCAACCAGACTCAACACACTGTATCCTACTGACCGACGCACATCCTTCTCCTTCCACTATCATTTCGTCTCAAGTTTGTATTTGTGATTCTGGAGTCTTCCGCTTGGCTTCGGCTTCCTAGCCTTCCGTCGAAGGAAAAGCTCACACTCACTGATGCACCTCATTCCATAGTCACGTGCGTGACCATGGTTGGTGATATTCGAAAAGAACTTGTGTGCTTTCCGGCTATTCATTGGGTCGCGTTTTTCCTTTCCGGCGGCGAAGTGTGCATCTCGACAACAATCTTCTAAATGTCCATGCAGATACCATTTCACGTAAGCTCCTTCAATCATGTCAATTCCTATCCTTGTCTTTTCCTTCGAGCCTGAGCCTGATAGACACGTGTCTCTTTTCAACCGTAAGTATGAAGTGAGCATTTCGTACTTGAATTTCCCGCTAGCGCCCCGCACCGATCGGTAAGCTTAAGCTACATTGATTACGCAAATCACGTTAGAAAATGCAAGGAGTTCAGATGCTATCGTGTTCCCATCTGAAGCAAGGGAAAGTTGTCCCTGGCTTCACTTCGAGCACCTTTTGAGTACTGTTCTTCTGTCCCTGAATAGGACAATGGCCAGCTAGACTAGAAGGTCACTTTCGACCAAACAATCCGCTAAATAGGATAGATCTCAAGCAGATCTCCAACACGATGATGGTAAGAAGGGAGCTCCCTCTAGCTCCAGGGGCATATTTAATGGAACTTTGTTCGTGGACCATCATTGATAGCAGAATCATGACATAATACGAGTGCCGCTAAATGTAGCTGCAGTTCCAAATGAAGGACTGCAATTGATGAAACCAAAAGATAAATAAACACGCGAAGCAATGAATAGCCAACAGATGGAAAGACCACATCAAGCTTACAAAAGAAAGAAGGATCCGAAAGTCCAAGCAACCAACGCCCCCGTGAGGAGGAAGAACACCGGGGCTAATCTCCACTATACGTAGTTCTATCTCCACTATCCGTAGCTCTAAGGTCTCTTATCGTTCCTAAAATATCACACACCGGTAAATCATACAACAATTGAACATGAAATAGGCGATCACTATTCGTAGCTCTAAGGTCTCTTATCGCTCCTAAAATATCACACATCGGTAAATCATACAACAGTTGAACATGAAGTAGCATCGCCTATTGTAATTGCTCTTTTGTGGACCGCTACTGCTAAAGCTTTTTTTAGAACAATGAAAACTCTGCTATCTAAAAAACGTAATGCGTTGTAAAACCAAAAGTAAGCATTACGGTCTTGTGATGCTAGGATACCCACGGAGTAGGGTACTGTATTGGAAGGGAACCACAGTGAGGCAAGATAATAACGTGAGAACTTCTATATATGAAGCTACATAGTCGAATTTACATATCAATTCAATTTATTGCTACCGGAGTAAAATTTGGGTGGGGTGGAGATAAAGCACATGGATGTGCGATGAAAACATATGAGGTTCCGTATGAAAAAGAAGGAAATAAAAACTGTCAACAAGAAAAACAGAAAGATGTCACATAAGTTTAGCACCTCGACTAGGTTGGCCGAGTACGGAGTGGCTAATCCTGGTTAGGGCAAGTTCTTGGGATGACCCACTAGGGGTATACTTTGCAAGTAGGGCTTGGAGACCTTAGTTCTTCAAGTTGAACCTTCAAGCTCTTAGCTATGGTGGATAGTCTTGGTGAGTGCAATCTGGAATCTTTGCGAGCACATAGTGGATTTGGCTCGACTTTAGTGATTGTTTAGTGTCCGTTAGCATTGTGAAGTGAGTACATACTATTTTATCCTAAAGGGATGCAACTCTTCTTAGAGACTCCGCTCCGACGTTGGCGGTTGGCTTTGATCTAGCTGAGCGGATTGAGCTCTAAATGGTAGAGGAGAGAGTGGTGACTGCTGGATTCAGCAGAGAGGCACCACATGAGACGACCACCTCTTCTCGAGGATCACAGACTGCACAATAGCCTGGTGATAGTGGTGGTGGTGGTGGTAAGGATCGTGCTGAACAGTCACGATCTCAGAGAAGTATTGGAGGATCTGGTGGACAAAAGCCCATATCGTCATTCTCTAGTCAGCAGCAAGCGGGTCCTTGCTGGACGTGTGATGGTCCACATCAGCAGAAGGACTGTCCAAAGAGGAGAGGTGGTTATGAGACGTCTGGGGACGTCTCAAGCGGTGCCTAGGTAGTGTGAGCATTGCGGACGACCAGGTCATAGTAGTGACCGTTGTGTTGATCTCCACCCCGAGCTACGGCAAGAAAAGACTGATCGTGGATGAGACGGAAGAGCTCAAGGAGACCGTGGTGGTCGAGCTGGAGATAGAGATCCAGCACCTGGAAGAGGACCAGTCGATCCATTGCCTGCTATGACATCAGAAGCCTGGTGTGACTGCTCGGATTGAGCAGTTGGAGTAGAGGATAGCTAGTATCGTTATGGCTCAGCGAAGATCTGATGAAATAGAGACTTCCACGTCTTATGGAGGAGAAGGAGTTGACTTCGACTTCATGGCTGATGTGGCGCAGATTGAGACATCTATGGCGGAGACTAAGGGTGCAGTACGTGTCTCTGAACCACGAGGTGCGTCGGTGGAGTTGGATACACAACGCGAAGAGGTTGGTAGATAGATCAGGCTTCCTCAGTCATTCACATTATCGGAGGCGTTGAGGATCACGTCTATGATGTCTAAACGACCTATCGATGATGTAGTGGAGTTAGAGATATCGACATCTAGGAATGAGGATGATGCGAGACAACCCTCAACATCTATGGATGCGACGTCGGATCTGATGTTGGGAACGACTATAGCAGTTTTGCAAACCTCACTATTTTCAACCATGGATATGAGCCTTTGGGAGTCAGCTTGGCTCCAGTGTTCCAGTTGGCGGCCACGCGCAATGAGAGCGAGGATGTAGTTACCTCTAGTGTTGAGGTGGTTCAGCGAGAGGCGGTAGATGTGTCCATGGAGTCGAAGATCAAGATAGCTACCAGTGGTACTTGGCAAGCAGTGATTGCCAGGTTAGATGAGTTATCAGCTAGGCCGACGATTGACCGTGCTGGTTTGGCACAGGTGTGGTGTCGTTGGACAACAAAAGTGACATCTTCTGCTTGATGGCACTTCAAGGAAGGTGTATCGACCACAAAAAGTCTTGTTAGACTCTGGAGCCCAACCGTTGATATTGGGGAAGGCGGCGTGTATTAGTTTGAGTTTGAGGAAGTTCGAGGTGGAGAGATTTTCATTCCAGTTACAGACATCTCTAGTGGGGTCAGGAAATACAGCTCTACACATGACACGCGAGATGTTGACGATGAAAGTCCGACCAGATCATCCCACGGATGGCTCCATGATGAGGACCAAGGTCATCGTTACGGTCGCGGAGTCTTATGATGTATTGGTTGGAGGTGCTGTGTTATACTCTATGAGGTTCGTGATCGACTATTGGACAGAGACAACATCTTATAGACCAGGTTGGCAGTCCGATGAAAGACGAGTGAGCCGCTTACTAGTGCGGTTCAATGCTAGAGTTGGGACAACGGAGCCTACATCTAGGACGATGGCATTCGTTGCAAGATTCAATTCGATCATCACTTGACAGTTGTTAGAGAGCAATGCTCATGCGGAGGATACTTCGATCTTTGAGGAGGTGGAGGACATGCCTAACATGTCTACGTTAGTATCATTTGCCTTGGATGTTCCACTCTGGAGTTCGAGTGGAGAGTTGCAGCAATATGCTGATCGGTTGGTACAACATGCTTGGAGTGAAGCCTTTGGACCACCAGTAGAGGAACAAAAGATTGTTCCTGCTACTGGTCCTTTGATTTTATCACCGTTGGATATGACTTCAATTGTATTGCAGTATCTAGAGGAGGGTGTGTGTGTGCTGGAGCTGTTTGGAGAGATCAGCACAGGTTTGGCTGCGGTATTGCAGACAAGCATACAAGTACAGTGATACTTGTATGTGGAGAGAGCTGAGGTTACTCCTGTGGCACGTTTGATGTAGAGATATCTTGAGTTGTTGTCCATATCAGCTGTTAGAGGATAACAGCAAGCATTATCGTCAGATATTTCGCTATAGGGGGCGCCGGATCTCACGTTTGTTGACATCATTCACTTGGTGATAGCCAGGTGGCCATGTCAAGATCACACATGTGTTGGGAGAGGTCAGGGTTTACATGACTCGCGATCTAAGATATTCTGGGAGATGTTACAGATCTTAGGACATCTCCAAATGCATCAGATGGATTCTCCAGCGTACATCTTGGAGAACGTTTTTTGTTGGGTGATACTCGTACACAGATGATGACGAGTGTGCACCAGGTACGATCTTGGGTCGGACCTGTAGTGCTGTTCGATGCAGCGAGAGTGGGATCTCGTGCACATCATCCACGGTTATGATGGACGAACTTGTTACCAAGAGAGGTGTTCAAGCACGCACACGATGTAGTGAGACAACCAGCGCACCTCACAGTTGATGACATCTTGGATGCAGGACGACGATCTCAAGTAGTGAGAGTTGTCGATAGGTCACCCATGGTAGTGATGAACCTAGTGGGACGGTACATGACAGCGTTGCCACTTTGGTGAGCTTTCCAACGTCACATGTTTACAGAGATGGAGGACTTGGGCTTGTGTAGGATGCTCGATTATAACAGTTGATGGAACCCAATGCCGATGAGAGATAGCGAGCGATGGGTTTCTCTACGAGTACGACAGCAGTAGCTTCGATGTCGGAGACTTCACGTCGTCAAGTATTGGGTCAAGCAATGGACTTGAATTGCTTGACATGGATTGTTAGTCTTGGATTGGCTGCGCAACGTCGGATGCAATCGACAGATGTTACTGCTCGGACACTTCTGAGCTCTTTGTCTATCGAGTCGATGGAGATAAAGTGTGGGGACGAGGCGTGTGGAGTTCGTCATCCTTGGACATCATGAGATGTCATAGGAGAGAGTGTAGAGCTTGCGACTAGGACTGCAGGAGTTTTTCACACAATGGCGGTGGAGGTTGTAGATGGTGAGCGGAAAGAAACTGCTCCAAAGGCTACAAGATAGCAATCAATGACTTCATCTTCTACCTCTAGCATGGTGACAGAGGATACTTGGGAGCCAGAGATTGGACCCAAACTTATAAGAGAAGAGAGATGAAAAGTTCAGAGATTCTTGAAGAGCTACAGTAATTATTTTACTTTCAATATGAAAGATTTGGGTACCTTGAAGGGACCTAGTATACGGATCGACTTGGCTAATGACACGCAATTGCGAAGCCATTGACCAAGCTGATGAAGGTGGACCAGGAGTGACAGTGAGGAGATGAGGAGAAGCAAGCTCTTGTAGAGCTCAAGGATAAGTTGACATCTGCTCTCATCTTGAGGAGACCCGTTAGGGGACGTCCTTTTCAATTGCACACTGTTGGGACTTGAAGTAGTGCTGACTCAACATGATGATGAGAAAAAGAAGTTCGTGGGGACGTATGCGAGTCGCTCCAACAATTTGGCGGAGGTGAGATATAGTTCGTACGAGGGAGAATGTTTGACGGCAGTGTGGGCTGTTGCGCACTTTTGATGTTATCTATTTGAGAACCCCTTTACTCTCATCACTGATCACCATTCGCTCAAGTTGTTGATGGAGGCCGACAAGCTTACATAGAAGTTTGCTCCATCTGATCTTGTTGACTCGTGCATGGATTACGACTGGTAGTCGTAACCCATGCACGAGTCAACAAGACCAGATGGAGGTTCGATGACATGACGAGGTTGATGAGGAGATAGTGCCAAGTGGCATGCATATGTCTTTCTTTGAGTGTTGGTCATGAACTCTGGAATGGAGGACATGGTCGTATCTTTCTTAGGTTAGAGAGTAGATGACGAGTCTCTGGATCTTGAGGATGAAGATGGTGTTTCAGATCAACGAGATATCCACGACGATGTGACAGTAATGGAATATCCACGTACAGACGTGGTGGTAGGCATAGTAAGTGCCAAGAAGCGAGATCGTGTCTTTCAACGAACGAAGAGATTTTGACGAGAAAGACGACATGTGCTTTGAGTGTGAGATTATGAGAGAGTACAGATAGTGCTACATCCATCCCATGAGGAGTTGAGACATTTTGGATGAAGCGTACACATAGCTTACTCCAAGGACAATATTGGTGGCATGGTATGTACATCGATGTGCAATAGTTTGTCGTATGATGTGTGGTTTGTGATCGAGTACGAGCATCCACAGTTACACCCCTTACCGATTATGAGGTTGGGTTACCGTTGGAGTTTGGATTTTGCGGGATCCTTATCGTTGATCATATGTCATCACCGGTATGTGTTGGTGATGGTGGAGCACTTCTCCAAGTGGATTGAGTTGGTGGCATTATCAAACAAGACGAGTGAAGAGACGGCATATGCGTTCTTTGGTATAAAGTTTTTTGGTGAGTTTCAGGCCTTGTGTGATCAGGCGTTGATTGATCATCGGACTACATCCCGAGATCATCTTGAGGCAGATGACTTGGCAGAGAGAGTAGTTCAGACGGTGAAGAAAGGATTGCGCAAGTATGGCTTGCATAAGGACCACTTGGGAGACTGGGATGTGCAGTTACTATGGTTGGCTATGGACTATCGTTTTAGCCGACAAGCGTCTTTGGCTTCTTTCTCATCGTATCTTCCCATCGCAGACTGCACCGACGACATTGGATGTGACCGCAGGGCGCACTATTTTACGAGTGCGTGAGGTGTTATCTTTTGGAGTACTCATGTTAGAGGACCGTGATGGTGTTGTTTGGAAAGAACATGTGCGTAATTGCGCGTCATGTCATCTTCTCAACATCGATGGGACCGTTGACCCAAGCTTAGCAGTTGTACCTGCGGGCTTGAGGTGTATGTTGTGTGGGTTTGCTGGTAGAGCAGTCCGTATGTTGGTGTGTGATGGTTGTTCGAGAGGTTGACATATGTTATGTTTGACTTCACCTCTCAGTGTCGTTCCTACTAGACGGTGGGTTTGTCCACAATGTATATAGCAGGGATATCCGATTACATCTTTGCACCGTATGGATTACAGACAGACGACTAACGATGGGACGATGTAGCATCCGACCTCTTGATCCTTGCACCCATGAAGGTGTATATCACGTAGTTGGGATATGGAGCTATCTGGAGTTAGAGAGACCTAACTGCCAGTTAGAGAGACGATTGTGATACACTTGTGTATGTGTATGACATCGTCCATGTGTTATGTGTATGTGTGGTGCACCTCTGACAGCGATGTAAGTTGTAAGTTGTGTAACGATGTGTATGCGCACAACAGCTGTCACGTCAATTTAGCACCTCGACTAGATTGATCGAGTACGAAGTGGTTAATCTCGGTAGGGCCGTTAGTGCGTTAGGGCGAGTTCTTGGGATGACCCACTAGAGGTATACTTCACAGGTAGAGCTTGGAGGCCTTAGTTCTTCAAGTTGAGTCTTCAAGCTCCTAGCTATGGTGGATAGTCTTGGTGAGTACAATCTGGAGTCTCTACGAGCACAGAGTGGATTTGGCTCGACTTTATTGATTGTTTAGTGCTTGTTGACATGGTGGAGTGTGTACATATTGTTTATCATTGTGGTACACTTGTGTATGTGTATGACATCGTCCACGTGTTATGTGTATGTGTGATGTATCTCTGACAGCGATGTATGTTGCGTAGCGATGTGTATGCGCACGACAAAGAACAAAGACTCGTATAGAGAACAATGAAGAGCAACGAGGAATGTCCAATGACACCCTCGCGATGCAAACCTGCTCCCCACAACCAAGAAGTGAGTTTGGATTTGATCACGCGAGAGAGCGTTCTATCGATAGCGGGTTTCCACATGATACATGAATACTACATTTGTTCTTCACACTGGTTAGTACTTAAGAGACCGTCACGGTGTCGCGGTACTTGGCGGCTACATGCTTGACTTCTACTCCGACGCTTGAGTTTAGTAGTTCTAGAAGTTAGCTCATATTACTTCTAGTCCTTTATACATATATTTGACACCTTTGCATACGATGTTGACACTATTGTGTTATATACTTTGAGTCTTAGTAAGTTGATAGTATGTTATCTATCTTGTTCAAGCACTCCTGTGCTTGTGCAAATGATATCATGCTTCTCTATGTTGTGAAAGTACATAACTTAGGATTTCCATGTTGATAGAGGTTTAAGCTCATGGGTTGTACTTACTTGTCGCCCATGCACGCTTTCTAGCTGGTTTAAGTTATCTTTCAGGATTGCGTGTCATTGTAGGTGGTTTAAGATTTACGTTGGCATTTTAGGAGAGCTAACGTGGTAGCCTATGAGTGAAGTTAAGTTAGCACGTGGATTAGAGTACTAAAGGACAACCAAGTGGAGCTATGAACTCCCATTGGTCCATTTTTGTCTTTTGTAAAACTCTAAGTTTAGAAATAGAGGTCTAAAGGAGATTTCGAACATTTGGTGAGGGGACGTTGAAATCTTAGAGCACAGGGAGAGAGAGCTCGTCATGCCAAGCACTTCCAATGAAATTTTTGATCGATTTGAGGCAATAAAGACGAAGTTATGACCAATTGAAGTTCGAATTGTGCTAGAATTGAATCACTTTTGTTGGATTTAGGATTTTCAGTGTCACTCGCAGTAGATTTGATGAAATTGCTTCAAAACTTCGGGGTTGTGTTCTCTGCCAGCAGCTACGATTTCCCAAAAAGTTTCATATCGATTGAGCGACTGAGTAATTCAAGGCGGCCGCTGAAGGTGAGAGGGTATGAAAAGCTCTTAATCTAGAGCAACGACTTCAGAGGAGAAGATCTGGAGTTTTGTGTACATTCAGGAGTCCTAACTTCACAGGGATGTTCAGCATCCTGTAGACTTCAAATACTGTGAGAATATTTGAAATTCATCGAGCCAATCTTCTGTTCTAGGTTGAAATAGCCATCTGGGTATCAAAAATTGCCATAATTCTCTTACTCACAACTTTTCTGTCAACATCTCGGTGCTAGAATTTCATCTCAAGCTGAAACTTCGTTTGTGTGTCCAGTAGTACCTCATTTACATGTAAGGGAAGTTTAGAAGTCTAAACCTTCATAGTTTTCCTCTCTTTGTGTGTTAAAGTTCACCGTCTAAACCTATTACTACTAGTGGGACCTAAATTTCGCTTTTTGAGCATATCAGAGGATCCTACACACATGTGTGAGTGTTTATAGCCCCTGTTGTGGCCTGAAAGCCAACCTCTTGAGTAAACAACCACAGCCAGAAGCCCGACGCTTTCCTAGGTAGACGGATCACACTCCGACATACTATCTTTTTGGTGAACTCGACATGAAACACCTATGGTGGAAGTTTTCTTGAGAGTGTTACAGGATCAGATATCATGGCCAACCAAGGATCATCAAGTGGAGGTGTTGCTGCTGCTCAACAACCTGTTCAGTTGGATGCTGCTACGATGAAGATGTTCTAAGCTTTTTTCATGTTTATGCTGCAGCGACAGAGCACAGAGAGGAAGGAGGTATTAGCAACCAAGGCGTTGCAATATGTGGTGCATCAGATGGACCAGTTCAAGGAGACAGATATTTCCAAGTACGTGCGATACTATGCTAAGGAGATGGAGGTGAACAAGGTACCTGAGAAGGAGATGGTGGAGAACTTTGAACTTGCTGTTGTCCTTGAGATTCGTGGGCGTGTGAAGGAGCTCAAACAGCAGCAAGGACAGAGTTGGGAGAGCTTTATGCGAGCTTTGAAGGAGGAGTACTACATTGAAGATTCAGAGAGGGTGACCAAGAGAACGTTCTTGGAGTGGGTGGTGAAGCCTAACCTTGTCTGTAAATGAGTTGTTAAGGGAGTTTGATCGTCAGTATGCTCAGCTTTCTAGGACAGAGAAGCTTACACTAGAGGTGGAGAAGACAGAGCTTTTCTTACAAGCAACGGACGTGACTATTCAGGAGAAGCTTGAGTTGTTGTTGGAAGACAAGAGTGAGGAGAGAGGATTGAAAACTGATTGGAAGGAGGTTGAAGAGGCTGTCTCTTTGCTGACCAAGAGACAGAGAAGAAGGGACAAGGTGGTGGTAAGTGAAGCAGCACCTCTGATAATTCCTGTTAAGCAGTTGCCTACTAAGCCCGCTTTGGTAATTGCTAGAGAGGAAGACTCACCACTTGATGAGTTGATTAAGGGTATGAAGGAGCTTAAGCTTAAGCTCACTAGGTTAGAAGAGAAGGAGCAAAATGTACAATCTGCAATGCAGAGACCTCAGATGAGAGAAGGCTTTGTTCATCGTTGTATATGGTGTGATAGCCTAGACCATGTAAGAAGAGATTGTGGGGAGTTTTCAGATGCATTGAGGAAGGATCTTATCTTCTTCAAAGATGGTAAGATCCATCTGAGAGAGACTGGGATGATGTTGGGAACCAACTTTGGCAAGGGTGGTATGAAGAGACTTGTGAATGAGATATCAGCATCACATGCTGTTTCTCTTGTGAATGCTGCTACGTGTGGAGTGAAAGTGGAAATGGAGAGAGAGAAAGGGACTACTGGGTTGTGGTCTGATGTAGTGCGATCCGTAGCTAGAACAGAGTTAGACAAGGATGTGCTACGGAGGGTTGGCAACTCAATTCGAGAAACTACAGGATGGAATGACCCTGTGGACACTATGTCAGTGCATGCTTATGTTGCAAGAAGTCATCATGAAGCAGTACTAGAAGAAAAATGCAGGAGAGAGGATGCAGGTGAGCCTTCTACAGCCAAACGACTTGCTACAAGGAGTGAAAGTGCTAGACCAGAGGCAATGCAGGAGACAACACCTACTCGGGAGGAGACTATGGAGGATCTACCACCTACAACACCAAAGGAGAAGGAGAGAAGCAAGGAGAAGGGTAAGATGCTTGCATACAAACTTCAGTCTGACATTGAGATTGCTACAGACGTGAAGCAGGTGTTAGAGAATCGTATTTTGAATGAGAAGGTTGAATTTACTTTGGGTGAGACTCTTGGGATTGCAAAGCGTGAGTTCCATGAGGTTATCATAGATATCATCAAGAAGAAACGTCAGATTTTGGCGAAGCAGCTACGCTTAACGCTCTAGGGACCAAACTGTCAGAAGATGAGGAAGATGAGATTGCTTGTTACTGCTCTCAAGTATCAGAGGGGAGTTCGTATCAGCACGTGAGGTTTGAAGATGAGGTGGAAGCATCGCAGAAGAGCCATTACTCTCACAACCATTGGGCAAGAGCAACCACAGAGACCTTGGTGAAGTTGGGAGATCTGGAGGAACCTGTGGTGGCATTGATTGATCACGGCTCAGAGATTAATCTGATGTCTAAGGAGCTGTACAAGCGTGGAAGGTGACCCATAGACACCGACCATGGATGACTTATCCGTGCTGCCAACAACCAGAGAGGAGAACTCTATGGTGCTTGTCCCAACATCAAGGTAACTGTGGATGACATCAGTGATGTTCAGAATTTCTTTGTACAAGACATATCAACCTATCCTATCATTCTAGGGCAGCCTTACATTACTGCTGTTAGAATGGAGACACGAGTTATGGATGATGGTTCAGCCTATGCTAGGATACGTAGTAGAGATGGCAAAAGAGCTGTTCAGTTTTTTACCGTTGCTGCAGAACATGAGAGAAATCGTGATAGCTTGAGAGAGTCCATTACCTAAGATTACTCAAGAGTTTAGAGAGTCTAGGGGTTTTGGCAGAATACTATTGAAGAGCGAGACTTCAACGGTACAGTAGAGAAAGGATTCTCGCCTGATCCAGTAGAGCAGGAAGCTTTATCCACTAGCTTCTTAGGATTGACGTGGATCAGTGTGTTATAAGAAGGTTGAGAATCTGAAGAGGTTTGAGAGACAACATGTGAAGTATGTACAGCAATCTTTGTGGGGTAGTGGAGAGTTAGCAGGAGATGAATACATATCTGGAGTGTTTGAAGAGCAGTATTTGGTAGATACTATAGAGGAGTTGAAATCTATAGTAGAAAGTTCTATAGATGATGTAGATAGAGTAGTGAGAGTGAGCTCCAAGGAGCTTTATGATGTAACTGATAAGTTTATAGATCGACAAGAGGTGTATGTGGAGACCAAGTACAAGTCAGTGGCAAAGAAAGTCAAACCAGTGGCTTTGCCTTTACCACTCGATTACAATCAGAAGATGGAGCAAGCTGCACGAGAACCGACGTTGAGAGGACCGAGAAGAATTGGGCACCAACTCACAAAAATAACACTGAAGGAGCTGAGGATTGGAGGTGATGGATTTCTTACTAAGCAAGAGAAGAAGAGCTTCAGGAAGATGCTATCTAGGCATGATAAGACATTTGCGTTTGAGTCACATGAAGTAGGATGTGTAGATCCAAGTGTAGTTGCACCTATGGTAATCTTTACTATATCGCATGTGTCTTGGAATCTACGTCCTATCCCTGTACCTAGAGCTCATCTACCAAAGCTGATAGACTTGCTCAATGAGAGGATTAGGATGGGTATCTTGGAACCATCTATAGCTCCTTACTCTAGTAGATGGTTTACTGTTCCGAAGAAGAGTGGAGCTTTGAGATTCATTCAATATATGCAGCCAGTTAACAAGGTGACTATCAGGAATATGGGTATAGGACCTATTGTAGACGAGTTTGCAGAGGCTTTTGCTGATCGTGCTATGTATTCAATGAGAGACTTATATTCAGGTTATGATCAGTTTCAATTATTCTCTGAAAGTAGAGACTTGACTACAATGAGGACACCTTTGGGATTATTTGAGGATGTGCACCTTGCCACAAGGTGCTACCAGTTCTGTAGCACATATGATGAATGGCATGAACAAAGTTTTGAGGGATTTCATTCCTGAAAAAACTATGCCATTCCTTGATGATGTGCCGATCAAAGGGTGTGTTGAGGAGGAGAAGAATGAGGTAATGGATCAGAGGGGGTGCCGTAAGTTTGTTGCAGATCACATAGCTGATTGTGATAAAATACTGAGTCGACTAGAGGAGGTTCATTTGACTTTATCAAGAGCAAAGTCTGTATTTGGAGAACAAGAGGTGTTGATTGTGGGACACCTATGTGGATCTTATGGTCGGAAACCTTGTCCAAACAAGGTTGATGTCATTTGAAGGATGAAGGAGACATGTGGGTCAGTTATCGAGGTGAGAAGGTTTCTAGGTGCATGTGTGTTTTATCATATATGGATTCCACACTTTGCAAATGTAGCAGATCCATTGTACAAGTTGCTGAGGAAGGGGCAAAGATTTCAGTGGCAAGAGGAGCAAAGCGAGTCTATGAAGAAGTTGAAGGATTTGTTGTCTTCACCATCAACTCTACGGAAGGTAACATATGAGTTGGGCAGATTTGTTATCATTACTGTTGATACTAGTCCTATTGGCATTGGATGGGCTATAGGACAGGATGATGAGGATGAAAATAGATATGTGGTGCGTTTTGGAGCTAAGGTGTTAAGTTCACGGCAGAGAGACTACCCTCAGGTCAAGAGAGAGCTATGGGGAGTAGTTACTGCGATGAAGAGTGATAAGGAATACTTGATAGGAGCACTTGTGGTTGTGGAGACAGATTGTTTACCTCTCTTGAGAATGATCACTAGTTGTACAACTCCAGATATTGCTATGTTGAGGTGGATAGCATATATCAAGTCCTTGAACCCAGAGTTTAGACATATTGCAGGAAAAGACAATCCTGTGGCAGATATGTTATCAAGGGCTAGATATTACGGTGAGAAGGAGATGATAGATGACCAGGAGGATGTGGGAACAGAGTTCTATTTTAGTATTCTTGCTAGAAAGGATAGAAGCTGTTTTGCAGCTCCATTGGAGTTATTTGAGGAAACTATGTATGATGACGAGTGGTTGGATCTTGGGCACTATTTGAGTTCATTGGAAAGGCAAGAAGGCTGGTCTGATGCAGATTTCAAGAGGATTCGTAGAATAGCTTATGGTTATTTTTTACATGGAGGACATCTATGAAAGCGTCCTAAGCTACAAGGAGGTATACCGCAACGGGTGGTATGTGACTTGGAATTGCAGCAGCAGCTGATCAAGGAGTTTCATGAGAGTCTATGGGCCGGTCATAGAGGAGTTTGGGCTATATTTGCCAAGATGAAGGAGAAGTATTGGTGGAAAGGTATGTATAAGGATGTAGTACAGTTTGTTTCATCCTTTATACCTTGCCAGATGTATTCCAACGTACGTCATCGTGATGAATTGCATCCTACTTATCCTTTAGCCATTCATTACAAATGGGTAGTTGATCTGATAACTATGTCATTTGGACTCGGACAAATGAGATATCTAGTCTTGGCTAGATAAGATCTATCTAACCAAGTCGAGGGTCGTGCCCTGAGGACGAAGACCACCGCTAGTGTTTGTCGCTTTCTACTTGAAGATGTTATTTGTAGGTATGAGTGTGTGGGAAAGATCATTGCAGATAGGGACGAGCTGGATTCACAAGAAGCAGTTGAGTTCTTCAAGCGATTGGGAATCAAGTTGACATTAACCACTGCTTACAATCCTGAATGGAATGACAAGAGCGAAAGAGGTCATCCGCCAATCATCAAAGCTTTGGTAAAAGCTTGCAAGAGTAAGATCCGTGAATGGCCTAGACTGCTACCGTTTGTTTTATGGACAGACCGTACAACTCATAGTACCGTTACAGGTTACATGCCAACAGAATTGATACTAGGACAAAAACTTGTGATGCCGATTGAGGAGGTTGCGCCTACTTGGAATGTTTTGCCATGGGAAGATGGTAGAAGTACGGAGGATCTTCTTGCATTAAGGATCCTGCAGTTAGAACGAAGACCTGTCGAAAGATTAAAGATTGCTAGAGAGAGAAACAAAGGCAGATTTGATAGAACGTATAAATTACGACCCACCCAGTTAAAGAAGGTGATTGGGTGTTAGTCTATGATAATAGTCTTGATAATCAGCATAGCACTATCAGGAAGTTCGTCAAGAGATGGTTTGGACCTTATGTGGTGTTAGAAGTTTATGATAATGCCACATACTCCTTGAGAGAGTTAGATGGTGCAATGCTCAAGATACAAATCGTAGGAAAGAGAATCAAGCTCTTTAGGAGGAGAGGGGAGGACCAGAGCGTTGCAGAGTTTACAGAAGATGAAGCTGAAGACTCAATGCAGGTTGAAGATGAGTTTGAAGCCGAAGCTGAAGAGTCTTGATCTGGATGGCACATATCGGAGAATGTGGAGGTTCAGAGGGGGTCGATGTCGCGCTACTTGGCGGCTATATGCTTGACTTCTACTCCGATGCTTGAGTTTAGTAGTTCTAGAAGTTAGCTCATATTACTTCTAGTCCTTTATACATATATTTGACACCTTTGCATACGGTGTTGACACTATTGTGTTATATATTTTGAGTCTTAGTAAGTTGATAGTATGTTATCTTGTTCAAGCACTCATGCGCTTGTGCAAATGATATCATGCTTATCTATGTTGTGAAAGTACATAACTTAGGGTTTCCATGTTGATAGAGGTTTAAGCTCATGGGTTGTACTTACTTGTCGCCCATGCACGCTTTCTAGCCGGTTTAAGTTATCTTTCAGGGTTGCGTGTCATTTTAGATGGTTTAAGATTTACGTTGGCATTTTAGGAGAGCTAACGTGGTAGCCTATGAGTGAAGTTAAGTTACCACGTGGATAAGAGTACTAAAGGACAACCAAGTGGAGCTATGAACTCCCATTGGTCCATTTTTGTCTTTTGTAAAACTCTAAGTTTAGAAACAGAGGTCTAAAGGAGATTTCGAACATTTGGTGAGGGGACTTCGAAATCTGAGAGCACAGGGAGAGAGAGCTCGTCATGCCAAGCACTTCCAGTGAAATTTTTGATCGATTTGAGGCAATAAAGACGAAGTTATGACCAATTGAAGTTCGAATTGTGCTAGAATTGAATCACTTTTGTTGGATTTAGGATTTTCAGTGTCACCCGCAGCAGATTTGAGGAAATTGCTTCAAAACTTCGGGGTTGTGTTCTCTGCCAGCAGGGCTACGATTTCCCAAAAAGTTTCATATCGATTGAGCGACTGAGTAATTCAGGGCGGCCGCTGATGCTGAGGGGGTCTGAAAAGCTCTTAATCTAGAGCAGCGACTTCAGAGGAGAAGATCTGGAGTTCTGTGTACATTCAGGAGTCCCAACTTCACAGGGATGTTCATCATCCTGTAGACTTCAAATACTGTGAGAATATTTGAAATTCATTAAGCCAATCTTCTGTTCTAGGTTGAAATAGCCATCTGGGTATCAAAAATTGTCATAATTCTCTTACTCACAACTTTTCTGTCAACATCTCGGTGCTAGAATTTCATCTCAAGCTGAAACTTCGTTTGTGTGTCCAGTAGTACCTCATTTACATGTAAGGGAAGTTTAGAAGTCTAAACCTTCATAGTTTTTCTCTCTTTGTGTGTCAAAATTCACCGCCTAAACCTATTACTACTAGTGGGACCTAAATTTCACTTTTTGAGCATATCAGAGGATCCTACACACCCGTGTGAGTGTTTATAGCCCCTGTTGTGACCTGAAAGCCAACCTCTTGAGTAAACAACCACAGCCAAAAGCCCGGCGCTTTCCTAGGTAGACGGATCACACTCCGACAACGGGATGATTTTTACAATAACAACCATAATAAATAATATTTTACCTTTTCAAACTGAGGTCAAATGTTGTTTGTCTGTTTAAGTGCAAAAATAACACACGACAATTTTCTCGTGAGAAACTGTCAAGTCGTCATGAAAACTAGTGTTATCTATGTTACAATCAGCCAATGTGGACGAGTGCTTAAGAGAACAACTGCATATTCATCCGAAGTGTACTTTTGACCTGAGGGAGGAAAAAGATAAACGTAGAGAGAAGGGGATATCTAAAAGTGCGAGGTGTTAATGAGAATTCTGCAAGTGTTAATAAATATATAATTTTATTAAATTAAAAAATATTTTTAAATAAATATTATACGTTAACTGCGTACTACATGCTGGATGCTACTGGAAAAACCCATATGTTATGTGGATTCAATCGTGCAACAGGAACCAAAAGATCGGTCTGCTGTCCTGTCAGAAAATCATTTTTCTGTAAGCCGGAGGAAAAGATTAGGTGACTGTTTAAATTTAACTATTTTGCATATTCTCTTTTTCCTAACACGGAAGAGATGAATTTGCAAAGAAAATGAAAAAATATATATCAATTGAATATGCATGCAAGATGAACTTTTGAGAACTTTTGCTTGTTTGCGGTTACAGAGAAAATTTATGTGTTATTTGAAAATTTATACCAAGCTAATAAGAAAAATTAAAAATTTTTATAAAAATTTGTTGTTAATTCAACTTGGAAACCAGAGAAAATTTAAATATAAACTATAAGAGAAGTGAGGATAAACGCTCTCTTCTGAATATCTATATTAGTGAGAAATCTATAGTTTAATTTATTACCTAACCTTTCTCAACAGATGGGTTAAATAATAAATTAATATCTTGCATATTTTCCTCCTCCATTGGAAGATGGGGATGAATATGCACTTTTGATAAAATGCCGGCTGAGAAAATATGACATGTGGATTGAGGCATTTGAACCAACCGCCCGTGAGTCGGAATGAGTTTCTGCGCTTTACAGTCACTTACATCTATTCTCAGCTCACTCTCAGCATGCCATTGTAAACTTCGACGCTGAGATCATGTCGACGTCCGACAATATCGATCCTTCAAGGTGCATTCGTTATAATCGTGTTGAGATATCAACTTACAATGAAGCGTCGTCGTATGCAAAGTTGCTCGTTCTGGCAACCGAATACGTGGAAACTGTCCTGTTACCATTCGGCATGTTCTTAGTTTGGTTTCCAAGGCTAGGTAAAATAGTGCACATCCCAAAGAAGATGGTGTCTCGGTCATTCGCCAGTGGCACGAGAGAATGGTATTCTTGATAACATTTATAGAACAACTGAATTTTTCGATTCTGTACATGAGCTAACTGTTTAAATGTATTTCCCCTTCGGAGGGAATAGACTAGTGCGTCGTCATATCCGAATGACTGGCTTCGAAAGGTCTAGCTTTGAGGTCGAACTCAAGTCTACAGATTTCTACAGAGTAACTATTTCTACACAACTGGCGAAGTGAAAATCGAGATGGGAGACCGTCTACATCGACACAATCCGGTCCACAGGAAATCGTATGGGGTCAGTGATCGAGGCGATCACTATTAGTGTCGCGTGGATCCTGAGAGAGGAAGCCATGATGACCAGCCATCTGAATTCGAGTAGATAAACGCACGTAGCGCACCTCGCGATCTAGCCGGGTTTCGCAAGGTCCGTCTGTAGGGAGCTTCGAACTCATATACAAGCGTCGCACTCACACTGCTTCGCTCGCTCACCTGAACGATCGGAGCCCGGTTGACGGCCTAGCGCTCTTGGAAGCTGGTATCGATGATCGGACACAGCTGGGCATAGTGGCTTCGGAGATTCTCCTCTTTTTTGAGGATCCAGGACTGTCCAAGGGACGCCTTCGGACTCTGTCCATGAGTCTTGCTGCATTACGTGTGTTCTCCATCCTATCGTTCCCGTAGAGAATCTGAAGCAAATGAGAGGAAAATCAGTTACCAAGTTCATTTGCTGATCAAGAAATGTGAATCATGGAGAATTCACTAGACTTGAGGCGAAACCGATGATGAAGAAAAGTTGGAACATAAGCTTACATTGGATGGAAACAAGTGAGTGAGGTCTTCCAAGGGCAGGCGTGGAGACGGCCGAAGAATGGCAGCTACTTCCTGCACGTTGGTAGAGACCCCCCCTGGAGAATTCTCGTCATTTTCCCTTCTTGGAGATTCTTCCACGGTCAAGAACATCCCTGTTCGCCCTGTTTGCAGCTCCGACAACTCCTCTGTGATCCTTTGGTGTGCTCTGACGATCGCCATTTTGTGAAACTAGGACTTCCTGCTGCCGCTAACCTAGTAAACGACCGAATATTATGAGCACCCGCTTTGGTGGGTTGCCGCCTGTTTTGCTGAATTCTGAATTTGCTCCAGCAGACGCAAATCTCCAACACTTCTGGTCTTTTGATGGTGGACAGGGATTGCAAACTCACGATAAGTAAAGGAATAGATGGTTTGGAGATTACTTTGTGAGTGAAGATCTACAGTTAGTTGTGCGCTGGAGTCGCAGTTTGACAACAGAGTAGGAGAGGACACAAAGTGAGGGGTAGTATGAAATGGGTCTTTGGATGGTTATATATGAGCTTGAGAAGATGTCTGTGACAGACAGGGAGAACAGTCTGGTTACTGTCCAAAACATGTGGGCCCTGTAGAAGCCAGGGATGAAGGGAACGCTGATTGGGATGAGGTTGTTGGAAAGGTCGCAGGTTTAGCCGCTTTAGCGTGAACTACAACTAGGGAGCAAATAGCTGCCGACTTCTAAACTCCTCTCTTTCTTGTCCGGTGCTCAGAGCTTTGCTCCATCGACCACTTTATTTTGAATTTGAAAACTCAAGCTCTTAAATCGCACTGTTCTGGAATTAGTAGTTCCCCTCTTCATTCCTCCTTCGTCATCGTCTGTCTACTGTAGAAGGAGGGAGGGAGCATTCGAACCACGTTTCGTGTGACTAGACTAGAAAAGTAAACAGGAAAAGACTAGAATTGAACCTTTCTGTAATAACCAACACTAAGTGAACGGTGCAACATCATACACATGCTTGGGTTCAGCGCTCACAATAAAGCTTTGTTGTTGAAGGAACTTGTTATTTTCTACTCAACTGAAACATGCACAATACAATCTAACTTTGAAATTTTGAGCGAGAAATAGTTGTATGCCCGCAGCCCCCAGGATGTTAGAAGGAAGCAAACACCTTTTCGGCGATTTTCTGTAGCGATTCGACTGTCGTGATTAGCTAAAAGGAAAACCGTCACCGCACTGGAAGTGACGGGCCACTGCAGGGAAATCTTCATATACATGGTAAAAGCGAAAAAGCTAGCTGCCGGACACCAAATAGCAAACGACCTCCCTAAATACCTGAACTCTAGATCATTTTTGGTCAGATCTTCTCGTTGAGGATCCACGGGCTTTGTCGGAGAAATGATGCAACGTCAAGTTCTCTCCACCGCTAAACTCCCGGGACTTAGTGACGGGGAACTTGAACCACAAGCTTAATTTTAATCTGATCTTATGTCTGCTTCATTTGCCTTGCATCGGCAGTGGAGTTCCTTATCATCGCTTCGATTTCAGCAGTACTTTTCCACTCAAATTTGAATAACCCTTAAAATGTACTTGGAAGTACTTGACTCGTATGAAATTGCTAGCAGCTCCTTCTCGTCGGTCCAAAGTATTGAAATTTCCTTCCTCTTTTGCTTTCGAAACTTTACATGGACTGGTTCTATATATGTGTTGCTACGTGCTTCTACTATACAACCAAACTCAACTCACTGTTCTCTCACATCCTTCTTCCGCTACCATTTCATCTCGTCACCTCCACTTTGCATTCTGTTTCTCTTTCTTAGCTTTGGCTTCCTAGCTCACACTCACTGGTGCACCTCAAACCATAGTCGCGTGATGACCATGGTGATATTCGAAAAGAACTTGTCGTGTGCTATTCCACAATCTTACTATTTCACGTAAGCTCCATGAAACATGTGAATGCCTGCTGTTTTAGCAGAGCTCATGTCCTCTCGTGCAGGCCTGAGCCTGATAGACGTGTCTCTTTTCAACCTAAATATGAAGGAACCATTTCGTACTAAAATCCGTCGCCCCGCACTGAGCGGTCAGCTGAAGCTGCTTTGGAATCACGCTAGAAAGTGCAAGAACTTCAGATGCTATCGTGTCCCCATCTGAGGCAGGGGAAAGTTGCCTCAGGCTTCATGGTCTCTGAACTGGACAATGGCCAGCTAGACTAGGAGGTCACTTCGGACCTAAACAGTCCGTTAAATAGGAGATATCTCGAGCAGATCTCCAACACAATGAACAATTATTTGTATGTAAGAAGGAGATCCCTCCAACTCCAGGGGCATAATTAATGGAAGTTTGTTCGTGGGCCATCATTAACAGCAGAATCATGACACAGTCAGAATAGAGGTACCGCTAAATGTAGCTGCGGTTCCAAATGAAGGACTGCAAATGATGAAACCAAAAGCAAGCGTTCTGGTCTTGTGATGCTGGGATACCCACGGAATGGCTACAGCTTTATGGATGGGAACCACAGTTAGACCATACTTCTCTGTACTTTCACTTTTCAATAAAACCTAAGGGGCCCTCTACCAAATTTAGTACCAAAAAGAGTTTCTTACCAGGTGTTGAAGTCCAGAAGTTACTTGTCTTGTAGTAGAATTGGACCTTTCGGCCAAAAAGTGAGTGAGGAGATATACTGATGTTAGATATAATTACAAAATGTAAAATAACACAAATAATTTCTAAAGATAAAAACATAAAACAAATTGAAAATGTTTAGGAAAAAGAACAAGCTCTATTATCCTCAAATGATCCTAGGAGGACAATTGCAGTTAAGAGTGGAACATAAGCACATGATGTGCTTTGAAACTTACGAGGTTCAGAATTAAAAACTATCACCTCCGAGCACTAGCTAGAGGGATACTAGTTGCGGCTTTCACTTCTTACGGTTCGACTCCGGTCTTTCTTTCATGAGAATTCGACGTTCGAGTCCCGTGTTTGGAGGTTGAGTACGTTTTTCTATTTTGTTCTCCAGTCCAGAAGATTTCAGTATTGATTTCTCGTCAAAAAAATATATTTGATCATTTGCACATTTTGAATATTGTTATGATGCTTGTCCCTCTAGATATGCGTGTTTCTTTGCACCAAAAAAGGTTAGGATTCTTAAGTTTTTTCATGTCTTCGGATTCTAATATTGATATCTCGTCCAAAAAAATATTCGATCGTCTGCATACTTTAGATATTGTTGTGATGTTTGTCTCTCGTTACATCTGTGTATTTCTCTGGTCTAAAAAAACAGTTAGAATTTCTAAGCTTGTCCATGTCTTAAGGCTTTTGTGTTCTCTGGGGATGCTAATTCATATCATATCTATTGTCTATCATTCGATCATTTTGTCAAGTCCTTTACTCATCTACCAAATGTAATAGAAAATTTAATAAAAATATTTTATTTTTATTAGAAAAAAACAATTGATAACTATCAATAAGAGAAATAAATTATAATTATTGAAATAATAAAACAACCACAGGTGTGTAGAACAACGAAGAGCAACGAAAAACCTTCATACATACCAGCGGCCATGCAATTTTTTTCCCCTTGCACTTATCCAAATCTGGCTATATCCACGCATTTATTATTCATGTAGTTTCTATAACCTACACTGATTAGTTGAAGTAGTCTATGTATTGGATTTATTCAGTGAAGATTTCTCATTTTATCTTTTTAGTAATTAATGTATAGAAAATAGAATCTAGGTTATATTCGATGGGTGTTTAGACTATTTCTGTACTAATGAGGAGTAATCTTTTAAATAAAAAATAAATGTGTTTAGAGTGCTGATATTTTTTGGTTAAATCATCAATAAGAGTCTACTATCAGTCTTAAAGTTCTAATTATTTTTCATACATCAAATACTAGTGTAACGTTATCTTATATACCTTATAAAAATACCGTGTACCTTTACCTTATAAAAATAATATATGATCTATTAATTTAGAACACAGACTAATTCAAGTAATAAGTGCAGCTATCGGTAGGAATCTCTTCTAATCAAAATCAAACTCACTTCTATGGGTGTAGGTGAGCTTGCTTTCCATAGTGAGGTTTGTTGTTGGACATTTTTGCAACTATGCATAAATACAAGAAAGTGTCGAGTTTGCATCTGTATAAACTCTTCAACGAGTGCAAAATTGTACTAAACAAAACCAAAACAAGCCTAAAAGTTAAACTTTAATTCAACAGTACAAACACATGAATGGAGCTCGTCATCGCGATAAGAGAGAAACCCGACGCAATGAATCACAGTAATACCCTGTTGGTTATCGGAGAGTCCCATCTCCTCTTCGATGAATGATTAATCTGAACCTTATAATAGTGGAACTTGGTTCCACTTTTCTTTACATATTACCAGTTTCATTCATATGCATACATGGTGATACGAAGGCACTTATGTGACATGAAACTCTATTTGAGTTTTAGAACTATTGATTTGCAAGACTCAACTCAACGGGATCTGGTTTTCGACATATTTCTTTTGATACCCAATTGAAAGTTGTTTTTATGTAAAAGAGAACAAAGATATACTAGAGTATGGAATCTCTTCCGAAGCACAATGTAGGTAGTCTAAAACTCGAGGCTTGGGAATGTAAACTGGACCTAAGATATTAACATAGAAAACTATATTGCAAACCATTGTTAGAACCCGAATCCTAATGGAAATTTCAAGAAAAACTCGAGCCATAAATTTCTAAAAGTTTTAGAAAACCGAATGGTAAAAAGACAATAATATATTCACTTATATGAAGACTCGAAGAAGAGAGTAACAGGATATACTCGTGTATATTATTCACAGAGTACGAGGTTTCCTGACTAAAACACAAGAATGGAAGTATACTGCAATTTTGCTATGCAGTACAATAGCTATACGTAGATTGTGAAAGGAAGGGGTATTTTTATCGTGTAGCGCAATGAACGTATCTCACTCGTTGTGAAAAACCAGAAACCAGAAAGAGAAAAAGAATAGCAGGAAGAGACGAATAGAGTAATTGTAAAAACCGGCAAGAAAAAAGAAAAAAAATTAATACAGATAAATCGCTAATGCATAGCTCCACAATTCCATAACCAATTTACTTGTTCCTCCTCTCGAAGTGTATCATGATTCTGCATAAATCATGGTAAACTATACTAATTTTACATAATTTTAATAATAATGTTACAGTAAAAGAAATCGCATTATAAATCGGTTTATTTGTCTCTAGTGAAATGAGAGTAACCCTTGCAGATAACCATAAGTGTAATTTCACTTCTACTGTGTAACTTTTTGAGAGTAAACCCAGGACTTGCATATAAGCTGGTTTCCACTAATCCAGGTCCCACTGTTCAGTATAGATGAGTAAGTCATAATTCATTTATTTCTCTTCTCGTTTCAGACAAGACAAAAGGATCGGCCACTGGCAAAGGTGACATATAGTTCCAACTGTTCTCTTACGGATGATTCCGATCTACTGTGTACGTACACGTTGGATTGTGAATAACCCAAATTCTCTGGGTTGAATTAAAGACAAGAGATCCAGTTCTGCGAGCATTATCTGGAACATAAACTTCTTGACGATGTTTTGTTCAAGTTGTCTGACGCAGTGGACTTTTGTAATTTGCATCCCAAACATCCACTGCGTCAGAGAACTTGAATAGAGCAGCTCACTACTACTGGTGAGTCTTAGAAACACCGTAATTCATTCAGCTTGTGATTATCGATTCCTGTAATACGTGGGAACAAATCTCTCTCTGTTCTTCCATCCACAATGCCTCTGCTTATGCCCTCGAGGTAATCATCTGAGACCGGTTAATTTGTGACACATCGATAATCACAAGCTGAATGAATGACGGTGTTTCTATTGACATGATCTTACCAACTCTCCTCGGCACAGCAGTGAAAGCCCCACAGCGAAGGAGGCCTATACCACATCAAACAAAAGACACCGATTGTTCTGTCCTGCTTCAGGCGTAACATTATCCTCATCGTGTATCTGAGTACATGTTGCATGCTTCAAGGATTTGGGGTGCGTGTCGGTATGATTGTCTTGGTCAACTACTGCTTGGTTCTGCCCTTGTCATATGTAGACAAGGGGACTTTCTGACGAGCACAGTTGGGTCTTTTTGTTTGATTTGGTTTTAGGCCTCACTACTGTCCCGGGCACAGTTGGTAAGATCATGTGGACTGAGATGATATGACATGTGGCTAACTTAAGGGATTTATCCAAGCGCTCGTGAGTCAGAGTGAGCCTTTGTTCCTTACAGTCTTTTTCACCTTTTGTCAGCTGACTCTCACCATGCCATTGTAAACTTCAACGTTGAATCCAAGTATGGATAAAGGAGGTGCACCAGAGCTGTTGATGGTGTTTCAGTCATTCAGGAGTAGCAGGAGAAATCGGCATTCTTGATTACTCTTTTTAGGTACAATTCATAATCATCTTTCGTTGAGTACAATCAGCTAATCGTTTGAATGTATTTCCCCTTCGGAGGGAACAGACTAATCCAACATCGTCTCGGTGTGACCACATCCCTCTGAGTCCAAAGGCCGAGCTTTGAGGTCGAAGTCGAGTCTGCAGATTCTACAGAACAACTGTTTCTAAAAGAATTGCGGAGGTGAAAGTCGAGGCAGGGGCAATCCTCGGTTACTGACTACATCCGACAGTGTCCAGTCCGAAGAAAATTCAGCGTAGTTCGTCTGGAGTTCAAACAGTTTTTGGTGGGAGTCAAATTTTGGTGTCCTGGAGCCAGCTCATGCAGATCACATCGTATGGTGTCAGTGATTGAGGCAATCACTCATTCGTGTCGCGTGGTCATGAGACAAGAGCCGTGATGACCAGCAATTCGAGCCAAATCCCGCAAGGTCCGTATGGAAAGAGCTTCGTTCTCATTACTACAAGTGTCGCGTTCACTCTTTTTCTTCTTCACCTGAAAGATCGGAGCCCGGTTGACGGCCTGGCGCTCTTGGAAGCTGGTCTCGATGATCGGTCCCAACTGGCAGTGGTGGCTTCCGAGATCCTCCTCTTCTTTGAAGGACCAGGACTGTCCAAGGCACGCCTTCGGACTCTGTCCATGAGTCTCGTTGCATTGCGTGTGTTCTCCATTCTATCGTTCCCAATGAGAATCTGAAGCAGGTGAGAGAAAAATCAGTTACAAGCTCTAGTTCGTCTGCTGATCAAGAGATAGGATCATGGAGAATTGAGTAGACTTCAGGCGAAGCCGATGATGAAGACAAATGTTGGCACAGAAGCTTACATTGGACGGAAATAAGTGGGTAATGTCCTGCAAGGGCAGGCGTGCAGACGACCGAAGATTGGCAGCTACTTCCTGCACGTTACGAGAGACCTCCACTACAGAATTCTCGTCATTTTCCCTTCTTCGAGATGCTTCCACGGTCAAGAACATCCCTGTTCGCCCTGTGAGAAGCTCAGTTTGCAGCTCCGACAACTCCTCTGTGATCCTGTGGTGTGTTCCAACGATCGCCATTTTGTGAAACCTAGGACTTCCTGCTGGCACTAGCTACTTCGATCGAATATTATGGGCACCCGCTTTGGTTGCTTGCCCCCTGCTTCGCTGAATTGTGCATATGCTAGCACAGTCGCTAATCTCGAAGACCTGTGGTCCTTTTGAGTGGGTCCGGGGGTGAGGGGGTTCCTCACCAGAAGTAAGCGAAAAGGTGAGTGCTTGCAGATTGTGCTGGAGTCGCAGGTTGACAACAGAGGACTCGGTAAGAGAGGTCTCTGGGGAGTGGTAAGAGAGGACACACAGAGAGGGGGAGTGTCAAAAGAGTCTTCGAATGCTTATATATGAGCTTGAGAGGAGGTCTGGGAGGGACATGGAGATTGATTACTGTACAAAACATGTGGGCCCTGTTGAAGCGAGGATGAAGGGAACGCTGATTGGGATGAGAGGGAACAGGTTTAGCACAAACAGTAGAGAGCAAAGACCTGCCGAGTCCCGACTCCTCTCTCATACCCGCTCTCCTGTCCGGTGCTCAAGGCTTTGTCTCATCGGCGACTGCACCTCAACTTTATTTCGAATTTGAAACTCGACCTCTAAACTCTCACTATCTTGGAATTACTGCTTCTCGTCCCGAATACCTCCTTCGCCATCGTATCTCTACTGTAGAAGGACGAGGGAGTATTCGAACCAAAGAGTTCATGACTAGACTAGAAACAGAAATTAACAGGAAAAAGACTAAAATTTGAACCTGCTGTGTCGTGACTCGTTATCCCCTCTATGTAGTAATGGACTCTAACATTAGTCTGTTCCTTACCATTGCTGCAGCTTTTTCCTGCTCACATCTGAAGAATCCCTAACTACATTATTCTCCGAGTGTTGATAAAATGTATATAAACATTTATTCTTCAAGTGCTTGTATGTACTTGACTTGTATGGAACCAGTCATCCACTTTTTTAACTGGGTAGCAGCAGTTCTTTTCTCAGAGGTCCAAAGTATACCGATATAACTGCCAATTAACTTCGTGCAGTTAAGGTGCGCGAATGTAAAAAACAATATTATTTCGAATTCGCACGTCCAGTGAGTTATCCTCATTAGTACTTACGTAGAAATAGACATGAATGTTTTCTATTTCGCGCAGGCTTACAAGAAATAACAGTGAAGAAAAAATTAACAAATGATGATCACACAGTTATGTAGAGCATCAACTTTTGCTAACAGAATTAGTGAAAGTACGTTAAAAAGTTCTCATGATAAGATAAACTAGAAGAGTCAAACAGTAAAGATCCTAACAGAATTCATCTCTATTAATTCTTTTATTTTAATATTTTTACACGTTATTATTGTGAAAAATACTTGAGTTCATAAATTTACTCATGTCATCAGAATGATTCTCCACTTTCGTGTAATTTTCATATTAATCCTTTAAGCATTTCGCTCACTACGGGTATTCAACCTTGTAAAATTTTCAAGCAATTAACCTGCGCGAACATGTCCCTGCGCGCAGTTAATTGCCACTACGGTAGAAATTACATGACTAGTTCCACAGATGTGTTGCAATGGCCATGTGCTTCCCCAGCCAAACCGAACTCAACCCACTCTTCTCATACAGGCCCACGCGCACCATTCTTCTATCATTTCGTCTCATCACCTCAACTTTGTTCGCACTAGAATATCAGGGTTCTATTATTTACTTGTTTTACATCCTGTCCTTTCATGTTGATATAACTTGACGGTTAATAATGCAAATTTTGTAGTCGCTCGGGTTTCTAAGAATCCATGTTTTCTTGTATTGCTTTCTTACGTAACTACTTATGACTGGTCATCCTTTCTGGTTATGCTAATAGATGATTCCTCTCTGATCTCCTTTGTTATCGTCAGCTTGGTCCTGAGCACTCTAATTCATTCCTGGAAGCATGCATATTCACCTTCTTCCGAGTTCGGAAGAGGGGAAATGCATAAGGTTTAGGGTTTAGGGTTTAAAAACTCATGGTTAAATTAACACCTGAGTAGAGTAGTGAATCCATGAGTATTAGCCTCCCGGTCTTGTACCTTCTGAAAAGCGAGAGGTAACTCAGTGTTTACAGTTTTTCTCCTATTATTATTTCTCGTGTTTCCAGACATAGATTAACAAATAATTTTTATATAATTTTTTAAATTTTGTACATCTGTTTAGTATATATTTTTCTTTTAATATTTATATATTTTCTTAATAACAATAAACGAACAAAAGTTCCCCGAAATTCACTACTACAACAAATCGAATATGATCACTGCAGAGATCCTCGTTCACGTGATAACACACCAGCTTGCCATAACACCACAACCGCCGACGGGTTTAGGGTTTAGGGTCGTCGTCATACCGACGACGCGAATTTTAATCCCGGTTTTCACGGTCGTCCGTTTCCGCTCCCTGGCCGGAACCGCAACTGCTATGCATTTCTCACTTTATCAACCAACTTTGCATTTGTGATTATTTTCCTCTGCTTTGGCTTCCTAGCCTTCTACCAAAGGAAAAGCTTACACTCCCTGATGCACCTCATTCCAATAGTCACGTGGGTGACCACAATGATATTCGATAAGAACTTGTCGTGTGCTTTTTGACAATCTTAGCAATGCAGATACCATTTCACGTATTAAGCTCCTTGAAACATGTGAACTCGTGCTGTTTTAGAGCTCTTGTGTTTGTCCTTTTGTTCAGGACTAGACTTGATACAGACGTGTCTTTTGCTAACCGAGATGTAGAACTAAAATATTTCGTGCTGAAGCCGTCGCCGGTCTCCGGACTACGAAACTGTAACAAGAGGGAAGAGACCTTGATGGTGGTGAAAAGAGGTCCTAGGAAATCACGCTCGAAAGTCCATGGATTTCACATGCTATCGTGTTCCCATCTGAAGCAGGGGAAGTTGTCCCAGGCTTCACTTCGAGCACCTTTTGAGTACAGGCTTACGCTTCAAGCACCTTTTGAGAACTGTTCTTGGGTCCCTGAACTGGACAATGGCCAGCTAGACTAGAAGGTCACTTTCGACCCAGACAGTCCGCTAAATAGGAAATATCTCAAACAGATCTCCGACACAATGAACAATTATTTGTATGTAAGAAGGAGATCCCTCCAACTCCAAGGGCACAATTAATGGAACTTTGTTTCGTGGGCTATCATTGACAGCACAATCATCGCACAGTCAGGATAGAAATACCGCTAAATGTAGCTGCAGCTGGAACATTGAAAGCCAGCGATCGCGATCTGCAAATGATGAAACCAGAGCGTTGCGGTGTTGTGATGCTGGCTTACCCACGGAATGAGTATCAGCTGTACTGGAAGGGAACCACAGTGAGACCAGACGCAACCTGTAGTTTCAAATTTCAAAAGTCCTAACTGGGAACCGGAGCAGATGTTCTGTAAGGCCGCAAGATCAGCGGCTCGGGGGTACTATAATCGGGTATGCCGTACAAAAGGTATCACCACTTCGCGGGCACTGACTGAACTTTGTCAGGACTGGAATACCTTTTGAATGCCTATAGAAATAAAAAGATTGGACATATATAGTTGGGTACCCCTTTATAGTGCGTACAAAACTCCATGATGCTGTTGGGCTGTCTGCCGCCATCTGCAGAAAGGACAAACCTGTCCGCACAAGTTTTCAGACCACGACGTTCTGAGAGAGATGCTATTTCATGGGGATGGTACAGTAGTGTCACTGATTAGCCAACTAATGCAGTGACCCTAGTGTTAACTTAATTGCTGCACGCGTGAATCCGGATAAGCAAGATAGAAATTCGGACAGGAGATGTGAAAATCGAATGAGATTTCTTTATTACTGTGCGGGAGAAGATTTAATCATAGCGCGGTGGTGAGACTTCGAGTGTAGGAGAAGGAGGTATAGGAAAAGGAGAGAGAGGATCAATGTGAGAGACCAAGTATGAGTAAGCTTGTTTACTGAAATGAATATGAGGTAGGAGGTCCAAAGGTCAGGTACTTATACTTTGGTACAAGGGCAGGCAAAGCCTGCGAAAGGGCATGAGCCCAAAAGGTCTGAACTAGTTGTTGTATGTTACGTTCATATTGTACATCCAGTTCTAACACTCCCACTCAGCGACTAGTTGTTGTAGATCTAAACTTTCAATCCTAGTCTTGGTAGAAGGTAATCTAACTTAGGAGCCGGTAGGCCCTTAGTTAGGATATCCGCTACCATCTCCTGAGTAGGGCAGTACTTCACTTCAATTGTCTTGGATGCAACTTGATCCTTAATGAAGTGGTACCGAATATCTATGTGTTTCGTCTTGTCATGAAACTTGGACGATTCTACGAGTGCTATTGCACTCTGGTATCACAATACAAAGTAGTTGCCTCATTCTCAGCTAAACCAATATCAGCTAAGAGTTGTCGAAGCCACATTGCTTCTGATGAACATGTGCTGAGTGTCATATACTCAGCTTCAGTACTCGATAGTGCAACAGATTTTTGTCTCTTCGACGACCAACTGATTGCTCCTTGTGAGTAGATGAAGCAATTTCCAGATGTTGAACGTCGTGACTCGATGTGACCTCCCCAGTCAGCATCAGTGTAGCCAAATAGAGAAATTGATTGAGGCGAGTACTTGTATTCTAAGTACTGGTCTAAAGTATCTTTGATATAGCGAAATGTGTGCTTTATGGCGGTGATGTGTTTTAGTCCTGGGTTAGCCATGTATTGAGATAATACACTAATGCTGAAGGCTAGATCGAGACGAGTGCAGACGGCAGCCCAGTTGATGGAGCCTGTCGCACTCTGATATGGATAAGAAGCACATTGCGCCTTCTCTTCAGTAGTAGCAGGACAATCTTCAGTTGAGAACTTTTCTCCTGGGGTCAATGGTGTACTGACAGGTTGACAATTCTCTAAGCCAAACTGGAATAACTTTTGGGTCAGGTACAAGGTTTGACTGAGTCTGATCCATCCTTCTGCTCGATTTCGGTTAATCTCTATACTCAAGCAATGATGGATGTTACCGATGTCACTCATCTGGAACCTTGCGCTGAGGTTACTCTTGATGTATGTTAGCAATCCTTCGCTGCTGCTTGCTATGATTGTATCATCAACGTAGAGTGCTAGGATGGCAAACTGATTATCCTTATGAATGTAATATACGTTATCATCAGCTCCTGACTTACTGAACCCGAGAGAAAGTAAGAACTTATCTATGATCAAATACCATTCTCTAGAAGATTGCTTCAATCCATAAAGTGTACGAAGTAGCCTGCACACTTTACCAGTTCCTGGGGCGTTGATGCCGTCAGGGACTGCCATGTAGATTTCTTCACTCAGCGTTCCATTCAGGAAGGCTGTCTTCACATCCATCTGGTGGACGTGGAGGTTGTGTTGAGCTGCGATTGTTAGTATCAATCGCACTGATTGCACACGGACCACAGGGGAGAAGGTGTCAGTGTAGTCGAGCCCATACACTTGAGTGAATCCTCGGGCCACCAACCGTGCCTTGTATCGGACGATGGACCCATCGGAATTCAGCTTCAGCTTGAAGGTCCACTTGTTGGTTATGGGCCTTCGTCCGTGTGGTAAATCTGTGAGTGTTCATGTACCGTTCTCCTCGTGGGACTTGAGCTCTTCGGTGATGGTCTCGGACCATCGAGCAGCATCTGGAGATGATAAGGCCTCCTGATAGGAGTTGGGCTCCATCGGGACTGGTCTCAAGGTCACCATTAGTGCACGCTTCTTACTCGTTCGTGCCTTCGGGATCAAAGTCGTTGTGTCGTAACCTTCAGCTGGATCGCGGTTAGGAGGGTTGGACTGTTGTGTTGATCGCCGGAGTGGTGGTGGTGCTTGGATCTCAGTGGGAGGAGACGATGCCATCTCAAAGTCACTTGAGTGCGGTGGTGGAGACTGTGGTGGTGAATGATGTAGGTATGGGTGTAGTGTGCTCATGTTTTCTACATCTGTGCTATGTCTGGTTCGGATTGGGGAAGATAAATTCATGGTAGGATAAGTTGAGAACGGATATCGACTGTGGGATTGTGGGCTACTAGTGGATGAGCTGGCCACAGATTGAGTTGGTGTGTGAAATGTGCCTCCGCTAACTCCTCCTCCTCCATGTCCCGCTGAGGGTAGAGGAGGAACGGGGCCCGGAACAAGACTACTGCTTGAAGGATGACCGGGACCAGGGCCAACGGAAGGACCGAAGGCGGGAGGTGGTGCAAAAGGAGGCGGAACAGACGAACTCAGAGGGGGAAGAGTAGCTCCCACTGAAGGGCTAGGGGCTGGACCCGAAGTAGGAGGATGGTGATGGAAAAAGTGCACATCATTCTGAATTTCATCCTCAGTGATAGCGGTGAGAGCAGGGTTGGGAGGTGATGATGTTGATGCAGGGAGAGACTCATAAAATATAACATCGCGAGAAACAAAAGTATGACCGTCAGATTTACGTTGGAGACGGTATGCCTTACTTTGACTGCTGTAGCCGAGAAGAAGACACTCGTGGGAGTGACTATCTAACTTAGAGCGGTGAGTCTCTATAATGTTGGCAAAAGCTGTGCAGCCAAAAACTCGAAGATGTGAGATGGTGGGCTTGCGGCCATGCCATAGCTCAAAGGGAGTGGTGGCAAGATCGATGACATTGGTGGGACAACGATTTAGAACATAAGTGGCGTGATTGATAGCCTCGCCCCAAAACTGTTTGTCTAGTCCTGCTGAAAACATCATAGCGCGGACAGAGTTTAAGAGGGTGCGATTTTTACGCTCAGCTACCTCGTTTTGCTGAGGAGTGTCAGGGACGGTCAGCTGGCGTTGGATACCATGTTCCTGACAATAGGCATCAAAGAGGGTGGATCGGAACTCACCACCGTTGTCGGAGCGTAGGGTCTTGAGCTTCTTGCCGGTCTGACGCTCGGCAAATGTGTGAAACTCCTTGAATGCTGTGAAGCAGTCGCTCTTGTAGTGTAGTAGGCGGACAACGGTATAATGGGAGTAGTCGTCGATCATGGTCATGAAGTACTCATAGCCAAAAAAAGTGCAAGGGGAAATGCGGCCGCTGATGTCAGAGTGGACAATTTTGAGAATTTCGGTGGCGCGGGTAGTGGCGGCACGTGGAAATTTTGTGCGGGCTTGCTTGCCATGCAAGCACGGAGGGCAAGTGAAATTGTGAATAGTGGGCAGATTTAGACCAATAACAGATTGATGGCGACGGAGTTGGTCAAGCCGGGTAAGACTGATGTGGCCAAGCCGCATGTGCCAGAGGTCGGCGGTAGGAGTGACGAATGTAAGATAGGCAAAGCGCGGGCGGGTGACAGATCGGTAAAGAGTGGAAATAGGTGTGTTGGACTCATCGACTATGTAAGGTGTAGATGCAAGACATGTAGGAGAGGATGAGTCATCACCGTGTGTGTGGCGGGCTGAAAGCAGAGTGCCTATTGTAGAGTCAGAAATTTCTGCTGAAGGACCTGCAGAAAAATTTTCGTCTAAGGGAATAATGTCGGGAAGAATATCTCTGTGGGGGAGTACTTCCATGGGGAGTACTCCTCTCATGGGGGGTACTCCGTGGGGGAAGGATGTTCCTCCTGTGGGGGAGGGACTAAAAGTCCCTCCCCTTCGACGGGAGTGTCCCTCCCTTGCGAGGGGAGTCAACCCCGTGCGGGTTGACTCCCTCGAAGGGGGGGTGGCCGCCGCTGCCGCCCTTCCGAGAAGGACGGGGTGGGGGCCTGGGTCCGGGGAGTTAAAACTCCCGGGGTTCGTGCCCCAGCCTTGGGAGCCGTCTCGGGAATTTGGGGGGGCGTGGCCCCACATGTGAGGCCGCGCCCCTTGGCTAGCAGTGCCTTGGCTGGCTGGCTGTTGGCCCGCTGGCTGGCCGTTGCCTTGGCACGGCGCGTCCCCAAAGGGGGACGTGCCGTTTGGCTCGAGGCACGGATCGTCCTGGTGGCGATCCGTGCCCTCCTGGACTATAGAGACGTCGCCTCTCCATGGAGACGCGCGCCGGTTAGGATTCCGTGCAGGGTCACGGGTTGTGCCATGGTCTTGGGGCCACGGATCGCCCTCGTGGCGATCCGGGCCTCCCTGAAAAATCGGTGCTAGAAGAGGTGCGGGAAGTGAATTTTGTGAGTTTTCAGGGAGTGCGATTGTGTTAGTTGACTGCGACTGTGCGAAGGGATGTAAGGGGAGGATCAGCCGTGGTCGACCACGGTTGGTCGATCTGCCACCACGGCCACCTCCCGGACCTCCCAGTCTTTTCCGAGAGGGCGTTTCAGGGGGCATTGTTGGAAGCAGGGATTGGGAGTGCTCTGCCTTCAGCTGGGCATGGTGTGCTTGCGGGAGTGACATAGTGTGCACGGGGATTACAGACGAGCCTAGCAAGTAGAGATCATTGCTTAGCGGGCATGGGACAATTGGACGTCTGTTCTTGTCCTCTAGATGGCAAGTACCATTACCGATAATGCACCACCCACCCTTGGAGTCAAACATTCGAGCTGAAAACAAGTTCTTCCGTAGTGCATGGACGTGCAAGACATCCTTAATTAAGACGTTTTCGCCGTTAAGAAGTTTAACTTCAACATCGCCGTGACCTTGAATTTGAACTGTAGTGTCATCTCCTAAGAGAATTTGATCTTGAAGAGCACTTTCTCGTTCAGTGTACTTACAAAATTGGTCGCGGTCGAATGCCATGTGGTGGGTAGCGCCGGTGTCAACGTACCAATGACGGTCCACAGTTCGAGGTGCAAATTCGTTGTAGAGCTGGGTCATCAGTACTCGCCTAGTGTTGTTGTTGTTGCGTTGACGATTCTTCTGGTTGCGGTTCTTCTGATTTTTGCCTTGTTGCTGAGGTTGATTGGGCGGAGCGTTGCTGCTTGAGACTTGATTTGGGCAATTCTGGACACGATGTCCAGTTAAATTGCACCCGAAACACTGAATGTTGGAATCTGGTGTCCGCTTCTTAGAACGGTTGCCGTTCTTGCCTTGCTTGGGTGGTTGCCTCTTTCCTGCAAACAATGCGGTCGAAGGTTCATGCTGCATTCTTCGACGAAAAGTTTCTTCAGTGAGAAGAAACGAGATGAGATCTTGCAACGTCAAGTTGGTGTTGCATCTCATCACTTGTAGAAACATTTGGTAGCTGTCTGGCATGCTACCCATGAGTGTGAGCAGCTGCTCTTGTGCGCCTACTTGTACGCCTGCAGACGCCAGCTGCTCGACAATCGACTTGAAGGTGTTTACATGCGATGTGACTGTGTCGTTCGTCTTCATCTTGAGAGTTCGCAGCTTTTCTTTCAAATGCATCTGGGTCACTATGTCTTGCGCGGCAAAGTTAGAAGTCAATGTGTTCCAAGCTTCTGTTGCCGAGCGGCAAGAAATAATGTGACCGATAACAGTGTTCTCGCAACACTGATTTATTGCCGTCAAAGCATTCTTGCTTTGACGATCCCACTCCGCAATGCTACCTGGTCCGGTGGCAGGTAGAGGGTTAGCGGCAGTGGCTACTGGTCGAGGTACACTACCATCGACAATTCCGAGAACGCCTTCAGCGTCTAACTGGAGTTTCATCTTGTGTTTCCAGTACGTGAAGTACGTCCCATCGAACTTTACCCAGCCTTTAGTGCTGAACGTGTTCGCATCGCAGATTTATCGCTGAACTACTGAGGTTCTATTGAGCGCTGCGATCGTCTAAGCGAGAAGCGTCCTTCACGCTTTAGCAATCAAGGCGTCCCCTGATTGCTACTTCACCTGTGCCTAGGGTCTACCTGAAGCCTACGTTATTGTGCTGGGAAAATAACAACCCGTAGCTCTGATACCATATAGGAAAAGGAGAGAGAGGATCAATGTGAGAGACCAAGTATGAGTAAGCTTGTTTACTGAAATGAATATTGAGGTAGGAGGCCCAAAGGCCAAGTACTTATACTTTGGTACAAGGGCAGGCAAAGCCTGCGAAAGGGCATGAGCCCAAAAGGTCTGAACTAGTTGCTGTATGTTACGTTCATACTGTACATCTTGTTCTAACAGGAGGTCTTGAGTTCGATCTTCTCAGTGTTCATTTTGACGCTGCAGCCGTAGGCTGCGGTCTTAGAGTCCTCCGCTGCGGCCGCGGTCTTAGAGTCCTCTCTCTCGTCACACGCTAAGCCTTCATTAAATGCACATTAGTTTGCGAAACTGTGACACTACTGTAACCTTCTTTCATGGAACTCCTCCATCATCCTGGCCGTCGAAATCAAAAACCACAAGATAAGGGACGAAGGCGTTGTCAGTCCCAATCTCGGACGGAACAAAATGCTCATCCTTGAGGCTTGAACTTGGCCCCAGTATTGTGGATCGATTGCACTGTGTCACCTAGCATTGCTCAAGAAATGATCATCTCAATTCATTTCCTAGCGAAGAGTAATCAATTAAAATTAATTAAACTTTTGAAATAATTGGCCAAGATGTTGTTCATATAGTTTTAGAGCGAGTTTATAAACACTTCACTTATAGGTTTTTATGTAATTTTCGCTTGAATGTAATATTTAATAATTATTATTATTTGCTTATTATAATAATAGATATTCTTCAGCAACAATTAACGTAAAGTTCACCAAAAGTGATAATTCTCCATGGGCCAATGCTCAACTCCTGTAACTAAAGCGCTCGACGCTTGTCTTTTTCCTTTCCTATGCTGAACACTCTACGTTGTATGTATCATTCTTTTAAAAACAAAGGAATTTAAACTGAAAGACTAACCTATTTTATGAAAATAAAAAGAAATTAAAATAAATCAAAGCTAAAATCTTTGCTAGATACTCTTTGCTCGCTGGTACAGAGTTATAAATTTGGCCAACAGTCCTAAGGTCTCGTAACCTAAAAAAAGTAAATTATTTTGAATTATTTTCGTGAATAGGAATCTAGTTGGAATCTTTTCACGCTATGTTGAGTTTTAGAACTTCATAATGAAGTTGCAAGGTTGAACTCAGTATATGGTAGCATGAGATTTTGTGATAAACGGATGTGCTACCAAATTAAGGCCGTCGTAGGACAATTTTCTAAAGCAAATGCCATTTCACGTACGTGATAACTTTTAAAAAGCGCCTTAAAATTACTGCAGCCCATCAATTTGCAGGAGTGCTTGCCCCTATGCACAACACACGAATAATGATGGATATGAATCATTAGATGGGCATCGAGCAAGGGAGAAACAGTTTCCGATCGTCGATTGCAGATATATTATAGAAAGATGAAAACATGCTTTGTGTATCGAACAGGGAAGAGAAGATAATATAACAGACAAGTGAAAAAAACCTTACAGTGAGATATGATGCGGGGAGAACACATGGAACACTAGTTATATCTAGCTAACTTGCTGTAGTAACAGAAATCTTTGATGTACCAGCTCTCTTAACAGATTAAAAAAATATTTTAATTCTTTGTTGCAAAGCCTCTCTTAATGTTCTCTGTAATACTATACTGATCTGCTGTTACACATAAATTATATATTATTCTAAAATATATAATTATATATATATATATATTTCTCCATGTCTACACGTGCTGACATATCAATAACTTAACATCCTAGATTTTGATTGCAAAACAAAAAGCCACTAGAACATTTTATCTATCCACTCTATCTCTATCGAATGGTTGTACGAAAAGTTTTGGGTAGGAGGAAAGAGGAGGAAAGAGGAGCCGTGCGAGCAATAACAGTTGCCAGTCCAACTTAGCGGCTTGCTCCAGAAAGAAAGCAACGAGGGACTAGCCCTGGCTAGCTAAGTAGGCACGCAGACAAACCAGCTGCTTGGAAACTTGAAATCACAGAACTCCCTCCCCTCCGCCTTCCGCACAGTCCCTCTCCACTCCTCGCCGGTCCTCGTCCTCCATTCGCTCTCGCTCCATCAGACAGGTTCACCAGACGCTTGCTGTCTGCTGTTGTGGGGAGGCTTACGTCTACCTTTCCCCGCCTCGTCCCATCCTGAACGTCCGCACTGCTCCTCCTATTTGGCAGGAATGGATATCAAGAACAACGTTCAGTAGTAGGTTCACTACCTTCGGAAGCTACTGTAGCATGATTTTAGGTTTAGCTAATAATTAATATTCTAAAAGAAATATAAATTTTTTTATCAACTTGGCATATTACTTATATATTTCTTGATAATAACAAGTGAGCAAAAGTCCCACAAGTTGATCTTGCATGCATAGTCAATATAAAACTTCCATTTCTTTCATTAGTTCACTTTCTCTGCTGTATCAAATGCATAGCTTCATAATTTCATTGTGCACCAACTTGATAAGAACATAAGAATCTAGATTCGCACCTCATCTGTACAAGAGTCAAAGTAATGAGAATGGGAAGCATATCAGTTATCAGGAACTCATATTAAGAGAAAATTTCTTGATATCAGTAAACTTCAAGACATAGATATCCAACTCGACAACTTTAAAAAAGATAAATATCGAGCTCAATAATTATAAAATTATAGATATTAATCTCAATAACTATATTATAGTTATCAAACTTAATAACTATAATTGAAATAGTTATTGAAGTCGATAATTATCTCCTGATATCAGTAGATAGTTTTCTTGATAACTGATATGTTACTCTCCAAAGTAATTAGGTATAGCTCTGAAGGAAGTGAAGTTATTTATTGATATGAACTGAAAGCAGAAATCTAAATTACAACATAAATTACTTATGATAATTAATCATAGCTAGGTAATAACAAATCCTCACCACACATACAGTGGATCACGATACTTGCATACAAATATTCACCAGCAAAGTATCTCCTGATACGTCAACATGCCCTATAACTATGCCTCCACGGGCGGACCTCACAGAATTACGTAAGTTATACCAAAAATCCGTTCTCAGTTCTCCGGATGCAATAGACTTTATATACGAAACTTAGAAATTCAAAACAGAATTTTTATATTATCAAGTTCCGTAGAGGTATGTCGTCTATGCAAAGCAATTCCCGCATCTAGAAACAATGCTAGAATGGAGAGGAAACTAATTTACTAGTTAGTATGTTATTCCTTGCACGATCCCTTTAAACCATTAAGTGCTACGACACCTTCCCTTTAGCAAACAAGTCTATTATCATCTTTTCCATCTTCGGGTGCGATAGGGGATAATACATTAATTACTTGTACGTCTGGAAGCATGTTCGAGTGCGTTTACCTTATGGGTTTTTTCTGAAGCTCTTTGTAATTCTTATTAAAAATTATTATATGTTATCATATAATAATTTAAAAGAAATCAATATTGTTTTAGTGTAGGAATTATAAATAAACTCGTATAACCTTATTAACACAAAACGAACGCTAGTTAAGAATGATGGAGCATGCATATATTTAATCATTTTTTTAATAACAAGATACAGCCCATCGAAAGGCCCATGTTGTATTCACGTCTCCCAAACTTAAGAGCTCAGTTAGATATAACTCCGGGATCCCCTAAACATCCCGGACAGGGAGAAAAAGCTTTACACAGTTCCCCTCATATCGTAATCAGCAGCTGTGTAGTCTCATTGCTGCTAGCCTCTTTACTAACTTCCGAAGTTTAACTTCAGACGTTTAACTGACAAGCTGCTGTAGAACGAAGCACTTCGAGTCTTTGGTATAGATACACCCGAACTCAATACCCTGCTTACTGGATGACAAGAAGAGTTTGGTCGACTAGTTCGGTTGCATCTCGAACACGACACTTGGGAGCCCAGGATGTTGAGTTCACTTTGTATTAAAAGCAATAAGCTTCAGTATCGCATGTTACATTGTCTAGATCGGAGGAAGTACTAGCTGGCAGAATGCGAGACAGATCAGACGCACATGCTCAGGCAGGAGAGATCTATTTCGACTGATCCTGTAGATAGGATCAGATAAGATTTGCAGTAAGGACGGTGGTCCCTGACTGTATATCAGTCCGCTTCTTAGATGAAGCTTGTATCTTCTTCGCTTTGCGTTTCTGTGAATACATACGAGTCTTTTCTTTTCTGTTTTTCTCTTCTGTGCATCGTGCTATATATCCAACATGGTATAAGAGCACGTGCTCTTCAAATCTTCGTAGATTGAGGGTGAACAGGAGGACCAAGTATATAGAGATGCATCAGAAAGAAATCGGGGCAAAGTAGATCAATAGTCAACTAGCGTGAGATTCAGTGGATTTCTGTTCACAATATGGGAACAGAATACAGACAGATAGAGAAATTTGATGACGAGAATTTCTATATGTAGAAACTTAAAATCAAATTCCTTCTGACTGAGAGGGGGCTCTGGAAAGTCACTTCAGGTAAGCTTCCGAAGCCTGATAGTGACGAGCCAAAAGAATTAGAGAAATGGGAGGGGTTAGATGAGAAAGCTATGGCAGTTATTTGTCTCAACCTCAAGGATTCTCAACTCTTGCACGTTAGCAATGCTATTATTGCATCCAACATCTGGACGACTCTGGAGAGACTATATGAGAAGAGAAATGCGGCCAACCTCATGTATCTACGGAGGAGGTTCTTTACAATGCAGATGAGCGCTGGAAGCACCATGACTGCGCATATCCACAAAATTCTAGAGCTGATGGATCAGCTTACCTCGATAGGATCTGCGGTGACAGATCTTGATCTCCTTATGGTCTTAATATCGAGTCTTCCAGAGAGTTACAACGCATTAGTTGTATCTTTGAGGATAATGTCACCTGAGGATCTTACGGTGGAGATGGTGACATCGAACTTACTGCAAGAAGAATGCAGACAAACTCGCTCACTACTGAATTCCGAAGGGAATGAAGCAGCGCTGTATTCTGGCAAAGGCCAGAAAAAAAGGAACTTCCAAAAGCGGGAATTCCAGACATGCGTGGAAGAAGAAGGCTAGATGTCACATTTGTAACAAGAAGGGGCATATTTCAACTGAATGCAGGAATAGGGAAGGCGCAGACTCCATAGACAAGAAGGAGGTACATCACACGTCTACCAGCAAAGACAAGGAAAAAGACGAGGATGAAGACCTCTTCGTTGTAGCATTCTCTGTAAGTAACTCTGTTGGTCATGACTTCTGGTTCACAGATTCGGGAGCTTCGCAACATATGACTGGTAACAGAAGTTGGTTCTCATCTTATACTGAACTAAAAACTCAGTCGAAGGTGTATCTAGGAAATGATACTGGGTTGAGAATCTTGAGGAAAGGAGTCGTACCTTTTAAACTGATAGACGGGAAGTCTAAGAGTATAGCCGACGTTTTGCATATAGAAGGTCTTACGGAAAATCTGTTGTCTGTAAGTAAGATGGTCGATCAAAGATTTGTTGTAAGCTTTACCTCTGATGGATGTTTAATGAAATCGGAGGAGGTACTAGTTAGAGGAGTTAGAGCAGGATATCTGTTCAAACTATTAGGATGTGTGAACACGGGTACAGATTCAGCACTAGCAGCCGTTACATCAAGTACCATAGATCTATGACATCAGCGGATGGGGCATCTTGGAGCGCAAAGCTTGAAGAAATTGGAGAGTGGGATCACCGAAGACTTCAAACTCGCAGAATGAATTACAGAATCTGTTCTTGAATTCTGCAAAGGATACGTGTATGGGAAACATCACCGAGAACCCATTCCTTCCACAACCGGAACTCGTGCAACGAGAAGGTTGGAATTAATTCACAGTGATATCTGTGGGTCAGTTGAGAACCTTTCACATAGCGGTTCAAGGTATTTCATTACGTTCATTGATGATTTTTCACGCAAGACTTGGTTCTATTTCATGTCAACTAAGGATCAAGCACTTGACAAGTTCAAGATCTTCAAAGGCGATGGTTGAGAATCAAACAGACGGTAAGATCAAGCAGATCGATGTACCTGGAAAGTCTCGAGGTCAAGGTCAAGCACATTTGGGCATCAAGACTTTGAGGTCTGACAATGGTGGAGAGTACACGTCCAACATTTTCCAACAATTCTGTGAACGGCACGGGATTGCAAGACAGACCTCTACACTGTACACGCCGCACCAGAATGGAGTCGCTGAGAGGAAGAATCGGACTCTCTGTGAAAGCGCGAGGTGCATGTTACACCAAAGGGGTTTATCGAAAGTCTTCTGGGCAGAAGCGATCTCCACCGCTAACTATGTGATGAATCGGGCTCCAAATAGTAGTGTGGGAGGACGAACCTCAGAAGAAATGTGGAACGGGAAAAAGCCATCGATAAAACACTTGAGGGTGTTTGGCAGTGAAGCAGCATGGGTTCCATCCGAAAGGAGAAAGAAACTTGATGCAAAGAGTGTAAATTGCATTTTCTTAGGTTACGTTGAAGGGACTAAGTGCTATCGACTTTACAATCCAGAAACCAGGAAAGTAGTGAAAAGCAAGGATGTCCATTTTGTCGAGATGGAGAACGATACGCTGATGACAGGAAATTCACAGAATCCCACTTTTAACTTGGAAGGTGAGTCGTTTGATGGAGGAGCTATGGATCTAATTCCGGATGAACCAGAGGAATCTCTCAGAATTAGTACAGTAGTGAAACCTCCCGTGAGAGTAACTGATCCAAAGAATTCTCATCACGGCAGCGATCCCATACCAGAAGAAGCGGTTGGAGGAGAAGAAGATCAGGTAGCGGTAGAGTCAGTGGAGCTTGCTAAGTCACCAGTAACTAAAATTCTAGATGGAGAGATAGTGGGAGTTTCTCCCTCAGGTAGTCTCGAAGTACGTCCGGCACCCGAAGCTACAAGGAGAAGTGAGAGGATAAGCAAGCTTTCGAGGAAGTATTTGGAAAGTTTACTTCATGCTTTTCACACCACAGTAGAGGAGCCGCAGAGTTTAGAAGAGGCCATTAACAGTGATAGATCTGTAGAGTGGATGTAGACGGTGAATGAAGAGTATCAATCTTTGATTGATAATAAAACGTGGCGTGTGACCAACCTACCACCGGGGAGAAAAAGGATTGGTGTCCGATGGGTTTTCAAGGTGAAGCATGGGGCAGATGGTTTAGTCGTTAGATACAAAGCACGTTTAGTCGCAAAAGGCTATACTCAAATCGAAGGTATAGATTTTACTGATACTTACAGTCCGGTGGTGAAGCTGAATTCAATCTGTACTTTTGTCTTCAACCAAAACCAACTGTGATTTACAGTGACAATACAGGTTGTCTGTCACTTGTTAAAAATCCAGTCTTTCGTGCTCGAACAAAGCATGTAGAAGTACAGTACCATTTCATTCGGGATGAAGTCAAGAAAGGAACGGTAGAAATTATTTATTGTCCGACTGGAGATATGGTGGCTGACGTGCTGACCAAAGGTCTTACCTTTGAGAAACACAAACAATTTCGTAGTATGATGGGTATTACTGATGCTTGTCTTTGAGTGGGAGTGTTGAGTTGACTTTGTATTAAAAGCAACAAGGATCGGAGGAAGTACTAACTGGAAGAATGCGAGGTAGATCAGACGCACATGCTCAGGCAGGAGAGATGTATTTCGACTTATCCTGTAGATAGGATCAGATAAGATTTGCAGTAAGGACTGTGGTCCCTGACTGTATATCAGTCCGCTTCTTAGATGAAGCTTGTATCTTCTTCGCTTTGCGTTTCTGTGAATACATACGAGTCTTCTCTTTTCTGTTTTTCTCTTCTGTGCATCGTGCTATAAATCCAACACAGGATAGAGTAGCTTTAAGTACACTGGGTTTATCACCTCAAGCTTAGTGACTCCAAAGATCATGTCGAAACGGAATGCATCATAACTTTCGTGCTCTAATCTATGCTCATGTTTTCTCCAGTTACAACTATTTACAAGTTCGAACACCTTCATCATTTCGTGGACTGCTGTGGACTCCTACACATCACATGACGAACTTTAGATATCGACCACCACTCGGTTTTAGCTCCAGTTTAAAGAGATACAACCATAGACACCGAACCACCTACCCTGTTCCGTAGGAATCAGAGCTACTACTATACAGAAACTTTACAGGAGTTTTAGAGACATATTTCCTCCAGTAAGTTCAAGAGATTCTGATTGAGATTACAAAGTTTCTGTCACGGGCGAGTCATACCGAGAATAGGTGCTATATGCCTGCCTGCGCTGAACCGTCCAGCAGATGCATCATTGCTAACATGAGGATTGTTTCAAAACAGCCTCTCCGATGCAAAGCGAGGAAGGCGCCTTCGGGAACGGTGATTGTGCTTTCGAATGATGTTGTTTCTGCTTTTGGATGTACTTTTTATGTAGACTTATGGATGTAACCTTTACTCTTCTGGTATCCTGCTCCAAACACGAAGTGCAAGCTCGCCTGAACGTCTCCAGACTAACTGATCGGTTGCGTTGCTGGATCGGCTTTGAAAAACTAGCATCATCACTAAGTTACGAGTCCGGTAAGTTCAGGTGCTAATGAACTCGATATTAACTGATTTCCGTCACCTGCTGCTAGCTATAGCTAGCTGGTGGATGATATGGTAACAGAAAAGAGAAGAAGTTGGAAAGAGCTTCTTATGGATCCGGGGTTCGTTGGCCTTCCGCATCCATGGAGCTAGCTACAGTAGCTAACTGAAGCTAGCTAAAGCAGAGTCACACTGGTTATATCCTTTGCTACTAATTAAGACCGATGAGGCGATGCGATTTTGGTCGACATGTTAACAATCCATGGCCAGCTGGCTAGCTACGGTAGCGTAAATCAACGATCGTCTCTTCGGTGAGCGGCTTTGATCAACCTTTCGTTCACGCTTCTAGTGTTTTCTCTTTCTCTCTTCTAGTTCATGCATCCGTCCATCCATCCATGCATGGGCTCTGAGCGAGCGAGAGAAGCTGGGAGAGCAAGAGCTATAATATGTGGTGACACCACGTTTGAAAAGAGACACCCAACCGCGCGCATAGCTAACAATTGTGAGGTATCTTTTGAATTAGTATCCAGGACTGGCGCCAGGAGCAGCGGAGTGGAACCAGAATTACCTTGCATCGTTCCTTCCATCGGTCGCATGCTCAGCGTCGCTGCCAGTACGTAGTGATTTGAGCGGCTCCCACTGCGATGCGTAGAATCAGTTGGCGACGTCTCCATCAATATAAATACTGGACAATGTTCGTTTAGTAACACTCGTAAGTCTTCACGGACTTCTCGCTCGGAATTCTCAAAGTTGACACGCAGAGCTTTACTAGTGCTGCAATTGCAAGAGTTTACTGGACGCGGGCCTGTACATGTTCTTATGTAGTTGGCTGTTTGTGATACAGACTTTCTTGCGATCAGTTATTTTGGACCTCGTTACTGTTTGCGATCGTTCTTGCCAAGCGATTGATAAGGCAGTATCTCGAGATTATTCAGGGTTGAAGCTTTCCAGGCCCTGATACGGTTCTCTTGGACTTCTGCGAAAGAAGCTAATTTAAAAGTTGCTGTGCACTCCTTCTTCGTCGACAACATGGGTGCAAGTGCCGAATTCATTGCTGGAGTTTTCGGTGTGATATTCTCCACCCTTACACGTCCTAACTCCTGCCTGCATTCCGTTCCAGGACCTTTTTATATCTCTCCTGTGATGTTTGTTCTAGTTGCATTGGATCTGTAGATCTTGTCTCTTAACTAGGCCCTTCAGTTTCGTTACCTAGCAGCATTGTATCTTATAACTATTTCGCATCTTGGAGTTCTTTACCTCTCCAACTTGCTGAGCTGACCTGTTTATATATCGGTCGAGAGTTGTACCGGAATAAATACTTCCAATTGCAGATCTTTATAGTGAATCAATATCGTTCACTATATATGACGCTTATTAAGCTCGTGCCACTGACTCGATCAATTTAAGTACAAGCATAAGCTTGACAAAGTGTAAGTTTCCCAAGTGACTGCAGAGACGACAATATTCACCCTGGAGTTCGATCTACTACTATTCCTGCGGTTCTCATCCTGATCTGATTCAGAGGAGTACTCTACTTCTCCCTGCCCGGGGCAGATAAATAGGAATATGAAGCTATTTTCATATCCTAGAAGGTGGGAAGGAGCTTGGGACGACTGCCTGCATGCAGGTCCTTCTGGCCACTTTTGAGGGGCTGAGAAGAACAAGGAACCCAAGCTTAACGAATCGAACGTCAAACTCTACTACGGAGAAAGTAGAGTAGGAGTAGTTTTTGTCAGTTTTATTTAACTGTTAGTCTTCGGAAGGACGTCAACGCTCTCACTAACATACGAAGTCAGGAGCGGAGCCGACACGGTCGGTCAACCAACGGACAACTTGAAGTAGGATCGGTTTGATCGTTCAGTAATCCAGTCCCATCGGTATCATGTGATTTCTCGTGGACCCAGAGTCCCGATAACAGTTCTAATCATGAGCTCGAGAGGCGTGGATGGCGGTAAGACACTAAGCGACAGTTACTTCCGCTGCTGGTCGATCCTTGTAGCTTCTTGATTTCCCATAACTTGAGAAAGACACAATTGAGAGCCGATCGAGCTGCAGCTGTACTTCGGGGGTCAGGATCAGGTGGTTGCCTCGAGATTCTTGTTCCTTGTCAAGAGGTCTGAAAAAGTTAAAATCGTGCGTGTTCTCGTTAATTCACCAACCTCTTCTACGTAGTACACAAGGAGCACAGATCGAAGAGTCTTCTTCTGTGTGGTGTCGCGTGGCGAAACTTAGTCTATGTATACATCACGAAGGAGATCACATACCGTGCTTGAGACTCTGAGGCAGAGACGGAAGAAATATGTGCGAGAAAGATGACGGGGATGGTCCATCCCCACTACTATCGCTTCTTTTCCCCGTTCGCGGCATGCAGGTTCTGATCTCAAGTGGGACGTTTGTTTGATTTACTCATCTTTAATTTCTTGTTGATTTGGCTTTGCTTTTGTGTGCAGGAAATATCTCTGGACTCTTCCTTGTCTTATCTCCAATGTAAACCAATCTCTACGTTCTTTTCTCCTAAACGTAGTTGTTCTTATATTCATTCATCCGAAATTTGAATACGTATAGTCTTAAGTTTAGCTATACTTACCGTAGTGAACCATCCTTGGCTAGACGACCTGGTATTCGGCTTTCTAGCATGTTAACTCTTTAAGGTCTCTCTTATTTGGATCGAATGTTCTCACCGTTGCAGGATTACGTTCTATGGGATATGGAGACAGAAGACGACGCACAGCTTTTCGTCGATACCCTATCTATGTGCACTCATAAATTGTATTTTATGGTTGCTGTACGTCTTGTTTCTATGCCTTCTGCTCTCTGAAGTGACTGAGTGACTATTTGAGTACAGTCGTCATGTCCATCTGAACATGTGCTTTGGTCTTTGTAAGTTCAGCGACCATAACTCATAGTATGATATGAGTACCCGTGCATGACATGCAGGTACGGCATGCCCTACGTTACCAAGAACGGTATTCTTATTATGACTATCAATGGAGTTGGAGCACTTCTGGAGCTCACTTACCTGTCGATTTTCATGATATATGCCCCCAAGTCTGGCAAGGTGTCGATCCAAACCCACTGTTGAACATTTAAACATCTGTGCATACCGAACTCAGGATAGACTACAATCTAACCTCCGTGTGACATGCATCAGACATGTTTACTGGATGGATACTGCACAGATAAAAGAAATCGTCTGCACCTTGCTATTTCATCACGCACGTGCCTTAGCCCTGACCTTTTCTATGAAAAATGTGTAGATTCGTACTGCTCAAGTTGGGGGCTGTGTGGGAGCCTTCTACCTCCTGGTGGTACTGGTAGTCACCTTTGCGGTCCATCACATGCAGGAGCGGCACACCATTGTGGGAATCCTTTGTGTCATTATCACAATTGTCATGTATGCAGCACCTCTGTCCGTTATGGTGAGACCCTTCTCTACTACTACAGCTTTGGAATGTCTTAAATTTTCTGCCGAGCTTGAGTTCTTCCCAATGTTGTACATAGTTTTTTCTAATGCTCTCATTTCCTTTAGAGTTTTATTCTGTCAAAAGTGACATTATAAGAGGCGCACTGATTGAATGCACGCTTTGTACGTATGTAAAATGTTTCTCAAAACAGAGACTTGTCATTAAAACGAAGAGCGTGGAGTACATGCCTCTTTTCCTCTCCGTTATGGTTCTCCTTAATAGCATCGCATGGTCTGCGTTTGCGTTGCTCAAGAACGATCTCTACATCATGGTTAGTAGCTACTCCGCGCCTCTAACTTTAGTTAGCTTAATGCTTTCTTTACCAGGTTTCATTTGCGGTTTCTGGGCCCTCATGTACAAGAATTCGTTTATATATATATGGTGATGATTGTCTATGCATGCAATGCACTTAGCTGACTTCAGAATCTTTCTTGGTGTGAACGGTTGCAGATACCCAATTTCTTCGGCGTTCTACTGGGAATGTCACAACTGATTCTCTATGCGTGTTATTATGAAGCTAAAAAGCCAAGCGTCCGTGAAGAGGTGGAGATGGGGGGCAAAGCAACACAACAAAACGGACACGCAACTAATAATAACAACGGTGAGCTTGCAGCATGTGCTCTGGACATTTCGAATCCTTCGGACGTTCATTTGTCGCACATGGGATCTGCTGCGTCGTTGAAAGATTCCAGCACCACCAAAGTTGCATGTTCTGCGGCTGTGGGTACAAGTCTACCGACATCTTCCGCAGTAGCATACTCAGCTCGTACTATCAGAAACGGACACGCAACTAATAACAACGGTGAGCTTGCAGCATGTGCTCTGGACATTTCGAATCCTTCGGACGTTCATTTGTCGCACATGGGATCTGCTGCGTCGTTGAAAGATTCCGGCACCACCAAAGTTGCAAGTCTACCGACATATTCCGCAGTAGCATACTCAGCTAATACTATCAGAAACTGAGAGGCTCAGGCACTGGCACTGCCAGGCATGCATGCTGCCTCACTCACATGCTTGGTGTAGCTGGAGCATCACAACTTGTTTCCTATACGAGAGCCAGAGAGAGCAAGCAAAGCAAACCAAGCAGAGAGAGCGGAGGGTGATACTGTACATAAATCTTCAAGGCCTCTCTACGGTAGTCCTCTAATTATGCTATATATCAAAGTTTTTCGAATTCGCTCTTCTAGAGTTTATCTAGTTCCACTAGACTCAATCAAATCTTGTTAAACAAATTAAAGCAGCTCATTTGAGCTGACATCAATGCAATGCAATTCAAGCCTCGCAATTGTTGTCTTGAAATCTGAACCTAAAAGCGATGGAATTTGTGAATGCATGAATGATTGCAACAGCTGGATCTATGGATGCAACTGGTGTAGGAGAACTGAACGAAGTTCTACTTACTTCCGATGTAAAGGACAAACTTGATGGCACTGATAACTATCAAGATGAACATCATGATTCTAAGCAGGAGCGAATAAAACTGCTCTTGCTTTTGCAGACATGTACGTGTAAAAATATCTAACTAGTACGCCCAAAATCTTTGATACTGCTCGATTTGTCTGCTCAGTGTTTGAATTAGGCACATGGACTTGGGTCTAACAGAAAGTTTCGTTAAGTACTTCTTGATTCTCGAGTTAAGTAGGGTTTTGCCAGTTCTCCTGGCATTCCGTCAAGAATTTGGGAAAGGTCTGGGTACGCTCTAGCCATCCATTTTCTCGTGGTTGACCACTCCCAGAACAACTGGTATAATTGTCTTTTGTGTCGAGAGGAGGAGACGACTGTCTGCTCTGCTGTAGATTAGATTGGCATTAGTCTTCCAGGGATATATGTGAAGTCAATACTAGGAGATCCTCGGTGTTGTTCTTGTCTTTTCTGTATCGAGAATAGATACGTTGAGGATATGTCTGCTGCGTCTGCTGTTGATAATTACTCTTGATGTACTGTAAGCTCGATGATAAGAGCATCTCCACCGCTTTGAAGGTCTTTGAAGGCACATAAACACGCGACACAATGAATAGCAAACGGATGGAAAGACCCCATCAAGCCATAGGCCAGTTACGGAGAACTTTCGCACAGCTCATAAGAGTTTTAAACCTAAACTATTCCCTATTTTAATTTACCGCACGTCCCCATCTTTAACATTTAAAAACTCAACTCTGCATCAAACCTTCGAAGAGATTGTGCCACTTTTGAACATGTTCGAGTTTCTGATTCCGTTTAAAGATTCATGTAAACCCCGAATATTACTACAAGTGTTCTTGGTAACCCAGAATACTTCATTTGCGGGTCCTCCTTCCGAGAACTTAATGCAGAAAATGATTATGGTGATTACGTATTCATCTGAACTGGAAAAATGTGAATTAAAATATCAAATTACAGCTATTCACTAACTTTACAAGTTACGATTCATCTCGAAGCAAAGTAATGTTAAGATGAAAATTTGGAAGTTTATTGGAGCACAGACTCAAACGACACTATGAAGAAAAGTGATTATTCTCTTTTATTCTTTTCTATTCATACTCGGAGTTAAAGACTGCAATGGGAAAATTTCAACTTTAACAATAAAGATCCTCTACTCTGAATCTCTAAAAGTAGAGATAAGAGTTGTTTATCGCTCTACGGATGGAGATGTTCTAAGGGCCTCTTTCTACTTTTCATCTTATTTCGATTATCTGGTTTGTTCAAAACTAGAGTTCTCACCACGATTTGTCAATGTTTTTCTTACTTCTGATCTATTAGATAGTGTCTTCCGATTGATTAAGCTTGTTGGCTTTTCCCTACCTCCGATCTATTAGACAGTGTCTTCCGATTCATTCAGTTTCCCAGCTTCGCTTTTCCGCGTGAACTACTGACAGAGTGCACTCTCTTTTGACTGTAGAAGTTTTCCTACTGAGTTTTTCAACGTCTTGCTTCTTATTGAAGTTGTGCCAGACAACAAACACGTACTGAATAAGCTGACATACGATGTTACCACAAAAGACGCAGCGAAAAATGCGAAAAATGCACAGAGGCAGGGGAGAGAAACCCCTGTACCAAAACTGAGGAGATAATGCTTTTGTAACCTACTGAAAACTGTATAGTCGGAACTACGGTTTATTACCGAATCTACAAGTTTAATGAAATAAATAATATACATACTCAGTGGGAAGAGGCACTAACACCCCTTATCAACTTAACACATAAGTTGATAGAGAAGAGAAAGCTTGTATCACTTTGACAGAGTGAATTGTAGTAGGCGATGCTACTTTATGTGCACTTGTTGTATGCAAAAGTTTTGATTTATTTTCTGTTGGTTATTCATTGCGTCGCATGTTCTCTCTGTGACACTTAGTGGAAAGAGGCTCTAAGACCCTTATGTGTTAAGTTGGTAGAGAAAAGAAAGCTTGCATCACTTTGACAGAGAAATTGCAGTAGGCGATGTTACTTCATGTGCATCTGTTGTATGCAAGAGTTTTAACTTACCTTCCATTGGCTATTCATTGTTTCGCATGTTCTCTTTTGACAGATGTGTACATACATGAGTTCTCTTCCCCGGCAGGAGTTTAGTGTAAGTAGAAAATCTTGAGCAGTCATTCTCACGATACGTGGGGTTGATGATCGGTCCGAAGTGCCCATAAGGAAATCAAGTCAACTTGAAAAGGAATAAAAAGAAATATCTAATATGACTTCCTATAAAAGGAAGGTAGAATCAAGTAGATCCTTGGGTTGGATTTTGCTGTAAGAAGAAAGAAGAAGTTTATAATAATAAGCAAATTTGTGCTTTATACCATTTAGTAAGTCCATTCTCTACCAATTCAGTGGCAAAAATTACATCAATACTTCACGACCACAAGATTCATTCCTATTCAGCTCCAAATTCACAACTCACAGAAAGAATCGTGTATTTTTTGCTAAAAGACTGTTTAATGTTTCGTTTGGCGCACTTTAAAAGAATAATCTCCAATCTGGTTTGCGCAAAACAGGAAAACAGAATATTTTTACGTGAAATTATATATCTTTACGTGAAGAAAACAAATTATAACTCGTATATTATACTGAAAAGGATGCCATAACTGTTTTATCATCTTAAAAGATAAAAGATAATATTAGTCATTCACTACTACCTACTCGGTCTCTTGATAACTAGCTGCAACATGATAATTTCGTTTTCAAAAACATGTTCCTTTTGATTTCGGAAGGAATTGTTTGGTTAATTCTTCTTCATTAGGGCTTTCGTTTCGTAGAGTCCACAACACACCAGTTTGAAGGTGCACTTTTCACGTTTGATTCAGTTTGAAGTGAAGATAGCCTAATACGGTATTCAATTTGTTGAAGTTAATTCTTCCTTGTTAAGGATTAAGGGCTTGGAAAGCTTCGTCTTCTGAAGTATTTTAAAATTATTATTTTTAGAATTTATTTGTGGTCTGACTTAATTTCATCAGGGACTTTTTTAAGACCAAACTCCATATCCAACACAAAAGAATCTGTTGTTCATCCATCCGGTAAGACTTGCCCGTCCCTCTGTTAGCTCCACTTTGAGAAGTTACCTTGAGATCGAGCTAACGCTTGAGGGGTCCATTCTGAACTTCTGAGAGCTATCTAGCTAGCCCGGAGTCGGAAAGTATTTGATTACTCCCAGGGCAAAGAAAGTTAAGTTTCCAACAAAATTATCAAGCCTTAGAAACAAGATTCGAGAACATGGAGACTCCCGCAATAAAATCAATTGAACCTGAATATGACCTTCCAGACCTTGTCAGAAAATGGTTATGCTTGCAAGAGACCAATCGTCTTGTACCACGAAGTAAAACCATCTGTATTAATTAACCAGTCTCAATTGTTTTGCACTAACCTTCTGTAGTTTGTTTCATATTCACGCTACTACTTGGTGTAATTAATGAAAGTATATGGGCCATTTAGCGATTTAGGACTCTAGGTCCCAAAAGTGTTTCGGTGAAATAATCTCTTCAGCCATTCACATCAGTGAGCAGTAAGATTCGAACAAAGACATGTAGGATGGATGAGATAGCTTTTCTTTTCTTCTCTCAAAGTCTTTTATAAAGTGAAATTGACACCAAGTCTTATCCAACAACGTTACACGAGAGTATCTTTCCAAGATGACCTTCGATCCAACTTCATCTAAAGACCCCCTAAACTCGTTATCCGGTTTCGCTTAGATGTACTCAAGCATCTGCTCCTCTACACTTTTATCACGTTGTAAGATAAATCATCAATCAGTCAGATATTTACTTAATCGCTCCTCTAATACGTTTGTTGAATTTGACTTCACCCTTTTTAACTTTGCATTACTTGACCTCACTCATTCCTGATTCACGATAGCAAGTTCAATAGGTTTACTGCAATTACATGCGTTACACAAGATAAATAAGAGACTGCATAGGTTGATAATCTTTTATAAACTGAACTTTTCGTGCAGATACATGGTTCGCTGCTGAAATGCACTTCTCAGATTCAAATTACGCGACATATTGACTTGTTAAACCTGCTGTTTCCAGAGAGGAAATCAAGTAATGCAGAGTTAAAAGGGATAGGTTCAAGTCCGAAAAACATATTAGGGGTGCGGTAAAGTAAACTTCTGTCAATCCAGAAATCAACATAACTTCGTCGAACGAGACGTCTGGAATCTTTTTCCTAGACTCTGTATTTCTCCTTGTCGATCACTTTTCCTTCAGAGAATGTTAGACTGAACGTTTTTCATTTGGAAGATTTCAGTTCCAAACTTGAGAACCGCTTCCTGCTCCTCCTCCTCTTCAGGTCTACACTTACTAGGGTGTAGATTGATTCGAGTAGACAGGAGAATCATCTAAATTCACCCATGGCTTCTGACGGGTTCTCTCATAGAGCTCCTGTAAGACATGACATAATTGTGAAGTGTGGACGACATGACCGATCATCACGACTCATCAGGAGAAGTGCTGACAGTCTCGGTGATTGATCCCAAGAGTCGTGCGAGGTAACTTCTCATAGCCAGTTTGACATTCGTCTCCCAGTCAATGCTGAATGGATGTCGACTGTCAGCTAGTAATGTCGTCGAATCGAGGAAGAACAAGGCCTAAAAGTTTTCGTCCGGCTGTGTTCAGAATGCGAGATGCGAGGATTGTGACAGGTTGACCACAAGTGAGCAGGTTATCCGAAGTTGCAATGTTTTGTGAGGTTCTCGAATCTCGCGATATTCTCTCCCACGACTCTCAGTTTTGCTCAACCTTCGCCAAGCTAAACAATGAGCGTATAGTTGTTCCAGTTGATCCCCTATCGATACTCCTACACTGGACAGAATGACGCACGAACTAACTTCGAGGGAACTTCCTCACTTGTTCCTCCACAGATCCATCTCTTCACGTTTTGGATGGTCACAGAGTTGTTGAGCAGATTTGCATGACGGAACCGCTCCCTAGGCAGATTTCGAGTTTTGGTGTTCAAAGAAGAGAAAAGAAGAGAAGACACAAAGTCGCGGAGAATGTGACCCTTTCCATGACCAACACACACCATTCCTAGGTATCGGGCACTACCTCAGCTCTGCACCTTGACCACCCTTGCAAAAGGTAAAGAGAAGCGACTTGAGCTGTTGCGTAAAAGGACAGTGAGTATTGCTTAATGGGTTGTCAGGCCAAAGAATCTCATTTCTTAGACACCCATTTGTATGAACAATTCATATCTCAAACGTTTGGAACTATTGCTCGAAGACTTGCAAAGCATCTGGATGCGATATCAGATTAGACCCACTTCTAGGGTTTTAATCTGGCACTTCTCTTGGTTCACTTGTTTGGAACGAGGAAGCTATTGCCAAAAGCGATGTACGACCAGAACATAACCTACAACTCTTCCATGTACAACATTAGTTTCAAGCTCCAGCAAATGGGGGCGCACTACTACCGGTAGGAGAGAACTCCCAAAGCAGTGCCAAAATGGCTCGTCCTAACGCGGGAAAAATTAATCACTCCGATGAATGTGAACAATCCGATGCTAACTTTGAGAGCCCTTTTAATCCGAAGTCTACTCACCTTGTGTGAGAGCATGTTAAGCTACTAAGAGAAAATGGAGGAGATTCAGTGGAGGTACAGACTTGAGTCATTGTGCAGTAGAGACTTTCCCAGGAAGCAAGTACAAAATGCGGATTCCGGTAGGAGGCAAGAGCGACATGGTTACCCATTGGGAGATCACACTTGAGAGCATTTTCAGTGTCATTTGTCAGAACTTCAAATGCAGTGGAAGGTGGTGACCTGTGAACTTTTGCGATTCAACAACTTTCTCTCCTTCCTCAAGTATAGACCTGATGGGAAGTTTACAACTGGTTCATTAAGCTGTGCGAAATATGGAGAATATGCTTGGCATTAGAATGGGCGTTGATCGTCAGTACTGAGTGCGAGAACATCGCTCGGTGCTCATTCGAGATTCGTCCTCGACTCTGTATTGTATGAGCAGAGCAAACTAACAATGCTAATGCCGTTTCTTAAGGTTTTGCGGCACCTGTGCGAGATGCAGAATGCGAGGTGCCTGTAAGGTTGAGAGTGTGACGGTTCATCTAAATCAGTTCCTTGCTGTCAGGTGTTTCAGTTTGGTCCCCGTTATCGCACGGATCATTTTCGGCCTCGAGCTTTGTTCCGTTTACTGGATTCTTATATTTCCTTGGACCTTTCTAGGTATGTAGAATGACAGGGCAATTTCTCCGCTTTCGTTTAGTCAATGGCGACGGTGTCAAACTCTGAATCCTCTCTTGTGGACGTTATGAGAACGCCTTTCTGGGTACACCAAGTTCGACGCCCAGGTATTGTGATTGAAACATCAGAGAATTGAAGCGATGTAGACTCGTCAATGAAACTCCACATGTCACACTACGGTTTCATTCCTCCGTATCAAAGCGTTGCAAATCCAGAGTCCGGATCCGATGGCACATGGACGTTACAGTAGAACGAAGCACAGACATTATTGTCGAGAATAACTCCGTTTACATCATCCCAAGGTAGGAGTCGATTATCATTTAGGTTTCTCGGTATTTTAAGAAATCGTGCCGGTTGAGAATACACTAAATGCCGGTGCTGTACGAACTATGATGTAAGTATTAGAACCAAGGAACTTTCTAAGTGAGATAGGTCGAGCGGATAATTACATGGTCACACCCTTTGAAAACTGTTTTCTCTTGTTCACTAACATGACTTTTTCAAGTCCTCTTGGTCACACTTGTCCTCTTGTTCACATTGCGGTCTACGGTCACGAGTCCAAAGTTGAGATGATATCATGTGTCGTCTGACTAGTCGTATGCAATCTCGAATTACAAGATCTGATAATTCACTATTTAGGGTTAATCAAAATTTTTAATTAACCTGAATGACTCTAAACTGTCTTTTCGTGGTGGTCGTTGTTTCATTTGTGAATAGAATTATAGAATTTTGAATATTTTCAAAAAATAATTTTAATTTCTTAGTGACCCGAGCATGTAATTCCTTACCCGAAAGGGAAATAAAGAATAAAAATAGGAAATTTTATTATTATTTATCCGAACATAACAGATAAGGAACAAGAAATCAATACATAAAAGTGAGTCTTTCTTATGGATGGCGCGTCAGACGGCAGCTGGGAGGACTGAAAACAATGAGATATGAAGAGTTTCATGTCAAACTCCACGTGAGATTCGCTACCGAGAAACCACCAGACGATGTGAACAAGAGAACTTGAAAAAGTCATGGACGTAACCAAAGAAAAACAGTTTTCAGGGGTGTGACCAAAGAATTATCCCATAGATCGAGTTGCAAGAACCTACCACGAGTTGGAACAAGTTACGTCGAGTGCTGCATTTCGACCTTGACTTCATGTGCTACTCTGGCGCTAGTCGCTTCACTGTTTGAGTCTCAGCTTACATGAAATCATTTATCTCATGTAAGCTGAGATCACCAAGACCAGTTCTGATTAATCGAACAGACCTGTTCTTCATGTACAACACACATACCTTCCGCGTATGGTTTTGGAAGATCTCCAAAGGATCCAAATAGCAAACTCCCCTTATTATTGTTGCAGGTTTCGTTACGCGAGGACATTCCACGTTTCCAGTTTGAAAGAGGAGTCCGGACAATAAACCGTAGAAACCAGGATCCACTTCTGCTGGATACTGGACGGCAAGTTTTACCAAGGTGGAGAATTCTCGCCGGAACAAAGAATAACTATTAGGGGTGTCAAAGTTGAGAGGAAAGATTCCAAAGCGCAGGATGCGAAATCAGTCATGAAAAAACTAAAAGCTGCACTAGTGGTGACTTTGTTAGTCATTGTTTCTCGGGCGGTGCTTCTTTCCAAGAGTGAAAATACAGAGAGATGTGGGAAGGAAGAAGAGCAGCGGCTGCACTCACGGCTTGCTCAGGAAGCAACCTTCCGGTTTAGTGCCGTCGTCGTGCAAGCAACCACGGGTCCAGAATATTTTCATGATATTCTAAGATTGACACTTCTATTGCGGATAAACAGAGAGATCTTAAACCCCGAGTATTACTATAAGTTTTCTTGGTGATCCAGAAGATATTATTCTTTCGATTTGTTTCAGAGAACTGAAAAATTTAACCATTATGTAGAAAATGCTTTCGGTCACTACATCTTCATCCCAACTTGGAATCCGAGAGAAAGGAATCAAATTAAAATTATTCACCAGTTTTACAAGTTATGATTCATCTCATCATCATTAACTACTTAGTATTGCAACAGAAATATTAAAATGAAAATTTCGGGGTTTCTTGGAGCGGAAGAGAACTTTTTCTTTAGACTCAAAAATCTTTGTGAGAAAAAAAGGAAATATTATATTCAGGTTTTATACTCATACTCAAGATTTAGAATTTCTCTATTTGACCACGACTTTGACAAACAACAGCATGTCAAAATATCATGTCATCCGAATGTGAAATATGCATACCAACAACGAACCATGATATAATGACAACAGCATATCAAAATGTCAACTCGATGAGAGACTAGTATGTAATCAACGAGCCATGATATAATGTTACTTTTTAGTTAACGAGCATTAGCTTGTTGACAGCCCCATCTGCATGTAGTCGAGGCAACGTGAGGTTGGTTCTTCCAGTCGAGAGAGCTCCTTCCATGCAAGGGCAGCAACGTTCAGCTGCAAAAAACCCAATGATGAAAAGAGGTCAAAATAATAAAATCATGTGCTTAACCAATATTTCATCACAAAAATAAAAATATTATTATTATTATATTACTTGTTGGAGTCTTAGCACGAAGCTAAGTTCGGAGTTTTTCTAAAAATCTTTTACTTGATACATCAATCATAAAACCGAAAATTGGAAAAAAAGGGAATTTTGTTGCCGTGCAGTGTATTCTTTCTTATCATCACAAGGTTAACCCCCAGTATGAGTATAAAAGCATGAAAAATAATATTCATTTTTTCCTAACAATGTTCTTTGAGTTCTATTTTTTTCTCTTTTGGAATCAACATGTAATCACCAAAAACATTTTCTGTATAATAGTTAAATTTCTCAGTTCACTGAAGAGAAATCCACAAAAGTTCTTCTCAGTTATCAAGAGGGAGAAGCAAGACGCTACGAATAGCAAATGGAGGGAAAGACCCCATCAAGTCATACAAAGGAAAGAGGGACCCGAAGGGCCAAAGCAGCTAACACCCCGAAGAGAGAAAGAATATCGGAACTAAGCTATCGTTCCTAAAATATGACAAGCAGGAACACTTGCTTTCATACTTAAGGTTTAAGAGTACTAGAGAGATGAATGTAGTCACTGCGAAACCCCAAGAGAAAAAGCAATTTAGATTCGAAAATTCGGTAACACATAACGCCATGATTCCATTGCAAGAATAGTTATTTGTTTATTGGGTGCACATCGATGTACTCCCTCCTCTCATAGGAATCAAGGTCCTCCTCGTATTATCTTGTTACTAATATCTTCGAACCGGTCTTTAGAGTCTATCTTGATTATCTTGATTTTCCAACTTGTGCTTCATTTTTACTCCTCGCATCAGTTTTTGATGCAATCTCTCTCATTTGATGTTATCAAATCATTCTTCACTAATGAACATTCTGAAAATCTCACACATTTTTGAAGGGTTCATGCTGACTACAAATTGTGCTTATCAGGAGATGTTTGGAGAAAGGTATCTATGTCATGTGTTATTCTGAAAACAACACTATTCACTCGAATTGCCTTTCATTTCATTACATCGAAATCTATTTTCATTTCACTAGAATTAAGTTTTGACTTGGTGATCTTATTACCCTAATTCGTCGCTAAAGATTTAGGTCATGTGTAGCAGTAGTTACCTATCTAAAACTACATACTACATATGTTCTGATGGACTCGAATAACAAACTATATCAACAGACAAGATAATACCACATATAATTGATTCGATTGTATGTTAATTTGACTCGAACATCAAATGAAAATCTCTAGACAACACCACGACACATTATAACAGTCATTCGTCAAATTCGGGTCCGAAACGCACGAATGCAGTCGATATGAGATCTGAACGCAGATTGCTATATCACAATTTTGTACAATAGACTGCTACACGAGTTCGTCTTGGAAGTCTACTTGAATCTGTTGCTGCCTTAGTTGATCACGGATCTGAGATCAACATCATGTCACGGGAGATGTACGAGAGAGGTCTGTGGTCTATCGAGCTGAACCATGGTTGAATGGTTGTTACATGCTGCAAACAACCAGAAAGGTGAGCTATACGGCGCTTGTCCTAACGTGAAGGTGAAGATAGACGATGTGGATGTAGATCAGCATTTCTTCATGCAGTCTTCTGCTTCATATCCTGTGATTCTTGGTCAGTCTTATATCACTGCAGTTCAAATGGAGACCAAGGTGATGGATGACGGATCTCATTACGCTAGGATCCGTAGTCCAGATGATAGACGTTCTGTGTAATTTTTGACCGTTCGTACAAACCACGAACAAAACCGACAGACTTTGAGAGATTTTCTTATCTGTAGGAGTAAGGGTTTTCTGAAACCACTCTTGTAGGACGGGATAGCAAGAGTGAAGGATCTACTGCTACTATGATCTCGCTTGAGCAGCCTGAGGGATCACAGGAGGCTGATGAAGAGGCTGCTCAAGATTCAAAAAGTAGTTATACTGTACATAGTTGGAGATCTGTGTTGATGACTTTCAGTTCTGATGATTAGAGTGAGTTTACGCGGGTAGAGGATTTGACTGAGAAGAGTTAGAAGGCATATGGAGAAGTATGTAGCAAATTTACACTGTACAGGAGTTCTGAAAGAAGAAGAGACAATTTCTAGTGTTTATGAGGAGTTTGTAGATGTACAGTCTTTTGTTCGTTGACTCGACAATGTAGATAGGTTGATGGAGCAGATGGGAGGTAGGGTGGTGATCCTCATCCATTCTCGTGAAGTCTATGAGGAGATTGTCTTGTACTTGCGATATCGTCCTCATCCAACACTGGAGAATGGATGGAAGGATGCAGTCCGTAAGTGTGACTCTCATCAAGAAACGGAAGTACACGCCAAGTATAAAGCTGTAGCGAGGAAGGTGACTGTGACGACCCAATTATCTGTTGATTCTCAGCAGCAGATGGAGTTAGCGGCTGCTGAGCCTGTGCTTAGAGATCCTACACAGATAAGACACAAGTTTACTCAAGAGACACTCGAGCATCTCCAGATAGGAAGAGGTGGCTTCTTGACTGAAGTGGAAAAAACGAGCTTTCGAGAAGATGATAGTTAGTCATGATAAGGTATTTTCTTTCTCAGCTGAGGAGATTGGTTGCGTGGATCCTAGTGTGATAGCTCCGATGGTTATCTTCACTATTCCTCATGTACCTTGGGACTTGAAGTCGATTCTAGTCTCTCATGTCTTACTACCGAAGGTCACTGAGTTGTTGAAGGAGAGGACACGAATCGATATTCTTGAACCATCTATGGCTCCGTACTCTAGCAGATGGTCCACAGTATCTAAGAAGATACGAGCTCTACGCTTCATCCAAGACTTGCAACCTGCCAACAACATCACAATTCGAAACATCGGAACAGGACCTTGATGAAGTAGCTGAGACGTTTGTTGAGAGGTCAATCTATTCTATTGGAGATCTATTTTCAGGTTATGATCAGCTTGCTTGCTTTGGAGTAGAGACTTGACTACCATGCGTACACCTTTGGGATTGATGCGGATGTGTACTCTTCCTCAAAGTGCGACAAACTCAGTAGCTCATATGCAGAATGTGATGCATAAGATGTTACGAGAGTTTGTACCTGAGGTCACTATCCCGTTTTTGGATGATATTCCCATGAAAGATTGTCCGGTGGAGCACTTGAGCAGCCCAGATCGGCGAAATAGTGACTTGTGATGGTTGCAGAAAGTTCGTTGCAGACCACATTCAAGATGTGGAGAAGATTTTGACGCGTTTGGAGGAGGTACACCTCACTCTATCAAGTACCAAATCTCGCTATGGAATGTCATAGATTGTGGTAGTGGGTCATTTTTGTGGTACTTTTGGTAGGCTGAACCCAAAGAAGGTAGATGTTATAGCAAGGATAGCAGACTGTACCAATATTACTGATGTTCGATGATTCTTAGGAGCTTGTGTGTTCTTTCGTGTGAATATTCTTCATTATGCACACATTGCCGAGCCTCTTTATGCACTTCTGAGAAAAAGGAGGAGGTTTACTTGGCGGCAAGAACATCACGAGACGATGGAGCAGCTGAAGAAGATTCTGAAGTCTCCACCTGTACTAAGGAGGCTTAACTACGAGAGCGGGAGACCTGTGGTACTGACTGTTGATACGAGTTCAAAGACGATTGGATGGGCAGTTGGTCAAGAAGATGTAGAAGGTGTGCGGTTTGTTTCAAGGTTTGGAGCTCGGATCTTAACAGATAGACAACGTAACTATCCTCAGGTGAAGCGTGAGTTGTGGGAAGCTGTTACTGCTATGAAGGTAGATCGAGAGTTCTTGATAGGAGCCCGTGTGATATTAGAAACTGATTGTATACCTTTGTTGGGTATGATAGCAAACTGCAATACTCCAGACATAGCAATGATGCGATGGATTGTTTATGTCCAGAGTCTGAATCCTGAGCTAAAGCATATAACAGGGAAGGACAAACCAGTTGCAGATATGTTGTCTAGGGCTCGTTATACAGGTGAGGATGAGATGTTTGCAGAGGTGGAGAATGAAGAGAAGAAAGACGTTTGGTGCCAAGTTGGTTAGCAGACTTCAGACTTGGAATCACTGCCGTTCAACGAGGAGTTCTACTCAAAAAAGTTCCACGATACTGGATTCTATTTGAGTTCATTATGCAGAAGAGAAGGATGGAGTATGCAGAGTTCAAAGAGATCAGACGGAAAGCGTACAGTTATCTTCTACGTGAAGGTTATATGTGAAAACGTCTGAAAAGAAGAGATGGAATGCTTGCTAAAGTGGTGGATGATCAACCGACGAAGCTGAATTTGCTGAAAGAGTTTCATGACACCTTGTGGGCTGGACATCGTGGAGTTTGACTACTTACAGGAAGATGAAGGAACGATACTGGTGGAAGGATTTGTATCAAGACGTGGTGGACTTTGTTGGGTCGTGTCTGCACTGCCAATTCTACTCTAAGGTCCGTTACAGAGATGGGCTTGTACCTACCTATCCACCTAGTATCCATTTTCAGTGGGTTCTTGATCTTGTGATGATGCCACTGAGACTATGAAGGATGCGTTATTTGGTGTTGGCTTGAGAGGATCTTTCCAACTATGTGGAGGGACGAGCACTACGGTGTCGCTACGAGAGTCTTCCTTGGGAGGACGGACCTCTTGACTGTGATCGATCAGAGAAACAACCAAAAGGAAAAACAGATTGCTGCAAGCGATGAGAACTCAAAATCCTGCTTCTTGCGTCCACCAAATGCAAATCAAACACTCCAATACTCAGATAGACCTTTCAATACTCAAATAAACTTTATTTCAGTGTCGATTCCACCCTCAAAATATTCAATCGTCAAAATCTCCCTTCTCTCTCCTGCGCGCGTCTCCTCTCTCCTCTATCAGTTCTCTATCAAAAAAATCCTTTTTTCCCCCCGATGTTTTCCGCAACATTTCCCGCTTCCTTCCAACGCAACGTTTTTCCGCAACTTCGACTATAACGTCGAATGTAACGTCGGTTGTTTTCTTCAAAGCCCCTAACGACGTACTTAACAGATAAGCAGGCCCCTGTTAAGCTAGGCCCTTGATTAATAAAAGTTTCCCGGCTCTCGATGCCAGCTTGAATATACCACAAGTCATCCAATGTAGGCCGAAGCCCCTACACTTATGGAGCTGCCCCACAAGGCTTACAGCCCCCTCATATGCATACCAGGTATCTCCCATGGTATATTCATGGTGGCATGCGGAGGCTTAGGCCAAGAAGCCCACGATTAAGAGAGATACTGGTCTCCCGTCCCTAGATATGCAGGATGTGGCTACATATCCAACATAGACTCTCTTCCAGGAGGCCAACATGTCGAAATAGGAACCAGAGGCCAGGGGGAATTGATCCTGAGACCACTTTCCTCTTAGCCAAGCGCCCTATCACTGGGATGGCCTCTGTTTCCGTTCTAAAAGGTAATAAAGTTGGTACATATCCGAAAGTTGCAGGAAAATGTTCTGTGAAATGTTTACTAGCATTATCTTCTCTAACATTTCTGTACAACTTTGTTTTTAATGAATAAGGAGTCAAAACTATAGTACTTGTCAACACCAAAGCACTCGTATTCTCAGATTATGAATTTGAATCACGAGTCAGAATCGATGGATTTCTCTCTTCCGCATATTTCTCTATCCAAAACCCGTACTAACTATTGCTTAAAACACTTTCTGTCAAAACTGGAAGCATGAAGTCGCTCTCCTCGTCGAGCTTTGCATTCTGATGTCTTTCGACCCCTTTAGGGTGATATTCCAATCCAAGCTAGGGGGCGGCTTGCCAAGCATAGCCCCATCTTAGCTCATGTCCAGCTTGATAAGCTAGGGCACAGCTTCCTGAACAAATGTTGGTTGAGTGTCTTCTAAAGCTCCGTTTCATCATCTTGAACGCCACGTACTACGACATTCAACCTTTCCCAACCTGCACATCCTCTGTATGTGCCAACCTTTCCACTAGTCTCCAAGGTTCTCTAAATTGCCATCTTCCTCTTGAACGTCTTCTGCGTCTTCTTGTGATAGCAGATCTGCATCGGCATCCATCATCTGATCTGACTCCAAAAAATTCATCTAGCTCAACGGTTTCTCCCTTTTTTCTAACCAACTTGATATGCTTATCAGCAACAAGAAGTCTTAGGGGTGTACCATCGAGCTCCCGTAAAGAGTAAGTAGCATTCTGATGCACTTCTAAGACAACATACGGACCAAACCATCTCCTAGAAAATTTCCGAACCGTAGAGTGCTGATTCTCTAACGTACTGTCATACATCAAAACCTAGTCTCCAACATGTATGGGCTTCAGTCGGAGCATGTGGGTCTTGTCAAACCTGTCCTTGTTCTTGAGACGGGCCTCTTTCAGTTTCTGTTGTGCCTCTATAAGATCCTCCTCTCTATGTTCCAACTGCATGATTCGAAGTGCAAGAAGCTGTACACGATCCATTTCTTCTTCTCACGGTAAAGTAACCCATGTAGGAAAATCTTCCTCTGCCGGCATAATCGGCTTCTGATCCAGCATCAGTTTAATGGGCATGTACCCAGTAGTAGGGCAATGAGTCGACCTGTCAGCCCTAGAGAAAAAAGGAGCAACTTAGGCCACTACCTATGCCTACCATCGCATACCTTTACTAGAGCTTGAACAATTGATGGATGCCCTCTCTCGCTCTTACCAATCCCTTCCGGATTCATGGCAATAGTGAGTCTGAGTTTCATCCCGTGTTGGACGAAGAACTCCTTCACTCTCGTACCACGCAACTCTCCTCTGTCTGCTCGCAATCTCCTTATAGATCCGTATCTACATATAATATCTTCAAGAACAAATCTACATATCTCTTCTGTGGTCTTCGTCCTCAAAGCTCGTCCTTCCACAAAGTTGGAGAGGTCTTCTCGAGCCAACACCAAGTACCTCATACCCCATAACCCAGGAGGCATTGCTACCAAATCAAGAACTCATTGAAAATGAATACTGGGCGGATAGGTTGATACCAAGCCATCTCTGTAACGTACCTTTGAATAAAATTGACAATGCAAGCATGAACTCACAAAGTTCACCACATCTTGATAAAGTCCTTTCCACCAGTATCTCTCCTTCAACTTTGTATTGGTAGCCCAAGCTCCTCGATGTCCGACCCACAAGGTGTCATGAATCTCCTTCATCAACTGTTGCTTGGTCTGCTGATCATCTATAACTTGTAAAAGTGCTCCATCTCTTCTCTTTGGACGTTTCCAAAGATATCCATATCGCAACAAGTAATCATATGCCTTCCTCTTACCTCTTTGAACTCTGCATCACTCAAACCCTCCCGCTTGTTTAAAGAACACAGAAAGAATCCAATGTCACGTAACCTTCCCGTGTAGAACTCCTCTCTGAACGGCAGCGGCTCCAAGTTTGTAGCCCGTCGATTCACCTGACACTGAGCATCCTTTCTCTCTTCTTCCTCAGCTTCTGAAAACATGACATCCTCATCTACAAATCGAGCCCTTGACAACATATCTGCGACTACATTCTCCTTTTTTTTATATGCTTCAACTCTGGATTCAAGCTTCTAATATAGGCAATCCAACGTAACATCGCTATGTCTGACGTGTTACAGTTGGATATCATTCCTAGTAGAGGTAGACAATCCGTTTCTATGACTACATGAGCACCAGTCAGAAACTCACGGTCTGTCAAGATTGCTGTCACCGCTCCTCACAACTCACGCTTCACTTGAGGATAATCTCGTTGCCTGTCTGTCAAGATCCTAGCTCCAAATCTAGAGGTGAACCGCATACCATCCACATCATCTTGACCTATCGCCCAGCCAATCGCCTTTGGACTAGTATCTACTGTGACAATGACAGGTCTCTCACATCCGTAGTCTACTCTTCTCAAAACAGGTGGAAACTGTAGAGCCTCCTTCAGCATATTCATAGCTTCTCGATGGACTGAGGTCCATACAAACCTCTTACCCTTCCTCAATAATGCATACAAAGGCTCAGCAACATGAGCATAATGAGGAATGGATAAACGATAAAATACACAAGTACCTAGAAAGCGTCGAACCTCCGTGATATTCTTACAGTCTGCCATCCTAGCTATGGCTTCAACCTTCTCGGGGTTTGGTCGCCTTCCAAAGACACCACACAGATGTCCAACCACTAAAATCTCAAACACACCAAACTTGGACTTAGCTCCTGACAGGGTGAGATGTACCTCCTCCAAACAGGTCAAGATACGTTCTACATCCCTGATATGATCTGCAACAAGCCTCCTACATTCATTCGCAAGTACTACTTCATCCTTGTCTTCAACCGCGCAACCTTTTATAAGAATATCATCTAGAAATGAAATGGTAACATCAGGCACAAATTCCCTTAGTACCTTATGCATCGCATTCTGCATATGAGCCACCGAGTTCGTCGCTCCTTGTGGGAGAGTACACATCCGCATCAATCTCAGGGATGTACACATAGTAGTTAGATCTCTACTCTCTACAGCCAGCTGGAACTGATCATAACCAGAATATAGATCTCCTATCGAATAGATATTCTTCCTGCAAATGCCTCTGCTACCTCCTCAATCACAAGACCCGTCCCAACGTTACGAATGGTTACGTTATTCGCAGGCTGTAGGTCTTGAATAAAACGCAAAGCTCTTGACTTCTTGGGTACAATGAACCACCTGCTAGAATATAGTCCCATAGACGGCTCAAGTATCCTCATCTGTATCTTCTCTTTCAACAACTCGATGAGTTTAGACAACAATGCACGAGGAACTGGGATCGGTTTCAGATCCCAAGGCACATGAGGGATTGTGAATATAACCATAGGCGTTATAACCTTTGGGTCCACACAACGTATCTCCTCTGCTGAAAAAGAGAATGCTTTACCATGATCCATTATCATTTGTTCAAACATTGTCTTCTCAACCTCAGTCAAGAAATCACCCCCTCCTATCTGGAGCTCTTTCAACATCTCCTCAGTAAACTGATGTCCTACTCATCTATGAACGCAATATAGGCTCAGTCTCTACTAATTGTACTTGCTGCTGGGAGTTAGCAGGTAGTTGAGCTGCTACCGGTCTCACCTTTTTCAATACAAATTTGTATTTCGCATGGACGTCTGCTTCTTGAGGAAGTGCACACCAACAAACGGCTTCTCTTCCCTCACTATTCTGCATCGGATGAGGAAAGAACTGCACGTATGTAACAACCTCCTCATATATGCGTCGAGAGTGGATAGAGATCATCGTCACACTATCTTTCCCTTCCATCAATCTACTCATACTGTCTAACCAACCAACAACTAACTGTACAGACATAAAATCTTCAAACAAGCTAGAAATCACTTCGTCTTCAGATAGAACCCCTACACATCACAACTCTGATACCTATTTCACCATCCATCTTTTTGTATTTTCTCTCATATCTTCAACTCTTGTAAATCGACTCCACCCATCTATCTCAAACATCAGCAATCCAGACTGTCAACTCGGTACACTACACCTCTCTCCAGACCTTTGTACATGTCTCGCTTCCAATTATGACGGGATCTCAACAGTAGGTTCTACACCCCAGTCTTCCTGCTCTACAGGAGTGGACTGCAAAAACCCTTACATCTCTTCGTCTAAGAATCTCTAAGGGTTTGTCGATTCCGCTCATGTCTTGAACGAATCGTCAAAAACTGTACTGAGTACCTGTCATCAGGACTCCAAACTCTGGCATAATGAGACCCATCCGTTCATCACCTTTGTCTCCATTCGAACAGCGGTGATGTATGGTTGGTCCAGTATGACAGGATAGGAGGCAGACGATTGTACAAAGAAATGTTGATCAACCTCTACATCTCCAATCCTTACACGCATATTGGGACAAGCTCCGTATAACTCACCCTTTTGATTATTTGCAGCACGAAGTACCCAACCATGATTTCTTTCGATTGATCCCTGCCCCCTTCTCATACACCTCCTTGGAAATGATGTTGATCTTCGACCCGTGATCCACAAGTGTAGGTACTGGTTCAGAAAGTCCTCCAAGCTGAACCTGCGTCTCTGTTGTAGCTCTTGCCTAGTGCTTCTCTTTGAAATCGCTGTCTGCGCTTGACCTATCCTCTTCAAACTCTTCGTCTTCATTCTCAATAACAGCCGGACCAACAACCGATGCCTCATACTTATCAACTCTGAACCGATCAACACCAATAGCATCTACTGCTCCAACCATCTGACTACTTACTTGTTCAGTCAATACTTGTCTCTTTCTCTTCATGATGTCTATTATCAACTCATGAAACTCTCTCTTTGCGATACCAAGCACTTCACGAAGAGTAAACTCAACTCTAGCATCTAAAATGCGTTGCTCCAGAACAGCACGCAAGTCTGTTGTTGTTTCGATGCCACTAACTTGTAAGCTGGAGCTTTCCTCTTCTCCTGTGCTGTAAACCTCTTTTCACGTACTCTATTTGTAGCAATAGTCTCTTTTGGCAAATCTTGTACACCTTCCATAGGATCTACTGCAGGTGGTGGAGCTGTAGAGGTAGAAGGTATATCCTCTGTAGCAAGAAATCTACCAGCTGGTATAGATGGTGATGGTTCCGCTGCTCTCCTCCTCGTAACCCTCTGACGGTCACTGTCCTCTGGTACTCCTGCATCTAAATCAGAAGCATCTCGTCTTCTTTTGTCTTCGATCATGGCATCTTGTTCACCACTCGCTTCTAAAAACGCAGAAGTTGCATCCATTGCGTCTCTCCATCAAGTAGCTCTCCTAATGCTTTCTGCACCTCTCTTCATCATTTCAATCGGAACCTCAGCAGCCTGCTCAACCATAGTTGGATTAGAGCGCACCTCAACCTTTCCAGTATACACATCAACTTCTGCAGAACCCGTCGTCATCGCTGTAGTGTTCGCACCAGTAAGTGCTGGAAGCGAACTCCTCATTCCTCCTCTTCCAAAATATGTATTCAGGGGTTGCCCAGTGGCGGTTAGATACAACCTGTTATTCTGATAATTGACTACGTCATCTCGCAAGGCAACCGCTACAAGTCCGTCCCAAGTCATCTTGTGACTTGCTCATGTTTGGGACCGACCTATGGGGGTCTAGGTCAAGACTTAGGATTGCTGAGCTTGATGATTAGAGAGACGGTCCGGCTCAGGTCCGAATCAAACAGAGTTAAGGTAAGTGGTGCATGGACGCTAACTTGTGTTTGTGATATGCAGGTTAGTGGTGTAAAGTTCGTGACCTACTGAGCAAGAGCTTCCGTTGGCGCAACAAGGCGGTAGGTGCGTAGACTTCAGAGCAAATACTTGACATATGTCGCAAGCTCCTCTCTGAGTTCTCTTCGTAAATGGGTTGAGTGCAATCAATTGCTCAATCGTGATGTTGATATTCTGAGCACTCACATCTTTTTGGCACTCTTGGTTTATTCGAAACATTACTTGAGGAGTACTTTTACTTGATGACTCCTCCATGAAAATCAATTCAAAAAATCGAGTTCTTTTTCTTTCTTGAGCTAAAAGCTCCACCAGTGCATGAGAAGAGTTCGAGCTCTCTCCCTTCTCATAGATAAGATCTCGCACTATATCGATAGTAATCACTCTTTTATCTCGTACTTGTGATGGATTTCCTTCACCAACATTCATTCTAGTAGTTTCAATACCCCTTGCTCCGTTGTTAAGACATTTCGCGAGAGAGGATCATCATAAGATTTGGATGTTCGTTAGGGTTGGTCTCAGACAAGAGAGGAGAGTTTGTAGAGAGCATGACTACTGCTATGCGGCAACACTTTTCTATCAAGCCAAAGTAACAACGTCATACAAATCAAATGCTAATGGTCTTGCGGAGAAGATCAATCTTACACTTTGTATGATGCTCGTCAAAGATGTTGGTGTTGAGACTGCCAAACATACTTGAGATAAGAGACTACATGTCATCTTATGAGAGTATCAAATGACAACAAAGACTTCTATTGGGTATTCTCTATTTTGACTTGTTTATGGAGTGGAGTCCAAGTTGTTGATCCAATTCGAACTAGAGATATTTCAAACTATTCAATGAAACTTGAAGAGGTTGAGAGGAGAAGACATCGTCAAACCGAAGAGAGAGCAACTCATGGAGTTGGAAGAGACCCAAGCGATATCAGTGATCCGGATGGAACGAGCTCAAGCGTATCAAAAAAACCGTTACGACAAACGATTGGGCAAGAAAGAGATAAAACCTTTTCAAGTCGGAGATTAAGTAATGTTTATGTTGCTATCATATTCAAGAGTGCTAGGAATAAGTTTTTTCCTACATATTTTGATCTTTTTGTTGTAGATAAGATGTGGAGCAACTTCACATATGACCTTCAGGAGATAGGAGGACGGAAATTCGATAGAGTCAATCATGACAAGTTGAAGTGGTTTCATTGAAAAAAATTCTCTCTTCACTCCGAGGACAGAGCAAAAATTTAGTCCGGGGTACAATATAATGACCTATGTTACACATATGAAGTTTATTTATTAGTACGATGTTTAGTTGTAACTAAATGTGAAGAATGTTTATTTACTACCCAAATATTTTAAGGAGTCATGACTTGACTAAAGTTAATTATGGTTAAACTTAGCTGTACTTTTGAACAGAATTCAGGTATTTCTTAAATGAGACTTAAGTTATTGACTTTGTGAACATTAAGAACAAGAAGCAATACCACATGTCACCTTTTTAATGAGTCCTATTGTAGAGAGGGGTGGAAAATTGTGATTCCTTGAGAATATTCTAGAATCTTTCTAGAAGTTATTGACTTTGAAAGAATAAACCTTTGTGAAAAGTAAAAAGTGAATATGATTACTCGGTAAAAATAATTACGGTTCAGTTACCAAAGAATATCAAAGTAAAAATCTAGAATGTATAAATAGAGGAATGGAGAAGAGCTCTTCATCCTTGTTTTCACATCGTCGTACTGATATTTGAACAATATAGAGAGAGAATGTGAGATTTTAGAATGTGAGAACTTGAGAGACGTTATTAAAATGGAGAAATTTAGTTTATGTGTATGTGAAAGATTGAATTTAACATTTTCTCTTCAAGTTAATGATGTGCGTCCATTAGAAATCTATTCATTTTTGTTTCATTAGTCTCCTTCAAAGGTCTAGCCTCTACCCACTTGGTGCAGTAGTCAGTGCCGACTAGAATATATCTATTGCCTATAGGTATTTATTAAGAGGACCTACAAAGTCGATACCACACTTCTCAAATGATCATAACAATGGAATTGGTCTCAACAAAGATGAAGTCATCAGAGGTGACCTTTGAATGAGAGAAAAATCCGACATGTTATAAATTGATCGATGGCTATCGTGAAGATTAAAAAATTGAGAATAGTTGATTGATAGAACCGCGAAGAGTTTACAATTCTAAGAACTGAATTCTTAGATATTAGAGGTATTATTAACATTAATAACAAACTCAACTTCGGTCTATTTGATGAAATAATCCACAATTATATGGAAAGAAGAATAATATGTTATACTAACAAATGGAACATTATATAGAACATGAACATGAACCCCTTCATGATGTAAGAAACATGTTCCCATTGTGACCGTGTATAACGCGTTCATGAGTAGAGGTTCTTAGGCGCACCTTCGTATTTAATTTAAAAATAAGAAGAAGATAAAATTAAAGAAATTAATTAATTAATCGTTAATTAACCGGGTTACCGGTGATCCCCTCTAGCCCGAAAATGCACGATGGCACAAGAAAAGGTATTGTTGATGGTAAAACTGTTATCTTCGTCTGGTAAAAATGTACCGTAGATGTTGATGGCTTCAAGGTTTTGAGCTACAGACAAGTAAGAAACTCTTGGTGCACTTGTACCCTTCCGTAGACAAGGAGACTACTGAGTCCTGAAGAGCATAGTTGGTAAGATCATGCCGCTGAGACAATATTTCTTTTGGCTAACTTAAGGGATTTCAACCAAGCGAATGATCGATGAGAATTGTTAGAACTGGATGTACAATATGAACGTAACATACAGCAACTAGTTCAGACCTTTTGGGCTCATGCCCTTTCGCAGGCTTTGCCTGCCCTTGTATCAAAGTATAAGTACCTGGTCTTTGGACCTCCTACCTCATTATTCATTTCAGTAAACAAGCTTACTCATACTTGGTCTCTCACATTGATCCTCTCTCTCTTTTTCCTATATGGTATCAGAGCTACGGGTTGTTATTTTCCAAGCACAATAACGTAGGCTTCAGGTAGACCCTAGGCACAGGTGAAGTAGCAATCAGGGGACGCCTTGATTGCTAAAGCGTGAAGGACGCTTCTCGCTTAGACGATCGCAGCGCTCAATAGAACCTCAGTAGTTCAGCGATAAATCTGTGATGACGAACACGTTGTCGCGCTACTTGGCGGCTACATGCTTGACTTCTACTCCGACGCTTAGGTTTAGTAGTTCTAGAAGTTAGCTCATATTACTTCTAGTCCTTTATGTATATGTTTGACACCTTTGCATATGATGTTAATACTATTTTGAGTCCTAGTAGGCTGATAGTATGCTAGTTATCTTGTTCAAGCATTTGTGCGCTTGTGCAAGTGACTTCTTACTTGTTTATGACGTTCAATGTACATAACTTAGGGTTTCCATGCTGATAGGGGTTAGAGCTCATGGGTTGTACTTACTTGTCGCCCATGCACGCTTTCTAGCTGATTTAAGTTATTTTTCGGGGCTGCGTGTTGTTTTAGGTAGTTTAAGTTTTACGTTGGCACTCTAGGGAGCTTGACGTGGTAGCCTATGAGTAAAACTAAGTTGCCACGTGGTTTAGGGTACTAAAGGACAACCAAGTGGAGCTATGAACTCCCATTGGTCCGTTTTTGTCTTTTGTTAAACTCTAAATTTAGAAACAGAGCTCTAGAGTGGAGTTCGAGCATTTGGTGGGGGATCTTCGAAATCTGAGTGCACAGGAGGGTAGAGCTCGTCATGCCAAGCACTTCCAGTGAAATTTTCGATCGATTTGAGTCAATAAAGACGAAGTTATGACCAATTGAAGTTCGAATTGTGCCAGAATTGAATCACTTTTGTTGGATTTAGGGTTTTCAGTGTCACTTGCAGCAGATTTGAGGAAATTGCTTCAAAACTTCGAGGTTGTGTTCTCTGCCAGCAGGACTACAATTTCCCAAAAAGTTTCGCATCGATTGAGTGATTGAGTAATTCAGGGCGGCCGCTGAAGCTGGAGGGGTCTGAAAAGCTCTTAATCTAGAGCTACGACTTCAGAGGAGGAGATCTGGAGTTCTGTGTACAGTCAGGAGTCCCAACTTCACAGGGAGGTTCAGCACCCTGTAGACTTCAAATACTGTGAGAATATCTGAATTTGATCGAGCCAATATTCTGTTCTAGGTTGAAATAGCCCGCTAGGTACCTGAAATTGCCGTAGTTTTCTTGCTCAAAACTTTTCTGTTCATATCTCCGTGTCAGAATTTGATCTCAGGCTGAAATTTCGTCTGTGAGTTCAGTAGTACCTCATTTGCATGTAGGGGAAGTTTAGAGGTCTAAACCTTCATAGTTTTCCTCTCCGTGAGTGTCAAAGTTCGTCGCCGGATCCTATTACTGCCAGTTATACCTGAATTTCGCTTTCTGAGTATATTACAAGATCTTACACACCTGTGTGAGTGTTTATAGCCCTGTTGTTACCTGAAAGCCAACCTCTTGAGTGAACAACCACAGCCAGAAGCCCGGCGCTTTCCTAGGTAGACGGATTACACTCCGACAACGTTCAGCACTAAAGGCTGGGCAAAGTTCGATGGGACGTACTTCACGTACTGGAAACACAAGATGAAACTCCAGTTAGACGCTGAAGGCGTTCTCGGAATTGTCGATGGTAGTGTACTTCGATCAGTAGCCACTGCCGCTAACCCTCTACCTACCACCGGACCAGGTAGCATTGCGGAGTGGGATCGTCAGAGCAAGAATGCTTTGACGGCAATAAATCAGTGTTGCGAGAACACTGTTATCGGTCACATTATTTCTTGCCGCTCGGCAACAGAAGCTTGGAACACATTGACTTCTAACTTTGCCGCGCAAGACACAGTGACCAGATGCACTTGAAAGAAAAGTTGTGAACTCTCAAGATGAAGGCGAACGACTCAGTCACATCGCATGTAAACACTTTCAAGTCGATTGTCGAGCAGCTGGCGTCTGCAGGTGTACAAGTAGGCGCACAAGAGCAGCTGCTCACACTCATGGGTAGCATGCCAGATAGCTACCAAATGTTCCTACAAATGATGAGATGCAACACCAACTTGACGTTGCAAGATCTCATCTCGTTTCTTCTCACTGAAGAAACTTTTCGTCGAAGAATGCAGCATGAACCTTCGACCGCATTGTTTGCAGGAAAGAGGCAACCAATCAAGCAAGGCAAGAACGGCAACCGTTCTAAGAAGCGGACACCAGATTCTAACATTCAGTGTTTCGGGTGCAATTTAACTCGTGTCCAGAATTGCACAAATCAAGCCTCAAGCAGCAGCGCTCCGCCCAATCAACCTCAGCAACAAGGCGGAAATCAAAAGAACCGCAACCAGAAGAATCGCCAGCGTAACAACAACAACACTAGGCGAGTACTGATGACCCAGCTGTACAACGAATTTGCACCTCGAACTGTGGACCGTCATTGGTACGTTGATACCGGCGCTACCCACCACATGGCATTCGACCGCGACCAATTTTGTAAGTACACTGAACGAGAAAGTGTTCTTCAAGATCAAATTCTCTTAGGAGATGACACTACAATTCAAATTGAAGGTCACGGCGATGTTGAAGTCAAACTTCTTAACGGCAAAAACGTTTTAATTAAGGATGTCTTGCACGTCCCTGCACTACGGAAGAACTTGTTTTCAGCTAGAATGTTTGACTCCAAAGGTGGGTGGTGCATTATCGATAATGGTACTTGTCATCTAGAGGACAAGAACAGACGTCCAATTGCCCCATGCCCGCTAAGCAATGATCTTTACTTGCTAGGCTCGTCTGTAATTCCCGTGCACACTATGTCACTCCCGCAAACACACCATACCCAGCTGAAGGCAGAGCACTCCCAATCCCTGCTTCCAACAATGCCCCCTGAAACGCCCTCTCAGAAAAGACTGGGGGGTCCGGGAGATGGCCGTGGTGGCAGATTGACCAACCGTGGTCGACCACGGCTGATCCTCCCCTTACACCCCTTCGCACAGTCGCAGTCAACTAACACAATAGCACTCCCTGAAATCGCATTTTCCGCACCTCTTCTGACACCGATTTCTCAGGGATGCACGGATCGCCACGAGGGCGATCCGTGGCCCAATCACGCCACTTATGTCCTAAATCATTGTCCCACCAAGGCCATCGATCCTGCCACCACTCCCTTTGAGCTATGGCATGGCCGCAAGCCCATCATCTCACATCTTCGAGTTTTTGGCTGCACAGCTTTTGCCAACATTATAGAGACTCACCGCTCTAAGCTAGATAGTCACTCCCACGAGTGCCTTCTTCTCGTTTACAGCAGTCAAAGTAAGGCATACCGTCTCCAACGTAAATCTGACGGTCATACTTTTGTTTCTCGCGATGTTATATTTGATGAGTCTCTCCCTGCATCAACATCATCTCTTCCTAACCCCGCTCTCACTGCTATCACTGAGGATGAAATTCAGAATGATTTGCACTTTTTCCATCACCATCCTCCTACTTCGGATCCAGCCCCTAGCCCTTCAGTGGGAGCTACTCTTCCCCCTCTGAGTTCGTCTGTTTTGCCTCCTTTTGCACCACCTCCCGCCTTCGGTCCTTCCGTTGGCCCTGGTCCCGGTCATCCTTCAAGCAGTAGTCTTGTTCCGAGCCCCGTTCCTCCTCTACCCTCAGCGGGATATGAAGGAGGAGGAGTTAGCGGAGGCACATTTCACACACCAACTCAATCTGTGGCCAGCTCATCCACTAGTAGCCCACAATCCCACAGTCGATATCCTTTCTCAACTTATTCTACCATGAATTTATCTTCTCCAATCCGAACCAGACATAGCACAGATGTAGAAAACATGAGCACACTACACCCATACCTACATCGTTCATCACCGCAGTCTCCACCACCGCACTCAAGTGACTTTGAGATGGCATCGTCTCCTCCCACTGAGATCCAAGCACCACCACCACTCCGGCGATCAACACGACAGTCCAATCCTCCTAACCGCGATCCAGCTGAAGGTTACGACACAACGACTTTGATCCCGAAGGCACGAACGAGTAAGAAGCGTGCACTAATGGTGACTTTGAGACCAGTCACGATGGAGCCCAACTCCTATCAGAAGGCCCTATCATCTCCAGATGCTGCTCGATGGTCCGAGACCATCACCGAAGAGCTCAAGTCCCACGAGGAGAACGGTACATGGACACTCACAGATTTACCACACGGACGAAGGCCCATAACCAACAAGTGGACCTTCAAGCTGAAGCTGAATTCAGATGGGTCCATCGCCCGATACAAGGCACGGTTGGTGGCCCGAGGATTCACTCAAGTGTATGGGCTCGACTACACTGACACCTTCTCCCCTGTGGTCTGTGTGCAATCAGTGCGATTGATACTAGCAATTGCAGCTCAACACAACCTCCACGTCCACCAGATGGATGTGAAGACAGCCTTCCTGAATGGAACGCTGAGTGAAGAAATCTACATGGCAGTCCCTGACGGCATCAACGCCCCAGGAACTGGTAAAGTGTGCAGGCTACTTCGTACACTTTATGGATTGAAGCAATCTTCTAGAGAATGATATTTGATCATAGATAAGTTCTTACTTTCTCTCGGGTTCAGTAAGTCAGGAGCTGATGGTAACGTATATTACATTCATAAAGATAATCAGTTTGCCATCCTAGCACTCTACATTGATGATACAATCATAGCAAGCAACAGCGAAGGATTGCTAACATACATCAAGAGTAACCTCAGCGCAAGGTTCCAGATGAGTGACATCGGTAACATCCATCATTGCTTGAGTATAGAGATTAACCGAAATCGAGCAGAAGGATGGATCAGACTCAGTCAAACCTTGTACCTGACCCAAAAGTTATTCCAGTTTGGCTTAGAGAATTGTCAACCTGTCAATACACCATTGACCCTAGGAGAAAAGTTCTCGACTGAAGATTGTCCTGCTACTACTGAAGAGAAGGCGCAATGTGCTTCTTACCCATATCAGAGTGCGACAGGCTCCATCAACTGGGCTGCCGTCTGCACTCGTCCTGATCTAGCCTTCAGCATTAGTGTATTATCTCAATACATGGCTAACCCAGGACTAAAACACATCACCGCCATAAAGCGCACATTTCGCTATATCAAAGGTACTTTAGACCAGTACTTAGAATACAAGTACTCGCCTCAACCAATTTCTCTATTTGGCTACACTGATGCTGACTGGGGAGGTCACATCGAGTCACGACGTTCAACATCTGGAAATTGCTTCATCTATTCACAAGGAGCAATCAGTTGGTCGTCGAAGAGACAGAAATCTGTTGCACTATCGAGTACTGAAGCTGAGTATATGACACTCAGCACATGTTCATCAGAAGCAATGTGGCTTCGACAACTCTTAGCTGATATTGGTTTAGCTGAGAATGAGGCAACTACTTTGTATTGTGATAACTAGAGTGCAAAAGCACTCGTAGAATCGTCCAAGTTTCATGACAGGACGAAACACATAGATATTCGGTACCACTTCATTAAGGATCAAGTTGCATCCAAGACAATTGAAGTGAAGTATTGCCCTACTCAGGAGATGGTAGCGGATATCCTAACTAAGGGCCTACCGGCTCCCAAGTTGGATTACCTTCTACCAAGACTAGGATTGAAAGTTTAGATCTACAACAACTAGTCGCTGAGTGGGAGTGTTAGAACTGGATGTACAGTATGAACGTAACATACAGCAACTAGTTCAGACCTTTTGGGCTCATGCTCTTTCGCAGGCTTTGCCTGCCCTTGTACCAAAGTATAAGTACCTGGCCTTTGGACCTCCTACCTCATTATTCATTTCAGTAAACAAGCTTACTCATACTTGGTATCTCACATTGATCCTCTCTCTCCTTTTCCTATAAGAATCATTACAGTCTTACAGTCAGTTACATCATGTTCTCAGCTCACTCTGAACATGACAACACGCTCATCTCAGCGTTGATTCATGTCGATGTCCGACAATATCGTTCCTTAAATGTGCATTCGTTGTATCGAGTTGAGATATCAACTTACAATGAAGCGTTGTCGATGGAAAGTTGTTATTGAGGGCTCGTTCTGGCAACCGAATATATGAAAACTGTGCCTTTCCATTCGGCATGTTCTTAGTTTGGTTTCCAAGGCTATGAAAAATAGTGCACCAGAGCGGTAGATGGTGCCCGGTCATTCGAGAGTGGCACAAGAGACTGGCATTCTGGATAACATTTATGGTACAACTGATTTTTCCGATTCGGTACATGAGCTAACTGTTTAAATGTATTTCCCCTTCGGAGGGAACAGACTAATGCAACATCATATATGAATGACCTCTGCTTCGAAAGCCCTAGCTTTGAGGTCGAAGTCAAGTCTACACTTTTCTAGAAAGTAACTATCTCTACAAAATTGGCGAAGTGAAAGTCGATCGAAGGGACAGTCTGCCGTTAACTGTCTACATACGACATAGTCCAGTACACAATTTCAGCTTAGTTCGCCTGGTGTTTCGGCGAGAGTCAATGTTTTGGGATCCTGGTGCAGCTGATCAAGTTTGCATCGAAGAGGGTTAGTGATCGAGACGATCTCTCCAACTGTGTCGCGTGGATGTTTGAGGGAGGAGCCGTGATCACCAGCAATTCGAATTCGAGTAGATGAACGCACTTAGCGCAGATGCTGTTTTAACCATCTAACCGAGTTTCGCAAGGTCCGTCTGGATGACCTTCGCACTTACATACAAGCGTCGTGCTCACTCTGCTTCGATCGCTCATCTCAAAGATCGGAGCCCGATGGAAGAACTGGCGCTCTGGGAAGCTGGTCTCGATGATCGGTCCCAACTGGGAGTGGAGGCTTCGGGATCCTCCTCTTCTTTCAAGGCAGGAAGCAGTCCCCGGTTAACTGACTACATCCGACACAGTCCACTCACAAGGAAATTTCTGCGTGGTTCCTCTAGAGTTCGAACAATCTTTGGCGAGAGTCAATGTTTACGAGGTCTTGGTGCCCGCTGATCCTGATCGCATTGTATCGGGTGGGTGATCGAGGCGATCCACCGATTGTATTGTGTGGATCCTGAGTGAGGAGCCGTGATGACCAGCCATCCGAATTCGAGTGGATAAACGCACCTAGCGTCTCTCGCAATCTAGCCGGATCTCGCAAGGTCCGTCTGTAGGGAGCTTCGAACTCATATACAAGCGTCGTGTTCACTCTGCTTCGCTCGCTCACCTGAAAGATCGGAGCCCCGTTAATGGCCTAGCGCTCTTGGAAGCTGGTCTCGATGACCGGACACAGCTGGGAATGGTGGCTTCGGAAATTCTCCGCTTCTTTGAAGATCCAGGAGTTTCCAAGGGACGCCTTCGGACTCTGTCCATGAGTCCCGTTGCATTGCGTGTGTTCTCCATTCTATCGTTCCCGAAGGGAATCTGAAGCAAGTGAGAGAAAAATCAGTTACCAATTGCAAGCTCTAGTTCCTTTGCTGATCAAGAAATCTGAATCATGGAGAATTCACTAGACTTCAGGCGGAACCGATGCTGAGGATAAATGTTGGAACAGGACTTACATTGGATGGAAACAAGTGGGTGATATCCTGCAAGGGCAGGCGTGGAGACGGCCGAACAATGGCAGCTACTTCCAGCGCGTTGTGTGAGACCTCCACTGGAGAATTTTCGTCATGTGCCCTTCCAACACATCCATCCACGGTTAATAACATCCCTGTTCGCCCTGTGAGAGCCTCAGTTTGCAGCTCGGCCAGCTCCTCTGTGATCCTTTGGCGTGCTCGAAAGACCGCCATTTTCAGAAACCTGGGACTTCCTGCTGAACAGTAACCTTGTAATCGGCAGAATATTATGGGCAACCGCTTTGGTTGGTTGCACCCTGCTTTGCTCAATTGTGCATATGCGAGTAGGGACAGTCTCCAATCTTGAACACAAGAGAGGAGTGAGAGAGGACAGAGAGCGCGGATGAGTGTCAAATGGATCGCCGGATGGTTATATATATGAGCTAGAAAAGAGGTCTGAGACGGACAGGGAGATTGGCTACTGTACAAAACAAGTGGGTCCTGGTCTCAGACCGGGAGATTGACTACTGTACAAAACATGTGGGTCCTGTTGGAACGAGGATGATGGGACGGCCGATTGGGATCAGGTTACGGGGAAGGGATGAGGTTTAGCATCAACAGTAGAGAGGGAAGACCTGCCGACATCTCACCTCTGCCCTTCCTCCCGCTTTCCTTTGCTTCGTGGACCATTGCACCTCAACTTCATTTCGAATTTGAAACTCAAGCCGCCAAATATCACAGTCATGGACTTACTGGTTCCCCTCCCGGATTCCCTCTTCGTCATCCTCTCTTTACTGTTGGAACGGAGGAGGGAGCATTTGAACCAAGGATCTTGTCACTAGACTAGATAAAGAAATAGAGAAAGGCTAGAACTGAACCTACTGTGTCGTGACTCGTTAGCACTGACTGTGTCGTGACTTGTAGCAACTAGCTCTTACACCGATTACTTGAACTAGACTATGTTACATCAATTCAGTGGAGGTTTGAAACTTGGATCCCGTAGTAATTTGTATGTTATGTAACATTAATTCAGACTACCACTATTTACTGGTTTATATTATTCTGATGTATATATTATTTTAATATATTCTGTTTTAGTACAGTTTAGGGCATCGTCTTTTTCATTTAAACCATTAAGACAAAAAAGCCATGTTGTTCAAACTGTGATTATGCATGATTAGATATTTGTTAATGTAAATTAAAAGGATTTATAGAACTGCTTGTATTTTTCCCTAACCAGAGTTACAGCTTCAAAACTTTGATTAATATGTAACTTTTGGACGTCAGAATTTTAGTATACAGCAATTAGTGTGAATCCGCTCCAAATGCCTCCATGTTAATTAGAAGGTGACACCAATTCCGAATAGAGATTAATTCAAGTAATCAGTGTAGTTATTGGGGACACATTAATACGTTCCCTTTACGGCAGGACTCTCTGTTGATCCTTTAGGCATGTACCAGTATAAACGAACTACACGGGATGTTGTCCAGGCACTGGTATCAACACCGGGCAATCACTCCTTAACTACGTTATTCTTCAAGTGCTTGTATGTAGTTGACTCGTATGGAACCAGTCATCCGTTCGTTTTACAGTAGCAGTTGTTTTCTCATCGATCGAAATTAAAGTAAGGAAACTTACATGACTGGTTCCATGCGAGAAATGTAGAGGTGTTGCAATGTGCTTCCCCAGCCCAACCAAACTCAACACTCTGCTCTCCTACCGACCGACGGACATCCTTCTCCTTCCACTACCATTTCGTCTCGTCACCGCAACTTGGCATCGGTGATTCTTTTCCTTGGTTTTGGCTTCCAGGCGTTCCGTCGAAGGAAAAGCTCACACTCACTGATGCACCTCAGATCATAGTCACGTGGTGAGCATAGTGATATTCGAAAAGAACTTTTCGGCGGTTTTCGACAATCTTAGCAATGTTGTAGATCTCCATGCAGATACCATTTCACGTAAGCTCCTTCAAGCATGTCAATTCCTGCTGTTTTAGAGCTTCTGTCCTTGTCTTTTCGTTCAGGCCTCAACCTGATAGACACGTGTCCCTTGCCAACCTAAATATGAAGGGCTCGTACTAGCGTCCCGCACTGACCGGTAAGCTTAAGCTGCATTGATTGCGGAAATCACGTTAGAAAGTGCAAGAACTTATATGCTATCGTGTTCCCATCTGAAGCAAGGGGAAGTTGTCCCTGGCTTCACTTCGAGCACCTTTTTGTACAGGCTTACGCTTCAAGCACCTTTTGAGTAGTGTTCTTCAGTCTCTGACTGGACAATGGCCAGCTAGACTAGAAGGTCATTTTCGCTAAATAGGATATATCTCAAGCAGATCTCCAACACGATAAATGTAAGACGGGAGCTCCCTCCAACTCCAGGGGCACATTTAATGGAACTTTGTTCGTGGGCCATCATTGACAGCAGAATCATGACAGAATAGGAGTGCCGCTAAATGTAGCTGCAGTTCCAAATGAAGGATTGCAAATGATGAAACCATAAGTAAGCGTTGTGGTCTGGTTATCAGCTGTATTGGAAAGGAACCACAGTGTGGTCAGACCAGACTTCTCCTGTACTTTTAGTTTTCAAAGAAATCCTGACTAGGAACAAGAACGCAAGATCCTTGCGTTTTTCAACTGACGCGATGACGCTGAATGGCAGACGATAAAACCTACCACCGGAAATCTCAAGGGGAGAACACCGGGGCTTAGCCCCGGTGTTCTCCCCTTCAGGGTGGTTTTTGCTTGGCCCTTCGGGTCCTTCTTTCCCTTGTAAGGCTTGATGGGGTCTTCCCATCCGTTGGCTATATATCGCGTCGCGTTTTTATCATAAGAAATATCAAGGGGGTTGTGGATGGAAGTTCATGGGAATGGTAGGACGTGAACGGTAGACGATTGCGACACACAGTTTTCCATTTCCGTGCGGTAGGCCGCAGGGTTACACAGGGTTCAATAATCCTCAAATGGATCATCGGATGAAAATCTCAGAAAATTTCGTACTGGTATATCCGGACATAGACGTCTCCCCTTCAGCGCTGTGGTCAGTTGAAAACCCAGTGATCTTACCTTCCTGTTCGTAGTTAGGATTTTCTTGCAATTTGAAATTACAGGTGAAGCTTGGACTCCCTTCCAATATACAGTGGAACCTGGATAAATGTTATGGCTCTAGAGTACCAAAATTCTAACATTTATAAAAGCATAACATTATAACATCGTAACCATCTAAGTGTATACCGCATACTAATACTTATAATAACACAACCAAGAAAACTTAATAAAATAACAACACAAGAACAAAATGAACCTACTGTACAGTACAATACATTATAAGCATATGAATGAAAAGTTATTATTGAGATGATGTTTAAAATTGAGAACTCAGTCTTACATGATACATTATTAAGCTTTTCACTGAAAGAAATTACAAAATTCATATCACTTCGAACGAGATAAGGAAAATAAATATAAGAATCCTTTTACATAAGTCTGATTTTTGTTATCAGATCTTTTGTATCCTCAGTGGTCATCACAAAATCAATTAAATCATCCACATACATCTGCCACTCCAGACCAAGCTCAGTTCTTCCAACTGCTCAAGTACGTGAGTTAACTCTCTTCTTTCATCTCAAGGTTAGATACTTAAGTGAAGGTAAAGAAATATAATTTGACATACTGGCACCAACGTTACTGTATTTCCAATACTTACAAATAGTTGCTGCAGATTCATGATCGATAGTTATTTATCAGTTATAAATACATCTTCTAAAATAACACATATCCATAGCAAGAACAGAGTACCTAAACCATAACAGATAACAAAAAAAACAGGTATCTGCTTTACAGAGTAGCAAAGTTATAATAATTATAAAATTATAAAATTATAACATTTAACCGGGTAACCTTTATCCAGGGCAGACTGTAGCTGATAGTCATTCCGTGGGCATCCCAGCATCACAAGTGACAAGACCACAACGCTTACTGTGGTTCCATCATTTGCAGACAGCTGGTTTTCAGTGTCCAGCTGCAGCTACATTTAGCGGTACTTCTATTCTGCTGTCAATGATGGCCCACGAACAAAGTTCCATTAAATGTGCCCCTGGAGTTGGAGGGATCTCCTTGTTACATACGAATAATTGTTCATTGAGTTGGAGATCTGCTTGAGATATTGCCTATTTAGCGGACTGTTTGGTCGAAAGTGACCTCCTAGTCGAGCTGGCCTTTGTCTAGTTCACGGAACGAAGGACAGGACACAAAAGGTGTTGAAGCGGAGGTCTGTATTCAAAAGGGTGCTTGATGTGAAGCCTGGGACAACTTTCCTTGCTTCAGATGGGAACACGATAGCATCTGAACTTCTTGCACTTTCTAGCGTGATTTCCTACCTGTTTTCGCCCGCAATCAATGCAGCTAGCGCTTAAGCTTACCGCTCTACACGGGGCGACGGATTTCAGTACGAAATGTTCCATTCATATTTAGGTTGGCAGAGACACGTCTCTATCAGATTCAGGCCTGAACGAAAGGACAATGAGAAATAAAATGGTAATTACTACCCGCATACGTGAAATGGTATCTGCATGGAGAATTAGAACATTGTTAAAATTGTCGAAAAGCACACGACAAGTTCTTTTCGAATATCACCATGCTCACCACGTGACTATTGTCTGAGCTGCATCAGCGAGTGTGAGCTTTTCCCTAGGGAGGACGGAGGACTAGGAAGCCAAAGCCAAGGAAAAGAATCACAACTGCAAAGTTGAGGTGATAAAATGAAATGGTACGGTAGTGGAAGAAGAAGGATGTGCGTGGATGAGTAAGAGAACAGTGAATTGAGTTTAGTTGCACAGTAGAAGCACATTGCGACCCATATATGGAACCAGTCATGTAAGGTTTCGATACCTGTACCGGTGAGAAAGGAACTGCTGGTACAAAATGGACGGATAACTGCTTCCATATGAGTCAAGTACATAAAAGCCCGTGAAGAATAATGTAGTTAAGATTTTTCAAATCTTAAGCCTAAAATATTGCTTTAATCGCAGCGATGGTAAGGAACTCCACAGCAAAGCAAATAAAGCAGACAAAGGGTGTGTCAATGAGATTAGCTAGTAAGCTTGTGGTTCAATTTCTCCAATATCAAAGTCAAGGAATTGTAGCGGAGGAGAGAACTTGAAGGTTGCATCATTACTCCAACAAAGCCCACGGAGCTAATATCTGACCAAAATGATCAAGAGAGGTGATTTGCTATTTGGCGTGCTCTTACCATCTATATGAACATTTCCCTGCAGTAGACCGTCACTTCCACATGCCGTGACGGTTTTCACTTTTAGTTAATCACGATAGTCGAATCGCTACAGAAAATCGCTGAAAGGTGTTTGCTTCCTTGTAAGATCCCTGTCACGGACCAAGGCAGCAGGGCATAAAACTCTTTCTCTCTCTTTCAAGGTTAGATTGTCCCGTGCATGTCTCAGTCGAGTAAAACACAACAAGCTTTATTGTGAGCGCTAAACCCAAGCATGTGGAAAATTTACAGCTACTTTACTGTTACTTACTTATACTGTTACATCCTTTTAAATTACAGGATCCAACATGGACAGTGTTGCGGTAAAGACGTGTGATGTTGCCCCATTCACTTACTAGTGTTGGTTACTGCAGAAGGGCCAACGAGTTAGAACACAGAAGGTTCAGTTTTAGTCTTGTCAGTTGTCAGTTCTAGTCAGTTCTTCTTCTTGTTTACTCCTTTTCTACCTTTTCTAGTCTAGCCACAAGATCCTTGGTTCGGATGCTATCTCCCTCCTTCTACAGTAGAGAGACGATGACGAAGGGGGCATTCAGGAGGGGAACCAGTAATTCCAAAACAGTGCGATTTAAAAGCTTGAGTTTTCTAATTCGAAAGAAGTGATCGACGGAGCAAAGCCCTGAGCACCGGGCAAGAAAAGGAAGGAGTTTAGAAGCCGACAGCTATTTGGTCTCGACTGTTCGCGCTAAACCTGCTACCTTTCCAACAACCTCGTCCCAATCAGCGTTCCCTTCATCCCTGGCTTCGACGGGGCCCACATGTTTTGGACAGTAACCAGACTGTTCTCCATGTCTGTCTCAGACATCTTCTCAAGCTCATATATAAGCATCCAAAGGCCCATTTCTCACTCACCCTCTCACTGTGTCATATTCTCCTCTCTCTCAGCTTGCACCTCCAGCGCACCACCTGCCTCTCGACTAGCAAAGCAATCTCCAAGTTCGCTTCTTCTTGTGAGAAACTCTTGTCCACCTTCAGAAGACCACAGGTGTCGGAGATTTGGGATTGTTCTAGAATACGCACAATTCAGCGAAGCAGGAGGCAAACCACCAGAGCACGTTGTCATAGTATTCGATCGAATACAAGGTTAGTGCCAGCAGGAAGTCATAAGTTTCACGAAATGGCGATCGTTAGAGCACACCAAACGATCACAGAGGAGTTGTCGGAGCTGCAAAATGAGCTTCCAGGGCCAACAGGGATGTTCTTGACCGTGGAAGAATCTCGAAGAAGGGAAAATGACGAGAATTTTCCAGTGCGGGTCTCTCGCAACGTGCAGGAAGTAGCTGTCATTCTTCGGCCGTCTCCGCGCCTGCCCTTGGAAGACATCACCCACATGTTTCCATCCAATGTAAGCTTCTGTGCTAACATTTATCTTCATCATCGGCTTCGCCTCAAGTCTAGTGAATTCTCCATGGTTCATATCTCTTGATCAGCAAAGGAACTAGAGCTTGGAAACTGATGTTTCTCTCACCTGCTTCAGATTCTCTACGGGAACGATAGAATGGAGAACACACGCAATGCAACGAGACTCATGGACAGAGTCCGAAGGCGTCCCTTGGACAGTCCTGAATCCTCAAAGAAGAGGAGAATCTGCGAAGCCACCATTCCCAGGTGTGTCCGGTCATCGAGACCAGCTTCCAACAGCGCTAGGCCGTCAACCGGGCTCCGATCTTTCAGGTGAGCGAGCGAAGCAGAGTTAATGCGACGCTGGTATATGAGTTCGAAGCTCCCTACAGACGGACCTTGCGAGACGCGGCTAGATTGCGAGATGCGCTAGGTGCGTTTATCTACTCGAAATTCGGATGTCTGGTCATCACGGCTCCTCTCACAGGATCCACGCGACATAAATGGGTGATCGCCTCGATCACTCATCCCATACGATGCGATTAGAATCAGCTGGCACGAAGACCCCGAAAAAATTGACTCGCGCCAAAGATTGTTCGAACTCCAGAGGAACCACGCAGAAATTGTGTTTGGAGTGGACTGTGTCAGTTAACCAGGGGCTGCCCCTGTCTTCAAAGAAGAGGAGGATCTCGGAAACCTCCATTTCCAGATGGACCATGCGAAACTCGGTTAAAATAGCATCTCCGCTAGGTGCGTTCATCTGCTCGAATGCGGATTGGTGGTGATCACGGCTCCTCCCTCACCATCCACGTAACACAAATGGAGGATCGCGTCGATCACAACCCCTACGACATGATCTTAATCAGGTGGCACCAGGATCCCAAAACATTGACTCTCGTCGAAAACTGTTCGAACTCCAGCCGAACCACGCTGTGGACTGGACTGTGTCGGATGTAGACAGTCAACGGAGAACTGTCCCCTGCCTCGACTTTCACATCGCCAATCTTGTAGAGATAGTTACTTTGTACAAATTTATAGACTTGACTTCGACCTCAAAGCTAGGCCCTCCGAAGCAGAGGTCATCCAGTCTGTTCCCTCCGAAGGGGAAGTACATCTAAACAGTTAATTAGCTCATGTACTGTATCGAAAATATCAGTTGTACTATAAATGTTATCAAGAATGCCATTCTCTCGTACCACTGTCGAATGACTGAGGCACCATCTACGGTTCTGGTGCACTATTGTAGCTAGCCTTGGAAACCAAACTAAGAACATAATACATTCGGTAGACAATGCTTCATTGTAGGTTGATATCTCAAAACTCGATTATAACGGATGAACTTTTAAGGATCGATAATGCCGGACATCGACATGAATCTCAGCGTTGAAGTTTACAATGGCATGCTGAGAGTGAGCTGAGAATAAATGTAACTGACTGTAAGGCGCAGAAACTCATTCTGACTCACGAGCGCGGAAAGTCCAAATCGTTTAAGTTAGCCACATGTCATGATCTGAGTCAGCATGATCTTACGAACTGTGCTCCTCAGGAACCAGTTCACACGGGCTGGCTGGTAACATGGATAACACCAGTTTGACTGCGACTGAGTAGACGAAGATAACAGCAAGAAATTCTCCTTTTGTTCTACAAGCAACAATGCCTTTTCTTGTGCCCTCGTGCATTCACGCGCTGGAGTAAATCACCAAGAACACGGCTAATTAATAACACATCGTTAATTGCAAACTCACTGAATGAAGGTTTTGTAGCCAATGTGGAGAAGAAGTGTAGTATTCATGTATTGTGTGGAAACTCGTGAGAAGAACGCTCGTTCTCGTGATCTCATTTCTTGGCTGTAGTGAGCTTGTTTGCATGGTGAGGTGTCGTCGGACATTCGTCGTTGCTCTTCATTGTTCTCTATACATGTCCATGTTTTGATTGGTGTTTTCTGTTTTTCTTGTTGACCATTTTTTATTTCTTTTCTTTCAATACTGAGGCTTCGATGTCTCCACTCCTCATCGAAGCTCTCGTCTGATGATCATTCGTAGATTACTGGATCAATAGTAAATTTGATTATGGAGCTTCTTCTATTTCTCACACAAAGAATTCCTCAGATTATCGTTTGTATTTTGTTTTGGTATTGTTTGCGTTACTGTTAAATTTCAGTACTTAACGTTTTGTTATTTATGATTTGATCCACCATCAATATTTCTATCTCACTAGTTTTGAACTATATTTTATGTTTAAATATAATTTCGTATGATTTAAGGCACCAACAGACTTTAAGGCACATGGAAGCACGCGTGTTCTACTCACTATACACTATCAACGAGTCAAGCATGAAACATCGACTATTCACTTATGACTCGGTGCTCGTCCGCTTCATCACAGCTTCAGAACCATATAATTTCCAGACGGTGACTACTCGCCAGAAAGCCTGCCATATAACCACACGGAAACGAAAAACTGTGCGTTGCAATCGTCTACCGTTCACGTCATACCATTCACCATGAACTTCCATCCGATAGGTTCTGTCGTCTGCCATCATCGCTATCGTCAGTTGAAAAGCCGGGGCACACCTTCCCCCGCGACTTGCGTTCCTGTTTCTAGTTAGGATTTTCGAGCAATTTGAAAGTACAGGAGAAGCGTGGACTCCCTTCCAATACAGCTAATAGCCATTCCGTGGGTATCCCAGCATCACAAGACCACAACGCTTACTTCTGGTTTCATCATTTGCAGTCCTTTATTTGAAACTGTGTCATGATTCTGCTGTCAATGATGGCCCACGAACAAAGTTCCATTAATTGTGCCCCTGCAATTGGAGGGAGCTCCTTCTTACATTCATTGTGTTGGAGATGTGCTTCAGATACTTCCTATTTAGCGGACTGTTTGGGTCGAAAGTGACATTCTAGTCTAGCTGGCCTTTGTCCATTTCAGGAACCGGAATCTTGTGGTCAAAAGGTGCTTGAAGTGAAGCCTGGGACAACTTTCCCCTGCTTCCGGTCGGAACACGATAGCATCTGAAGTTCTTGCACTTTCTAGCGTGATTTCAGTGCAGCTTCAGCTTAACGATCACTGCGGGGCGACGGATTTCAGTACGATATGTTCCTTTCATATTTAGGTTGGCAAGAGACACGTGTCTACCAGGTTGACACCTGAACAAAAGACAAGGACAGGAGCATTAGAAACAGCAGGAATTCACATGTTTCAAGGAGCTTACTTGAAACGGTATCTGCATGGAGATTTAGAACATAGTTATAATTATCGAAAAGCACACGACAAATTGTTTTCGAATATCACCATGCTCACCACGTGACTACGGTCTGAGCGAGTGTGAGCTTTTCCTTCAGAGGGAGGACTAGGAAGCCAAAGCCAAGGAAACGAATCACAAATGCAAAGTTTAGGTGATGAAACGAAATGGTAGTGGAAGAAGAAGGATGTGCGTGGATCAGTACGAGAACAGATAATTGAGTTTGGTTGTACAGTAGAAGCACATTGCGACCCATATATGGAACTAGTCATGTAAAGTTTCCATACCTTGACCGGTGAGAACGGAACGGATGACTGCTTCCATATGCGTCATGTACATAAAAGCACTTGAAGGATAATGTAGTTAAGGATTCTTCAAATATGAGGAGGAAAAGTTCTTAAATATCAGCGATGGTAAGAAACTCCACCGCCCAAAAAAGGCAAGTAAAGCAGTCTGAGACTTCATGCTGAAACTAAATAGTAAGCTTGTGGTACAGTTTCCCAGTCTCGAAGTCTAGGAATTTTAGCGGAGGAGAGAACTCAAACGTTGCATCATTTCTCCGACAAAGCCAGCGGATCCTCGACGAGCAAGATCTAACCAAAATGATCAAGAGTCGAGGTATTTCATTTAGGGAGGTGGTTCGCTATTTGCTGTCCGGTTCATGGCGCACCTAGCTTTCTCGCTTTTACCAATCACCAAATTTCCCTGCAGTGAACCGTCACTTCCAGATGCCGTGACGGTTTTTCACTTTAGCTAATCACGATCATAGTCGAATCGTTACACAAAATCGCTGAAAAGGTGTTGGCTTCCTTCTAATATCCTAGTCCGGACCAAGGCAATTGGGGCATAAAACTATTTCTCCGTCTTTCACAGTTAGTTTGTGTAGTGCATGCTCAGTTAGTAGAAATTAACAAGTTTCTCCAACAACAAAGCTTTATTGGGAGCGTTGAACCCAAGCATGTGAAAATGTACATCCCTCACAGACAGTGTTGCGGTAAAGGAGTGTTATGTTGCCCCATTCACTCCATCTGTGTTGGTGAGTACAGAAAGGGGACGAGTTATAACACAGTTACTATAGGTTCAGTTCTAGTCATCTCCTGTTTACTCTTTCTAGTCTAGTCACAAGATCCTTGGTTCGAATGCTCCCTCCCTCCTTCTACAGTAGAGACGATGACGAAGGGGGAATTCAAGAGGGGAACCAGTAATTCCAAAACAGTGCGATTTAAAAGCTTGAGTTTTCAAATTCGAAATAAAGTGATCGATGGGGCAAGAAAGAGGGAGGAGTTTAGAAGTCGGCAGCTATTTTCCCCTCCAGTACTGTTCGCGCTAAACCTGCAACCTTCCAACAAACTCATTCCAATCAGCGTTTCCTTCATCCCTGGCTTCAAGGGGGCCCACATGTTTTGGACAGTAACCAGACTGTTCTCCCTGTCTGTCTCAGACATCTTCTCAAGCTCATATATACCATGCAAAGACGCATTTGACACTACCCCTCACTTTGTGTCTTCTCCTACTCCTCTATCGTTTACCTGCGACCCCAGCGCACAACTTGACTCTCCACTCACATGACAATCTCCAAACCATTCATTTACTCGTTTACTTATGGTGAGCAATCCCTGTCCACCATCCAGGAGTAAAAGTGTTGGAGATTTGCTACTGTTAAGAGGAAATTCAGAATTCAACAAAGCAGGGGACAACCCACCTGAGCGGGTGTTCATAGAATCTGATCGAATACGAGGTTAGTGCCAGCAGGAGGTCCCAGGTTTCACAAAATGGCGATGCTTGGAGGACATCAAAGGATCATAGAGGAGTTGTCGGAGCTACAAACTGAGTTTCTCACAGGTCGAACAGGGATGTTCTTGACCGTGGAAGAATCTCGAAGAAGGGAAAATGACGAAAATTCTCCAGTGGGAGTCTATCCTAACGTGCAGGAAGTAGCTGCCATTCTTCGGCCGTCTCCGTGCCTTCTCTTGCAGGACATCACCCACTTGTTTCCATCCAATGTAAGCTTCTGTGCCAACATTTATCTTCATCATCGGTTTCGCTAGAAGTCTAGTGAATTCTCCATGATTAATATTTCTTGATCAGAGCTTGGTAATTGATATTTGTCTCCTTGCTTCAGATTCTCAATGGGAACGATAGAATGGAGAATACACACAATGCAACGAGACTCATGGACAGAGTCCGAAGGCGTCCCTTAGACAGTCCTCGGTCTTCAAAGAAGAGGAGAATATCTGAAGCCACCACTCACAGCTGTGTCCAATCATCGAGACCAGCTTCCAAGAGCGCTAGGCCATCAGCCGGGCTCCGATCTTTTAGGTGAGCGATCGAAGCAGAGGAACACGACGCTTGTATATGAGTTCGAAGCTCCCTACAGACTGGCCTTGCGAGACCCGTCTAGATTACGAGATGCGCTAGGTGCGTTTATCTACTCGAATTCGAATGGCTGGTCATATTGCTCCTCTCAGGACACAAATCGGTGATCGCCTCGATCACCGACCCCGTACGATTTCCTGTGGACTGGACTGTGTCGGATGTAGACAGTTAACTGAGGACTGTCGCCTGCTTCCATTTTCACTTCTCTAATTCTGGAGAGATATTTACTCTGTATAAATCTATAGACTTGACTGATCTCAAGCTAGGGCTTTCGAAGCAGAGGTCATTCATATATGATATTTCATTAGTCTGTTCCCTCCGAAGGGGAAATACATTTCAGCAGTTAAGTAGCTCATGTACTGTATCGGAACATTCAGTTGTACCATAAATGTTATCAAGAACGGCATTCTCTCGTGCCACTGTCGAGTGACCGAGACACCATCTACGGCTGTGGTGCACTATTTTACCTAGCCTTGGAGACCAAACTAATAACACACCGAATGGTAACGGGACAGTTTCCACAACCAGAACGAGCCAGAACGAGCCAGAACGGTTGCCAGAACGAGCAACTTTCTATACGACGACGCTTCATACGTTGATATATCAAAACTCGATTATAACGAATGTACTCTAAGGATCGATATTGTCAGACATGCATCGACATGAATCTCAGCGTTGAAGTTTACAATGGCATGCTGAGAGTGAGCTGAGAATAAAACTAACTGAGCAAGGAAGCTATAAGCGCAGAGACTCAGCTTGGTTCAAATCCCTCAAGTAAGCCACATGTCATATAATCTCAGTCAGCATTTATCAATTGTGCTCCTGAGTACTCAGTCTACACGTACTGACTGGTAGCGTAGATACACTAGTTTTCACGGCGATTGCACAGTTCTCACGGAAAAAAATTTTGGTACTTCTGCACTTAAACAGACAAACAACAGTTGACCTCAGTTTGAAAAGGTAAAATCTTATTTATTATGGTTTAAACTGTATATCTCATCTCGTGACGCTCTCCCAAGGAACTAACCAATGTGGAGAACAAGTGTAGTATTCATGTATCGTGGGAAAACTCGATATCGGTATAACGCTCTCTCCAGATCGAAATAAAACTCACTTCCGAGCATGTAGTGGTTGTTCTCCATCGTGAGGTGTTGTTGGATATTCCTCGTTGCTCTTCATTGTTCTCTATACATATCCTTGTCTATACATTCTGTTCTTTTTGTTGAAAACTTTTGATTCCTTTCTTTGTCATACTGAGCCTCGTATGTTTCCATCGCACATCATGTGCTTAATTTCCACTCCCCAGCGAAATTTTCCTCCGATGATCATTTGAGGATTATGAACCCTGTATAACCCTGCGGCCTACCGCACGGAAATGGAAAACTGTGCGTCGCAATCGTCTACCGTTCACGTCCTACCATTCCCATGAACTTCCATCCACAACCCCCCTTGATATTTCCGGTGGTAGGTTTTGTCGTCTGCAATTCAGCGTCATCGCGTCAGTTGAAAAACGCAAGGATCTTGCGTTCTTGTTCCTAGTCAGGATTTCCTTGAAAACTGAAAGTACAGGAGAAGTCTGGTCTCACTGTGGTTCCCTTCCAATACAGCTGATTACCAGACCACAACGCTTACTTATGGCTTCATCATTTGCAGTCCTTCATTTGGAATTGCAGCTACATTTAGCGGCACTCCTATTCTGTCATGATTCTGCTGTCAATGATAGCCCACGAACAAAGTTCCATTAAATGTGCCCCTGGAGTTGGAGGGATCTCCTTCCTACATTCATCGTGTTGGAGATCTGATTGAGATATATCATATTTAGCGGACTGTTTGGTCGAAAGTGACCTTCTAGTCTAGCTGGCCATTGTCCAATTCAGGGACCGAAGAACACTACTGACAAGGTGCTTGAAGCGGAAGCCTGTACTCAAAAGGTGCTCGAAGTGAAGCATGGGACGACTTCCCTTGCTTCAGATGGGAACACGATAACATATAAGTTCTTGCACTTTCTAACGTGATTTCCGCAATCAATGCAGCTTAAGCTCACCGCTCAGTGCGGGGCGCTAGCGGGGGGACGAATTTCAGTACGAAATGTGCTCTTCATATTTAGCTTGGCCAGATTCACTTGTCTATCAGATTGTGGCCTGAACGAAAGGACAAGGACAGGAGCGAGCAATTCACATGCCTGAGCTTACGTGAAATGGTATCTGCATGGAGATTTATAACATTGCTAAGATTGTCGAAAAGCACACTTCGCCGCCGAAAAGTTCTTTCCGAATATCAGCATGCTCACCACGTGACTATGGTCTGAGGTGCATCATGATCTGTGAGTATGAGCTTTTCCTTCGACGGAAGGCTAGGAAGCCAAAGCGAAGGAATCACCAATGCAAAGTTGGGGTGACGAGACGAAATGGTAATGGAAGAAGAAGGATGTCCGTCGGTCGGTAGGAGAGCAGAGTGTTGGGTTTGGTAGGGCTGGGAAGCACATTAAAACAAATCATCTTTTCTCGCGTGGAACCACTCATGTAAGTTTCCATACTTTTGGATCGATGAGAAACCAACTGCTACTACGAAACGAACGGATGACTGGTTCCATACGAGTCAACTACATACAAGCACTTGAAGAATAACGTATTTGAGGATTTAGGAAGCTAAACTATCAACTTCGCATGAAATGACATCGAACTGATGATAGCATAGAAATAGTTCGATTGCCCGGTGTAGATACCAGTGCCTCGTGCAGTTCGTTTATACTCTCACATCCTTAAAGGATCAACAGAGAGAGTCTTGTGGTAAAGAAAACAAAGGAAACGTATTGATGTGTACCCATTAACTACACTGATGACTTAAATGAGTCTATATTCAGAATTAGTGTCACCTTTTAATTAATGTACTTACACTAACTATGCGTGGAGGCATTTGGAGCGGATTTCACACTAATTATTGTATACTACAAGTCTGACATGCAAAAGTTACATGCAGAAATTTATGGTTAATCAGTCTGAAGAAGATGGCGTTTTTGTTTTAGTGGTTTAAATGAAAACGATGCCCTAAACTGCACTAAAATAGAATATATAATGAAATAATTTAAACCAGTATTTAGTTTTACTCTAAATTAATGTTACACATACAAATTACTACGAGATCCAAATCTCACTGATGTAACATGGACTAATTCAAGTAACATGGACTATTGGAGTTGGTTGCTACAAGTCACGACACAGTCAGGGCTGACGAGTCACGACACAGTAAGTTCAGTTCTAGCCTTTCCCTATTTCTTTATCTAGTCTAGTGACAAGTTCCTTGGTTCGAATGCTCCCTCCGACTTTCAACAGTAAAGAGAAGAGAGGATGACGACGAGGGAATCCGGGAGGGGAGCCAGTAAGTCCAAGACTGTGATATTTTGGAGGCTTGAGTTTCAAATTCGATATGAAGTTGAGGTGCAATGGTCCACGAAGCAAAGGAAGCGGGAGGAAGGGCAGAGGTGAGATGTCGGCAGGCCTTCCCTCTCTACTGTTGGTGCTAAACCGCCTCCTTCCCCATAACCTCGTCCCAATCAGCCTTCCCTTCATCATCGTTTCAGCAGGACCCACATGTTTTGTACAGTAGCCAATCTCCCTGTCCGTCTCAGACCTCTTTTCTAGCTCATATATAACCATCCAGCGATCCATTTGACACTCATCCGCGCTCTCTGTCCTTTCTCACTCCTCTCTTGTGTTCAAGATTGGAGACTGCCCCTACTCGCATATGCACAGTTGAGCAAAGCAGAGTGCAACCAACCAAACCGGTTGCCCATAATATTCTGTCGATTACGAGTGAAGTGTTCAGCAGGAAGTCCCAGGTTTCTGGAAATGGCCATCTTTCGAGCACGCCAGAGGATCACAGAGGAGTTGGCCGAGCTGCAAACTGAGGCTCTCACAGGGCGAACAGGGATGCTACTAACCGTGGAAGAATCTCTTGGAAGGGCAGATGACGAAAATTCTCCAGTGGAGGCCTCCCGCAACGCGCAGGAAGTAGCTGCCATTGTTCGGCCGTCTCCTCGTCTGCCCTTGCAGGACATCACCCACTTGTTTCCATCCAATGTAAGCTTCTGTGCCAAAATCAATATTTATATTTATCGTGGTTCCGCCTGATGTCTAGCCATTTCTGCATGGTTCATATTACTCGATCAAGATCAGCATTCAGGATAACTGATTTTTCTCTCCTTTGCTTCAGATTCTCAATGGGGACAATATAATGGATAACGCACACAATGCCACGAGAACCCTGGACAGAGTCCGAAGGCGTCCCTTGGACAGCCCTGGTCCCTCAAAGAAGAGGAGGAACTCCGTAGCCGCCAATACCACCTGGGACCATCCATCATCGAGACCAGCTTCCAAGAGCGCCAGGCCTTCCAGCGGGCTCCGATCTTTCAGATGAGCGTTCGAAACAGAGCGAGCGCGACCCGTGTACATGAATGTGATACTCTCCAGACGGAGCTTGCGAGATTCAGCTAGATGTTCATCTACTCGAATTCGAATTGCTGGTCATCACTGCTCCTCTCTCAGGATCCACGCAACACTTATGGTGATCGCCTCGATCACTGACCCCGTACCATGCGATCAAGCTGGCACCAAGATCCTAGAACATCGTCTCTCGCAAAGAACCGTTCGAACTCCAGTTGAACCACGCCGGAAATTATGTGGACTGCGTTGGATGTAGTCAGTGAACCGAGAACTGCCCCTGCTTGACTTTCATCTCCGCAAATTTTCTGGAAGTAGATTTTCTGTAGAAATCTGTAGAATCGACTTCGACTTAAAAGCTCGGTCTTTGAAAGCTGAGATTAGTCCTTCCCTCCGAAGGGGAAATAAATTTAGATAATTAGCTGATTGTACAGAATCGAAGATGATTATCAGTTGTACTATAAATGCTATCAGAGAATGGAATCTACGGCTCTGCTGTGTTTTACCCAGACTTGGAAGAGCAAACTAAGAACATGCCGAATGGTAACAGAACAGGTCCACATATTCGGTGGCCAGAACGAGCCCCCAGCGAGACTTTCTACACGACAATGCTTCAATGGAGGTTGATATCTCAACCTCGATTGTTACGGACCCATTACGAATCCATTTTGAGGACATTGACATGAATGTCCGAGTTGAAGTTTACACCTGAGAAAGGTGTAACTGACTGTAAGGTGCAGAGACTCATTCTGACTCACGAGCTGGATCACTGGATGCAATCCCTCAAGTTAACCACATCTCATATGATATGACTCGGCATGATCTTACCCACTGCACACGTCAGGAGTCTCCTTGTCGATGGATGGGCAGAACCCAGCAGAAGTGCACCAAGACTTTTTTACGTGCCTGTACCGCAGAACCTTGAAGCAATTAACATGTACTCAGTCACTGGATGACGGTAACGTTGAAGCCAGCCAGAAACAGAACCAAATTCCCCTTTTGTTCTGCCATCAACAATGCCCTTGCTTGTGCCCTCATGCATTCACGCTGTGCATTACGTTCGAAGGAATCACCTGAAGCCGCTTGGTGACATATCTGAACAAACTTAATGATTGAAGATGATCTAAGGTCATCAATACTGAGCACACGTGCTGGTGAGCTGCTCTATTCTTGCCGTGTGCTCCCTCGTCCCAAACATCCCCGACATCGTCAAGCAGTTAGTGTTCAAGTTCTCAGTTATTTACTTGGTCAGGAACATGCGACTAACTTCTAACTTGGCGCACCCTGCGACAAAGACGTAACTTGTTCAGTCCCATGAGTGGCTACAGTATGTACATGAGTGCCACGTCACTTGTTATATACAGATGGTATACACGTGGTAATGATAAGTGACGTGGAGTGAGTGATATTGTTTTAGCGTGTTTGTACGAAATGTTTAAAGATTTGTCAAGGACTTTTTTAATTCAAATGAACGCGGGAATCACGAACTGATATGTTTTCTCTGTGATATCACAGACGCAGACAGGTATATCAGTAGAGAGCATCACAACCGCCATTTTACGTATTAATAGACTGCAACAAGTCATGTCCTGACCAAGTTACATTTTTTTCGCAGGGGTCCGCCCAAATTAGAAGTTAGTCGCATTTGCTGACAAAGTAAATAACTGTCAATTTCTCCATAGTGCTACCAAGTAGAACAAAGTGCCAGTGTACTGTTCTCTTGATCCTTAGCTTTATGTTAGTAGTCATCAACCCATTCTAGATCCACGTGTACGTGCTGGATGAAGCAAGGTGAACAGGTTTAGCTACATGTCTCCTCTGCCTGCCCCTATCCTTTTGTCTTGTCTGATCGGTGAAGATAATGAATGATGACTTTATTCATCCATACTGTACAGTGGGACCTGGATAAGTTCAAACCCTGGTCATATGCAAGTCCGAGGGATTTACTCTCAAAAGAAGTGCCACTTGCCCCTTTGGTTACACCTTTCACTAGAGACAAATACTTAATATGAACTCTCTTTAATTGCAATATTATGGAATAAATAGTGCAGTAAATTACACTTATCCATAGTCTTTTATACCTTACATGTCCAATCCTGCTAGGGTTTGAGAGGAATTTTACTTCTCTTCTTGTTTCTTAGATTTTTCTCTTTCATGGTTATTCGCCTCTTCCTTCAAGCTTTATGGTTATCTCCTACTCTCCCCGTGTTTCCAGGAATTTCCAAAAAAAATTATTTTTAATTTTTAATTTTAGTTTTAATTTTTAATTTTTAATATATACATAAATCTCGCTGCCCCTTCCTCGCGACTTTATCCTTGTCCTAAAATTCAAACTCGTGCTTTCCTCGCTTGTTCGTTTCTCTTCCCTCGCGAACTGTACAGTTTTCGTACTTATTCACCTCTTCCTTCAAGTTTAATTGCAGGTTGTAACTTTAAATTAATGTATGAATTAATGTATTTTCTTACTTCAGCAAGCTCTCACACTTGTACCTCAAGAAGCGCGTGATTATGTAATGATTAACATTTAATAGTTAAATTCAATTCTGATTTTTGTTAAAACTTAGTCTAGATTTCTAAATAATATTTAAAACTTCCAGATAATATATAGGAAGCAAAAGTTCCTTAACTTGATCGAGCATGGTTATTACCTTATACATGATACAAGTTATCGATCATGTTACTCATAAGTGAATATATTTACTACGTTCTACTCTTCGTATTGAGAATTATGGCTTGAGCTTTTCTTCAAGATTCCTGTTTCGTTTTTCTGTGTTCAGATTTTAATTCTGTCCAATGGGTGGGATGCAAGTGTATATCACTGAGTCATCTCCAAAAAGAATAGCTCTATAAATATCAAGAAAATTCCTACAATAAACAACAAAGTATTATCACTGGGGACCGCCCATATTCACCTATGCAAATTTATTACTATCTATTCCTAACTGAAGGCTTAGGTAATATGTAAAATTTATATGTAATAACATGGTTTATATTCATGTGTGTTTATTAGCAGTCTCTCACACTTATGGTTTCGGAAGCTTGTGTGTCCATCTTCTCTTTCTAGGATATGCCTAGCTCGTTCCACAATCTATGATGCGGTTATTATTTAACACTTACATATGAATTAAATTCTTTTTATCACTTTAATACATAATCTCCACATAACAGCTGCATCTTTTTCGATAACAGAAAGCGAACAAAAATTTCTCGAAGTTGATCTGGCATGCATATTCACGCGGATGGCCAGGTTTATACATTTTCTTGTACTCCATTCTTCTTGAATAACAATTCTCTTTTCCCCCTTGACTCATCCAGGTCAAACTGTATAAGCGAGTTTCCTATTTATGTTTGATGTGAATTAATAATGAGAACTAGCTTTCGGTAGATCGCTCTCTCTCGTTATCAAAATCGAACTCACTCTTGTGGTTATAGTTATGGTTGCTTTTCATCCAGCGATGTCTCGCTATATTAGCGCGACATCGCTGGCTGATGGCTGGCTAACACATGTCTTCGATGGCTATTACTTTTTTCCCCTTTTTCCTTTTTTGTACTTTTTTAATCTTTTGACTTTTTTAATGAGTCTCTTGTGTTTCCATCGCACATCCACTTCCTTATGCTCCCCACTGACAGACTCATGATTTCTTCTTTCTCCGAATTCTATCTTAATCAGAGTTGATGCTAAGTTATGGATGAAAAATTCAAAAACAAATTTTATGCAATAATTTTCTGCTCTCAAATATGCCTTTTGATCAATATCTTTCGACTCAACCGGCCATTGGATCTGACTACACAGCTATAGCAATCATACAAAATAGCTTTCGCATCTACAAATTTTGATTAAATCATCTTCTCATATAAAATAGTCTGAACAAATAGTTATATTGATTATACACTTTACGATATATGTGACACGTATTCAAGTAGATTAAGAAAAGATAAAAAGATAAAAACCGTGATCAACAATAATAATGAACTGTATTAACAATCATATCAAAAAAAAAATAATGTGAGAACTTCTTCCACCAGTCCCGATCTCAATTCAACTTTCAAGTGATTTTTCTCTATTTACTGATTTTTATAATACAAAATATTCATGATTTGAATCAATACTAAGAATAATAAAGTATATACAAAACAGAAATTAAAAGTAAACATCTCAATATAGTGTTGAAAGTTATTTAAATTTTTGAAAAGGATACAATCATCATAAATGAATATTGTGCATGTGTGATAGTAGACATAACTATATGTACTAACCAAAACACTATAATCTTTACACAACTTTTTTTAAGTGGTTCCCATAATGACCTTTGCAAGCCCTCTATATCAGTTCCAAATGAAATTTATCCTTGGGATTCACAACAACGTAGAGATGAGGAGGCACCCGTGCATATTCATCTCTTCCATCGAAAATTAATTTAACGCAGGGGTTTAATTTATTACCTAACTTTTCTTGCAGGAAGGGTCAGTAAAATAATGTATTAATAGCTTCAGGTTCAGACTTGTACTGTTAGAAACGCAGTAGCATGCCTTATGGGTTATATCCTAGTCTTCTCGTGTTTCCAAATATGGCTAACAGTTAATATTTATAAAATATTTTCATTATTTTCATTCACTTAATATATACTTTTTGTTTAACACTTATATATTCTCTGATAACAGCCAGCGGGCAAAAGTTCCCAGAAGTTAATCGAGAATGCATATTTTATTCATCTAGCGACAGCTCCATCTCTCTTAATTAAAATGTCAAAAAATCATTTAGGGTTAATTATGGCATTACCCAATTGCTAATCATTGCACATGTCAAGTCAAGGTCAAGTTGGTCTCGAAGCAATGTCTGTTTTGTTCAACCCCTTAAAAATATAAAAACTTATCGCGATAAATTAAAAGCAATGTTCACATCGACTTCTTCTCATTCATCAATCGACACTATGTAATATTTTATCCAAGAATTGGAACTATTCTGCAAGTAACATTCATTGATTGAACCTTCTTTATGAGCCCGTTTCGCATATAAACGATCAAATATGCATTGATGTTTAACATGGACAGTTTAATTACATTTTTATATTGAATGTGTATTAATATATCCCCAAGTTTGAATATATCTAACTTAATATATCCCTATAACGTTCAATAATTAACATATCCCAAGTCTGATAAACCAACTATCGTAAATACCAACTAATCTTTAGGTATCTTTTTGCTCTTACCACCACTCACAAGTTTTAATTTTCTCGCTTGTCCTCCTTTTTCCTCAGGTTGATACTTCAAGTTGCATGCATGTATCTTAGACATGTATATTTATAATAGGGTGGCATGCTCATTAATTTATTGATGTGAACTCAGATTCTGAGTTATACTTGCTAAGATGCGTTTCTGCATGCTACTCTTATGGGTTCTTTCTGCAAAAATTTGCTCCTCTTCATTCAGTTAAACATATAACATTGATAATAAACAATAGTTTATTTTATTATTTTGTCTAAGATTTAGACTAAACATTTAAAAATTTATTAAAATACAAAACCAGAGAAGATTTTCCATTTTGTTACTCGTGATTCACACTGATACGTCAGAGTTTCTTGTAAACATATCTGAATCATTCATATAACATGACATTCAAACATAGTGCAAAGTTCCCCTCAAAATAATAAATCCTGTTAATACAAAGTTCTCTTATACACTTGATTGATCGATCAAAGATTGTGATACTAGTCGTCTAGCAACAAGCGGTCAGATCATTGGGCCAAGATCAATAACTTCATAATTGTCTAACGGTTGGATGTATCCAAACTCCAGTTTGTAAGGATAGCCATCCGGACTAATCCGTATCCGATTATAACTTCCGGATTTACACAACACATATCTGGACAATCCTACGTATCGATCTGGACTAACTTCCATACTTCCGGATGATACTTTAAGATTCTCCTATAAAATTTATAGATGAAGACTAAGATCACATTATCGTCTTCTCTGTTTGATGACTGTCTTTAGTCATCCATCTTCTTATATATCAAATCGTCCCGATCCTTTGGAAGCTTCAGTCGTTTGAAAGGTCCGGCTTTGACATCGTCTTTGTCTCTTTGTGGATAATATCTCGTAACTCCTCCTCGTGATCTCCCTTTGGATCCATCAGATCCATCAATTCATACAACGTCCAGACTAGAGTTTGAATATCTGACACCGTATTGGTTAAGTGTGCAATCATTCTGTTTGTCAAACTAACTGTTCACGTAATCGATTCAGTGCTTCGTCTTGTTCCAAGATGTGCAACTATGTCATGTACAATTCCTGCATCAAATTGAACATAGAAGTTGTGTAGCTAAACAACGTACATGTTTTCTCCTTGAACATTTGAAATCATTTCCGTAATAAGATTGATAGTTTAGCTAACTCATACTCCGTCTCAAAATTCCATCTTCTCCGATTTTCTGCCATTGGTCCACCGCATGATCAAACAAGTTCATCTGCTCGCATGTAAATGCACCCACGTATGTTTCTCTTAATGCTGATGCGATCTCATTATGATTCCATGATGCTTATAATCGCATGTTGTCTATCTCTCTCGTCCTCCGGGCTCGCTTGGACATCCGGATTAGGTACTCATCTTTGGTTGCGCTTAGCTCTGCATCTTTATCCGAATCTCCTCGTATCTCCATGTTCAGGTGTCTCAGAAGGTCGACTAGCTCTTCTATCCTCAACTTCCAAGTAGTAGGTGTCTCATGTGTATCTCCTCATAGAGCTTGATATTTATCATTTGCTCGACGGTGCTCTTCCGCGCTTAGAGTGGATAGTGACAACAGTCAAGATACAAAGAAGAAGAAACAAAAAATGCAAATAAAAGAAAAGAAGAGACACTGTTACTTAAGCTTAAAAAGCTTATGAGGAACAATGGAGAACAAACCAAAGAGAACAAACGACACCAGAAAGTATTGTCACTTATGCAACACGAGCTCTCATAATACTTAAGAATGCTTTTGCAATCCTAGAAACAAAAAGAAGAATATTCTGATCGACCAAATTCAACGCATCTAACACCATCCTCAAGGCGAAAGAGGATGAGATAGGAGACGAGGTGGTGGACGCAGAGATCCAAACACACCATAACTTAACATGAAAAACATGATCTACTTCTACTGTTACAAGTAAGATCACATCCGGGGTCTACATTGTCCATTGTTTACTAAACATCAACAAGACAGACAACGGGCTGAAGAAGCAGAAGGTAGGATGACTGGAACTAATGTTGTTTATGTACAGGATAAAGAGATATAAGAATGTAAGACTAAGGAGATGAAAAGATGAAGTTTTGAAGATGGAAACTCATCCAGATCCGACTCTCCTTATGAAAATAGAGAAGAAGATAAAGTACCAACTTAGGAAAAGAATACCGGATTGTATGAAATTCATCCAAGATCTTGATAACATGTATATACGAGAAAGAGCTTCACAGAGAGCAAATGGACCCAGAGAACTTTCCACAAGTGAAGAGTTTGAATTTCCTTTCGAGAGAGAGGAGATTGTCTTCGACAAAAGTAATCTCAACATAGACAATTCTAGAGGAACATGAAGAAAATGCAATCTGGACGATCAAGATATCATTTCAATCTCAATCGAAAAGCATGTTCGTACAGATATGACAAAAGTTACAATTTCAACGAAACCGGATAAACTTGCAAGTTGGAAGGGCATAGCAAAGCACTTAGCAGATAGTATCATGCAGGAAGAAGCGGATGTAAGCATAAGACACCTCCTTCAAGTCCGCACCATATTGCATGCAAGCAATAATGAATCACCTCATCATAATTCAGATCAAACTAGCTTCAAGCTTAGAATAACATTCGGAAACAGAGATACAAGACAAGACGTGTCTATCTCGTCACTCTAACAACCACCTTGGAAAGATGAAGGACCAGTCCTTCAAATTATAGTAAAAGGAGTTTTGTTGAGAAACGTTTTACTTGATGGTGGATCCGGTGCAAATGTTTTAAGAAGAATTGTACAAAAGACTTAAGAACAAAGAGTTACACCCATCACTATTCAACTTAAAAATTGGTAGATCAGAGAAAAGTCATTCTAGCCAGAATAGTCAAAAGATTAACTATTATGATTACCAATATGGATTTTAAGATTGATGTTGTAGTGATGAAAATGACTGATAAACAAAATGATGTTTCCAAGATACTGAGACGACCGTGGCGAAGACAAGTCAAAGTACAACAAAATTGGACACATAATCCAAACTACATCTAACTAACCTGGCAAGGAGAACAACACCGGATAAGCACCGAATTATTAGTCAACGAACACAAAGATCAACCCATACCAATCAACATTTGTCATTTAGACTGGACCGAATGAATGACAGACGAAGAAGAAAAAATGTAGTTATAAACACAACCAAGTCTAGTAGGAGGAACCAATCCGGATAGAACAACAACAAACTACACCAAAGATGTCAACGAGTGAACAAGTAGTGGAGCAAATGGACTCGATGTACAACAGAGATGACTTTGTAATAGACATGCAAAGGAGGACCTACAAGAACAAGTAACATATTAGACAGTAGTACCAGAAGGAACTTATGAGGAGGTTGATCTAAAAATTCACAAAGACCTAAGAACCGTAAAAATTTAAAACTATTCCATAGTAAACAAAAAGATATACTATAGTTAATCTATGAAAATTTCGATATTTTTGCATGGAGCTAAAAGACATGAAAAGAGTACCTATAGACATATGTGAACTCTAGATAAAACTACTACCAACAGTTGTACCAACGATTGAACGATCATATGGGATGAATCTTAACTACGTAAAAAAGGTGAAAGCAAAAGTTGATAAGTGAAACTGCCTCCATCTAACTTAATCTCTTCACATACTTCGAAACTGCCTACATCTAGCTTAATCTCTTCACATACAGAGCTCATTTTTTGCGCTCGTGTTTTCTAGTTCTTTCTGCCATTCCTCCACTACTTCACAAAAATTAAATATTTATTGAAGACGTGAGTGCTTTCCTATACTCGCATGCCCACCATCATACCACGTTATATGTTATTTAAGTAAGGAGTACTAAATAATCCAATGGTATGTTTGAAACCCCCTCCTGTACCCACGGATGTAAGATGCGATACCATCATATAATTAGACATCAAAAACTGCATAAACTAACCGTCGATGGATTACGATAAAGATTCTTCTGTCCGTGAAAAAACAATTCTCCTTAACTTTGACACCCCCTATTAGGGCGGTAGGAAATGAAGAGATCCAGCCGGTCAAAAGACAACAAAAGAATTTCATAAACGTTTCTTCTCGCCTGATCTCGTCTCTACATGACTCTCTCTCGCTGTCCCTCTTCTTCATTCGTTTCGAATCTCATAAATAGAAGAGTGCTCGTTGTACTAATGACAAAACAGTTCACGGAAGTTCACGCTTAGATCAACTATTAATAGCTTTATAAGAGTAAAACAAACGAGAACCAAACCAAAACACAGTTCCGGCGAAGAGAGTAAAAATAGAAGCCGATGCTACTCAACAACAAAGAATAGAAGATTAAAGTCTCTCCAGTATGCTCCACCATTTTTTCCCACCTCTTGCAGCTTGCACCTCCTTCGCCATATCCGGCAGCAGATACTCCACTAGAGGCAAGGAGGAGAAACTCGTGACAATTTTGGCCAAAACGAGCGAGTTTTCTCTGGAACTGGTGCTTGAGAGAGAGAGAGAGAGAAGTGAAATTTTGAGTGCAATCTGATTAATCTCAATTCCTCTTCGAACCCCTTGCGCAATTGAGCATCGAACAGCTTGATCTCTTCTCTCTCAAAAACTTTGAGAATCCACACTCTTCTAGAGTCGCATGGGAGCCTCCGACTTCAGCTGAGGCAAGGACGAGCTCATGGACGCCGCAGCAGAGATCAATCAAAGTTGAAAATCAGCATAATTTCTTTTGATCATTTTGAGGATATGTGGGTACATTAACGATCAAATCTCTCACAAATCTTCAAAGAAACTCCAAGACCGATGCACTCCCTGAATAAAAAGCAGGAAATCCGGAACCTAATTCCCTTTGATTAGAGAAATCACAGGGTACTGCACTGTAACTGCAGCCACATTGGTGACAAACACTCATGATCAAAGATATAACTGCTTGTTACATGTCCCGCAACTAGACTTTTTGCCGGTTCAAGTAAGCTAATATGCAGCATGCCAAGTGAAGTTTTGTCGAATCGAGAGAAAAGGACAAACGTGCAAGTCTGTGGCAGAAATCCATTGCATGGATAGGGAGAGAATGGGTGGGTGCATTGTAATTCACTGCCATCTCTCATAATTCAATGGTAATATTGGGAGATGGTTAAACCAAACGATAACATGAACGAGATGGCAAGACTAGATATAGATGGTTGACTTGTTGATTTCACTACAGACATTATACTTCTACCAACAAATGGTTTCTTGAGTTCACTTGAGATATCATGAAAGCGTGATGGTATCTAAAAAAATAATCAAAGTTCCTTCCAGAGCACATATGGACGTTAAGAGAAAGAGATGAACCATAAGGTCTGTGCTTACAGTATCTTGACTATGTTATAAAGAGTGACATTGCGTAATAGAAATTCATTCTCAATACTTTAATTTATACCTTAATCCTTCCAAGAGAAAGGATTAAGGTATAAATTAAAGTGCATGTATAATTCTGTTCTTCCGAACTTCGAAGAGGTGAATATGCATGCGACATGCATAACTAAAAAGACAAATGATAGACGGTTACTTGTGGATAGATCGCTGCTGAAAGGAGAGGAGAGGAGAGGTGCGGGAGGAGGCGCAAGAGTGCGGGAGAGGGTGGGAGAGGGATTAGGTTAGGAGAGGGTAGAGTTAGGTGGGGTGGGATATTTTTTAAGATATTTTTTGTGTTTTTGTTTCTGTTTCTTTTGGTTCTACAATGGGCAGATTCTGTGGAGCAATGAGTGAGTATTAAATATTCTTGGGTTTTTTTTTTTTTGGAGGTTTCAGGAGTCCACAGTTTCTTGTCTAAGGTTTTTGGGAGACTTTTGAGAGCATTCTTGCTACATTTAGTGTGTTTTATCTCTACATATCAGGGTTCTCTCTTTTCTTTTTAGTGAGTTTTTCTTTTTTGGTGATGTTCTTATCACGACTACCGTTTGCTTGGATATCGTTTCTTTTTTAGCTATGAGTATTCTCTCTCTCATGAGATCGAGACTGATTCGAGACACATCATGCCCGGTGTGCAATCAGTTATTTATCTCGCAAGGGGTAAAATCTCATGTGAGAAAGATGCACAAGAGCTATGATTGGACCACATGAGACAAGAGGTCTACACGTGCAGTCATTATGACACTGTTAGCCCTTCTTCCTAGAGTTCTTCCTGAGTCGTGAGAATCATTGAGAGTCCACTCGGACACTATTCTGAGATTGTTCGAGACGAGTTTTCCTTGTCCGTGTTTGTTTCATCGGTTATCCCGTGCTCTTCATTGACGAGGTGAGACAGACATTTCGTCTATCACTCGACATGTTAGCATAGAACACCAAGGACGAAACGGCGTGGTTATTGTTTTTGTTACTTCCTCGTTGGTGCCTCCGTTATACTCGAGGTGACAGAAGGAGACATCAGAGATGACGACCCGTCTTCGGAGGTTCCGTGCAAGTGATTGGGCGGGCTTACAGGAGGAATCTGTACGTGCAATACGAGGTAAGAGTGAGCTTGTCTCTACATGTGATGTTTCATCTTTCGCTCGCATTCGACGTTGTAGGATGTTAGGTCAGGTTGGAGAGTATAGTAGAGCTGCTAGAGCATTGCATTCTTTGTCAATAGCATGTCCTACTGAGGAAACGATCGCTTCGTTGGATCTCTTTCATTCCCCACCGAGTGATCTCTCACCACTTGAGGTTCAGGACTATCAACTTGAGGAGTCATTATGTCTCGATAGATCCTTGTTTGCCCAAGTCTTGTGTACGGCTTCACGTCTGTCTTCTAGAGGTCTATCTGGGATGGTCTACGAGCACCTACAAGATTGTTTTCAGATAGAGGACCCCTCTAGTGGTTTCTCGGAGCTTTTTCAAGTAGCGGCAGCAGTAGCTCATGGACATATTCCTCATTCTATAGCTCAAGTACTGGAGGCAACTAGACTTTTGACCATGACGAGGATGGTGGAGGGATTCGACTGATAGCCATCGCGAGATTTTCCTACGACTTATTAGTCGTATCATTGTTCTTCAGCTTCGAGATACTTTTCAGGATCACCTTGTGTCCACATCAGTTTGAAGTTGCGACACCTGGAGGTTGTGAGTCTGTGTCCTTCGACATTAGGGCTCTCTTGAACATCCATCCTGAGTGGGTTGTCTTACAAGTGGACGTGGAAAACACTTTTAATAGCGTTTGTTGTGCTTCCATCTTTAAGGAACTCATGGATGGCGATGGATCTCTGACGAGTCTCATCCTCTTCGTGTGTTCATTCTATGGTTCTTCCATCTCTTTTATTACCGGCACGGTCCTTCGATAGAGAGGGTTACATTCATCAGATCCGCTGCAGGTACTTGTCAGGGAGACCCTTTGGGTGGACCCCTCTTTGTCTTAGCTCACTATAGAGCTCACTTGGCCACCGCCTTGGCTGCTCCAGGTTGTGTTTTTCATCTCTATTTGATGATACGCATATCCTATGTCCGGCGGACCAAGTCAATGTTGTCTTTGATCACCTCGTCTCTCAATTGGCCTTGGTAGGCTGAGAGTGAGGTGTCAAAGTGCAAGGCTTGGTCTTCTATAGATATATCGTCGGATCTCCATCTCTCGGAGGAGGATTTGTTACACCTAGAGATGGTTTACGCATCCTCTGAGTACCGATGGGTACAGAGGACTTTATCTCTCGATTCTTAGATGTTGTCTTGACGGAGGACGTTTTGCATATCGAGGATCTCCCTATGTTAGAGGACCCACAAGTTGCTTTTGGCATCCTTTCGTCTTCCATTGCACGTCGTCCGAGTTACCTACTCCGCACAGTACCTCCATCTCTTATTTTCATCTTGCGCCTTAGAGAGTTTGATAGGAGGATCATGGAGGTTTTTGGTGAACTTTGACTGCGTGGCAGGACTTCTCGCACGTAAGCAAACATCCTTGTCGATATCATGTGACGGGATGGATTTGTTATCCATGGAGGAAACTGCTCCGATAGTCTTTTTGGGTAGTTTGGCCTCTCAGTACCTTGGCTCTCTTGTCGTTTCCTCGTGCGAGATAGACTTATTCTGGAGAGCTACTTGACAAAGATGGAGGATGGTTCCTATCCGCTACAGTTGTGTCTCTGTGAGACAAGAGATAGTTTGATCCTTGAGATACGTGAGGCGCAGCCTCGATTTGATATCTTAGCTTTTGATGGATCTCGTGGACCACAGTCCTCTCTGATGGGACACCACTTCCATCAAGTTTTCCATGCGCTCTTACTGGATCCTTCCATCTCACGAGATACTAGAGCTCGACTCCGCTCTTGTTCGGACAAGGACGTAGGCTCTTGGCTCATAGCTCGATCTTGCATTTGAGCGTTTCGACTTACACCGACTATCTTCTCTACAGCGACGAGGTTCCGCCTAGGCTTCGTCCAACCTATTGCTTCGGCATTGTCCATCTGCGAGTGCGGGATCTCGTTGACATCTCGGGTCGACATCTTGCTCGTTGTCCTCACGTGGAGAACGGATAGCCACTCATGATGCCATCAAGGATGTCGTGTTCGTCTTAGCACGGGAGAGCGGCTACATGACATGGAGAGAGCGTTGGTACGTCCTTCATACGAGAGGATCAATGAGAGCTGACTTATACATGATAAGGGAGGATCAGGTCTCAATGACAGATGTGGTTATCACGGATCCGACACGGGATTCAGTAGCGGCACATGTGATCATCCATCTCCCAAGATGGACTGCAGGCGTGGCGGCAGCAGCGAAGGTGACCAAGTATAGGGGTATGCAGGTGGGACATCGCTTCACTCTTTTAGTCTTGGAGATATACGGATCAACAGCTTTGGAGTTCGACGTCTTCTTCCGAGATTGTGCTAGAGCCTATCATGAGAGACGTCAGAAGATATCACTTTCTCTTTTTTTTGGTACTATGTTTTTAAGACAGCGCGTTTCTATTGCTCTTAAGCGCCGGTCAGCCATACGGCGGTGAATCCGTTCCCGGGTCTTGTACATAGCTTTAGCAAGAGTAATCCACAGGAGAGCAATTGCGATAGGCGATGCTACTTCATGTGCACCCGTTCCGGGGTCTTGTACATAGCTTTAGCAAGAGTAATCCACAGGAGAGCAATTGCGATAGGCGGTGCTACTTCATGTGCACCCGTTGATCGCAAAACCACTGACTTATCTGTTCCTGATATCATAGGGGCGGTATGCGACATTAGAGCTACTGATGGAAGAGTTTAGCCCCGGTTTTCTCCTTGGTGATACAACGTAATCCCCTCTGGTCGGGAGAGAGGAGAGTCGGGAGAGAGGCGCGCGCGAGGAGGGGGCAGAGAGGATCGCAGGTGAGGTGAGGGTGTTAGAGTGTGATAGGGGGGAGTTTTTTTACATATTTTTTTTCATGTTGATTTTTTCTTTCTTTTGGTTTTAGAATTGGCACATTTGGTGGAAAGATGAGTGAGTATTAAATAGTTTTTGATTTTCTGAGAAGTTAGGGTTAGAAAGGGTTCCTTTTAGGGTTTTTTGTGAGACTTTTGATAGTTCTTGACAGTTTTTGTCACATTCACTGTAGTTTTTTCTCTCTATCTTTACATATCAGGGTTCAGGGTTCTTCTTTCTTCTTTTCTTCTTCTTCTTCTTTTTTTTCTTCTTTTTTTTCTTTTTTTCTTCGTTTTCTCTCTTTTTATTTTTGTTGTTCTTATTCTTCTATGTTCCTTTTTCTTTTCGGAGATGTTTCTGTTATGATTACCGTTTGATCGGATATCGTTTTTCTCTAGCTATGGGTACTCTCTCTCCCATGAGATCGAGACTGATTCGAGACACACCATGTCCGGTGTGCAATCAGTTATTTACTTCGCAAGGAGTAAAATCTCATGTGGGAAAGATGCACAAGAGCTATGATACGACCACATGGGATGCCCAGGTTAGCCGAGATCGGAGGTCTACACGTGCAGTCACTATGGCACCATTAGCTCTTCTTCCTGGAGTTCCTCCAGAGTCGTGGGAGTGGATGAGACTCCACTCTGGCACTATTCTGAGTTTGTTCGAGACGAGTTTCCCTTGTCCGCGTTTGTTCCATCGGTTACCTCGTGCTCTTCATGACGAGGTGAGACAAGCATTTCGTCTACCTCTCGACATGTTGGCACGGAACACCAAGGACGAGGCGGCATGGTTACTATTTCTTCTACTTCCTCGGTGGTGTCTCCGTTATACTCGAGGTGGCAGAGGAGGACATCGAGAGGTGGCGGCCCGTCTTCGGAGATTCCGTGCTGATGATTGGGCGTCCTTACAGGAGGAATCAGTCCGTGCGGTACGAGGTAGGAGTGAGTCTGCCTCTACACGTGATGTCTCATCTTCCGCTCGCATACGACGCTGTAGGATGTTGGTCAGGCTGGAGAGTACAGTAGAGCTGCTAGAGCACTGCATCCTTTGTCATTGGCATGTCCTATCGAGGAGACGATCGCTGCGTTGCGTTCCCTTCACCCCTCACCGGGTGATCCTCCACCACCTGAGGTTCAGGACTATCAGCCTGAGGAGCCATTATGTCTCGATAGATCTTTGTTTGCCCAGGCCTTGTGTACAGCTCCACGTCTATCTTCTGGAGGTCTGTCTGGGATGGTCTACGAGCACCTACGGGATTGTTTTCAGACAGACGACCCCTCTAGTGGTTTCACGGAGCTTTTTCAGGTAGCGGCAGCAGTAGCTCAGGGACATATTCCTCAGTCTATAGCTCAGGTACTAGGGACAGCTAGACTTTTGGCCATGACGAAGGATGGTGGAGAGATTCGACCGATAGCCATCGGCGAGATTCTCTTACGACTTATCAGTCGTACCATTGTCCTTCAGCTTCGAGATACTTTTCAGGACCACCTTTGCCCACATCAGTTTGGAGTTGCGACACCGGGAGGTTGTGAGTCTGTGTCTTTCGGCATTAGAGCTCTCTTGGACATCCATCCCGATTGGGTGGTCTTACAGGTGGACGTGGAAAACGCCTTTAATAGCGTTTCTCGCGCTTCCATCTTTAGGGAGCTCATGGATGGTGGGGGATCTCTGACGGGTCTGATCCCTTTCGTGCGATCCTTCTATGGTTCTCCTTCTTCTCTTTACTACCAGCACGGTCCTACGATAGAGGGGGTTTCAGTCATCAGCTCCGCTGCAGGTACTCGTCAGGGAGATCCTTTGGGTGGACCCCTCTTTGCCTTAGCTCACTACAGAGCTCTCTTGGCCACCGCCTTGGCTGCTCCAGGTTGTGTTTTTCCATCTCTAGCCGATGATACCCACATCGTAGGTCCGGCGGACCAAGTCGGTGTTGCCTTTGACCACCTTGTCTCTCAATTGGCCTTGGTAGGGCTGAGGGTGAAGGTGTCAAAGTGCAAGGCTTGGTCTCCCATAGGTATACCGTCGGACCTACAGCTCCCGGAGGGATTTGTTATCCCCACTGATGGTTTACGCATCCTCGGAGTACCTGTGGGTACAGAGGACTTTGTCTCTCGATTCTTAGATGTTGCTCTAGCGGAGGACGTTTTGCATATTGAGGATCTCCCTATGTTGGAGGATCCTCAAGTCGCCTTTGGTATCCTTTACTCTTCCATTGCGCGGCGTCCGAGTTACTTACTCCGCACAGTACCTCCATCTCTTATCTTCATCTCGCGCCTCAGAGAGTTTGATAGGAAGATCATGAGGGTGTTTGGCGACATCATAGGATCGGGGACTTTTGACTGTGTGGCAGGACCTCTCGCACGTAGGCAGACATCTTTGCCGATATCATGTGGCGGAGTGGGCTTATTATCCATGGAGGAGACTGCTCCGGCAGTCTTTTTGGGTAGTTGGGCCCTCTCAGCACCTTGGCTCTGTTGTCGTTTTCTCGTGCGAGATAGACCTATTCTAGAGAGCTACGTGACAGAGGTGGAGGATGGTTCTTACCCACTACAGATGTGTCTCCGTGAGGCAAGAGATGGCCTGACTCTTGAGGCACGTGAGGCACACCCTCGATTCGATACCTTAGCTACCGATGGATCTCGCGGACTACAGTCTTCTCTGACGGGGCACCACTTCCAGCAGGTTCTCCATGCTCTCTTAGTGGATTCTTCCATCTCACGGGATACTAGAGCTCGACTCCGCTCTTGTTCGGGCAAGGGCGCAGGCTCTTGGCTCTTAGCTCGACCTTGCATTAGAGCGTTCCGACTCGCACCGACTATCTTCTCTACAGCGATGAGGTTCCGCCTAGGCTTGGTACAGCCTGTTGCTTCGGCACTATCCACTTGCGAGTGCGGCGTCTCGCTCGACACATCGGGTCGTCATCTTGCTCGATGTCCTCATGGTGGAGAGCGGATAGCTACCCACGATGTCATCAGAGACGTCGTGTTTGCCTTAGCACGGGAGAGCGGTCACATGACGTGGAGAGAGCGTTGGTATGCCCTTCAGACAGGAGGATCAGTGAGAGCTGACCTATACATGATGAGAGAGGATCAGGTCTTAGTGGCTGATGTGGTTGTCACGGATCCGACACGGGACTCAGTAGCGGCACAGGTGATCACCCATCCCCCAGGATGGGCTGCAGGCGTGGCGGCAGCAGCGAAGGTGACCAAGTACAGGGGTATGCAAGTGGGACATCGCTTCATCCCTTTAGCTATGGAGATATACGGATCAACATGTTTGGAGTTCGACGTCTTCTTGAGAGACTGTGCTAGAGCCTATCATGAGAGGCGCCAGGGAGTTCCACTTTCTCTTTCTTTCTGCACCATGTTTTTCCGACAGCGAGTTTCCATTGCTCTACAGAGAGCTTTAGCAGGAGCAGTTCACAGGAGGGCAATCGCAGTAGGTGATGCCTCTTCAGGTGCGCCAGTTGTTTCTAGAGGTACTGATTTTTTGATCTCCGAAATTATAGGTGCGACAGGCGATTTTAGAGCTACTGATAGCGGGGCTTAGCCCCGATGTTCTTCCCTTCGGGGTGGTTGTTGCTTGGCCCTTCGGGTCCTTTCTTTCCCTTGTGAGGCTTGATGGGGTCTTCCCATCCGTTTGCTATTCATTGGGTCGTGTTTCACCAGTTTTCTCCCCTTCGGGGTGTTAGTTGCTTGGCCCTTCGGGTCCTTCTTTCCCGTGTAAGGCTTGATGGGGTCTTCCCATCTGTTGGTTATTCATTGCGTCCCGTTTTTTCGATGACTGACACGAAACGCTGTCCAAAGTCAAAATAGGAATTGTGTCCTAAAGATTCTATGGGACAAGAGGTGGGCCCAAGGATGTTGTTTTGTGAACCATTGCTACTAATTAGTAATGACACTTTCGCCTGCGCGGGGAAAGGTCCCAGTTATTGATTCCGGCCTTCTTTGCAGGAAATCGACAGAAGAGGGAGGCACGCTCGCACCAGGATTTGGAATTTTGGAGTACTGGACTACTCCCACTAAGCGTTTTACTGCTTTCCTCTTTACCAACCGCTTTACAGGCCTGTGCAGATGCTGCTTCATCAGCCCTTTCGAGGTGATGTAGTCGTCTGTATGACTTTCGTGGCGAAGTTGGACTTTTGCCTATCTCCTTGCTCCAATGTGTCAGACTACTGTCGTCGGAAAGGGATGCGCTGGTCAGCTGAGCAAGGGTCCCTCCTCTCGTGCAGTATCGCTCTCGGGCGACTCAGTCGGATTCTGATGTTCTCCGCTACTCTCTGCCACGTCTTGCCGGTTCCAACTCTGCCTGTGTTTGAAGACGGTGGGATGAATTGTTGTTGTCGACTGACCCGCCACCGATTGCCAGTTTATGTCGACCAGCTGAAGTTGGGCGTCTCTCCATCTTCTTTCACGATTTGTTTCACCGGTTATGATTCCCGGATTTTTCCTGAGCTGATGGCAAGGGCTTACGGCTTGATGCTTGTTAGCTGTGCCGCTTCTCTCGTCTCCTCGCACAGAATGTCTCCAAAATCGGCATGACAGGTCGATGAATCAACTTGCGGACATGATTGCGAAGCTTCTTGGTCATTGATGGGAAGTGCCACCGCGGTCTAACAAGCTCCATTATTTACTGCGGGCCGAAATCTCTTTCCATGGCGAGCGGAATTTCTCTCGTTTTCAAGGGTGTCGGAGAGGCCCCTTGGTTCGCAAGGACTTGGTGAGATTCTCGTGCGGGGGCAGATATTGCAACCAAGACAAAGCATCAAGGGCTGAGCTGAGGAATTCAAAGGTTCGGCGTGGATGACCAACTCCTTTGGTGACGATGACAGGGATAATGAATCAGGGCACGTCAGCGTCAGACCGAATGGGTGGGAAGCAGCTTGGGAAGCAGCTCAGGACGAGCTTGCACCATCCGCAGAGATCAAGAAAGCGGCGGAGACTCTGGTCTGGTGTGAGGTATTGCAGCAAAGCATGGGCTGGTTGCTCTTGACTCAGATCGGAATTCTGTTGGGCTCATTTGGGCAAGTCATGTCGCAGGGGGTTTGTCTGTTGAGCTGGGGAATCTTCACCCTGGAAGCCATTCTCAAGTATGGCAGAAGCTGGGCGCACAATCATTACTTCAGGGACGTCCCTTGTGTGTATGTGCCTATGCATCACGACGCAGCGCATAATTCTCTTGCATTTTTTGGGCTGTTTGTTCTATCCGCCACTTTGCTGGAAGTGTCCCTGTATGTGCCTTTTATATACTCCTGTGTTAGATTCTGGCTGCATCACAGAAAATGCTACGATAACGAAGACGACGTTGACTGTCCCGATGGTACCACCCGTTTGATTGAAATGCTTATTGTATCTATCGTTATCGTTTGCCTCCACTGGATCGCGAGCTTGGGTACTGTTCTTGCCTTCAAAGCCGCAATGGGTATGGGCATTACTGCTCTGACTCAGAGGAGTAGAAAGTCTCAGATGGAGAAGCAGCACAGCTCGATATCCAAAACTCTCGAAAGATTCAGTACGAAGAGGACGGCTTCTGATAGAGTTCTGTGTCTGGCCTGGTGGGTTCACATGGCCAGACATCGTCATCTCTCTTCGGTGGTGGCCAGTGCCAAGCATGATGACTGTGGCTTGCCTGGCCATTGGTTTGAGAGTGTGTCCGAGCTGAAAAGTATTGTTGAAAAGTGCGATATGGGCGGTCATGTCCACCTTGATCCCTCAGGTCCTTTATGCGTTTCTCAGGAAATGGCCTTGAGAGCTTTGGTCAGCCTGGCCAAGCAGTCGAATGAACAGATTTCTACAGAAATCCTTTCTGAGAATGGATTTCTTCGTCTAGTTCAAGTTGTGGGAGAGGGAACGCGCGAAACCTGCAGGGGTCTGGCTGCCGCTGCCATCGCTGTGCTCGCAACACAGTCCGCAGTACTAGAACAAAATAATGTGGATCTTACCACCGCTGTAGTTCCTCTGAAAAGACTAGCCAGGTCGATGAACGTAGAACACACCGAGGTTGCATATGCAGCTTTACTGAATGCTTCTCTCAACGAGAAGCAGTCTAGCGAGGTCATTAGCAAACTTCTCAGCGGTGATGGTATGGCTATTGGGGAAGATGAATCTGGAAGCAATTTTGTGTCCAGTATCATTGACCACGCCCATAGGAGTCATACTACACGTTGTCAGGAACTGGCTGTTGGTCTGTTAAGTTGTTTGGTTGGTGATAGAAAAGGCAAACCTGCTCGGGTAGCCATGGCTACCGACATTGGCAGAAGAGTCAATGGTCTTCAGCTGTGCACGGCGTTGCTCAGACATGGGCTAACAGCTCAGATTCAAGCGGCTGCAGCGGGAGTTCTTGCCGAATTGGCCTACTGGAAAGATGGTCAGGTTTTAAGTAGTGGACATCACAGTGAGGGCTACATTGAAGCTCTGGTTAATGGCCTTCAGAAAGAACCGAGCATTGCTTTTGCGTCAGCTAGAGCTTTGTGTAGTCTTGCTTACAAACACCAAGAGAACAAAGTGAGGATTGTACAAGCTGGAGCTATCAAGCACCTGGTGGATCTACTGGGTGATCGCGGCAGTTCGTCTCAACAAAAGCTTGCTTCTTTCGGGCGCCGTGACGTCAAGAAACCTCGACTTCAGGTTGATCATGGCTCGCTCCTCCTGTTTCATGGTTTTTGTGTCCTGTTCCTGTTGATTCGATACCAACTGTGCTAGACCATATTAACTGCAACGCCAAAGATGTAATCAACTCTCTGTTCGAACATAAATGTTAATTGCTGCCCTACAGACAAAATAAATGTGTAAGGTACATGTCGGATCATTGTCCAGTATTCTTCGGAGCTGGAGCATGCGCAGCTCAGATATATTTGCTTGGCTCACAGACTCACTTTGGCCCTATGTTTGCAGCGACTCGGATCGACCGTCTCCTTAGAAGCTTTGAGGAAAATTGATGAAGTCGATGGTTCTTCTCATACGAATGCGTCCAACGTACGCAGGGACTCCGAAATGTCTCAACTCGAGGTACCTGAATATATTTAAACTCGAAGCTTTAGGTAGTTGGGAAGCATCAATATCCACATTATTTCTGCAGAAGATCCCTTGACCCATTATCACTCGTCTAGTTTCGAAATTTGTTCTCTAGATGCTTCACGCTTTCTTCTTCTGAAAAAAACCAGAACTAATGGGTTAGTTCGACCACTTCACTGCCTCTGATCTCATGATACTCTCGTTGATACTCTCGTTTCCTCCTGACGTACTCTGCAGGAGAGAATTCGCAGTGATGCAGCCAGGGCATTGAGAATTCTGGCGCTGAACAACCCTCAGCACCAGCAACTTATAGTTGCAGCAGGGGCAATTCCTTTGCTGGTGAATCTACTGTTTACTCCAAATCCCAAGGTTCACGTACAGGCCATTCCAGCTCTGTCTGCTCTCTCGTGGAGGAACAGGACAAATCAGGATTTGATCGGTGAATATGAAGGCGGCAAAGCCTTCGCCGGGTTAGCGTATGCTCTTGACAAAGCTGACGAAGCCATGGCTGACGTGATTTTGGAAAAGGTAGGTCAAATGACAATGAGCTTAGCTGAAGGGAATGAATCCAACCGGCAGAACTTGCTCCGGCAAGGTATCATAAGGCGAACACTGGAGGATCGCAGCGGCAAGGCGGGACCGTCGAATAAAAGCAACGCTAAGGCTATCCAGAACGCCAAAAAGGCGTTGGAGTTTCTTGACAAGGAACAACCGACTTGATCATGAATTGGCGCTCTAAACGATTGCGTCAGTCCACGTCCAGTTTCTGTTATGCAGTTGTATCTGCTAACTTGTTCAGGGAGACTTACAGTTGTGAGATTGAGCCTTTCGGTGTTTCATTCAGTTTTGTAGTACACATCCGAAGTGTGGAAATCATACTTCAGTTAAGAGTGGGAGAAAGGACTTGTGAGGTCCAATGAGTTTTCACTAATCAAATCATCCATATGTCACGTCGCGCGATTGAACCAAGACCTTCTGCATATGCACATTCTCGTTGTTGTGGCATTTTGAGTCGACGCCAGACCAGATGATGTACGTTTCAGTGGTTTCATAGTGAACGGTTGGCCCTCATGCTCGTCGCCATAACCCCGGTGCACGATTCAGCCGCAATGCCCGTCAGCCTCTCGACTCTCGACTCAACCCATCCCCTTGCATACCCACCCGGAATGAATGTAGCCTACGAGTGTCCGGAGCTGAGCAAATGTCAAGTTTCCAGTGCTACCATCAGTTCTGGAATTTCGCAGAACAACCGGAGATTCCCGTAACCAGTCCTTCGATGCATGAAGCGTTTTCACCTTACACAACAACAGTTGTCATAACTGACCTGACGGTGGTCCAAGAAGTTTTAAGGATTCTGAATTACTGTTAGTTTAGAGAATGCATTGAATTAGAGAATCTTATGGTGATAAGCGGTGAGAAATTTTCCCTTAGAGTTAGAGGAGCTTTTGGTGGAGATGCTCTAAAGAGATGCACTTTGTTGCCAAGTTTCAACTACACTAACTGAACATAACTAGTATGGGTAGGAAATTAGTGTGGACTATACTGATTACGTCAAGTCCATACTAATTCATGTGTAGACTGTCGAATCTCCTCAGCGTTATTAGTGTGGAAAAGAAACATATCAATTCACTTGCAAGAGAAAGATATAATCTAAAAAACCACTTTATGAATAATAAATGTAATTTAAACGTACAAAGTAAAAAATCTACAACATCGACAAAAGAGAGTTCGAGAATATACTATGTGCATATGTCTAGAAAGAGTGATAAACCAGAAAGAATAGCAAAGCATATCATACATACATTAGAGAAGGACAATCAAGCAAAGACTCGTTTGCATTGTGACGCAAGATCTTTCTAAGATTTTCTTGATCCTGTCATAGGTATATGTTACATCTTCGCTTGTCTCAGCTTTTACAAGACAACAAGAATGTATTCCTAACTCTCATGTTGGTTTCCATACTCTAGAGTCGACTGATAGAAAAGTCGCAACCTGAACTTGATCAATTCATAATTCTTGAGTTTAGAAACGAAAAAGAGAGATAATTACAACAGGTATGTACAAGACTTGATGGCATTCAAGTCATCTTGTGCATAACCAAATGACACGAAACATATTGTTTCTCGATCTGTTGGACATTTCTCTGATATTTTTTGAGTAATGCTAAAGTTAATTGAGAAATGTGTAGTCAATAGTGCAAATTTTTGAAGGAGATTACTGAATCAGAAAATGTCAAAACGGTATGACGTTTCTTGAGCCTCAAGTGTATTGTTGTAGTACTGAAGGCGAAAATGGATGTAGGCGAAAATATGCACCTTGGATTTTATATCTTACAGTAACTTATATCTCACAAAACAATACTGGAAAAATTTTGTAGATTAGAAATACCATATCTTTAACTTTCGACCTCAGAGTCTGTCTTGATGTACGTAGCTTGAGATATGATCATATCAAAGCCATGACAATTTGATAGAACATTTATAAATACAACATATGGAAAACTCGTCATCAAGAAGATCAATTATCGATGGATTCATAACTTTCAAGAACTTCAGAGTCTCGTAATCTAGTTGTAAATTAGACAACTGTTCTATAGTCTCGAGAATGGAAATTATATTGAAATGACTACCGCGGCCTACTTATGTGTATTTGTAGAGAATTTGAGTATAAATTTGAGATTACGATGATAACTTTATCAGAAATTATGATTGAACATAGTATTTAACGAATCTCGACAAGGAGAGACCAAAACGTGAAATACAGATGTTGTCTCAAGAAAGAAAGAATGATGGTGATGGTGAGAATCACATGTGGACTTTCTTCACATATCAAACTCCTATGATTATATCGGAATATATCCTTTAATACAAAATGGAGCTATATCAAAACGTGAACTATATCTAAAACACAAAGTGTTTCTGATATAGTTCCTTGGGGGTTCACTAAGTGATTTTGTTAAACATAGCTGCAAATAAAATAAGATTCTTTTTATTGGAAAGAGGAAAATTTTTAAAGCTTATTTTTATCTTTTTGTAATTATTTTAAAGTTAAAAAACTAAAATAATATTTTACTTGAAAATATTTTTTATATTTAATTAAAAATGAAATATAATATTGATGTACGGTTGACTCACACGTGGATTCTCCTCGAAGTGAACCCAAAGTATAATTCTCGAAAGATAATACACTCATAAAACAGTTTTCCTTCAGCAGATTAATGGAGATCAGCAATACTACATGACAGAAGAAAAACTTTTATTATTCGATAACTACTGAGAACAGAATCATTCTGTATGATTCAGAGGAATCTTTATTGCTCTTGCAACATAGAAGACCAACTGGTTTTTTCCCTCTATGTCAACTCATCAAGTGCATTCTGCTGATTTGCTTGTGATCTCAAAATAAAACAGGTATGAACTAGACAATGGGAACAAAAGAATTGGAAAGGAATAATGTAAACCGTGGTAAGAATCTTGGTCTAAGAAACTCAAGCATCCAAGAAAAAAATATTTCTTGCAACTTACCACCGGGGTTGTGAGAAATATGAAATTTCATAGAGATCTGAATGGAATTCTTACTCTCATAAGACGATGAGTCGGTGCGGTCTTGTCCGAGATGTGAATGGAAAGTTGACATGAAAAACAACTCAAGAAGGTTATAAACAGTAATCAAGAAACACTTATCGTATTATGATTGACAGTCAATTTTGTCTTTTTAGAGCGACCTATAGGCCAAGAAGAGAGTATCTGCCACTTCACACTGTACCTTGATCAAAAGGAGAAGGAGTAGATCATACTATTTCTTGAAAAGACTGGCAATACTTGTCTTCGACAAACTCTTTTAAAAAAAAAATTAGACAAAGAGATAATCTTGGAAAGACTGAAATAAGATGATTCTCTCATTTATATTACGATCAAATGTAATATCCATTACGAGGTGGTCTATTCACACTTTTCATGTACTTGTATTAGTAGAAAACTAAATGTGATTCATTTTAAAGTTTCATCACTGCATTGTTTGTCCAATGAGACTTTGTCTAAGAAATAAATATTTTGAAATAATAGGCTCTAAAATAAATTCTAGTAACCATACTCCATATATGACTTTATCTTTGGGTTCTCACTGCTCGAGTTTGAATAGATAACGATTATAGATTTAGCTAAATTCATGATAACTATCACGTCTTCTTTGTTGATAACTCCACTTTCCTCCACCTTCATATTAAACACTTCATTTTTGCTTCGTAATCTTTACTCGTATGTTCTTCAAGTCAACTCATTCATTCACATTTTGATTCTCATGAAGTTTTGAATTGACTAGATTGTTTACATTTTGATTCTTGAAGGTCCATTCAAGATATTTGTAATTTTTGGAGAGATAGTTTGAGTTTGAGATAAGTCACAAGAGTGTGTGGAAAGATACCTCTTGTGTCAAAGTGCAAGGTGCTCATACACAAAGTGAAAAAGATAATGGAGATGAAGAGATCAACAAGATTTTCACACATGTGTTCATACAAGAGTTGATAAGCATTGTGTAGAGATATTACAGTGAATATGACTCTCACTCAAAAAGCTCATAACTCAACTCAAGAGCAAAAGATAACATCTTTCTAATAAGATAGATAACTTGTTGTGCATTGTTGCATAACTTTCTGATATTATTAAATGATCAATGGAGAGAAAAGGATGGTGAAATAATGTACTAGCAAGAGGAAATATACAACCATATTTAGAGATAAAGAGAACAATTCAAGAACCAAACAAAGAAATCAAACCATGCAATTGAGTAGCATTAGTATTCAACAAAGGAGTTGATGAATTACTTTATCATGTATAATAAAACAAAGGTGGAATTCACTAATTCTACGAACTAGGTCACGGAAATTGTTATGTATATTAAAAAATGAAGTGGAAAATTTCATAGAATAACTAATTTGTCAAAAAGTACAATATAAGTGTATAAGATACTAGTATCCAGAAACAAGTGTATCATCAAGTAGATTAAATATGAATCATCTACTTTCTATACGCATATCTTTGCACAAGTATCATATATCAACATGATAACATGATGTTCGTAAAAGTTGTGCATTCTTTTCTCTTACTTTCGTCTCAACAATGCTTGATGACATTGAATGGCTCTGCAATAACAAATGATGAAATCTAGTCTTAACAGAGGTGGTCTTTTCAGAATGAGACATCATGTCAATAACCATCGCATTAACACACTATCCAAATAACTATCTCTATCACTATCATTAATCAATGGAGAAATATGAGAAATATGAGATAGGTGAATGTCAATGTATGAATGATTCATCTTGTTCTTCACGAAACTATCATCTATGAAAAGAACATCTCTAGTGCAAATTTTTAAGCGTGCTATAGAAATGTCAGAAGTCCTTCAAGAAAAGATGGTATCCACATGCAGCTTCCTTTATTGTCATGTGCTTCAAACATATATTTGATATCGTAAAAACACAAGCATGCAAGCTCAAACACATCAAATTAAGTTTTGGAATCAAAACACAACACTTGTTGAATAAGCGATAAGTTCAAGATCCATATATTAAATGCACCAAAGCTAAAAACAACAGAAAAGAAGATGGGTCAAGATGATATCTCATGAGCTTCTCTCGTGACATGTACTTCGTAATGATTATATTCTCATGTCTCACCGACTCAACATTAAGCTATGTTCAATCGTAATTCTGCAAGTAACAGTTAGTTGTCGATGCACCTCCTTGGATCTCTGATGAGCAAAGAATATGCAATTATTAAGTTATAAGATCGAAAGTCATTTTATATACACGCACATCCATAAAAGATAACGCTTCTTCTTCTTGTGCATAGTGAGAAACTAGTCACTAATACGAAGCTGGCAGGCAGAAGGAAGGAAGCTGGGGGAAAGCGGACGCGGAGGGCGGAAAGAAACGCGACGAACCGAGGGAGGGCACGAGCTTGAATGTTGCAGGCTATGGCCGCCATGGCGGGCCATAGCGTGTGAGGTTGGGAAGCATCGGGAAGTGTGTAAAGCGTAAGGAGCGTCAGAGAGGAACCAGTAGTAGTGCGAGGCAGAGACGCCATGCATTTAGAGCCCAGTATAAAGACACAAGAGAAGAAGCAGTCAGGAAATTGGAAGATAAATGATAGAGAAAACGGCGAATTCATCTTTACTGCTAAGGCCAACAATTTACAAAGTGGGACCCAGAGTGGCACAGTAGGAGCTGACAGAAGGCTGACCAGCCAGCGAAAACAGCTGCAGAGTATTGCACAGCAACTTAATAGACAGAAAGAAGTGACAGTACTTTCCCCGCCGTTGCCACCGTACAAGAAAGTGAAAGAAGGTGCAATGTTGGAGCTAGAAGCTCTAGGAAGTCAGATAGCAGCAAGAACCGATTCGATGGGAGGTAGTACACAAAGGGACATCGGACCCACTTCAAAGTTCGGAAATGCAGGAGTAACGAGACCGCAGCCGGGTAGGATCATCCCATACGAGGGAGGAATCCTGAGCAAGGGGAATAACAGCTCCGCGCCACAAACTTCGGCTCAACGGAAGCCGCCACCTGAAACACTACACAGCACAGGGCAAACATTACCGACGACTGGAGGAGGCAATAGCAACAAAAGAGAAGAAATCGGGAAAACCAATACAGTGAAGGAAGGAGCAAGGAGAACAGTGGGGAAAGGAGACCATGCCCGGCTGGAGCAAAATTGGGCTGAGATAGCCGGGTCACAAGTATCGATTGATAGGAATAAGTCAAGGTTCCATCGTAATGGAGAGGAGAGGAAGAACACTTACCCAGAGGTGCATGAAGACCAGGCAATCTCAGAATCAACCCGAGAGAACATGATAGCCGCACTCAAAGAGTTAAAAGAAAAAGACCTCCCAAAAGAAGGACAGAAGACGACAAGAATCAAAACCACAAAGCGACTCTTACTGAACAGAATGGCAAAACTGGAACGTACATCGTTTGTACTGTATGCGGCCGACATCACACCATCTAGGGATATGGTACGAGAATGGGCGGAGATCATTCTGACGCAACAAATGGGGATCTTTGTGAAAAGACTGAGGGTACTAGGAAGAAACTGCTTTCTCATACAGGTTGCGGAGAAAGAACAACGGGATAGAATTCTGGCCGTTTCTCCTCTCTTTATGGGCACAAGGATGGTATTCGTCTTTCCGTGGGAGCTTTCCTTTGACCCATCAAACCTCAGAACCAGGAGAGCGCCTGTGTGGGTTGAGTTGACAGGAATCAACACAGGCTACGAATATATGGGAGAGGACATGTTAGCAAGCTTAGGCAAAGTGCTATACATGACAAATGAGATGAAAGAATGTCAATTTCACTGCGTAAGAGGGTGTGTGCTACTAGACCTAGACCAGGACCTAACAGAGTACTTAGAAGTCGAGGTGGAGGACGACGATGAGTTGGAAATCTACAGACAGAAAGTGACATACAAGAACTTACCAGACGCGTGCTTTCATTGCCATCAACGAGGTCACCTGGTCCGCCACTGCCCAAGCCGAAAGGCTGCACAAGAACAAAGGAGACAAGGTGAAGAGAATACTCAGAGAAACGTGAATGCAGCGAGAGAGAAAACAAACGAGGAGGGCTACACATTAGTAGCAGGGAAGAGAAACTACACGAAGACAGGGGAGGCATCGACATCACAGGGACCACCAACATCAAATAAGTTCGAGATGCTGGTAAACCTGGAAGAGCAAGAACAGCGGATGGACTCGCACAAAGGGGTGCAAACAACGAGCAGGGAAGAAAGTCGAGGAGAGCCAACAATAAGCCAGGAAGCAAGAACGGAGAAAGCGAGGAACGGTGTGAGTCAAGGAAAAGAGAAAGGGACCTAGAAGCAAGGAATAGAACCGAAGAGGCCAACACTGAGTCGATGGTAATTCAGACACTCAACGGGTTCATGACAAGGACACTACAACAGAAAGAAGGCAAAGCGAAGAGGGCATGGAGCTGGAAGAAACAGGAGAGTTCTTCACAGCACATGAATACGCAGTGGAGATGCAAAAGAAAAAAGAACAAGAAAGGAGAATGAAGAGCACGATAGCACAATCAAGACAACTGGCTAGAGCACAGGGCACGAGTGCAGGAGCAGGTGAGACAAACCAAGGAGTGAAGCACAGAACAACAAATACTAATAGATGAGACAAGAAATTAAGATAGCCACATGGAATGTTCGCGGGCTGGGAAACCCAAATAGCATGAGACGTATAAAACGGTGGATGGCTGACAGAGGGGGACAGCCAGATATACTGATGCTGCAGGAACTGAAGGTACGAGAAGAGAAAGTGTTCTTCAACTTACAACAAATGGCAAAGCTGGAAAATATAATTGTAGACTTCACGAGAGAAGGGAAAGCCAGAGCAGCACTGATCATTAATGACAGATTGGTAGTAGAAGAAGGAGGCGTTAAAGGAGACGGTATCTTTGCATGGGCTAGGATTAGAACGAATGAAGGGCCAATACATGCAGCATCAGTATACGGACCAAATGATAGAACGGGGAGGATAAGACTATGAGAGTGGATGAGCCGGTTCATGGAAGAGACAGAATGGATAGTAGGGAGCGATTGGAACTCAGTGGAGACACCGGAGGACAGCATTGGAATAACAGCAGTGCAGCATGGATCTGAGAGGAGGAGATGGCAAAATCTAAAATTCCAACTCGACCTAGAAGACGGCTTAATGATAGCTACTCAACGGAAAGGTCCACACTTCACAAGACAACAGAAAGTAGAGCAGAGACTAGACCAATCGCGACTTGATAGAATTTACTTTTCAAACAATGGAGATTGGCTATCGGAGAAGCCGATTATCCTTCACGATGGGGAGCAACTACTATCGGATCATATACCTGTGTGGATAACCTGCGCAAAGAAGACATCACAACAGGTGAGAAAAGGAACTTACTTCAAAGTTCCTCCAGAATGCATCAAGCCAAAAGAAATCCTGGAAAACAGCAAGCGAGCGCGGGAAGCGTCGGGAAGACAAGAAGCTGATCCCAAGAAAGAGTGGGAAAGGAAGTGGACCCAGACTAAGGCGGCACTTAAAGAAGGAGGTCAGAAGATTAAGGAGAAACAAAGACAGAAAATGCTACGGTTGGAGCAGCTAGAGAACAGAAGAGAGCTTCTAGCAAGGAACAGAAGCAATGTAGCTGATGAAGAGCTAACACGATTGGAACTAGAACTTAAAGCTCTGGAAGCGGAAAAGACAACACATTGGAGGAAACTTAGCAAAATGAGGTGGATCCGAGAAGGGGAAGCTCCCTCGCGCTTCTTCTTTGCCATAACGAAGATGAGACGGGTGAAGGAGTCGATCAACATCCTACAAACACATGAAGGAGAGGTGTTAGTAGAAGAGAAGGCAATAATGGAAGAGATACATCGCTACTACCAACAACTATTCGCGAAGGACGAAAAGGTGGAAGGGGAGGGAGCGAGAAGAGGACGGGTTCTATCCCTAATCAGAAACAAAGCAGGTGAAGAGGAGAACAGAAAACTAAGTAGTTTGCCAACAACAGAGGAGGTGAGAGAAATTGTCAACAACCTCAAAGAAGACAAGACCCCAGGACTGGACGGCATGACCAGCGAAACGGTCAAAGCTCTATGGCCGGTGATGGAGAAGGACTTCATGCTTCTGGATTCACAGATTCTGGGAGGATCAGAAGCTCACCTGGAAGATGACACAAGGTGTTATTAAATTGATTCCAAAAGAAGGGGAACTAATAACACTTAAGAATTGGAGACCAATCTCCATGCTCTGCACGACATACAAAATTCTAGGTAAGGTGCTAGCGAACAGAATGAAGGAGGTGGAGACCTCACTGGTGGACAGAAGACAGAAGGGCTTCATCAAAGGAAGGTACATCACCGACAACCTACTTGCTTTCAGCTTGGGAAAAGAATGGGCAGAAAGCACCAACGTACCGTCCATGTTTGTTAAACTAGACTTCGAGAAGACATATGATAGAGTAAATCACACGTACCTATGGAAAACAATGGAAGCTATGCACATCGATAGAAAGTTTATACAGCTGACAAAAGGATTAGTGGAAGGGGCGACATCGAAGGTACACGCCAATGGGTAGTTCACACAGGACATAGAGCTCCAAAGAGGGGTACGTCAGGGCTGCCTCTTAGCCCCGCTACTCTTTGCTCTGGCCACCCAACCGCTAATGTGCTAGCTTGATGAAGCCGAGCTGGAGGGAAAAATCAGAGGAATACAACTTTGAAACGAGGAGAAGACAACCCTGCTACATCAACTATTTGCGGACGACACAGGAATAAGCTTAGAAGCATCGCAGAAGAACTTCGAAAACCTACAGGAAGCAATAGCAGAGTATGAGCAAATATCTAGGGCGAAGCTGAACGTAGCGAAATCAACCATTATACCGATAGCGATGGAAAGCATACCGGATTGGATGGAGCAGATAGGTTGTCATGTGGCGAAGAAAAGAGAAATCATAAGATACTTAGGATACCCGATTGGCTGGAAAGTGACAGAAGAGGATCAAGCGCAATATGTACTAAGGAAAATGAGTAAGAAGCTGAGCAATTGGATACAGATTGTTACCGATGGCTGGGAAGGTGGTGGTGATAAAGCATGTACTAATGTCGATCCCAACTCACATTCTAACATGTCTCACATTCCGGAAAGCAACCACTGAAGCAATGAAGAAATACCGATGATTGCATGGGGAGAGTTCAAGAAGAAGAAACAAGAGGGAGGTGTAGGGTTGATTGCCTTCGATCTACAACAGAAAGCCTTGAAAGCCAGACACTGTATGAGATTCATACAGAGCAAAGAAGAAGACTGGATTAAGATAGTGGAGCAAATGACAAGAGAGAACGTTAAGACGGGTAGATGGAGGAGAGAGAGAAAAGCCTGGAGTCCTCAAGAAAATTGGCTCATCATCGTCCCTGCCAAGGTGCCGAGAGCGCAGACGTATAACACCCTACGGAACATATGGTGTGAATTAAAAAGCAAGCTCCATATAGACTTTACAAAAGAGATAGTGGACTACGAGAGACCGGTTTTGCAGATAACGTGCCTAGCAGAAGGGGAAGGGGCCATAAGCGGAGAAGAAGTCAAGGAGATCAGGCGGTTGACGAAAAGGCACCACAATGAGAGAATTGGTGAGTTCCAGACATGGCAAAAAAATACTACCGAGAGAGGGAACTCCCACCAAGGAAACGAGACTACAGCGAAACAATGGATCGAAAGACTGGTGATAACTCAGGAGAGCAAACCGCTTCAAGAAGGAAGAGGATGGCACTGAGACACAGGCAGTGTTAAGTCTCATAGCTGGGAGCTAAAGATGAAGGACTGGAGACGGTTATTAGCAGTGGAAGCAACGAATAACTCGCGTCTCAACCTGAAATGGGAGAGAGAAGACACAGGGAAAGCGTGGGGACACAAATGGAAGAAAGTGTGGAAGGCAGATATTCCTCAGAAGGACAAGGTCTGGATATGGAAAATGATACAACAAGGATTTCCAACCGAGGAGAGGATGACGAAAATGCGGAAAGAAAATGAGAGATGCAACAGATGCGAAGAAGGGACTAAAAGCTTCACACACTGCTTCTGACACTGTGTGCACGCAAAAGTTCAGTGGAATCAATGGTTTCTCCTTGCGAGAGGGGTGGTACTGCAGACAACGCAACCAGAATCGTTATTGGAGACGATTGATGATGCTTTCAGTTAGATAGGTCAGAACGATAGAATTGCTACATATCATCTGGAAGGAGAGGAACAAGGCGGTCTTCAATAAGAGAGTCAAAGACATACCGATGCAGGTGATCTCCAGAATGTGACCACTACGATCGAGGCGATGAAGGAAGGAAGGAACCTGTCCGAGAAGGGGAAGGCGAAGCTGATGTCTGCCAAGACATCGAGAGAATCAGACAAAGAGTCTACACTGCCTTCTTCCAAGCTCAAATCGAAGTCATTCGTGAAACCGGAAGGAGGAACCTGGAGAACAGACAGAGCGATAACTCGAGTCAGGAGATCAGTGCCCGTAATGCGATGACGGGACAGGAAAACGAAAATCCGAGACGAAGAGAGGTGACACAAGCCGAGAATTCTTCACCAGGAATTTGAATACGGCAAAATCGGAAACTGAAGAAGGTTAGCAATAGCCATGCGAAAAGACAGCAGAGGGAGATTTCGAATGAAAAGAACAAAATTACGACGGAGGATTTCGTTTACACCTGGAGGGACATGAACGAGGAGAAGACGAACGGTGCGATCAGGAGAAACACCAAGGCGAGAAAGGAGAGGATAAACCTGCGGGAGAAGCCTCGGCCTCGCAGGAAGAAGCAATTCACCAACGAGAGGGAGAACAATGGTCGGAAACGTGAGATCAATAATGAGGAGCGCGGCAACAAGAAAGAGCGGGCGAAGCACAAGCGGAGGGATCGTAGCATCGAGGCGAATTGGAGGATGAAAACTGAGAATCAGGTGCGCAGACACATGGACGATCAGCCGAGACGCCATGATGCTGATGACAAAGCTTATCCGAAGAGCGGTAGGCAGAACAACAGGGCAGACGACGGTAGTCAACAAGATAGGACGGAGGTCGTTAAACTCGAGCACGATTGTACGATTTGGGCATTTTCGTCTAGTCACGGGGCTGGCAAGAGGGGGCGCCTCTGCGAGACCCGGTTAATAAAGTTCTCCCGGCCTCTGCCGGTTTACATTTATAAATAAAAAATAAAAAAATCACTAATACGAAACGTTAAGTTAAACATGCTATATCGTTGGACGTGTCTTTGCGGAATGATGAATGTCTCTTTCAGTAGAATAACATCAGGGTATATCTTCTTTATCTCATACTCTCTCAACATTGATCTCCAATAGCTAATATCTTCATCATACAAACATCAAGCATCAGCAACCAACATGCTCGAGTAACACCGAATGATTATTGCATAACACTAGTGATCATACGGAAACCAAAAGATATCAAGCACCGAGAACATACATGATTGCATACACTCTAGTAATCATACATAAATTAAAAGAGATGTAATAAATTTATTCACATCAAGACTTGCAAAGTCAAATGAGCATGCAATAATCAAACCCAAACGATCAAGTTGTTCTATTTAAGTCCTCTTCCACATCTTATATATTTTTGAGCGGAACTCACCCAAGATGATAATGTGATTTCTCTTGTGACGTCTAGCCAAGAGAAAGTTATTCTTTCATCATGTCAATGTTATCAATTTCTTGAGTACAAAGAAAACATTATTTATCGATTCAGAAGGATTTAGCATGAATTGTCAATCAAAGAAGCAATTCATTTGTGAAACATTGAATCATATTGTTCGAGATGATTCATACTTGAATTGTTCTCAAGACGATTCAAACTGAATTTCTCAAGGTCATTAAACACTTAAGGGTTTAAATTTAGAATCGATCCATCATATTCCTTAAATTACATAAACTATCAACAATTTATCCAGAATGTAGCAAACAAGAGAAATGAAATCTATGAACCACTTAAATTGATAATTAGATTCTAACTTGGAATTAAAAACAGTTGATTCATCCAAAAAAGCTGTAAAAATTCAGAGAATGAGCGACTCTCTTCAATCTCTTTGTTGCAACTTTACCTCTTGCTACAACACAACTTCCAACTCTTGCTTGCTTTTCATATCTTGAACGACCAAGAAATTAACTTCTTGTCTCTCACTCTCTATGAGAAAACAAAACGGGAGAAATGAAGAAATGGAAACCTCTTCTATACCTCTTTCCGGAAAAACCCTTATCAGAAATATATAACAACAGGATGTTATTTACATTTTCGCACACGTTTAACATCGGGGGCTCTTCTGCGAAAAAAACCTTATCAGAAAATAGATTTAAATAACAAGAGGTTGTTATTTTCTATTTGCACGTGCGACTCTCACGCGTGTGAGAACTCTGTGAGAAAAACCGGATGTTTTAAATAACAATAAGCTGTTATTCCTCTGGGTCATCGGAATGGAATACCGGGGACTCCTCCGCAACATTAATAAATCGGTTGGAGGAGGGAAACCATCGAGATGTTATGCCACCGGAATACTGACGCCCGAGTTAGTTAACTTTACCGGGTGCTGTTAAACGAAATAATTTGACTGTGGTGCCGTTTAACCTGTATTATTGTCTGCGGGTGCTGTTTAAGAAAAACGTCGACTCCCGCGTAAAAGTAAGGAGGATCACCGGTGCCCGCACCCGCGCAGTTATAGACGAACTGTGATTTTATCAAAACAGGTTCGACCGGGAAGTAAAACTGCTTGTTACCGGTCAAAGGACTGAGGAAGAAAATTTCAACTTCGAGGGACTTAGGCGCTCTAACGTTCCTGCGGGGGACTGAGGGAGTAAAAAGCTGAAGCGTGAACTTCCGTGAAGTGTTCTTGTCATTAGTACAACGAGCATTCTTCTATTTATGACACTCGAAACGAATGAAGAAGAGGGACAGCGAGAGGGAGTCATGTAGAGATGAGATCAGGCGAGAAGATAACGTTTATGAAATTCTTTTATTGTCTTTTGACCGACCCAGTGCTCGGGGTAAAAAGTTTTGAGAACCGGAAATTATCCGACGGTAATGAAATGGAGATCGGTTTTTCTCAATCATTTATTAGTCTTCCCGGAAATTTTAACAAGTAATTTCACGTTTTGTATAATTTTAACCTGCAAACATTCCGGTTGGACACCATTTCAGCCCTACTTTCCGGAATTCCAGCCGGTTGAGAATACAAAGAATGTCGGTTAGCCCCGAGCGATGGAACGACCGGATCCTTTCACCATAAACTTCCTACTGCCCTAATAGGGGTGTCAAAGTTAAAGAGAATTATTCTTCAAAGAGAAGAATCTTTGTCTTAACTCATTGACGGTTAGTTTATGCAGTTTACGACGTCTAACTTTGTGACGGTATTACATCTTATATCCGTGGGTACCGGAAGGAGATCTCAAACATACACGTGGATTATTTAGTACTCGTTACGTAAATAACATATAACTTGGTATGATGGTGGACATGCGAGTACCAAGAAAGCACTCACTTCTTGAGAAGTAACTTTCAATTTGTATGAAATAATGGAGAAGTGGCAGAAAGAACTTGAAAATGAGAGCGTGAAAACATAAGCTCTGTACGGATAGAGATTAAGCTGGATGTAGATAGTTTTGAAGTATGTAAAGAGATTAAATCAGGCAGTTTCGAGGAGATTGAGAGTGATGTAGTCAGTATCGATAGAGTTTCTTCAACTATGGCTCCCAAAAAGCAAGAAGCGGTGAAAAAAGCTCGAATTCGTTTGAATTCATATGACTATAAGAAAATTGTGGTATACTTCAAGGATGAAGAGAACTTTGCCTCATTGCATTGTCGAAAGACAAAAGTTGGTGCTGGGAAGTGTTTGAGCAAAGCCACTACTTTTGGGATTATGGCCGCTCAACTTTCAAGAAGGAACGGATTCCTATTAATTATTGGTATTGAATTGAAGAAACGGTTTGAACGATACGTGGATATGTATAAGAAAATGAAATAAATTCAAGACAACACAGGTGGAGGGCTTACTCAGGATGAGATGTTGACAAATTTGACATTGGAAGAGAAATTGAATGAAAAATGTTTTCACTTCTTTCGGATGAATGTTGTTTTAGGGAGTTGGACAAACATTGATCCTCCTACTTGGTGTTCCCAAGGAATATCGTTAGAAGTAGAGTTCCTAGGTTATGACTCAAAACGATGCAGAACAAACAAAAAGAACAAACGACACCAGAAAGTATTGTCACTTATGCAATACGAGCTCTCATAACACTACAGAATGCTTTTGCAATCCTAGAAATAAATAGAAGACTGTTATAATCAACCAAGTTCAACGCATCGAACATCACCCTCCGAAAGAAGATGGGATAAGAGACGAGGTGGTGGACGCAGAGATCCAAACACATCATTACCTAATGTGAAAAACATGACATGCTTCTACTGTTACAAGTAAGATCACATCCGAGGTCCATAATGTCCATTATCTACTAAACATCAACAAGACAAACGACAATTTGAAGAATAAGAAGGTAGGATGACTAGAACTAATGTTGTTTATATACATGAAAAGAAGATACAATAATGTAAAGTCATGACTAAAGAAATAAAAAGATGAAATTTTGAAAATGGAAACTCATCCGGATCCGACTCTCCTTCTGAAGATAGAGAAGAAGGCAAAGTACCAACATGAGAAAAAGAAGATCAGATTGTATGAAATTCATTCGAGATCTTGATAACCTGCATATACGAGAAAGAGCAAACGGAGAGCAAACGGATCCGGAGAACTTTCCACAAGTGAAGAGTTTGAATTTTCTTTAGACAGAGAGGAGACTGTCTTGGAAAAAAATAATCTTAACATAGACAGTTCGACAAGAACATGAAGAAAATGCAGTCCAGATGATCAAGATATCATTTCAACATCAATTGAAAAGCGTATTCGTATCAATATGACAAAAGCTACAATTCTAACAAAATCGGATAAACTTGCAAGTTCGATGGACATAGCAAAGCACGTAGCAGACTATATCATGCAGCAAGAGTGAATGTAAGCATAAGAGATCTCTTTCAAGTCACACCATACTACATGTAAGCAATAATGAATCACCTCATCACAATTCAAGTCAAACGAGCTTCAAGTTTAGAAGAACATTTGGAACCAGAGCTACGAGACAAGACGTATCTATCTCATCACTCCAACGACTTCTTTTATTGTAATTTGAAAGGACGAGTCCTTCAAATTACAATAAAAGAAGTTGTGTTGAGGAACGTTTTACTTGATGATGGATCCGGTGTAAATGTTTTAAGTGAAGAATTATACAAAAGACTTAAGAACGTAGAGTTACACCCATCATCATTCAACTTAAAAATGGTAGATCAAAGAAAAGTCATTCCAACCCGAATAGTCAAAAGATTAACTATTATGATTATCAATATGAATTTTAAGATTGATGTTGTAATGATGAAAATGACAAATGAAAGAAAGGATGTTTCCATGATACTAAGACGACGTGGCAAAGACAAGCCAAAATACAACAACGTTGGATATCTAATCGATACTACATCTAACTAACATGACAAGGGGCACAACATTAGATAAGCACCGAACTCTTAATCAACGAACACAAGGCTCAACTCAGACCAATCAACATCCATAACATCAAAAAGTGTTGTTATGAACACAACCAAATCTAATAGGAGAACCCAAATTTGAACAATCCAGATAGACAATCTGGGGAATTTTTATTTCTTTAATGATATCAAATATATATATATATATATTGAATAAATTAATATATCAATAGATGAAAATAATCAAAAAGTTGTTAAATATTAATTATTAACTTATGTCTGAAAACACGAATAGACCAGAATATAACAAATAATACACATCGCTGCCAAATGTACAAGTCCAGGAACTTAAAAGTTGTTTATATGGTTAATAAATAATAATTTTAATTTAGTATCTAAACCTTCCGACAATATATCTAAACCTTCCGACAATATGCACGCGTCTTCACATTTTGACATTTATATGTTTTCCGAGAAACTGGTACATCCAACAGCACTCATCTCCACGCTCCACATGCACCAAAAGGATTCCTCATAGTCTTCTTGCGGGGTTTGGTGGCCTTTTGCACTCTTCTATATTTACACTCATAGATCTGGGCAAGGTTGCATATTCACCCAGGGGGCTACGACTCTAGCTCGGCTTATACGTAAAATGTTTTTTTTTCGCTACACTTTGTATGGTCACCGCCTTCCAGAAATTTTTTTTTTCCGACTACAGTTTGTATGGTCACCGCCTTGCAGAAAAGTTTTTATTTTGACTACAGTTCGAATGGTCACCGCCTCCGAGTCATTTTTCTGAGTTGGCCGGAAGCGCATTTTTTCCTCACGTCACTACATTCAGTGGACAAGGTACAAAGCGCCATTTCAATACATTCACTGCGTTTTAAACCGAGCAGGGGCAGGGCTTGAACATTTAGTTCTGACAATGTGCAAAGCGCTATAAACCGAGGGGGACGCATGGCCTGAAATAATTTCAATGCATTTACTCCATGGGGTTCCTCCAACGTACAAAGCAGTGTAAACCGAAGACCTTCTGACAAGCTACAAAGCGAGATAAACCCGGCAGGAGGAACTGCGTGACGAACACTGAACACTGTATAAACCGAGCAAGAGTTTCCTGCTATAATTTTATTGGACGGCCTTCTGACAACCTACAAAGCGATATAAACCCGGCAGGAGGAAGTGCGTGACGAAGCGCTACAAGCAAGAACATACGAACGCTTTACTGCAGGGAGTTCTGCAGGAGCCTGTACAGTATACACCTTCTACACACAGAGGAAAAACAACGCTACAAGCAAGAACATAGGAACGGTTTTCTGCACGGAGTTGTGCAGGAGCCTGTACAGTATATACCTTCTACACACTACACTAACTACAACATGTACAAACATCGTAGCTACTCCACTTCGATAGGGCAGCTGTAGGTGCCGATACATCGACTGGTCCTCAAGAGGACATCGGAAAGTGGTATGAAGTCTGGAACAGTCTGCGCTTCTGTCTGGACTGGTGTTCGTTCTTCCCGCTCTGCTGCCGGCTCGCTTGGAACTTCATCGTTGCCTGCTTGCTTTTCTCCTGCTTCTTCTTCTGCATCAAAGTACCTCTGACTGCAACGTGGACAACGACGATTATCAATATGGAAAAATATGTTGTTGATGTCTTCTGGTGTTACCTGCTCAGGCCTGATAAAGGAGTTCCAAAGAGAGTCAGATCGTCTTTTCTGTATACCTGCGTTCATAATCCACCTAGGTGAAGCCGAATACTTCTCCGAAACTAGCATTTGGCGTAGACAGCGGCCGAGAGTATTGGAAAGAGGGTTCGAGGCTTTGTACCTGTTAAATTGCAGTGCTCGCGGTAAAAGGTTCATACAAGTAAGCTCAACACGGTTTTTTGTATCTGCAGCTCCTAAGAGGACAAAGAGCTCCTTACCGTCAGCGACCATACTCTCAGTGATATTCTTCATCACAGCGTGATGATGTTCGAGCTTCTCGTCCTTTAGGCAGTATCCAACCATGCCAACAAAGGTGTGTAGTCCTCTGTTAGAAAGCTGTTTGACACAAATCTCGCCCCCAACTGGACGCTGCTGGTCCCATCCCATCGCCTGAAAAAGTTTCTTCTTCACCTCTAGGCAAGACTTACCATGGATGGATATAACCCCCTGAAAGTGTAACTGTAACAAACTGCCCCCTCGCTCTACAGAAAATATACCGGACAGGCACTGCCGCTGCAAGAAAGTGGAAAGTAAAGGGAACAGAGAAATGTCCAAATCATTCCCGGTCCGGCACACTGTCACAGATAACTCGAGTGTCGGGGCTTTCGCTCTGGCCTGCTTGCGAAGAGACATAATCACGCTCCAAATCTCTGTGATGACCACATACAAATCGGTACCTGGATGGATCGAGCTGGCTACAGATGCAAGGGAGTCCAAAAAATCTGTAGACAGAGCGTACAGTAGACGACTTATCACCTTCTCGTACAAAGTATGCAGGGTAGCTAAACATCCGAAAGCGTCTGTCCTGCAAGTAAAGAGAAAGACCGTCGTCGGAGTAAGAAAAGAAGCGGTAAGGCCCAGCCAAACTAGCAATAGGCACAATATGCAGAGGGTAGGGATGGCAGGTTTTTGCTATCTTCACGTAGTCAAATCTTAGCAGGAAGTTTACAGTACTGCAACTGTATCGTAGCTCCAGGTATATGTAGCGACGAGTTAGCTGGAGGGCACTGTCGTCAAAAGGAAGCATGGGCGGTTGACTACACTAGAAAGGGAACCTTGGAGCAGTATCTGGAATAAGTAATGTCTCCAGCAAAGACTTCCTTTCGGCCTGGCTTGCCTCTACGGACTCTACCGCAGAGAGGAGAAGCTCATCATCATCATCAGAGGACATGCTGCTTTCCAAGATACCTCATCATAGAGCAGTCGATGAGCAGATAAAAGAAACAAAGACAGTTTACTTGTATCAGTCGACACCGCCAGATGGAGAAAACCTTACATGCAGCAGTCGATAGTGCGAATAGAGGCAGACTGTTCCAGATAGTCATGGAGATGGAGTAATAATCCATCCCCAAGTATGGAGATGGACTCCTCTCCCGTGACAGGACGTCAGCACCAGCATCACCAGCAGGGGGAAGCAAATGACAGACAGAAAGAAAAAGCGATTCCACACAAACTTTGACACAAAGCGATTCCACGGGACTAATAGCTCAGCCCCTTACCGATAGATAAGAGAACGCCACATTAGCAGAGGAGCGAACCTGGCTGCCGAGACAAGCGATAAAACGACGAGACAGGATAGAACGCAGCGAACCTGACTGGCGGTACAGATAGAGCACCTCATTGGCGGTACAGAAAGAGCCGATAAAACGACGACAGCCGATAATGCAGCAGCGAACCTGCCCGCCAAAACCAAGAGAAACGATAAAACGCAGCAGCGAAATGGCAACACGACAAATGAAACACGACAGCCACGATACCAGAACCCTGCGTGACGTCCCGAAGCACATCACAAGCCTGCGCCGCCTCACGGAGGCTTTCACTGCACCTCCTCCCATAGTGCACAAATCCCACCACGAGAGAGAAGAGTCCATCTTAGTTTCAGCACCAAGAAGAGAACTGAGAAGAGTCCATCTCAGTTTCGGTCTATACAAAGACTGCGAACCCTAACCCCCGGCAATATTGAATAAGTGGCTCCCTAACGACCCTATGTTTTTTGAAGCCCTCCAACACCAGCGCGCCCTACCGGCTCTCTCTATTTACCGCCGCGCTTTTACCGCTTGTCGCTTCCTGTCCGACGCGGCCACTGCTATGCATATTTACTTTGGACTAGTCTGAACGGTTGCGAAAATTTCTCTCGCCAGTTCCTTACTGTAATTCCGATGGTTTTACTGCGCTCCTGATGCATTTCTTCCCCCTTCGTGCAATCTAATATGAAATGTATAGCGGAAGGGACGCGCGGCGGGCCGCGGAATGGAAGACGTTCCCCACAAGCGTCAGCCGAGGAGAGCGTCGACCATCCAAAGAAGGCTCACTGCTGTATATTCCGCAGCGTAAAATACTGTCCGTTTAAATTCACGTGGTAATATTGTGAATAGGTGTGTTCTTACGTAAGAACACGCTACACTATTGATAAGCGTGTCCTTAAGTAAGAACACGCTTCAAGAAGCTATGTAAAGAACGCTTCTATTAATTTTGAGAATTAAGAAACTCCAATATACTATACACAGAGTCAATTTATAAAGAATAAGTGTTTTACACTGTAGTAATAGTGGTCGAATTGTACCAACGCAGTCACCGTTGGACGTAGTAATTATTTACTCTATCTTCTTACTGTGTCTTGTTAAAAATCTAAGCGTACAAAAACTCGATTCTCTATAACTAATACCTTTCTAACGCAGGTACACGTTATAAATTAGAATTTTAGGTTCAAAGGATGCATTTTGCACAGAAAAAACTGTTGATTCGAAGATAGAGTATTTTGTATTAAATTTTCTCATCCTGTTAGAAAATGCATCTATCTATGTTTCATTAAAAATCTTTAATTTCTACTATTTGGATCTTTTTATGCTATATCAAGTTAAGCATATTCATATGTCAAGTTTGTCTAAACTATGAACTTCAAGTAGTTGATCTAACCAAACATTGGTAACTAATTATAGTACATGAAGTTCATCGTTTAAAGTTTACAGCAAAGAGCATGCGGGAAAATACATAACCTGGTTTACTTTATGATAACTGTCGCCCCTGCATAGGTTTGTAAGTGAGAACATTTGTGAGCTATATGTACTACGATATTAGAGTATGTGGTTGGTTACGATTTATCACATTAGTTTTCGAAAGATCTACCTTTTATTACAAGAGAGATTCTTGGTTAATTTTGACAACTGACATATAACATATTCTTTGATATTTTGGTCCAGAATTTAAGGATCTTTGTGTAGCTTAACTCAAGCTGTAAGACAGATCTCTGTGACTATAAGCGAGCTATAAGCCCTCAACAAGATTTCTCCAAGAATTATAATCAAGATTTTACACATAATACAACTCTTAGATTCAACTAATCATGTTAAGATAAGATATAACATGAATCTTATTTATATTAACATCTGAAATATTATTTTATTAACTAATAATATGTTTATATATAAAGTATATTATATTTAATTTTTTTCCTAGAAAAATATAGCTTTAAAAGTTTATTCTAGTAAAAGAAAATAAAGATTTTAATTAGATCTCTACACGTATGTGTTCCTAAAAATATGAAGAGTGACAACCAAGATTGTCTCCAAAGAAGAAACTTCAAGAGAGAAAGAAAGACCTTTTGAAAATGTTAGGTCTTGAACGAATGTTTGAGAAAAAACCCCGGGTGTACATAATGTTGTTATTTACGTTTATTAGGTCTTCTACATAACAAGATGTAGTTATTTTCACTTAGCACGTTGTTCTGGATCGGAATTTCCCTTCACCCAATCGAAGGCGAAGTTCGATAAATACGGGAGTCCTTTCCCCACAGTCCCGAAGCCACTCGTCCTTCACACATCCTCAGTCTCGTGAAGCCTCACCCGCTCTGCAGTGTACACTGTAGAACGCAGTTCAGCCCCCGTTTTCCCGCTGCTCCCTTGTTTCAACTATGACTGCAGTAGCTACCGGGACTCCTGCCGGTAAGGGACTGAGGAAGAAAATTTCAACTTCGAGGGACTTAGGGAGCTCTAACGTTCCTGCGGGGGACTGAGGGAGTAAAAAGCCATAAACGTTATCTTCTCGCCTGATCTCGTCCCTACATGACTCCCTCTCGCTGTCCCTCTTCTTCATTCGTTTCGAATGTCATAAATAGAAGAATGCTCGTTGTACTAATGACAAGAACACTTCACGGAAGTTCACGCTTAGATCGACTATTAATGGCTTTATAAGAGTCGAACCAAACGAGAGCCAAAACCAAAACACAGTTCCCGCGAAGAGAGTCAAAAGAAGCCGATGCTACTCAACAAGAAAGAGTAGAAGATTAAAGCCTCTCCAGTATGCTCCACCTTTTTTTCCCACCTCTTGCAGCTCGTACCTCCTTCTCCATATTGCGGCAGCAGAAAAAGAAACGCGACCCAATGAATAGCAAACGGATGGGAAGACCCCATCAAGCCTTACAAGGGAAAGAAGGACCCGAAGGGCCAAGCAACTACCACCCCGAAGGGATATTGCGGCAGCAGATACTCCACTAGAGGCAAGGAGCAGAAACTCGTGACGATTTTGGCCCAAACGAGCGAGTTTCCCCGGAACTGGTGCTTGAGAGAGAGAGAGAGATTTTGAGTGCAATCTGATTAATCTCAATTCCTCTTCGAACCCCTTGCGCAGTTGAGCATCAAACAGCCTGAAACTTTGAGAATCCACATTCTTCTAGAGTCGCATGGGAGCCTCCGGCTCCAGCCGAGGCAAGGGCGAGCTCATGGACGCCGCAGCAGAGATCAGTCAAAGTCGAAAACCAGCATAATTTCTTTCGATCTTTTTGACGATATGTGGGTACATTAAGGATCAAATCTCTCACAAATCTTCAAAGAAACTCCAAGACCGATGCACTCCCTGGATAAAAAGCAGGAAATCCGAAACCTAATTCCCCTTGATTAGAAAAATCACAGTACTCCACTGTAACTGCAGCCACATTGGCGACAGACACTCATCATAAAAGATATAACTGTTTGTTACAGTGACCCGCAACTGGACTCTTTGCCGGTTCAAGTAAGCTAAAAAGGCAAATGACTGACACGAAACGCTGTCCAAAGTCAAAATAGGAATTGTGTCCTAAAGATTCTATGGGACAAGAGGTGGGCCCAAGGATGTTGTTTTGTCAACCATTGCTACTAATTATTAATGACACTTTCGTCTGCGCGGGGAAAGATCCCAGTATTGATTCCGGCCTTCTTTGCAGAAAATCGACAGAAGAGGGAGGCACGCTCGCACCAGGATTTGGAATTTTGGAGTACTGGACTACTTCCACCAAGCGTTTTACTGCTTTCCTCTTTACCAACCACTTTACAGGCCTGTGCAGATGCTGCTTCATCAGCCCTTTCGAGGTGATGTGGTCGTCTGTATGACTTTCGTGGCGAAGTTGGACTTTTGCCTATCTCCTTGCTCCAATGTGTCAGACTACTGTCGTCGGAAAGGGATGCGCTGGTCAGCTGAGCAAGGGTCCCTCCTCTCGTGCAGTATCGCTCTCGGGCGACTCAGTCGGATTCTGATGTTCTCCGCTACTCTCTGCCACGTCTTGCCGGTTCCAACTCTGCCTGTGTTTGAAGACGGTGGGATGAATTGTTGTTGTCGACTGACCCGCCACCGATTGCCAGTTTATGTCGACCAGCTGAAGTTGGGCGTCTCTCCATCTTCTTTCACGATTTGTTTCACCGGTTATGATTCCCGGATTTTTCCTGAGCTGATGGCAAGGGCTTACGGCTTGATGCTTGTTAGCTGTGCCGCTTCTCTCGTCTCCTCTCACAGAATGTCTCCAAAATCGGCATGACAGGTCGGTGAATCAACTTGCGGACATGATTGCGAAGCTTCTTGGTCATTGATGAGAAGTGCCACCGCGGTCTAACAAGCTCCATTATTTACTGCGGGCCGAAATCTCTTTCCATGGCGAGCGGAATTTCTCTCGTTTTCAAGGGTGTCGGAGAGGCCCCTTGGTTTGCAAGGACTTGGTGAGATCCTCGTGCGGGGACATATATTGCAACCAAGACAAAGCAACAAGGGCTGAGCTGAGGAATTCAAAGGTTCGGCGTGGATGACCAACTCCTTTGGTGACGATGACAGGGATAATGAGGTCATGGAATTTCAGACCGAATGAATGGGAAGCAGCTTGGGAAGCAGCTTCCCAAGCTGCAATCCGCAGAGATCAAGAAAGCGGCGGAGACTTTGGTCTGGTGTGAGGTATTCCAGCAAAGCATGGGCTGGTTGCTCTTGACTCAGATCGGAATTCTGTTGGGCTCATTTGGGCAAGTCATGTCGCAGGGGGTTTGTCTGTTGAGCTGGGGAATCTTCACCCTGGAAGCCATTCTCAAGTATGGCAGAAGCTGGGCGCACAATCATTACTTCAGGGACGTCCCTTGTGTGTATGTGCCTATGCATCACGACGCAGCGCATAATTCTCTTGCATTTTTTGGGCTGTTTGTTCTATCCGCCACTTTGCTGGAAGTGTCCCTGTATGTGCCTTTTATATACTCCTGTGTTAGATTCTGGCTGCATCACAGAAAATGCTACGATAACGAAGACGACGTTGACTGTCCCGATGGTACCACCCGTTTGATTGAAATGCTTATTGTATCTATCGTTATCGTTTGCCTCCACTGGATCGCGAGCTTGGGTACTGTTCTTGCCTTCAAAGCCGCAATGGGTATGGGCATTACTGCTCTGACTCAGAGGAGTAGAAAGTCTCAGATGGAGAAGCAGCACAGCTCGATATCCAAAACTCTCGCAAGATTCAGTACGAAGAGGACGGCTTCTGATAGAGTTCTGTGTTTGGCCTGGTGGGTTCACATGGCCAGACATCGTCATCTCTCTTCGGTGGTGGCCAGTGCCAAGCATGATGACTGTGGCTTGCCTGGCCATTGGTTTGAGAGTGTGTCCGAGCTGAAAAGTATTGTTGAAAAGTGCGATATGGGTGGTCATGGCCACCTTGATCCCTCAGATCCTTTATGCGTTTCTCAGGAAATGGCCTTGAGAGCTTTGGTCAGCCTGGCCAAGCAGTCGAATGAACAGATTTCTACAGAAATCCTTTCTGAGAATGGATTTCTTCGTCTAGTTCAAGTTGTGGGAGAGGGAACGCGCGAAACCTGCAGGGGTCTCGCTGCCGCTGCCATCGCTGTGCTCGCAACACAGTCCGCAGTACTAGAACAAAATAATGTGGATCTTACCACCGCTGTAGTTCCTCTGAAAAGACTAGCCAGGTCGATGAACGTAGAACACACCGAGGTTGCATATGCAGCTTTACTGAATGCTTCTCTCAACGAGAAGCAGTCTAGCGAGGTCATTAGCAAACTTCTCAGCGGTGATGGTATGGCTATTGGGGAAGATGAATCTGGAAGCAATTTTGTGTCCAGTATCATTGACCACGCCCATAGGAGTCATACTACACGTTGTCAGGAACTGGCTGTTGGTCTGTTAAGTTGTTTGGTTGGTGATAGAGAAGGCAAACCTGCTCGGGTAGCCATGGCTACCGACATTGGCAGAAGAGTCAATGGTCTTCAGCTGTGCACGGCGTTGCTCAGACATGGGCTAACAGCTCAGATTCAAGCGGCTGCAGCGGGAGTTCTTGCCGACTTGGCCTACTGGAAAGATGGTCAGGTTTTAAGTAGTGGACATCACAGTGAGGGCTACATTGAAGCTCTGGTTAATGGCCTTCAGAAAGAACCGAGCATTGCTTTTGCGTCAGCTAGAGCTTTGTGTAGTCTTGCTTACAAACACCAAGAGAACAAAGTGAGGTTTGTACAAGCTGGAGCTATCAAGCACCTGGTGGATCTACTGGGTGATCGCGGCAGTTCGTCTCAACAAAAGCTTGCTTCTTTCGGCCGCCGTGACGTCAAGAAACCTCGACTTCAGGTTGATCATGGCTCGCTCCTCCTGTTTCATGGTTTTTGTGTCCTGTTCCTGTTGATTCGGTACCAACTGTGCTAGACCATATTAACTGCAACGCCAAAGATGTAATCAACTCTCTGTTTGAACATAAATGTTAATTGCTGCCCTACAGACAAAATAAATGTGTAAGATACATGTCGGATCATTGTCCAGTATTCTTCGGAGCTGGAGCATGCGCAGCTCAGATATATTTGCTTGGCTCACAGACTCACTTTGGCCCTATGTTTGCAGAGACTCGGATCGACCGTCTCCTTAGAAGCTTTGAGGAAAATTGATGAAGTCGATGGTTCTTCTCATACGAATGCGTCCAACGTACGCAGGGACTCCGAAATGTCTCAACTCGAGGTACCTGAATATATTTAGACTCGAAGCTTTAGGTAGTTGGGAAGCATCAGTATCCACATTATTTCTGCAGAAGATCCCTTGACCCATTATCACTCGTCTAGTTTCGAAATTTGTTCTGTAGATGCTTCACGCTTTCTTCTTCTGAAAAAAACCAGAACTAATGGGTTAGTTCGACCACTTCACTGCCTCTGATCTCATGATAATCTCGTTGATACTCTCGTTTCCTCCTGACGTACTCTGCAGGAGAGAATTCGCAGTGATGCAGCCAGGGCATTGAGAATTCTGGCGCTGAACAACCCTCAGCACCAGCAACTTATAGTTGCAGCAGGGGCAATTCCTTTGCTGGTGAATCTACTGTTTACTCCAAATCCCAAGGTTCACGCCATTCCAGCTCTGTCTGCTCTCTCGTGGAGGAACAGGACAAATCAGGATTTGATCGGTGAATATGACGGCGGCAGAGCCTTCGCCGGGTTAGCGTATGCTCTTGGCAAACCTGACGAGAATGAAGCCATGGCTGACGTGATTTTGGAAAAGGTAGCTCAAATGACAATGAGCTTAGCTGAAGGGAATGAATCCAACCGGCAGAACTTGCTCCGGCAAGATATCATAAGGCGAACACTGGAGGATCGCATCGGCAAGGCGGGACCGTCGAATAAAAGCAACGCTATCCATAACGCCAAAAAGGCGTTGGAGTTTCTTGACAAGAAACAACCGACTTGATCATGAATTGGCGCTCTAAACGATTGCGTCAGTCCACGTCGATAGTTTCTGTTATGCAGTTGTATCTGCTAACTTGTTCAGGGAGACTTACAGTTGTGAGATTGAGCCTTTCGGTGTTTCATTCAGTTTTGTAGTACACATCCGAAGTGTGGAAATCATACTTCAGTTAAGAGTGGGAGAAAGGACTTGTGAGGTCCAATGAGTTTTCACTAATCACATCATCCATATGTCACGTCACGCGATTGATCAAAGACCTTCTGCATATGCACATTCTCGTTGCTGTGGCATTTTGAGTCGACGCCAGACCGGATGATGTACGTCTCAGTGGTTTCATAGTGAACGGTTGGCCCTCATGCTCGTCGCCATAACCTCGGTGCACGATTCAGCCGCAATGCCCGTCAGCCTCTCGACTCTCGACTCAACCCATCCACTTGCATACCCACCCGCACTGAATGTAGCCTACGAGTGTCCGGAGCTGAGCAAATGTCAAGTTTCCAGTACTACCATCAGTTCTGGAATTTCGGAGAACAACCGGAGATTCCCCGTAACCAGTCCTTCGACGCATGAAGCCTTTTCACCTTACACAACAACAGTTGTCATAACTGACCTGACGGTGGTCCAACAAGTTTTAAGGATTAAGAATTATTGTTAGTTTAGAGAATGCATTGAATTAGAGAATCTTATGGTGATAAGCGGTGAGAAATTTTCCCTTAGAGTTAGAGGAGCTTTTGGTGGAGATGCTCTAAAGAGATGCACTTTGTTGCCAAGTTTCAACTACACTAATTGAACATAACTAGTATGGGTAGGAAATTAGTGTGGACTATACTGATTACGTCAAGTCCATACTAATTCATGTGTAGACTGTCAAAGTAAAAAATCTACAACATCTACAAAAGAGAGTTCGAGAATATACTATGTGCATATGTCTAGAAAGAGTGATAAACCAGAAAGAATAGCAAAGCATATCATACATACATTAGAGAAGGATAATCAAGCAAAGACTCGTTTGCACTGTGATGCAAGTTCTTCCTAAGATTTTTGTTGATCATGTCATAGGTATATGTTACATCTTCGCTTGTCTCAGCTTTTACTATACAACAAGAATGTATTCCTAACTCTCATGTTGTTTTACATATTCTGGAGTCAACTGATAGAAAAGTCACAACTCGAACTTGATCAATTCATAAATCTTGAGTTTAGAAACAAAAAAGAAAGATAATTATAACAGGTTTGTACAAGACTTGATGGCATTCAAGTCATGTTGTGCATAACCAATTGACACGAAACATATTGTTTTTCGATCTGTTGGACATTTTCCTGATATTTTTTGAGTAATGCTCAAGTAATTGTGAAAAGTGTAGTCAATAGTGGAAGTTTTGAAAGGAGATTACTGGATCAAAAAATGTCAAAAGGGTATGAAGTTTCTTGAGCCTCAAGTGTATTGTTGTAGTACTGAAGGACCTTGGATTTTATATCTTACAATAACTTATATCTCACAAAACAATACTGGAAAAATTTTGTAGATTACAAATACCATATCTTTAACTTTCGACCTCGGAGTCTATCTCGATGTTCGTAGCTTGAGATATGATCATATCAAAGCCATGACAATTTGATAGAACATTTATAAATACAACATATGGAAAACTCGTCATCAAGAAGATCAATTATCGATGGATTCATAACTTTCAAGAACTTCAGAGTCTCGTAATCTAGTTGTAAATTAGACAACTGTTCTATAGTCTCGAGAATTGAAATTATATTGAAATGACTATCGTTGCCTACTTATGTGTATTTGTAGAGAATTTGAGTATAAATTTGAGATTACGATGATAACTTTATCAAAATTATGAATGAACGAATTATTTAACGAATCTCGACAAGGAGAGACCAAAACGTGAAATACAGATGTTGTCTCAAGAAAATGGTGATGGTGAGAATCACATGTGGACTTTCTTCACATATCAAACTCCTATGATTATATCGGAATATATCCTTTAATACAAAATGGAGCTATATCAAAACGTGAACGTGATATACAGTTCCTTGGGTGTTCACTAGGTGATTTTGTTAAACATAGCTGCAAAGAAAATAAGATTCTTTTTATTGGAAGAGGAAACTTTTTAAAAGTTAAAATTTTTTAATTTTTATCTTTTTGAGATTATTTTAAAGTTAAAAACCTAAAATAATTATTTTTATATTTAATTAAAAATGAAATAGAATATTGATGTACGATTTGACTCACACGTGGATTTTCCTCGAAGTGAACCCAAAGTATAATTCTCGAAAGATAATACACTCATAAAACAGTTTTCCTTCAGCAGATTAATGGAGATCAGCAATACTACATGACAAAATAAAAACTTTTACTCTTCGATAACTACTGAGAACAGAATCATTCTGTATGATTGAGAGGAATTTTTATTGCTCTTGCAAAATAGAAGACCAACTGGTTTTTTCCCTCCATGTCAACTCATCAAGTGCATTCTCCTGATTTGCTTGTGATCTCAAAATAAAACAGGTATGAACTAGACAATGGGAACAAAAGAATTGGAAAGGAAGAATGTAAATCGTGGTAAGAATCTTGGTCTAAGAAACTCAAGCATCCAAGAAACAAATATTTCTTGCAACTTACCACCGGGGTTGTGAGAAATATGAAATTTCATAGAGATCTGAATGGAATTCTTACTCTCATAAGACGATGAGTCGGTGCGGTCTTGTCCGAGATGTGAATGGAAAGTTGACATGAAAAACAACTCAAGAAGGTTATAAACAGTAATCAAGAAACACTTATCGTATTATGATTGACAGTCAATTTTGTCTTTTTAGAGCGACCTATAGACCCAAAAAGAGAATATCTGCCACTTCACACTACATCTTGAATCAAAAGGAGAAGGAGTAGATCATACTATTTCTTGGAAAGACTGGCAATACTTGTCTTCGACTAACTCTTTTCAAAAAATTTAGACAAATAAATAATCTTGGAAATATTGAAATAAGATGATTCTCTCAGTTATATTACAATCAAATGTAATATCCATTACGAGGTGATCTATTCACACTTTTCATGTACTTAAGTAGTTGCAGCCCCAGAAATCTGAGGTAGACTCCTCATGCCTCCTCGTCCAAACTGCGTACTCAGCGGCTCTCCAGTAGAAGAAAGGTGCATCCTACCGTTCTGGTAGCGAACCACACCATTTCATAGAGCAGTCGTGAGCTCCTGACAGTCTCCTCAAAAATGATTAGGACTGTCACACCATATACATCTACAAACAGGAGCACCTCCTGGACGTGCAGCAGCAGGCGCCGATGACTGCTCTCGCTGCAAGCCAGCTAGCTCCACCTTCAGTTCTCGCATCTGCCTTAGTAGAAAACTAAATGTGATTCATTTTTAAGTTTCATCACTGCAGTACGTTGTTTGTCCAATGAGACTTGTGTCACATTGCTTGGGTTGAACTCAAATCGTTACTTTGACTTGAAGGTCTTTGTGGTGGTATTTCAGCTACATCTAAGTTTCAACAAATTCATCATGTACTTAAGTAGAACATTTCTAGTAACTTTTTTTGGTAATAAAGTAAAAGATGCATATGTCGATCTAAAGTCATTCATTTGTCTAAGAAATAAATATATTGAAAATAATAGGCTATAAAATAAATTATAGTAACCATCATTATGGTACACTCCATATATGACTTTATCTTTGGGTTCTCACTGCTCGAGTTTGAATAGATAATGATTATAGATTTAGCTAAATGTCATGATAGCTATCACGTCTTCTTTGTTTATAACTCCACTTTCCTCCACCTTTCATATTAAACACTTCATTTTTGCTTCGTAATCTTTACTCGTATGTTCTTCAAGTCAACTCATTCATTCACATTTTGATTCTCATGAAGTTCTGAATTGACTACATTGTTTACATTTTGATTCTTGAAGGTCAATTCAAGATTTTTGTAATTTTTGGAGAGATAGTTTTGTCTAGTATCATCTGTGTAATTTAAATCACAAGCTTAATAGTCTTATGATTAAAGTATACGACTAGTATCCATATTTTGCACAATGTTTGTGCATAATGCTAGAAACAAGTTCAAGCCTTGAAAATGTATAGTTCAATATGCAACTCACTAATAGAATTTATCAATGTTTTCACAAAAATTCAAATTGAATCGAATGCAACTATTTGCAACACAATGTCATTGACTACAACAAATACAAGAGTTGCTGAGCATTGTGTTGAAATATTACAGTCAAGGTGGCTCTCAAAAAACTCATAACTCAACTCAAGAGCAAAGGGTAACATCTTTCTAATAAGATAGATAACTTATTGTGCATTGTTGCATAACTTTCTGATATAATTAAATGATCAATGGAGAAAAAAGGATGGTGAAATAGTGTACTAGCAAGATGTAGATCGAGGAAATATACACCAAGATTTAGAGATAAAAAGAACAATTCAAGAACCAAACAAAGAAATCAAACCATGCAATCGAGTAGCATTAGTATTCAACAAAAGAATTGATGAATTACTCTATAACGTATAATAGAACGAAGGTGGAAATCACTAATTCTGCGAACTAGGTCACGGAAATTATCATATGTATTAAAAAAATGAAGTGGAAAATTTCATAAAATAACTAAATTTGTCAAAAAATACAATACAAGTGTATAAGATACTAGTGTCCATAAACAAGTGTATCATCAAGTAGATTAAATATGAATCATCTACTTCCTATACGCATATCTATGCACAAGTATCATATATCAACATGGTAACATGATGTTCATAAAAGTTGTACATCTTTTTCTCTTATTTCGTCCCAACAATGCTTAATGACATTGAATGGCTCCGCAATAACAAATGATGATATCTAATCTAACACAGGTGGTCCTTTCAGAATAGGACATCATGTCAATAACCATCGCATTAACACACTATCCAATAACTATCTCTATCACTATCATTATTAGTCAATGGAGAAATATGAGAAATATGAGATAGATGAATGTCGATGTATGAATGATTCATCGTGTTCTTAACGAGACTATCTATGAGAAGAACATCTCTAGTGCAAAGTTTTAAGCTATAGAAATGTCAGAAGTACTTCAAGAAAAGATGGTATCCACACATTCGCTCAAAAATATATAAGATGTGGAAGAAGTCTTGAAAAGAACTACTTCTAGTTTATGTATGATTACTAGAGTGTATGCAATCATGTATGTTCTCGGTGCTTGATCTCTTTTGGTTTATGTATGATTACTAGTGTTATGCAAGAATTATTCAGTGTTACTCGAGCATGTTAGTTGCTGATGCTTGTATGATGAAGATATTAGCTATTAGAGATCAATGTTGGGAGAATAAGAGACCAATAAGATATACCCTGATGTTATTCTACTGAAAGAGACATTCATCATTCCGCAAAGACACGTCCAATGATGTAGCATGTTTAACTTAAACGTGCTCGCTAAGATGATAATGTGATTTCTCTTGCGACGTATAGCAAAGAGAAAGTCATTCTTTCATCGTGTAACTGTTACCACTTTCTTGAATACAAAGGAAACATTATTTATCGGTTCAGAAGGATTTAGCATGAATTGTCAATCAAAGAAGGAATTCATTTGTGAAACACTGAATCAATATCCTGCCCCACGGCCTTGCACAAATAAGAAGAAAAGGACAAAAACTTTAAAATACGCGGAAGGCTCTACGGCCTTGTACAGTGAAGAAAGGGGTTGTAATGTAAATTTACAAGTCTTTAAATACAAGTCGGAAGACGGAAGTACGGAGGAAAGAAAAAATTCAAGCCTTGGTTTTAAATGTCTAAATTTATATATCTAAAAATTAAATGATTATATTTACAAAGCTTAAATGACTATATTTAAACATGTCAGGGTCATGAGACACATGGACTTCCGAAAGCAAAAGAACCCATAAGTGAAGTCACTGTCTCTGGAACTAACCGCCTATAAGTCTCATTCTGTTTACGGATAAAATCTATATTTGAAACATTATTTAGGAGCTAACCCTTCCTAACAGGAGGATTAACTCATAAATAACACCTCATGTACACTTCTGAAGTGTACATGAGGTGAATATACAGCCTCATATTGTTGGAGATGATTCGTACTTGAATTGTTCTCAAGACGATTCAAACTGAATTTCTCGAAATCATTAAACGCTAAAAGGTTTAAATTTTGAATCAATCAATCATATCCCTTAAATTACATTAACTAACAACAATTTATCCAGAATGTAGCAAACAAGAGAAATGAAATCTATGCATCACTTAAACTGATAATTATATTCTAACTTGGAATTAAACAACCAAATGATACAAAACAGTTGATTCATCCAAAAGAAGCTGTAAAAACTCAAAGAATGAACAACTCTCTTCAATCTCTTTGTTGCAACTTCACCTCTTGCTACACCACAACTTCCAACTTTTGCTTGCTTTTCATATCTTGAACGAACATGAAAACTAACTTCTTGTCTCTCTCACTCTCTCTCTAGCATGCACTAAACTCACGCTCTATGAGAAAACAAAACGAGAGAAATGAAGAAATGAAAACCTCGTCTATACCTCTTCTTTTTCTCAAACATTCGCTCCAGACCTAACACTTTCAAAAGGTCTTTCTTTCTCTCTTGAAGCTTCTTCTTTGGAGACAACCTTGGTTGTCACTCTTCATATTTTTTAGGAACACATACGTATAGAGATCTAATTAAAATCTCTATCTTTTTACTAGAACAAACTTTTGAAGCTATATTTTTCCAGAAAAAACAATATATAATATATATTAGTAAATAAAATAAATTTCAGATGTTAATATAAATAAGATTCCTGTTATATCTTATCTTAACATGATTAGTTGTATTATGTGTAAAATCTTGATTATAATTCTAGAAATCTTGTTGAGGGCTTATAGCTTGCTTATAGTCAAAGAGATCTGTCTTATAGCTTGAGTTAAGCTACATAAAGATCCTTAAATTCTGGACCAAAATATCAAAGAATATGTTATATGTCAATTGTCAAAATTAACCAAGAATCTCTCTTGTAATAAAAGGTACATCTTTAGAAAACTAATGTGATAAATCGTAACCAACCACATACTCTAATATCGTAGTACATACAGCTCACAAATGTTCTCACTTACAAACGTATGCAGGGTGACTGTTATCGTAAAGAAAACCAGGTTATATATTTTCCCGCATGCTCTTTGCTGTAAATTTTAAATGTTAAGTTTTAAGAATTTACAGCAAAAAGTTGTAAATTTTTATAAGCTTTTGGATTTTTTTTTTGAAAAAACTGTTGATTCGAAGATAAAGTATTTTGTATTCAATTTTCTCTTCCTGTTAGAAAATGAATCTGTTTATGTTTCATTTAAAATATTTTATTTCTACAATTTGGATCGTTTTATGCTATATCGTTTATCAAGTTAAGCATATTCATATCTCAAGTTTGTCTAAGGACACGCTTATCAATATTGTAGCGTGTTCTTACGTAAGAACACACCTATTCACAGTATTACCACGTGAATGTAAACGGACAGTATTTACGCTGCGGAATATACAGCAGTGAGCCTTCTTGGATGGTCGACGCTCTCCTCGGTTGACGCTTGTGGGGAAGGCCCGCCGCGCGTACCTTCCGCTATACATTTCATTATTAGATTGCACGAAGGGGGAAGAAATGCACCAGGAGCGGAGTAAAACCATCGGAATTACAGTAAGGACCTGGCGAGAGAAATCTTCGCAACCGTTCAGACTAGTCCATGAGTAAATACAGAAGAGTGCAAAAGGCCACCAAACCCCGCAAGAAGAATATGAGGAAACGTTTGGTGCATATGGAGCGTGGAGATGCGTGCCGTTGGATCTCCCAGCATTCTGGAAGACATATAAATGTCAAAAAGGGGGCACGCACTCGTGCATACTGTCGGACGGGTTAGATATTAATTAAAATAATTGTTTATTAATGTATAAAGAACTTTAGGTTCTCGGACTTGTACATTTTGCAACGCTGTATATTCATCTTGTAGTTATATCCTGGTCTATCCGTCTTTTCAGGAATAAGTTAATAATTAATATTTAAAAACGTTTTAATTATTTAAATTTATTATATATATATATAATATTTGTTGATATCATTAAAGGAATAAAAATTCCCCAGAAGTTCATCGAGCATGCATATTTGTGTAGTCACCAACTTCATGTCAATTGTTGTCATTCTCTCGCTGAAAGTCGATGGAATCACGGTGGAGTGATCCTTGTAGACAATTGTAAATAGTTCCTTCAATTTGTCGTGCACATATCGAATAATTCGTGAACGGCGACGATCAAACGGTGGTAGTTGCCTACCTGGTTGCTATCGTATGAGTACGGGCGACCACAGTTTCACACACCATTCTCACTTTATCCTGTTTGCTCAGAAAGCTTACATGGTAACCGTCCAATACGTGCTACAGTACAGGGCCTACAGTAAAAAGGGCGTGTCAAACTTAGGGGTTCGGGCGATATTCGTTTTCCCAGGAACGTACTTTAAGGATTCACCCACCTAGTCTCTAGATTGGTGAAGCAGAATATATGCATGCAACATGAACTTTTTGAGAATTTTTTTCTCTTTCTGTTAATAGAGAATTATATAAATATTAAATAAAATATATACTAAGTATATATAAATAATTAAAAAATCTCATACATATTATTTGTTAACTCATACCTGCAAACACGGGGAGAGCAAAAAGAAAACCATAAGACTAGTGTGGATCGCCGCGTTTCAGGAGATACAAGTGCGGAGGACTGTACTCAAGAATTAATAATTTAACCAGGTGTTTGATTTAATACCTAACCCTTCCAGAAGGGTTAGGTATTAAATCAAACGGCATGCCCCCTCTTCCGAACTCATAAGAGAATGAATATGCATGCCTCACAACACATTGGTGAAGCAGAATATTCACCAATGTACACCGAACGATAATTAATGTTCTAACCTTCCGACGAGAAGAGTTAGAACATTAATTAATGTTTCTGCCAAATGACGTTACTTGATAATTAAGAGTCCGGAGTTATATCCTGAAGAACGCAGCATCCCGCTCTTCACTTATAGGTTCTCCTTGGATGAGTTGACTACTTCAGGATTGAATAATGTATAATATTTATGAATTGATTCAATTTTCTATAATAATTTAGTAAAATAAATATTTATAACACTTACACATTTTCTGATCAGAGAAAACGAAATTCACTGTACAAGGCCATGGGGAAAGATATTCTCCACCAGTTAGCTTTTGAGTTACTTGTGTCTATCGGAAGGACTTTTGTAATCTCTCACATAACATTTATATGTGTAATTCTGCAAATTTGAAGGATCTTTAACAAACTTCTCGTCAGCTCAACCCTTAATTTTACCATTTGGTCGATCCATTTCTCTATAAAAGTATAATATTTAACATTTATAACGCGTTTCTAATGGCATTCTCATGTCCTCACTACGTTCAATTTTCTTTGAAAATCTTTTCTCTAATTTCTATTCCGTAATGTTACTAATTAGATACTCCGGTGCTTAACAATAAAAGATCGCCGACTGTTGCATTCTCTGGGCCCCAACACACAAAGGGAAACCTGCCAATCAAGACTATCTTCTTCCGTCTATTCGCGTACTTCCTACGGGAATAGACGGAAGAATACAGACGATATAACAATATTCCGGCCAGCTGCTGCAGGGTCCAGTCATGGTGCCGCCATGCGCGACGGATTCACGTGAGGCGGGACTCGGAAGGTCTCCACGTTGATTCCGTGATAACTAAAGCAAGTGCTTGCGCAAGCAATTAATTATGCGGTTGGGCGGTTGTTTCGTTGAGGGGAAAGCACGTTGTAATTTACTCTGCAGACACTGTGAGCAGCTCACCCCGCAAAAGAATGTATGTTGTGTCCTCATGACTCTATGAGACTTTCTGTTCTTATTCTCACGAGATTCCTTTGTAGAGAATGTTATGTTCATTATTCCAAACGTTACCGAATTTATGTTATTAGTTATTAATATTATCAACCTATAAATATAAGTAAAATTTACGAGATAAATAACGGGTATTATGATCTGTAGTTAGGTTAATAGGAAGGGAACTGGAGAGATCAGTTACTCCGCCCGAGCGCAGTATTCGATTCTACCCAAGAAAATACACGGAGGTAAAAGACGGACAGTGTCCCATAGATAGAAAACATTCATATTTCGGAAATTGCAAAGGACAAAGAGCTTTCATACTTTGTCGTTTTGTCTTACTTGCTCTAGTTCGACGTTAAGGCATTCGAATCTTATACTTAGACTATCAACGTGGATTTTGTCACAAGCAGCAGAAGAGTTAACATTTAGCTCGTCAACGAAGCCTACATTTCTGTGGTTGACAAAGGCGCTTAAGGTCTAACTCGTGCTAAGCTGATGGTTACTGGAGGTTCAGTAAAGACTTGAAACGCCTGACCCTATGTACGTCGGGCAGCTTGCAGGCACAAACGACAAGAACTTCTGCCCACTGCTTTCTCAACTGCGTGGCAGCCAGAATTTGGAGAACGAATGTGACGAAGCAACTCGCACTCGTTTGCCATTTATTGCAATATTACTTATTTGTTGAACGAGTCCTGACAGCCTTAGCATTCAACAAGTGGCAAGGCCCTAGTCAGAGCTAGTTGGACCTCATGGAGGAGTTACCTGGATTAAACAAGGTTACGTTCTGGCCGAGTGAAGGAAAACAACAGTCGCTCATATGGCCCGGAAAAGTTTTCAAAAGAGTTATTAGTTTACAGTGGATTTTGAGAAAAATTAATTTACAAATACAAATTGCTGAATTAAACATACAAGACTGAGTAGACTGACTTAGATGTTCCAAATAAATAGAAAACACTGATTAAAAGTAAAAGATTGACTTCAGGGATGTGAAATATTGATGTGAGAATCAAAAATTTGTTTTGAATTAAATTAAAACTAATATATTTAAATTTAAATCAATATTTCCATGTAAATTTAGATCTTGTAAAAAGAAAGAAACCATAAATACAATAAGCAGAAAGCTTTCATAGTTCCATAAAACGAGCAATAAAATATCATTTAAATATTATTTAACTTATGATCTAACTCTTCCCAGAAAAGATTTACAGAAAAAATTCAAAATATACATATTTATTTTCTTCCGCACTTGGAAGAGGGTGAAATATGCACGCTTGTGAAATTAAACTACAAACAAGCTAAACTTTGTGACCTTGCAAAACAATTGATCTCCATGGTAGATTATTATTTGATGACCATTGATATACTATGGTTACTATTGATGGCAGATGAGGTTATTTGTAGGATGAACCACAGGAAAGAACTGGGCTCATCTAGACCTAGAAAACCATATAACTCCACCAACTGTGGTTAGATTATAGACAGGGAGCTCGGTACATGTTATCATAGTTAACTGTTAAGTTGTGTTTCTTGGCCGAAACAGTAATAGTACTAACGATTTAGATCTGTGAATTTAAACAAACTCAATTTATAACAGGAGGTTGGGTTATCTCCGAGCGAGGGTATCAGTGGTGTGTTGAGCACGGTTCGACTTTTCTCTTTCTTTCAAGATGTTGTAGTATCTAGATCTTTTGCTTTGAGGTTGGGTACACTGTTATATTGTGTTCGACTGAGTCATGAAAAATTATATACACAATTTCTTTCAAGAATTATTCTTTCGTCTATACCCCTTAGGTGTGGCTGTGTTCTTTGTTCCTTCGAAAGATATATATGCTTCTCTAGCCTCATGGTAGTATAATCCATGTCATCGAATAAAAGAATTGGATCCTCAACTTCGTCATATCTGCAGACTTCGATATGTTCTCGAAAGACTGATTTTACATTTACTTTTATCTTCCATCATCCCATACTATCTTCAGCTCTTGTATCTATGTCCTATTTTTAATGAAAGAAAATATTAGAAAGCTAACAAAATAATATTTTGAGATTTAGTGTATAAAGTTTTTTAACTCTCGTTCCGTAAAAGCTAATCTTTCTAGGGGAGCCATCTACTCATTGAGTACCACTGCAAGTAATTAGACTTCTACTTTTCCTATAATGTACAAAGTTTGTTGCATCAGATCCAGATGAGGGACGAGTAATCTATCAGCAATCAAGAATTGATAACAGAAAAAATCTCTTGATATCGATAAAAATCAAAAAATAGATATCGAACTCGATAGTTATCAAAATCATAACTATAACTTGGATAGTTATATAAGTTCGATAACTATAATCTGGATAGTTATAAAGGTCGATAACTATAACTTGGATAGTTATAGAGTTTGATATCTATTTCTTGATACTAATTATTGAGAGTGTTCTCATTCTCGTCCGGATGTAAAGATTTCATGTTGTAAGAATCTTGAACAAATATCGAACCATACTTTTTTTAATACAATTCCGTCCACTCTTTTTGATGATAAGATCGCATATCACTTCGCTTAAACTCGCAGTAGGATTATAAAAGCACGGAAAAGAATATCTCTTTTATCTTCGCAGTGTTCTTTCAGTCTGAAGAAAACATCAGAGTATATTAATGTTTTAACGAGTGTGGACTCCTGGACTTGTACCTTCTGAAGCGCGACACTCAAGGCAAGACTTATGCGTTATCTCCTACTCTTCTCGTGTTTCCAAGCATGGATAACAGATAATATTTATAAAATATTTTAATTATTTATATCTACTTAGTATATATTTTTTACTTAACACCTATATATCCTGATAACATGAAGCGAGCAAAAGTTCCCCGGAATTCTTCCAACATGTATATTTGCTTGCTCCACCCCTAACGTTTGATGAACTCGTTTCGCTCTCTTTTATCGATTTACTGCTTCATCCATCCCCTCATTAGGTAAATGGTAAAATGGTAAATGATAATAATCAATTAGCAACGAACCGTCTCTAGATACCTCACCATGCAAGAAACCAACAGGTGAGCTTTTCACACACGTCAAGTTATGGTGTGTCTTAGTATTGTCTTGCGATGTGATGTTCTCTACACGATAAACTTCAAGCAAAAGTGCAATAATCATGCTAAACCACCTTGGGGAATTTTTGTTCGGTATCTGTTATCAGAATAGCTGTTATATATAAATTCTATACCAGCTTTTTCTGAAAATCAAATTTATATTTAAGTGTTAATGTTAGCCATACAGAAAACTGTTAAAACGTGAAAACTAAACCCATAAGTCAAATGAATAACAACGCACCTCCAACTCTATATATTCTACCGTTCTAGACTACCATATAGTATTCAGTAAATACTGTAGTTTATACTTAACCCTTCTCGTCGGCAGGGTTCGGTAATAAACTAGGTAAATTAAGCTTGATGAACAAGCTTAATAACTGCAATAACTGGTTTCATCAGCAAGTTCCGAAAGTGCAATCCACGTTCAGAAGTGGCCGGACCTTCAACCGGCCATCTGTGTGACGGAGCTCCGGTCGATTCTAAGGCCTCTATATATATATATATATTATTTTATTTTGGTTTTTTTTTAGGCCTCTTTTCGCTGTGGGGCTTTCTGCAGCCGTATGCTGCTGCCCTTGCACAGCATGAGTCCCCCCGCCGGGAGGATTCGACCCCACGGCGCGGGGGCTACAGGTTGCTTGTTGGCTAAGCCCTACATGATCCGAACCAAAATATTCTAACCAAGGACTATTCTAAGGCCTACATGATTCGAACCAAAATACGATACGGCCGACAGTTGAGTGGCCAGAGCTAGAGTTGAACGAGTGGTAGTTTGAGGCACTGTGTACCGCACTGCTTTATGTTATCCTACATTAAATATTCCATTGGTGGTCAAAGGGAAACTTGACCATGTTACAAAATCATGTGCGGGATTAGAGAACTATTCAAATTAACCTTTTAATTTAATATATTTTATGTTTAAGGTGAGAGCTGAACCACATACTTCATCCGGTTACGCGAATGATAGTACATTTTTTATTGACCTCCAAAAGCAAATCTAATCTTGCAAAAGTTTTATAATTAATTATCGATGCAACATACATGAGGTAATAAAAGGTCATTATGGTATTGCTTCTTGCTTTCTACATGTCAGGTAGGATGATACAGGACCGACCTGTTTTTTGTGGTTTTATTTCACTCAGACCGGTTTGATATAGATATTACAAACGGTTCCAATTTTTCCAATTTTCCCGGTATTGGTATAAAAGCATGAAACCGAATTTCTTCTTATTCTCCTTTTCCTCATCGTGTTATTGAAGCTGAAGAAAAGAAGTTCTCTTTTGCTCCAAGAAACCCAAAATCTTCATCTTTACATTTCTCAACTTAATCTTAATTTGTTTTGGAATGAATCAAAACTTGCAAATCTAATGTAGGGCTTTAATTCGAGTATTTATTTCATAGATTCTATGCTCGGATGAATATGTAATCACTACATCGATTAATATTTGAGTTTTCTGAAAGCGAACCCGCAAAAATGAAATCTTCTTGGTTACCAGGAGATTTTGTAATCATACCGAGGGTTTCATGGTTTTTAAATATTACGATTCCCAAAGTAGCCGGTTCGGTAAACGGTTCAGTTTTATAAGTTCAGGAAAATAGTATACTTCTATGATAGTTGTTATGTAATTGGAATGAATAAAATGTTCTTGAATGTAATTTGAATACTATAATACCATGTTATTCCTATTATAACCAGTAGATCTAAATTTTATTAATAAAAACTCATTGATAATACAGTTCAAGGTTTTTGAAACAATTTCATTCGATTCAAGCTTTTATAAAAGGGTTCTATTCAAAAACAGTTAAATTCTGAAAAGACTTTTCAGAACAGTTTAGTTATTAAAAGGTTTAGTTCAGAATTTGAAAACGATTTGGTAGTGGTTCAGTTCTATGTAAAATGTATCGTGTTGGAACCGAACAGGGCTGACTGCTAATGTCAGGTCCTTCCCTCAGGAGCGTGGAGGCTATACCATCCAAATCCCTAAAGTAAGAGCGTTTCTTCACTTGCATTTATAAAACAAAAATACCAACAGTTTTTGATATTTTCGCTACAGTTCAGTTTTACTGACCCGGTCGCAGTTTTTTATTAAAGTCACATTTTCGAATGTTTGGCTCTGGACTGCGCTCTGCAGTTTCGCTACAGTCTAGCAGTTTGGCACTACTTGAACTACCTTGGCACTTTTCACTCGTGTGATGCTCAAAACTGATAACTTGAAATCTCAAATGATACTATCTCAAATCCATCTCCTAAACTGGGGAAACTGTACTCTCCCGTTTCAACACTGCTCACGTCTTCGAAACTATGCATAGTCCAAAAGTGCAGTTTATATTACCAACCCTATCTCACACGAGTAGGAGTCTCTTTTTCAGATTCAAAACTACAGGTGCAGAGATGCTCTAAATCTAATCGTGTAAAACGTTCTCTCCACATTCCTCGCGTGTGGTAAACCTCAGTGAGTTGACCTCCACGCTTAGGCCAACTTTGCTGGGCGCAGACATCTCTGCTTCTGTCTCTAACGGAGTCGAACGTGAGGTGTTGGATAGCCCCCAAGGCGTCGGAACGGGTTACGGTGACAGGACTGTGGAGAACTGTCGGTATCATCTCTCCACTCGATGCACCTCTGCCGGACTGATACGATCCCCTATAACAAGTAGTTCGTTCAGGCCGCTGCGTGCCCGAGACTGATTCCGCCTCCTTCTCCGTACGATCAGATCTTACAACCCTGTTCCTGACATGTGGCTGAACATTATTGAGGACTAGCTCAGTTCCTTTATCTTTTCTCCTGTATGGCTTGATGGGGTATTACCATCCGTTGGCTAGTCATTGCGTCGCGTTCACTATTAGCTCACTATTAGCTTGCGTAAACCGGAGAAGCTGGACCGTACGTAGTCCAATACCCTAGTGTCGCATCTCGCGATTAAATAATGAAAGAAATTCTCATAACGCGAACGTAATTCTGTATCCCGAAGGAAGAAAGTAAATTAGTCAAAAATTACTCAAATTTCGAGTTGATTAGTAACTTTACACAAACAACTAAGAAGGAAATACGAATTCCGCGAAGTACTGAACTTGTCAGTGTCACCTAGTGAAATATGAAATGGAGTTCCGAAACAATTGTGGCGTTTCACGCGAACCGCCTCCACCACAGTGGCTCGAGGAGACACGCGTCAGTACAGTATTGACTTCAGAGCGTGGTCGCCGCTCGCGACTCGCGCGTAGTGAGATGTCTGTGTCTGTGACTTTGTGGTTTGGGCTATCTCAGCGGATTATTTAAATTCCTGATTATCCTCATTTTGGATCCATGATTGGTGATTACGTCATGCTCATCTGTCCACTACCCGCATCGTGAATCGAATGCTGCGAGCGAGGCGACGCGAAGAGAGGTCAGAAGGTAACCACGGTGCTCTGACTCACATTTCAGCTGAGCCCAGTGCGAGGAACTGTAACCGTAACTTTAGGAACTGTAAATTTGGCAGTCGCGCCATGGGTCTAAACGATGGTACTATTTCTTCAAGGTCGAGGCTGTTATTAAAGCCCGTGGCCTCAGCCTTCTCGCTCCTCTAACAACGACGACACATTTTCGAGAGACGGTCGGCACAGGAAGAGATTGTCAAGCGCAGCATAAGGAATTTGCGGTTTCGGTCCTGCGCACAATCGTCTGTGCAGCCGTCATCTCGTTCATGATCTTTGCACTGCACGAGCTGCGTATACTATAGAAGAGATCGTCCACTGGGCCACTGGGCACAGGAAGGAGAACTAGCATAGGAAACGTCCTGCAAGATGGCGCCTGAACCTCTGTCACAACCGCTGCTGGATGACAATGACGACCAGGCGCCGGTCTTGCTCCCTTCGACTTTTGGATCGCGGAGATTCCCCGAGGAGGGGAAGGAGAGTTCCAGGACATGGTTTGCTGAGGAGCTGAGGGAACAGTTTTGGATCGCGGGGCCTATGATCCTAGTCAATTTACTTCAGTACTTCCTCAATGTTGTCTCAGTGATGTTCGTTGGGCACTTGGGAGAGGTGGCCTTGTCCAGTTCTTCCATCGCCACATCCCTAGCTGGAGTGACCGGATTTCACGTCATGGTAAGATCTCTCACGCATCAGTCACTTCGTTGACCCGTAATTATCTTGAACAGGCTCTTTGCGTTATTGCATAATTAGTACGTCTGCGTGAATCTGCGTCCAGGAGTCTGTAAGCTTTCGGTAGCTGCTCAGCTCGTTTAAGATGGATTACTAAGCAGGTTATACAACACTAGTGGAAGAGCTTATTTTCAGTGGAAGAGCCTTTTAGTTTCTCGTAGAAGTCCTAATCCTGGGCCTCGTAAGAAGTCAGCTCCCTCGTTGGAGCCCATGATTATTAAGTGGATTCAAGCGTTTTACAAAGGTACCATATTCTCTACTAGAGCTGTTTCCTACTCGAGCGCATCAGCAGCCGGAGATGTCACGGCAGTGAGTAGTTAGTGAGGAGGTGTGCGCGGTCTTTTGCGCGGAGGGAATACTTGCACAGCTGGTATAGATTTCCATTCCTGCCACCCTTGGATACCCCACTTCACCGTGAACATGCACTCGAACATGGAGGAGGTCCGAATTCAGGACCAGGGATTGTAGTTCTTTTTTTTTAAAGAGGCGCCAAGTTCAAAACAGTCTTTAGCTTCAAGGGATACTCACTCCAGTTCGTATGACGATGTCGAGATTAGAGCTTGTGTTCCGGAGGCTACGCTCCGGAACATTGCAGTCCTGGAGTGATGCAGGAGTCCACCGCCAATGCGAAATTCTACCCACTAATAGTGGAGCGTCTGGTGCAGATGGGATTGGCTTCGGCACTGGAAACTATGTGCGGTCAAGCATTCGGAGCAAAAGAATATCGCTTGACCGGTATCTTTCTCCAGAGAGCAATTTTTGTGCTAAGCATTTGCTGCGTTCCCATCAGCTTCGTCTGGTGGAACATGGCTGCAGTTTTGAAGTTCATCGGTCAGGACCCCGCTATCTCCGATGGTGCCCAGGAATACGCCCGGTTTCTCATCCCTGCACTGTTCGCCTACGCCTTCCTCCAGCCACTTGTGAAATTTTTGCAAACTCAGAGTGCAGTCAACGCGATGGCTGTGTTCTCTGCCATAACTCTCATGTTCCACATTCCACTCTGTTACCTTCTGGTGTTCCACTTCGAAGTGGGGTTCCGCGGAGCTGCCATCGCCAACGGAATCTCTCAGTGGCTGAACGTGGTGTTCCTAGCGTTTTACGTCCTGTTTTCACCGACTTGCAAAAAGACTTGGACAGGTCTTTCCAAGGAGGCTGTTGAGGACATCTGGGACTTCCTCAGACTCGCAGTCCCGTCTACAGTTATGCTCTGGTATGTTAATTCCTGATCTTTCTAGTCAAGCGATTGGGTCTCGTGAACTGCATAGCCTCGCTGTCGCACTAAATCGACCCACGGGTGCGACCTACCCTAGTTAGAGTCGACAGATCTTGCAATTGCTTAGCATCTTCCGGACAGTGATGCCGCTTTAAGCCTAACGTACAGAATGGTTCGTACTGTTTTCAGCTTGGAGTACTGGTGCTTCGAATCTATTGTGCTTATTTCTGGGCTCTTGCCGAATCCGGCGTTGGAAACTTCTTCTCTTGCAATTTGGTACGCTTTTGACTCGATAGGAGCAGGACGTTTATTGTCTTGGTGTTCATGGGTTTGGATATCCCACATGCTTTGTGTTTTTAATCTGGGAAGGATAAGATCTACTTATAAATTGTAAACCAGATTGAAACTCTTCAAGGAATGGATCTAAGACGTGGGTACTCATACTGCGATAAAATTCCGTGAAGACTGGCCAACAAGTCCTAGCACTAACACATGATCTTCGTCCCGTGCAGTCTGAATACAATTGCGCTCATGTACATGATTCCCTTCGGACTCAGCGCCGCTGTCAGGTAAGAGGAAGACTTCATGCACCTTAACCAGTCGTTCATATCGATACGTACGTAGGTACGAGGTCTGTGGGCAGCGAAAATTGAAGTCGTTCTTATCGTCTATCGTGGTCTGAAGTTTCAATGGCTGCTCTGTCCTAACGTCATGATCTGCTTGTATCCTTAAGAAATCTCTTCTAGTAGGCCCTGTGACTAAGTAGCCACTCTAAGTGCCATTTCTGTATGAGAATTAAGCTTCGTCTTCTGTTTGTGTGTGGGTGCAGCACAAGAGTATCAAACGAACTAGGAGCCGGTCGTCCATACGCAGCAAAGGCAGCAGTGAAGTTGACGGTCTCCGTGGCGCTGGTAGAGGGATGCACTTTATCCATTTTACTGTTTTCTGTGCGCAACATATGGCCCTACCTGTACAGTGGTGATCAAGAAGTGGTTGACTATGTGGCGAGCATGGTTCCTTTCTTGGCAGCACTGGCAGTTTTGGATGCGTACCAAGGGACCTTGTGTGGTATGTTTCTCTCTTATTCTGATGAACTCTGGTGTGAGCTTAGTCGACCGGTTTTCTCGTAGGTTGTGCTCGAGAACTAGATTAGATGCTCAAGCTATTCTCTCGCGACCACCCCGCTTCTAAGTAACTCAGTGGATGGAAACGGAACTTTGTACAGGCGTGGCCAGAGGATGTGGATGGCAACATCTCGGTGCTTACACCAACTTGGGTGCCTTTTATGTGATTGGCATTCCCACGGCCTTGGTTATGGCTTTCCACTTCAACCTCAATGGCTACGTAAGGCTTTCAACCTTTCTAAACCTAGAAAGTTCTTTGCTATTCGATCGTCGCTTAGAGAGATCCTCAGTGTGAATCTGACACCTGCTCGAGCGTCCAGGTCGTATCAGCCTTATGCAGCATCAGTTGAACTTGTACTTTCAACTGTGCAGGGTTTGTGGATCGGGATCATTTGCGGTCTCGTCACCCAGGCTTTCCTTCTGTCGTGCATCACCTTGACCTTGGACTGGCAAAAGCTTGCTGACGACGCGGCACTGTTGGTTCAGCGTTCCGAGCATGATCATTATGACGTCTTACCTACGCATGTGAAGGTAAGACGCGCACCTGAGCGACCTTTGCTGTGAATTGAGTCCGAGTATGTACTAAGAAGTTGCTGTCTCCAATGAACATTTATCTCTCTACTCTAGCCTTCCATCTCAGTGCCACTTTTGCATCTATAGGGCCACGCGTGAACCCTAAATTGTATCTGCCATGGGCCTGCGCAGAAAGAGGATCCAACGTTGCTGACACAGTGAAAAGAACCATCAACTCAGCAAGCCACTGAAGTAGTCACCAGTGCATTTCCACGCACACACATTGAAAGACGGCAGCCAAACTGGTGAGCCTAAAGCAACTTGTAACAGTACTTCGAGGACACTAACTGTCTGAACGAGACTTGGGGAGGAGATGTGGCCCTAACTAGAACTTAAAGGTTGTCAACACTCTTTGGCGCAATTCACACGTTTTCACTGATGTTGTGAAGATCTAGTACTGAGATCTCTCACGGTGGTGGTGTGAGGGAGCTGTCTGGTCTGTCTCGGAGGCGAATGGATGTGAAACCCAGCTGGGGAGACATTTGCCTCGGGCCGAGGACCCCTCTTCGAGTTTTAGCTAGTAAGTTGTTGGCTGTAGATGAGAAACATTCACCGCCTGTAAATAATGCATCACGAACTTAGCAGGCAGGTCTACCTCTGCACATCTTAGTAGCGCGAGGCAGTTTCGGTGACTCGTCTGAGTGAAGTTAGTAATTAAGAGAACCGGGACTTGCGTGAACTGGTAAACGTAGCACTGAGGGTAATGTGAACGTAATGATGGGTTTAGAACGGAGGGAGCAAACCCCACTGAGATGACCTGAGTAGAGAGCTGACACGTAAAGGGATGTCGTGTGCTAGGAGCCACGAGCTGAGTCAAACAGCAGTAGCGTTTGACCCTGCCATCTTTTCCCTTCCCGGAAGCAGTGGAACCTGGACAGCTCAGTCAGAATGAAAGGGTTATGTTCAAGTTTGTCGTCTGGCAGGCTAAAATTGGAATTAAAGTTGTCGTACATTATATAACCATCTTGATATTTTTTCTGCATTTTACCCGTACTGTCTTATCCTGCTAATCCACGATAAGACGGGAAGTCCTCTGTATGAAATAGTCGTGAGTGATTGTCATTTGAAGATGGAATGGTTAGCTCGAGCATCGACTGGATGAAAACGTACGGACTACCTCGTATGACGTCCTTTTGTGAAGATTGCTCCGACATGGATTAGAGTTTGATACGAATGCAAGTCAATCTTAGACAGGTAGAATTAAGGTTTGACTATGGAGACGCGGACGAGGTACCCGAGCGAAAAGGCAAGCACGCGCTACTCTCATACCGGAAGCAGACCGTCCTTGCTTGGCAAAGCCTTAATGAATGTGCGAATACGGGGGTCTCCAGCATCCAACTGTACCAGTTTGTTGTATGTATAACGTAGACCGAGTGAGGCCTGACTTTCAGAGCCTCTCTCCAGACCCAGAGTATGACTGCAAGTGCACCTGGTGACTGTGATTACATATTCATCTCACTTGGAATCTGTGAAATGAGTAATCAAATTAATCAAATTAAAGCTATTCACCAGCTTTGCAAATTATGATTCATCTCGAAACATATCGTATTCGTATCGATAGAGAAATGTTACATGAAGATTCCGGGTTTTCTTGGAACAAAATAGTACAGTTCCTTCTAGTCAAAGAACACGGTGAGTAAGAAGAGAATATTCATTTTCATGATTTTATACTCATATTCGAGGTCTAAACCGCAAGTTGGACCATATCAGCAAGGGGAGGCATTAGTCGGTCACTTCCAGGTTTCACGTTTACAGTCAGGCACTGAACGGAGCAGTGGGTAAGTTGCAGAACACATAAATTACATTTCTTACTTTCTTTTGTTCTCGTGTGCAGTGTCTGCACATGGCGGTGCCCGTGTAGTTGCCTATGAGGAGTGTAATCAAGTAAGGCATGCTAAGAGGAGCGAGGTCAAGGACGATAAATGTATCAAGGGTGCGGTCAATGCATCTCTCTGCAGAACATCGTATCTCCGTCAACATTCACTATACAATCGAACTTGGTCCACTGTACCTGGAGAAACTCACTAGAAATTCATGTTCTCAATGATTCCTTAAAAGACCGAATAAAATTTGCCACCAATTTTATATCACTCTCAAGGTCGGACATTCTGTATTGTTGCTGTGCCCGGAATGGGAGCTTTGAGCCCTATCACGTGTCGTCTGTTTAACTGTGCTCTTTGTTCCTGGACGAAAGTTGTTTTCTATGCAGTGTTCTTTTATCAAACTTTGGATAACGAAAAGGAATGTCCCGTGTACGTTAGTATTCGAATTGCACTATAAGAACAATCACCTCGTTCGCACCATGTTCACAATCAGGGCCAAAGCTATTCGCTGACATTTTCTATTTTGCTCAGTTTCTCGATATTTGTCGAAGCGATTGTGTACGAAGAGATTGTTGTGTGAGTACTAGTGTATATCTGTAAAGTTCATTTACAGATATACACTATTTGTTAAGTAAAGTTCATTTACTTAACAAATAGTTATCAGGAATCTTGTTAGGCCACCCGTTAACAATCCGTGGTATCCACATGCAAGGGACAGTTGTTAAATATCATTAGAGAGTCACATCAAAACTCTGCGGAAGATAAAAAGACAAAAAGAAAAAAAAGGAAGAGGTGACTTGTGACATGACTTAGACATGAGAAGCATTTGACAGCAGTAAGGTAAATCATTTTGAGGTGACAGCAGTTATGTACCAATACTATATTAACTCACATTCTTTGTAGAGTAGTATGAGTCGGAGGCCCTTTCTGTCTGTATCTGTTCTGAAGTCTAAGTAAAGTTGTGCATATTTAGTCTCTGAATATTTCTGTTAAGTTCTCTTTCTGATTAGTTTTAACAGGCTGATATGTTATCAGTTTTAATAGGTTGGTAGCATTATGTTGTGAGAGATAAAATTCTATATTCTGAGAGACTTGGGAGTATAGTTCTCAGTTTTGTAACATGGTATCAGAGCTCAGGTTGATCAAGCTAAGGGTTTAAAATTCTGATAATCTGGTATTTAGTCTCTGAGGATTTTTGAACTCATCTTTTCAGCAAGATAGCATCCATGGCGGCTACTTTCAGTGAGTTTGGTTTGAATGAGAGCACTTTCAGGTCCTAACAATTACAGTTTCTGGAAACTGATCATGAAAGTCATTCTGAGTGAGAAAGATTTATGGGGTGTGGTTTCTTGAGAAGCTTGCTCCATTTATATTCTGAAGTCTAAGTAAAGCTGTGCATATTTCATCTCTGAATATTTCTGTTAAGTTCTCCTTCTGATTAGTTTTAACAGGTTGATATGTTATCAGTTCTAATAGGCTGGTAGCATTATGTTGTGGGAGATAAAGTTCTATATTCTGAGAGACTTGAGAATATAGTTCTCAGTTTTGTAACAACAGTATCGATGCACTCCTAAAATTTGATCAAAGAGCACATTTTGCACCTTGCTCTGAAAACACTCCACTGTTCGATCAAAGTTACGACGGCTCTGGCTATCGACCTCACTCATGCGCTCTCGTCTTCAGAACTCGACACTGTTAGTTCAGTTTTCACTCCACTGTTCTACCAAAACCACGATGGCTCGCAATGCCATGGCAGTCAATCTCAGTCCTGTTCTCTCCTGCTCTCAGAATTTGACTCTATCAGCTCAATTTCCCTCACCATGCCCGTGCCGTCGCAATCTTCATAAAAAACTGCGATTTCTGATCATCCGATTCACATCGAAGTGTTCACTTATCAGAAAGTGAGCACCCGTGCATATATTTTAACGTCTTCCAAAGTGGGGAATATGAAGAGGAAAAGAAAAGAGAAATATGCAGGGGAAGTGTAATTTATTTAGGTTAAGTAAAAAATTAATCTGTTGATTAATTATTAATTTGGGTTGAACAAGATGTAGCACTTGTAGTTTTCAACTCTTCATTTAGGGGTTAAGTTTAGCTCTTGCCTCCCCTGTTGGTTTAAAAGTTAACATATAATAATTAGAGAATATTTTTATTATTTTATTTATTTGATATAAAAGTATTATTTAATATACATATCTTTGTCTAAATCATTAAGGGAGCAAAAGTTCATCGAGCACCCATACTGTCGATATAGAGATCAGAAAAAAATAATTTAGAAAACAGAGGCTGAAGTTCTGACACTCGTGAACGGGACTGAGGAAGTAAAGAACTGCACCTAAGCAAGGTCTTTCTAGAGTTCACAGTTATACACGTTTCAATTGATCAAACTGACCTTTATTATTACTCTGTTATGCAAAGAAGGATCTATCGTCTGGATGTGCACAAACCATAAAATTTGTATCTTCAAGAGCAGTGATATATATATACAAACGATTCCCGATCAGTTTCAACTTTGTAGATGATTTATCTATGACCAAACCTTGAGAAAATTTTGGTCCTAAGTTACCGCTTGCATATCCCGATGCGTAGGTGATCTTATGTATGATTCCATTTATGAAACATTACAAATAAGACCAGAAGACATGATCGAAAAGTCGAGGCATGATTATTTATCTAAGAAGAGAAATCTTGCAAAGTATTTTGGACGTACTGCGCTGCCCTTTTATATTAAGAGTTCTACAACAACGAGCTATGCTTGCAGTAGAATTGCAGGGCTATGCGTGAGAGACATTCCCTCTCTTTTCGGATTTCAGAACGACTCCATCCGTACGTTCTAGTTACATGCCAAAAGACCCCACCCTTCATTTCCGGTTTAGCTATGCAGACGCAAAGCAATAACAATCTCTCTCTCACCCTAACTTTCACCGGTTCATGAAGTAGACTGATATGCTATTTAGCTTACTATAGTTTTTTATTCACTCTAGGAAGGAATTAGCGCATTTCCTGTTCTTTTAACGCAGACCGAAATACTAGAACATTCTTCTGGTCCGAACCTGTGCAAGACGTCACTGCTTACCTTAATGTGAAAGTAAACGCTAATTCAGCAGATACATTGCCACACTGAATGGAGCACTCAGAGAATGAAGCTAGGACGCAATATGGTACACCTGCCACTTTTGGGCTAGACATACTTGCTACAAGTCATGTACTTCACGACGACCGGATGAGGTCCACAATATATGGACCTCACATACTGGTTGCAATGATCAGGGCATCCGCTGACTTACTGATAAATCCTGTTGGTTATAAGATCGCTGCAACAGGGCAAACCTTTTGATGTTTCGACGGTTCAATCTTTCATCCGATCAACAGTTGAAAGGTTGCTTGTAGAGCTCTAGCCTATGCTGGGACTAAATCCTTTGCAGTTATAAACCAGATTTGTACAACATTAATGTCAAGTCTTTACAGCTATGGAAAACCTCAAGTCTCTACAGCAGTTTCCACATATACCTCTCATACAACGAGTCATAAGACTCAAACAAGGATGCATTCTAACTATGCAATCGAGCAGATTAGACAACCGACCCCAGAGAACACAAAAACTTCCTTTACAGCACACAGTCACTAGACATTCTGGTGATACGAGATACTGAACAATCAGACACCCAACGGCTCACATCTCGATGTTCTGTCATAACACATTTTCTTAATTTGCACAGGGATACCGTTGACCAGGCCGACATGTTCGCCTCAATCGAAACGAGTCCTGCTTGAGCTCGAGTGCATGCGTGTCTCGATACCCGGGGACGGGGCAGAGAGTGAGCCCCGCGAGTAAAACAGAGAAATTACAACTCTTGTGATCTGTCCTCAACAGGCTTCACGTCCGCCCAGCCGATGAAGGGACGTGCACACTGGAAGTATTATAACGTGTACGCCTTCAATGCATGCAAACACAAGCCTCCTGACACCAACTCTGAGGTTATATAACCTCACCTACACGCTGGTGACCAAACTCAAAATATTCATCTTAATAAAGCAAAGCGCGCCAGAAAAGCTTTGGTCAAGCATCCTGGTGAACTCAGATTGTAGACGAATCACAAAGTACAGCACCATGATGATATGTACAGAAGGTTAACAAAAAGCTTTATAGTTCAGTAAAAGCCTGAGAAGAAGTGCCTGATACAGACAGCAAAGATCAACAGAACTGTGGGCGGTGGGTGAGGGACCTAAAAATGGCTATTTACTACCTTTGCCTTGGAATCCTCCAGTAACGTATTGACAGTTGATAGGGAGGATATTTTACAGGGCTGAAAGCTGACCTTTGATACCAATAAATTTTGTATTTAACTTCTCTTCACCTTTCCTGGGTATCTGCTTTGCTAGAAAATAGAGTGCTTGCATGCGCAAAGATTGACCATACAGGCATAATTACTTAGGCGGGATAGGATGCTCACTAGTTCTGGTACAACTCTCTGATCCCACATTGTTGGGACAGAGTTTAATGATAATGGTGAAGAGGTAAAAAATTTGTTTAGACGGATCAACAATCTGCACACTACATCCAGGTAACAAATCGGTCACTTCATCAATCGCGAAATATACCGCTCAAAGTTGATAACCTTACATCCGTGGTTTGGCATTTAGCAGCGAGAAATGATTACTGTCCGGTTAGTCTTTTTCTGTGAAAACAAAATAACCATTCTACGTACTGATATTTTTCACCAAACAAAAGTTATCAGCGTTTCTTGCTTACCTTTTGTCTTCATTGTGTGACAGAATAAAAAATCCCGCACGAAGTGGGCTTTTCAGTTTCTGCTGTTCGACGGAATGGGCCTTTCCCCTGCCCCTGATACGTCCCTTGGTTTGTCAAACGCATCACCGAACGGAAGATCAAGATGAGAGGCTTCATCATCCGATATCTGTCGACTTAAATAGGCACCCCCAGAATGCCTTCTATTGATCCAACTCCGTTCATGATCTTCCTCACTTTCGTAAAAATCATCTTGACTTTCTAACATGCCCACACCACCAAACATCGGTGGTTCAAAGGTGCTCTCGGGTACCATAGTGGATCCAGGGCCCCTCCTAGCCCACCAACGACTCTCTCCTCCTTGCCCCGGAATCTGCTGAACAATCCCAGGTCGTGGAGCGTTCCCTTGTATTTCACTATCAGATATACTAGCCTTCAAGTTGCCACCCACTTGCCTCTCACTTTCGAAGTCGGTCCTCTGATCTACTGACGCCTGAGATGTTACACTTGGCTCTGCCGTTTGAGATGCGGTGTAGTATCGATCGAGCCAATAAATCTGATCAGTCTGCTGGACGGAAGGGCCTCCACTATTCTCTCTAAACTGGGCAGAATCTTGTTCCTCATCTGCGGGATGTGAGCGCGATAACGGCATTCGCTGTCCGAATCTATCTCTACTAAGGGAATCTGCAGCTCTTTGATACAAACTATCTCCCATCCTTGGAATACTGCGCAGTCTTGCATCGAAAGTTGAATTTGCCTGAGCGAGGGTGTAGAGCACCATGTCCTCTTTCCGCGTGCGGAAATCCGCTAGCACAGACAACAAATGCTTTCCATTCCCGTCTGGCTCCCAATTGGGATAGTTGCTCTTGAAGCTGATGCAAGCACACAATTTCACCGTCAGTTCGACAGGACAATGGTTTTCCCCGTACAAAGAAATACCATCACGCACTGCGGCGTATCATCTAGAGGCCTTACACGACACGTGCAAAACTTTGATTGCAACTTGCTCGGACAGTCCTCCGTGAGATAAAAGGCCGATTTGAAAACTAGGATAGCTGGCAGGCCCTTCGCCGACAAAAGAACTTGGAAGGTGATAAGAGTACAGGAACCGTCAAGCTAAGCTTACCTGAGAAACGACTTCTCCATTTTCCCTTGAGAGCTGCGCCGGTCTTTACTTGTGTGGAAGGGTGAACCATATTTGCTATTGCCATGGTGCTCAAAATCGAAAACACTTAAGCTGCCAAAATCAAACACAAAAATTCGAGTTATTTAATTACTTTAGGGCCAGAAAGTTCAACAGATCCAAGAGCATCGTGCTTCTCCCGGAATGTCACTTTGCCTTCGCTGTGTATAAACTTTTGTAACACTACGTGGTCGTCAACGTTGCCTTTTACTTACTGCGAACAGAAGACACAATTCCGTGGCTCCATACTCATACACTAGGAAAACATCCAAAATCAGATGGTGGCAGGTTGAGTTACAGCAACCGAACAAGAACGGCAAGGAGAGTTCGCAAGACAATTAACATTTCTCTTTCCGGAAGCCGAGGAGCAGCTACCAATGGTTCTGTCAAAATCATTCTTGGTACTTCGTGAAACTCAAAATGCTACATTATGTGGAAAAAGTGCTCACCTGCAAACGGAACCTACGCCGTCAACGACTGTGGTGAAATCCGTCACAAACTGCAGCACTTCATCCACGCACTGCCTCACGTATCAAGAAAACAGATTAGTGAGGCGTAGGAAAACATTTTGAAATGATTTAGATCGGTTTGACATGCTTGGTAATATCTCATATTTCCGATCTGTCTCAAGGAAAGAAACGGCTAGTATCAAAGAAGCCTTCTTTACAAGAGCAAAGCCATTCCTTAGTAACTATCTACGTTGACTGTCTACTGCGGAAGGACATGCGGGTTTCAGATAAAAGAACCTTCGGGAGGTAGAACCAAAGAATAAAAGGTGTCACGAAAATAGACACCATCTCCTCGAAGAACAGCGCGCCCTTGTACTGTAGTAGAGAGGTCATGATTGAGCGTCAGCCCGAAATCTCATAAGAAACGGGAGTTCACACTTTGATTATCTAAACTTCCCCCATGAATCAACCATAAAAGAGTAATGCACGTCGTAAATTTTTACTGTGCACTAATAAGAACTCGTCGGAAAGAACTCGGCGTACCTGAAAAAGTGCTTCAAATTCAGTCCTCACCCGATCGGTATTCTCGGCACCGCGCCAATGCTTAGGCATGTAGTGCGTATGATAAGCAATTTGCCGCATTACACCTTCTGGGTCAAAAATCTGAAACTCTTCCGCAATAAGCGATCGACTTACTTGAATAATGGCTGCAAGTACTGCCGTGTGCCAAAATAGGTTACGATTAAGTATCTGCGACAATCCGGGCACAAAAGTTTCAGTACGGAGGCTCACTGTGGCCGTCCCACAGGTGGTGAGATATAGGTAACTTTCGACGAAGGCGACAAAAGCATTTGGGCAAGGAAATGAACATTATACAACAACTATGAGAGAAGTGAACACGGGGCTAGCTCAAAATATTATATTTTTAACACGTAAATATAACATGTACGTGCTTGAGTTGCAAAGCTCCTTGCTGTGAACAATATTCATCTTAGAATTTTCTAACAACCACACGACTACCGAGATAAGTAGAAGTGGAGTGTTGACCACATACATGTGCTTGGAGAAGCGTCTCGTCAAAAAGGGCAACCAAGATGAGGACCGCGGCAAATGCTCCACTAATAAAAGCCACAAGTTTTGCCACCATTGAGACAATGGGTGACGGAAACTGTTTGACGTACTCTACAGCATACTTGTAGCTAGCATTCAGCCTTCTCTTGAACATGTGATCCAACTGTGACAGAAACCACCATCAGAGTAGGTTACTGTGACGCACAGAGACCATTCCAGTTTTAAAGCAACTTTCTGACGAAGATGTCGAAATAAATACCAAATCATATACATCAGGTTGGCTCGCCTGCAACATTGAAACTAAGACTAATGGTACGGTTACCACTGGTCCACAGGGGACGGGTGAAGACACAAAATTAATATTCACGGAGTCGAAAATAAGTCATTACTCACAATGCAATCATATCAACTGGTCAACAATTGGCCTGATAAACAATAATCAAAAGGAGGAGGACCCCACACTCAAAGAGTAAAACTGCATTAAGTTTATCTGAAAACACAAGCGCGGAAAATCTAACCAGGAGATCAAATACAGACTCAATACAAAAGACCTGACCATAAAGCAGTACCTCGTTGAATTCTCGAAAAGTCCACCTAGACAAATTGGACCACCGCCGAGACCCTGCTGCACTTGGTTGATGGTAGAATTGTTCGGCATAACGTAGGAAAAAATAAAGCAGCATGAAGATGATGAGAAAGGGCGATAACATTAGCATACAAAGCCCAATTGTCATAAGCCGTTTCCTCAAGCGAGCAGGGTTACTGGTGAAGTCCCTGCGTATCATGAAATTACTGGAATGACAGCAGATCCAGAAACTGTTAGGATCTGGGTTTTGCAGAAAAGAAACAGATTCCGACTCAAATAAAAGTACATACTGCCACATACGTCTTTGAAACTATAAGTCCGACTCAGATTTAACGCATTATCAAAATACCCAGGTTCAAAATTATTAGACAATCAAAAGCGAAGAACTAGTTCAAAATTCTTAAATTAAAATGTTGGCGAACATAAAAGTGTTCAGTTTAAGCATTTGCTTGCCTGTCGAACATGTTCTGCAAGATGCACCAATTCAGGGTCCACTCCATGGTTTTCGTAAGGAGTATACGCTTCTGTAGACCATCCTCTCGAGTGACTGCGGGACCCACCCCGGGCAACCAATGCGGAACTTCCAAACCAATAACTCCTTTGTTCAGCAGACCTATCATATAATTGTCCTTCCGCATAATTCTGCTCACAATATCGTGTGCAGAGAGCTCCTTAACTATACACAAGCGCTGGCGACTTTGCACCTCAACCAACTTGTCCACCAGCGCTGGCCACTGCATTGTACGCAACTCATGCTCTGACACGCCCAAGCTGCAAAGCGGAATACATTAGAATGCGGGTCCTGAACAGACAGTAATTAGAGAAATTTATCATGAAACCCCACGTTGCACCAGAATTAGGCGAAGGTCATACAGAACGCGAGATTGATGTATCTTGCGTAAGACCACACGCTATAAAAAGAAATCACTGAGAAGCACAACACTTATTGACAGTAGAGCAGTACCCAGTTGACATGATTAAAATGGAACTGGCATGTGTAGCGTAATATCCAATCGACTGTCCTACCGGTCTGAGTTGCTACTAGGAACGATAGGAAAAGCTCTCACCTATTGTGACAAAAGTCGCGAATTTCAAGTGTCTCCCTAAGCTGAGTGAAGAATCTCAGAAAACAGAAGAGCCAGTAAAACGAAAATATGGTAAGGTACACCACAACAACGGCTGTAGAGAAGGTAAACGGCTTGAGAGGGTGTGGCCATAGGGCCTCCTCATACAGGTTGCAATCCTTCCCAGTCTTCTCGATGCCTTCTACACCACACTTGGCATGGAGAAGACCGCGCCAATTCACGAAAAGGAGGAGAAACCCCGAGAAACTAATTGTAAAGCCGAGGGTAAGCAATTCAACGATCCACTGTGTAACTATACACCAGAAGCCTTTATCACAATAGTACTGGTAGATTCGCTCAAAAAATCTATCCAGATCTGAGATTGCCTCCCATTTGGAACTTTCGCCCTTAAAAAGATCGGGGGGTCCGGTGGTATCAGCTCCAGGCAGGCTGTGGTATTCAGGCAGCTCAACCTCCAATTGCATGTGACTGAGACCGGCCTCATTGCGGCGCATAATATGATGCCTAGCTCCACCGCCAGAAAAGCTCCCCTCGATCCTTCTCCACACCTGCTCAGAATACAGACTCTCAGTCATTTATGACAACCGGCAACTCATCCAATTTTGAGTCATCTCCCAACCCTAAGAACCGTAATTCAACTTCCCTCCAGGCAGAGGGTACCAGCGAACCTAAAACGAATTACCGCAGCAATAATCTCACCTCCATTATCTTCTTTCTACCAAACAAGCGCCAGACCCAAGGGCCTCTTTGCTGTCACACCTAATCTGGCTAAATTACCACGTAACCCAACTTAATACATACCGAACTGAACATGACATACGCCCTGAAGTTGTGCCTCTCTCATGCCACCCGACGAGCACAACGGTACGAAACCTCGAACGGTGAAGATGCAAGCCACAATTCACCAATCGCACCGATTTTTCGCCAACTGACAGAAACGAGAACCTCCCCGGACGGGTACGCAAATCACAGGGGAACTAAATTGACAACCAGAAAAAGGGGCACCAACTCTGCTGTTGACTTCCCCGACCGGACAGGAGGGCGCCGTGCACCGGGCAGACGTCGACTCCACCCATCCGGACGGCGACGTAAGGAGAAACGAGAAGAACCTCGGAAGCTCTGCAAATTTTCAACTCGAAGTCGACATATTATTCACCGATGGTGCTTCTTCAGCACCGGCAAGAGTAAGAGAAGAAGAGTAGGGTGGACAGCCACACCTCTGTTGACAGGACTGAAAAGGTAGGAAAATGACAGAGGAAAAGGGAAGAGCGCAACAGGCCCGAGCAGTGGAAAACAGAGGAAGTATGGCAGAGAAGCAGGTCTATTCTGTCATAGGCTGTTTGTGGTAGGCAGTCAAGCAGGCAGCAAAGCGGGCGGGACTACTCAACAAGCGCTGCGCATTCATTCATTGTTATTCATTCCTTCCTTTCCTTCCCTTCCCTTCCGTTCTTTCCTTCTTTCTTTCCTGCATCCGTTAGGCGAGAATGAGAACTGAACAAAACACTTCGTCGTAGGCAGGAGCCAGAAAGAGGAATTCGCTTGCAGAATCGTCCCTTTTTTATTCATTCCTTCCTTCCGCTCGCGCTATCTGCAAGGAAAGGAAATGGCGACGAAATCGGGAAGGATGGATTGCGAGCGTCGCAAGTCGCAAACTAGAAGCGCTGACCGGCTATAGCTCTGACGAACTGCGGAATCCCACAACGAGGACAGTGTGCATGGCCACCAGCCGGTCGGTCCGTACGGGTGGTAGAAGGTCTAGGGTAACCTGAACGCTGTCCGGCTTGAACCCAAGGAGTACACAAGGCGCCCGTCGGTCATTCCCAGGACAACACATGTCAGGTTCCAGTTCGCAAATTCGTCTACCGGCGGCTATGGGGACGGTTGACTGTGCGCAGCCGGTACCGTGCTCCCTGGAGAACTGACGTCTCCATGCCCGATTGTCGGTCTCTCGTACAGTGGACTGAAAATTATCAACTCTCATGCCTGAAACCCGAGGATTCAAACCTTCTTCTCGCCATTGACTCCTGGTCAAATCCTATTTAAGGAGAGCTAAGCTCAGAACAATCATCTTGGTGAGTGGCGCCCATAGTAGATAGGGCTAATTTGCAATTCTATTGGAAACATGTACACGATGAACACTTTGGTCTTTTTCTTACTCCTTCATCATACATTGATTATTAGTGGGGAGCACCAGGTGCTCAAGGGACTTCTTCGTGAATTTGAAATAATTACTAGTTCAAATATGCTTTCCCCTCCGATAATAAGCAAGTCAAGCATGCATATTCACCCTCTTCCGAACTCGGAAGAGGGGAAATGCATGTTAATTTAATACCTAACCCTTCCGGCGGGAGAGGTTAGATATTAAATTAACGCTTGAGTAGAGTAGTGAATTTATGAGTATTAGTCTTCCGGTCTTGTACTTTCTGAAGCGCGAGAGCTGACTTAGTGCTTATGGTTTTTCTCTTACTCTCCCAGTGTTTCCAAGCATAGATTAACAAATAATGTTTATATAATTTTTTAATTCTTTACATCTGCTTAGTATATATTTTTTTAAATATTTATATATTTTCTTGATAACAATAAACGAACAGAAGTTTACCGAAGTTGAAATTGTATGCATATTGGGCTGGTACATTGGTTTTCGCTGTCCTTGATGCTTCAACTTCAAGAAAAGCCAAATCAAATTATATTCTGTCCAAACAGAAATAGGCTTGAAAATCTGAGGTCTTTTAATAAATTTATTTAGTTTTACTTTAAATAATGACACTTGTATATACTGAGCTCGTAAAGGTAACTGTTAGTTACAAAGTCTCTCTACAACTAAAGAAAGATGGAGAAAATGAATAAAATTGCAAAAAAGTTACATCAGTAATAATACAAAATCGAAGATGTTAGGAGAAAGGGTGGAAAGAGTTATCTTTATTTGCCCCTACAAAATAAAGGCGCTTGTGTCCAAATATATCTAATGCTAATGGTTGTATTCAATGGCCGATCATAAATGCTGCTCGAGGGTTATCCTTGTAACTAGTTCTAACTAACTAGCAGTGTCGTATCTTCTTATGTATGTGACGTGCGCGTCTATCTGCCTTAATGTTTGCCTCTAACCCTCAAAAAATGCTCCTTTGTCGGTGTTTCCGCAAGCGGTCGTTGCGGGCCTCTCTGGCTCCATGAGCCTCCATCGCCTGATTGCAAGGCCTCATATGTGTGAAAACAGACTTTCTATGTTTACGGTTATTTCAAAAGGATAAATCAATTTTTATCTTCTAACGAAGATAAAAAAAGAGCGCGCCGAAATAAAAATCCATAAAAGAGGGAAAACTCCTGACATAAAAGAGTATTGGATTTTCATGTGGTAACTCAGGATGGATATGATGGATGAAGCCCCAATGTGGTCCAGGTGAATTCCCAAGTTACCTTGTGTCTCGGCACTGAGGTTATTTTGTTTTCACACAACAGCTACCTCGGTACCACAAGTCATCCCAGCTATCTGGGATAACTTATGGGGAAACTTTCACCTAGCCGTCACAAGTCATCTCTTGCCGTGGCATTAGGTCTGGTTTACACCCTTGCATCCCTTCACGTCGCAAGTGTTAACCCATAAGTTAATATGCACTCTGATTGTTCCGTCATAGGTCAGCATTCAAAATCAATTCAGACTTGTCTGAATGATGTAACCGCAATGATCCAAAATGACATCTATGTGTATCTAGGTCTTCAGAACCATAGGGAATGGATTATGAAAGTGTTAGGACTTATTATCTTGGATCTTCCTAAAACTCGGCATAAGGTGCACCTCATACTCAAAACTATACTGATAATAAAAAAGTCCAAAGGAGTGAAATCTTTTACACAATAGGAGACGACCAATGCTATATTGTTTTATTTTCCAAATTTCACATGAAATATGTTAGCTTGAAGTAATTTTCATACTAGAGCTCTATTGCATATCCTCTTCAACTATAAACCATTCATAGAAAAGCTTATAGATCTTTCAATCTATATACCAAATAAGATTTATTTCGTCTTATTTCCCAAAGTTTTGAATTTTAAACCAGAGGTGTACAAGTCTCTTAAAATGTCATCAAAATACTCAACGAATTAAAGATTAACAATACTGATGAAGAACGGAAAATGGGTAAGAAATTAGAATTCAACTACATCATATAAGGATCAAATCAAATGAAAATGATATCAAACAAAAGTAACCATGAAGAAATACTGCAGATTAAATAAGATCTCGTTGACACTTACTCATGGCGATTAAACTCACTCATCTCGATATATACAAGACTATTATTACAATTGTTTTCTCTGTTGTTCAAATTGAAAAACACTGATTGATATGAAAGAAGAGAATGAGATCTTAGCATTGGATTCGATCAGGAAGATGCGATTGGGCCATCATGGGCCTTAGGGTCTCTCATCTGCGTGACTTCAGTTCAATTCAAGTTGAAAATAAACCTTTTGAACGTTAACTATGAAAATTATAGGTGATAGTTTTGGCTATTTATAATTAAGACTGAAACTGATTAATATCAACTATTTGATGACTTATATAAATGTGTATCACTTGATGTTTTAGTTATTCATAATTGAGCTTATTTTTCAATGAACTATCTTTCATTGCATCTGAATTTAATAAAGAAATTGCAACTGCATTTTTCATTTAAAAGTGAAAGTTGTGGATAAGTTGTTGTTGATAAGTTTTTATTACTTATTACTTATTGAAAAGCATATGATTTAACAAAACAGGTTATTTGATTCCCAATGTTTTAATTTTACTTTAATTTTACAAATGTCAAAGTTTTATATTGGAATCTCATGGGTTTACTTCTCAATTAAATTCAACTATACGTATTTCGATCTGAATAGGTAGGAATGTAATCCACAATAAACTTCGATAGAATGACAGTGACTGAAGACAGAATCTATTGAAAAATGTCTTACGGTCACAACTCTCGGTCAAGATACAAATGCCGATGCTAGAGTACAGATTTACGGTCACATGAGCGCAACTAGATGAACATGATGTAGTCTTCGTCTTGTTCCAGTCATGTCCTAGTTATCTGTTCTCGCTCTCTTCCTCAGCATCATAGGTTACAGGAACATGTTATAACAAATATAAACATCTACATTGAAAACTAGTTACAGAAGTTATCGATGATTAGATCAGCGCAAAATCCCTATAATCATTTGTCATTCCGGGGCATTCTTCGTGACATTGATAGGAAAAGATAACGTAGAACAGAAAATCAAGACAACATTAGATTAAATCGACATGGCGGCGCCCTCGGGAAGACTGATACAGAAGAAACATCATCTGAAGTGAAGTGCACAACAGATTTAGACAACGGCCTAGTAGAAGAATTGGTGAGATATTGCACGAATTCAAACACAATCATCTACGTGGAAGAATTCCTAGTTCGCTTGGCTGGATATCCGTTGGATTGTATTCTTGATAGGGACACCTTCACCTCAAGTAGAACACGGTGTTGTCTTGGCAATGGAGAATCAACATTGTACATTAGAAGTGAAAACCTCTTGCTTTCAGAAAGGACAATAAATTCACACCGTGATTTCTTGCTTTTGTTAGCTATGCTAATCCATAGCAATAGAGAGGTCATACAATGCTTCTTCAAAATAACCTCTAAAAGACAAGTTGTACAGTCCGGTGCTCTGTTTGTGTTGTCACTCAGGTTAACTTCTCACTTCATCAGGTGTGCACGAGACATGCAAGCAATAGTCTACGAGAAGTAAGATGTGACTTACAACGTACTTGTTTAGACACTTGTGTGCCAGGTAGTTACTAATTGATTTACGTTAGGCAGGGTGGAGTGGAGTACTTATCGCTCGCTTCTGGAGAAACTGCCGCAAAAGGAAGGATTCGATTCAAGAATCGACTTTGGCACGATGAGTCACCACTCACTAACGTGTGTTACGATCACAGTTCGACTACAGTACTTAGAAGTGCTTCGTAGACTCGACCCTCGCTGGCTGCAAGCCACCGAGCTTTCGTTGTAACGAAACTGAATCCATGACTTGGGCAACCGCAAAGGTGGAAGAACAGGCCACCATGAGGAAGTGAGGACGGCGGGCAGAGTACACTGCTGAATCGAAAGGAAGAAAGCGTATTCTTCCGCTCTAGATCCTCTGGCCAGCGGTCTTGTTGTAAACCAGCTCAGCACCGTCGAGCGTCCAGTGGGCCCAGGGTTTCTGTACTTGCGCATGTATTTGTTTATTTGCTGTCTTGTTCGCGCAATCCGCCAGGCCGTATTGCTCCCTTTGCGCTTCTTATTTGGACCCTCTGTTTGTCTTGATATCGTCGATCGTTCTGTCGTTTTCTTGTTCCGTAAATTGCTGTGAAACCACTCGTTGGTTTCACAGCAATTGTTTGCCGTCACTAATCCCGGATTTTCTGAAAGTGATCTCTAACGTCTGTTCATGGGCGACCTTTTGCTTTATGCACAACATGGAAGGTGAGGGTTTTAAGTGGGCCCTTGTGCGAGCTTATTTTCGTAAAGAGCATGTCTTCTTGGAAGAAAACTACCGAAGCATGTCAATCTGGTCAATCATTAGAATCCAACGATAGAACCGCCTTTCTCTTCGGAACCAGAGACGCTCCCCGTTGTCGTGTGATGATTTCCAAATTGTACTCGAGACAGGGTTCAAAAGGTAGTTTGGCTAGTGACGAGAGCATTCGTGATGACTCTTAAGTTGGTGGTTAGCGAAGATGCTTGGGATCCAACGTCAGCCCGCGGTGCCCAGAATTTTTGTTCCGTTTTTGTCGTGCCAGTCAGTTGCCATTCACTTTCACTTTGACACCAGCCGATTTGGTCTCATGCGTTGGTCTGAATACGTCAATCTGCTTGTTTGGCCATTCTTATAGGAGCCTCCTTTTATGATCATATCACTGGTAAAAAGCAAACATACTGGAGATGAAGGAGGCGGCAACGTAGAAGACCTGCTCTGGGCACAAACGTCTTTTTCCTTTATATATGATGACGCTAGGTCATATGATCTCGTGCTTCTTCGGATCGGTTATTATCCTTAACACGGGAATATATGTTACGAAATCCTTACGACCCCTGCGTCAGTAAACGGTTCCATTGGTAAACATAAATGTCCCAACAGAATGAGGAACCTACTTGAGAGCGCACCAAATTTCCTGGATGTCTAACGTGTTCAATGCAGGAGATCCTTTAAAGCGCAGTGTGGAGGATATCGTTCCATGTACCCGAGGATCGCAGAGTCCTGACCTTGAGCTTGCGCATGTACGAACGGGAGAAAGCAAGTCGCCTGAAACAGAGAGGAATAAAAGATTGTACGTGGTTGGAGGTGGGTGCTATCATGTGGGAGCTTCACGAAAATATTCGTAAAGTCAAAAGGAGTGGACCTGGTGTTTCAAAAAGACTTCCCATATGTTCGGTGTAATTCAAAACTCAGAGTCAAGTGGTGAAGATGGCTGGATATGCAGATCCGACTTTCTTTGATGAATGAGAAGGTTCTCAATAATTAGAACTTCCATATACTACAACTGTAGCTCTTCTCTGTGCTTTTCTTCAGTGCCCTTTGTAAGCTCCTCACCGTTTCACCACTCTTGTTCGTGAAGATGGTATCGTGTTACCTAGAATTCAGATATCCACAATCCTAAAAGAATGATTGGAAGGACGAATTCCTGTGTCCGTTAGCCCTAGATAACCCCAGCTTGGAAGTCAGTGACGCTGTGGTTGTACACATCAGCGGAGGGACCTTCAATTGCTCAATTCCATATATCTTGTTTTGGTATCATTTCCAGTGAAGTTTATCTAGCTCGATGCTACCACCCACCTGCACCAGATCCTTATGATGCTGGCCTACAACATTTACATGGCTTCTGGCAAAACTCTTGAACGTATTTTGCCCAAACACTGGTAGCAGCTTATTTTCACCACCATGCGTTGATAGCCCCCCATTAGAGATTGCGTTCGGTGGTAACGAGTGTGATCTATCTCCGCCAACTCCACTGCCACTTTCCAGTACAGTACTGAAGGCTCTTATATCTGTGTCTAAACGAGGATTGAAGAAGAAAGGTACAGAATACCGAGATTTACTTCCGGACTGGCTCACAACTCGATGCACTGTGGCCAAGTAGTACCCGCCGGTAGCAAGTTCCAGCATCTCGCCGAGATTCACAACGAACGTACCCGGCTCAGGTAGAACATCAATCCACCTTCCAGCTGTTGTTTGTGCCTGTACCACTCATACGGCAGCTACTTCAGCTTGTACTGGTGCTTCACGTTCACAAGCCACTGCTTGAAATCTCAGTGTCAAATGACTACCAACACCTTCGTACGTTATGGACAAGACAAAGCCCAAGTAGATTCATTGGTCTCGTTTGATAGTGAGTGATCATTTCTGCCCTTTCTTCGACTGGTTGAATGGCTCCAACTGTCAGACATCTGCTCATACCTGTACGTCCTAGGATAACGACATGGCTTTTGGCACTAAACTCCCAAAAGACCAGCAATCACATCCTCGAGTCCTATACACTCTGTTAAACGGGGGAGGACTTCTCATACTGTACTTCACCCGATCCCCATCAAAGATAAATCCGCCCAGAAGATAACAACTTCAAAAGATTCGCACTTTCCCAGAAGATTAGATAAATTGATAGTAGCAACTTGCCTGGAGACCACCAACGTCGTCCTGAAGCAGAAGGCTAAGGAAGCCACTGTCACTATGTGCACCAACCCCGAACATATCGACGTCCTTCATGCCCTCACTTTCTGCTTGTGGAGGATATCTCACCACCTGCATCAGTCCGAAGTCAGTCACTGAGAACTATGTACAGTAGATTCTTGACCATCTATTCATACCTTTCCGTCCATGATAACTTTATTCTCTTTCGGGGATTACTCTATAGTACTTTCCCAGCGACTTAGGACCAGTCACTCAACAGAACTCTCTACCTTCATCTGATAGTGAGGCATGTACTGGAAGGTTGAGTTGAAGAAGCCTTTCTGCAAACCTAGAGAAAGTGCCAGGGCTTGCATGATATGCATCGAGAGTTCATTCATCTTGCCCATGAACAGCTCCGTTTCTCGTCTAAAGCCGGGAAGAAGGTGTTCTGGCGGCCATTGATTAGGCCCACGCAGACGTCGGTACAGTGGGTAAACTAGCTTGTTTACCTTGCCATCTGCAAAACCAGCACAATCCTTTGTTGAAGTCTTGCAGAAAGAACTATTAAAAGAGTTGGATGCCTTCTATAAGTTTAGGAGTACTAGACAGAGTACAGCAAGTTAAAGCGGAGGTCTCCAACAACAATACGACCGTCATTTAGTGACGTATAGACATTGTCACAAATATGGCTCCTCAAACGGAGGACGAACTTGGTCAAGGAAGAGAAAAAGTTAACTAAATCTGATAGCGATCAACAGAGGCCGGACTCAAAGATCAAAGCAGAGAAATTTTAAGAGGTTACCAACAACGTCAATATCCTCTGATTCTTCTGGTCCCATGTCTATCTGTTCCCGGAAGTCTGTAATCCCCGCAGTGTTTTCTACCCCAATCCTCATGTACCCTCTGAACTGAGCGGAATTGCTGTAATCCATTTGCATCTGGTACACATGCCACAATTCTTGAACTTCTTACCCCACAAAAACTCAACAAACATATGAAACCGACCATACTTGTTACCCGAAATCAAGTCACTTCGCCATTTCATATATTGTCGCGGAGCGATCACTCGCGACAGAGACAGTCACTGAAACAAGACTGTGTACCTTCACTTCGGTAGGTAGATCGAAGAATTTCCGCGCCATTTCAAGCATAGCATCAAACCGCACCTCGGGCAGCCCATGATTCTTGACGTAGAAAAATCCCACCTCATGGCACTGCTTTCTGAGTTTCTCGCAGAAGAGGACCACTCTCTCGTCATCCCCGCTGAAGTAGTCTTCCATATCCAGAATCTTCACTGACTCCTCCTCTGCTCCGCCATCGGCCTCATCCATTGCGTTGAACTCTACACTTGGTGAAGGCATCGACGAAGAACTATTCACCGCCTCATTTGTTCTAGCAAACGAAGTCCTAGGCGCCAATTTGTTACGAGTTCTTAGCCACCCTTTAGACCTTTCAGGACCCCACCCATACTTCCAGACCGCACTGGCACTCGCCGAGTGAGATTCGACAGGTGACAGCGCTGGTCCAGGCTTTGTTTGGCAATCGGAGGATTGCCATGCAATGTACAACGGAGGCTGACATGAGCCTGTTACCGTGAGAAAGTTTCGGACCCACATTCTCCTCCTGTTCTCTCCTCTTCAATTTACTGGTGACAGTTTCCTGGCTGGCGCAAGTCGTCACTGAAGGTCAGAACAGCACGTTTTTAAGTACGCGTTCGGGCTCTGTCCTCGGCCCTCCTCTGCCCATCGTGACCACTTCACAGAAACGAAGAACTGTGTCCCGGCAGTGTCTGGTTGGAAAGCGCAGAATAGTGCACTTCTGAATCACAGTTGAAGTTTGGACAATCCTTTGAATATTGAGCCAGGAAGAATTGTCGGACGTTCAAGTACGGCAGGAAAAAGAATGCCTATGTTCACGTGCTGGCGACATAACCGTAGAAGGATGATGTGCAATCTACTCAGTTTTTTCTCTGCTACAAATGCGCTTCGTGTTATAACAAACATCCCCGCTCCCTCGCCATGGTTAAAGACTACAGGTTGAGGCTTGTGATGCTCCCGAGCCCAAACTGGGGCAGAGTCGCCGCTCTCCACCGGGACTCCTTAATTAAGCTGACCCACGATCCGCCCTCCGGGAGCTGTATAACAGTGGCTCAGTTGAATTCTTTCGTGACAATCATGCGTAGATTATCTTGATTGTTCAGATTATCGAACTTCTCGTGTGCTTGACGATCGTCCGGACAGTACCGAGATGACAAAAACGGCTTGCTGGTTACTCGTCAATGAGTTATTTCATTCTCCCTTCATATGCATCACTTAGGCTGGGCAAATCTATGTACACAATTCACCTCACGACCTCACCTTGCTGGCTATGATAGCCCCAGAAAGCAAGGTTCGGTGCGTTATGTATTGTTGGTTACAGAAGCTTCAAAACTGTACTTTGCTGTCCAAAATATACACTAAGTATCCACTCCACACTCTGCTCCTGAATCCGATGTTCCGCGTAATTCAGTTTCACTAAATGTGTTGAGATGATCATAAACTTGCTCCTCTATAACTAACAGATCCTGAGCTTTGCAGGATTGTCAAAGATTTGGTTAAAAATCGGATCTGTACTGACATTTACAACGTCCTGACTAGAATGTACAACCGGTTACCGAAGCAGAATCTACGCGAGGATCCTACAGCACTCTACCTAATCTTACATCCACAACAACCCGTTTCCCGATCTCCGTGTCCTCCTCATTCTTTAAACTAGCCTTGGGTTCCGGTGATGTCTCTATATCCAAAACGTCCGATAACGAACGAGGCCCCTTCCATGTAGCGGCTGCCCATGCTTGCAATTTGGTTGATTCGGTTTCTCTCTTCTTCATGTGTGATAAGAATGCTCCATAGCGGGCTGCTCAACGAAGGTCAACACCGAAACCCAATCAACTTCTGTTAGGGACAGAGAAGTACTTACCATTACACACAAAACGCTGTCGGCTACACAACTGATAGCCAATCACGAACTTATGGACAAAAAGTCACTTACCCCTCGCTATGGCAGTAACGTCACCCAAGTCCAGATCTTTCCCCGAATCTGCATAGCGACAGAAACGTCAGGAGAGTTTGCATGTACTTCATGCCAGTAATGAACATTCGAAGCCTTGGTAGCTTAAGCCACATAAACCTCCGAAACAATTCAACACCTCAAGGACAGGGCAGTACAAGCGCAAACTACTTCAGACTAGAGGCTGAGGTGCTTCAAAGTTCCTAAACTTTTTGGAAGAGTTGGGACTTTCAGGCGCGAGGACAGAACAGGTGAGCGTTGCCCACACTGCTACTTCCCCTAACTCACGCCGGCATTTAAGGCAGACAGGGAGCGTTTAAGGCAGTGAAGTCAAACCTGGCTCATCAGGAGGTGGTGCTTGAAGTAACTCGGTCGCTTTCCGATATAGACCCTGATTAAAGGTTTGAAGACTCATCTCGGTAAGAACATTGTACAGAAGGAGTTTGTAGCTTATATAAATCACCAAAACACGGCAGATACTGAACTGCTTATTACAAAAAGAAGTGAAGATTTGTACCTCTGTCAGAGTCAAGTCTCCAGTCCCTCTCGCTTTTCCCCTCTTAGCATAAACATCCGCAAGGCACGCGAGCACAGCTCCCACTCTCGGATGTTTGTCCCCTGCAAAGAATACCAGTTGACTGATGTGAAAATTTGACTAAAAATAGAAAAATAACAGAAATGGAAGTGAACGATGACTCTTTATTGACTCCCACCGCAGCATGATTTGAACCCATGTTCAGAGATGCGAAGCCAAACTGTGCATTAACAATTACATCCATCAACTGACCACTAATTTGCTCGGCGTAGCTGAGCGCCGTTGTTAACTTGGCCTCTGCTTCATCGAAGTCGCTGCACACAACAGAACAAAGTAAACGGCAAAGGTGTTCAACGCCAGAAATAAATACGGTCGACGTTACAAACAACGGCGCAAGTCAAATTTTGTTTACTGCATCCTGTGCCAAATCTACCTCGCATGCAAGGCCACCTGTCCGAGGCCCGCAAGCGCTCCCATAAGAACTTCTTTACTACTCATAGCTCCAGCACTCATTCCTGATGTTCCTTTGCTCAAACTGCTTTCTGCAAGTGCTGACGCTTTCTCGTACAGATCTTTGGCCTGAGACAAGTTTGCCCGCGAGTGAGCACACTCTGCAAGACCCAACAATGCGGCAGCTGCACCAACCGAACACACGAGACAACAAATTGGCTAGCAGCCCCATGTGATGCAACAAAGTCCACAATTGCGTATTTTTAAGGCTGTCTGCATTTGAAATCCACCTCCCTGGTCCAAGACGGTGCGTCAACAAGAAACAAAGTCTTCGACGAAGGAATTCCACAAAAGGAAAGAGGAGTTATTGCCGTCAGCAACTGGGACTCACCCACGCCTTCAACTTGCGCATCCTTGTGAGTAAGCCATATCGAGAGGCCGCTCATATCGAGTATTTCACCTGTAAGCCCAACATACCGCTTTTAAAAGCAAGCCCACATCTGGAAGATTAACGACACTCATGATGTATGTAACTCCTAGCACAAGCAACACTCTTCCTTCTGTAACCTGACAATACAAGTATTCTTCACTATTAGGTGTACTCCTAGATCCACTTGACTGACTTATGGATTACAACTGGCCACGAGCCAACTCAGGGAAGTAATATCTTCAGCCACGGTCATATATTGAACTCCAATGAGATCCAAACGGATTGTACCGACCTGTATACTTAAATTTGCTGACATGCTCAACAAACTGGGTAGCTGCGGCAGCTCGGAAATTTAGTTCCTGACTGACTTCCGTAGGTAATCCATCTGTTTCTTTAACGAGCTTTAAACATTTATGCGCCTCAGCAAGTGCATCTGAATCCTGCATCCGTTGTTGAAAACAGATGAGTCTGAAAACTTGACCCAAACTTGCGTTCTTGATTTACCCTTCAATTGTATCTTTGAAAGTTCTATACAGCTGGTGCTCAGACCTTTCTTAACAACGTAAATCAGTGATAAAGTTTACTGGGATGGTTCAAAAGAAGCTATAAAAATCTTCCGGCTTATAACCTAATGCCTTGTGCTTACGCAGGAAGGTCAAAACTTACTTTGTGCATTCGCAGTAACACCCCAATCAAAGCTTCCATAGCAGCAACTACAATCAAGTCATACGCAAGCATAAAAGTTAGAAGTTAGATGCAATAGACCCACAATGGGCATTACATGTATTAGTCCTAGAAACGCAAGCTACCCGCCTGCCCCGTCAACTCTGGACTTGGTTAAAGTACGACAGTTTCGGTCTAGCGTAGTCATCAAAAGATATCTCTTCATCCTTCGCACAAGAACATGGTGTACGACAAAACCGCATGCACGCATGGTCGTTATCAAGCGATTTCAGCGTTATTGCATTAAGCAAACTATTCGTAGATAGATTCAAGCAAAAAGGTGCGATAGACAGCTCACCTCGCAACTCCGTGGAGGCATCTTCCAGGTTTGCAGCTTGCTGTAGAACATCTAAGGCGTCAGACAGCTTTCTTCTGCAAATATAAACAAATGATATGACATGTGTTTAGACAAAAGATCTCAGCTTGTAACAAAAAGAAGTTGACCTCAACAGTGCATTATGCCGGGGAGCAGGGAGACCAAAACTGAATGCGCACGACGCATCGTTCTAAACGACGGAAAATATCCTGGAAGGATGTACAGATGAACTGCTGACCCCATGTATGGCAACAGTCTAAACAACAACTGCTTCCCCCGAGAAGCAGAAATAAAGATAAGACTGAAACCATCTAACAGAAAATTTACTTGGTAGTGCGTTATGCTGGTTAGTAATTAAGGAGCTCCTCAGTTTCCAAACTTTACCCATCCAGTTGCAACGTCGCCAAAGTCAGCATAACTCTGCCTGCCGCATTCGCAGCCGCTGATCCTTGGCCTTGCAAAAAACTGAGACCTTGCTCCAAGACGCGCAAAACCTCAAGCTGCGTCGCTTCTGAAGAACAACACATTCAGCAAATTGATCACTTCCTCGTAAAAGAGTTACTTGGGAACCATCTACTCGTTCTGGCATAAAAACTCTAAGTGGGGTAGTAACAGGGGAGTAGTAAGAATCCGCTGTGACTTTGTTCTTTCAACTGCCCAACACTAAACCCTCGCTCAATCAGAGCTGGACGTGATAATCTCGCTACTACATTTTCCACAATTCTCAACTTTCAGCTCAGAAACTCTTTCTCCGACCAACGAATCTGCGGATTCAGGCTAATGAAGCTTCAGGCCTAGTGTGGCCTACAGGTTAGGGAGTATAGATATGTGCCCCATGTTCATTTTACTTACGAGTAGCATATACTCTGAAGAATCCCGAGTACAAATTTCACACCAAAACTGGGAACTGCAGTTTGAGCAGTTTACAAGCGTTCTTTACGGAGCTATTTACCATCTCGTTTGCAAGTGGCAGCGTAACCTATCATTTGACTGGCGATCGCCTCCCCACTTTCGCCTGTTGAGGTAGCCCCATAGTACCTCCGATCACGTCTCCAACTCGAGCAGAGGAAATCCCGGGTCCGACTCTTTAAACCCTCGTCCCCACTGAAGCAGCTCGTACTCAGGCTTCTTCGATAAACAAGAGCCAATTCTCCACGACCATCATCCGATTTCTCTGCTCGAGACACCTCAATTACTTCGGTAATTGAGGCGTCTGCAGTTTGCAAAGTACGAGATGGGAAAATCAGACGTTGCAGTCGACCACATGTCGCAAGTCCTCTGCTTCTCCGCACTACTGAAGCCATGGATCGCAATTACCACTACTCCAGCCCCGCAACTAACATGAGCTAGACAAATGAATTAGAAAGTGAGAGAAAGGAACAATCAGAACCTGCGTTAGTCTTTAAGGACGCAAAACAACTACAACCCACTGTACAGAGATCGAGGAGTCTCGGATAAGCTCAATTTTGTTCTACTGTATTACATGTCTCAGTCACTCCTGTTACCAGCTACCAGCTAACTGCCAATCAGTAACGTGGGAGAGCAGCGAAGTGACAAGAATCCAGAATTCTTGGTGACCGCTATCATCGTCGTCGTTTCTCATTCTGCTGACTCACAAGAAACCATGTGTCCCCTGAATGGTTAGTACCCTGTCTGGGTTTGATCCGCTGACCGTCGAGGCCTGGAGAGCTTAGCTCTTTTCGTTCATAGAAACCCAATAACATGCTGCTAACAAATATTAATATTCTAACATTATAGAAAAGGTAATTAATCTCTTTCGCTCGACGGTTTGAGTCTCTTTTCCCCTCTTGTTTGACTTGATGGAGTATTCCCGTCCGTTTGGTATTTCATCACCTCGCTTTATCTTTCACCTAAAATTGCTTCGACATTAGTTTTACTAAATTTTACCAATATTAATAATTTATATGGATGACTTTTGCTCCTAAATTCTGCATCTATTCTTGAATTCAAGTGTATTTGCTAATCACAATGCTCGTGAACAATTTTTTAGCATCAGATACTTTTTCCACTTATGTGCATATTCCATCAGTTTTGTAACATAAGTGCGTAAATGATGTCAAAAAAATGATTCTTCGTTTTTGTGAGTTGTAATAAAGACTTGGATGTCACAAAGGTAACCCGTCTTATAACCAAAATAAACCAGACATATGATGCAATATGAGTAGTTTTGATTAATCAATAACTGATATCAGAAATAATAATTTATTTTTATTTTTAGCATATTTATAATAGTTGAAATCTGATTATTATTTTTGATGTTTGTGTGCTTATAGTAATCAAATTTTGATTTCTTTTTGTTTATAATAATCAAGCTTTGATTTTTATAAACACTATCGTAATGGTGATCCTGATTATTATAATTCTCCTCGATTTTCATGTTTTATTATAGAAATAAAATTTATTATATTTGTGACAAGAGACATACAAATGATCACTAAAGTATAAAACTGAAGAATGAGAGAAGTAAAATAGCTATCCTATTAGTAATGAATTCCATTAGTAAGTTTGTAAAATGATGCCTTAAATATCAACGTCTGGAGCAACTGATATTCTCCTAAAGTTTATATATGTGTTATTTTTTCCTCTTGACACTAGAACAGATTAATACTAACTCTCCATGGGACGAGTAACTTGGCAGTAATCAGTAACTGATATATTGATATCAATAAATAGTAATTGATTTTGATTACTATTGTATTTATAATAATCAAAGTTCTATTACTGTTTTTAATAGTAATCGAAGTCAATTATTATTGTGATTATAATAAACAAATTTCGATTTTTATAAACATTATAGCAATTGACATTGATTATTATAAATTTCTTTGATTTCTATGTTATAATATAAAAATATAAGTTAGATTACTATAAAAAATTTAATCTATTTTTTAAAGAAATAACCAATAATTTACTGATATCCACAAATAATCTAATAATATCAGATAAAAATTCACCTGATATCAGCATATCAGTTGTTGATGACTGATGTTGTTCCCCACCCCTCTCCATGATTGTCGAAGTCGTATATTTCCCTCTAAATGACTTGTGTTAGGTTATTATCTATTATCTACTTCTGGTCATTATTATTCACTTATTGAAACGTTTGTTGGAGAATAAATGTAGTATATGAAACAAGTTCTGAAATTTTTGAAAACAATTATAGCTAAAAATCAATTTTTCACTAAAGATAACTGTAAACTTCTTCTATGATAGCAAGTAACTAGTTCCTCTTCAAGCTAAACAATGGCTACACATTTTTATAGAAATTTCATCTTGATCTGATTTTGCACTATACAACATGTTATCATATGATACACTATCACTTAGTAAAAGTTATTAAGACCGCTTAGGATTTAGTTAGTGCTAACTATAATACAAGAGGACCGACACCAATTTGAATAAGCAAGAACATATATTTTGAAGTGTCTGGAAAGTCAGTATGAATTGTATGTAAGATTAGTAGATTCCATCCTAATCAGACTAGTCTCTTTTTGGACTTCCGTTTTGGTAAAAAAAGATTCATTTGTATGTCTGCAGCTGGAAAGCTCCAAATCGGCTGAAACTTGACAGAGTATATAGTTCGCAAACAAAATAACCTTTATAAAGTTGATTGATAGATTTCAACAAGAAAAATCGTCTAGGTCTCCGAAATCATGTTCAACGTTTATAGTGACGAAAGAACGATATCGTCTCACTCAAACTCATCAGCATGATAGTGTTCGACATCAAGCACCACTCCAGCTGCTCTCTACTGTACTTTTTCATGCACAAACTTCATCTTGCTCATCAGCAAGAGACAAGCGCTCTCTACTGCTCAGATATTATACAGAAATGAGAATGAGAGAATAGAAATGAGATGAGAGAGTCTATGTTTCTCCATATATATATAGTGGGTGAGTACAAAGAAAATCTTAAGGTGAGTTGGTCCTCTATAGAACTAACTGTAAGTAACAATCCGAACTACTCCGACTGATATCGATCGTCGATCTACTAGAGCTTGAGACTATATCAACTTCGGAGTTCACTCATATTTATTTGTCCAAACCACTTTTGAGTCAATTTCGCACACCTACCACCTTATTGTGCTAGCATAAGCTCTTGCTCAGTAGATCATGGAACTCACAACACTAATCTGCTAATCTCATTCGTTAGCATTCATGCACCACTTATCTTTATCCGGTTTGATCTGGATCGGAGTCGACGGTCTCCCTAACTCTCAAGCTCAACATTCCTTAAGTCCCGACCTAGACCCGACTAGGTCAGTCTCAAAACATGAGCAATCACAAGATGACTTAGGGCGGACTTCTTATAAAGTCCGTGGTCTTAAACGGTGTTTCCAACACACCTAACGATCCAACCGCCCTTGATGTCCGTCTGGGTCCAGACTCTCGAACAATGGTTGAACCTGTTGTCGTGCTACGGGACGTCTCATACGATGAAACGAGTCTCCATAGAACGCTTCAATGACAATTTCACAAGAAGCTGCACTCGAGCTTACCAAGCTGGGCAAGAGCTAAGCTAGGGCTGAGCTACACAAGCAACCTCTAGCTTGAGTTAAGGTATCACTTAGAAGAAGAACGAAAGTATCCGAATGTATAGCTCCTTCAGGAGAGTGACCTTGTGCCTTCCATTGTGAGAAATAGTACTTTGTGCAATAGTTAGTGTAATTTATAAGTTATGAAAAATATGAGAGAGTGAAATCCGTCGATTCTAGCTCGTGACTAGGATCCATGATTTGAAGATACGAGTGCGTAGGTGTTAGTGAGTACTATAGTTTTGACTCTCATTCATTGAAAAATGGAGTTGTATAGAAAAGTTGACGTAGAAAATATCAATAAAGAATGCATAAGTAGTTTTCTTTAGGTTTATGTATGAATTTTATTAAACTTTTAAACAAGAACAGAGACCATCCTCAATGATAGAGGCGCCCACCTAGAAGAAGAGGTCTCCAGATCAAATCTTCATGACATGTGTTCCCTATTCATGGATGGGAGTCTAAGTTGGATATGCAGCCACGTCTTGCATATCTAGGGATGGAGGACCGATATCCCTCTTAATCATGAGCTTCCTTGCTTAAGCCTCCGCATGCCACTTTGGTTATATGGTATGAGATACCTGGTGTGCTTATGGAGGAGCTGTAAGTCTTGTGGGATGACTCCATACGTGTAACTTCTATCTACATCAGATGTCTGTAGTATAACCAAGTGACATCGAGATGACATCAAGAGTTTGGGGAAATTTTTAATAAGCAAAGCCTAGCTTAGCATGGGGTCTGCTTGATTGATACATAGGTTTACTTATCAGGACTCTAGCTTAGCTGGAGTATTAAGGTTTGGAGACAAGGACCGATGTCGTGCGAAGTGGGAGGAGGAATTCTACTTTTTTCCAAGGAGAGTCATCAAGGCGCAAGGAGGAAGACATGAGATTGAGAAGATCAAATTACTGAGAGATTTCAGTTGAGAGATTGCCGCAGATGAGAAGAACAAGGATTTAGGAGCTTGAATTTCATCTATTAAGCTGTTTGGAGATCAATCTGCTTTTTGGTGGACAGGAGAAGACCTTACTAAGTGAAGATCAATTGTTTGGAGACCAATCTGCTTTTGATGGATATGAGAAGACCATATTGAGTGAAGATCAACTGTTTGGAGTTCAGATTTCTTCTATTGTTGTGTTTAGAGAAGGATCTTTTGGTGAATGAGAGTTGATTTGGTACTAATCGACCGTCAGACACCGTTTAGTATCTGTGCGAGTCTTTGGTCATTGTGGACAAGCGGGTTGGCTCTTGTCTTCTTGTTCATTCTCTACCTCCATCTTGCAATTAATCACAGTCAGAAGGCTCGTCCTTCTTGAGAAGGACTCTCCTCGACATAAATCGCGTGCTTCCATTGAGAGCCGTCTTGGGGTGATTGATCACGGAGGTTGAGGTTTTCATACAAAGAAGAGATGGATTGCAAGAACGGAACCGTTGCTACTGCCTCTAAGGTTGATGCATCAGCATCTATTATTGCATCTTCAACTGCGCCTACATCTGCAACAAATGCAACATCGGGCCTAAATACTGCTGAGATTTTGAAGACGCTTGTGGCCTTAGTTCAACAACATCTAATCGTCGGAGGGGGTGAGTTAAAATCTTCGAAGGCTCTGCAAGAGATTTCGAATAGGTGTGGAAGATTCGAAGATAGAAATATTTCCAAGTATCATTGTGAGTACAGAAGACAGATGGAGCTTATGAGAGTGATTTATGTAGAAATGATCGGCAGTTTTGAGTTGGCTGTGATTCTTGAGTTGAGATCAAGTTAGGGATGTATAGAGAAGAAATCTTGGTGTTTGGCTAAGTTTTGAGCGAGCTCTCCGGGAGGAATTTCTTGAAGAGGATTCTGAGAGGGTTGCTAGGAGAACACTTCAAGATTGGATCGAGCAACAACCTAGTCGTCTGATGGGACTTAACGAGTTGTTGAGAGAATTGAATCAGAGATACCGGTAGCTCTCAGCGCTTGAACGTATAACCTTAGATGCTAGAACAAAGATCTTCTTGCAAGCTACCGATGAGGCAACGGCAGATCGGTTATGCTTCATGTTAGCAGATAGATTGGCTGAATGAGGTGTTACTACTGACTGGGGGAGGGTTGAGAACATTATGACAAGGCATAGATGAGGAAGAGTGGATGTAGGAGGACGTCCGCTTGCAGAAGTAGTCACTCAATCTCACGTTGCTCCTCAAGTACAGCAACTCCCGACTCATGTTCCTAGACTAGTTGTTCCTGCAGCAGCTAGTACTGTAAACCCTCCGTGGTCCTATCGATCAACTACCCCCCCCCCCCCGATCTCTCAACCTCCACGATCGTCATCCACGAATCTGCAACATGTCGGGCCTGTCTCTCACTCAAGGGTCACCTCTGATGGCTTTGATGGAAGCACACCATGAACTTGAAGGAAAAATGATGAGTTCACTCATTCATACACCCACAAACTTATCAACTAAAAATCTCCTTAAACACATCAACTAAAATCCTCCATTCTAACGATGTCTCTCAAGTTCTCACATGCTAAAAATATCTCACACTCTCTATATTACTCAAGTTGTCATTACGACAATGTGAAAACAAGGATGAGGAGCTCTTCTCTATTCCTCTATTTATACATTCTAGGTTTTTATTTTGGTATCCTCCGGTAACTCAGCCGTAACTACTTTTACCGGGTTTTACTAAGATATTACTTAAGGTAAAAGCATTGATCACATGGGCTTTTTACCTTTACACATGGGCTTATTCCTTCAAAGTCAACAACTTCTAGAAGGATTCTCGAATATTCTCAAGGAATCTCGAATTTCCACCCCCTCTCTACACTAGGACCCACTAAAAAGGAAACATGTGGAATCTCTTCTTGTTTTTAATGCCCACAAAGTCCACAACTTTAATCCAACCACTAATATCAAGTCAAAAAGGAAATAAGGGATACTTTCCACCTCCTTTCTACCTTTTAGACAAGATGACAAGATAGTAGTGCTCACTCTTTAGCAAATATCTGAATTCTGCCAAAAGTACAGCTAAGTTTAACCATAACTAACTTTTAGCTAGTCATGACTAACTTGATACCTCCTTAAAGTACTTTGGCAGCAAATAAACATTCTCAACACTTAGTTATAACTAAATATCTTACTAATAGACAAACTTCTTATGTGTAACATGGGTCGTTACAGTACTAGTTGTGTCGGTTCCTGCACAAAGAGTACATTTCAATGAGCTGTAGAGAACCAATAGAATTGAAGATCTGATCCGACAGATGCGTGAGTTAAAGATAAAGCTTGCTGATTTGCAAAGAGAGCAGTCGCTAAAGCTTGCTGCTGCACGGAGGTGCTCCTATTCATAGATGTATCTAGTGTGACAGTCTAGATCATCTTTGAGCAGACTGTCAAGAGCTTATAGCCGTTCTATGAGATGGTGTGGTTCGCTACCAGAATGATAGATTGCATCTTGTTTCTACTAGAGAACCATTGAGCACGCAGTTTGGACGAGGAGGCATGAAGAGTCTGACTCAGATCGCTACTGCAGCAATTGTAACTATGTTGATGATACCGCCGATGAATCTTGATGTGTATGTTGAGCATATAGAGTCACATGGTGGAGATATAGATACACATCATCTATCAAAATCTTCTTGGACGTGGATAGACACGTTCATTGATATGATGCTTATGTAGAAGAGAAGAGGCGACGAGATGCCTCTAAGCTTGAAACTGGGATTCCAGAGGAGACTAGAGAGGGAGGGAGAATCATCAAGAGATGAGTAGCTCCTCTTGAGAATGTCTCGTCTACTTCTCAAGCTCCTCCATCTACACCATGTCTGATGGAGGACGTGCAGATGTCTCAACAGGAGCCAACGAGTACTGGTAGACGATTTACTGCCCAAGAGAAGAGGAAAAAACGGCTTACAAGTTGGCTGTTGATAATGAAACTTCTACTGATCTTAATAGAATTCTGGAGCAGATGATACTAGATGCACGAGTTGAGTTTTCTCTTCGGGAGGTTCTTGATATTACGAAGAGAGAGTTTCATGAGTTGATCATCGACATCATCAAACGAAAGACATAGGTGATGTCCGAGCAAGTAGAAAGTCAGATGATAGATGTGATTGGAGCTTTTATGAATGATGTGGAATTTGACAAGGTGTATTTTCAAGAGATTGGTAACAAGAGATACCAACAAGAAGCGTTGGTTGTTGGTACCAACACTATCGAGGTTGATGATGAAGAAGCTCATGAGGAGAGTCCAGCTGCTGATCGTGATCTCAAAAAGAGATATTGAGCTCGTGCTACGATTGCTACACGAATACACCTAGGGGGTTTATCTGAGCCTGTTGTTGCTTTAGTTGATCACGGATATGAGATCACATCATGTCACGGGAGGTGTACGAGAGAGGACAATGATCTATCCAATTAAATCACGGTTGGGTATTACGTGCTGTCAACAACTAGAAGGGAGAGTTATATGGCGATTGTCTTAATGTGAGGGTGAGAATAGATGATGTGAAGGCAGATCAGCACTTTTTCGTTCAATCTTCTGCTTCGTATCCTGTCATTCTTGATCAGCTTTATATCACTATTCTGCGAATGGAGATCAAGATGATGGATGACGGATCTCACTATGCTAGGATCCGAAGTCCAGATGATAGACGTTTTGTTCAATTTTTGACTATCCATACGAACCACGATCGAAGTAGACAGATCTTGAGAGATTCTCTTTTTAGAACGCACTCTCGTAGAACGGGATAGCAAGAGTGAGAGATCTACTACTATCATGATCTCGCTTGAGCAGCCTAAGGAATCACAGGAGGCAAATGAAGAGGTTGTTGAGAGTGTGTATGGTGTACAAAGTCGGAGATCTAGTTTGATGAGTTTTAGTTCTGATGATTGGAGTGAGTTCACACGAGTGGAGGATTTGATTGTAAGGAGTAAGCGACAAATGGAGAAACATGTAGCAAATCTGTGTTGTACCGGAGTTCCAAGAAGATGAGATGATTTCTGGTGTGTATGAAGAATTGATCGGTGTATAGTCTTTTGTTCGTTGGTTAGATGATGTAGATAGAACGTTGGAGCATATGGGAGGTAGGGTGGTGATCTCCATCCATTCTGGTAAAGTCTATGAGGAGATTGTCTCGTACTTGTGATATCATCCTCATCCGAGACTATAAAGTGAATGGAAAGATGCAATCTGTTGGTCTGCCTCCTGTCAAGAAGTAGAGATACACGACAAATATAAAGTTGTAGCAAGGAAGGTGAAACCAATGGTGACCCAATTATCTATGGATCCACAACAACAAATGGATTCAGCGGCCATTGAGCTTGTACTTAGAAATCTTGCACATATAAGGCATCAATTTACTCAAGAGACACTCGAACAACTCTAGGTAGGAGTGTGTGGCTTCTTGACCGAAGCACAGAAAAAAGCTTTTGAGTAGATGATTGTTGGTCATGGTAAAACATTTTCCTTCTCAACTGAGGAGATTGGTTGCATGGACACTAGTGTGATAGCTCCGATGGTTATTTTCACTGTTTCTCACGTATCTTGGGACTTGAAGCTGATTCCATCTCTCGTGTCTTGCTACCGAAGCTTATTGAGCTATTGAAAGAGAAGATGCGGATGGGTATTCTTAAGCCATCTATGGCTCTGTACTCTAGTCAATGGTTCATGATGTCTAAGAAATCAGGAGCTTTGCGCTTTATCCAAGATTTGCATTCTGCCAACAACGTCACGATTCGGAACGTGGAAATATGACATGTAGTTAATGAGATAGTTGAGACATTTGTTGGAAGGTCGGTCTATTATATCGGAGATTTGTTTTCAAGTTACGATCAGTTTCAACTTGCTTTGGAGAGTAGAGACTTGACTATCATGAGCACGCCTTTGGGATTGATGCGGATGTGCACTCTTCCTCAAGGAGCTACAAACTCAGTAGCTCATATCCAGAACGTGATGCATAAGATGTTATGGGAGTTTATACTTAAGCTCACTATCCCATTTCTGGATGATATTCTCATGAAGATTGTCCGGTAGAAGACAAGGATGAAATTATGACTTTTGATGGTTGCAGAAGGTTTATTGCAGATCATATTCGAGACGTGGACCAAATTTTAACACGTTTGGAGGAAGTGCACCTCATTCTATCAGGTACTAAGTCTCGTTTTGAAATGTCAAAAATTGTGGTGGTTGATCCTTTGTGCGGTACTTTTGGAAAACGGTCGAACTCGGAGAACTTAGATGCTATAGCAAAGATAGCATATTGTATCAATATCATTGAAGTTCGATGTTTTTTAAGAGATTGTGTGTTCTTTCGCGTGAGTATCTTTCACTATGCGCACGTTGTCGAGCCGCTCTATGCACTTTTGTGAAAGAGGAAGAGGTTTACTTGGTGACAATATCACAAAGAGACGATGGAGCGACTGAAGGAGATTCTGAAGTCTCCATCTGTACTAAGGAGATTTAACTATGAGAGCGGGAGACCTGTGATACTAATTGTGGATATGAGTCCAAAAGCGATTGGATAGACAGTTGGTCAAGAAGATGCAGATGGTGATGTGCGGTTTATTTCTAGATTTGGAATCCAAATCTTGACAGACAGACAATGTAACTATCCTCAAGTAAAGCGTGAATTGTGGAGAGTTTTCATTGCTATGAAGGTAGATCGAGAATTCTTGATTGGAACTCGTGTGGATTTAGAAACAGATTGTTTATCTTTGCTTGGTATGATAGCAAACTGCAATACGTCAGACATAGCATGCTACGATGGATTGCTTACATCTGGAGTTTGAACCTTGAGCTGAAACACATAGCCGGGAAAGACAATCTAGTGGCAGACATGCTATCTATGGCTCACTATATAGATGAAGATGAGATGGTAGTAGAAGATGAGAATGAAGAGAAGAGAAATTTGTTGGTGTCAAGTCGATCAGCAGACTTCAGACCTAGAGCCAATGACGTTAACGAGGAGTTCTACACAAGAAGATTACATGACATTGGGTTCTATTTGAGTTCTTTAAACAGACGAGAGGGTTTGAGTGATGCAGAGTTCAGAGAGATAAAGAGAAAGACATATGATTACTTGATACAAGATAGGTATCTTTGGAAGCGTTTGAAGAGAAGAGATTGAGTGCTTCTACGAGTTATAGATGATATGCAGACAAAGCAACAAATGATGAAAGAGTTTCATGACATCTTGTGGACTGGGCATCGGGGAGCTTGGACGATATTGGTGGAAAGGTCTGTATCAAGATGTGATGAGCTTTGTGAGCTCATGGTTGCATTGTCAGTTTTACTCAAAGGTGCGTTACAAAGAAGGTCTAGTACCTACTTATCCGCATAATATTCACTTCCAATGGGTTCTTGATTTGATGGTGATGCCTCTGAGATTATGAGATATGAGATACTTGGTGTTAGTCCGTGAAGACCTCTCCAACTTTGTAGAAGGACGAGTTCTGAGGACGAAGATCACAGAGGAGATATGTAGGTTTGTTTTTGAGGTTATTATCTATATATATGGGTCTATAGGAAGATTGAGTGCAAACAAAAGAGAGTTACGTGGTACAAAAGTGAAAGAGTTCTTTGTCCAACACGGAGTGAAACTCAAACTCACTATTGCTATGAATCCAGAGGAGATTGGTAAGAACGAGTGAGGCCATCCATCGATTGTTCAAACCTTGGTGAAGTTATGCGATGGTAGGCATAGAGAGTGACCTAGATTATTCTTCTTTGCTCTGTGGGTTGACAAGACGACTCACTGCATGACTACTGGGTACATGCCCATTGAACTGATGCTGGGTCGAAAGCTTATTATGCCAGCAGAGGAGAACTTTCTTACATGGACTACTTTATCGTGGAAAGAGGGTATGGATCGTGTACAACTTCTTGCACTTCGAATCAGACAATTAGAACATAGAGATGAGGGTTTTATAGAAGCACAACAGAAGTTGAAAGAGGCTCGTCTCAAGAATAAAGACAGGTTTGACAAGACCCACAGGTTCAGACCAAAATCTATACACGTTGGAGATTGGATTTTGGTGTATGACAGTACTCGAGAGAACTAGCACTCTAAGATTTGGAAATTTTCTAGGAGGTGGTTTGGTCCGTATGTTGTCTTAGAAGTGCATCAGAATGCTACTTATTTTTTGCAGGAGCTTAATGGTACACCTTTAAGGCTTCTTGTCAGCCAGTAAGCATATCAAGTTGTTTAGAAGGAGAAGAGAACATGTTGAGCTAGTCAAATTTTTGGAGTCAGATCAGATCAAGGATACTGATGAAGATCTTATACTTGATGAATACGTTAAAGACGTCAAAGATAATGATGGTAATTCAGAGAGCCCTCGAGACTAGTGGAAGAGTTGACACATACCGGAGGATGTGCATGTTTGGAAGGGGTGAATGTCGTGCTATGAGACTCCTCATACGATGAAATCAGTCTCTAGAGAATGCTCCAATGACAATTCTACAAGAAGTTGCACTCGAGCTTATCAAGCTGAGCAAGAGCTAAGCTAGGGCTGAGCTAGACAAGCTGCCCCTTAGCTTGAATTAAGGTATCATTTAGAAGAAGAATGAAAGTACTAGAATGTAGAGCTCGTTGAGGAGAGTGACTCTTCATTCATTGAAAAATGGAGCTGTATAGAAAAGTTGACGAAGAAAATATCAATAAAGAATACATAAGTAGTTTCCTTTAAGTTTATGTATGAACTTTATTAGTCTTTTAAACGGACAGAGGCCATCCTCAATGATAGAGACGTCCACCTAGGAAGAAGAGGTCTCCTGATCTTTCTGGGCAGTGTTCAACACTAGCCAGAAGGATTGAACACTAGCCAGTGTTGGTCTCGTGGATGGGAGTCTATGCTGGATATGCAACCACGTCTTGCATATCTAGAGACGGGAGATTGGTATCTCTTTTAATCGTGGGCTTCTTGACCTAAGCCTAAGCATGCCACTTTGGTTATATGTAAGGAGATACCTGGTGCGCTTATGGGAGACTGTAAGTCCTATGGGGTGGCTCTATACGTGTAGCTCCGTCCACCATCCAAAATATCGCTGAAGCTCTAACACTTAGCAGTCTTTCGAGAAACAGTGGTCCAGTCGTGGATTGAGACCCTGTGGTTTGGACCAGCATCCAGATCCACGTTTCGGTCCATTTTTAGACTTATTCTTTTAAGTCAGCATTCGTCCGAGATCCCTTTGAGATATACCTTTACGTCCTAACTTAACGTTTCAACCTAGGTCTAGAAAACCACTTAGGGTTTATCTGTTCTCGACTTTCCGGTCAAGCCGTTAAGTCCTACTCGCAGCATTCACGACCTAGACGCAAGTCCACTAGAGTGTTGTATTCGCGTCTGTGGCTGATCTTGAGATTGAAGGTCGTGACAATCAAGTCATAAATCTATTTATTTATTTAAATATTATAAAAAAAGTGCTTTTAAGCAAAAAAATTCCACTTTTGAATTTTTCAGAACTTTCTTTTACTTTAAACTTCAAAACAATATATAAAATACCCTATGTTTACAAAAATAATTTATAAATGTTCTTCTTTTTTGAATAAAGGTACCCTATTGTACTTTGACCTATGTTCAACAAAATTAACTAATGAACCCTCGAGTATATCAACATCACGTATAGTAGATATTGTTAATTATACATTCTTATTTTATCAAGAAGACAAATGTAGATAAGAGTGGTAAAATCCGTCACTTGCAACAAAATATCTGGGATTAAGAATTACAGAGTTAGATTCATTGGCATTGAAAGCTGATTTATATGTTAACCACTTATGGAAATACTGAAAAGGAGGAAATTCCTAATACAATTTACAGAGAAGTATCAGTTTAAGAAGAAATTCCTTGATCTTTTCAGGAAGAACGAAAAGAGATAAAACTTTGAATGAGTAAATAAATTTTAATATATTGACCATAAGTAAGTAATATGAGATTTGGTTTACATAGGAAATAAATAGGATCCAAAAATGAACTTAATAATGTTATCTATATGAAAAAATGGTTTATTAAAAATATTCCATAATGTCACACTCGTTAGTAACATATAACTCGATTTTGTATCACACTCGTTATAAAAATATGATCTCATTATACCTTTAACAAAGTTGTGATATAGAAAGTTCATAAAGTTAGATATAGATTTACACTCCTTTTAACTTCACTTGTAGTTGATCAAATCTTCCTTACATATGAACAAAATTTATTTGTTTTACAATTTTACTCGTTTTACATATGTCACTAGAACCTCCCTCTAGGAATAGAATTGGAATACAACTTTGAGCTATGAATAACCATTAGAGACAGTGTCGTGCGCATACACATCGCTACACAACTTACATCGTTGTCGGAAATACACCACACATACACATAACACATGGACGATGTCATACACATACACAACTGTACCACAATAATCTGAACAGAGACATTACCATCTCCAACACTACAACAAAGATTACTCACAAACGGTCAAGCCAAATCCACTCTAAGCACGAAGAGAATCCGGGTTACACTCAACTAGACTATCCACCATAGCCTGGAGCTTGAAGACTCAACTCGGAGAACTAAGGCCTCCAAGCCCTACCTGCGAAGTATACCCCTAGTGGGCTCTCCCACGAACTCGCCCTAACGGCACTAACGGCCTTACCGGGATGTGTCACTTCGCACTCGGTCAACCTAGCCGAGGTGCCAAACTGACGTGACAGCTGTCGTGCGCATACACATTGCTACACAACATACATCGCTGTTAGAGGTACACCACACATACACATAACACATGGACGATGTCATACACATCTTTCTTATACAATTTGACATCCTTCCCTAATCCTACACAACTGTACCACAATCGCCCTCTAACTGACGGTTAGGTCCCTCTAACTCCAGATAGCTCCATATCTCAACTACGTGATATACACCTTCATGGGTGCAAGGATCAGGAGGCCGGGTGCTACATCGTCCCATCGTTAGTCGCCTCTCTGCAATCCATACCACGCAAAGATCTAATCGGCTATCCTGCATATACATCGAGGACAAACCCACCGTCCAGTAGGAACGACATTGAGAGGTGGAGTCAAACATGAGATGTGCCAACCTCTCGAACAACCATCACACACCAACATACGGGCTGCTCCACCAGCAGACCCACACAACATACACCTCAAGCCAGCATGTACAACTACTAAGCTTGGGTCAACGGTATCATCAGTGTTGGGAAGATGACATGGCGTGCAATTACGCACATGGTCCTTCCACACAACACCATCACGGCCTTCTAACATGAGTACTCTAGAAGGTAACACCTCCCGCACTCGTAAAATAGTGTACCCTACGATCACATCCAACGTCGTCGATGCGATCTGCTGTAGATAGATATAATTGCCAAGATGAAACTTGCGAATCGACGGTCGATAACCTCCTCCTCGGATAGTCGCATATCGCAACGTGTCCCTATGCTGAGCAATCGCTAGGTTCTCAAAAGCCATAGGCATAACTCTCTGAAATGTCTCTGCTTGTTGAGAACATGCTCTCACCCACATATCCGGGTTATCAAGGTCCAGCACCTCAGCAGAATCACGACGAATGGCCGAAGGTAGATCTGGATCTCGGTCATACAATAGAAATTACGGTGAGAAGGAAGCCAAAGACGCTTGTCGACTGAAACGATAGCCCATAGTCAACCATGGTAACTGCACATCCCAGTCTCCCAAGTGGCCCTTTTGCAAGCCATACTTGCGCAATCCTCTCTTCATTGTCTGAACTACCCTCTCCGCCAAACCATCCGTCTCAAGATGATCTCGAGATGTAGTCCGATGATCAATCAGCGCCTGATCACACAAGGCCTGAAACTCACCAAAGAACTCTGTACCTTGGTCTATCAGCACTTCAGCTGGTGCTCCAAAAGGACTCAGCACTTGATCTAAGAACGTGTACGCCGTCCCTTCACTCGCTTTGTCTGGTAATGCCACCAACTCAATCCACTTGGAGAAGTGCTTCATCATCACCAACACATACCGGTAGTGACGTACGATCATCGATTAAGGTCCCATAAAATCCAAACTCCAACGGTAACCTAACCCCATAATCGATAAGGGGTGTAACTGTGGAGTAGGAGCATTAAACGATGCTCGTTCTCGATCACAAACCACACATCGTGCGACAAACTGTTGCACATCGACGTGCATACCACGTCACCAATACTGTCCTTGGAGTAAGCTATGTGTACGCTTCACTCCAAAATGTCTCAACTCCTCATGGGCATGCCGTAGTAACTGTGCCCTCTAGGATGGATGTGGCACTATCCGTACCCTCTCATCACCCCACACTCGAAGTACATGTCGTCCTTCTTGTCGAAATCTCTTCGCTCGTTGAAGGACACGATCTCGCTCCTTGGCACTTACTGTGCCTATTACCACATCATTACGTAGATACTCCATCACGTTCACATCATCATGGATATCTCGTTGGTCTGGAACACCATCTCCACCCTTAGGATCTGGAGACTCATCATCTACTCTTTGACCTGTAAACCTTCCACGATCCCATCGATCAACTACTCCCCGATCTCTCAACTTCCACGATCGTCATCGATGAATCTGCAAATGTCGGGCCTGTCTCTCACTCAAGGATCATCTCTGATGGCTTTGATGGAAGCACACCATGAATCTTGAAGGGAAAAATGCTAAGTTCACTCATTCATACACTCACAAACTTATCAACTAAAAATCTCCATAAACTCATCAACTAAAATCCTCCATTTTAACGACGTCTCTCAAGTTCTCATATGCTAAAAATATCTCACACTCTCTATATTACTCAAGTTGTTATTACGACGATGTGAAAACAAAGATGAGGAGCTCTTCTCTACTCCTCTATTTATACATTCTAGGTTTTTACTTTGGTACCCTCCGGTAACTCAGCCGTAACTACTTTTACCGGGTTTTACTAAGATATTACTTAAGATAAAAGCATTAATCATATGGGTTTTTTACCTTTTCACATGGACTGATTCCTTCAAAGTCAACAACTTCTAGAAGGATTCTGGAATATTCTCAAGGAATCTCGAATTTCCACCCCCTCTCTACACTAGGACCCACTAAAAAGGAAACATGTGGAATCTCTTCTTGTTTTTAATGCCCACAAAGTCCACAACTTTAATCTAACCACTAATATCAAGTCAAAAAAGAGATAAGGGATACTTTCCACCTCCTTTCTACTTTTTAGACAAGATGACAAGATAGTAGTGCTAACTCTTTAGCAAATATCTGATTCTGCCAAAAGTACAGCTAAGTTTAACCATAACTAACTTTTAGCTAGTCATGACTAACTTGATACCTCCTTAAAGTACTTTGGCAGCAAATAAACATTCTCAACACTTAGTTATAACTAAACACCTTACTAATAGACAAACTTCCTATGTGTAACATAGGTCGTTACATTTTACCCCCGGACTAAATTTTCGCTCCGTCCTCGGAGTGAAGAGAGAACTTTCGTCGATAGAACAACTTCAACTTGTCATGGTTGACCCGATCGAATCTCCTTCCTCCCAACTCCTGAAGGTCATATGTGAAGTTGCTCCACACCTTATCTACAACAAAAGGACCAGAATATCTAGGAAGAAACTTCTTCCTAGCCCTCTTGAATCTGATAGCATCATACAACATTACCCAATCTCCGACTTGAAAAGGTTTTACCTCCCTCTTGCCCAACTGTTTGTCGTAACTCTTCTTTTGATACGTCTGAGCTCGTTCCATCTGGATCATTGCTACCGCTCGGGTCTCTTCCAACTCCATGAGTTGCTCCTTTCTTGATCTGACCACGTCTTCTCCCTCGACCTTTTCAACTTTCGTTGAATAGTTTGAAAAGTATCCAATTCGAATTGGATCGACAACTTGGACTCCACTCCATAAACCAGTCGAAATGGAGAGTACCCAATAGAAGTCTTTGTTGTCGTTCGGTACTCTCATAAGATGGCATGTAGTCTCTTAATCCCAAGTATGTTTCGCAGTCTCAACATCAGCATCTTTGACGAACATCATACAAAGTGTAAGATTGGTCTTCTCCGCAAGACCATTAGCATTTGGTTTGTATGAGGTCGTTACTCATGCCTTGATAGAAAGTGTTGTAGCATAGCAGTAGTCATGCTCCCTACAAACTCTCCTCCTCTATCCGAGACCAACTCTAACGGACATCCAAATCTTGTGATAATCCTCTCCCATAAGAATCTACCGACTTCTCTTTCATTAGTCTCCCTCAAAGGTCTAGCCTCTACCCACTTGGTACAATAGTCAGTGACGACTACAATGTATCTATTGCCTCGAGGTGTCTTATTAAGAGGACCTATAAAGTCAATACCTCACTTCTCAAATGGTCCTAATATTGGAATTGATCTTAACGGAGGTGTTCTAGTAGACTTCAGAGCAAATGCTTGACATACGTCGCAAGTTTTGCAATAGTCTAAACACTCCTTGAAAATCCCTCTCCAGTGATAACCCGCATCCAAAATCTTGAAAGCTGTTATCTTACCAGCAAAGTAACCTCCGCAAACAGTGCCATCGTGAAACTCGTGCATCAGCTTGAACGCATCCTTCTGACCAACTGCTCTCCTTAGTAACCCATGTGCTCCTTGATGAAATAGAATTCCCTCCACCATGGTGTAAGTTTTGCATCTTTTGATCAACGCGTTATGTTCTCGAGTATGCATACCTTCTGGAAAAGAGCCATCTGTAAGGAAACTCCAGATTTCCTTGTACTCGTCCGATATCTCCTCAATGCTTGTGATGGTCATCAGATGCTCGTCTGGAAATGAATCATCAAACGGTTCTTCTCCCTCATCATCATAAACCCTTGACAAAAGATCAGCATTCGCATGCTTTTTTCTTGATCTATTTTTGATCACATAATCGTATTCTGTTAGAAGGATCTTCCAACGAGCAATACGACCTTCGGCATTAAGCTTATTAAAGATATACTTTAAAGCCTTGTGATCTGTGACCATGGAAAATTTCCCTCTTAGCAAGTAGTGTCGAAATTTCTTCAATCCAAAGATCACCGCTAATCCTTCTCGTTCAGTCACGGAGTAATTCTTCTCTGCTGGAACCATCTGCATACTAGCATAAGCTATAGGATGATCATGCCCATCTCCATCTAGCTGACTTAATGTGCATCCAATTGTTACATTGGAGGCATCCGTATACAGAATAAATGTTTTACTCCACTCAGGTTTAGCAAGTATAGGAATTGTCACTAATGCCTTTTTCAGCTCCTCAAATGCTTCCTTTGCCTTTTGATCATGCACTATCAAGTCAAAAATCAACTCCCTTCTTCATGTACATAGTCAAAGCTATTGCTTTGTTTGAGAAGGAAAAGACAAACCTACGATAATATCCAACCATGCCAAGAAACTGCCTCAACTTTATCAAGTTGATCGGAAATGGAAGATCCACAATCTTCTTCACCTTCTCAGGATCTACCGCAATCCCATTCTTGGAAATGATGTGCCCTAACAGCAGACCTTCTTCGCAGCCAAAGATGCACTTCTCTGGATTTAGAGAACCGTTGGCTTGCTCCAACCGCTGCAAAACTTTGATCACATGATCAAAGTGGTCCTCATTTCTTCCGTACATACAGAAATCGTCAATGAAATCCTGAACAAACTTCCCTATGAATAGTTCAAACACCTTGTTCATGAACCTTTGAAACGTGGCCGGAGCATTACACAGTCCGAATGGCATCACCCGAAATGCAAATGTTCTCCAAAGAGTAGTGAGTAGTGAAAGTTGGTACTCCTGTGCTATCTTGATCTGGTTATACCCACTATAACCATCACCAAAGCTGTACCACTCATGACCAGCAACTTCTTCCAAAATCTCATCTATAAATGGTAGAGGATAATAATCCTTCTTGGTAACTGCATTCAACTTCTTATAGTCTATGCACACTCGCATCTTACCATTCTTCTTCTTGACAATCACAATGAGTGAAACCCATTCTGAGTTCTCCACCTCATAGATGAAACTCGCCTCCTTCAACTTGTCTATCTCCTCCTTGACCATCATTGCTGTCGTAGGATTGACCCTTCTCTGCTTCTGTCGAACTGGTCTTGCGTTTTCCTCCAATTCGATTCGATGAGTCTCGAGAATCACCTCCTTCAAATCCTTGTAGCTGAAAGCAAACACATGGATATATTTTCGAAATATATCTAGGAATCTACTTTTCTCCTCTTGAGTAACATTGATACCAAACTTCAGGATAGAGAGTCTTCTCACAATCTCTGTTTCACTCAACTCTTCTTTGTCAGGATCTTTTTCCACTGCTGATCGAGGCAACAAGTCAATAGCACTAAGCTGATGTAATGATTCATCTCGATCAAATCCTTCATCCTCAGACGAGGATTCTTGATCGTAAGAATCTCCGGTATCTACTTCTGAGACACTCTGATCATCCTCCGTATCAGATTCCCAGTAGTCACTAGTGGGTCTATCAGAGTCAGAAGTCACAACTCCAACATCCTAGAGAGATACTATCACTCTATGATCTCTAGGCCCAATCCGTAAGTATCCCTTGTGCCACCTATCAGTGGTGCGCACAGCTCTCAACCAAGGCCTACCTAGGAGCAAATCATAACTAGAGTCCTTTAACACTTGAAAGGACATCAATGTTTGAACTCTCATCACAGACACGACCACCTTCTCTAACACACCAAGAGGTCTTACCCGTTGCTTGTTAGCCATCCCCACGACAATGCTAGCCGAGCGAGTTGGTTCCATCCCCAACTTCTTCATCAACCTCTCCGATATGGCATTTACAGTCGACCCTCCATCCACCAATGCGTCAGAGACGTAGTGATCATTCAACCGGACTTCAATCTTTGAAGCCCTAGTGCATACCTCTGAAGCATGCACATCCACCACACCAACTCCCACAGACTTTGATGTCTTGCTCTTTGGTTTCTTCTTCTTGTTTCTCTTAGAACTCAGTCCTCCTCTGAGTTCCCTTCGTAAGCTGGGATTAAGTGCGATCAGTGATGTTGACTTTTTGAGCACTCACATCTTCAACCACATCATATCCCGCTTGGGAAGATGAAATGGTGAAATCCACCATCCTCAGCTTCCTTCTTGGCTCCCTTGGTGTACTCGAAACATTACTCGAACGAGTACTTCTACTTGCTGACTCCTCCATGAAAACCGGTTCATCAAAAAATCGAGTTCTTTTCCTTTCTTGAGCTAAAAGCTCCACCAGTGCATGAGAAGAGTTTGAACTCTCTCCTTTCTCGTAGATGGGATCTCGCACGACATCGATAGTAGCCACCCCCTTGTCTCGTCCTTGTGATGGATTTTTTCCACCCACATTCATTCTGACAGCTTCGGCACCTCTTGCTCCGTTGTTAGGACAATTTCCCTGGAAATGAGAACCTCCACACGTCCAACAAGTGATTCCTCCAAAGTTACCTTGGTTGCCTCCAAAGTTACCTTGATTTCCTCGGTTGGGAATGTTGTCGTAACCTCTTTGACCTCCTCCTCCACCTTTGTTCCTCCATTCTCGTAACTGCATCACGTTTATCTTGAGATCCGCAAGAGTATCGGTGATGCTCTTCAGCTCGGCATGAAAATCAGAGATGGCAGTAGACATCGTTGTTGGGACAAACGGTCTTGGCACCACCGTTGGAGTAGGAGCTGACGTTGAAGCAATCACCAATTGTGATGGTGCAGTTGCGATCGTTGTGGCTACACCAAGAGTCGGAGTCGACACCAGAGCAGCATGATGAGGTTGGATGATATCTCTTTCATCCAAACTCTCTTTCATATTTGTCGTAATCTTGTCAGACAGGGCCCCGGACTTGGTCCGGCCTCGTTAGAAATATCAAAGAGATTCCTTATTTATCATTGGACTAGTTTGCCTTTTAAGCCAGAAAGGCAATCCGCCGGAAACCAAACTCAAAAAAAAGCCCCCCCGCCAATATATAGAAAGAAGTATTTGACTTTGAATAAAGTAAAACTTGCGCGGACCAGGCTTTTTTTATTCAAAAAAGATCATTTTTTTATGGAATAGAAAATGTTGTTTTTTCTTGACTGCCCAGGAATGGTTAGGGACGTACAAACAAAAACAGGAGTTTATATAGATAGGTTAGACAATGTGATGAGGATGCAGTCGCTTTTCAAAGATAATGTTGATACCAATAACGTCAATGCCTGTGGACTTTCGCAATCTTTTTTATTTTCAATACCTTGATATTTACCACACGTAACATTGGGAGAAAAAATTTATGTTTGTGGTGTAAATCCTTTTTTAAGTCGAACAGCTACTACTTTAATAAGACGTCGAAAATGTAAATTAATCGAACAGGTGCTTTTACTAAGTTATGAAAGTCAATTTCCAAGCAGGCCGGGTCCTGTCAAAATCCTTTCAGCATACCGTGACTTATCGGAAGCTCTCACAAATGGAGGCGTGCAGCCAAATTTAGCCATGACACTTTTGCACAGGCTAAAGCCCCTTTTTGTTTTTTTATTCTGGGACCGCAATCCAGCCATAAAAGAGTGACTTATTGACAATCAACCAAGTTCGAGTTGAGGCTCGCCCCCCGAAGCCAAATTAAGGTGCACGATATTTGACCAGCGCTACGCGCGTAGCGCATAAACTTAACAGTTAAGGTTGTACTTGCCGTTTTGAAGCACAATGCTAAAGCAGCCATCTTCTCTGCTTGTGAAAAAGAAAAAAAGAAAATTTGTGCCTCGCTAAGCTATCGCGCCTACTACGTGCTTCTTTGGCTTTACAGGTCCTCTGGCAAAAAAAAAAGATTTTTTTTGCTTTGCATGTTTTTAGCTCTAGCAAGAAAGAGATTGGGATAGGTTATTTTTAGAATTCTCCCCCTAAGAATCGGACATGAAAGTTTTCCGTCATCCGCTTTAGCGTCAGTTAAAGAACCAGAAAGCTGCCTTCGCTTTTGGCGTTCTTTTCATTTTGATTGCAAAAAAAAAGAAAAAAAACCTTATGTCAAAGTAAGGTCCTACATCTTCGGCCTCAACTAAATCAATTTACGTATTTGACACACGACGGATTTAAAATCCGTTCCTATTGGTTATTGGTTCAAGTCCAATAATGTGCATCTTTTAGAAACTTCATGAAAATGATGAATTATCATAAAAATCCCCTGCTTGAATCTTGTTCAATCCATAAACAACAAATTTTTTCAATCCAAGCTCGAGTTCTTTATTTTGAATCATAGTTTTGGCTGCTCTAAGATTGGGTGCAAAATTTCTACGGAGCGACCTTTGGCCCAGGTGCGACATCCGAGCTCAAAGATCACTCGGAGAGCCGTATGCGATCCTTGTTTTGTCGGACAGTATTTTGCTTTTGTGCTGTCCCCGGGCCGCCCTTGTGCCAATAAAAAAATGAATTTTATATCCTTTTTATCAAAGTCTCCTCCGCTTTGGTTGCTGGCTTCTCGTACCTCACTTGGGTTCGAATTGAAGGCCTCAACCCTCCCACCAAGTTCTTGGTCAACACTGCTCCAATCCCCGTCATCGTTAGCTCCACATTGTCTCTACTCTTCCGTAAGACCGTCCGAAACCGTTGCTCCAACTTATCCACCCTTTCGGCATATTGCCGAACTTTCTCGTCGTCTCGTTGCTTCAAATGAGTAAGCTCCACCATGAGCTTCTCATAACTCTCTTCTGGAAGAAATTCTTCGATGAGTGCATTACTCAACGTCTCCCATGTGTCCTCAACTGCACCAGGTGTCTTGCTCTTCACTCGGTCTTCATACCATGTAAGAGCAAAATCTTCTAAAAACTCTGGCAGTAACAACACCCATTCTTTATTCCTTCTCAGGTTGTTTCCGATACAACCTTTTTTGAATTCTCGAACAAACGGTTCTACATCTTCATTGTCCTTCCCATGAAACACGGGTAGCTTTCCCATCTTGTAACTACTCTTTCTACTCTTCTAATCGTCGTGCAATAACTACTCGCTAAAAGAGTATGAACATCACCAATTTCATTCGTGAATAATCTATCATAGGTAAAATAAAAAGAAATGGTTGTAACAACACCTCTTGTGCCATCTCTTCTCCCAAGGTAATCATGAGCCTGAGTCGCATCACCGTTTTCTCCACCATCCGAATGACGATCTCCATCACAACTCAGCCGAGTCCTCTTTTGAAGTCGACAACTTCTCCGTCTCAGCTCTTTGAGTCTCGTCCAACTTCTCGACTACTGACGTAAGTAGGGCGGCCACATCGACGCACTTGTGTCCTCTTGATAGATCACCCACTCCACAACTTGGACAAGGATCTTCTCCTAGAAGATGAATTGACGTTGGTGACGATGGACCCACTCGAAGACTTAAATCCGTAAACTCCCGCTTCTCTTTAGCTCTCTCAGTTCTGATTCTAGTTGGACAATTCACTACTTTATGTCCCAACCCTCTACAGAAATAACACCACAAGTCGATTTCTACTCTTCTCCTCGGAGATTCTACTTGAGATTTTGTACTAGGGTTCTCAAACTCAACGATAACCTCTTTCGAGCTCTCTCCGTGGAGCTCGAAAGAGCTCCACGGAGAGACTTACTATGACATCTAAACCTTGAGGAAGGTTTCTAAATCTAACTTTTCAATCTTTCAAACTTCCACTCATGTTGCACCTTCTCAACCATTAAGTGGACAAAATATCTTTGAGGAAAATTACTCTACATCACTTTCTTAACTCTTTCGAGCTTTATACTGAAAATCGTGTATTATACATGCTATACACGAAATAAAATCCAATCTAAAATTAAGAGTCCATGATAAGATCCTCATGACCATCGTCTGTACTAATCCTAGCAGACATCTTAAAGTCACTTTTGTAAGGATCACACTCTACTTCGTGTGGTGCCCACAAATTACAGGATGCACGAATTTTTGAAAATTTTAAGAATAATGATTTGTTTATATAACTGAAGAAGCGTTGTTACTTAAGGTTACGTCTTCCTTAACAGGAAGATGATCTTAAGAGCTGTTTGTAATAAGAAGTTGACTTCTTCAGAAGACGACCGCTTCGGAAGATCATCTTCTCAGTTGCGTCTTCAGAAGATGAGAAGACGGCGGAAGATAGGAAGACGACGGAAGACACCTGTCTTCCGGAAGACAGCGATCACGAAGGCCTGACCACGAGTTTTCGGATAAACAAGTAGGTGTACCTACTAAGTAAGCACCCAGGTGGTAGGTAGGTCGAAGAAGACACCTAGGGTCGAAACCCCTAATCTGCGGGGAAGATGCGTGAGGAAGCACATTAGCCACCTTCCAACTTCCCGCAGCACAGTGCGCCTGAAGAAGATCGATTGAGAGAGTGAACTTCGAGCTAGCATTGAGAGAGGAATCGAGTAAGACATCGAGGTAGGAGAGAGTAAGTTGGCAGCTAGGCGAAGGGTGAAATCGGATTGCGGGAGCACAAACAGCAGAGATAGCGAAGGTATTTTTGTGGAGCTTCCGAGAAGTTGACAGTGGAGAGTGGCGAGTAGAAGCGAAGGTAGAATCGAGGTGTGGACCGAAATTGACAGCAGGCGCATTCGAGAGGAGTCGCATTGGAAGCTAGTACAAGAGCCAGAAGCGCGCGGAGGTCGAAGGCAACTCGGGAGCCGAAGAAGACTGTAGAGGTTCTTCCCCCTGTTCTTTTCCCCTTCCCACTTCTTCTCACCATTTTCTTGGTACTCCCAGCGCTTCCTTGATTGTGTGCAGGCAGCTTGATCGATTACCTCACCCCCCATTCTTTCTGTTTGAGACATTGGGCGCGGAAGCGCTGCCCAATTTCTGTCAAGATATCTCCTTGCTTCTTCCCGAGCTCAATTCGAGCTTCCCTACCCCTAGTCTTCAAATTAGCGAACCCAACTATCAATTTCTCTACCCCCTTACCTCTCTACCCCCGAAAATTGGAATAGAAGACGATTCGGAAGATGGGAACATCTTCGGAAGACGCTTCTTGAACTTGACTGTCTTCGGAAGACATCTTCGGAAGACTGTCTTCGGAAGTCGACTGAACACAATTCGTATCAAGAGTGGATTTGCTTTGCTTTTGTGTTTAGAGCGACTTGGTACGAAGCCTGAGTGGTGTGGTGAGTTGTTGTGTTATTTCGAGAAGTTGGAACTCGGGAACTAGGCCTGTGCCTCCCGGTCTTCCAAGCTCCTCAACTCCACATCTTCCTAGAGAGACTAGAAGACTGAAAGGCTGGCAAAATGAGCGAGAAGACGTGAGGGTCCATTTCGGGTCTCTTCTGTCCGACCCATAGCAGCCGTTCCTTCTTCTTCCCGAACTTAGAAGAGAGTTGTGAGAAGTATTGCTGGCAGAATCCGGAGAGAATGGTCGAGGGTCATGTCTTCCCATCATGCAGCAAACTTCTTCTGAGTGCGTATGAGAGGTGAGAAGTCAGAAGAACAGAGTGCACATGTCTTGAGTCTGTTGTGAGGATAGATTACGCGTAGGAAGAAGAAGACAGGTGAGACCAGTGAAGGGAAGTCTGACTTCGGGAGGTCTTCCGAGAACGACATTGAATCGGAAGCTGTCCCAAGTGTCTTCCCAGAGGCCACTGTCACCGCAGGAGCCCGCAACCATCTTCTGAACCTTTCTCATACTCTACTTCTCGCATATCTTGTATCTTCTGATAGGAAGTAGGATGAATGCAAGGTGGGTTGTCTTCTTGGTAATCCATGCGAGGCCTTGCTTAGATAGGATTGTTTAGATATAGCTCAGAAGACGAGAGCTATCTAGGAAGTACTGTTAGAATCCCGGAAGACGGAGTAGCTGTCTTCTGGAAGACTAGTTTCGTCTTCTGAGAGTGGAAGCTAGACTGTGGGCACTCGGGAAGAACTGAGCCTTCAGCTCATAGTAGGTGCTTGTGGTTTAGTGCAGCAGATCTTCCAGGTATGTCGATGCATCCGCGAGGCTTGGTGTTACCAGCGACAGAATTGGCCGAGGCCACTCCTTTCCTCAAGGAGTTGGGTCTCGACTTCTTCCTGTGGGACTGGAACCTCGCAGATCAAGGGCTTCTGGAGGAGGTATGGGCCGCGTTACCACCGCGTAACCGTGTACCTGCGAAGGCTGGAGTAGCTCGGGGAAGACCATCTTCCTGGACAGAAGACTGGTGGCGTAAGGTATTTCACAGGCCTGAGACCGAGAACCGAGGATATTGGTACGAGAAGAAGATCTTGCCTAGGATTGTGAGTTCATGGCATGTGCCTGGGAGTACCACCTGCCTTTTCGTGGAAGACAGGCAGGGGAGGAACGGTTGGAAGATAGAGTCTTACAGGGAGCCGAAGAAGCGACTTCTGGCGAAGTTGTTTCTGCATCTTTTCCCCAAGGGAAAAGCGCAGAAGACAAGGTACTTAGGAGATCAGGACGTGGAGTTCCTGGAATCAGTGTGGGATGACAGAGTGCCAATCTACTGGGGCGCGTACATCCACAACTATGTACAGACGGAGCTAGCATACTTGGGTACCCCGGCGGGAGGACATCTGACGCCCTTCTTCTGCTACTTGTATGTAGCCATAGGGGATCTTAGGGAAGATCAGCTGGCAGTGTATGGGTCAACGGAGCGACAGGAGGTGAAGGAGGAGATCTCGGAAGACGATGACCGAGAGACAGCAGCAACGCCCCCTCCCACTCTGATGCCACAGCTGAGATCCGGCTCTCACCAGAAGACGCTTCTGGTGAGGGAAGACGAGTCTAGTGGGTCGGAAGACGCCACGCCAGTGAGGAAGATGGGTCACAGAAGTGTACCGAGGACACCCATCTCCCTCATCCATTCAGGATCAGAGTCGGACTCGGAGGAAGACTTGCTGAGTACCCGATCGGAGCAGAAGACAGCTTTTGTAACACCTGGGAGTCTTCCGAAGACTCCAGAAGACGAAGGATGGATGGGTACTCCTACTGCGATGCGAGGAAGCGCAAAGAGGAGAGCCGCTCCTGCCACGAGGAGTCTTCCACCCCGGAAGATGAGAAGAGTAGCTTCTTCTCGTGCGCAGAAGATGAAGGCCGTAGTGGTGGAAGAGGCTCCCTTGTCTCTGGAAGACGAAGTCGACACCATGGAGCGAGTGGTGGAAATGAACTTGTCTTCCGCAGGAAGACGACTGGAGGAGTTCAGTGCCTACTTCCAGAAGGAGATCCAGTCCGCTATGGAGTTGCTGGAAAGGAGAGCGAGGGCACAGGAGAAGCCCTTACAGCCTGGATTCGGCCTGCGCACCTTGCTGCGACAGGAAGACAGCCAGTAGAAGACGGAGTCTCTGGAAGCTAGTCTCCGCACTACGGAGAAGCTTGCAGCCAGGTACAAGGCGGAAGCAGCCGCTTCTGCCAAAGAGTCGATGCAACTTCGGAAGAGCAACCAGGAGTTGCAGACGCGAGTACAGCAGCGTGATCAGGAAGTTCTCCGAGTACGAGAGAAGATCACTGCCCTCGCAGAAGAGCAGACCATTTGGAAGATGCAGAGAGAAGCCGCAGAAGCGCGAGCTGCAGTGGAGAAGACGCAGAGGGAAGCAGCGGAAGCTCGTGCGCAGAAGATGCTAGCTCAGTCGGTAGAAGCGCTTCGAAAGAAGTTCAACTTCACCGCGGGTAAGAAGTTACTTACCTTAACTAGGGAATGGGATAGTGGGTCCAAGACGAGGTTGGTGGAATGCAGAGATAGCATGTTCAGGTACCTGGATAGACAGATAGAAGGAGTGAAGACACTTTATGGTCTTCCCTCACTTCCGACACCTGCAACCGCATCTTCCCAAGCCCCAGCACCCTCGACTGGATCCGGAAGGGAGAAGGAGGAGTTCGATCTCGCTGTACACATGGTGGTGACAGCGTTGGAAGACGAGAAGACTCCAGAAGACGCCCCGGAAGACATGATGTCTTCTGGAAGACAGGAAGACGAGCCGTCTTCCCAGGTATTCCGCGTGGAGGAAGCGACTTCCCCGGACCCCTATGAGATCGCCATGGTCCCTAGTACTGCATCTGTGCCTCAGAAGACCGAATACGCACCATTCGACTCGTCTTCCCAGAAGACCATTCCGTCTTCCGAAGTCGAAGCCGAGGAAGACGTAGCCGCAGAAACACGAAGAGCGAGGAGAGGGAAGCTACCTCAGTGGTACCTGAGGTAAGTGCAGGGCTTCCCAGCCCATCAGAAGTCGAGGTAGTAGCTCCTGTAGGAGCAGATCATGTAGAGATTGCCACCGAGCAATCAGAGTAGTTAGCAAACTCAATCGACACTTCCAGATTTAGAGGATTGGACATGCTATCTTAAGGGTGGCAGTTTTCCATGTAAAAATAGTTAGGACCCCATGTGGCAGCATAGGTAGCGTAGGAGTAACACAGTGGAGGGCTAATTGGGAAGGGGGACCGCATGCATGTGAGGTGACAACCTCTTGTCAGCGCCTCTCTCTCTCTCCCTGGTGGTCGCCTCCCCTGACTCTCGAGGCAGATGGTTAAGTAGGATAGCATGGTAGGAGAAAAGCTCTCTGAGAGCTCTGCCAGTTCTGTAGAATTCGGCAGTAACTGAACATACACACCGATTCTAGAGGCAGGCAGGCGAGACACATTAGAGCAGAGACAGTCTTAGCGCACTACACCCGTTGTTGGAAACATACGAATAGTCTTGGAATATACAGGAGGGGTCTGCATACTCGCACCAGCAGTGGTTCGAAGATGTAGATAGAGGTAGTGGACAGTCCAGGAACAGGGAACGGCATCCTCGTGCAGTCCTGTTGGCTGGGCTGGTGTGTCGAGGAGTAGACGCAGGAAGTAGCGAGAGTGAGCTTCCCAATGCCATTGTGACTTCTTCTCGGGGAATAGATTGTGGATTTGAGTGCAAGCAGCTTCGCTCATGTCTTCTGGGTGGTGGAATGTATTGAATTCGCTCCCAATTGTGCATGGGAAGTGTTCTTCTTGAGTGGCGGTGAATGTCAACAGTTGTGGAGTGTAGCTTGACTCGTTCAGTAGAGCACTTGGGATCTACGTACGAACGGTCTTCTGGGTAAGTGATCACAGAAGACAGAGCAGTCAGAGCAGCGAAGTGAAGAAGAAAGAAGACTTCTTCCCGCAACAGAAGACGACATCCTCGAGTAGAAGACGGTGCTACAGTACTCACGTTTGTTGTCTTCCTCCCCAAACTATTACAAGCAGGGATGGCTTGTTAGTCAGGATCCGGACTATAAGCCTGTCGGAATCTTAATTGCCCTTTTTCATCCTGTTTTCTCTTGTTTGGATTTCTTCTTCTTCCCATCTTCTCCCATCTTCCCCATCTTCTTACCTTCTTCTAGTGAGCTTCCGATACTTCTATTGAGCTTCCGTGAAGGTGAATGTCGTTGTAGCGCTGCAGGAAGACAACTTCCGTAGGCAGAAGCCTGGGAAGGCTACAGGGGGCATACACCCTGTGATTTATCCAACCCGATGGAATGTGAGTATGAGAATAAGGTGTAACGACTGTTACTAGTCGACTTCTGCGAAGCTGGACAGCCTTCTGGAGGTGTGAGAAGACGAGCTAAACCCCCAGAAGACGAGAATCGTTTCGAGAAGACGGTATCGAGAAGACCGGAAGAAGCAACCTGGAAGCAGGAAGATCGTCTTCCCGAGCTTCTCTGTGAATAGTTGTGTGATATTTTAGTTGGTAGTTGGTTGTTTGGGTCCAGAGCACCATTTGGCGTATCTGGAAGACGTGTTGTTTTGTGTGGTTTTGTGAGAAGTCGGGATTTTCTAGGCAAAACCCGTGTGTTTGAACAGATCTTAGAACTTAGAGCAGCGTTACTTGTGCAAATCCTCTGTGGGAACGATATCTTGTATACTAAATGGGCAAAAGGAGAAATCCTTCGTCACTACACTTCGCCAAGAGCATTCGTGGCCTCTACAGTGAATGATACTTTGAACTCAATCTTCTTCACATCTACGCCAATGCTCGCAGAAGCTTCTTGATATAAAGCAAAAATGGCACCCCACTTGCAATAGATCCTTGATCGCAATGCCTCTATACTTAACTTTGGCTTTTCCGTCTCCGTTCTAACTCCCAAACGTTTCTTCTTCAACCTCGGCACTCGAATTGGATTCCCCATGATGTATCGTCAAGACCTCCTTGTATGTCGAACTGTATATCTCTTCATCGGTAAGAGATCTCTCCAAGATTTTTGTGATCTCCAGTAGCTCAACCTCCAAGCTACTTACTAATGAAGTTTCAATAGAAAATTCCTTAATCAAAAGAGATGGTGCTGACTGTACAAATTTTCAGAGAACTGAAATTTGTATATTTTCAGTTCTCTCATGGCTTTCAACTCCCTCATCTTTGAAAATTCATGGCTCTCTCTCCATACCACCTTTTCTCATGATTTCTGTTGTCCTAGATAGCTTATCAGCCAATCTAAAACACTGGAAAGTTTCTCAGGAAAATAAAATTCACAGAAAATCTGACAATGACTGTAAACTTTTTCCAGAGAACAGAATTCTTCAACTCTCACGAATAGACCCCCTCAACTTTGAAAATTCATTGCTCCCTCTCTAGACCACCTTTTCCTATGATTTCTTTTGTCGTAGATAGGTTATCTGCCAAGCTACAATCTTGGAAAGTTTCACTGGAAAATAAAATTCACAGAAAATCTGACAATGACTGTAAAATTTTCCAGAGAGCAGAAATCCACAAACTCGGAAATTTTTCTCCTCTAATATTTCTCTCTCCTCTTTTCTCTAAACTCTTGTTTCATCCCTTTTCAACTCTCCTCAAACTCTTTCTAAGTGAACAAGATGTAAAGAATAACCTCGAATGCGTCATAGATCACTACGGAATACACGAAAGGTTCTAATGTTGCTAACATCGCGTTAGCTCTCTCTCCTCTCAACGTTCTTTCCATGTGTTCTCTCATAATCTCTTTTTGTCTAATATAAAACTGAACTCTAAAATTTTTCAATGATCCTTTCAAGTGAGGTCTCGACAACGGAATCAAAAATATAAACCCTCCACGATCCCATCGATCAACTACCCCCCGATCTCTCAACTTCCACGATCGTCATCGATGAATCTGCAAATGTCGGGCCTGTCTCTCACTCAGGGGTCACCTCTGATGGCTTTGATGGAAGCACACCATGAATCTTGAAGGGAAAAATGCTAAGTTCACTCATTCATACACTCATAAACTTATCAACTAAAAATCTCCATAAACTCATCAACTAAAATCCTCCATTCTAACGACGTCTCTCAAGTTCTCACATGCTAAAAATATCCCACACTTTCTATATTACTCAAGTTGTCATTACGACAATGTGAAAACAAGGATGAGGAGCTCTTCTCTACTCCTCTATTTATATATTCTAGGTTTTTACTTTGGTACCCTCCGGTAACTCAGCCGTAACTACTTTTACCGGGTTTTACTAAGATATTACTTAAGGTAAAAGCATTAATCACATGGGCTTTTTACCTTTTCACATGGGCTTATTCCTTCAAAGTCAACAACTTCTAGAAGGATTCTGGAATATTTTCAAAGAATCTCGAATTTCCACCCCCCCCCTCTACACTAAGATCCACTAAAAAGGAAACATGTGGAATCTCTTCTTGTTTTTAATGCCCACAAAGTCCACAACTTTAATCCAACCACTAATATCAAGTAAAAAAAGAGATAAGGGATACTTTCCACCTTTTTTCTACCTTTTAGACAAGATGACAAGATAGTAGTGCTCACTCTTTAGGAAATATCTGAATTCTGTCAAAAGTACAGCTAAGTTTAACCATAACTAACTTTAGCTAGTCATGACTAACTTGATACCTCCTTAAAGTACTTGGGCAGCAAATAAACATTCTCAACACTTAGTTATAACTAAATACCTTACTAATAGACAAACTTCCTATGTGTAACATAGGTCGTTACAGTCTCTGAGCCACGAGGTGCGTCAGTGGAGTTGGATCCACAACGCGGAGAGGCTGGTAGACATGGCAGGCTTCCCCAGTCGTTCACGTTATCGGAGACGTTGAGGACCACATCTATGGTTCCTAAACGACCTACCGATGGTGCAGTAGAGTTGGAGGAATCGACATCCAGGAATGGGTGTGATGTGAGTCCACTCTCGACGTCTGTGGATGCGACGTCGAACCCGATGTTGGAGGCGGCTACAGCAGTTTTGCGAGCCCCACTATTTTCAGCCACGGATATGAAAGCACTGGGAGTCAGCTTAGCTCCAGTGTTCCAGCTGGCAGTCACGCTCAGTGAGGACGAGGATGTTGTTACCTCTAGTGCGGAGGTGGTTCAGCGAGAGACGGTAGATGGGTCCATGGAGTCAAGGATCAAGACAGCTACCAGTGGTACTTGGCAAGCGGCAGCTGTTAGGTTAGATGAGTTACCAGCTAGGCCGACGATTGACCGTGCTGGTTTGGCACCAGGTGTGGTGTTGTTGGACAACAGAAGTGGTATCTTCTGTTTGGTGGTACCTTCAAGGAAGGTGTATCGACCACAGAAGGTCTTGTTAGACTCTGGAGCCCAACCGTTGATGTTGGGGAATGCGGCGTGTATTGGTTTGGGTCTGAAGAAGTCCGAGGTGGAGAGATGTCCATTCCAGTTGCAGAGATCTCTAGGAGGATCAGGGGGTACAGCTCTACACATGACACACGAGATGTTGCGGTGAGAGTTCGATCAGATCATCACACGGATGGCTCCATGGTGAAGACCAAGGCCATTGTTACAGCCGCAGAGTCTTATGATGTATTAGTTGGAGGTGTTGTGTTATACCCTATGGGGTTCGTGATCGACTATTGGGCAGAGACAACATCTTACAGACCAGGTTGGCTGTCTGGTGAAGGACGAGTTAGCCGCTTACCAGTGCGGTTTAGTGCTAGAGTTGAGACGACGGAGCCTACACCAAGGACGATGGCATCGATTGCATGGTTCAGTTCGGTCATCACTTGACCGAGCGAGTTGTTGGAGGGCAATGTCCATGCGGAGGATACTCCAGTCTTTGAGGAGGTGGAGGACATGCCTAGCATGTCTACGTTAGTACCATATGTCTTGGATGTTCCACTCTGGAGTTCGAGCGGAGAGTTGCAGCAGTATGTTGATCAGTTGGTGCAGCAGCCTTGGAGTGAAACCTTTGTACCACCAGTGGAGGAACAAAAAGTTGTTCCTGCTACTGGTCGTGTGACCTTATCACCGTTGGATACTACTCCATTGTGTGGCAGTATTCGGAGGAGGGTGTATGTGTGCTGGAGCTGTTTGGAGAGATCAGCACAGGTTTGGCTGCGGTATTGCAGGCAGGTATACAAGTACAGCGATACTTGTATGTGGAGAGAGATGAGATTACGAGACGCATCTCATTGCGACATGTGACACGTTTGGTGTAGAGATATCCTGAGTTGTTGCCCATATCAGCTGTTAGAGGATACCAGCAAGCACTACCGTCAAATATTTCGCTGCTGGAGGAGCAGGATCTTACGTTTGTTGGCATCATTCACTTGGTGATAGCCGGATGGTCATGTGAAGGTCACATGCGTGCTGGGAGAGGTCAGGGTTTACATGACCCGCGATCTATGATGTTCTGGGAGATGTTACGGATCTTACGACGTCTCCAGATGCATCAAGTGGATTCTCTAGCGTACATCTTGGAGAACGTTCCTTTGTTGGGTGATGCTCTACACAGATGATGACGAGTGTGCACCAAGTGCGGTATTGGATTGGACCAGCAGTGTTGTTGTTAACTAGAGATTGAATTGTTGAAGAGTGTTTGCCGACTTTCGCTTCAGCTGCGTGGCATCCCATACTCCATACTTGTCGTTTGTAGGGGCTGAAGTCTGCAACCTATTTCTATCTCATGTGGTGTCTTCATGAGTCTAGGAAAAAGAAGTGCGTATTCTTTACTCATTACAAGTATTCTTCTTTTTTTAGTCTTCATATTTTGAGAGAAGGGCAAATATGCAAGAATTTAATTTATTATGTATCTTGGAAACGGTTAGATAATAAATTAATAAATTATTTATTATTTATTATTTTTGTAAATTTTCAAATATTTACTTCTTAAAGCACATATGTGCGCATTTCTGTCGGTTAAGTCTAGACCACCCTGCAAGTCTAGGTGCATTTAATATTTACTGAAAAGATGATTTCTTCATCAGTCTAGTGCATAATTTATCGCATTACAGTAATGTCATTTCTGATTAAAACAAGTTGATGCGTCTGTAGTGGGATTGTGAATGTTATGTATTTACATTGACAAGTAATTCTTGAATTTCAAGACTTTGTTCCATGGATAGTTATGGATAAAGTGTTACATGACATATTTTGAGTTAGTGAAAAATATCTTGATGAGCTTTTCATTTTTTATATTCTTGCATGCAGTATTCGGTTAGATTACTGTTTTATAAAAAACTTAATATCACTATTATATATTAAATTAAATTAAATTAAATTTATTTATACATATATACATGATTTTTAATTACATGTATGAATATATGAATATATGTATATATATGTATATATATTATATTATATGATCAAATTTATATTTGATCATAATAATATATTGGCATATAATAATATATATAATAATTTGATAAAAGAATTAAAAGAATATATATAATATATATACTTAAGTTATAATATCATTTTTTACATATTTATGAATATTCAATTTAGAGTTGATGTATTCATATATATGATAAGCAAATATATGTAAGTGTGATATATATATATATATGTGTTAGACTTGTAAAATTAATAATATGTGAAAACTAATAAATTTTTTTATATAATGATAAATATGATGTTATGATTAAAAATATAAAAATAATTTTTGAAAATAAAATCATCTCATCGAAATATAGAGACTTTGTGATGTGAGCCATATATTCTTTCCATGGACACATCAATGAAATATGACGAACTAGAGTGAAGAACAAGTATAGAAAGTCATAAGAACTACTAAAACAAAGACTAGGATGTGATATGGTTCTAGCTCAATCGCTAAGGCATTCCTTGAGAAGAATCTAGAGTTCAAATCTCCCTCTTGACATCTCTAAGAGGAGGCTTTAGGGTTGTATCACAAAGGTTATAGTAGTAGGTTGGTCTCTTTAGGAGATTATGTTGGACCTTGTGCTTAAAGACGAGGACTATATCTTCTTAATAATACATGTTGTGCAATACCTTCGTTTACTACATGCATCACAAAAGAGAGATCTCGACATATTGGAACTTAATATCTACTTTGATTCTAAGACATTCAAGAGTTAGTCCCTCGGTGCATCATGAATCAATGCGTAAATATGAAGCTCTATCATAATACAACTTGTACATATTGGAGCTTAATATCTACTTTGATTCTAAGGTATCCGAAGGTTTCTCCCTCAGTGCAACATGAGTCAATGTATAAATATGAAGCTCCGTCATTATACAACATGTATCAATCTATAAAGTTGTGTAGTAATGCGATGACATCAACAATAATGCGATATCTTTTATTAAATTTTGATCTAAAAAGATTTGTAATGCTACTAATTTCCATCTAACTTAACTTTTAATTTAACTTTTATTATTCTAGCTTATCAATCTAAATTAAATTAACTTCTAAACCTCAACTATAAGTTTTTAACTTCACTATAGATAATGCAACTCTACAAAAGTTAATTGAAAAGCTCATTGCTTCTCAGAACTAATTCAATATTTATTTTTGTAACAACATGCTATATGCAAAGACTTGATACTTCTCTCTATAAAAGTCTAAACAACTATAGATCAATGTATGAATAAAGTTAAACCGAAATTTCTCACTTCTTAAAGCTAATAAAGTATTTGCAGTCTGATGTAGTCTGAACACATAACAATAGTTTCATGATAAAAACCAACAATACAATCTACAACTAGGTGAGGAAAGTTGATTTAGAACAATTTGACAAAACAATATAACAGTTTTGAGATAGTTTGAGAAAAGATAGAACAGTTATAAGAATAATAAGTTTGATCATTGGTACCAACTATCAATGTGACATAAGCTATTGAGTTGTTCCATAGTAGCATAATTGATCCATTTCAAAGTACAAGAATTGAGTTTTTTTAAATTACAAGAATTGAGTTGAGTAGTTGATTGCATGGAACTTACTATTTCGATACAGTAAGTTTATACGTATAGTATATATAATATATAAATATATATAGTACATATTACATGTAAATATGTACCGTACCACTCATCGTGCAATGCAAATCTCTTTCGATTATCTAAACCTCGACTACCACATATTCTATAGCAATGCAAAACATAATCGTGTAGAAGCATTATTCTATCAAAATAACAAACACGAGAAGTAATTACAAGCATTTTCTTACCAAAAAAACATACATGAGAAATTACCTCTGACATCGTCTGTGCTAAAAATCTATCCATGCTTTTGATAACCATCTTAGGCATTAATGTTTCCTTGCTTCGGGTCAAAATTATCCAACGCATATCTTTTTGTCCATCTCCATTGTGACCATTATCAAGTTGAGGTGATGACAGAAAGCGTGGAGTACGAGTTCAGTCAGTCAAATTTATCCATCACTTTTTTCTTTCATCCATCTCCATTGCAATCATTGTCAAGGTTTAAGCACTATCAAAGAACGCGGAGATAGGAGCTCAGACGATCAAAACTATCAAATACTTTTCTTTGCGTCCGTCTCCATTGTGTCCACTGTTAACATTGAAGCGTGAGAGATATCTAGAGATCAAAAATCTCGATCTGTAGCATCACCTCTATCTCCATCATCGTTCGCACCGCATCTCATTACACGAAAAGAATGACAATTTGATCCATAATCATTCGCACCGCACTGCATGAAGAGAACAACAGATGATTCGTTTTCTTTGTTCCCTTATACGTTCTATCAAATTTTTGAACTAATTCCACTTTCATATTCATTTTGGTAATTAATTATCATGTCAGATTATACTTCGAGAAGTGAATTCTTTCTCCGACTTTCTTGGGTTCTGTCTTATTCAGTTTCTCAAAATCTTCACTCGCATACGCATAACAAAAAAAGGCAAAAGTTCTCTAAAAGTTCATTTTGTATGCATATTCACCTCCTTCATATTCTTACTTGGTTCTTTACTTGTAACTTTTAGCAATTGTACACATCCTTCTTCCTTTCACTTATCGGTTATCTCGAGATCTTCTCACATCTCCAGGTCTATCTAATATTTCATATATTGTTAATTAAGTATAGAATTTTCACTTAATATTTATGTATTTTCCTATATCACCAAGCGGATAGCAGTTCACCCGAAGTTCATGTTGCTACGCGCCCTGACTTCTTTGGGTTCGTTTCGTGCACCTATCGCCTTGTTGCGCCAGCGGAAGCTCTAACTCAGTAGGTCGCAAACTTTACATTGCTAACCTGCAAACACAATCACAAGTTAGCGTCCATGCACCACTTACCTTATCTCAGTTTGGTCTGGACCGGAGCCGGACCGTCTCCCTTATCATCAAGCTCAGCAGTTCCTAAGTCCCGACCTAGACCCGCCTAGGTCGGTCCCAAACATGAGCAAGTCACAAGATGACTTGGGGCGGACTTCCCATAAAGTCCAAGGTCCTAAACGGTGCCTCTAGCACACCTAGCGGCCCAACCGTCCATGATGTCCGTCTGGGTCTAGGCTCTCGAACGGTGGTCTAACCCGCCGACTCGTTCCCTAGTCTTGCCCCAGCCTTTACATCGTTCCTAAGTCCAGACGTACAAGTCTGGATCGGAACGTGCCTTGGAACCGGTCCAGCCATCACCTCATGCCCCCAAAGTCCGCCCGCCGAACCCTGGGATCGGGTGACTCGTCCTGGCCCACCCAGGCATCGAGCCCCCCTCATATATACTTCTGGGGATCGGCGGCCACGCCCTCCTCTTTGGTCCTTGAAAATTATACCACAACCCGATTGTGGTTCATCCATAACTTCCAGCTCGGAGGTCAGATCGAGGAGTGTTATATATCACTGGAAAGCTCTCGAAGAGAACTTTCCAATGATACCTCACTCGCCTCGAGATCTTACGTGGAGCTCCGTCTACGACCTAAAACGTCCCTGGAGCTCCAACACTTAGTCATTTTTTGGAAACCTGTGGTCCAGACCCAGACTCGAACCTTGTGGTTCGTCTGTGTCTTGGACTCACGTCTTTGTCTCACGTCTCGGACCCACGTCTCAGACCTATGTCCAAGACTCATGTTTCAGCCCGTTCCCAGACTCGCATCCTTAGGTCAGCGTTCGTCTGGGGCCCTCTTGGGGTAGGCCCTTATGTCCTAACCCAAGGTTCTAACCTTGGTTCAGAGAACCACTTAGGGTTCATCTGATCTCGACTTCCCGACCAAGCTGTTAAGTCCTACTCGCAGCGCTCACAACCTAGCGCAAGTCTGCTAAGGTTCTGTTGTCTGCGTCTGTGCCCGATCTTGAGAATGAGGGTCGCGACAGTTCGACTATCACACATTTTTGTAACGGTGGTTTTGTAAATAAAATTTGGACGTACCTTCGTCCTTTAGGGAAAGAAAACTGAAAAGAAACAAAGATGGTTTGTTGTGAGGAAAAATAGATATTCTATTTACAACATTCCTGTCCGCAATCATCACCAGTTGTTTGTAGACGTACTGATTTTCTGATCTCCGATATTATACGTGCGACATGCGATTTTAAAACTACTGATAGCGGGGCTTAGCCCATGTGTTCTTCCCTTAGGGGTGGTTGTTGCTTGGCCCTTCGGGTCCTTCTTTCCCTTGTAAGGCTTGATGGGGTCTTCTCATCCGTTTGCTATTCCGGAGATGCAATGAGATATGATATTCACCTCATGTACACTTCAGAAATGTACATGAGGTGTTATTTATGAGCTAATCTTTCTTTTAGGAAGGGTTAGCTCATAAATATGTCTCAAATAATTGACCTTATCTGTAAAATACAACTAATTTATAGTGGGTTAGTTCCAAGAAGAGTGACTGCGCTTATGGGTTCTTTTGGTCTCTGGAGTCCACGTGTTCCGTTAGCCTTGACATGTTTAAATTAAAGTTTTTAAATATAGTAATTTAATTTTAGATATTTAAATTTAGACTTTAGACTTGTCTTTTGACTTCTATTCATGAAACCAATCATTTGTATTTTTCCTTGCCTTCACGTTCTTCACTGTACTTTCGGCGTTAGGAATTTCCACTGCACCCTAATAAAAATTATATTTCAATTTACATTGCAAACCCTTCCTTCACTGTACAAGGCCGTGGGTCATTTCGTGTTTGGTTTTTTAACATTCTTATCTTTTTCTTCTTATTTGTACAAGCCCGTGGGGCAGGATATTCATTGGTTCGCGTTTGATGTTCAAAAGACAACACAGATCTAGCATATGACATTGTACTCTTGTTGTCAGTGCTCAGTCATAGATACATAGCTCAGTCATAGGTATCCTTCTTATAATCACAATCCGATCCAAAATATTTCCGGTCGCCATCTAGTCCTCAATATACGATTCCCGAATTTCTTTTCCTTCTACCGGCGATTTATTGATCCACTCATAAACTCGACCGAGCACCGTAGTTAGATCGGCACGTGTCACAGAGACGTGACAAGTCGGCGTACAAGAGAGACATGGACGGAGGAGTCCGTCTTTCGTCCTGCAGCGGAAGTCATTCAGTTCTATGGTCTTTTAAGCACACAGCGGAGTTTCAGGTCTATCTGCAATCGTCTGCTCCGACGAGAGATTGATTCATTGAGATTCATTGCTCGGCATTCTTGACGGGAATTCTGTAGATTTTGTACAAGCGTAGACGAGAAATTTGCGCACTTAGTTTCTCGTGACAATGTCGGCCTCGACGATGGCTGCCATCGGTTCCTCGATTGCAGGTGTCGCTACTCGTGCCGGGTGCAGCGGCAGAAATAAACAGCAGGCATCGTTGTCATCTTCGGCTTCGTCTTGCTTTGGAGGACCGGGAGTTGAGAAGAGGACGATGGTGACCCTGGAGAAGAGGTGCGACCAGAGCGGAGTTCGATGCACCTACACTCCCGAGAAAGTTGTTGTGAACGAAGAGGAGGTTGTGAAGTCGGTGAAGGACTACCAGAGGCCTGATAGTTTCGGTAGGTTTGGGATTTTCGGTGGAAAGTATGTGCCAGAAACTTTGATGGCCGCTCTTACGGAATTGGAGGTCGCTTTTCGCCAGGTGGTGCCTACTGAGGAGTTTCAGGTAAACTTGTACTTCTTTTGTTCGTTTAGGAGCTCACTACCATCCAGCCAGGTTAATTGCCAGTAGATTCATTTGTGCTAGTTTAAGGCATTTTGCGCCTTGGACACTGGAAAGAGTCCAGTAATCGCCTAAACGTGCAAGTGCGGCCATTGAATTTGTTGAAGTCTACTTTCCGGTGTACATTGTGGGATCCCCGCAGAAGCTGTGGAGTGGTCTCATATCGGAAGTTTATCTTCGAGGATATACTTTCTAGAAGCAGGTTTGAAATGGACGGCAATGTAGAGTTTGAGTCAAGGGTTTATCATTTTCTTTGTGGTCTCGATAGAAGAGCGATGGAGAGATCTTTTATTGCAGAAAGAATTGAACTGGGAAATGCACGGGAAAGTAGAGTTTGAGTAAAGGGTTTATCATTTTCTTTGTCGTCTCGATAGAATAGTGATGGAGAGATCATTCCATGCAGAAAGAATTGAAAGGACTTCTCCGAGATTACGTCGGCAGAGAGACACCCCTTTACTTTGCTGAGCGGTTGACGGAGCATCACAAGAGGACTAACGGTGAAGGGCCTCACATTTATCTGAAAAGAGAAGACTTGAACCACACAGGAGCTCACAAGATCAACAATGCTGTCGGACAAGCTTTGCTGGCTAAGAGGATTGGAAAGAAGCGAATCATAGCTGAGACCGGTGCAGGTCAGCACGGAGTTGCCACTGCCACAGTTTGCGCGCGTTTTGGGCTTGACTGCATTATCTACATGGGAGCACAAGACATGGAACGGCAGGCCCTTAACGTCTTCCGAATGCGGCTGTTGGGAGCCGAGGTAATCTGGACTCTTCCATTCGATCCCCGTTTCGGTTCATTCATGCGTCCTATTTTGTTGGATTCCGTGAGGTTTCAGTACGTCGATGGGAGGAGTATAATCCAGGCGGCGAATTAGTGAGTCTCTTCAAATCGGCAGACAAGTTGTTGAATTTTGTGTTCGGTAAGCTTCTTAATTCACAAAAGTACCCTCCGCAGATTGGTTCTCGACCATGATGTGAACAAGTTTGGGTATATGTTCTCGTGTCGACTGACTTGAGCTGTTCCGCCGGGGGTACTCGTCATAATCCTACACCAACCAATCGGTCCAATGCGCCTCGTCTGGTGTGCAGGTACGCGCTGTGCACGCAGGCACAGCTACTCTAAAGGATGCTACTTCCGAAGCTATCAGGGATTGGGTGACTAATGTGGAGACAACCCATTATATCCTCGGATCAGTAGCCGGACCTCACCCTTACCCGATGGTGGTACGTGATTTTCATGCTATTATTGGAGAAGAGACACGGAGACAAGCTATGGAGAAATGGGGAGGCAAGCCTGATGTTCTCGTGGCTTGTGTGGGAGGAGGTTCGAATGCAATGGGGTTGTTCCATGAGTTCGTGAGTGACGAGGATGTTCGCCTGATCGGCGTTGAAGCCGCTGGTCACGGAGTGAACACGAATCAGCATGCGGCAACCTTAACTATGGGAGATGTTGGGGTATTGCATGGTGCTATGAGCTATCTTTTGCAGGACAAGTTCGGCCAAATCATCGAACCACACTCTATTAGTGCAGGGTACGTATCCCCTTCTGATGATGAGAGCAAGAACCTGACATGGCGGTCAGAGGAGATTGTAACAATTGTTATGAGATTTGTATATCGTGTTACGCGCAGGACGTTTGAAGGATCATATTGTTGTCTCCTCTAGTGGTTTGAGGCTTGGGCCGAAAGAGTGAGCTTCGCCGTAGTGTTTGTAACTTATAGTAATAGAAGCAGAGGAGGATCAATGTAAAAGATACTCGATGATAGTGCTTATACCGGTATGCTCTGTCGCAGGTTGGACTATCCTGGAGTAGGGCCAGAACATAGTTTTCTGAAAGACGTCGGTCGGGCTGAGTATTATAGCATAACAGATGCAGAAGCTCTGGAAGGTGAGCATGCTAATGCCATTGTTGGTGAACGTTGAAGGTTGCAGTTATCGGCTTGTTTATCAGTTTCTGTTTTCCTCCTTTTCGCCTTTTGTTGTTCATGGAAACGGAATGTCCATATGTCTGGTCCCTAATTATTTGCCTGTTGTAATTTCAGCTTTCAAGTTGGTATCGAGGCTTGAAGGTATTATACCGGCTTTGGAGACGTCCCATGCTTTGGCGTACTTGGAGAAACTTTGTCCCACATTAGCAGACGGTACAAAGGTTGTTCTTAACTGTAGTGGCCGCGGTGACAAGGATGTCAACACTGCTATTAAGCTGCTGGGAATGTGAAATTGAAGTGATTGTAGATGGGAAGTCGACTGAAGGATTTTTGGTCGCCAATTTTGTGCGGGAGTCTCTCTGTATTAGAGGGAGTAACGTTTAGCAGGAGTCGACTGTGGTAGTTTCGAGGTTCTGTTGTAAATACAGGAGTCTCAGCTCAAGGGCACTTGGGCTATATGATAGACTTTGTGAAGCAAGGAGACACAGATTGTAACGAGATGCATGGTTCAGGCGTAAACAAGGTTCTTTCCTTACGTGCATGTTTTCGTCTGTATTATTCCTCGCATTCTGTATTATTCCTCGCATTCTTGTGTAAGGAGGAGGATTCTAGCGACAAAACTCAATAACGGAAAGTTACTGGAGCTTGTGTACGGCACTCGACAGGCAAAGAGTAAATAGTTAAGATATCGTGGGCCGTCAAAGTCTCATCCGCACTATCACCTAGGTTGTTGGATAAGCACGTGTGGGTTTGTGATGATCGACGATCGAGGTCAACCACTGCTCTTTCCATCACATACTTTATACCTATGGAGGTCCTCTTTTGACTACTTGATTATTCCCAGGAGTAGTAGGGGCTGTTGAGTAGTGTCTATTTTATAGATTTGTAGGAGTGGTAGGGGGTGTTAACGAGTATAGTTTCCACGTCTTTCACCGAGAACGAGAAGAAGAATACGATCTAACTACTACTCTCCGCACTCAGTTATGTCTGGTGTTATCGTGATTCAACTGCGGATGTTACTGATATTGTAATCAGCGATACGGGTGAAGTGCTGAAGTAAACTACGGGAAACAAGAGCGTGGAACCATAATCGTGCGAAGGGATCAGACATGCTCTGATCACTTTCCACTATCATTTGGCATGCAAACCTAAACTGCAGCATGCAAACGAAATTGTTGTGCGAAGCATCGTAAGTTCTGCACGAAGACGTGGTTTTCGGTAGGTCAATGTTTCAGACGACAGAAGGAAACGTGGGGACACTGATTCCACGTGCACGTGGTAAGGCCAGTTGAAAACGATGTCCTGCGTGCTTGTTCAGCACAGTTTGACCCAATTGTCACAGAGGGCAGACTGCAGTTAGAAGTACATGCGCTAGCATAAGATCCACAAAGTACTGGTGGCCTGTTTGTAAACCCATCCATGTATGTCGAGAAGGTGGCCTTCCATAGTGCCCTCCATCACTGCACTGATTGTCAAAATGCTAAGGAAAGGTCATGTCTTACTGATCCACTGTGCTCGCGAAAGCTGAACCAAACTCAGAAAAGATCATATCCCCCAGGATGGTATTATATACCTCCATCTTTTGTGGGTTGGCTGGCTTGTTGCAGTGTTCACCGGCAGGAGCGACAGTTGTGCGGTAAAGAATTTTAAGGCCTGGCAGACATCTCCGCACTCGCATTTCTCCAGATTGAGCCCAAGAAGGAGATAGCCCAAGAAGGAGGTAACACGCTGTGCTCCAGCAACGTAGTGGGACAAGTTGGCCAAGTGCTTTCCGTCATGAAGGCCAGAGTTGAGAATGATGGCGTCGGGTATAGAGGGAAGGCTCGGAAGGAAGTACGACCTAAGGTGTTCCCTACAATCAGCGTTATTGAGAGAAGCTAGGCCCAAGTTGTTAGCATCCTCGTCGTAGTGACCATTAAAATAGCTGGTGATGTTCACCAGCTGTTGCCGAGTTCGAAGGACTGGAGAAGGTCGACTTCAAACGTCCTCTGCATGTGCCCGTCTTGACGACTTAGCGAGAAGTTCAAGAGGTCTCGTATGGTGATGTCCACCAGCTGTTGTTGAGTTCGAAGGATTGGAGAAGGTCGATTCAAACCTCCTCTGCATGTTCTCGTCTTGACGACTTAGCGAGAAGTTCAAGAGGTCCCGCATGGTTTCCTGGTGATTTGAATCTCCCCAGAAGAAGAGCCACTTCCGATCGAGGTAATCCCAAACTTGCTGCTGAGTGAAGATCCGGAAAGCACAATGGGCTGAATACACCCATCCGTTGCTTTGCAAACTTCCCACGGGGCCCTCACACCATGGTGCCTCGCATTGCTCGAGTGGATCCAGGCACTTGAATCTTCCCTCGTCATCACCTTGCACGACTCGAGGTCTCTCGCTCGAGTCCAGCGTCCTCGCCAGCTCCTGCGCGTGAAATCCTCTTTACCACTGTGAAAGAGCTGGAGGTCAAACCGAAGGGTAGAGTTAAGTTCATCCACGAACTCCAGTTTCAGACGTATCACCTCCTTTGCCAGGGCCCATGGTTGGGGGTTCATGTCCAGACCGTGGAGGTTGTCGAACAGCAGCACGACTTTGAAGGTGTACAGGGCTGTCAGTCGACTGTCGACGCTCAAGTTGATCAAGTAGGATCCGTCTCCCTGATCCTTCACTGTCGGGCGAGACTTCCATCTCGGACCTACTCTGGAACAGCCTTACGATCAGTCTCACTTGCTTACACAATCAACGTTTCTAAACCTCCTGAACCCCGCTCCTGAACCAGCACGTTTTACATATAAAGCTAGAAGAAGTTGGTTTATGCAGGCAGAACGCCCTGGAGAATAGCGTCAGTTGCGCTGTCTAGGTCGAAGTGGAAGGCGTTGGATTGGGAAGATAAAAAGATATATGTACCTGCAGAGAACTTTCTACATCAGGGTCTCGGTGACAGGAAAAGCGCAGAGGTCGAAATATTCTCTTCTCTGGAAGAACATCCGAAGCATCTGTGACGAGAACGGAGTTGAAGGTAGGGGGGGCATGTACCTGAGAGGTCAGTCTCGTAAAAGTCCCCACCGCTGCATCTCCTGTTGCCATCTTCCGTGTAAGATACGAGCAGAATCTGGTGGTTCTGATTTGTTTGAAGACGGATATTACCACCTCCTGCAGCTGGCTGATCGAGTCCGAACAGGATGGAACTTGTTGTTCGCATGTGGTGACACCGAGTTGTCCCATTTCCCTCGACTGCTTCAACAGCCATGCCTTGCCGTTCGGTTGGCCGAGGTCCTCCGTCTGGTGAGCAGGATCGCAGTTCAGTAAACTCGATAATAGAAATCAGGCGGTGAGATACATGAAGGTGAAGATGGAGTACTAAAAATTTAAGCTCAAATTTACCTTCTTGTCAGATATCTGAAAATCAGATCCCATGGTTGCACCAGATGGACAGCTTCGAACTTGTTTCAAACTCCGAAACTGGTAATTCTATTCTGAGTTGGTGAAGGAACAGTTTACACTGTTTTCATTGTCACTGAAGTAGTCTGGATAAAAAACCCACCTCGCCAAACTTGTGTGGAAAGCTAGAACGGTGTTGTTATTGCCCGACAGGATAGATCCCCAGCTACTCGAGCGAGGAACAAAGCAGATGGCCTGATTGTTTCGCAGAGACTGAAGGAGGACTAAGGAGGAGGTGAACATGGCGACGCTGACAAATAGCATTTAAAATATGACAGATCCAATTGCCCACAGGTATTGGAGTGAAGATACAACTTGGTCGCTTGCCTGCTCCAAGTAATGAACCATCAGCTTATAGCCATTATGTGAGAAATGGGTCAATCCCCCACATCTCTAGAAATTATGGAGGTCTCCAGGTCACGCTGAACGAAAAAAACTAATTGTCCTCTATCTAGATGCCAGAAAGGATCCTTAGACCACACTTACTGCGATGTAAGCAGAATTACGCAGAATCTGTAGCCAAATTAGTTAATATGTTAGAAACTGAACTCTTACCTTCACGACCTGACAGTGATTCTTAAGCTGCCATGCAATTGAGCAGGTGGCAGCTGAGTGCTGCTGAGCACTAGGAATGTGCTCAGCAGCAGATTGGTAATGTTGACGGTGCATATGTTTGTGGTATGTAGCACGATTATACTCTCAACGGCGTAGAAGCAACTGTCGTAAACCAACATGTGGATGACCGAATACACCGCTCATGGCATTTCTGCTATCACTCAGAGAGACCGGGTGCAACTAGCCCAGCTCGTTCTGACAGAACAGGGAGTGTGAACAGGTCAGTATGGGTTCGGATGACAAACTCTTCTCTCCAAGATCCCGCTGTAACCGGTAAGAGAATGGAGAGCCACGTCGCTCGCAGGTTTCTTGCAACATAACGTTTTGTCTCTGTTCTTCCTGTGAACACATATCGAGGTATTGTCGTTACTTAAACAGACGGGATCGGTAAGTACGTAGTCAGGACCATCATGGATTACAGTCCAGGCACCACGCAAGTAAGTTTGATCTGTAGCGGACGAGTAGAGAGGAACTAAAAGGGAGATATACAGTCCTTCTCTCTTTCTCGTGCCTTGTGCTGTGCTGGCAATAAAGTCTGAGCATTCGACAAATGGAACTGCGTACGAAGAAGCTCCATTTCACACCCGGCAGGTTTACCGACCAGGTTTCCAGAAGTGTCTATTCGTTCGTGCAACTGATTTCCGATCAAGTAACTACAGTTGTTGACCATCCCTCCGCAGTGTCTGAATCATCCCTCGAGCCTCAGGTGAGTTGAGAATTTCGTTACCGATCGTTTCTCTCCAAGGATTCGTTACTTATTCTTACTGCTTATTATGTCGGTCTGTGATTAGATTTCAAGTTTTGTGTCTACTGGACTTAAGGACTCTTCATCAACTAACGTTACTCATCAGGCCATTTTATTTCTGGTGGTTATCAGTCGAAGAAAGTATCAAATCAAACGTTTAAACGTTTCAACGCTGAGAAAAGCTGGTGTTATCTTCCGGATTGAAAATCTGGGAACGACGAAATTTCGTTGAGTGAGCTGATGAATTGGACTCTGAGTTGATGGCGATCGTTGAACGTTCTGGAGCGGTTGAAGAGGCGTTGAGGTCGAAGAAAACGGTGGACTTTGAAAGGGAGTCCAAGTTCGACGAACTGCGGAAAGAAATGGGAAGGTTGCAGCAAGAAATCGAAGATTTGCAGAGAGAATTTCAGAAGCCCTTGCCCTTAGGAGACAAGACTAGTGAGATCAAAACGCAAGAGCCCATATGCTTTGCGTGCATGGAGTATAAGAAAGGATCAGCGCTATTTCCCTGTGGTCACACCTTTTGTTGGAAGTGCACGTCTCAATTGCGACGAAGACAGGGTCCTTGTCCTCATTGCTGCAAACGCTTCTGGACTGCAGTTCCCTCCTCCCTTCTTTGAATTCCCGCATTTGCATTCTCAAGCTTTCTATCTCTGTAGAATAGAAAGCTTAAAGCAGACCATAGATTCTATATAGTTTTTCAAGCTTTTCCAGACTCCAGGGCGCTTCTTTTGCGAACTGAGTAAAGATTATGACGTGTGTAATTTCGAGATTATGTTGGCATCCTTCGTAATAATAACAAGGATATTCAGCATTGTGTGGTCGATGCAGCCAAGTTTCTGATAAGAAGGTTTGTCCAGCAGCAGTTTTCTCCTAACTCAAGAGAAGCTACTGTGTGTATGTCAAGCCGCCTGTGATTCCTGTCGTATCTTAAATGCACACAGGATCCGAACTCCTGCATTCATCTGGGGGATGGCAGCTTTTGAGGCTCCAGAGCCTCATAGTTTTAACTTTAGTTTCGTTCGACCATGATTTTACCAGCCGCATTTCATATTTGAGTGTGAAGGCATCGACTTGGGCGAGATTTTAAGTTTTAGCTTGCTGACAAGGGATAAATGCCCAAGAATGAAATGTCTAGAAGTTGTGGTACGGAAACGATGCCATGGAATCTACTTGCTCAGGAATGGACTAGTTGCAAAACTGACAGCACAAAACCATTTATGTCTGTTAACCGTTCAGTTGTCGTTCAGTGTTTATGCTCATTGAAGTCATGCAACGGTTTTGGTTAGCTGCGGAGATTTCCATCCACCGACAGTAAGAGAGATCCCAAACATTGCACCAACCCCTTGTGGATAATCTTGTACATTATAACTTGATGTACTTGGAAGTAACGGAAGAAAAGGAAACAGCGATCCAGGTACCTCTTCAGGATCTGGACTGTCCTGTCTTCCATACACTGGATTCTGCATGCTGCTGCTTTGAATGGTAATTTACAGTGGACTTCTAAATTAGAAGTTTTCAAGGCCTATCTAGGTAGTGAGACGTTCCTGCGCAGAAGTAAAGCTTAGCACGGCACGATCCTCTCTCTGGCTTGTACAGTATAAATACGAGCCAAGGTCTTCTCCGATGGCTTTGATGTTGTTGCATCATTCATCTACTGTTTCTGTCTAGGTAAGTGTGGTGGATCTATGTCTAAATAGATTGCAGCTGGAAGTTAGGACCTCCAAGGTCAAACAATCACGATACGGAACAGGAGAAACAGGAGACGAGGAACTGATCATGAAAGATAATTCGACGAGGTCGCTTTCCACAAGGTTTGCGCCAATTGTGACCCGAAAGGTTTCCACCTCTGAAGCCATCGAGTACTGCAACCTGTAAACAGTTCTCTCATGAATGAACGAAATGAATGATGGATGAATGAATGATCTCTCATCTGCCAGAGAACAGTGGAGATGTCAGGAGCAAAGGGTCAGAGTGGCTAGAGTGGGCAGATTGCATTCAGATGGACGTTGACGAGCATGAGGTCGACAAAGTAATGGTGGCCTCCTCTGATCCACGAGCGAGGATTGGGAGGTCTCCCGTAATGTTGACCGTCACTGTTAAGCTTATCATAATGCCAAGGGAATGACATATCAAACTCATCCACGATGAGCAAGTTTTCCCTTCCAAACTTAGACACGAAGGAGTCCACGAGAACTGTGTTCATAATCTCTACCTTCTGTGGATTGATGGAAGTCACTCGCTGGGGTCCTGCCGGGGCAATCGTGGTCCGATATACAACCTTGGGCCGCTTGTGGACGTCCACGTCCACACCAGACCAAGTTGAGTACCAAAACCTGCTGGCATTTTCAGCTGCATCTACGAACTGCGTGAAGTTGGACCAAAAGATACCGTCATGAAGACCAGAATTCAGTATCATGGCATCAGGAGCTCCTCCCTCAGAAGTAGGACCTGTGAAGCTGGATCTTAACACCTCTCGGTAAGTAGCATTTTTCATGCTAAACAAGCCTTTGTGGTTGAAGCGATCGTCATAATGTCCATTGAACACGGTGCTGATCCTTACAGTCTCATCCGCGTTTTCAGGGTTAGTGTAGTTCTCGTCCGAGTTTCGAGTCAAAGCGCCCAAGTCAAAACCCAGGTAGAAGTTGAGCAGGTTACGAGCGGTGTCTTGATGGTTGGAGTCACCCCAAAAGTAGAGCCATTTGTTCTTGAGGCAGCTCCAAGTCTCCTCCTGAGTGAAAATTCGGAAAGCGCAGTGGGTGCTGTACACCCATCCATTGCTCTCCAGACTGCCCACGGGGCCATAGCACCAATTAGAGTCACAGGTCTCGTTTGTGGGTATACACTTGAACCTTCCACTATTGTCTGCATTGCACGTTTCGTTCATCTTGCTTCTGGTCCATCTACCTTGCCATGAAGTATGTTGGAAGCCTTGCTTCGAACAAAGTGGAAGTTGAGTTGGTGCGGAGTCTCTGCGAAGGAGATCATTTGTGAAGCTAACTGTGACAAAGAGTGTCGGCATTTCCAGTGTCATGTTGTATATGGACCAGTTCTCCGGATTCCGGTCCATTCCATGTAGATTGCCGAAGAGCAGGATGACCTTGAGCTGGTAAGAACCCTCGAACTGGCTATCCACGCGAAGTCGGACGAGGTAGCTCCCATCTCCCATATCTTGAACCAGTGGCCGAGACTTCCACTTGATGCCTACACTGCAAAGAACATTACTTATAGTTTCCGCAGATCACCAGCTTCTACTTATCTGCTGTGAAATAAGTATTCTCCATTAGAGACATACAACCTCCTATCTGAGCTCCATAGAACCAGGGACGAAAAGCAGATAATCAAACCCACAGATTTACAATACATATAATCAGGTGAACCCTGAGAAGGGCATAAAAGTGAATGAGAAAGAAGGGAGAAGATGAACGAATGAATCTACCAGAGAGATCGACTTCGAAGAAATCACCACCACTGCAGCGTCGTTGCCCATTCTCAGCGTGCGAAACGATGAGCAGATCGTGGTCCTCATCCGTGCTCAAAGTGATATCCCCTTCGGGTGTGAGTGGAAGACCGAACACATGGGCTCCCGCAGTAGGAACGTGATGACAAACTGTGCTCCCGTTCTCTAAGTACTGCCGCAGTACCGATGCCTTGTCGGGTGGAATCAACTTGATAGTTTCCTGCAGGAGAATTACTCTGCAGTTAAGACCACCTCAAAAGAAAACTAGATAGGACAGACTTGGGGGCCAATCCCGCATCATTACTGACAGAAGTGACACTGTTCATTCATCAAGGTGTCAAAATCCCACCTTGGCCTTGTCCAATTCCTCCCCTGTAGGAGGCTTCTCCTCCTCCTTGACAGGCTGAGGAACGCTGGTAATGGTCGTGTTACGAGGAGTTTTCATCCCCCGAGGAGACTGGTCCAGGAGTTGACTCAGAATGCAATCATTCGCTCCTTCGCTGTCTCTCAACATGCCAATCAGATACAGGGTGGCTGAAAGTAATGCAATGGTCGTTATCAGCATCCACATTTGGCATGCCGTGCGCCTGAACTTCGTGCTGCTCTGCTCCGCATGATGGTCCTTCATATCTGTCGGAGCCCCTGGAGCCTGGAAGTGGGAAGAACACACGGAGAGAAATCACTCGGGTGATGCAGAAACAGAGTAGGGGACTTGAGTGCAGCTTTGTACAACTAACGGCTAATGTATATGCCAGTTTGATCACCAGCAGCACCTGAGAAGACTTCTCCTCAGTAAATTGGATGGACTCGTGTCTGCCTCAGTCATGGGGATCTGCAAGGAAACTTTTCAACTTCGGCAATCTGGAAGGTCCAACTTCCTTGTTTCGTTCAAGTTTTCTCTCAAAGGTGCTGCAACTACCAGTCCATAGCGGACAATTTCTCTACAAAATATCTCATCTGGAGCTAGAGCCATCCTAGCTTACAGACGACTTACAGCTGCTCCTGGGGTAAAACCTCCACCGCAGAAACCTCACAATTGCAGGCTCGGCTCGATGTTTCTGTGCAGGGTTTAGGGTTGACGGCTACTGCACGCAGAAGTAGCAGTACGAATCAGTCTCGAGTGCGCTACGAAGTCGTCTCAACGACGAATTGTCAACAACGAGACAGCTACAGCTGGTCTCCTCTATGATTCTGTCCTTCCGACGGGGTGCAAGTTCTATCTCGTCTCAGCAGTTCAAGTCTGCTTCAATGTTGCTGGTCGGGGCCTGAGCAAATCGAAGAGAGACTCTGAATTTGTAGAGGATGCCGATTCTTGAAAGGGAATTTAATAGTTATGGTACGGAATTCCTTCAACAAAAATCGTGAGATGATGAATTCCAAAGCTTGGCGATTACATGAACATGGGTTGCAAGTGCAGGCACGCACTCGAACTGTTATGATCACCACCCACGTACTCAACTGTAGAATGGTTTCACACAGTCAGTTTCTTGTTGCTGGACAACTTATTTACGCAATAGTTTATATCAACGTCCGTTTCTTGCGTAGTCTGCATAAGACTCGGTGACTAGTTAGAGGAAGATCTTGGCTTCACCCGATAAGCTGACAAAAGAAAGAAGAATCATCAAAGCACGATCTCCCGAACAGCTGCAGATGAAGACCCGCTTGAGCAGGACCCCCGGAACTACTATATCGGGACTGGCATATGGCACCAGAGGATCTCGAGCCAGACTCGATGGCGGCGGGTGCGGGTTTGGGATGTTTCTTCATGACCGCCGCGAGCAACGCGTCGTGACTCGTGACTCGTGAGTTCGTTCCGTATCCTGGACCCGTGCTTTCTTTCTTTCCTACACAATACAACAAGGAGCTACGCTGTAACGGAATTGCGGGGCTATGCGTTAGCCTATAATCCGGATCTAAATCGTTCCTCTTTGTGTACGCTTTTCACAACGATTCCATCCGTCAGTTCCGTTACACGACAAAATTCCCCCTTCCGGTTCTATTCCGTCTATACTACGACGATGGGGCCTCGGCGGGAGTTTGCAAAGATCACATCGTGGGACGAAACCCTGGCGTCAGGTCAGGGATTACGTTGCATGGACGAGGTCTCACTACGGTAGCTTCATGCAGTCGTGTCGTGAGGACGTGGACTGACAATACAAGACCGTACCTTACTGGTAACTCAATCCGCGCACATCTAAATGCGTTAGATATTCGCGTTACTTTTTACGTTTTTTTTCTGGATGAATAATCTTCACATTTGTTATGAAAAACTAAAATATATATATGTTGAACGCAAGCTGCTCAGTAATATATTTATATCAAATATATTTAAATTGAATTTAGTATAACTTTTCTTTAAACCGATAATAATCGAAATACTTGTGAATTCATGTTATAAACGCTGGTGAGAGCGTCTTACACGCAATATTAAAACTGTTAGCATTTTGTGTAAGGATATGTGCTAATTGAGTTACCAGTACGATAGACAATATAATCGGTATTTGCTCTCGGTTCATCAATAGTTTCTTTAGACATACTATGGATGTTATTTATTTATCATTCCATAATAGATAATGTAGTGAGAACAGTTGAAAATAGAATAATAAACTTTTATATAGAGAAGCTTTTTATATAGATTCTTGTGAATAGTTTTCAAACATTCTGACAGTTAAAAATAACACAATTTGAGAACCTAAAAAAGAAAGTAGCTTGTAATGGTTGATTTTCTATCACACAATGTCAATGAATGTTTGGAAACACCCAAATCTCACCTCTAACGATCTAACAAAAGTGGTGTCTATTTACGAAAGACACACAAGGATTACGTGATGCAGAAATTTGCCTGATCACACTTCCAGTAGGTCTTTTGAGCTTGATCACACCCTTCTTAACAATGTATGGCTTGTTCACACCTTTGACTGGCTATTGCCTGTAAAACCAGTTACTTTGTGATGTTATTCACATGTGGGACTGCAAATATTAAATTTGTGAACATGTATAGTCTAACATGTTTTTAATGTTAAATATTTTAAATTATAGTGATATTTAGTCAAGGTCAAATAGTTTAACATATCTTTAATGTTAAATATTTTGAATTATAGTGATATTTAGTAAAATGACTGGTTCTACTGTAAATAACTCGTCAGGGGTATGATCAAGCTCAAGGAACCTACCAGGGGTGTTATCAAGCAAATTTCTGGGACGTGACGTAAGCCTTCTACAAATGTTGCAGCTCAACACATATGGGATTGTAACGACAAAGCAGTTGTGACAATATAGTACAATATGCTTTTGTGGGACCACACAATCAATGGCAAAGACAAAAGCTCTATTTGACATAGCACAGAGTGACGATGAAATATGGTTCACAAAAACCACAAGGAGTACAAGTCACTGCAATCACAAAGTCACAAGTGAAAAAGGAATAGACAAGCTCGATAGATAGGGAGACTCATTTTCCATGTCACGATCCATGGAGAGACTCATTTTTTCTTTTTGCTCCATAAGGTGTGTAAATGTATTCGTAGTGATTCCGATGTGATGTATGGACATTTAGTCGTGTTCTCCACTCTCCTCTTCTGGATCATGAGTTAAGTCAGATAGCTCCTCGTGAAAGAGATGTCTCCTGCTTGTGATCCTGGTTGTAAGAAACACCCGGTTGTTTCTTTTTGTGGGTTTTGCTTGTGAAAGGTTTGAAGATTTTCTCTGATGTCAAAAGGAAAAGAATTCTCACATGGTATTAGACGGCTTAATGTAAAAGTGAAAGATACGTGGATATATGCACCGAGAGTACAAACAGGGAGTACATTACTAGTATATAATAGAGAGTACAATATATCAATATATATGATCTTATTGTTTACATATCTGTTTCGTATATCGATTCGGTAAACTATTATCAAAGAATTACTGTTGGTAGACATGTGCTATCGAGATCCAGAAGGTTTCTTTGCGTTTGTCAAGAGTAACAAAAACTGCTAGCAGATTCAGATCGTCTTCTGGTATCGTATCGTTTCTTGCGTGACGTGTTTTGGTGAGCACGAGAAGAAGACATCATAGTTATGATCACCATGCACAGAGGTACCAAATTGAATCTTATAACCCCGATTTATCATTTATGTACACCTCAACTTCTGCATGTTGTATACACAAGTCTATAATGAAATTTTAGAGTTCGTGATTTTCTCACAATTGCAAGCAGTATGAATAAAATCCTCTCAGTTTTGTTAAAAGGACAGTGGAGAAAACTTCCCAACAATACCTCACTCGTCTGTAACCAACTCTCTTACTATCTCAAGTTAAGAAGTGATACACGTCTCAATTTTCTCTTCACTATTGGCAAAACAGATTGCATGAAATCCAGATTGCTCTCTCTTTCTACTTTGGCAAAATTGATAAATGTTTCACTTCTATCAATTTTACCAAAATTCTCCTATTCTCTCTCTTTTTCTCCTTGGCAAAAGCCCATGTAGGCACCAAAATGATACTTGTATAAGTATCACTAGTCATCTCCATGACATATATATACCAAAAGTTCAATATGACCTAGTTCAAAATTGGAAATCATGGAAAAGTCCTTTGGTCCTCTCGTGTAAAAATTCTAAACCAAATCGATATCTTCCAAAAGAATTTTTTTGACACTTAAGTAGTATGAGGAACACATATCTTTAAGCACCTCCTTGCTTAATTTACTACCTAATCTTTTTGTCTACAACGGTTAGATGATAAGTTAATTAAATAAAGTACTTTTTTTCTTGAGTAAGCTGCACGTGTATTCCTGGAAGGGTGCTTTTCTATGTTACACTTATAGGTTATCTCGGCACTTTCTCTCGACTCTAGGTTCAACTATCATTTAACATTACAGATAGATTTAAATTTTTAACATAACCTAATCTAAAATATCTGTATAACATTTATACTTTTTTCAATATCATACAGAAACAAAAATTCTCAAAATCGATCGAGAATGGTAATTAAAGTGCATTATATAGAAATTAAAGCGACAGAAAGCCCCACGGAAAAAAGAAAACAAGCTTAAATAGTGGCGTGACGGGTCGAACCCGCTTCTTGCTTCGAGAAAAAAACATAAATAGAAATATAGAAGTTACGGAGTCAAAATAGTCATATTTTGTGAGAAACAAATTGACATAGTTAGAATAGTTTCTGAAACATTCTTTTATTCATGGTTGAACTTTATTATCAAGTAGACTACGGACAACTTTATGAGATTCTGAAACAAATCCACATCGCTATGATACCGTAACCGATCAATCCTCCAACAGGCAGTTTTAGCATAACTATACGTCATGAAGGACTGAAAGAAAGAAGAGAATTTCTTGTCTTGTAATGTATTTTTTCATATTCAGAGCCGATTAGACAGAGAAGTACAGAAGGAGTCGCTATGAAACTTGGGAAAGAGAGAAGAAGAAGTTTAGATCTGGATAAATCTGAAATGTATAACCCGCAATTCCAAGAGGAGCAAGAGTTGCTCCTTGTTAACCTTTTCAGAAAGAGAGAGGAACGAAACCTTCAACGTTTTTTCTTCTTCCTACTCACTAACGCATCATGAAATCGTAGTAATATTCACTATTTCACTGATATTTAGAACCACTCGCACACCTGTGTTTGAATCATTCATCTGTCCGATGCCTTCCACTGATCCACGTTCAGAGGCAGCTCTTCACACTTTGACACTTAGTCTAGTATATGTGAAGACTTTCAAGGTTTTTAACTACTCCAGTTGACTCTTCTGGAACCTATTCGAATGCTTTTGAACGAGTCTTCACATATTTTACTCAAGCACTTTAGACGTCATGATCTTCAGACTTTCACTCTTCATGTTCCCAAGCACTCTGTTAATTGGAAATCTAGCTCGACCTGTCACCTTGTGTGGTTGGAAGAAAACCTCTTGCAAAAGATGTTGATAATGTAAGTTTAAGTGTAATTTTGCACACTGTTGATAATTTCAACAGTGTGCAAGAGATCACATTTACGGACATAGACTGCAAAATGCACAACCCATTGATATATATTTTCAAACCACCTCCATATGTGGTATATATATATTAACATATAAATATAAAACATTAACATATCACCTCCACATGTAATAAAAAAGATTTATGTAAAATATTCACATATCACTTCCACATGTTGTACGTACAGTTTACAGTAGAAACGTATAAAATTTTTTACAAAACTGAAGAGATTGAATGCTACTGTTACTATTACTACAACCAAACCCTCCACTACAACCAGTATGAAGTGACAAGTAAATAAGCATGCTCAACCACCTTTGGAGAACTTTTGCTCGATATCTGTTATCAGAAAATATATATGTATTATACAGAAACTCTATATCAAATATAATCTATGACTATTAAATGTTAGACGTACAGAGAACTACAGAAACGTTCCAGAAAATCCCTACGTGAAACCCATAACAGTTCACCTCTAACTGTGTAAGTCTGAACTCTTGTTGACTATCATAAAGTATGCAATAGCTACTTTAGTTTACTACTTAACCCTTCCCCGGTATTAAATTAAGCTAGCAGCAATGGAAGAGGTGAATAAGCAAGGTTAATTTAGTAAATGAGAAGACAACCTGTACTCCAGAAGGACCAAAGGAAAACGAGTACGTGTATTAACAACCAGGTAACCGAAACATGAAAGGAAGGTTGTAAAACAAGTAAACACCCGGAACTATACAACCACTTAGGGGATAACCTCGTTCAACCTCGTTCAACTTTGGGCCACTGTTACGGTACTATACACACGTAATCGCTGATGCTCGTGATTCGAAGCAGATGAATATTTTGCCTCTGCTTTTTTTTGTTTGATTTTTTTTTTAAGCCTCTTTTCGCTGTGGGGCTTTCTGCAGCCGTATGCTGCTGCCCTTGCACAGCATGAGTCCCCCCGCCAGGATATTTTGCCTCTGCTGAAATCGGTGTTGAGAACTTTGGAGCCTCTCCAAATTCTCTCGTGTCCAAAAGAATCTGTTTTCACCTCATGTCCTTCTCCTTCTCGTCGCATTCTGGTCCGACATAGCCGTTGTCACTTGTCTATCTACTACATAAGACAAGAAAGAATACCTATAGTAAGTACATGTAACTCCAAATTGCTATTGCCATGGACAGAAATTTACTTACTAATTACCCCTAATACGTTAGTCGGACGTGACCCCACCCGTTTTACTTTTGTGTTACTTGATTATATTTTTGACTGGCTATAGCAGGTCAAAATACAATGTACATGTTAATCGTCAGTTATGTATTTACATTAAAAAAAGTAATTTATAATATATTTATAATTGATTATTCGTTTAAATTACCCCTCATTGGTCCTAGTGCAGTGTCCGTACAAAACGATAAATCGAATTTACTATTGTCCATCAAGGGTATGATCAAGTAACACAAAGTTAAGAAGGGCAGAATTTTGCTTTATCGGTCCCCTCAGACGTTTGTCGAGTTTTATCGTATCCTCCGGATGTTTTATTCACTTGATCGGACCCCTGACTTTCTAGAGCATGTAATACTAACAGTCGTGCCATGTCATCTGACATGTCAGATTGTCCATATCAGCAATTTGAAACGCATGTGAGACATCACTCGTCTAGTTCGCCCGTAAGTGAGAAGAAGACGACAACGAGTTCAGAGTTCTCCCAGCTTGTTCTAGTCCTCCATGAACTGAGAGTTCTCCTGCCAGTGGTCTACCAATCGTGAGAGTAGGAACATAGAGGTCTCGCAATTTTTTGGCATTGAGGACTTTCTGGATAGACTCCATTTTGTAAATGTGGTCCATGAATTCACTATCGATTTTTCAAGCGAAAAACAAGAAGTGCCAACCGTGCTCGACCGATAAATTAAAAAAATGGTACAAGCTCGTGCGACGAGACACATTCTCGGGCTTCAGCTTCAAATATAATCGCACGTTTGTTCTGAAGCTAGTTGTAAATATGTGCACGAGAAAACTGCTGGACTTGCGCGCAGCTCCTCAGCCGTGTAATGAACTACGTCTTGGAATAAACGGTCTTTCATGTTCTCGTTCAATCTGCATGGAGTTTTTAGTTCTTCGTTTGAAACTCAAGATTATGACTCTCTTTTCTTATCAAGGGCTTGTCTTGTCACGCTAATATCGAGTATCGATCTATGAAAAGCTCGAGGTAGCTTCTACTATCGATACGATAGCGCAAGTATTGTTAACTAATGTGATCTCGCAGAGATGATTTAAATATGATTTTGGTTACTTCACAGTGAGAGAAGAAAGAAGAATCGTTTACTACTCATTCATCTTGAAATTCAAAATTGTTAGACAAAAAGAGACAAAGGTGGAGATACGTAACAGAATACATGTATATGAACTCGTGATTAGGCTGTCTTGGTCACTTGTTATTTTTTTCTTTGAAGGTTCGAGTCAACTGATTTAAACAACAAAATAATTATTTGTCTCGAGACACCACTGATAGACTTGAGACACTGGAACATGCTTCGTAAGTGAATACACTAGATGAGGTGTGCATGTTTTGAATGACCCCATATTTCACTCGTCAAGCCTTTATTTTTTCCTCACCGACTGATTCATTTCATGATTAAACTCTGAAAAGTTACATGCTTGAGTCGCCATGTCCAACACTCCCAAGTCGGTGTCACTCCCTTGCTCCTCTTAGTTCACACATCCGTTTTTTTCCCTTCGCGTTTCTCTCCAATGTTGATTCATCCTCTACACGTCAGAAGTATGTGGATGAAAAGTGTGTTGGAAATGGATTACTACTAGAATAGGTTAAGGTAAAACTCTATGTCACGACATAAGGACAATGTGAGCGTGAGAGAGAGAGAGAGAGCTCCTTGAGAGAGAGTGTAACCAAGCAAATGAATTACTTAATGAACAATGGTCTTGGGCCTGGATAATATAGTCTTGGGTCTTGACCTTGATGACTTTATGAAAAGTCACCATCTAATATCCTGAACTACTTACTGGATGTATGTTCATACTGTACGTATTTCAACACTCTCACTCAGTCACAGTTCAGATAAAACAATTCAGCTAGAAAATTCCTAGCTTTGGTAGCAGATGATCCAACTTTGGAGCTGGCAAGCTCTTTGTCAAAATATCTGCAACCATGTCCTCAGTAGGACAATAACAAACTTCTATAACTCTTCCAACGACGTGATCTTTGATGAAATGATATCGGATATTGATATGCTTCGTGCGGTCGTGGAATTTGCTAGTGTCGACAAGAGCCATCGCACTTTGGTTGTCACAATATGTTACAGTGGGCTCCTTGTCATGCAATCGGATGTCAGTTAAGAGTTGACGTAATCAGATTATTTCTGAACAGCTCGTACTAAGAGTTACATATTCTGCCTCTGTGTTTGACATGGCTACTGACTTCTATCTCTTAGAGGACCAGCTAATGACTCCTCCAGAGTAGATGAAACAATGACCTGATGTGATAAATTCAAAGTTCTCTTGATGTAACAAAAAATCCGCTTCATAGCGGCAATGTGTCTAGGTCTAGGACTACTCATGAACTGAGAGAGTAAACTAATGAGATAAGACAAATCAGGACGAGTGCATACTGTGGCCCAATTAATAAAGCCAGATGCACTTTGGTAAGGATAACTATTACATAGTTTCTTCTCCTCCTCAGTGGCAGGAGAGTTGTCCGAAGAAAGTTTCTCACCAGCAACTAGAGGGGTGCTTACAAATTTGCAGTCTTATAAACCAAAATGGAATAGCTTATGTGTCAAATACAGAGTTTGACTAAGTCTGATACTGTCAGTAGATAGGTCGTAGTTAATTTCAATGCTCAGGCAATGATGGACTGGGCCGATGTCAGTCATTTTAAGCCATGAGCTCAATTTCTCTTTTACATGAGATAATATAACTTCATTGCTACTGGTAATCATAGTGTCATCCACATAGAGACGAAGTGCTATTTTTGATGCAGGTAGTAAACGTTCCCGTCTGCACAAAACTTAGTAATCCAAAAGAAAGTAAAAATTTATCGATAATCAAATATCATTCTCTTGATGACTGCTTAAGACCATAGAGAGTCTTAAGCAATCTGCATACTTGGCTGCGTCTTGCTGCAGTCACTCCTTCCGGGATACACGTGTATATTTCCTCGTTAAGTGTTCCATTAAGAAATGCAGTTTTAACATCCATTTGATGTACATGTAGATTATACTGCGCTGAGATGGTAAGGATGAGCCGTATTGACTGAATACGGACTATAGAGAAAAACATTTCTGTGTAATCCAACCCGTAGATTTGAATGAAATCACGAGCCACGAGTCTCACTTTGTAACGAGCAATGGATCCATCGGTATTAAGTTTCAACTTAAAGGTCCACTTACATGTTATTGATCGGCGTCCTTGTGGTAAGTCGGTGAGTTTCCAGATACCGTTTGATTCGTGAGAATCCAACTCTTCCTCTATTGCTCTTCTCCATTGATCAGCATCAGGAGAAGATACTGCTTCTGCGTAAAAAGCAGGTTCTATTAGCACGGGCTTGAGGGCTACCATCAACGCCCGCTTGATATTCTTTCGAGACTTCGGGATCAGCAATGAAGGGTCGTAGTCTTCGTCAAGATTCCACTGCGGAGAAACCGACTACCGAGCTAATCGTCTCAGTGGAGGTGGTGCTGGGAAATTCAATGGAGGAAGGGAGGACTCGCTGTGGGCAAGGCTGGAAACACGTGATGAGCGCGATGATGTGCGTCAGAGATAGGGATGACGTGGACTCATGTGCTCTACGGAAGGAGAGTGATTGTGCGTATGGTTAGAGGAGTGAGTGTGGAAGACGACTACTCTCACTAGACTGTGAACTGCTGGTGACTCCTCCTCCAGGGCCACGACTGCTAGAAACTCCTCCTCTAGATCCAAGACCAACGGATGAGGTTGGAGCGGGACCGGCAAGAGAGGGCAGAGGAACTCCCACTGAAAGGAATCCGGGAGAGACGGACGGAATGTAAGTTGGACCAGCAGAAGGAGCAGACACAGTGTGATAAAAGTGAACGTCGGTCTCAAGAGACCCTTGAGTGAGTGAGGGAGTAGCAAAGGGAGGCGGATGTGAGAAAGAAAGTCAAGAAGGACTCATCAAAAGTTACATCGCGAGAGATGAAGATATGATCATCAAATTTTCTTCGGAGAATGTAACTTTTACTCTGACCGCTATAGCTAAAGAAGATACACTCGTGAGAGCGATCATTGAGCTTTGTGCGCTCCTAGGAAAAAGTGCGACAGCCAAAGACACACAAAAAAAAAGATCGAGTCGTCGAGGAGTAAGAGAGATGTAGGAGTGTCAGAGTTCATAAGGTGTGGTCATAGACGAGATGATCTTAGATGGACATCGGTTCTGGAGGAAGATGATGCATGTGATTGCTTCACCCTAGAAGAGCTTGATGAGGTTGGTGGTGAAAAGCATAGAGCGTACAACATCAAGCAAACTGCAGTTCTTGCGCTCAGCAACGTCATTCTGCTGAGGTGAATAAGGGATTGTGAATTGCCTTCGAATGCTGCGCTAAAGCGTCAAAGGCAGCTGAACGATATTCCTCGTCGTTGTCAGATCGCAAGGTGACAAAGGATTGACCAGTGGTGCGTTCAGCAAATGCAAGATAGGTCCGGAAAGCAGCAAAATAGTCACTCTTATAGTAAAAGAGACGAGTGACATTATAGCGCGAGTAATCATCAATAAAGATGATGAAATATTCGTAGCCAGAAAAAGTGCAAGGAGAGATGCAATCGCTAATGTCAAAATGGACCAGTGTCAAAGGACAAATGAGCGGTTGGAGCTGACACGTGGAAATTTAGTATGTGTGCACAAGCTGGACAAATATCCTCAGAAAATGACAAGGAAAGAAGACCAGTAACATATCTGTAGTTACTCAGCTTGTGGACTCAGTGGTGGTTGATATGATCGAGTCGCTGGTGCCACAAGATAGAGAGATCGCCCGTTGTAGTAACAAGAGCGCAGGGTCGAGGTGGCGTCAGAGGAGGGGTCCGGCTACCTGATGTAAAACCCTGAAGGCCGTCCAGAAGATGTGGAGAAGATCGAGATCGAGAAAATGAACTGGGCGGATCAGAAATTTCTAAGTGCAGACCGAGAAGACCCCAAATTGGAGAGGACAGATCGTTGGTGACGTAGGTCAGACCGAGAAGACCCGTGCGAGTTGAGACCGATGCGGATCTCCGAAGGACCGCGTCTCCAGACCCCGAGTCAGCGGAGATCAACGTGATCTCCAAGGACATGGAGGGACTACCTCCGCAATCCGTGGAGAGACAATCTCCAGACGGATTGCCGTTGAGACAGTTCGTACTAGGTGCCAAGCTCCAAGATACCGACGCGGATCTTGGATGGACCACCCTTCGGAGAACCAGTGCGGATCTCTGAGAGATCGCGTGGGAGTTCCCGAAAGTCATTAAGACCTCTCGTGGTCTTGGAGGCCTTTCGTGGTTTGCAGGGCGTGCGAGGAGAGGAGTGGGCTCTCCAACCGACACGGGACGGAGACTACTGACTAGTCCTTCTAATAGATGGTCGTCATGTGACGACTGTCAGCGGAGGAGGGCAGACTAAGTGGAGTACGCGTTGGAAAATTACCAAGAGATGTCATGATAAAGTCCGTTCGAGAGGAATAGAAGTCCGGTGAGAGAAAATTTGACCTTCATTATCCATGTGCGTAGCTTTCATCAATTATGGAGCAAAAATTTCAGATATGTGCGTAGGCTCCATAAACAGAGGAGAAAATGTCCAAAAAATGACTGTGTGCTCTTTCTTTTGGCTGTGCACATTGCGTGAGACTGAGCTGGATCTGGACTGTAGGAAGTGAATTTTGTGCATGTTGCGATTGAAAAGAGAGACATTGATCCGCTGATTGGATTGTGGTCTTGCTCGTATGTGAGGTCCGGATCTCTGGCTGACAGATAAAGTATGAACTATTGAGGTCCTTCTAGCTGTGACTACGAGTGCGGTTCGGTCAGCGATCAAGATTGAATCTCGGAGCATATAGAGATTATCAACGATGGGACAAGGAGCTAACACTTGTTCAAATCTGTCCTCGAGATGACAGAGTCCGTTACCAATTAGACACCAGCCGTCATTGGCATTGAATTGCCGAGCTGAAAATAAATTTTTCTGCAAGACGGGCACATGGAAGACGTCGAGTATGTACACATACTCGTCGTTGAGCAGGCGTACTTCCACCATGCCAGAACCGGCAACGTGGATGATTGTGTTATCACCGAGTAGAATAGCATCGTTCTCGATGTTTTCACTTGATTCGGAGAATATTTGACGAACTATCGTCGTTGTGTGTCATGTGATGTGTGACACCCGTGTCCACATACGAATGAGAGTCAGTTGTCTACATGATTGCAGATAAGCATTGTGCCACCAAGATCCGACGAGTGTTGTATTATTGTTCTGTGAACGGTGATTATTGTTCCGACTTTTGTTTTGATTGCCAGCATTCAAATTTTTGCTGCTGCTGCTGAGTTTGTTCGGACACTCGATGATGCGATGTCTGGTGTTGCACTAGTTATGTCAGATTTTGGTGCAATTTTGTATGGAAACTCGAGTTTAGGAGTTGTCTTGTGTGTGTGTGCATTCGCGAAGTATGTATGGTGCATTTGCGAATCTGTTGTGGTGGTGTTCGGGTTGGCTTTGGATGTTCTTGCGTCAAATTTTGGTCACCCGTGTGCACTCGCAAGCTGTTTTTGCTGTTTTGGAGCCTCTTTTGGTACAATCTTCTGCAATTCGAGGTGGAGCCGAGCCTCTTTTGGTGTGTTGTACCTGTTCTACTCTACTTCAAGCGGAGCGGAGCGGAGCGGAGCGGAGAGTGAGTGTTAAGAGACGTTTAGAGACTTCGAGGAGTAGAGGTGCGTGAGTGCGGAGGCGTGAGAGCGGAGTGCGGAGACGGAGACGAAGCTGAGTCTGAGCCTGAGCCCGCGCCCGCCGCAAGCCAGCTTGCTGGCTTGCGTGAGAGAGGTATCCAAGCTTCAGTTGTGTGGGAAGTGTAAAACCAGCTGGTCACCCATCCCAACACTATTCCTGGACCTGGACTCTTAACTCTGTAGTCTTAGCTTTGGCTTTACCACTAGACCAATAGCTCTTGGTGTCCTACAGGGATACGTGCAAGTACTTATGGACTTGTATAAGATAGTATGAGACCTTCTCGCACGTTCTTAGAGGAGTGGTAGGGCGACCCCATAGTATTAGGGGTAAGCTATAGTTGTGGTAGTGCTTGCCTATACCGTAGAGACGTGAATAGAGACAATTGGTGGCAGTTGTCTTGGGTGAGCTAGTAGAGCTATCATGTGGATGTTTTTGAAGCTACTAGAGGTGTGGACATCTAATTAGTGACCTCGAGTGTCAGTTACGATAGTTGGTGACCATATATTGTGCATGTGATCACCGACGAGGAGACGCCAGTCCGGATGGGGTTGGATTTCTCTTTATGTGAATGTTTGAATGTGGAGCGTTATCGTTTGGACTTCTTGTGGTTGGAACCCCTCCATATTCTGCTTCCTATTTGTGTGCCGCGTTTGCTTGTGTTGGCGCTTGATTTCTGGAGTGAGTTCACTCCATAGTGAGGCCGGAGTGAGTTCACTCCATAGTGAGGCTGGAGTTGCAGACCAGTCAGACTACCTTTGTCTCTCTCACGGTGCGGTTGGAGTGACGACCAACAGACCGTGAGAGGCTGCCTGTGGTGATGGCAGGTACAGGTTGTCCTTATCTTGATCGTCCTCGTAGGGGATAGGTGAGCTCAATAGGAGCGGGGTTAGGCAAGTGGTGGTTACGGTGGTGACGGAGATTGCGACATTCCGGTTGGGGAGTGTGTTAGCGAGATTCTCTCATCACAGAGTTCTCGGGAGGTTCTAGTGGGGACTTCTCGGACAGTGGGTATACACGGAGTGGGGTGAGGTACCGACTATCTACACCATTGCCGTCGGTTGTTCTAGAGGTAGGCAGACGCAGACAACGCGTTTTCTGGTGGTGAGTCTAGTGTCGCCATACTGTTGTTGTGGGACATGGACGAGATCTATGGGACCACGAAGGGACCTTGACGTTACTCGGGTACAGTTGGTACCATTGAGCTGGATGACTTCATCCAGGAGTTCGACAGTTGATGCGATCTGCAGCAGATGCGGAACCCATAGCTGTTTACATCCTTCATGGCGTGGAAGGGTTTGTTCCAACACTTGGAGGGACCGCCGATGGACGATTATCATGAGTTCAGGCGAGATTACAGTGTTGAGATCGAGTTGTGGGGACAACATTGGTCTCCCAACTATGTTTCTATCACTACTGGTGCAGTTTCGGGAGGCGTAGTACCTGCGAGTTCGGCTGTCAGTAGCAGTGGTACATCCACAGATGGCGGAGTACCTACTACCAGCGGTGCGTCGACAAGTAGTGGAGCAGGTGGTAGTGTGAGCGGGATACCACCAGCGTTTAATCCTGTGGTTCAGTTCTTCCAATGTTTAAGGAAGAACTATCAGGGTGTGCGGACCGACAAGTTGAAGAGTCTGCAGGAGTTCCAGTGGAAGATTGGAGAGAGCCTACGCGAGGCGTTTACTCGCATGAGGCGGTTGATCAGCGTTACCCAAGGGGTGACGGAAGCACATGCAGTCCAGTTCTGATATGGGATACTAGACCGGGAGCTGCGTAGGAGAGTTAGAGATGCTACTCTCCTTAGAGATACCGCTCCGCGTTGGCGGTTGTCTTTAGTCTGGCTGAGCGGATTGAGCTCAACATGGTGGAGGAGAGGGTGGTGGTTGCTGGGTTCAGCAAGGAGACACCACACGGAGCGACCACCTCTTCTCGAGGATCACAGGCTACGCAACAGCGTGGTGGTGGTGGTGGTAAAGATCGTGCGGAGCAGTCACGATCTCAGGGAGGTGTTGGAGGATCTGGTGGGCACAAGCCCATGCCGTCCTTCTCTAGTCAGCAGCAAGCGGGTCCTTGCTGGACGTGTGATGGTCCTCATCAGCAGAAGGACTGTCCACATAGGAGAGGTTATGAGACGTCAAGGACGTCAGGGACGTCTCAAGCAGTACCTAGGCAATGTAAGCATTGCGGACAACCTGGTCACAGTAGTGACCGTTGTTTTGATCTCCATCCCGAGTTGCGGCAAGAGAAGGCTGATCGTGGACGAGGCGGAGGAGCTCAAGGAGGCCGTGGTGGTTGAGCTGGAGGTAGAGATCCAGCACTAGGGAGAGGTCCGGTCGGTCCACCGTCTGCTACGACGTCAGAAGCAGGTATGGCTGCTCGTATTGAGCAGTTGGAGCAGAGGATAGCTAGTATGGCTATGGCCTAGCGGAGATCAAGTGGAACAGAGGCTTCCACGTCTTATGGAGGAGAAGGAGGTGACTTCGACTTCATGACTGGTGTGGCGTAGATTGAGACATCTGCGGCAGTGACTAGAGATGCAGTACGTGCCTCTGAGCCACGAGCTGCGTCTGTGGAGTTGGATCCACAACGCGGGGAGGCTGGTAAACAGGCCAGGCTTCTCCAGTCGTTCGTGTTATCGGAGGCATTGAGGACCACATCTATGGTTCCTAAACAGCCTACCGATGGTGCAATAGAGTTGGAGGCATCGACATCCAGGAGTGGGTGTGATGTGAGTCCACTCTCGACGTCTGTGGATGCGATGTCGAACCCGATGTTGGGGGCGACTACAGCAGTTTTGCGAGCCCCACTATTCTCAGCCACGGATATGAGGGCATTGGGAGTCAACTTGGCTCCAGTGTTCCAGTTGGCGGCCACGCTCAGTGAGAGCGAGGATGTAGTTACCTCTAGTGCTGAAGTAGATCAGCGAGAGGCGGTAGACGTGTCCATGGAGTCGAGGATCAGGACAGCTACCAGTGGTACTTGGCAAGCGGCGGCTGCTAGGTTAGATGAGTTACCAGCTAGGCCGGCGATTGACCGTGCTGGTTTGGCACCAGGTGTGGTGTTGTTGGACAACAGAAGTGGTATCTTCTGTTTGGTGGCACCTTCAAGGAAAGTGAATCGACCCCAGAAGGTCTTGTTAGACTCTGGAGCCCAATCGTTGATGTTGGGAAAGGCGCGTGTATTGGTTTGGGTCTAAAGAAGTCCGAGGTGGAGAGATGTCCATTCTAGTTGCAGACATCTCTAGAGGGATCAGGAGGTACGGCTCTACACATGACACGTGAGATGTTGACGATGAGAGTTCGGTCAGATCACCCCACAGATGGCTCTATGGTGAGGGCCAAGGCCATCGTTACAGCCGCAGAGTCTTATGATGTATGGTTGGAGGTGCTGTGTTGTATCCTATGAGGTTCGTGATCGACTATTGGATGGAGATAGCATCTTACAGACCAAGTTGGCAGTCCGGTGAGGGACGAGTGAGCCGCTTACCAGTGCGGTTCAGTGCTAGAGTTGGGACGACGGAGCCTACACCAGAGAAGATGGCATCCGTTGCAGAGTTCAGTTCGGTCATCACTTGACCGGGCGAGTTGTTGGAGGGCAATGTCCATGCGGAGGATACTCCGGTCTTTGAGGAGGTGGAGGACATGCCTAGCATGTCTACGTTAGTACCATCTGCCTTGGATGTTCCACTCTGGAGTTCGAGTGGAGAGTTGCAGCAGTATGCTGATCAGTTGGTGCAGCAGGCTTGGAGTGACGCCTTTGTACCACCAGTAGAGGAACAAATGGTTGTTCTTGCTACTGGCCCTGTGATCTTATCACCGTTGGATACGACTCCCATTGTATGACAGTATCCAGAGGAAGGTGTATGTGTGCTGGAGCTGTTTGGAGGGATCAGCACATGTTTGACTACGGTATTGCAGCCAGGTATACAAGTACAGCGATACTTGTATGTGGAGAGAGATGAGATTGCGAGACGCATCTCATTGCGACATGTGGCACGTTTGGTGCAGAGATATCCTGAGTTGTTGCCCATATCAGCTGTTAGAGGATACCAGCAAGCATTACCGTCAGATATTTCGCTGCTGGGGGCGCAGGATCTTACGTTTGTTGGCATCATTCACTTGGTGATAGCCGGATGGCCATGTCAAGGTCATACGCGTGCTGGGAGAGGTCAGGGTTTACATGACCCGCGATCTAGGATGTTTTGGGAGATGTTACGGATCTTACGACATCTCCAGATGCATCAGGTGGATTCTCCAGCATACATCTTGGAGAACGTTCTTTTGTTGGGTGATGCTCGTACACAGATGATGGCGAGTGTGCACCAAGTGCGGTCTTGGGTTGGACCAGGAGTGTTGTTGGATGCAGCGAGAGTAGGATCTTGTGCACATCGTCCATGGTTGTGGTGGACGAACTTGTTACCGAGAGAGGTGCTTAAGCGCGCACACGATGGAGTGAGACGACCAACGCATCTCACGAGTGATAGCATCTTGGATGCAGGACGACGATCTCAAGTAGTGAGAGTCGTCGGTAAGTCACCCATGGCAGTGGTGAACCTAGTGGGACGGCCCATGATAGCGTTACCCACTTTGGTAAGCTTTCCAGCGTCACATGCTTACAGAGATGGAGGACCTAGGCTTGTGTGGGATGCTCAATTACGGCAGTTGGTGGAGCCCAATGTCGATGAAAGAGAGCGAGCGATGGGTTTCGCTACGGGTACGACGGGAGTAGCTTCGGTGTCGGAGGCTTCAATCGTCAAGTATTGGGTCAAGCAATGGACTTGAATTGCTTGACATGGATTGTTAGCCTTGGATTGGCTAAGCAGCGTCGGATACGATTGATGGGTGTTACTGCTCGAGCACTCTTGAGCTCTTTGCCTACCAGGTCGGTGGAGGTAAAGGCTATGGGTGAGGCACGTGAAGTTCGTCATCCTTGGACATCATGGGATGTCGTAGGAGAGAGTGTGGAGCTTGCAGCTAGAACTGCAGAAGCTTTTCGCACAGTAGCGGTGGAGGTTGTTGGTGGTGAGCAAAAAGAAACTGCTCCAGAGGCTGCAAGATAGCAGTCAACGACTTCGTCTTCTACCTCTAGCATGGTGACAGAGGATACTTGGGAGCCGGAGATTAGACCCAAGCTTATAGGAGAGGAGAGACGAAGAGTTCAAAGATTCCTGAAGAGCTACAGGAATTGTTTTGCCTTCAGTATGAAGGATTTGGGTACCTTGAAGGGACCTGGTATACGGATCGACTTGGCTAATGACACGCTAATCTTTCGACGTCCTTACATATACAGTGACATGGAGAGAGTCTTGATCCAGAATAGGACTCAAGACTTGTTGGAGGCTGGGTTGGTGGAGATGTTGCATGGAGAGTATGCATCTGCCACAGTTATGCCAGCCAAGAAGGATATGTATGGCAACTACACGGATAGACGGATGTGTGGGGACTACCGTCCTATCAATCGACAGACGAAGTCCGATAAGTATGCCATGCCGACACCTGAGGAGATCTTTGATGCAATGGGGCATGTGAAGGTCTTCAGTACTTTGGATCTTCGAGCAGGGTATCAGTTGCTAGTGAGAGAAGAAGATAAGTCCAAGACAGCATTCTGAGGAATTGACTCTCACGGCAAGGATTGTTTGTATCAGTGGCGGTTCTTACCATTTGGGTTGAAGAACGCCCATGCTGAGTTCCAAAGAGTGATGGACAGAATCCTAGCAGGATTGGATTTTGTCAGATGTTATATTGACGACATCTTAGTCTATAGTGCTACAGTGGAGGAGCACGAGAGACACTTACGGGATGTGTTCGAGCGATTGAGAGCTCATGGGTTGAAGTTACACCCTGGGAAGTGTAAGTTCTTCCAGGAGTTGGTAGAGTATCTGGGCCACACCATCTATCTAGGTGGATTGGGTGTTCAACAGACGAAGGTTGAGGCTATAGCACGTATCTCACGCCCCACAGATGTGAGTCGAGTTCGAGCATTTGTTGGTTTAGCGAACTTTTATCGTTGATACGTGAAAGGATTTAGTGCAATTGCGAAGCCGTTGACCAAGCTAATGAAGGTGGACCAAGAGTGGCAGTGGAGAGATGAGCAAGAGCGACTTTCGTAGAGTTCAAAGATAAGTTGACATCTGCTCCCATCTTGAGGAGACCCGTTAGGGGACGTCCTTTCCAACTGCACACCGATTGGAGTATGTTGGGACTTGGAGCAGTGCTGACTCAGCATGATGATGAGAAAAAGGAGTTCGTGACGTATGCCAGTCGCTCCAACAATTCAGCGGAGGCGAGGTATAGTTCGTATGAGAGAGAGTGTTTGACGACAGTGTGGGCTGTTGCACATTTTCGATGTTATCCGTTTAGGAACCCATTTACTCTCATCACTGATCACCAGCTGCTCAAGTGGTTGATGGAGTCCGACAAGCTTACAGGGAAGCTTGCACGATGGGCTCTGATCTTACAGGAGTATGACTTCCAGGTAGTACATAGACCTAGAGTTGCAAATCTAGATGGATTGAGTCGCAATTCGTGCACGAGCAAGTAAGATCAGACTGAGGCTCGATGGCATGACGAGGTTGATGAGGAGATAGTGCCAGAGTGGCATGCATCTGCCTTTCTTTGTATGTTGGCCATGAACTCTAGTATGGAGAGCCAAGTCGTATCTTTCTCTGGTCAGAGAGTAGATGATGAGTCTCCAGATCCTGAGGGTGGAGATGGTGTTTCAGACCAGCGAGATATCCATGATGATGTGATCGTGATGGAGTATCTACGTACTGATGTGGTAGTAGACACAGTAAGTGCCAAGGAGCGAGATCGTGTCCTTCAACGAGCGAAGAGATTTCGACGAGAAGGACGACATGTACTTCGAGTGTGAGATGATGGGAGGGTACGGATAGTGCCACATCCATCACAGAAGGCACAGTTAGTACGACATGCCCATGAGGAGTTGGGACATTTTGGAGTGAAGCGTACGCATAGCTTACTCCAAGGACAGTATTGGTGGCGTGGTATGCACGTCGATGTGCAACAGTTTGTCACACGATATGTGGTTTGTGATAGAGTACGAGCATCGTTTAATGCTCCTACTCCACAGTTACACCCCTTATCGATTATGGAGTTGGGTTACCGTTGGAGTTTGGACTTTGCGGGACCCTTACCGTTGATCATACGTCACCACCGGTATGTGTTGGTGATGATGGAGCACTTCTCCAAGTGGATTGAGTTGGTGGCATTACCAGACAAGGCGAGTGAAGGGACGGTGTACGCGTTCTTAGATCGAGTGCTGAGTCATTTTGGAGCACCAGCTGAAATGCTGACAGACCAAGGTACAGAGTTTCTTGGTGAGTTTTAGGCCTTGTGTGATCAGGCGCTGATTGATCATCGGACTACATCTCGAGATCATCCTAAGGCGGATGGTTTGGCAGAGAGGGTAGTTCAGATGGTGAAGAGAGGATTGCGCAAGTATGGCTTGCAGAAGGACCACTTGGGAGACTGGGATGTGCAGTTACTATGGTTGGCTATGGGTTATCGTTTCAGCCGACAAGCGTCTTTGACTTCCTTCTCACCGTATTTTCTATTGTATGGCCGAGATCCAGATCTACCTTCGGCCATTCGTCGTGATTCTGCTGAGGTGCTGGACCTTGATGACCCGGATATGTGGGTGAGAGCATGTTCTCAACGAGCAGAGACATTTCAGAGAGTTATGCCTATGGCTTTTGAGAACCTAGCGATTGCTCAACATAGAGACACGTTGCGATATGCGACTATCCGAGGAGGAGGTTATCGGCCGTCGATTCGCAGGTTTCATCCTGACGATTATATCTATCTACAGCAGACCGTACCGATGACGTTGGATGTGATCACAGGGCGCACTATTTTACGAGTGCGGGAGGTGTTACCTTCTGGAGTACTCATGTTAGAGGACCGTGATGGTGTTGTGTGGAAGGATCATGTGCGTAATTGCGCGCCATGTCATCTTCCCAACATTGATGGTATCGTTGACTCAAGCTTAGCAGTTGTACGCGCGGGCTTGAGGTGTATGTTGTGTGGATCTGCTGGTGGAGCAACCCGTATGTTGGTGTGTGATGATTGTTCGAGAGGTTGGCACATGTCATGTTTGACTCCACCTCTCAGTCTCGTTCCTACTGGACGGTGGGTTTGTCCTCGATGTATATAGCAGGGATAGCCGATTAGATCTTTGCGTGGTATGGATTGCAGACAGGCGACTAAGATGGGGCGATGTAGCACCCGGCCTCCTGATCCTTACACCCATGAAGGTGTATATCCGTAGTTGGGATATGGAGCTATCTGGAGTTAGAGGGACCTAATCGTCAATTAGGGGAGCGATTGTGGTACACTTGTGTATGTGTATGACATCGTCCATGTGTTATGTGTATGTGTAGTGTAACTCTGACAGCGATGTATGTTGTGTAGTGATGTGTATGCGCACGACAGCTGTCACGTGTTTGGCACCTCGGCTAGGTTGACCGAGTGCAAAGTGACGCATCCTGGTAAGGCTGTTAGTGCCGTTAGGACGAGTTGGTGGGAGAGCCCACTAGGGGTATACTTCGCAGGTAGGGCTTGGAGGCCTTAGTTCTTCGAGTTGAGTCTTCAAGCTCTAGGCTATGATGGATAGTCTAGTTGAGTGTAACCCGGATTCTCTTCGTGCTTAGAATGGGTTTGGCTTGACCGTTTGTGAGTAATCTTTGTTGTAGTGTTGGAGATGCTAATTTCTCTATTCAGATTATTGTGGTACACTTGTGTATGTGTATGACATCGTCCATGTGTTATGTGTATGTGTAGTGTACCTCTGACATCGATGTATATTGTGTAGCGATGTGTATGCGCACGACAACAAAGCAGTAGATGGTTTGATCGATAGCTTGCATCTTATCGTTTCTTCTTGGATGAGGAAGGTGATAAGATCGTGCAGCAAGAGATTTGGGCTTGTTCTCATCGTCTGCAAAAATAGCTGGTAGTTGTTGGGCATGTTGCTCAGCAACGCGAGGACTTGCTCCTCACTGTCCACTACTAATCCAGTTGAAGTTATCTGCTGGAGGAGGGACTTGAAGTTGTTGACGTGTTGCGTAACCGTCTCGTTGGGTTTCATCTTTAAAACCCACAACTTCTCTTTTAGATGCATCTTGGTCATCATGTCTTGACCAGCGAAGTGTCTGATCAAGGTGGTCCATGCATCGTTCGACGTAGTGCAAGACATTATATATCATGCCACACTACTCTCGCAGTATTCGTTGATTGCTGCGAGTGTATTGACGTGTTGCTGATCTCAATCCATGATACTGCCGGGTCCAGTAGCAAAGAGATGGATGGATACCTGTCGCGACCCTCGTTCTCAAGATCGGACGCAGACGCGAACAACAGAACCCTAGCGGACTTGCGCTAGGTTGTGAACGCTGCGAGTAGGACTTAATGGCTTGACCGGGAAGTTGGGATTAGATGAACCCTAAGTGGTTCTCTGAACCAAGGTTGGAACCTTGGGTAAGGACATAAGGGCCTATCCCAAGAGGGCACCAGACGAACGCTGACCTAAGGGGACGAGTATGAGAAAGGACTGAAACATGAGTCTCAGACATAGGTCTGAGACGTGGGACCGAGACGTGGATCCGAGACGCCGACGAACCACAGGGTTCGAGTCTGGGTCTGGACCACAGATTCTCGGAAAAATGACTAAGTGTTGGAGCTCCAGCGACGTTTTAGATCGTGGACGGAGCTCCACATAAGATCTCGAGACGAGTGAGGTATCATTGGAAAGGTCTCGTCGAGAGCTTTCCAGTGATATATAACACTCCTCGATCCGACGTCCGAGCTGGAAGTTATGGCCGAACCACAATCGGATTATGGTATAATTTTCAGGGACCAAAGAGGAGGGCGGGGCCGCCGATCCCCTGAAGTATATATGAGGGAGGCTCGATGTCTGGATGGGTCAGGACGAGTCACCCAACCCCAGGGTTCGGCGGGCGGACTCTGGGGGCATGAGGTGATGGCTGGGCTGGTTCCAAGACACGTTCCGATCCAGACTTGGACGTCTGGACTTCAAAACGATGTAAGGGCTGGGGCAAGACTAGGGAACGAGTCGGCGGGTTAGACCACTGTTCGGGAGCCTAGACCCAGACGGACATCACGGGCGGTTGGGCCGCTAGGTGTGCTGGAGGCACCGTTTAGGACCCTGGACTTTATGAGAAGTCCGCCCCAAGTCATCTTGTGACTTGCTCATGTTTGGGACCGACCTATGCGGGTCTAGGTCGGGACTTAAGAACTACTGAGCTTGATGAATAGGGAGACGGTCCGGCTCCGGTCGGATCAAACCGAACTAATGTAAGTGGTGCATGGACGCTAACTTGTGATTGTGTTTGCAGGTTAGCGGTTTGAATTTCAGGACCTACTGAGCAAAAGCTTCCCCTGGCGCAACAAGGCGGTAGGTGCGCGAAAAGTGGTATCAGAGCCGACGCTTCGGTGAGCGAGAACTTGAGGTAGCGGCTGAAGGCTGGACGCTTGAGGAGGGACGCAAGACACGAGGCGGATCATCGTTTCTAGGTGAACACTTGGAGCGATGACCGACGATGGACTGAGTTCCTGGAGGAAGACCAAGAAACGAGGAGCGGCTAACGAGAGCAGATCGACTCGAGCTAACCCCGAGGCACAGTCAGGGGACGACAATCGACAACCTTCGCCCCAACGTCAAGGAAGCCCAGTTCCAGCTACGGCACCGCTGCAGCAAGATGGAGTCTTGCCAACAGTGCCCAACGATGCAGGCGCGGGAAGTCAAGGAGCCTTGTATGCAGAACTCATCAAAATGATGAAGACCATGCAGAAAGGTATGACCTCCAGGAATAAACGTATCGCTGAGCTTGAGGCAGGCCAAGGAAGTTCCTCGTCTACCAGAAAGCTTTGTAAGACGAATTTGCCGACCCCGTTTACAGGTATAGGACAGGCTCGCAAGGTTAAGGATTTCTTAATTGAGTTGGACCTATACTTTGAAGCGCATCAAGCTAAGGAGTCTGACAAAGTGAGAGCGGCGGTTATGTTCCTGAAGGACCATGCGCTTCTCTGATGGACTGCATACAGGGATGAGCATGCCTTGATTGTCTCAGCGCTTGGGTGGAAGGAGTTCAAGGAGTTGCTCGCGGGACGATTCACTCTAGAGTATCAAAGGATTCGGGACGGTGTTGAGTCGGTGAGACTGAAGCAGACGGGGACCTTAAGTGCTTATGTGCGCGAGTTCAGTGCCAAACTAGACTCGTTCTCCAAGTGGATTGAGGAGACCAAGATATGCATATTCATTGGGGGACTCAAGTCCAGCTCGGAGAAGGCTCTCTTTCGGATGCCGAAGCTACCTAAGACATGCGCCGAACTTTTGAAGCTAGCGGAGCGAATTGGAGACGACGACGTCCAACAACTGAAACCCTTTGAACCACGCAGCACGGACAAGTTCCAGAAGAAGAACAAGAGCTTCAAGCGACAGTGGGATGGGGGTGAGAAGGATCAGAAGGATTCTTCTGTCTCGGCAGCAAAGCGGCAGCAAACAGGAGTAAAACCTAAGGGGCAAACACCTCAGAAGGGCAATGACGCTAAGTTTACTTGCTACAACTGTGGCGAGACGAGCCATATTGCTAAGGGGTGTACAAAACCTAAGGTTAGTAACTGTAGCATGAATGAATTTGTTGCAAAGGACTTGTTGGAGGGCCAGATGACTGTGACCTTGAGAACTACGAACAAGACGCCGGGATTGATGTTTCTACAAGCCAAGGTTGCTAACCGTGATGTTACTTTTCTTGTGGACACAGGAGCGACTCACTCCTTCATAAGTCCAAAGTTGATGAAGAAGTTGGGCTTGTCTACCTCCAAGGCAGACAAGCCTATTCAGGTACGCTTTGCCAAGGACAAGACGTACCAAACTTCTGAAGTGGCCTTGGACGTACGATTTGCGTGTGGGAAGTTGGAGTTCACAGAGAACTTCACGGTGTGCGAGATGCATGATATCCATGCGGTTTTGGGGAACACTTTCTTGGACAAGTTTGAAGTGGAACTTAGGCGGAAACCTTTAAGGTTAAACGTTAGAGTTAAAAGGCGGAAGCTGGGAGTGAGGCTGATCCGGAAGGCGCGGAAGATTGATGACTTTACGGTGAATTTGATCAAGGGCAAACAGATGGACTTCAACGACGGGATCATGTGTTTGATGCGGGTTGCAGATTTGATGACAGGTGACACTAAGAGGAAACATCAGGAGACGCGACTAAACTTCCGAAGATGCTTCGCGAAGTGATTAAGGAGTTTGAGGATGTCTTGACGGATGAGTTACCTGCTGAGTTACCTCCAAGGCGGGTGGTGGATCACAAGATCGAAGTCTTGTCAGGATCGGAACCACCTTCCAAAGCCCCTTAACAACTCAATCAGGTGGAACTCCTTGAGTTGAAAAGACAACTCGGCGAGCTAATAGCGCGGGGATATATTCGAACCAGCAAGTCACCTTATGGAGCCCCAGTTCTTTTTGCAAAGAAGAAGGATGGGAAGTTACGACTATGCGTAGATTATCGTGCGCTCAATAAGGTGACGGTGAAGAATAATTATCCCTTGCCAAGGATAGACGACATTTTTGATAGATTAGCGAGCGCAAGATACTTCAGCAGGATAGACTTGAAGTCAGGATATTACCAGATCCGGATAGCTGACCCAGATGTTGAGAAGACCGCTTGTCGAACCAGATACGGATCGTTTGAATTCGTGGTGATGTCATTTAGACTCTGCAACGCCCCTTCGACGTTCACTACATTGATGAACACAATTTTTCGCGAGGAGATGGATGAGTTTGTCATCGTTTACATCGACGACATCTTGATCTACTCCAAAACCTTGGAGTCGCACGCGGAGCATCTAAGGGTGGTGTTGACGAAGCTGGGGGAGTAAGCTGTTTGCCAACATTGACAAGAGTGAGTTTGGTTTGGAGCGCATTAACTTCTTGGGACATGTCATTAGTGCAGAAGGAGTCGGCCCGGATATGTAGAAGGTGGACGCGATTGTGACTTGGGAGCCTCCGACTACAGTGAAGGGGATGCGGCGATTCTTAGGATTGGCGTAGTTCTACCGCAAGTATGTGAAGGGGTTTTCAAAGATCACGAAGCCGCTGACGGACTGGACGGGCAAAGACGCACAGGTAAGTTGGACCAAGGAGGTGGATGATGCATTTCAGACAATAAAAGCTATTTTGTCAAAGGTGCCAGTATTGAAGCTGCCGGAGTTCGACAAACCATTCGAGCTACACACGGACGCGAGCGACTATGCGATTGACGGAGTGTTGGTGCAGGATGGAAAACCTGTAGCGTACGAAAGCAAGAAGCTATCTGAGAAAGAGAGTCGATGACCGACTCACGAGAAGGAATTGTTTGCGGTGGTCCATTGCTTGAGGAAATGGCGGCATTATTTGAGACTTCACAAAACCCAAGTATATATTGATAATATTTCGCTCAAGTACTTTGAGACACAAGATCGGGTGACGCCAAAGCAACTACGGTGGCATGATACCTTGGCGCTCATGAACGTGGAATTAATCCACAAAGCGGGAAAGGACAATGTGGTTCCTGACGCCTTGAGTCGCAAGGAGAAATATCTTCCATCGTCAACACAGATTCTGCGAGCTATGTATCCTAAGGAGTCAGACTTGGAGAGGCGAATACGTGAAGGTTACATGGGCGATGACCAAGCGAAGGAGTACCTGGAACAACTCAAGCGAAGAGTGAAGTTGCAGAACATGCAGCTAAGGCATGGTTTACTCATGTTCAAGCAAAGTCGGGTTTATGTGGGACAAGGAAAACTTAGGACCAAGTTCTTAAAAGAATGCCACGATGCGCCCTTATCAGACCATAAAGGCGAAAAGTCCACTTTAGCAGTGATAGCTAAAAAGTTTTATTGGCCCCACATGAAAGACGATGTTGCCCACTTTGTGAAAACATGCGTAACGTGTCAAGCGAACCGCGTTTCTTATGAGAAGAAACAAGGGTTGCTTCATCCTCTGCCGATTCCAACCAGACCTTGGGAAAGCATTAGCATGGACTTCATTACCTCTCTGCTTGACTCGAATGGATACAACGCGATTTTTGTGATAGTTGATCGATTTAGCAAACTAGCGAAGTTTGCTCCGATCTTGGATACTGCAACATCGTTCACGACTTCTCGGTTGTTCTTAGATACTTGGTGGCGTTCACATGGATTACCTCAGAGTATTATTTCAGATCGAGACTCTAAGTTCACAAGTGCCTTTTGGAAACACTTGTTCCAAAAATTGGGGACTAAGTTGAAATTTAGTACCGCCTTTCATCCGGAAACAGATGGGCAAATGGAACGAGTTAACTCGGTTCTGAATCAATACTTGAGGAATTATGTGAGCGCGGACCAAAGTGATTGGGCGGAGTGGCTCAGTCCTGCGGAGTATTGCTACAATTCCACGAAGCATTCGGCAACTGACGAATCGCCTTTCTTGCTGGCTTACGGACGTGAGCCAGAAGGGCCTCTTGACTTGACTCTTGCAGGGAGTTCTACATCGGCACGACCAAGAACACGGCAAACATCAGCTGAAGAGTTGGTGGCGGCAATGCAGCGGCGCGAGGAGCAAGTTAAGAAGAACCTCAAGAAGGCGCAGCAACGATACACGAAGCAGGTAAACAAACATCGGCGGCAAGTGAAGTTTCAAGTGGGCGAAGAAGTATGGATAAGTACAAAAAACTTCACACTCCCGAAAGAAATATCGGCGAAGTTTTCATCGAAGTTCGCGAGACCTTTTGTCATTGTCAAGAATCCGCATGAAGATGTCTATACATTAGACCTTCCTCGCGAGTGGCAGTTGCATCCGACTTTCCATGTTTCTTTATTGAAGATATACTTCAAGGATGATTTGCGGCCGGAGCGCAAACAAGTACTCAGGCCTCAACCTGATGTCGTGCAAGGCGAAGCAGAATATGAGGTGGAGTCCATTTTGCGGTCTCGGCGTAAATCAAACCGGATGGAGTACTTGGTCAAATGGCGTGGTTACCATTTGAATGAAGCAACTTGGGTGCCAGAGGAAGATCTCGCACATGCAAGCGAAGTATTGGACCTATTCAAACGGAGACAAGGACAACAAGGGCGTTAGCAAGATGAGGACATCTCCTTCCAGTGAGGGGTGAAGAAACGACGAACCATACGAGTAGCAACTTGAGGCGATTTGGGCCGATGGACTTTGTAGCTTTGACTTGTGTTTGGAAATAAAGATTTTGTTTCTTGAAAAATTGTCTAAGTGTATTGGTAGTGCATGGCTATGACTAGTTCTGATCAGATGCCTAGGATGTTGTCAAGAGGAGGAACGAAGCACACTCAAAGGAAGCGAGCTGGTTTGGATAAGCATCTAAATCAAGACTAAGTCTTGATGTCAAGACTTAGGTTTGCCGTAGCGTTGGCAAAGCAAGTATGAAATTTTATACTTGTCTTGGGGCTTGGAGTGATCTTGCTTTGCGGTTTTCTAACTGCAAAGTAAACTTAGTCGCGCGTCTAAGTCAAATTAGATTGCGACCGGAAAGTGAGTTTCGGAGGACCTTGTAAGTAGGTGTGAATACTTATAGTTAGCAAGTTAGAGTCTTAAGTAGAATGTTTAGAAGTTGTCAACTAGTTTTGTTTAGGGTAAGCCAAAAAGGTAAGGCTTTTCCGAGACTAGTTGAAATTTTCTAAGTGTTCTAGCGACAACTTAAGACTCAAGCCAAGAAGGGAATTGCGGGTTAGCTACCAGAACGCAATTCTGACGCCAAGGGGTTGGCTACCCATTTTGAACTTGGTGTTAACTTAAAGGATCATTGTTGATGAGGGCATCAACCTCCAAAGTGGGGTTGAGTGTCGCGACCCTCGTTCTCAAGATCGGGCGCAGACGCGAACAACAGAACCCTAGCGGACTTGCGCTAGGTTGTGAACGCTGCGAGTAGAACTTAACGGCTTGGCCGAGAAGTTGGGATCAGATGAACCCTAAGTGGTTCTCTGAACCAAGGTTGGAACCTTGGGTTAAGACATAAGGGCCTACTCCAAGAGGGCCCAAGACGAACGCTGACCTAAGGGGGCGAGTCTGAGAAAGGACTGAAACATGAGTCTCAGACATAGGTCCGAGACGTGGGACCGAGACGTGGGTCCGAGACGCAGACGAACCACAGGGTTCGAGTCTGGGTCTGGACCACAGATTCTCAAAAAAATAACTAAGTGTTGGAGCTCTAGCGGCGTTTTAGGTCGTGGACGGAGCTCCACATAAGATGTCGAGGCGAGTGAGATATCATTGGAAAGGTCTCGTCGAGAGCTTTCCAGTGATATATAACACTCCTCGATCTGACGTCCGAGCTGGAAGTTATGGCCGAACCACAATCGGGTTGTGGTATAATTTTCAAGGACCAAAGAGGAGGGCGGGGCCGCCGATCCCCAGAAGTATATATGAGGGGGGCTAGATGCCTGGGTGGGCAAGGAAGAGTCATCCAACCCCAGGGTTCGACGGGCGGACTCTGGAGACATGAGGTGATGGCTGGGTCGGTTCCAAGGCACGTTCCGATCCAGACTTGGACGTCTGGACTTCAGAACGATGTAAGGGCTGGGGCAAGACTAGGGAACGAGTCGGCGGGTTAGACCACTGTTCGGGAGCCTAGACCCAGACGGACATCACGGGCGGTTGGGCCGCTAGGTGTGCTGGAGGTACCGTTTAGGACCCTGGACTTTATGGGAAATCCGCCCCAAGTCATCTTGTGACTTGCTCATGTTTGGGACCGACCTAGGCGGGTCTAGGTCGGGACCTAGGAACTGCTGAGCTTGATGAATAGGGAGACGGTCCGGCTCCGGTCCAGACCAAACCGAACTAAGGTAAGTGGTGCATGGACGCTAACTTGTGATTGTGTTTGCAGGTTAGCGGTTTGAATTTTGGGACCTACTGAGCAAAAGCTTCCGCTGGCGCAACAAGGCGGTAGGTGCGCGAAAATACCGCAGTATCCTCGGGTGTCGTGGAGCGCGATCTACGCGCATACCCGTCCACGATGTCCAACACACCATGGACTCTGAGCCACAAGGTCGTCTGTGCTTCCAAAGCATGAAGTAAGTACCGTTAAATTTGGTCCAGTCTTTGATGTCAAAGGTGACAAACATTCTGTACTAGATTGGTCGCTGGAACTGTAACGTTCTGATAGCAAAGATACAAAATCTTAGTGCGTGGAGCGTCCTCCTCGCTGCAGTTGAAGCATCCTCCAACTGCTCACACCTAAGGGTCGAAGACCTAGGTGTGAGCAGCAACAACAATAGCACATGCTATTGCGCTAGTGCATCAACAAAGCAAAGCTCTGATACCATGTTGGAAATGGACTACTGCTAGAATAGGTCTAGGTGTGAGCAGCAACAACAATAGCACATGCTATTGCGCTAGTGCATCAACAAAGCAAAGCTTTGATACCATGTTGGAAATGGACTACTGCTAGAATAGGCTAAGGTAAAACTCTATGTCACGGCATAAGAAGAGAGAGAGAGAGAGAGAGAGAGAGAGAGAGAGAGAGAGAGAGAGAGAGAGAGAGAGAGAGCTCCTTGAAAGAGAGTGTAGGCTGAACCAAGCAAATGAATTACTTAATGTATAATGACATTGGGTCTAGATAATATAGTCTTAGGTCTTGGTGAGGTTATGAAAGATCACCATCTAATATCCTGAACTACTTATTGGATGTATATTCATACTGTACGTATTCCGACAAAATGATGAGAAGCAGAATCGCACAGTTTGACATAGCACGACTACTGGCATTACAAGCTTTGCCAAGTCAAGTTACCTAATGATATAGTGGATCTAATAAAGCTCTACAAACGTATTAGTGCGTGTGAAAGTTAAAATCATAGATTCTCTAACGGCCAGAAAGAAAATAGTCATAATTTATCTACTGCGAGTTTTGTCTAGATCGTGTATTGTTCAGGGGTGCTTTTGAATCGCTCTAAGCTTTTTACTTCTTTAATTTTTTTACTTTTTAGTAATTTTAATAAATTATTGAAATTCTAAATTTATTTGTGACTGAAAGTCACGTCGGTTTAGAAAAAATATGAACTAGAACCGACCGTGACAGTTTCCTGTGGCTGCCTCCGGAGATAACCGTAGAAAATATCCATGATCTCTTGGTCACAGTTGTAATACTTGTTCACGGGAGAAGAATATTTCCAAAGGTTACAGTTTTGACAACCCTTATTTGAGTAATAATCAAACAAATTTCTGTTAGGAAGAGTGAAGTAAAGCAAGAAAAACATATTAGAGATAAGGTAAAGTAAATCTGTGGGCCATGGACTTACTTGCTGAGGTCTACGCATATATGTATCCCGATCGAGCTGATTTACCGGCTTCCACCGTTTCTAACTGCCGCTCTCAGATGATCTCCCCGTTTCTTGAACATCATAGTTCACTGGCATCCTATTCTGCTGCCAGTAAGGGGGCTTTAAATGACCTGTACGTTTAACACGTGGCGTCTCCAGATTGCTCTTTCGCATCTGATAAGTCCAAGTGACTTTAATTAGCAGTCCCAAAATCTTCATTCCTTCAATGTTTCTTTCTTAGCAACCGTTGACTAGTTTGCTTGCTGTACTTTACAATGGCTGAGCTCAATTCAGTTTGTTTTCCGATCTTCATGGTTTTCTTTCATTCGTTCATGTGAGGTCTAAATTCTCTCAGAACTGAAATCACGAGCAGGGAATGATAACTAACAGCAACCTGTGGGAAAGGTCCACACCGGTGGCGGTGTACAAAGTGGAAGCGAGGACTGCAAAGACTGACTACTGTCTAGGTAGCCTTTCCACTTTTCAAACAGGTAAATACGTACGTTTAGCATGAGTGTCCAGTACAGTTTAGAGCGGAAGCCAGGAAGATTGCTTCTCAAGTTGCTGAACTGGTATGGAGATCTAGAGGACTTCCATACTCACTCTCTCGCGTGTGGAAGTCGAGATAACTTGGTTGTTACACATAATGAACGAACCAAGAAAGGTCTCGAAGTGTAAACTTTTCCTTTTGACATTCTTTTAACGAATGATGAGTCTAAGACTGGACCTGCAATGAAGTGAAACCGTCGGATACAAATGTAAGACTCACTTTGCTCACACTCATGGGCGAATGGTATTACCACTATGCTGAACCGTTCCTCGAATTAAACGCCACCATTGCCCTCTAGATCTGGAGCTGCTGTAACCTCTCAGGACTCTATAATATTTCTCCATTAATGCGATGCTTACTTTCTCGTTCTTGGACTGTGCGCGCGAACAGTACTCACCATGTGATCTTTACATTCATTGAAATGTGTCTGTTTGTCTGGCCATGGGGAATGTATTCAGCTGAAACTGGCATTCCATGTCCAATAGAAGCTTAGGGATAGCTGAATCATGTGAGAAGTTGTAGGAGCCAGCAAGCAAAAGTGAACTCAACTCAGGCTCCCTTTTCTTTCCTACTCTGCTCTGCTCCATTCTATTCTATTCTATGCTAGCTACGGTAGCTTTTGGCCTGTGAGTTGGTGGATGCTGCAACGTCGACCATGGCCAGTGCTACCAACCTTTCGTGGAGATCGGATTTCTTGTTCCCGGCCTAGTGAGTGAATGCATGTCGTCGAGACAAAGGGCGTGTGATCTCGACGATTGTGGATGAGATGGTGAACTCCACAGATCTATCACAGGCTAGGATTCACAGCGGGATCAGTTGTACAAACCGTGTGTGAGTGGCAGCCGTGATAAGATCTCCAAAAATGTCTCGTAAAATTCGACAGCTGTTTTTGAAGCTTCTGTATGGTACATGATTGCAGTGAGTTCATTTCGAACATTGTCGATCACTGCTCGGGCTCCTACGACCAGATCTCCCAAGAATCGCAGCAGCTTCCAACTTCATCTACTTCTAGACCCTAAACTCTTCATTTACTTTCATCTACAAAATGGACAGCAAGACGAGGCTCTCATCTGCCGTTATGCTGAGTACTGCGTTTGGTGTCAATCTCTATATGTATATATGTCGAACGAGATGTTTGCTGTACGGGTTCATTTAACTCTACGAACGAAAGAGGAAGGAATGAGAACGAAGTGAAGGATGAGAGGCCCCAAATTTGAAGTATGGGATTGTCTCGATGCCCCGAGAGTAAAAATGAGACAGAACCTCGAGCTCCACGAATTGTACGTACAACTCATACACCAGGAATTGGGCAGATGCTATTGAGAAGGACATGCGTGAGCATGATGTCTACAAAATAGCGATGGCCGCCACGGATCCAGGATTTAGGGTTGGGAGCCCTCCCGTAGTGAGGACCGTCGCTGCACAGGTGGTCGAAGTGCCAAGGAAACGTCATGTCGAAAGCATCAACGATCTGCAGATTTTCCTCCCCGAACTTGGAGAGGAAGGTGTCGACCATGACCGTGTTGAATATCTCATGCTTCTGGACGTTGGATTTCGTATTTCTCGCCGGAAGGCGGTCGTTGATCCCGCCCGGCGCAACTGTTGTTCTGTACACCATTTTCGGTCTCTTCGCTTCTTCCCCACTCACACTCGTCCACAAATCCTTCCAGAAAACGCTTGCATTCTCCGCAGCTTGCGCAAAGGAGGCCAGATCAGGCCAGTTGTTCCCGTCGTGCAAGCCCGAGTTCATGATCACCACATCAGGAGGTGCCGAACGAACTGTCCCATTGAAGTAGGCCGTCACATTTTCTCGGTATTCTGGGTAGTCCAAAGATTCGAGGCCCATGTTGTTTCCGTTCGAACGATAATGTCCGTTGAAAGAGTTGGTGATGGTTACGGTTTGGGAGGAATTTCGATGGTTCGTGTATGTGTGGTGTCCATTTCGCTCTAGCGATACTGCCGCGGTGTCGAGAGGAAAGTTAAGAAGATTTCTGATTGTGTCTAGATGGTTGGAATCGCCCCAGAAGAAGAGCCATTTCCCTGAAACGCAGCTCCAAGCCTCCTCGGCGGTGAACATTCGGAAGGCACAGTGCGCAGAATAAACCCAGCCGTTGCTTTCCAACTTGCCGACCTGCCCAGCGCACCATTGTTCCTGACAGGTCTGATTCGTGTCGAGGCAGAGAAACCGGCCTTTCCCATTCGCTGTACAGGTCTCGTTGAAGGTTTCTCTGGTCCAGCGCCCCTCCCATTTCTTCAGCTTGTAATCTTGCTTCGACCTGCATAACTTAAGTTCCTCCACTGCACCCGACGGCGAGTCGGGCTTCACGAACTCAGTCTCCAGATACGCGATGTCTTTGGCCATCGCCCACGCTTCGGTCGAAAGCTCCATGCCATGCCAGTTAGGAAACATTAGAATCACTCGAAACGTATATACACCTGGAAAATCTCCGTGTACTCGAAGGTTAAAGATGTAAGTTCCATCTCCCAGATCTTTGATCGGTGGCCTTGACTTCCACTGCGTTCCTGCCATAGAACGACAAGCATGGAAAAGCAGTTGAAGAGAGTAGACCGTTAGTTACCCGAGAGCTCATCGACCATGCCTTCTCTGCTCATGTTATCATCTAACTCGGTTCGTTCCGTCAATCTTCGAGGGTGATCAAAGATGGGGTCCAGGGACCAAAGGTAATCGGAGCTTTAATCAGCTAGGGTGAGAGCTCGTTGCTCAAATTGTTCGTCATTTTGATGTCATATCTGCCCACAGGAAAGAGAACCTCCATCGATACTACGCAAATGGCCAGCAACGGACCAACAATTGTATAGCCATGGGAAGAGTTCCCAACCCCAACTTCCAGACTAGGTGGATAGGGAAGCAACACTACACTTTCATGTAATCAGCAGTGTTAAAATGACAGGAGATGGAATGAGATCGGTCAGTTAATTACCGTTGACATCAATCTCAAAGTAGTCTCCTCCACTGCACCTCCGAGTTCCATTCGGGCCGTAGGAGACGATCATCACTTCATAGTTTCGGTCGGTTTGCAGCTGCAGATTTCCATTCGGAAGAAGCAAATCGGGGCCGAAAAACACTTGAGCTGATGCGGTCGGAACTTCGTGGCAGGCATCATGTGTAAGGTTCTGCTCCAGTTGCTTCAAATACCAAACCTTATCTCGAACTGAAACGTCCGCGTACTGCCTAACCTGCCCCGAAGACAATCGAAGAAACCACTGAAGAGTCAAAAGATTTGGACCCTGGAACTGAACTCCAAACTAATCGACTCTGCTCAGCGCCACGCTGCTCATCACTTCATCTGCGGGACACGTACCTGTGGGTCCAGTTTCCGCTCGTATCCGAATCCCCCGTCAGCGAGACTCGTGCTCAGTGTTTCCTTGGTGGCAGAACTCGATTTGGTGGCGTTGCTGGAGTCCGAAGTAACGTTTGCAGCTCCGTTGACGAAGTTGGTGGAAAGTCTGGAGATGCAAGAATTCTGGGGGTCTCCCAAATCGACCATCTGGAACAAAATCACGGTAGTGCTGAGAAGAGCTAAGCTGATCGCTAGCAAGACAATGTGGCAAACTCCTGGATTGCAGTCCTGAAACGACGGAATCCTTGTCGCGGGAAACTCACTTTTCTTGCGCTGCACTGCAGTGCTTCCATTAGCCACCATCTTCTGCTAGCTAAAGCCCTTTCACCACCTTCGCTAGATACGACTACAATATCTATCAACTAGAAAGCCACTCCAGAAATTCTCGCTCCACGTCTTGACTAGTATGTACAGACCACTTAGAAGGCGGACGTAAACTTAGGCGGAACTTGGAAGTCCACCCTTCTGAGATTCCTAGCTCGCTCCGTGGTGGACAAGAAGTTGGTTCGGCTTGGACCGAGCGTTTTCGTGACAAACAACGGCAAGAAGATTCAGTGCAGGTCGACTGTTTCGGCTCATTGACGACACGAATCTGAGAATTATAGCGCTAGCACCTGTGTCACCAAGGCAACGAAGACCAGCATGCAGCAGTCAGTACTCCATTTCTACGGTCCCTTTCATGCCTTCCAGAATCCAGGCAGAGCGACCTTTCCCCCGACGCCTGCCTGCCTGACTGCCTGTCTCCTCAAGGCTGCAGAGTCTGCAGCCTTCTGTCGGGTGAGAGTAAAGTTTGGATGTCGTCGAGGGCGTCAGACTATGCGTAGACGACACACAGAGTCCAGGGCCCAGTGGATCGGCCTACTCGCCGGCGAAGATATGTCTGATTACAGGCAAAAGAACGAATTCGAACGAGCCTTCGAAAAGAAAAACTGAAGGAACGAGGTCGAGACAAAGTCCTGCCTGCCGAGGCTCAGCTCGCTTCTGCTATAAAACCCATGCCAACATGAACATCTTCGCACGGCTGGTCACCGCCAGCACTGCGTCATATGCTGCAGGTCGTTTCCCCGAATTTCCGAAATCCAGCGAAACTTGTCGGATACTTCCCCAACAAAAACTCTCCCACGTACTGTAAATGTTGTACAATCTTCCGGATTTATTCTCTAGTGTACCGGGAATTTAACGTTACCAGCAAAATCTTCCCGAGCACTGCATAAATAGGAAGGACAGTGGACGGAAAGTACGGACGGGTACCCTGATGCCGAAATAGCATGTACTGTACGTACTTGTATCATTTGAAGGAGGAGCGATATTATATTACCAGGGCAGTAAAAGTGTCGGGGCAGTGTTGGATCGAATCCTCCTGCGGGGGGTCCCTCAGGCTGGGAAGGAGGCCTAAGGACGAAAGCGAAAATGGCTTGGATGAGGAGGAGAGAGAAGTAACGAGAAACTAACAGATTCAGCCTTCAGGTGCTTCCCGCTCGAATGATCTGAGGGAAGACTTGGTATTCGAGCTCAAGTACACCTTCTCGGATCCAGCGGTCGGCACCAGTGAACGGCCCCATACAGTATTAGTTTCAAGGCTATTTCGAGGTCCACTAGGTTAGCAAGGCTACCTAGTGTTACCAAAGTTAGCGGGGGAGTAGAGTTAACGTGTTGCCTAGCGTAGTGTACTGAAGAGGATACCAGCAACATCAAATTCCATGATGCCGATGGACCGAAAGAGTACTGTTCGACTTGTCCCCGTACGAACCCCGGCCACGCTGGATCTTGAAGATCCTGCGTTTTGTCTCTCGACAGCAGAATGACTCATGTCTACCATCCAGAAGGGCAGCTGTCCACGTGGCTTTCCCTTCATATCACGCACGCACCTTCACCTCACATGGGGACGACCACGCGCATCCATCTGCAGTTTTCTCCTTGATAAGTCTTCCATTACGAAAGTCGAGTTTGATAGTCCCTTTCTTATCAATTTATTTCTTGATCAGATCTTTGACTGGAAGTCGCTCTTCTTATCACTCATCGTCTTATGTTAAGATTCATTATTATAACAACGCTTGAAGTTTACCAGTAAATTTTAGGAAAACTATATGACGCATGTCATTTGTACCACCGGTCTCTAATACCTGTAAGAAATACGAACTCGAAAATACAAGCTGATGTGTCAAAATGACTGGCAAAACCATCTACTGTCAATCAAGAGTATGATCAAGACATGATTCAATAAGAGTGGTCTGATCAAGCTCTAGTTTCGTATTGAGAGACTGATCAAGCAAAAAGCTACCTCTCTCGGCCTCACATGTCCAAGGGCAGAAAATATATTTGAATCTTGAGGAGGCAGAGCTGATTACTGTAGCTACTGTGAATACGTAGTTGACAGTTAGGTGTTTTGTTGTGAGTCCGCACTATGGTAGTTGAAGTACCAGTGGAGACTATATATATTACTCTTATATATATATCTCTAGCATATGCACGGTTTAAAATAAAAGACTAACTAAGGACTTATGCCCACTATCGCTCAATTTTGTTTATCAGCAGGTTTCAGGCTGGATCGGTAATAAGGCTGCTCTTTCCATTGTCATGGTATAAGGTTAGTTTTTGGTATATTCTATAAAATTTGGCATCTCTGAGGTTTTGGGCAGGGGTACCCTTCACGACTACTTTCTGCACATTTTGCTGACAGTCATCTGAGAAGTTATCCATGTGGTGCACTTTCTTTTCTCACGGAAGGAAATACAAACAGCGTCTTGCGGAGATTTAGAAAGCGAGTGACGAGAACTGCACTGAAGGGCACACATGCATCTCCGTGGTTCCGAATACAGTTTGAATTAGCAAAGAACTGCCAATAGATCTATCATGTCTTAGGAGGGTTCATTGGGACCTTTGACAGGAACGTTGACAAACTTGATGACTGTAAGTGAACATGTGCTTCTTTCTGTTTTTGGATTTACTAATTCTATATTCTTGTAGGTTTCTCATTGTGGATACGGGAGGTCATTTGCATGCTTAGTGGGTGCTTGCTAAGTCAGCGCTCGAGGTAAAAAATTTCCGGAACCGGAAATTATCCGAAAGTAATAAACTGAACCGGTTTTTTTCAGTGATTTATTAATCTTCCCGGTTTTCTTAACGGATAACTTGTCGTTTTGCAAAATTTTAACCTACAAATTATCCGGCTGGGTCTCATTTCAACCCGACTTTTCAGAATTTCAACCGGTTGAAAATACAAAGAATGCCGGTTAGCCCCGAGCCCTGGCTTGCTTGCATTAGGGTTCTTATTGCAATCATTGATCGAATGCATAAGTGCACGAGCGAATATACGTGTGTCCAAGAGGCGAATGTGAGACTTCAGGGATATGACAAGGATGTCTGCAGGATATGAGTGTTTTATTGGATTGGTTGTTCTCAGTCATGCACTCCAGAGGTGAAGTGATTGATCGAACATCGTTCACAACTTTGGTTTGATCATCTTTTGCTGACTGCTTATGGAGAGGAGAGGTGGATTCATAGTATGCAGCTCAGTTAATGACAAGCAATTCCTCGAGAACTCTCATTTCTACTAACGAGTGACCTTTGGTGAGTTGTTGAGATCTCTTGTGACAACTATTAATGAGGACTTCCGCTTGCATCTCTACTTGTTAGGAGACAGCGAGTATCAACTACAGCGATGGTTAATGACTCCTTATCCCATGCATCCTAGAACTGAAGATTCAAAACGTATCTTCAGTAACAAGCATGTTCGAGGTATGATGATAATCGAGCAGACCTTTGGGTTGCTCAAGCAAAAGTGAAATCATCATTTCATCTTCTCTTTCTTGTTCTTTGATACTGTCTCATCCATGTCACAATTTATATTTGTTTCATATCATCTAAATTCAGTACTTTGTTCCACTTATAGCCGCATTTCACCATTTTTGCTACTTTGTCACTGGCAGACTTTAATATGCAGTCAGTTTCTTTGTTCTCTTTCATCCACATCCAGAGCTCAGAAGTATTTCCAGATGTTCATGCCAGCACCTTCACGGAATCACTCTATTTGAACTTTAAAATTTTGGTTTGTGCATAGTGGCTAACGTATTTTATCTCTTTTCCAGTGGCTGTTTGCCCATCTCTGCCAACTCCATCCTTGGGATCTGGACTTCAAGTGTCAACTTTTTAGAACTGTCATACTTCTGAGACAGAGTTCAGATAACTACCTGCGTAAAAATCACTTTTTATTACTGATAATAAAAAGAACGTGACTAGACTCTCACATAACTCGTTCATATTCAGAAAGAGCTCATGAGCAAAAGAGGTTCCCTGTTTGCAAGCAGTCCGGTTCTTCGTTTCCTGCTTTGCAATTCGTATAGCCAAATGGATCGATTTTCTGTGGGGTCTGTTAATGCACTATGGACAGCACTTTTTCGCAAGATATCCGGAAATAAGAGTTATCTAATGAAAAAATAACGTGCATTAGGTCAAAAAATCGTATAATATTTATCTCTTATCATTTGTACTCATCGACATTCGAGGTCTGGACTTGAGTGAAATAGGAGGTGTCAAACTTAGAACTTTTCAAGAGATTCTTCGCCCGCGGGCTAGAGTAACGACTTCGGTCAGAGATCTGCAGTTCTTACGGTATCTCCAGAAATACCCACAAGAACAACCGCGAACATTTGCTTAATCATTTCCAGTTCGTTTCAAGCATGAGCGATGTCAGTAAAATTGTGTAAACGTAAATTATAAATTTTCAATATCAATGACAAAAAATAACTAATAATTAATAATTGTTTCTACTCAAAATCGCTTGTGAACCACAATCCTAGACGAAGTCATCAGTTTGTTTTCAAGACTTCTCAGTTCAACCGTAGAATAATCTTTACGTTTAACTTTGACACCTCCTAATAGAGCGATAGTGGTCACAGACACTAAGTCTAGTACAACTCCTTCATGCCTCCATATAAAGCCGAACTACTTATCTAAATATAGATAATACGAATAATTCTCCCTTGTAAGGATTGATGGGGTCTTTCCGCGCGTTGGCTGTTTATGCGTCGAGTGTTTCTATCTAAATATAAACCCAGTAGTCGCCCGATATCCACGAGGCTGTATATTCTTTAGGAAACTACTGCGAGCTGCTACATCAGCTTCACCTCCACCTTCTTGTATCATTGCCTTTTCATGAGATATTAATTAGGTTCATCAGTATGAAAGCACCACCTCGGAGCGAAAAGAATCGCTCCGCCCGAGATTCTGACCACAGGAGGATGATAATGCAGAGACCGTTCTGATTCTTATAAGCTCTGTGCCAAAATTTAATGTGTATACAGTTCCTTACTGCAGTTCCTGGAAGTACGGTGGCGCAATGAGCATCCGGGGCCGGGGAAGGGGTGCTGGTCAGTGCACGTCGGTCGATTACAGGTTTTCTGCACGGCTTACTGCACTGACAGAGCACTTTGTTCATGAAACGTGCAATGATCTAACTAGAATATAGTCCCTAGAACCCGAACCATCGAATCATCGATGGTAGTATTTTAATATTTGTATGACCAGAGAAGTTGCTTCTCTTGCGGGAGCAGGCGCAGAGGCGAGAGAAATCAAAACGTACTCGTTTAATCCAAGGGAAGGTACAGGAGTCCATTTGGGTCAATGGTCTTACTCTCGGGATTGCCTTGGCTGGATGCGTTGTACGAACGACGATCGATTGGGAAAGAAAGATAGTGAGAAAGGGGATTACCGTACCGTCAACAGTTTGACCTGCGTTCTGGCTTCTGCGGTCCCATTTCTGTGAGCATGAGCTGAAAACTCGCAACGTTGGAACGATTGAGCCTCTGAGACTGTTCCTACCTGCAAATCTTGGATGCCCACGCCAGGCTGCGGAGTGACATTCGTTCGTGAATTAGGACCGACTGTGGACACGCTTGGCTTATGTGTCTTGGACTGTTACAAATATACAATCTTCATGCTCTTGTCAACTGCATCACTGCACATGACTGTATGAAACAAAAGCTCAGTGGGGAGATTTATCTTCTGCCCGTCGGAGCTGCATCAAGGTCTGTTCATTGTACGTTGGCAGCTCAAAGGTCAAGGAAAATATTAAGATCCATAAAAAAACGTGCCAATTGCAAGATTACCAATGACAACTAACAGTTTCATGACCCAGAGGTCTGCGTCTCCTTTCATGAATAATGAATTTCAAAGCTGAAGGTACAGCGTAGATGGTTTGACATGGTGGGGAAAGATCCCTGAAGGGGGGGAGATGGATCCTCCTAGTGATCCGGCAGAGCTTCAGGATCAGCATATGCATGTTCATGTTCCGCCCTTGACTTAACGTTTTATTCTGCAGACTTGAAATTGTGTCAAATCATTTTCCCGAGGTAACGTTCTGCCGTTGATCGACTACATTTCCTTGTTATGCGCCTTCTCGCACGGATTGTCATCCTCTCCTCATTGCGCGCCATTGTTCTGGTTGTTTTCCCGAAGACTCGGTGGTACTCTCTGGATGTCAAATGTCGACCCAAGATACTCAACAGACGCACGTACTTTCTCTACTTCCACTCTCAAACAGAGATTTTCTCAGTTCTTATAATAACAATTCGATTACTCGAGCTTCAGAGTCGCATGTCAGACGATGTCCCTAACCACTGGACGTCAATTCTTAAGTATATGACGGTTCACAACCCGAAAGCATTCATTGTATGTTGGGTTCTGCGGATTACCTTTGAGTCCGTTTCGTTTTACAAGAAGGGTGTCTCTTCCCCTCATGACAGGGAAAGAAGAATGGTGAGTTTTAGGTTTCCGTATGCCGAAGAATTTCGCTCTGCAGACACTACGGTAGATTGAACGGTGGGTGGAATGATACCAGGGCAAATTTCGACAGCTGAAGATGTAGAGTCGATTTCTGGTGAGAACTTTCAGTCGGTTGTCTTAGACGATGTGTAGATAAACTGACTTCAGATTCGCGATTGTTGAAGAGATTTCTAAAGGCAGTTTCGAGACCAAATTTTACGCGCTTTACAACATCCGTGGACAGCCGGATGTGTGCTCCATGCGCATGGCTGGAGCTGGCAAGACTTCTCTGAAAGTTATGAATCAATCTGTTGGTACAGTGCCGAAGGAAGACTCAGATACCCGTCGAATGTCACGTTGTCTCGTTGCAGGTAAGGTGTGGACAAACACATCTAGACATCCCCAAAAGAGGAGGTTATCGCTGAGGCTCAGAAAGCCCATATCGCGAGTCCCTAGGGATGGGGACCCTTACGTACAAGAAGAAGCAGGAGCACACAGAAGAGAATGACTGGAAGCAATCATCGTCTCAACTGTAGCAGAGGACTATCCGCTTGAGGTAAGAGTTACTTTACCAGCCAGGAAAAAGAAAATAATGAAAAAGATAATAAAATTCAACCAGCCGGGACCACATACTGCAGTGACGGTTGAGGTGTCTTTTGGCTTTACGAGTCTAGGGGTCCCATCATGAGATTTGCATCTGAATCGACCTAGCCAAGGATAGTAGAGAGAAGGAAAAGCAAGTATGATAGACAAAATACGGAGAGTGGATTGGATTTCGCGTGAGATAGAACGAAGAAAATAATATTTGCATCCCAAGCGAACTAGCCAAGGATAGTAGAGAAAAGGACAAGCAGGTATGATAGACAAAATACGGAGAGTGGATTGGATCCCGAGTGAGATAGAATGAAAAAAATAATATTTGCATCCCAAGCGACCTAGCCAAGGATAGTAGAGAAAAGGGCAAGCATGTATGATAACAAAATACGGAGAGTGGATTGGATCCCGCGTGAGATAGAATGAAGAAAATAATATTTGCATCCCAAGCGACCTAGCCAAGGATAGTAGAGAAAAGGACAAGCAGGTATGATAGACAAAATACGGAGAGTGGATTGGATCCCGCGTGAGATAGAATGAAGAAAATAATATTTGCATCCCAAGCGACCTAGCCAAGGATAGTAGAGAAAAGGACAAGCAGGTATGATAGACAACATACGGAGAGTGGATTGGATCTCGCGTGAGATAGAATGAAGAAAATAATATTTGCATCCCAAGCGACATAGCCAAGGATAGTAGAGAAAAGGACAAGCAGGTATGATAGACAAAATACGGAGAGTGGACTGGATCCCGCGTGAGATAAAATGAAGAAAATAATATTTGCATCTCAAGCGACCTAGCCAAGGATAGTAGAGAAAAGGACAAGCAGGTATGATAGACAAAATACGGAGAGTGTATTGGATCCCGCGTGAGATAGAATGAAGAAAATAATATTTGCATCCCAAGCGACCTAGCCAAGGATAGTAGAGAAAAGGACAAGCAGGTATGATAGACAAAATATGGAGAGTGGATTGGATCCCGCGTGAGATAGAATGAAAAAAAAAATATTTGCATCCCAAGCGACCTAGCCAAGGATAGTAGAGAAAAGGACAAGCAGGTATGATAGACAAAATACGGAGAGAGGATTGGATCCCGCGTGAGATAGAATGAAGAAAATAATATTTGCATCCCAAGCAACTTAGCCAAGGATAGTAGAGAAAAGGACAAACAGATATGATAGACAAAATACGGAGAGTGGATTGGATACCGCATGAGATAGAATGAAGAAAATAATATTTGCATCTCAAGCGACCTAGCCAAGGATAGTAGAGAAAAAGACAATCAGGTATGATAAACAAAATACGGAGAGTGGATTGGATCCCGTGTGAGATGGAGTGAAGAAAAGAATTCCTCTGATTTCTGATGTTTCTGTTTCATTTATAAAGATATGTATATATATAATTTTAGAATTTTAGATTAAACTAAAATTTATATTTATACTATTTTATAAATATAAATATTAGGTGAACCAAGAGTTGCATCTTCATCCAGAGAGAATCTATAAGCAAAGCGTGGCAACATACACTTACCAAACAGTAAAAGCGATCTCTTGTTCTAAAATAACTATTTATTTATGGTGAAAATAATTCATTATTAACTTTTTCTAAAGAAAATATTAAGTAATAAATTAAACATGCCACCTTCTCCATCTACACATATATACATACTTTACCATATTATCACCTTTCGATGGGGAAGTACATATTCTAGTTTTGCCAAACCCTTTCTGATAAGAAGGGTCAGGTAATAAAGTAGTTGCTTTGCTGAATTACAGTTTCTTTGCTAGCAGTTTCCCGTATTTATACTCTTGGTAGCGAGTCTGTCTGCACTTTCCTTTTGATTATGACTGGACTGCATTGCGACTCTAGTTGACGCTAATATTGAACCTATATTATTTAAATTTAAATTTTCTGAATATTATAGACTTTTGGTGTAATATATGTATTTTTTGATAACAAAAAGCGAGCAAATTTCACCATTATTATTAGCTATAACCGTGGCTAGAAAACTAAGTATCTTTTTCTGTTTTATTGTTAACTTTGAGATAGAAAATCTTTGGGATAGATTGTGAAAGGATTGGTTGGTCTTTATCGATTGAAAGGTATAGTTAAAAGTTATACTTGGCTAAAGCCAATGACGGGACTAGAGAACGTCTCTCCACGAAAACCTAAGGATATAATCTCTTGTTCTAGGGTTCATAAAAACTATGACAAAAATGATCACCTGATCACACTTAATGGAAACTAGGTTATGAATCTTTTTCCATAAATTATTCATGATGGATTGTTATAGAGAGAGACAATCAGTTATTCTGATGTTTCTGAAATATTTCCATTTTGAAATACTGGGAGGAAGATGTAAAAGAAGATCTATCCTCCTATCAACATGCTTTAACTTACATTTAGAATAAAAGCTTAATTCTTGTTATTTTTGGAAAGTGAGATTTCCAAATTTGAGACCAAACATGCACCGTCAAACAGTTCCACTTCAAAAGCCTGAAAACATATTTTAGTAGCAAGAATAGTCGACTCCGATAATGAGCTTTTTTCCATTTTGTTTATAATGTCACGTCAGTTTGGTAACTCGGCTAGGTTGACCGAGTGCGAAGTGACGGACCTCGGTAAGACCGTTAGGGCAAGTTGGTGAGAGTGCCAACAAGGGGTATACTTCGCATGTAGGGGCTTGGAGACCTCAGTTCTTCAAGTTGAGCCTTCAAGCTCCTGGCTATGGTGAGTAGTCTTGAGAGTGAGATCTGGATTCTCTGCGAGCACACAGTGGATTTGGCTCGACTATAGTGATTGTCTAGTGTCTGTTGCCAAGTGGAGTGAGTACATACCTTGTTATCACTTGAAGAACTCGGATTGAGAGGCCTGGTTTAGAGATTTCAGGTCGCAGATTGCTGCCTGTGGTATCTCCGGAGTTGGCAGATCGTTGATATCTTCGATTTGCGAGTGCGCACGTGCGTGGAGTAGTTCGTTTTGGGTGTTGTGATCGATCGCTGTGTGGATGGGTGTCGTCTGAACTTGTTCGCAGTCGATTTGGTGGTGAGGTAGTGCGGAAGCGCTGCTGAAATTTCACGGAATGTGTTGAAGTGACCTGTTTCGAGCTGAAGTGCGCATTTGACCGTGACGGACGAAATAGTCGACAATGTCAGACCGATGTGAGCTCGTTGGAAGCGCGCTGGGAAGACGGTCCTAGTGCACGAACGTTCACGAAGTTTGGTCGAGCCGTTTTTGAGTTATGAGAAGTCGAAATTTCAGGTGACGGGTTTTATGACGGGTTTTAGGTCAGCAGAAGTGCGTCGGCGAGTGTCAGGTTGGCGTGGGTCGATAATCTTTAGATCTGAGGAATGCAGTAGGTGCGCGCCGGGAAGACGATTCCAACGCAACAAAAATTGTTCGATTTGGTGAAGGATCGACGAAGTTACAAGCCAAAGAAGGTCGCGGGTTGGTCAAAATCTGACGTAAATCCCGTCTGCGAGTTCTAAATTGGCTGATTTCGACAATTTGGTGAAATTTCGACCTGAGTTGCTGTTTTGGGTGTTTTTTCGTCGTACTCGTCCTTCTTTGTGGTGTTTGGCCCGGGTTCTACTCTTCTCCAAGCGGAGCGGAGAGTGAGCGGGAGTGTCAAGGTGTGGAGAGAGGTAGAGAGGTAGAGAGGCGTTTAGAGGCTTCGAGGAGCAGAGGTGCGTGACAGCAGAGTGCGAGAGTGCGGAGGCGGAGCGGAGCCTGAGCCCGCGCCCGCTGCAAGTCAGCTTGCTGGCGTGCGTGAGAGAGGTATCCAAGTTTCAGTTGTGTGGGAAGTGTAAAACCAGTAGGTCACCCATCCCAACACTATTTCTGGACTTGGACGCTTAACTCTGTAGTCTTAGCTTTGGCTGTACCACTAGACCAATAGCTCTTGGTGTCTTACAGGGATGCGTGCAAGTACTTAGGGGCTGGTTTAAAGTAGTAAGAGACCTGCTCGCACGTTCCTAGAGGAGTGGTAGGGCGACCCCAGGGTACTAGGGGGAAGCTGCTGTTGTGGTAGTGCTTGCCTGTACCGTAAAAGACGCGTATGGAGGCAGTTGGTGGCAGTTGTCTTGGATGAGCTAGTAGAGCTATCACGTTGATATTTTGGAGCTACTAGAGGTGTGGACGGCTAGTTAGTGACCTTAGGTACAAGTTATAACAGTCGGTGACCATATATTGTGCATATGGTCACGAAAGAAGACGTGTCAAGCCGGGTAGGGCCGGGTTTCTCTTTATGTGAATGTTTGAGTGTGGAGGGTTATCGTTTGGACTTCTTGTGGTTGGAACCCCTCCATATTTTGCTTCCTGTTTGTGCGCCGCGTTTGCTTGTGTTGACGCTTGATTTCCAGAGTGAGTTCACTCTAGTGTGATGTCGGTAGTGAGGCTAGAGTGATGACCAGTCAGACTACCTTTGTTTCTCTCACGGTGCAATTGGAGTGACGACCAACAAACCGTGAGAGGCTGCTTGTGGTGATGGCAGGTACAGGTTGCCCTTACCTTGACCGTCCTAGTAGGGGATAGGTGAGCTCAGTAGGAGCGGGGATAGGCAAGTTGTAGTTACGGTGGTGACGAGGATTTCGGCATTCTGGTTAGAGAGTGTGTTCGCGAGATTTTATCACCACGGAGTTCTCGGGAGGTTCTGGTGGGGACTTCTCAGATAGTGGATATACACGGAGTGGGGTGAGGTACCGACTACCTACACCATTGCCGTTGGTTGTTCCAGAGGACGAGTCAGACGCAGATAGTGCGTTTTCTGGTGGTGAGTCTAGTGTCACCACATCGTTGTTGTGGGACATGGACGAGATCTATGGGGCCACGAAGGGGCCTCGATGTTACTCAGATACGGTGGGTACCATTGAGCTGGATGACTTTATCCAGGAGTTTGACAGTTGGTGCGATCTGCAGCAGATGCGGAACCCACAGTTGTTCACACCTTTCATGACGTGGAAGGGTTTGTTTTAGCACTTGGAGAGACCGCCGATGGACGATTACCACGAGTTCAGACGAGACTACGGTGTTGAGATTGAGTTGTGGAGACAACATTGGTCTCCCAACTACGTTTCTATCACTACTGGTGCAGTTTCGGGAGGCATAGCACCTTAAAGGTCAGGTGCTAGTAGTAGTGGTACATCCACGGATGGCGGAGTCTCTACTACCAGCGGTGCGTCCACTAGTAGTGGAGCAGGTGGTAGTGCGAGTGGGATACCACCAGAGTTTAACCATGTGGTTCAGTTCTTCCATGTTTGAGGAAGAATTATCAGGGTGCGCGGACCGACAAGTTGAAGAGTCTGCAGGAGTTCCAGCGGAAGACTGGAGAGAGCCTACGCGAGGCGTTTACTCGCATGAGGCGGTTGATCAGCGTTACCCAAGGGGTGACAGAAGCACAGGCAGTCCAGTTCAGGTATGGGATACTAGATCGGGAGCTGCGTAAGAGAGTCAGTGATGTCACTCTCCTTAGAGACACCGCTCCGACATTAGCGGTTGTCTTTAGTTTGGCTGAGCGGATAGAGCTCAACATGGTAGAGGAGAGGGTGGTGACTGCTGGGTTTAGCAAGGACGCATCACATGGGGCGACCTTCTCTTCTCGAGGATCACAAGTTACGCAACAGCGTGGTGGTGGTGGTGGGTAAAGATCGTGCTGAACACTCACGATCCCATGGAGGTGCTGGAGGATCTGGTGGGCAGAAGCCCATGCCGTCCTTCTCTAGTCAGCAGCAAGCAGGTCCTTGCTGGACTTGTGATGGTCCTCATCAGCAGAAGGATTGTCCACAAAGGAGAGGTGGTTATGAGACATATGGGACGTCTCAAGCGGTGCCTAGGCAGTGTGAGCATTGCGAGCGATCAGGTCACAGTACGGACCGTTGTTTTGATCTTCATCCTGAGCTACGGCAAGAGAAGGTTGATCGTGGACGAGGCGGAGGAGCTCAAGGAGGCCTTGGTGGTCGAGCTGGAGGTAGAGGTCCAACACCTGAGAGAGGACCAGTTGATCCACCGCTTGCTACGACGTCAGAAGCAGGTATGGCTGCTCGGATTGAGCAGTTGGAACAGAGGATAGCTAGTACGGCTATGGCTCAGCGGAGATCTGGTGGAACAGAAGCTTCCACGTCTTATGGAGGAGAAGGAGGTGACTTCGACTTCATGGCTGGTGTGGCGCAGATTGAGGCATCTACGGCAGTGGCTCGGAATGCAATACGTATCTCTGAGCCACGAGGTGCGTCAGTGGAGTTGGATCCACAACGCGGGGAGGCTGGTAGACAAGCCAGACTTCCTCAATCGTTCACGCTATCAGAGGCATTGAGGACCACTTCTATGGTTCCTAAATGACCTACCGATGATGCAGTGGAGTTGGAGGCATCGACATCCAAGAGTGGGGATAATGCGAGTCAACCCTCGACGTCTATGGATGCGACGTCGAACTCGATGTTGGGGGCAGCTACAGTAGTTTTGCGAGCCTCACTATTTTCAGCCACGGATATGAGGGCATTGGGACTCAGCTTGGCTCCAGTGTTCCAGTTGGCAGCCACACTCAGTGAGAGCGAGGATGTGATTACCTCTAGTGCTGAAGTGGTTCAGCAAGAGGCAGTAGATGTGTCCATGGAGTCGAAGATCAGGATAGCTACTAGTGATACTTGGCAAGCAGCGGCTGCCAGACTAGATGAGTAACCAGCTAGGCCGGCAATTGACCGTGCTGGATTGGCACCAGGTGTGGTGTTGTTGGACAACAGAAGTGGTATCTTTTGTTTGGTGGCACCTTCAGGGAAGGTGTATCGACCACAAAAAGTGTTGTTAGACTCTGGAGCCCAACCATTGATGTTGGGGAAGGCGGCGTGTATCGGTTTGAGACTGAGGAAGTCCAAAGTGGAAAGATGTCCGTTCCAGCTACAGACATCTCTAGGGGGATCAAGAGGTACAACTCTACACATGACACGCGAGTTGCTGACGGTGAGAGTTCGACCAGATCATCCCACGGATGACTCCATGATGAGGACCAAGGCTATCGTTACGGCCGCAGAGTCTTATGATGTATTGGTTGGAGGTGCTGTATTATACCCTATGGGGTTCGTGATCGACTATTGGACGGAGACAGCATCTTACAGACCGGGTTGGCAGTCTGATGAGGGACGAGTGAGTCGTTTACCAATGCGGTTCAAGGCTAGAGTTGAGACAATGGAGCCTACATCAGAGACGATGGCATCCGTTGCTGGATTCAGTTCGGTCATCACTTGGCCGGACGAGTTGTTAGAGGGTAATGTCCATGCGGAGGATACTCTTGTTTTTGAGGAGGTGGAGGACATGTCTATCATGTCTACATTAGTACCATCTGCTTTAGATGTTCCACTCTGGAGTTCGAGTGGAGAGTTGCAGCAGTATGCTGATCGGTTGGTGCAGCAAGCTTGGAGTGAAGTCTTTGTATCGTCAATAGAGGAACATCGAGGTGTTCCTGTTACTGGTCCTGTGATCTTAACACCGTTGGATACGACTCCCATTGCATGGAAGTATCCAAAGGAGGGTGTGTGTGTGCTGGAGCTGTTTGGAGGGATCAGCACATGTTTGGTTGCGGTATTGCACGCAGGCATACAAGTACAACGATACTTGTATGTGGAGAGAGATGAGGTCGCAAGACGCGTCTCATTGCGTCACGTGGCACGTTTGGTGCAGAGATATCCTGAGTTGTTGTCTATATCAGCCGTTAGAGGATACCAGCAAGCATTACCGTCAGATATTTCACTGTTGGGGGCGCATGATCTCACGTTTGTTGGCATCATTCACTTGGTGATAGCCGGATGGCCATGTCAAGGTCACACGCGTGCTAGGAGAGGTCAGGGTTTGCATGATCCACGATCTAGGATGTTTTGGGAGATGTTACGGATCTTACGACATCTCCAGATGCATCAGGTGGATTCTCCAGCGTACATCCTGGAGAACGTTCCTTTGTTGGACGATGCTCGTGCACATATGATGACGAGTGTGCACCAGGTGCGGTCCTGGGTTGGACCGGCAGTCTTGTTAGATGCAGCGAGAGTGGGATCTCTTGCACATCGTCCACGGTTGTGGTGGACGAACTTGTTACCGAGGGAGGTGCTCAAGCACGCACACGATGCAGTGAGACAACCAGAGCACCTCACAGTTGATGACATCTTGGATGTAAGACGACGATCTCAAGTAGTGAGAGTCGTTGACAAGTCACCCATGGCAGTGGTGAACCTAGTGGGACGACCCATGACAGCGTTACCCACTTTGGTGAGCTTTCCAGCGTCACATGCTTACAGAGATGGAGGACCTGGGCTTGTGTGGGATGCTCGGTTACAACAATTGGTGGAGCCCAATCCCTACGGGTACGACTGCAGTAGCTTCGGTGTCAGAAGCTGCACGTCGTCAAGTGTTGGGTCAAGCAATGGACTTGAATTGCTTGACATGGATTGTTAGCCTTGGATTGGCTGAGCAACGTCGGATGCGATTGACAGGTGTTACTGCTCGGACACTCTTGAGCTCTTTGCCTACCCGGTCGGTGGAGACAAAGGCTGGGGGCGATGCAAGTGGAGTTCGTCATCCTTGGACATCATGGGATGTTGTAGGAGAGAGTGTGGAGCTTGCAGCTAGAACTGCAGAAGTTTTTCGCACAATAGCGGTGGAGGTTGTTGGTGGTGAGCAGAAGGAAACTGCTCCAAAGGTTGCAAGATAGCAGTCAACGACTTCGTCTTCTACCTCTAGCATGATGACAGAGGATACTTGGGAGCCTGAGATTGGACCCAAGCTTATAGAAGAGGAGAGACGAAGAGTCCAGAGATTCTTGAAGAGCTACATGAATTGTTTTGCCTTTAGTATGAAGGATTTGGGTACCTTGAAGGGACCGGATATACGGATCGACTTGGCTAATGACACGTCAATCTTTCGGCGTCCTTACAGATACAGTGACATGGAGAGAACCTTGATCCAGAGTAGGACTCAAGACTTGGTGGAAGCTGGGTTGGTGGAGATGTCGCATGGAGAGTATGCATCTGCCACAGTTATGCCAGCAAAGAAAGATATGTATGGCAACTATACGAATAGACGCATGTGTGGAGACTACCGTCCTATCAATCGGCAGACGAAGTCCGATAAGTATGCCATGCCGACATCTGAGGAGATCTTTGATGCAGTAGGACATGTGAAGGTCTTCAGTACTTTGGATCTTCGAGAATAGTATCATCAGTTGCCAGTGAGAGAAGAAGATAAGCCCAAGACAACATTCTGGGGGATTGACTCTCACGGCAAGGATTGTTTGTATCAGTGGCGGTTCTTACTATTGGGGTTGAAGAACGCCCCTGCTGAATTCCAAAGAGTGATGGATAGGATCCTAGCAGGATTGGATTTTGTCAGATGCTATATTGATGACATCTTAGTCTATAGTGCTACGGTGGAAGAGCACGAGAGACACTTACGGGATGTGTTCGAGCGGTTGAGAGCTCATGGATTGAAGTTACACCCTGGGAAGTGCAAGTTCTTCCAAGAGTTGGTAGAGTATCTAGGCCACACCATCTATCTAGGTGGGTTGGGTGTTCAACAGACAAAGGTCGAGGCCATTGCACGTATTCCACGCCCCACAGATGTGAGTCGAGTTCGAGCATTTGTTGGTTTGGTGAACTTTTATCGTCGATACGTGAAAGGATTTAGTGCAATTGCGAAGCCATTGACCAAGCTGATAAAGGTGGACCAGGAGTGGCAGTGGGGAGATGAGCAAGAGCGAGCTTTCGTGGAGCTCAAGGATAGGTTGACATCTGCTCTCATCTTGAGGAGACCCGTTAGGGGACGTCCTTTCCAACTGCACACTGATTGGAGTATGTTGGGACTTGGAGCAGTGCTGACTCAGCATGATGATGAGAAAAAGGAGTTTGTGGTGACGTATGTCAGTCGCTCCAACAATTTGACGGAGGCGAGGTATAGTTCGTACGAGAGGGAGTGTTTAGCTGCAGTGTGGGCTGTTGTACACTTTCGATGTTATTTGTTTGGGAACCCCGTTACTCTCATCACTGATCATCAGCCGCTCAAGTGGTTGATGGAGTCCGACAAGCTTATAGGGAAGCTTGCACGATGGGCTCTAATCTTACAGGAGTATGACTTCCAAGTAGTGCATAGACCGGGAGTTGCAAACCTAGATGCTGATGGGTTGACTCGTAACTCGTGCACGAGTCAACAAGATCAGACTGGGGCTCGATGACATGACGAGGTTGATGAGGAGCCCAGGGTGGCATGCATCTGCCTTTCTTTGTGTGTTGACCATGAACTCTAGTATGGAGGGCCAAGTCGTATCTTTCTCAAGTGAGAGAGTAGATGACGAGTCTCCAGATCCTGAGGGTGGAGATGATGTTCCAAACCAGCGAGATATCCATGACGATGTGACCGTGATGGAGTATCTACGTACTGGCGTGGTGGTAGGCACAGTAAGTGCCAAGGAGCGAGATCGTGTACTTCAACGAGCAAAGAGATTTCGACGAGAAGGACGACATGTACTTCGAGTGTGGGCTGATGAGAGAGTACGGATAGTGTCACATCCGTCCCAGAGCGCACAGTTAGTACGACATGCTCATAAGGAGTTGGGACATTTTGGAGTGAAGCATACGCATAGCTTACTTCAAGGACAGTATTGGTGGCGTGGTATGCACGTCGAGTTCCTTGGTGAGTTTCAGGTCTTGTGTGATCAGGCGCTGATTGATCATCGAACTACATCTCGAGATCATCCTGAGGCGGATGGTTTGGCGGAGAGGGTAGTTCAGACGGTGAAGAGAGGATTGCGCAAGTATGGCTTGCAGAAGGACCACTTGGGAGACTGGGATGTGCAGTTACCATGGTTGGCTATGGGATCGTTTTAGCCGACAAGCGTCTTTGGCTTCCTTCTCACCTTATTTTCTATTATACGGTCGAGATCCAGATCTACCTTCGGCCATTCGTCGTGATTCTGCTCAGGTGATGAACCTTGATGACCCGGATATGTGGGTGAGAGCATGTTCTCAACGAGCAGAGACATTTCGAAGAGTTATGCCCATGGCTTTTGAGAATCTAGCGATTGCTCAGCATAGAGACACGTTGTGATATGCAACTATCCGAGGAGGAGGTTATCGGTCATCGATTCGTAGGTTTCATCCTGGTGATTATATCTATCTGCAGCAGACTGCACCGACGACGTTGGACGTGACCGCAGGACGCACTATTTTACAAGTGCGGGAGGTGTTATCTTCTGGAGTACTCATGTTAGAGGACCGTGATGGTGTTGTTTGGAAGGACCATGTGTGTAATTGTGCGTCATGTCATCTTCCCAACATCGATGATACCGTTGATCCAAGCTTGGCAGTTGTACGAGCAAGCTTGAGGTGTATGTTGTGTGGGTCTGCTGGTGGAGCAGCCCGTATGTTGGTGTGTGATGGTTGTTCGAGAGGTTGACACATGTCATGTTTGACTCCTCCTCTCACTGTCATTTCTATTGGACGGTGGGTTTGTCCTCGATGTATATAGCAGAGATAGCCGATTAGATCTTTGCGTGGTATGGATTGCAGACAGGCGACTAACGATGGGGCAATGTAGCACCCGGCCTCTTGATCCTTGCACCCATGAAGGTGTATATCACGTAGTTGAGATATGGAGCTATCTGGAGTTAGAGGGACCTAACCGCCAGTTAGGGGGGCGATTGTGGTACACTTGTGTATGTGTATGACATCGTCCATGTGTTATGTGTATGTGTGGTGTTCCTTTGACAGCGATGTATGTTGTGTAGCGATGTGTATGCGCACGACAGCTGTCACGTCAGTTTGGTAACTCGGCTAGGTTGACCGAGTGTGAAGTGACGGACCCCGGTAAGGCCATTAGGGCAAGTTGGTGAGAGTGCCCACAAGGGATATATTTCGCAAGTAGGGGCTTGGAGACCTCAATTCTTCAAGTTGAGCCTTCAAGCTCCTGGCTATGGTGAGTAGTCTTGAGAGTGAGATCTGGATTCTCTGCGAGCACAGAGTGGATTTGGCTCGACTGTAATGATTGTCTAGTGTCTGTTGACAGGTGGAGTGAGTACATACCTTGTTATCATTGTGGTACACTTGTGTATGTGTATGACATCGTCCATGTGTTATGTGTATGTGTGGTGTTCCTTTGACAGCGATGTATGTTGTGTAGCGATGTGTATGCGCACGACAATAAAGTTGAACAAAAGCAGAAAATCTGAAAACGCCTTACAACAAACTTTAAGAGCTATTTCCTCATTCCACTGCGGATTCGAAAGAAAATTTGATTTTTCTTTTTACGAAATTAGCTACGAGAATTTTGGTGCTTTTCTCTATTCCAAGAAACGATCCGGTAATTAAGCAGATAATTAGAAGCACTAGTCCGATCGATGTTCAAGTGCTTCTACTTCTACAAAGAAAAAGAGCAGGGCCTTTTTACACTCTCCGGCTCTCCGTTTTTTTAAGTAAACTCTTTTTGCGTCCAACTTATTGCGGTCAATTTTGTGTCCATTTCGACAGAATTTTACTCAGCTTGTGCGGAGAACTTAATTTTTCAGAGTCTATAACCAAACCTCTGTCGACTCAAACCCTAACTCATTAAAACTCAATCACGATGTAGAGTCAGTTTTCAGTAAAAGAATATACTTTTGAAGGTTTCCCACCTCCAAATATTATCCATCCCAAGTGCATATCGGGAAGAGAGTGTACAAGAAGACAGAAGTAGAATAGGGTGAGAATTCTTAGAAATGATTGCTTGTGTATTTTTCTCTCACTATGTCATGTTTTTCTAGAAATAATTATTTATCCACAGAAAGATCAACTTGGAGACAAAATTTGTTCTTTTTTACTATTAAAAAAATTTATTATAAATATATCATACTAGTTATTAAATATAAATTTCTTTGTAAATAGTAAATGATAGAATTACAGCCAGATCCAGGCAAAACATATACTGAGAACAGTAAGCGACTTCAGAGACTCACTTCAGAAACTCTAAGCATAGTATCCGAGTATCAAATGATCATAATTATAATAGAGATTAATTAATGAGAGCGCTGCACTCTCCATCTTCATGAGGGTGAATATGTATGTTGGACGAATTTCGGGAACTTTTGTTCGCTTAATGTTATCAGGAATATATATATATATTAAATAAAATTTATATATTAAATAAACATAAATAATTAAAATATTTTATAAAATTTATTTGTTAACGCATGCCTGGAAACACGAGAAGAGTAAGAAATAACCTATAAGTCTTGACTCGAATGCTGTGCTTCAGAATATACAAGTCCGAGAATTCATACTCATTAATACATTAATATACACCGAAGTTAATTTAATACTTAACCCTTCTTGCAGAAAGAGTTAAGTATTAAATTAAACTACTGTATATTTATCTCCTCGATCTTCTGATGGAGGAAGTGAAGCATAGTTTAACTTTTGACTAAACTCTTGCTTTCAAAAGTCTTAGAGTTTGTGATAAACTATAAACCCTTTGTATATTGACCTCTCCATCTGAACCATGAAGAGGTGAGTTAACTAATCTAAGGTTCAATTCACATGAAATTGAGTCAAATCTTATCTTGTAAAGTGAACGTTTCAATAATCTCGTTCGTTGAAATATAAAACGTTTAGATCAAACATAACACTAACAAACCAAAACAAGTGAAATGTTTCTGATCCTAGATGGCATTATCGTGCAGAATTGGGTTATACTAGAAGCTTTCAAGAAGTTTCGTTTATTCATGATTCTTTTGATATTAGAAACTCGAAATCTTCAATGAACTTAAACAGTCTGGGAGTGGACTTATCCTCGGTTCATGACATGACAATGGCCAACTCCTCTTATTATACTCTCCCTCATCTTCGCAGTAAACTGAAAATTAAGGTTTTCATTCAATTCATAATTGAAAGGCCCCATCACAAAAGAACAGGATCCACAAACCCAAATGTCATTTCAATTGCACGAAAACATGCTTTGATTCGATGTACTAAATTACAATATTCTACATGGTCCTTGTTTGACACGGCTTGTGCGTTAATAGGTCCAAGTTCTTGTAAGTGCCCCTACCGGCATATATATAGACAACAATATGTTTGAAAAAAACTTACGAACTGTATTTGAATTGCATCTAATGGGAAGGATTCTGAGAGAAGCCCCATGAGAAGTGGAAATGCTACGCAATTCTAGGACGACTGAACAGACCAAGCCCCAATGCATTCCCTGCAAACATGGTTGAGAAGGGTCGCAAAGAGGAGGGTTGCACCACCACCCACCACCCAAGCAGAGCATCCGAGTTCAGTGAAGGACAAGGCTGAATGGATGGACCATCAAAGAGTCAACAGTAAACAAGCAAGCAAGAAGTAGGGACGAAATGCAAGAACAACAAGAGATCAAAGCCACCGACCTCAACCTTGCCCTGTTTAGATCAGCTCTTTTCTCAAACTTGACTCTGTGCCCGCAAGTGTTTATTGTTGGTCCTTGTTCAGCAGAATATGCCCTGCCAGAAATATAGTCAGCGTCGGGTTCTCTTTCGCAGTGTCTTGTACTGACGTTTTTATCACATCCCTCTGCAAATAGTTGGCTCATTCTTCACGAAAAGAACTTTCTGACTTCAGTCACTACCAGTTTTCTGGACAGCATTACGTTAGCCCTAATATAACTTAATACCAATAAGCCAGGTGTTGGGGCCTCTGGTCCCCAACACCTGGCTCCGAAGTGACAAGAAATCATTTTCTCTCATACAGAGGCCCCAACACCTGGCTCCGAAGTGACAAGAAATCATTTTCTCTCATAGAGTTTATCTGCACTTCTTTCTCATGTCCATTTATGACTTGAGCTCCACGTTTCTTGGAGAGCTTGCAAATGCATGCAGCCAGAGCAAGAGAAGAGAAGAACAAAGCACACTGAAACTTCTCTGAAACTTTCCTGAGACTTTCTGTTTCCTCCTGCGAAAACTTTCGTGGACAGCAGTGAGCGGAGCGGATCACCTTTTAAGCCTTGAAAGGAGACAATGATTACGACGGCCGAGCTTTACAACGAGATCCACAACGCCGGCGTTCAAGTACCTGCAGGAAGTCGAGTACTTCGTCGCTTTCCCACCCGTATTTGATCATCACGTGCAGCTCTTGTTTTACAAGCAGGTTTGTGACGGACGTGGAAATTAATCATCACGGCATGTCTAGCGTTGTTGAGGGCCGTTTGTTCTCTTTTGAGTGCTTTGCTGCCATGATCACAAAAGCAGGAAATGGTAAACTGTAACCCATACATCAGTCAGCTAGCCAGAAGGTTCGATCCCTTATCATTCTTCTTCTCCATCTATACTGCACAACGAGTTCGTTGTCGTAGAATCTCGCTTCTCTTGCTCCAACGGTGCACTGTTTTCAAAGAACTTATAAGAACGTCTAAGAGGTACATTGTGTCGCGTCCATATCCCAGTGTAAAATTCAGTCTATTTCCCGTGAACTTCACCGGCAGAAACTGTTGAAATTATGTCAAACAGAAGCTACTGAATTTATAGATGTTTCCAGGATGGAAATCTACTGACTGGATTGTAAAACCAAGAAAGATGCAGATGAAGAGAATTCGTAGGTAAAAGGGAGACCTAGCTAGGAGATAATCACTCAGTTTAACCAATGGCCGTACCGTTTGATCAGACAAATGGATATGAATCAATCTAATCACGCCTACAGTGGAAAACTATCCAGTTTGCGCATTTGATTCAGCAGAAGAGGTGACATGATCCAGAAATGCACTTACATCATCTTCTCGGATTGAAACCGGTCCTCCTCCTTCGTGTGTATGGTGAGGGCATGCAGACTCTCCTGAAGCTCACTTACAGCAATCAGGCAGAAGCTGGAAGAGAGTTCCACTGAACGGATCTCTCACCATAAACACGAAACAAACTTCTTTCTGCAAGGCCGGATTCCGAACACACGACCGGCCAAGCTTCTTGCTGAGAGAAGCATTCTGACAGTGCCTTACCTGATACCCCTATCTACGCACACCGCTACAGAAAGACTATGCAGTGTGCACGCAAAAACTAAGTTTGATCCATGTAGTGCCCAGGGACTGGACCATAGCTACGTTATACAACCCTGCCTATGTGGTACCTTTATGGATAACGAACGGAGAGAGCTGTCCCTAGATCGATATCGAATGCCACAAAGGAACGGTTCAGTTTGGCTAATTCACGTGATTCTGACTGGAACTAGCTATACGGTCTAACTCGTTCAACCGAGCTCTCGCTATCATACGAATAGATCAGGGAAACGTGCGACGTACCACCATATTGGAGGACTAATTTTGAGCATCATTAGCGCCATTAGCGCTTACTGGGTCTCTGCGCTTTGCGGATGAACTAGTAAAACACATTACTCAACAGAAGACATCTGGAAACAGTTCCATACGATCAAAGAAGCGATCGAAGACTAATAACAGGACACTGTCCCTAAGTGGGAATCAGCTACAGCCTCGTCGAGTTCACAGGTTCAGTGGAGGCAAAGCGTGGCGGAGATGCCGAAGGAAAGAATTCTTGACAAAGAACTCAGCTTGGAGTTCGGAACGAGATCAAAAGCAGAAGCAGAAGATACGCACCCGCTTTCCACCCGCTCAGGCCGGGGCTTTGATCTCCCTTTAGATTGGAGACTCTGCTTTTCCGGGGGCTCAGCAAGAGCTCACCTTAAATGCACGTGGAAGCAGCTCTTGATTGCTCTTCAAAGCCTGACATCTTGTGGGTGGCAACCTTACACGGCGGAAATCAGTTCCGTATGAGATGAAATCAGTCTATGAGGTTCATCGGATAGAATGCACGAAAAGTTCTTTCTGCTTTATATCCACTTCGGTGCGCAATTTGATCCGGGATGTGCCGACTGTCGATATCATGCAGATCCGGCTCTTGAGCCCATTCAAGAGCCCCGATTCACGTAGTATGGCATTCTTCTCATTGCCATCTGCAAGTCATGCTCTCACCGGTCTCACGACGGAGATTCCCGCCGTAAATGCAGTGACTGAATGCTCACACCACCTCCAAGTTAGGAGATTGGCTTAAAACTGGAAGCAAGAGCACGCACGGCAGAGCTTCTGCATTTGTTTGGTTTTCTGTTCATCTTTCAGCGTACTGTGAGGCATCTATCTTCTATCGAGATTAGCGACTTGACGGCCACTCTTCCTCGTGCTTTCATCAAGACCTGGTCCACTTTGTTCACGCCGGCCAGACGACTCTTGTCCATCTTTCTTCCAGACGAACTTCGTTTCCTCACGTTTTGCTTAAGAGACAAGTTTTTCAGTTTCGGTGCTTAATCAGGTGCATACTTTCCTCTGCAGCGTTCTGGGGAACTTCTTCTACGTTTCTTCTCTGATCTCCACAGTGAAATAGCGCTTGAGTTGACCCGAAGGAGTGTCACAAGAAGCAAAGCATTAGAAACAAGATTCCAGATTTTAGTCCCACGTCGAGGACCGGAAGAGAGATCGAAGATGGATTCTGAAGTCTGGAAACATTTGCTCGATCATGAGGAAATTCTGCGGCTAGTGCTTGCTCGTTTGTCTTGGGAAACCAACAGGCGCCTTCGATCTGTGAGTAAGGCCTGGAATGCTACGCTATCTGAACCGAATTTCCTCACATGGGCGGCGATGCTAACCGATAGGAGTTTCTACTCGGACCATCGAAATCTCAAATGGAAGGATAATTCTGCAACCACAAGTGCCCAAGCGGATTCGTCACAGACGGATTCAGAGCATCCGAATGGAAGCCCCGCAGAACCAGTTTGTCTTTTGAGCATCACCGAAGAGGCTTGTGCGGTGGCAAACTTCGACCTCCACCGATGGTTCAAGCTCCCTCCGTTGCAGCAGCCGCCGTTCGGACGGTGGGATGACTTCACAGTTTCGGATGCCGCGGAGGGCCTGCTGCTACTGGAAGGAAAAGTCCGGGACAGGACCCACGATTTGTACAACCTCCACAGATGTCTCGTCAATCCTCTGACCAACGAGTACGTGACTTTACCTCTTGTTCCGAAGACGGAAAATAGCTTCGACAGACAGTTCGCGACTCTGCGTCATCCGATGATCCTCTCCGTGGACAGGTTCGTCAAAGTGATTGCTACGGAGTTCTCGCACCGCGGCGGAGCAGGGCTCGCAGGCACGCAGCTGAGGAGGATTTTGATCTGGCGCCAGAATGCCTTGGGCTGGGAGTCGTTCCGAAAAGACGCATACGATGCCATAAGAGTGAACCCGATCAGATCAGTGGAGCATGCAGTCTTCGCGGGAGGCGAACTCTTTCTCCACACACAGTATCGGGAATTCGGGACGCAAGGGCATCGGGTGATCAAGTGCGGACAACAACGTGCTGCGAGTGTCGAGGTGAACATGGACTTCCTCGATCGTTACTATCTCGGCATCCCGATACTGCACTTGTTCCAGCATCGAGGAGTGCTCATGTGCGTCATCGGGACATGGAAGAGTAATGTCTTCGAACCGCACCGACTCGTTCACATCAAGCTGTGCAAGTTCGATCACGCGAACGGGAAGTGGCTGTACGAGTCGGTGGTCGACATGCCCGGATGGATGGTGCGGAAACTGTACGACACCCTGTCGGACGGCGGAGTGTGGAGGTTCTACTGCGATCTCGAGGGAGATACCCTCTGCATCGGCAACCGCACGAGGGCCCAAGTTTTCTTCCTGTACAACCTCGTAAGTAATGAGTGGTGTGCGTCCTCTGCGATAGCATATCCAGGTCAAAACGAAAGCAACCAGGAAGTTTTCTTGCTGTCACCTAGGAGAGATAACGGAGCTCTGCTGCAGATTTGAGGTGGATGGGAGTCGAAAATCGCGGGAGTTTACTTCCTGCGCAACGTCAGGGATTGAATGATTGGTGAGTGGGCGTTCGTCCTCCGCGAAAGAATCTGTAACTCAACTGAAAGCCAACCAGGCAGTTCTCTGCTTGTCGTTCATCGAAGGAAGCTTGTTGACCACTTTCGGTAGATTGCTGAGTGCGTTGCTTGTACCTCTCGCAAAATCGAATTGTAGATACGAATCTCTGGGTACCAACTCCTCGAGAATGCCAAGAATTCTCGGGGTTTAAGACTTTGTAGCTCACTTGAACTTACCTCCTTCTGAACGACTGCAAGATTCGTGACCTCCTACTACTGGCAGAGGATTTGACGATTCTGTTTCTGCCTAAAAGGCGTAGAAACAGTTCGTAAATCTACACCTAGTCTGCCCCTTCAATGATACGCAGATGAGTGGTTGTAATACTTTGGTTAACATGTTGCAGCCGGCAAGAATGATCCATCGATGTTTGTTCGTTCGCTTGATACTCGATTATACATATATATAACATGCTTCTCTTTGAACACAAGGAAATCGTTATAGACCCTGTTTCGACCCTTCTGCGCTGCTGTTACTTTCAGTGTCCATGGATCTAACTCTGGCTCTGAAGGACAAGTTCTTCTTTGCTCAGGCATTTCCTTCTTCCTGTTTCCGGATCCACAGGAGACAGTGCCTTACGCTTGAGGGGTTTCAACCTTGCACTCTGACAAGACTGATAGAATCGAGGAAACGTTTGGCTGTGTCTTGCCAGTTGAAAGCAATCATGGAGTTCTCCGAAGAATGAAGAAAGTCTGGTGCGCAAAAGTTTCCAAGGTGTTTCGATCGGTGTTTCTAACACCACAACGAGCGCTACCCGACAGTCCTGAATTGTGAATCAGGGGCCAAAATATTTGAGTAGGCAGAGACCGGCAGCTGGAGTCTCCTCGAAAGCTATCCAAATGAGAACGCACTTCGATGGCTGCACCGATTCTCGTTTACCGAATGCTCAGAGTTTGTTTATGACAGCGATAGAGTGATCGTCGCGTCGAGCTGCCAGAGTATGTATGAAGAACTCGAAATTCGAAACTGAAACCAGTTTGGTGGAGGGATCAGACAATACGCCATTTGCAAGGGGTTCCCGAAGCAGAGCAGGAGCATCTCCACACTCCCATGTCCGGCAGCATACTATCGAGTTCCGCGACGACGAAATGCTGAGGCATAGTTGCCACCGTCTGGAAATCGCCAGCACCCCGGAAATGACTGCATAACGAACTGCTTCCGTGGTCCATCAGAATACAAGGTGCAAGAACTCCATGGTCACCATTTCGACGTTTCGAGACTTCATCGGTTGGTGCCGAAGAAACATGTAGCACCTGTGGCGCGCTAAGCTCCAATCTTGGCACGGGATGGGTAAGTTCTTCCATGTCACGTTTAGTGGGTTGGCCAGCCATCTCGTCAACTGGTGAGTGCCTTCTGCTTTCGATTCGAATCTACCCTCGAGCTCTCCCATTGGCGCTGGAATTCTATATCGTCCGGAACAGGTCTTGTTATTCGAGAGTGAGTAGTGATGAGCGCTAGCAAGCTACGCAATCTTCCAACACCGCGGTGTCGGTCTTCGTTGGAGGTGCTTAAGATACCGATGGATTCACGGGCGCATGGGAGGGGTCCCATTCCTGTGAGCATGAGTTGAAAACTCGCAACGTTGGAAAGATAAAGAGCCTATTGAGCCTCAGAGACTGTTCCTACCTGTAAATCTTGTTGACATCAGAGAACTGTAAGCACTCATAAGCACTCATAAGAAAAGACAGCAATAGCCTAAGCCTGAACTGAAGAGAGTGGAGAGAATCTGAAAATCACACGAAGAGAATGAGTCCAGGGTCATCAGTCTCTCTTTACTAATATGAGAAAGAAAAAGACAAAGAAGGACTAAACTGAGGTTGGGTCTCTAAATCTTAAACTAACTAGGTTAGGAGTTACAGCAAACTACGACTACAGTGCATAGTTAGCTTGTACAGTCTTTAAAACTCTCTCTCAAGCTAGAATCTATGTCTTTAACACCTAGACACAACCTGAAATACTCAAATTTGTCTCTAGGGAAAGCCTTGGTGAAAATATCAGCAACTTGTTCATCCGTAGGAAGATACTTAAGATCAATCTCTCCAACTAACACTTTCTCGCTGATGAAATGATAATGGACCTCTATATGTTTGGTCCTAGCATGGAAAATAGAATTAGAAGTAAGTTTAATGCTGCTGATGTTGTCGGTGTACAAACAACTGGATCAGAAAATGTGACACCCATATCATCCAAAAAGGTACAAAGCCAAATAGATCCACATGTAACATTGGTGGCACCTCTGTATTCTGTTTCTGTAGAAGACAAAGCAACTGTTTGTTGCTTTTTCGATTGTCAACTAACCCCAGAATCTCCAAGGCAGAAAACGAAACCTGACGTAGATCTCCTGTCATGAGTACTTCCAGTCCAATCTGCATCAGTAAAGCCTTGTAACACAAGAGGCTTACCAAAAAGAAAGTAAAGTCCAAACTGAAGTGTAAACTTCACATACCGTAGAATCTGTCAAACTGCATAAAGGTGTGGCTTCCTTGGAACTTGTACGTACTGGCTGACTAAGCCAACAGCATAAGATAAATCTGGCCTAGTTATAGTAAGGTAGATCAGGCTACCTACGATCTGTCGATACATGAAGGGATCTGCTAGCAACTCGCCATCTTCTGCATTTAGCTTAACACATCATCAAGAGGGATAGAGATTGGTTTAGAGGCAGTCATCCCGAACTTCTCCAACATGTTTAGACAATATTGTCTCTGCAGCAGCCATAACACAACACCATTTTTGACAAACTCAATGCCCAAGAAGTACTTGAGTTGTTAGAGATCCTTCATGTCAAACTCTCCTTTCAGCTGATCTTTCACCCGTTGGATGAGATGCTCACAACTCCCAATGAGGATCAAGTCATCAATATAGATGATCAGTAGTACAAAATATTGGCTTGAATGCAAAGAATACAGCGAAGAGTCTGAAATGCACACAATAAAGTCAAGAGATAAACAAGAATGAATTGATATTGGCATTCCAAGCTCTAGGAGCTTGCTTAAGTCCATATAAGGACTTCTTGAGTCTACAGACTCTCTCAGGATACTTGGAATCCTCATATCCAAAAGGGTTGCACCATGTAGACCTCTTCTTCCAAATCCTCATTAAGAAAAGCGTTGTTGAAGTCCATCTGATGAATGTGTCACCCTCTACTTGTAACCAATGCCACAAGTATACGAATAGAAGTCATCTTGGCTACTAGACTGAATGTGTCATCGAAATCAATTTCATATTGTTGTGCACAACCCTTGGCCACAAGTCTGGCCTTGCACTTAGACACAGAACCATCAGAATTCCTCTTGACCTTGTAAACCCACATGGAGCGAATGGCTTTCTTACTAGGGGTAAGTCAACAAGGTCCCATGTTTGTTGATGTTGTAATGCTGCAAGTTCAGCCTCCTAGCCTGCACCCATTCTGCTTGATGCATCGCCTCCTCAAGAGAATTCGGTTCTTGTACATCCTATACGACATTCACCATGTATGCATGATGTTCTGCAAAAAAATCCTTTACACGAAAAACGTTGTACATGGTACGAAGATCAGTCATCTGAGCTGAAGGAGTAGACTCAACTCTAAAAGGCTGAGATGAAGTGATAACGTGATCATCTATTGGAGACAAAGATTGTGTAAGACGTTGTTGATCTACCATCTGTTGTAATACAGGATGAGAGCTAGTGGATTGAGTAGGTGGTGCAATAACCTGTCCAGACCAAGGAGTTCTCACAGGATGTGAAGCAATAGAGCTATTAGATTGTGAAGTAGGTGCTATTGGTTGTATAACAGACACAACAGGTTCTACAGCGGTGGATGTAGACTTGAACCAGGACTTGATTTCATCAAAGACAACATCTCTGTTTACATGCAAGGTATTCGAAATGGGATCATAACATCTATAGCCCTTCCGGTCTGAAGCATAACCTAAAAACACACACTTCCAAGCTTTCGGATCCAACTTACTACGCCTTTCACCTGGTATATGAACAAAGCAGACACTCCCAAATACCCTTAGGGAAGCTATATCCGGCTCTTGATTGTACAGTACCTCAAATGGTGTCGTCTTATGAACTACTGCAGTTGGAGACCTGTTCATAAGATAAACAGCAGTGGATACAACTTCTGCCCAGTAATACTTAGGCATAGCTTTCTCATTGAGCAAAGCTCTAGCGCATTCAGCAATATGTCTGTTCTTGCGCTCTGCAACTCCATTTTGCTGAGGACTGTAGCTGCATGTGACTTCTCTCTATGTCATGTTGTTGTAGAAAGGTATCAAACTAGCCGGAAATGAACTCGCCTCCTCCATCAGAACGTAGACGAAGGATGCTATGCTAAAACTGCTTCTCTACTAGGCTCTTAAACGACTGAAACACAGCAACGACATCTGACTTGACCTTCAAGAAGTAGACCCAAGTGAATCTCGAACAATCGTCAATGAATGAGACGAAGTACTGAGAACCTTGCATACTCGCTTGAGAAGCTGTCCAAACATCTGTGTGAATAAGCTATAGTGTCCTTATGAGAGAAGGGTTGCCTAGCCTGCTTACCAAACTGACAAACTTCACAGACCTCTACAGGAATAGCATCTGTGAATTTCAGAATACCTACAACTAGATTAGAAGTAGGCAAAGCCTTAAGGCGTGAGAAGTTCATATGTCCTAACCTCTTATGCCACAACTGTAAAGTCAAAATATGAGAACCGTCTATCAACATGACAGTCTCAGTTGCTGATATAGTTGCATCCAACCTTAGTTCCTTTGGCCACTACAATGTGGTCTTCAGTTTGAACAAAACAACCATGCTTGTTGAATCTAACCTCATAACCTTGTTCAACAATCTGACCTACTGAGATCAAATTCTTGGTTATGGTAAGAACATACAGAACATCTCCTAAAGCTGAGATTTTCGAGGATGAAACAGAGATAGGTATAGTACCGAGATGAGTAATCGGATGTTGAGTACCATCACCAGTGTAGACATTTGCTGGAGTCTTCACGGGATCTTTGCTACTGAACCACTCTCCTTGTGTAGTCATGTGATTTGAGCAACCGGAGTCTATGTACCAGCTTTCAGCAGATTTGGTCATAACACCCATGACATGCTGCATGGTTAACATACTACCATCTGAAAGAGAGTCCTCCATGGAAGCAAAGTTTGAATTTTGAGGTTGCTTACCAGCCTTGATGTCATTCTGCTTCTTGAAGTAGTTCTTCTCAAGGTGACCCGCCTTGTTGCAGTAGTTGCAAGAACGAGTATCTGCAAAAATTTTGTTTTGGGTATATTGTTGTTGTTGACCTCGTCCAACAGAGTTGCTTCTTCCTCTACTTCTGCCTCGACCCTTGCCTCTGCCCCTACCAGCGAACAAGGCTTTCTCTGGAGTCAAATTTGGACCAGCTTCACTCAATAGCCTCATTTCTTCTGATACTAGCATAAGCACTAGTTCTTCAAATGTGGGATAAGTATCCCTGACAGCAATAGAAGTTTCGAAGGCCTTGTATTCCTTACCAAGTCCTTGAATGGTATGGAGAATGAGATCGTCATCTTCGACCTTCACACCAATGCTGCTCAGTTGTTCGACTAGACCTCTGATCAAGTAGACATAATCTGTAATCGTCGAAGTACCTTTCTTGACCTCCAGAAGCTGCTGCTTCAGTTGCAACTTACGTGCTTTGGTTGATGTCTAGAACACATTCGCCAAGGCATCCCAAACTTCCTTAGGAGTGTCAACTGTCTGTATGTAACCAAACATCTGAGGCGAAACACACAACGACATGTAGTGCTCAGCAAGCTGTGCACTAACAGAGTAGTGTTAACAGTGAGTTAACAGGAGTTCAAGTGAGTTAAGTGAGTTAATAGGTAGTTGAGCTGCTACCGGTCTTACCTTTCTCAGTACAGATTTGTACTTCGTATAGACGTCTGCTTCTTGAGGGAGTGCACACCAACAAACTGCTTCTCTTCTCTCACTATTCTGCATCGGATGAGAAAAGAACTGCACATACGCACGTGCGTTTCAGTACGACATGTAGTGCTCGTGCGTACGTGCAGTCTGTTTCATTCAGCAACAATCGGATCTCCAGCATCCTCATGTGGTTTGCTGTCAGTGTCTGTGACAAAACCATAGAGTCTCTGCCTCTTGAGAAAAGCAATAATTCGATACTTCCATATCGAGTAGTTGTTCTTGCCAAGAGGTTCACATGTGATGCTTTAGAATGTGTCTATCTTGCCACTCATGACGCTATAGACGACAGACGTCGAATTTGCGAACAAACTCAGAATGAATCGAGAAAAGTGACAATGGAAAGATATCGAAGAAGTAAATCGCAAATGAAATAAAAGTTTGGCTGCTATGTCTGTCGATCCGTATTGTCAGAATGGTCAAAATCGATCGTTAAGGTCTTCAAAACAGCGATCAAAGTCGTATTGACCTAAACGGCGAAAACAACTTCTGCTCTCGACGCATATATGAAGAGGTTGCTACGTATGTGCAGTTCTTTTCTCATCCGATGCAGAATAGTGAGAGAAGAGAAGCAGTTTGTTGGTGTGCACTCCCTCAAGAAGCAGACGTCTATACGAAGTACAAATCTGTACTGAGAAAGGTAAGACCGGTAGCAGCTCAACTACCTGTTAACTTCCAGCAGCAAGTACAGTTAATAGAGACTGAGCCTATATTGCATGATCACAGACAAGTAAGACATCAGTTTACTAAAGAGACGTTGAAGGAGCTCCAGATAGGAGGGGGTGAGTTCTTGACTGAGGTTGAAAAGACAATGTTTAAGAAGATCATAGTGGATCATGGTAAAGCATTTTCTTTTTCAGCAGAGTAGATAGGTTGTGTGGACCCAAAGGTTATAGCGCCTATGGTTATATTCACAATCCCTCATGTGCCTTGGGACTTGAAATCGATCCCAGTTCTTTGTGCTTTGTTGCCTAAACTCATCGAGTTGTTGAAAGAGAAGGTACATATGAGGATACTTGAGCCGTCTATGGGGTCATATTCTTGCAGGTGGTTTATTGTACCCAAGAAGTCAGGAGCTTTGCGTTTTATTCAAGACCTACAGCCTGCAAATAACGTAATCATTCGTAACGTTGGGACGGATCTTGTGATTGAGGAGATAGCGGAGGCATTTGCAAGGAGAGCTATCTATTCGATAGGAGATCTATATTCTGTTTATGATCAGTTCCAACTGACTGTAGAGAGCAGAGATCTAACTACTATGCGGACGTCTTTGAGATTGGTCCGGATATGTACTCTTCCACAAGGAGCGACGAACTCGATGGCTCATATGTAGAATGTGATGCACAAGGTACTAAGGGAATTTGTGCTTGATGTTATCATTCCATTTCTAGATGATATTCCTATAAAAGGTTGCGCGGTGAAGACAAGGATGAAGCAATACTTGCGAATGGATGTAGGAGGTTTGTTGCAGATCATATCAAGGATGTAGAACGTATCTTGACTCGTCTGGAGGAGGTACATCTCACCCTGTCAGAAGCTAAGTCCAAGTTTGGGGTGTCTAAGATTTTAGTGGTTGGACATCTGTGTGGTGCTTTTGGAAGACGACCAAACCCGAAGAAGGTTGATGCTATAGCTAGGATGGCAGACTGTAAGAATATCACGGAGGTTCGATGCTTTCTAGGAGCTTGTGTATTTTATCGTTTATCCATTCCTCATTATGCTCATGTTGCTGAGCCTTTGTATGTATTATTGAGGAAGGGTAAGAGGTTTGTATGGACCTTAGTCCATCGAGAAGCTATGAATAAGCTGAAGGAGGTTCTACAGTCTCCACATGTTTTGAGAAGCGTAGACTACGAGTGTGAGATACTTGTCACTGTCACAGTAGATATTAGTCCAAAAGCGATTGGTTGGGCAGTAGGTCAAGATAATGTGGATGGTATGCGATTTACCTCTAGGTTTGGAGCTAAGATCTTGACAGACATACAACGAGATTATCCTCAGGTGAAGCGTGAGTTATGGAGAGCGGTGACAGCGATGAAGACAGACCGTGAGTTTCTGATTGATGCTCATGTAGTCTTAGAGACGGATTGTCTACCTTTGCTAGGCATGATATCCAATTGTAACACGTCAGACATAGCAATGTTACGTTGGATTGCCTATTAGAAGCTTGAATCCAGAGCTGAAGCATATAAAATGAAAAGAGAATGTGGTTGCAGATGTTGTCAAGGGCTCGATTTGTACATGAGGATGTCATGTTTTCAGAAGCTGAGGAAGAAGAAAGAAAGGATGCTCAGTGTCAGGTTAATCGACAAGCTACAAACTTGGAGCCGCTGCCGTTCAGAGAGGAGTTCTGAACATGAAGATTATCTGACATTGGATTCTTTCTGAGTTCTTTAAATAGACGAGAGGGCTTGAGTGATGCACAATTCATAGAGGTAAGAAAGAAGGTATATGATTACTTGTTGCGAGATGGTTATCTTTGGAAACATCCAAAGAGAAGAGATGGAGCACTTCTACGAGTTATAGATGATCTGCAGACCAAGCAACAGCTGATGAAAGAGTTTCATGACACCTTGTGAGCCGGACATCGAGGAGCTTGGACTACCTACACAAAATTGAAAGAGAGATATTGATGGAGAGGACTTTATCAAGATGTAATGAACTTTGTGAGTTCATGCTTGCACTGTCAATTTTACTCAAAGGTACGTTACAAGGATGACCTAGTATCAACCTATCCACCTAGTATCTATTTTCAATGGGCTCTTGATTTGGTAGCGATGCCTCCTCGGTTATGAGATATGAGGTACTTGGTGTTGGTTCGAGAAGCCTCTCCAACTTTGTGGAAGGACGAGCTTTGAGGACGAAAACCATAGAAGGGATATGTAAGTTTGTTCTTGAAGATATTAACTGTAGATACGGATCTATAAGGAGATTGCGTGCGGATAGAGGAGAGTTGCGTGATACAGAAGTGAAAGAGTTCTTCGTCCAACGCGGAGTGAAACTCAAACTTACTACTGCCATGAATCCGGGAGAGATTGATAAGAGCGAGAGAGGGCATCCATCGATTGTTCAAGCTCTGGTAAAGACATGCGATGGTAGGCATAGACAGTGGCTTAGGTTGCTCTCTTTTGCTCTGTGGGCTGACAGGTCGACTCATTGCACTACTACTGGGTACATGCCCATTGAACTCATGTTGGGCCAAAAGCCGATTATGCCGGCGGAGGAGGACTTTCCTACATGGGCTACTTTACCATAGGAAGATGAAACGAATCGTATACAGCTTCTTGCTTTTCGAATCAGGCAGTTGGAACATAGGGAGGAGGATCTTATGGAGACACGACAGAAACTGAAAGAGACTTGTCTCAAGAACTCGGGCAGGTTTGACAAGACTCATAGGCTGCGACCGAAGCACATTCATGCTGAAGATTGAGTTTTGGTGTATGATAGTACGTTAGAAAATCAGCATTCTACGGTTCGGAAATTTTCTAAGAGGTGGTTTGGTCCGTATGTTGTCTTAGAAGTGCATCAGAACGCTACTTACTCTTTACGGGAGCTTGATGGTATATCTCTAAGGCTCCTTGTTGCTGGTAAGCGTATCAAGTTGTTTAGAAAAAGGAGAGAATTCGTTGAGCATGACTGATTTTTGAAGTCAGATCAGATGATGGATGCCGATGCAGATCTGCTATCAGAAGAAGACGTAGGGGACCTTGAAGAGGACGATGGCAGTTTAGAGAATCATGGAGACTAGTGAAAAAGTTGGCACATACCGGAGGATGTGCAGGTTTGGAGGGGGTGAATGTCGTAGTACGTGACGTTCAAGATGATGAAACAGAGCTTCAAAAAACACTCAACTGTTGTTTGTTTAAGAAGCTGCACCTTAGCTTATCAAGCTGCGCAGGAGTTAAGCTGTGACTATGCTCGACAAGCTACCCTCTAACTTGGATTGAAATATCACCCTGAAGGGGATGAAAGTTCCCAGAGTGTAGAGCTCGTCGAGGAGAGCGAGTTTGTACTTCCAGTTTTGACAGAAAGTGTTTTAAGTAATAGTTAGTACAAGTTTTAGATTGAGAAATATACGAAAGAGAGAAATGCGTCGATTCTGACCCGTGACTCGAACTCAAAAAAAAAACTCAGAATCTGATAGCGTGAGTGTGTAGGTGTTCACAAGTACTATAGTTTTGACTTCTTATTCATTGAAAACGGAGTTGTATGAAAAGTTAGCGTAGAAAAATGCTAGTAAAGACTTTACAGAAAAACTTCTTCAAGAAAACATATGTACAGAACTTTTAACCTTCTAGAACGGAACCAAAGGCCATCCCAGTGATAGAGTGCATGCGTAAGAGAAAAGTGGTCTCAGGATCAATTCTCCCTGGCCTCAGATTCCTATTCCGGCATGTTGATCTCCTGGATGGGAGTCTATGTTGGATATGCAGCCACGTTCTGCATATCTAGGGACGGGAGATCGGTATCTCTCTTAATCGTGGACTTCCTGGTCTAAGCCTCCGCATGCCACCGTGAATATACCATGGGAGATACCTAGTGCGCATATGAGGAGTTGTAAGTCCTGTGAGACAGCCCCATAAGTGTATAGGCTTCGGTCTACATCGGATGACTTGTGATATATTCAAGGTGGCATCAAGATGGCATCAAGAGCACGAGAAACTTTTGTTAATCGGTTAATTATTCATCGAGACGGCTTAGCGATAGCAAAGGAAGCTGTGAGACCTTTATCATTGAAGGAGTCTGCTTTGTAAAGGAAGCTGTGAACTTTTTATTAAAAAGGGGCCAGCTTAGCAAATAAAGTTGTGTACGCATAAGGATAGTAGAGGGGCAGCTTACCTAAGGGACTACTTCTGATAAGTGGTTGTGCTTATAAGGACAATAGGGGCCAGCTTAGCGAGGGCTTTATATTTTAGGTTAAATAACTTACGATGGCTTTGGATGAGGACTTTTTGGAGAGAGTGGGAGAGGAAGCCATCGGGGCACGAAGGAGAAGCTTGGGAGCAGGGGAGATCAAATTTCTGAGAGGATTGAAATGGGAGGTCGTCGCAAAGAGAGAGGCAAGTGTTTAGGAGCTTGAGCTTTGTCTAATAAACTGTTTTGGAGATAAATCACTTTCAGGAGGCAGTCTACTGAGTGGAGATCGGTTTGATGGTCTGTGAGAGGCTTTTGATCATCGTTGAATCAAATTTCTGAGTGTTTTCAGTTGAGAGGTTGACGAAAGAAGAGGTATAAGAGTTAGGGGTCTGAATTTCACCTACTAGATCGGGTTTGAGATGAATTTGATGGATTTTGGCAGAGAAGTGATAGGCGGAAGAGAGAGGCACGCAGGAGAAGTAGAGAGAGATTTTTTACGGTTGAAGAAATTGATGGTGCAGTCGACACTGAAATAAAGTTATTTTGAATCCTGAAAGGCCTATTTGTGTACCTGGGTGTTTGTTTGAATGTTTGTTTTGTAATTGGGGGCGCAAGAAATAGGATTTTGAGATCTCATCGTTAGTAGCAATCTGTTTTTCTTTTTGATTGTTTCTCTAATCGATCATTGTCATGAGGTCCGTCCTCCCCAAGAAAGACTCTCACCACGACAATGTCGTCTCTACACTCGTCTTGTTTGGTAATACCATCAACTCAATCCACTTGGAGAAGTGCTCCACCATCACCAACACATATCGATGATGACGTATAGTCAACGATAAGAGTCCCGTAAAATCCAAACTTCAACGATAATTCAACCTCATAATCGACAAGGGATGTAGTTGTGGATTAGGAACATTGAACGATGCTCGTACTCGATCACAAACCGCACATCCTGCGACAAACTATTGCACATCGACGTGCATACCACGCCACCAATACTCTCCTTCGAGTAAGCTATAGGTACGCTGTAGTGATGTGAATTATTCCACATAGTGAATAATTCACCTCTCAATTAGAAGTTAGTCTCTCTAAGGGAAGTTAAGACCTCAGAGAGATTCTGGAGGAAGTGAGCATTCAAAAATCTGAAAACACCACAGCGTAGGTCTCGTCGCGCTGATCACCGTGGTATGTTCAAAAGTTGCAAACGGAGTTGCAGGCGAAAAGTTACTTGGGGTTCTTCTACAAGATTTCTGATACCGGGAAATTTACCATAAATCTGAGTGAGTTCGAAAAATACTTTTTAGATTTTTCTCATGTAGATTGTAGTATGCAGTATTTGATTAAAATTCGAAATGTACAAAAAGAGCATGTCTAGAGAAAGTTATGGAACTTCGTGTTAGCAAAGGAAAGATGAAATACCGCAGCTTTCTAGTATATTAGCTTAGAAACTGGTCTTCAAAACCAGTTGTGAGATCAACTTCCGTGGTGTAGCTGAGAAACTTGTAGGGAGGAGGTCTCCGGATCAAATCCCTTCAGACTCACAACCGGCTTGGAGTAGGCTGGCCTCTTCGGGAGAATATGAGGGGCACCAAGTTGCCTAGGGCCGGGACACTAGATGTCCCTTAAACGTACCGTGAATGCGGGATGCCTCCGTCTACCCCTGCACTAGTACAATCACCTAATGTGGATGCTAGAGGGAGATTACCACCGGGTTTCGAAATGGACCTCTCACCTTCGGGTTGGCGGGGTAATTAGTACGAATTCGGTTGCGGTCCTCTAAGTCCTGGGGTAGCGAGATGGCATCAAAGATACTCCAAGTCGGTACCAATTCTTTTGTAGAAAAATGTAGAGTTCGAAATACTATTCTCTTGGGTCGAAAAATCAAGTGAAACTGATACCTGAGGCAATACTTACGGCACTTCGAAGTTTAAGGGGGCAGGGAAACGACAATGATGATAACTCGGGCTCCACGTGTCAGAATGAGGTGATTCCGGTGGCCAGAAGTAGCCGTGGTGGAGTTACTTCGAGTGGAGGTGTCAAATGCTGACTGTACGACCGACTCAGTGGCCGTCCGTACAGATGAACATGTGAAGCTTAGTGAAATAGTCTTCTTACGTGTAGATTTTTTATCAGTGATTTATTTTTCTGCTGCCATCTGTTTAGGGCGTCTTTTACCCCTGCCAGGTGACACTGAAGGTTACGTAGGGTGGAGGAAAATCCAGAGGGGTGTACTCCGGAGAGGGAGAATTCAGAGACCATTGTCCCATTATCGCATCATCGCAGTTTGTCGATCATCGAGCAGAGTAGAGTTTACCGTGCGAGAGCTATCGAGTAGAGAGAAACAATAGAGCTGAAGAGAAGATTTTACACAGAGGTTACGTCTGAAGAGGACTTCTGTCTGATCAGAGTTTTGATATCGAGGGAATGAGAGTAGAGAGCAGAATCGAGTAGAGAGGAGACCAAGAACTTGTACGTGTATCTTTCTGAATAGAAAACGGGAAGCTTCTAGGTGAACGCGTTGGTGCTTCACAGGAGCAGTTTTCTAATATTCTGAGTTACTGAACTTGAACTTTGCAATCTGAATGACCTGGAGTTGAAGATCTACTTGCACGCGGTGTGTTTTATCTTGGCCAGATCGAGAACGTGGTGGGTGTGATTTCTTGCGGTCCGTATTTCATGTGTGATCTTCGTCCTCCTCTTCACGATCGTATCACAGCTAGAAGGTTCGCCCTTCCCAGGAAACTCTCGCCTCGACATACAATCTGGTGCTTCCACTGAGAGTTGAACTCAAGACCTCCCGCTTACCAAACGGTGCTCTAGCGAACTGAGCTATAGAAGCGGAGGAGAGTGATGATGATGAAGAACAAACAGACAGATGAAGAGGTTGGCACATGCCAGAGGATGTGCAGGTTTAGAGGGGGTGGATGTCGTGATGTGAATTATTCCACATAGTGAATAATTCACCTCTCAGTTAGAAGTTAGTCTCTCTGAGTGAAGTTAAGACCTCAGAGAAGTCGATTCTGGAGAAAGTGAGCATTCGAAATTCTGAAAACACCACGGTGTAGGTCTCGTCGCGCTGATCACCGTGGTATGTTCAAAAGTTACAAACGGAATTGCAGGCGAAAAGTTACTTGGAGTTCTTCTACAAGATTTCTGATACCGAGAAATTTACCATAAATCTGAGTGAGTTCGAAAAATAATTTTTAGGTTGAGCAGTGGTCAAGATGATGCGGATGGTATGACATTTATCTCTAAGGTTGGAGCTAGGATCTTGACAGACATACAATGAGATTATCCTCAGGTGAAGCGTGAGTTGTGGAGAGCGGCGACAGCGATGAAGACAGATCGTGAGTTTCTGATTGGTGCTCATGTAGTCTTAGAGACGGATTGTCTATCTCTACTAGGCATGATATCCAACTGTAACACGCCAGACATAGCAATGTTACGTTGGATTGCTTATATTAGAAGCTTGAATCCAGAGCTGAAGCATATAAAAAGAAAAGAGAATGTGATTGCAGATATGTTGTCAAGGGCTCGATTTGTACATGAAGATGTCATGTTTTCAGAAGCTGAGGAAGAAGAAAGAAAGGATGCTCATTGTCAGATTAATCGACAAGCTACAAACTTGGAGCCGTTGCCGTTCAGAGAGGAGTTCTACACATGAAGGTTACATGACATTGGATTCTTTCTGAGTTCTTTAAATAGGCGGGAGGGTTTGAGTGATGCAGAATTCAGAGAGGTAAGACGGAAGGTATATGATTACTTGTTGCGAGATGGTTATCTTTGGAAACATCCAAAGAGAAGAGATGGAGCACTTCTACGAGTTATAGATGATCTGCAGACCAAGCAACAGCTGATGAAAGAGTTTCATGACACCTTGTGAGCCGGACATCGAGGAGCTTGGGCTACCTACACAAAATTGAAAGAGAGATAATGGTGGAGAGGACTTTATCAAGACGTAGTGAACTTTGTGAGTTCATGCTTGCACTGTCAATTTTACTCAAAGATACGTTACAAGGATGACCTAGTACCAACCTATCCCCTAGTATCTATTTTCAATGGGCTCTTGATTTGGTAGCGATGCCTCCTCGGTTATGAGATATGAGATACTTGGTGTTGGCTCGAGAAGACCTCTCCAACTTTGTGGAAGGACGAGCTTTGAGGACGAAGACCACAGAAGGGATGTGTAGGTTTGTTCTTGAAGATATTATCTGTAGATACGGATCTATAAGGAGATTGCGTGCGGATAGAGGAGAGTTGCGTGGTACAGAAGCGAAAGAGTTCTTCGTCCAATGCGGAGTGAAACTCAAACTTACTACTGCCATGAATCCGAAAGAGATTGATAAGAGCGAGAGAGGACATCCATCGATTGTTCAAGCTCTGGTAAAGACATGCGTTGGTAGGCATAGACAGTGGCCTAGGTTGCTCTTTTTTGCTCTGTGGGCTGACAGGTCGACTCATTGCACTACTACTGGGTACATGCCCATTGAACTCATGTTGGGCCAAAAGCCGATTATGCCGGCGGAGGAGGACTTTCCTACATGGACTACTTTACCATAGGAAGATGAAACGAACCGTGTAAAGCTTCTTGCTTTTCGAATCAGGCAGTTGGAACATAGGGAGGAGGATCTTATGGAGACACGACAGAAACTGAAAGAGACATGTCTCAAGAACAAGGATAGGTTTGACACGACTCACAAGCTACGACCGAAGTCCATACATGCTGGAGATTGAGTTTTGGTGTATGATAGTACGTTAGAAAATCAGCACTCTACGGTTCAGAAATTTTTCTAAGAGGTGGTTTGGTCCGTATGTTGTCTTAGAAGTGCATCAGAACGCTACTTACTCTTTACGGGAGCTTGATGGTATATCTCTAAGGCTCCTTGTTGCTGGTAAGCGTATCAAGTTGTTTAGAAAAAGGAGAGAATTCGTTGAGCATGACTGATTTTTGAAGTCAGATCAGATGATGGAAAACATATGTACAGAAACTTTTAGGAAAACATATGTACAGAACTTTTAACCTTCTTGAACGGAACCAAAGGCCATCCGAGTGATAGAGCGCATTGCCTAAGAGGAAAGTGGTCTCAAGATCAATTCTCCTTGGCCTCGATTCCTATTCCGGCATGTTGACCTCATGGATGAGAATCCATGTTGGATATGCAGCCACGTTCTGCATATCTAGGGGCGGGAGATCGATATCTCTCTTAATCGTGGACTTCCTAGCCTAAGCCTTCGCATGCCACCGTGAATATACCATAGGAGATATGTGGTGCGCATATGAGGAGCTGTAAGTTTTGTGGGACAGCCCCATAAGTGTATGGGCTTCGGCCTACATCAGATGGCTTGTGATATATTCAACGTGGCATCAAGATGGCATCAAGAGCACGAGAAACTTTTGTTAATCAGTTAATTATTCATCGAGTAGGCTTAGCAATAGCAAAGGAAGTTGTGAGACCTTTATCAGTGAAGGAGTCTGCTTTGTAAAGGCAGCTATGAACTTTTCATTAAAAAGAGGCCAGCTTAGCAAATAAAGTTCTGTACGCATAAGGATAGTAGGGGGCAGCTTACCTAGGGGCCTGCTTCTGATAAGTGGTTGTGCTTGTAAGGACAGTAGGGGCCAGCTTAGCGAGGGCTTTATATTTTAGGTTAAATAACTTACGATGGCTTTGGATGGGGACTTTTGGGAGAGAGCGGGAGAGGAAGCCATCGGGGCACGAAGGAGAAGCTTGAGAGCAGGGGAGATCAAATTTCTGAGAGGATTGAATTGGGAGGTCGTCGCAAAGAAAGAGACAAGTGTTTAGGAGCTTGAGCTTTGTCTAATAAATTTTTTTGGAGATAAATCACTTTCAAGAGGCAGTCTATTGAGCGGAGATTCGTTTGATGGTCTGTGAGAGGCTTTTGATCATCGCTGAATCAAATTTCTGAGAGTTTTCAGTTGGGAGGTTGACGAAAGGAGAGGTATAAGAGTTAGGGGTCTGAATTTCACCTACTAGATCGGGTTTGAGATGAACTTGGTGGACTTTGACAGAGAAGTGATAGACGGGAGAGAGAGGCGCGCATGAGAAGTAGAGAGAGATTTTTACGATTGAAGAAATTGATGATGCAGTCGACACTGAAATAAAGTTATTTTGAATCCTGAAAGGTCTATCTGTGTACCTGGGTGTTTGTTTGAGTGTTTGTTTTGTAATTGGAGGACGCAAGAAGCAGGATTTTGAGATCTCATTGCCAGCAGCAATCTGTTTTTCTTTTTGATTGTTTCTCTGATTGATCACTGTCAGGAGGTCCGTCCTCCCCAAGAAAGACTCTCATCATGACAACGCCGTCTCTTCACTCGTCTTGTTTGGTAATACCATCAACTCAATCTACTTGGAGAAGTGCTCCACCATCACCAACACATACCGATGATGATATACAGTCAACGGTAAGGGTCCCGCAAAATCCAAACTTCAACGATAACCCAACCCCATAATTGGTAAGGGGTGTAGTTGTGGATTAGGAACATTAAACGATGCTCGTACTCGATCACAAACCGCACATCGTGTGACAAACTATTGTACATCGACGTGCATACCATGCCACCAATACTGTCCTTGGAGTAAGCTATAGGTACGCTTCACTTCAAAATGTCCCAACTCCTCATGAGCATGTCGTACTAACTGTGCTCTCTGAGATGGATGTAACACTATCCGTACTCTCCCATCATCACACACTCGAAGTACATGTCGTCCTTCTCATCGAAATCTCTTCGTTCGTTGAAAGACATGATCTCGCTCCTTGGCACTTACTGTGCCTATCACCGCATCAGTACGTAGATACTCCATTACGGTCACATCGTCATGGATATCTCACTGGTCTGGAACACCATCTCCACTCTCAAGAGGTGAGCACTCATCATCTACTCTCTGACCAAAGAAAGATACGACTTGGTCTTCCATACTAGAGTTCATAGCCAACACACGTAAAAAAGCAGATGCATGCCACCCTAGCACTATCTCCTCATCAACCTTGTCATGCCATCGAGCCCCAGTTTGATCTTGTTGACTCGTGCATGGATTACGACTCAACCCATCAGCATCTAGGTTTGCAACTCCCGGTCTATGCACTACCTGAAAGTCATACTCCTATAAGATCAAAGCCCATCATGCAAGCTTCCCTGAAAGCTTGTCGGACTTCATCAACCACTTGAGCGGCTGGTGATCAATGAAGAGGTTCTCAAACAGATAACATCAAAAGTGTACAACAGTCCACACTACAGCGAAACACTCCCCTCGTATGAACTGTACCTCACCTCCACTGAGTTGTTGGAGCGATTGACATACGTCACCACAAACTCCTTTTTCTCATCATCATGCTGAGTCAGCACTGCTCCAAGTCCCAACATACTCCAATCAGTGTGTAGTTGGAAAGGACGCCTCCTAACGGATCTCCTCAAGATGAGAGCAGATGTCAACCTATCCTTGAGCTCTACAAAAGCTCGCTCTTGCTCATCTCCCCATTGCCACTCCTGGTCCACCTTCATCAGCTTGGTCAATGGCTTCGCAATTGCACTAAATCCTTTCACGTATCGATGATAAAAGTTCATCAGACCAACAAATGCTCGAACTCGACTCACATCTGTGAGGCGTAGGATATGTGCAATAGTCTCAACCTTCGTCTGTTGAACACCCAACCCACCTGGATAGATGGTGTGACCTAGATATTCTACCAACTCCTCAAAAAACTTACATTTTTATGGTGTAACTTTAACCCATGAGCTCTCAACCGCTCGAATACATCCCGTAAGTGTCTCTCGTGCTCCTCCACTGTAGCACTATAGAGTAAGATGTCGTCAATATAACATCTGACAAAATCCAATCCTGCTAGGATCCTGTCCATCACTCTTTGGTATTCAGTAGGGGCGTTCTTCAACCCAAATGGTAAGAACCACCACTAATACAAACAATCTTTGTCGTGAGAGTCAATACGCCAAAATATTGTCTTGGCCTTATCTTCTTCTCTCACTGGCAACTGATGATACCTTACTCGAAGATCCAAAGTACTGAAGACTTTCACATGCCCCACTGCATCAAAGATCTCCTCAGGTGTTAGCATGGCATACTTATTGGACTTTGTCTGTCGATTGATAGGAAGAGTCTTCACACATGCACCTATCCGTGTAGTTGTCATACATATCTTTCTTTGCTGGCATAATTGTGACAGATGCATACTCTCCATGCGACATCTCCATCAATTCAACTTCCACCAAGTCTTGAGTCCTACTCTGGAACAATGTTCTCTCCATGTCATTGTACTTGTAAGGGCGTCGAAAGATTGGCGTGTCATTAGTCAAGTCGATCCTTATATCAGGTCTCTTCAAGGTACCCAAATCCTTCATACTGAAAGCAAAACAATTCTTGTAGCTCTTCAGGAATCTTTGAACTCTTCGTCTCTCTTTTCTATAAGCTTAGGTCCAATCTCCACCACTGTCATGGATGATCTATCCACAACTCTCACTACTTGAGATCGTCGTCTTGCATCAAAGATGCCATCAACTGTGAGGTGCGTTGTCGTGATGTGAATCATTTCACATAGTAAATGATTCACCTCTCTACTAGGAGTTAGTCTCTCTGAATGAAGTTAAGACGTCAGAGAAGTCGATTCTAGAGGCTGTGGACATTGACGGCTACGGGTTAGGCTTCTACTCCGACACTTGGGAGTTAATAGCGGTAGAAGTTAGCTTAATGTTACTCCTAGTCCTTTATGCATATATTAACACCGTTGTGTTATTCGTTTTAAGTCCTAGTAGGCTGATAGTATGCTAGTTATCTTGTTCAAGCATTTGTGCTCTTGTGCAAGTGACTTCTTACTTGTCTATGATGTTCAATGTACATAACTTAGGATTTCCATGCTGATAGGGGTTTAAGCTCATGGGTTGTACTTACTTGTCGCCCATGCACGCTTTCTAGCTAGTTTAAGTTATCTTCCAATGTTGCGTGTCATTTTAGGTAGTTTAAGATTTACACTGACACTTTAAGGAATTTGACGTGATAGCCTATGAGTAGAATTAAGTTACCACATGGTTTAAGACTCAAAAGGACAACCAAGTGGAGCTATGAACTCCTATTGGTCCATTTTTGTCTTTTGTAAAACTCTAAATTTAGAAATAGAGGTCTAAAGGAGAGTTCGAGCATTTGGTGAGGACACTGCAAAATCGGAGAGCACAGGAAGATAGAGCTGGTCGTGCCAAGCACTGTCAGTGAAATTCTTGATCGATTTGGATCAATAAACAAGGAGTTATGTCAATTTGAAGTTCAAGTTGAGTCAAAATTGCATCACTTTTGTTGGATTTGGGGTTTTTAGTTTCAATTGCAGCAGAATCGAGGAAATTGCTTCAAACCTTCGTGATTGCGTTCACTGTCAGCGGGGCTACGACTGTCCAAAAAGTTTCAAGTCATTTGAGTGAGTTAGTAATTCAGGGAGGCTGCTGAAGCAGAGGGGGTCTGAAAAACTTTCAATCTAGAGCAGCAACTTCAGAGAACGAGATCTGGAGAACGGTGTACAATCAGGAGTTCCAACTTCACAGGGTTGTTCAGCATCCTGTAGAATCCAAATCCTGTAAGAATCTTCGAAAGTGATCAAGTCAATTTTTTGTTATAGATCGAAATAGCTGTCTGAGTATCAAAAATTGTCGCAATATCTTTGATCAGAACTTTTCTGTCCATATCTCGGTGCTAGAATTTGATCTCAAGGTGAAACTTCGTGTGTGTGCTCAGTGGGCCCTCTTTTACATGTAGGAGAAGTTTAGAAGTCTAAACCTTCACATATTTCTCAATCCTTAGTGTCAAAGTTCACCGTCTGATCTTATCATTGCTAAACCTGAACTTTGCTTCCTGAACATATCAGAAGAGCCAAGAGACTTGTATGAGTGTTTTACAGTGTCACCTTGTAACCTGAAGCCTATCCTTTGAATAAACCAGCCACAGCTAGAAGCCTAATGCTTCCTTGAGTAAACGTATCGAAGCCTTCACGGTCATAACACAGCTAGAAGGTTTCGCCCTTCCCAAGCAAACTCTCACCTCGACAGCGTTGGTCGTCTAATTGCATTGTGTGCGTGCTTGAGCACTTCCCTTGGTAACAAGTTCGTCCACCACAACCGTGGACGATGTGCACAAGATCCCACTCTCGCTGCATCTAACAACACTGTCGATCCGACCCAAGATCGCATCTGGTGCACACTCGTCATTATCTGTGCACGAGCATCATCCAACAAAAGAACGTTCTCCAAGACGTACGCTGGAGAATCCACTTGATGCATCTGGAGATGTCGTAAGATCCGTAATATCTCTCAGAACATCCTGATCGTCTATCATGTAAATCGTGACTTCTCCCAGCACGCGTGTGACCTTGACATGATCACCCGGCTATCATCAAGTGAATGGTGTCAACAAACGTGAGATCCTGCGCCCCCAACAGCAAAATATCCGACGATAATACTTGCTGGTATCCTCTAACAGCTGATATAAGCAACAACTCAAGATATCTCTACATAGAACGTGTCACATGACACAATGAGACGCGTCTTGCGACCTCATCTCTCTCCACATACAAGTATCGTTGTACTTGTATGCCTGCCTTCAATACCGCAACCAAACTTGTGCTGATCTCTCCAAACAGCTCTAGCACACACACACCCTCCTCTGGATACTGCCATACAATGAGAGTTGTGTCCAACGGTGATAAGTCACAAGGCCAATAGCAGGAACAACCTTTTGTTCCTCTACTAATGATGCAAATGCTTCACTCCAAGTCTGCTGCACCAACCGATCAGCATACTACTGCAACTCTCCACTCGAACTCCAGAGTAGAACATCCAAGGTAGATGGGACTAACATAGACATGCTATGCATGTCCTCCAACTCCTCGAAGACCAGAGTATTCTCCGCATAGACATTGTCCTCTAACAACTAGTCCGGCCAAGTGATGACCGAACTAAACCTCGCAACGGATGCCATCGTCCTTGATGTAGACTCTGTTGTCTCAACTCTAGCACTGAACCGCACTGGTAAGCGACATTCGTCTCTCATCGGACTGTCAACCCGGTTTGTAAGATGCTGTCTCTGTCCGATCTCTAGTCGATCACGAACCGCATAAGGTATAATACAACACCTCCAACCAACACATCATAAGACTTCGCGGCCGTAACGATGGCCTTGGTCCTCACCATGGAGCCATCCGTAGGATGATCTGGTCGAACTCTCACTGTCAGCATCTCACGTGTCATGTGTAGAATTGTACCTCCTGATCTCTCTAGACATGTCTGTAGCTCGAATGGACATCTCTCCACTTCGGACTTCCTCAGACCCAAACCGATACACGCCGCCTTTCCCAACATCAACGGTTGGGCTCCAGAGTCTAACAAGACTTTTTGCGATTGATACACCTTCTCTGAAGGTGCCACCAATCAAAAGATACCACTTCTGTTGTCCAACAACACCACACTGGTGCCAATCTAGCACGGTCAATAGCCGACCTAGTTGGTAACTCATCTAGTCTGGCAGTCGCCGCTTGCCAAGTACCACTAGTAGATGTCTTGATATTCGACTCCATGGACACATCTACAGCCTCTCGCTGAACCACCTCAGCACTAAAAGTAATCACATCCTCGCTCTCACTGAACGTGGCTGTCAACTGGAACACTAGAGCCAAGCTTACTATCAATGTTCTCATATTCGTGGCTAAAAATAGTGGGGCTCGCAAAACTGCTATAGCCGCCCTCAACATCAGATTTGACATCGCATCCACAACCGTTGCATTCGAAGGCTGACTCGCATTAACCCCACTCTTGGATGTTGATATCTCCAACTCCACTACATCATTCGTAGTCCGCTAAGGAACCATAGAAGTGATCCTCAATGCCTCCGATAGCGTGAACGACTGAGGAAGTCTAGTCTGTCTACCAACCTCTCCGCGCCGTGGATCCAACTCCACCGACACACCTCATGGCTCAGAGACACGTACTGCACTCCAAGTCACTACCGCAGATGTCTGAATCTGCGCCACACCAGCCATGAAGTCGAAGTCACCTCCTTCTCCTCCATAAGACGTGGAAGCTTCTATTCCACCATATCTCTGCTGAGCCGTAGCCATACTAGCTATCCTTTGTTCCAACTGTTCAATCCGAGCAGCCATACTTACTTCTGACATCGTAGCAGGCGGTGGACCGACTGATCCTCTCTCAGGTGCTAGATCTCTATCTCCAGCTCGACCACCACGGCCTCCCTAAGCTCCTCCGCCTCGTCCACGATCAGCCTTCTCTTGCCCTAGCTCAGGATGGAGATCAAAACAACGGTCATTATTGTGACCTGATCGTCCGCAATGCTCACACAGCCTAGGCACCGCTTGAAACGTCCCAGATGTCTCACAACCACCTCTCCTCTGTGGACAGTCTTTCTGCTGATGAGGACAATCACATGTCCAGCAAGGACCTGCTTGCTGCTGACTAGAGAAGGACGGCATGGGTTCTGTCTACCAGATCCTCCAATACCTCCATGGGATGATGACTGTTCAACACGATCCTTATCCCCACCACTACCACCATGTTGTTTTGCTCCTCGAGAAGAGGTAGTCGTCTCATGTGGTACCTCCCTACTGAACCCAACAGTCACCACCCTCTCCTCTACATGTTGAGCTCAATCCGCTCAACCAAACCAAAGACAACCGTTAACGTCGGAGCGATGTCTCTAAAGAGAGTGACATCTCTGACTCTCCTACGCAGCTCTTGGTCTAGTATCCCATACCAGAACTGGACTGCCTGTGCTTTTGTCACCCCTTGGGTAATGCTGATCAACCGTCTCATACAAGTAAACGCCTCGCGTAGGCTCTCTCCAGTCTTCCGTTGGAACTCTTGCAGACTCTTCAACATGTCGGTCTGCACACCCTGATAGTTCTTCCTCAAACAGTGGAAGAACTGGACCACATGGTTAAACCCTGGTGGTATTCTGCTCAGACTACCACCTGCTCCACTACTAGCGGACGTACTGTTGGTAGTAGATACATCGCTACCCGTGGATATACCACTACTAGCATCTGAACTTGTAGGTGCTACGTCTCTCGAAACTGCACCAGTAGTGATAGAAACGTAGTTGGGAGACCAATGTCTCCACAACTCAATCTCAACACCGTAGTCTCGTCTGAACTTGTGGTAATCGTCCATCGGCGGTCTCTCCAAGTATTGAAACAAACCCTTCCACGTCATGAAGGGTGTAAACAACTGTGTGTTCTGCATCTGCTGCAGATCGCACCAACTGTCGAACCCGCTGTACCCAAGTTGTTCATTTTTGCGCACCTACCGCCTTGTTGCGCCAGCGGAAGCTCTTGCTCAATAGGTCATGAAACTTACACCGCTAACCTGCAAATCATCATCACATGTTAGCATCCATGCACCACTTATCTTATCTCAGTTTGGTCCGGGTCAAAGCCGGACCGTCTCTCTAATTATCAAGCTCAGCAGTCCCTAAGTCCCGACCTAGACCCACCTAGGTCGATCTCAAAACATGAGCAAGTCACAAGATGACAGGGGACGGACTTCCCATAAAGTCCAGGGTCCTAGACTTTATGGGATGCCGATGTCATCAGCACACCTAACGGTCCAACCGCCCGTGATGTCCGCCAAGGTCTAGGCTCCCGAACGATGATCTAACCCGCCGTCTCGTTCCTTAGTCTTGCTCCGGTCCTTACATCGTTCCTAAGTCCAGACGTCTAAGTCTAGATCGGAACATGCTTTGGAACCGGCCCAGTCATCACCTCATACCTCCAGAATCGCCGAACCGTGGGATCGGATGATTCGTCCTGGTCCACCCAGGCATCGAGCCCCCCTCCTCATATATACTTCTGGGGATCGGCGGCCCCGTCCTCTTCTTTGGTCCCTGAAAATTATACCACAACCCGATCACATGATCGGCCATAATTCTCAGCTCGGAGGTCAGTTCGAGGAATGCAACATATCACTGGAAAGTTCTCGACAAGACCTTTCCAGTGATACCTCACTTATCTTGAGATCTTACGTGGAGCTCTGTCCACGACCTAAAATGTCGCTGGAGCTCCGACACTTAATCATTTTCTGAGAACCTGTAGTCCGGACCCAGACTCGAACCTGTGGTCAGATCAGCGTCCGAACGACGGTCCGTTTGTGTCTGAGATCCACGTCTCGATCCTGTGTCTAAGACCCACGTCTCAGACCTATGTCTCAGACCTATGTTTCGATCCGCTCCCAAACTTACCCCCTTAGGTCAGCGTTCGTCTAGAGTCGTCTTGGGGTAGGCCCTTAGGCCCTAACCCAATGTTCCAACCTTGGTTCAGAGAACCACTTAGGGTTCCTCTGAACCCGACTTCCCGGTCAAGCCGTTCTGAACTCACAGCGTTCGTAACCTAACGCAAGTCCACTAGGGTTCTGTTGCTCGCGTCTGCTCCCGATCTTCTAACTGAAGGTCGCGACATTCATCCCCACTTTGGAGATTGATCCCCTCATCAACAATGATCTTTTAAGTTAACGCCAAGTTCAAAATGAGTAGTCAACCCCTTGGCGTCAGAATTGCTTCTGGTGGCTAACCCGCAATTCTCTTCTTTAGCTTGAATCTTAAGTTGTCGCTAGAACACTTAGAGAATTTCAACTAGTCTCGGAGAAAGCCTTATCTTTTTTTCCATCCCTAAACAAAACTAGTTGACAATTTCTAAACATTCTACTTAAGATTCTAACTTGCTAACTATAAGTATTCACACCTACTTACGAGGTCTCCTGAAGTTCACTTTCTGGTCGCAACTGATTTGACTTAGACGCGCGACTAAGTTTACTTTGCAGTTTGAAAACCGCAACGCAAGATCACCCCAAGCCCCAAGACAAGTATGAGAATTCATACTTGCTTTGCCAACGCGACGGCAAACCTAAGTCTTGACTTCAAGACTTAGTTTTGATTTAGATGCTTATCCAAACCAGCTCGCTTCCTTTGAGTGTCCTTCGTTCCTCCTCTTGACAACATCCTAGGCATCTGATCAGAACTAGTCATAGCCATGCACTACCAATACACTTAGACAAAATTTGCAGAAACAAAATCTTTATTTCCAAATACAAGATAAAGCTACAAATTCCATCGGCCCAAATCGTATCAAGTTCCTACTCGTATGGTTCGACGTTCCTTCACTCCTTGTTTGAAGGTGATGTCCACATCTTGCTAACGCCCTTGTTGTCCTTGTCGCCGTCTGAAGAGATCTAATATTTTGCTCGTATGTGCGAGATCTTCCTCTAGCACCCACGTTGCTTCTTTCAAATGATATCTACGTCATTTGACGAAGTACTCCATCTAGTTAGATTTACGTCGAGATCGCAAAATGATCTCTATCTCGAATTCTGCTTCGTCTTGCACGAGATCAGGTTGAGGCCTGAGAACCTGTTTGCGCTCCGGTCGCAAATCATCCTTGAAGTATTTTTTTAATAAAGAAACATGAAAAGTCTGATGCAACTGTCACTCGAGAGGAAGGTCTAGCAAACAGATTCTCAGACCTCAACCTGATGTCGTGCAAGGCGAAGCAGAATATGAGGTGGAGTCCATTTTGCGATCTCGGCGTAAATCAAACCGGATGGAGTACTTGGTCAAATGGCGTGGTTACCATTTGAAGGAAGCAACTTGGGTGCCAGAGGAAGATCTCGCACATGCGAGCGAAGTATTAGACCTCTTCAAACTGCACAAGGACAACAAGGGCGTTAGCAAGATGAGGACATCTTCTTCCAACGAGGGGTGAAGGAACGTCGAACGATACGAGTAGCAACTTGAGGCGATCTGGGCCGATGGACTTTGTAGCTTTATCTTGTATTTGGAAATAAAGATTTTGTTTCTGGAAATTTTGTCTAAGTGTATTGGTAGTGCATGGCTATGACTAGTTCTGATCAGATGCCTAAGATGTTGTCAAGAGGAGGAACGAAGCACACTCAAAGGAAGCGAGCTGGTTTGGATAAGCATCTAAATCAAGACTAAGTCTTGATGTCAAGACTTAGGTTTGCCGTAGCGTTGGCAAAGCAAGTATGAACTTTCATACTTGTCTTGGGGCTTGGGGTGATCTTGCTTTGCGGTTTTCTAACTGCAAAGTAAGCTTAGTCGCGCGTCTAAGTCAAATCAGATTGCGACCGGAAAGTGAGTTTCGAGGGACCTTGTAAGTAGGTGTGAATACTTATAGTTAGCAAGTTAGAGTCTTAAGTAGAATGTTTAGAAGTTGCCAACTAGTTTTGTTTAGGGTAAGCCAAAAAGGTAAGGCTTTTCCCGGGACTAGTTGGAATTTTCTAAGTGTTCTAACGACAACTTAAGACTCAAGCCAAGAAGGGAATTGCGGGTTAGCTACCAGAACGCAATTCTAACGCCAAGGGGTTGGCTACCCATTTTGAACTTGGTGTTAACTTAAAGGATCATTGTTGATGAGGGCATCAACCTCCAAAGTGGGGGGTGAGTGTCGCGCCTCTCATTCTCAAGATTGGGCGCAAACGCGAACAACAGAACCCTAGCGGACTTGCGCTAGTTTGTGAGCGCTGCGAGTAGGACTTTACGGCTTGGCCGAGAAGTCGGGATCAGATGAACCTTAAGTGGTTCTCTGAACCAAGGTTGGAACCTTGGGTTAGGACATAAGGGCCTATCCCAAGAGGGCGTCAGATGAACGCTGACCTAAGGGGGCGACTCTGGGAACAACATGTCTGAAACATGAGTCTCAGACATAGGTCTGAGACGTGGGTCCGAGACGTGAGACCGAGACGTGGGTCCGAGACGCAGACGAACCACAGGGTTTGAGTCTGGGTCTCGACCACAGGTTTTCGGAAAAATGACTAAGTGTTCCAGCGACGTTTTAGGTCGTGGACGGAGCTCCACATAAGATCTCGAGGCGAGTGAGGTATCATTGGAAAGGTCTCGTCGAGAGCTTTCCAGTGATATATAACACTCCTCGATCTGACCTTCGAGCTGGAAGTTATGACCGAACCACAATAGGGTTGTGATATAATTTTCAGGGACCAAAGAGGAGGGCCGCCGATCCCCAGAAGTATATATGAGGGGGGCTCGATGCTTGGGTGGGCCAGGACGAGTCACCCGACCTCAAGGTTGGGCGGGCGGACTCTGGGGGCATGAGGTGATGGCTGGAGCCGGTTCCAAGGCACGTTCTCGTCCAGACTTGGACGTCTAGACTTAGGAACGCTGTAAGGGCTGGGGCAAGACTAGGGAACGAGTCGGCGGGTTGGACCACCGTTCGGGAGCCTAGACCCAGACGGACATCACGGGCGGTTGGACCGCTAGGTGTGCTGGAGGCACCATTTAGGACCCTGGACTTTATGGGAAGTCCGCCCCAAGTCATCTTGTGACTTGCTCATGTTTGGGACCGACCTAGGATGATCTAGGTCGGGACTTAGGAACTGCTGAGCTTGATGAATACGGAGACGGTCCGGCTCCGGTCCGGACCAAACAAAACTAAGGTAAGTGGTGCATGGACGCTAACTTGTGATTGTGTTTGCAGGTTAGCGGTGTAAAGTTTGCGACCTACTGAGCTAGAGCTTCCGCTGGCGCAACAAGGCGATAGGTGCGTGAAAAGTATCCAAGGTCAGAGCAAACTTCGCTAGTTTGCTAAACTGATCAACTATCACAAAGATTGCGTTGTATCCATTCGAGTCAGGCAGAGACGTAATGAAGTCCATGCTAATGCTTTCTTAAGGTCTGGTTGGAATCGGCAAAAGATGAAGCAATCCATATTTCTTCTCGTAATAAACACGGTTCGTTTGACAAGTTACGCATGTTTTCACAAAGTGGGCAACATCGTCTTTCATGTTAGGTCAATAAAACTTTTTAGCTATCACTGCTAAAGTGGACTTTTCTCCTTTATGATTTGATAAGGGCGCATCATGACATTCTTTTAACAACTTAGTCTAAGTTTTCCTTGTCTCACATAAATCCGACTTTGCTTGAACATGAGTAAGCCATGTCTCAACTGCATGTTCTGCAACTTCACTCTCCGCTTGAGTTGTTCAAGTTCTCCTTCGTTTGGTCATCGCCCATGTAACCTTCACGTATTCGTCTCTCCAAGTCTGACTCCTTAGGATACATAGCTCATAAAATCTATGTTGACGATGGAAGATATTCCTCCTTGCGACACAAGGCGTCAGGAACCACATTGTCCTTTCCCGCTTTGTGGATTAATTCTACGTTCATGAGCGTCAAGGTATCATGTCATCGTAGTTGTTTTGGCATCATCCGATCTTGTGTCTCAAAGTACTTGAGCGAAATATTATCGGTATACACTTGGGTTTTGTGAAGTCCCAAGTAATGTCGTCATTTCCTCCAGCAATGAACCACCGCCAACAATTCTTTCTCGTGAGTCGATCATCGACTCTCTGTCCCAAATAGCTTCTTGCTTTCGTACGTTATAGGTTTTTCATCCTGCATCAACACTCCGTCAATCGCATAACCGCTCACGTCGGTATGCACTTCGAATGGTTTGTCGAACTCCGGCAGCTTCAAAACTAGCACCTTTGACAAAATGGATTTGATCGTTTGAAACGCATCATCCACCTCCTTGGTCCAACTTACCTCTACGTCTTTTCCCGTCCAGTCCGTCAGTGGCTTCGCAATCTTTGAAAATCCGTTCACATACTTGCGGTAGAACTACGCCAATCCCAAGAATCGCCGCATCCTTTTCATTGTAGTCGGAGGCTCCCAAGTCACAATCGCGTCCACCTTCTGCATGTCCGGACCGACTCCTTCTGCAGTAATTACATGTCTCATGAAGTTAATGCATTCCAACCCAAACTCACTCTTGTCAATGTTGACAAACAGCTTATGCTCCCGCAGCTTCGTTAACACCACCCTTAGCTGCTCCGCGTACGACTCCAAGGTTCTCGAGTAGATCAAGATGTCGTCGATGTAGACGATGACAAACTCGTCCATCTCCTCACAAAAAATTGTGTTCATCAATATAGTGAACGACGAAGGGGCATTGCAGAGTCCAAATGGCATCATCACGAATTCAAAGGATCCGCATTGGGTTCAACAAGCGGTCTTCTCAATATGTGGGTCAACTACCCAGATCTGGTAATACCCTGACTTCAAGTCTATCCTGCTGTACTTTGCGCCCGCTAGCCTATCAAAGAGGTCGTCTATCCTTGGCAAGGGATAATTATTCTTCACCGTCATCTTATTGAGTGCACGATAATCTACTTAGAGTCTAACTTCCCATCCTTCTTCTTTGCAAAAAGAACTGGAACTCCATAAGGTGACTTGCTGGTTCGAATATATCCCCGCGCTAATAACTCGCCGAGTTGTCTTTTCAACTCAAGGAGTTCCACCTGATTGAGTCGGTAAGGAGCTTTGGAAGATGATTTTGATCCTGGCAAGACCTCAATCTTGTGATCCACCGCCCGTCTTGGAGATAACTCAGCAGGTAACTCATCCCTCAAGACATCCTCAAACTCCTTAATCACTTCGCGAAGCACCTCTGGAAGTTTAGTCGCGTCTCCTGATGTTTCCTCTCGTCCGCCAACCGCCATCAAATCTGCAACCCGCATCAAAGACATGACTCCGTCGTTGAAGTCCATCTGTTTGCCTTTGATCAAATTCACCGCAAAGTCATCAATTTTCCGCACCTTTTGGATCAGCCTCACTCCCAGCTTCCGTCCTTTAACTTTGACGTTCAATCTCAAAGATCTCCGTCTAAGTTCCACGTCGAACCTATCTAAGAAAGTGTTCCCCAAGACCGCATGGATATCATCCATCTCGCACACCGTGAAGTTTTCTGTGAACTCCAACTTCCCACACGCAAATCGTACGTCCAAGACCACTTCAGAAGTTTGGTACGTCTTGCATTTGGCAAAGCGTACCTAAATAGGCTTGTCTGCCTTGGAGGTAGACAAGCTTAACAGGAAAGTGTCCACAAGGAAAGTGACATCACGGTTAGCAACCTTGGCTTGTAGAAACATCAGTCCCGGAGTCTTTTTCGTGGTTCTCAAGGTCACAGTCATCTGGTCCTCTGACAAATCTTTTGCAACAAACACATTCATGCTATAGTTACTAATCTTAAGTTTCATGCAATTCTTTAGCAATATGGCCCGCCTCGCCACGGTTGTAGCAAGTAAACTTAGCTCCATTGCCCTTCTGAGGTAATTGTCCTTTAGGTTTCGATCCTGTTTGCTGTCGCTTTGCTGCCGGAGCGGAAGTATCCTTCCGATCCTTCTCACCCTCATCCCATTGTCGCTTGAAGCTCTTGTTCTTCTTCTGAACCTTGTCCATGCTGCGTGGTTCAAAGGGTTTCTGTTGCTGGACTTCGTCGTCCTCAATTCGTTCCGCTAGCTTCAAAAGTTCGACACATGGCTCAGGTAGCTTCGGCATCCGAAAGAGCGCCTTCTCCGAGTTGGACTTGAGCCCCCCAATGAATATACATATCTTGATCTCCTCAGTCCACTTAGAGAATAAATCCAACTTAGCACTGGACTCGCGCACATAAGCACTTAAGGTCTCCGTCTGCTTCAGTCTTATCAACTCAACACCGTCTCGAATCCTTTGATACTCCGGAATGAATCGTCCCGCGAGCAACTCCTTGAACTCCTTCCAACCAAGCGTCGAGACGGTCAAGACATGCTCATCCCTGTATGCAGTCCACCAGAGAAGCGCATGGTCCTTCAGGAACGTAACCGTCGCTCTCACCTTGTCTGACTCCTTAGCATGTTGCGCCTCAAAGTATAGATCCAACTCAGTTAAGAAATCTTTAACCTTACGAGCCCGGCCTATACCTGAAAATAGAGTTGACAAATTCATTTTACAAAGCTTCCTGGTAGACGAAGAGCTCCCTTGGCCTGCCTCAAGCTCAGCGATACGTTTATCCCTGGAGGCCATACCCTCCTGCATGGTCTTCATCATCTTGATGAGTTCCGCATACAAAGCTCCTTGACTTCCCGCGTCTGAATCGTTGAGCACCGCTGGAAAGACTCCGTCTTGCTGCACCGATACCGCAGCTGGTACAAGGCTCCTTTGATGTTGAGGCGAAGGTTGTCAGTTATCGTCCCCTGACTGTACCTCGGGGCTAGCTCGAGTCAATCTTGTCCCGGTATTAGTCGCTCCTCGTCTCTTGGTCTTCCTTCTAGAGCCATCGCTCCAAGTGTTCACCTAGAAATGTTGACCCACTTCATGTCTCGCGTCTCTTCTTAAGCGTCCAGCCTTCAGCCGCTATCTTAAGTTCTCGCTCACCGAAGAGTCAGCTCTGATACTACTTTTCGCGCACCTATCGTCTTGTTGCACGAACAAAAGCTCTTGCTCAGTATGTCACGAAACTTACAGCACTAACCTGCAAACCATCATCACATGTTAACGTCCATGCACCACTTGTCTTATCTCAGTTTGGTCCGAACCGGAGCCGGACCGTCTCCTTAATTATCAAGCTCAGCAGTCCCTAAGTCCCGACCTAGACCCGCTTAGGTCGGTCTCAAAACATGAGCAAGTCACAAGATGACTTGAGGCGGACTTCCCATAAAGTCCAGGTTCCTAAACGATGCTACCAGCACACCTAACGGCCCAACCGCCCGTGATGTCCGTCTGGATCTAGGCTCCCAAACGGTGGTCTAACCTGCCATCTCGTTCCCTAGTCTTGCTCCAATCCTTACATCCTTACATCGTTCCTAAGTCCAGACGTCCAAGTCTGGACCGGAACATGCTTTGGAACCGGTCCAGCCATCACCTCATGCCTCCAGAATCCGCTCGTTGAACCCTAGGGTCGAGTGACTCGTCCTGGCCCACCCAGGCATTGAGCCCCCCTCCTCATATATACTTCTGGGAATCGGCGGCCCCGTCCTCCTTTTTGGTCCCTGAAAATTATATCACAAACCGATCACGAGATCGACCATAATTCTTAGCTCGGAAGTCAGTTCGAGGAGTGCAACATATCATTGGAAAGCTCTCGACAAGACCTTTCCAATGATACCTCTATCATCTCGAGATCTTATGTGGAGCTCCGTCCACGACCTAAAACGTCGCTGGAGCTCCAACACTTAGTCATTTATGAGAACTTGTAGTCCGGACCCAGACTCGAACCCTATGGTCGGATCAGCGTCCGATTCATAGTCCGTCTGCGTCTTGGACTTACGTCTCAGACCTATGTCTCAGGCTTATGTTTCGGTCCGTTTCTAGACTTGCCTCCTTAGGTCTGTAAACCCTCCGTGGTCCTATCGATCAACTACCCCCCCGATCTCTCAAGTTCTCACATGCTAAAAATATCCCACACTCTCTATATTACTCAAGTTGTCATTACGACAATGTGAAAACAAGGATGAGGAGCTCTTCTCTACTCCTCTATTTATACATTCTAGGTTTTTACTTTGGTACCCTCCGGTAACTCAGCCGTAACTACTTTTACCGAGTTTTACTAAGATATTACTTAAGGTAAAAGCATTAATCACATGGGCTTTTTACCTTTTCACATGGGCTTATTCCTTCAAAGTCAACAACTTCTAGAAGGATTCTAGAATATTCTCAAGGAATCTCGAATTTCCACCCCCCCTCTACACTAGGACCCACTAAAAAGGAAACATGTGGAATCTCTTCTTGTTTTTAATGCCCACAAAGTCCACAACTTTAATCCAACCACTAATATCAAGTCAAAAAGGAGATAAGGGATACTTTCCACCTCCTTTCTACCTTTTAGACAAGATGACAAGATAGTAGTGCTCACTCTTTAGCAAATATCTGAATTCTGCCAAAAGTACAGCTAAGTTTAACCATAACTAACTTTTAGCTAGTCATGACTAACTTGATACCTCCTAAAAGTACTTTGGCAGCAAATAAACATTCTCAACACTTAGTTAGAACTAAACACCTTACTAATAGACAAACTTCCTATGTGTAACATAGGTCGTTACATTTTACCCCCGGACTAAATTTTCGCTCCGTCCTCGGAGTGAAGAGAGAACTTTCGTCGATGAAACAACTTCAACTTGTCATGGTTGACCCGATCGAATCTCCTTCCTCCCAACTCTTGAAGGTCATATGTGAAGTTGCTCCACACCTTATCTACAACAAAAGGACCAAAATATCTCGGAAGAAACTTCTTCCTAGCCCTCTTGAATCTGATAGCATCATACAACATAACCCAATCTCCGACTTGAAAAGGTTTTACCTCCCTCTTGCCCAACCGTTTGTCGTAACTCTTCTTTTGATACGCCTGAGCTCGTTCCATCCGGATCATTGCTACCGCTCGGGTCTCTTCCAACTCCATGAGTTGCTCCCTTCTTGATCTGACCACGTCTTCTCCTCTCGACCTCTTCAACTTTCGTTGAATAGTTTGAAAAGTATCCAATTCGAATTGGATCGGCAACTTGGACTCCACTCCATAAACCAGTCGAAATGGAGAGTATCCAGTAGAAGTCTTTGTTGTCGTTCGGTACTCCCATAAGATGGCATGTAGCCTCTTATCCCAAGTATGTTTCGCAGTTTCAACACCAGCGTCTTTGGCGAGCATCATACAAAGTGTAAGATTGGTCCTCTCCGCAAGACCATTAGCATTTGGTTTGTATGAGGTCGTTACTCGTGGCTTGATAGAAAAGTGTTGTAGCATAGCAGTAGTCATGCTCCCTACAAACTCTCCTCCTCTATCTGAGACCAACTCTAACGGACATCCAAATCTCGTGATGATCCTCTCCCATAGGAATCTACCGACTTCTGTTTCATTGGTCTCTCTCAAAGGTCTAGCCTCTACCCACTTGGTACAATAGTCAGTGGCGACTACAATGTATCTATTGCCTCGAGGTGTTTTATTAAGAGGACTTACAAAGTCAATACCCCATTTCTCAAACAGCCCTAATACTGGAATTGATCTTAACGGAGGTGTTCTAGTAGACTTTAGAGCAAATGCTTGACATACGTCACAAGTTTTGCAATAGTCTAAACACTCTTTGAAAATCCCTCTCCAGTGATAACCCGCATCCAAAATCTTGAAGGCTGTTATCTTACCAGCAAAGTGACCTCCGCAAACAGTTCCGTCGTGAAACTCGTGCATTAGCTTGAATGCCTCCTTCTGACCAACTGTTCTCCTTAGTAACCCATCTGCTCCTTGATGAAACAGAATTCCCTCCACCATGGTGTAAGGTTTGCATCTCTTGATCAACGCGTTACGTTCTCGGGTATGCATACCTTCTGGAAAAGAGCCATCTGCAAGGAAACTCCAGATTTCCTTGTACTCGTCCGGTATCTCCTCGATGCTTGTGATGGTCATCAGATGCTCGTCTGGAAATGAATCATCAAACGATTCTTCTCCCTCATCATCATAAACCCTTGACAAAAGATCAGCATTCGCATGCTTCTTCCCTGGTCTATCTTCGATCACATAATCATATTCTGTTAGAAGGATCTTCCAACGAGCAATACGACCTTCGGCATTAGGCTTATTAAAGATATACTTTAAAGCCTTGTGATTTGTGACTATGGAAAATTTCCCTCCTAGCAAGTAGTGTCGAAATTTCTTCAATCCAAAGATCACCGCTAATCCTTCTCGTTCAGTCACGGAGTAATTCTTCTCCGCTGGAACCATCTGCCTACTAGCATAAGCTATAGGATGATCATGCCCATCTCCATCTAGCTGACTTAATGTACATCCGATTGCTACATTGGAGGCATCCGTATACAGAATAAATGCTTTACTCCACTCAGGTTTAGCAAGTATAGGAGCTGTCACTAATGCCTTTTTCAGCTCCTCAAATGCTTCCTTTGCCTTCTGATCATGCACTATCAAATCAAAATCAACTCTCTTCTTCATGTACATAGTCAAAGCTATTGCTTTGTTTGAGAAGGAAAAGACAAACCTACGATAATATCCAACCATGCCAAGAAACTGCCTCAACTTTGTCAAGTTGATCGGAAATGGAAGATCCACAATCTTCTTCACCTTCTCAGGATCTACCACAATCCCATTCTTGGAAATGATGTGCCCTAACAGCAGACCTTCTTCGCAGCCAAAGATGCACTTCTCTGGATTTAGAGAAGCGTTGGCTTGCTCCAACCGCTGCAAAACTTTGATCACATGATCAAAGTGGTCCTCCTTTCGTCCGTACACACAAAAATCGTCAATGAAATCACGAACAAACTTCCCTATGAATGGTTCGAACACCTTGTTCATGAACCTCTGAAACGTGGCCGGAGCATTACACAGTCCGAATGGCATCACTCGAAATGCAAATGTTCCCCAAGGAGTAGTGAAAGTAGTCAACTGCTGGTACTCCTGTGCTATCTTGATCTGGTTGTATCCACTATAACCATCACCAAAGCTGTACCACTCATGACCAGCAACTTCCTCCAAAATCTCATCTATAAATGGTAGAGGATAATAATCCTTCTTGGTAACTGCATTCAGCTTCTTATAGTCTATGCACACTCGCAGCTTACCATTCTTTTTCTTGACAATCACAATGGGTGAAACCCATTCTGAGTTCTCCACCTCATAGATGAAACTCGCCTCCCTCAACTTGTCTATTTCCTCCTTGATCATCATTGCTGTTGTAGGATTGACCCTTCTCTGCTTTTGTCGAACTGGTCTTGCGTTCTCCTCCAATTCGATTCGATGAGTCTCAAGAGTCACCTCCTTCAAATCCTTGTAGCTGAAAGCAAACACATGGATATATTTTCGAAATATATCTAGGAATCTACTTTTCTCCTCTTGAGTGACATTGATACCAAACTTCAAGGTAGAGAGTCTTCTCACAATCTCTGCCTCACTTAACTCTTCTTTGTCAGGATCTTTCTCCACTGCTGGTCTAGGCAACAAGTCAATAGCACTAAGCTGATGTAATGATTCATCTCGATCAAATCCTTCGTCCTCAGAGGAGGATTCTTGATCGTAAGAATCTCCGGTATCTACTTCCGAGACACTCTGATCATCCTCCGTATCAGATTCCCAGTAGTCACTAGTGGGTCTATCAGAGTCAGAAGTCACAACTCCAACACCCGAGAGAGGAACTATCACTTTATGATCTCTAGGCCCAATCCGTAAGTATCCCTTGTGCCACCTATCCGTGGTGCGCACAGCTCTCAACCAAGGCCTACCTAGGAGCAAATCATAACTAGAGTCCTTTAACACTTGAAAGGACATCAATGTTTGAACTCCCATCACAGACACGACCACCTTCTCTAACACGCCAAGAGGTCTTACCCGTTGCTTGTTAGCCATCCCCACGACAATGCTAGCCGGGCGAGTTGGTTCCATCCCCAACTTCTTCATCAACCTCTCCGATATGGCGTTTACAGCCGACCCTCCATCCACCAATACGTCAGAGACGTAGTGACCATTCAACCGGACTTTAATCTTTGAAGCCCTAGTGCATACCTCTGAAGCATGCACATCCACCACACCAACTCCCACAGACTTTGATGTCTTGCTCTTGGGTTTCTTCTTCTTGCTTCTCTTAGAACTCAATCCTCCTCTGAGTTCCCTTCGTAAGCTGGGATTAAGTGCGATCAGTTGTCCAACAGTGATGTTGGCTTTCTGAGCACCCACATCTTCAACCACATCATATCCCGCTTGGGAAGATGAAATGGTGAAATCCGCCATCCCCAACTTCCTTCTTGGCTCCCTTGGTGTACTCGAAACATTACTCGAACGAGTGCTTCTACTAGCTGATTCCTCCATGAAAACCGGTTCATCAGAAAATCGAGTTCTTTTCCTTTCTTGAGCTAAAAGCTCCACCGGTGCATGAGAAGAGTTTGAACTCTCTCCTTTCTCGTAGATGGGATCTCGCACGACATCGATAGTAGCCACCCCCTTGTCTCGTCCTTGTGATGGATTTCCTCCACCCACATTCATTCTGACAGCTTCAGCACCTCTTGCTCCGTTGTTAGGACAATTTCGCTGGAAATGAGAACCTCCACACGTCCAACAAGTGATTCCTCCAAAGTTACCTTGGTTGCCTCCAAAGTTACCTTGATTTCCTCGGTTAGGATTGTTGTCGTAACCTCTTTGACCTCCTCCTCCACCTTTGTTCCTCCATTCGCGTAACTGCACCACGTTTATCTTGAGATCCGCAAGAGTATCGGTGATGCTCTTCAACTCAGCATGGAAATCAGAGGTGGCAGTAGACATCGCTGTAGGGATAAATGGTCTTGGCACCACCGTTGGAGTAGGAGCTGACGTTGAAGCAATCACCAATTGTGATGGTGCAGGTGCGATTGTTGTGACTACACCAGGAGTCGGAGTTGACACCAGAGCAGCATGATGAGGTTGGATGATATCTCCTTCATTCAAACTCTCTTCCATATTTGTTGCTATCTTGATGGCCTCCGCTTTGGTTGATGGCTTCTCGTACCTCACTTGGGTTCGAATTGAAGGCCTCAACCCTCCCACCAAGTTCTTGGTCAACACTGCTCCAATCCCCGCCATCGTTAACTCCACATTGTCTCCACTCTTTCGTAGGACCGTCCGAAACCGTTGCTCCAACTTATCCACCCTTTCGGCATATTGCTTAACTTTCTCGTCGTCCCGTTGCTTCAAATGAGTAAGCTCTACCATGAGCTTCTCATAACTCTCTTCTGGAAGAAATTCTTCGATGAGTGCATTACTCAACGTCTCCCATGTGTCCTCAACTGCACCAGGTGTCTTGCTCTTCACTCGGTCTTCATACCACGTAAGAGCAAAATCTTCTAAAAACTCTGGCAGTAACAATACCCATTCTTCCTTCCTTCTCACGTTGTTTCCGATACAACCCCTTTTGAAGTCTCGTACAAATGGTTCTACATCTTCATTGTCCTTCCCATGAAACACAGGTAACTTCCCCATCTTGTAACTATTCTTTCTACCCTTCTAATTTTTGTGCAATAACTACTCGCTAAAAGAGTACGAACATCACCAATTTCATTCGCGAATAATCTACCATAGGTAAAATGAAAGGAAATGGTTGTAACAACACCTCTTGTGCCATCTCTTCTCCCAAGGTTATCATGAGCCTGAGTCGCATCACCGTCTTCTCCACCATCCGAATGACGATCTCCATCATAACTCAGCTGAGTCCTCTTTTGAAGTCGACAACTTCTCCGTCTCAGCTCTTTGAGTCTCGTCCAACTTCTCGACTACTGACGTAAGTAGGGCGGCCACATCGACGCACTTGTGTCCTCTGGATAGATCACCCACTCCACAACTTGGACAAAGATCTTCGCCTAGAAGATGAATTGACGCTGGTGACGATGGACCCACTCGAAGACTTAAATCGGTAAACTCCCGCTTCCCTTTAGCTCTCTCGGTTCTGATTCTAGTTGGACAATTCACTACTTTGTGTCCCAACCCTCTACAGAAATAACACCACAAGTCGGTTTCTACTCTTCTCCTCGGAGATTCTACTTGAGGTTTAGTACTAGGGTTTTCAAACTCGACGATAATCTCTCTCGAACTTTCTCCGACACTTACTATGACATCTAAACCTTGAGGAAGGTTTCTAAGTCTAACTTTCCAATCTTTTGAATTTCCACTCATGTTGCACCTTCTCAACCATTAAGTGGACAAAATATCATAGAGGAAAATAATTCTACCTCACTTTCTTAACTCTTCCGAGCTTTATATTGGAAATCGTGTATTATACATGCTATACACGAAATAAAATCTAATCTAAAATTAACTATCAGAGATATGATCCTCCTCACCATCGTTTGTACTAATCACAACAGACATCTTGAACTCACTCTTGTAAGGATCCAACTCTACTTCACCAGGAGCATTCGTGGCCTCCACAGTGAATGATGCTTTAAACTCGGCTTTCTTCAAATCTGTGCCAATGGTCGCGGAAGCTTCTTCGTATAGGGTAAAGAGGGCACCCCAAGTGCTATAGATGCGTGTTCGTAACTCATCTATACTTAACTTGGGTTTCTCCGTCTCTGTTCGAACTCCTAAACGTCTCTTCTTCCACCTCGTCATTCGAACTGGATTCCCCATGAAGTATCTACGAGACCTCCTTGTATGCCGAAACGTATATCTCTTAGTTGGTAAGAGATCTCTCCAAGATTTTTGTGATCTCCAGTAGCTCAACCTCCAAGCTACTAAATCATGAAGTTTCAACAAAAACTTCCTTAATCAGAAGAGATGGTGATGACTGTACAAATTTTCAGAGAACTGAAATTTGTATATTTTCACTTCCCTCATGGTTGTCAACCCCCTCCACTTTGAAAAATTCTTTCTCTCTCTTCAGACCTCATCTTCTCATGATTTCTTTTGTCTTGGATAGCTTATCAGCCACTCTAAAACACTAGAAAGTTTCTCAAGAAAATAAAATTCACAGAAAATCTGACAATGACTGTAATTTTTTTTCAGATAACAGAATTCCTCAACTCTCACGAACAGACCCCCTCAACTTTGAAAATTCATTGCTTCCTCTCTAGACCACCTTTTCCTATGATTTCTTTTGTCTTAGATAGGTTATCAGCCAATCTAAAATACTAGAAAGTTTCATAGGAAAATAAAATTCACAGAAAAGTTGACAGCGACTGTACAAATTTTCCAGAGAGCAGAATTTCTATACTCACAAATTTATCTCCTCTAATAACTTTTCTCTCCTCCTTTCTCTACAACTCTTGTTGCACCCTCTTTCAACTCTCCTCAAACCCTTTCTAAGTGAACAAGATGTAAAGAATAACTTCGAACGCGTCATATATCATTACGGGATACACGAAAGGTTCTAACGTTGCTAACATCGCGTTAGCTCTCTCTCCTCCCAACGTTCTCTCCATGTGCTCTCTCATAATCTCCTTTTGTCGAATATAGAACTGAACTCTAAACATCATTCAACGATCCCTTCAAGTGAGGTCCCGGCAACGGAACCAAAAATGTAAACCCTCCGTGGTCCTATCGATCAACTACCCCCCGATCTCTCAAGTTCTCACATGCTAAAAATATCTCACACTCTCTATATTACTCAAGTTGTCATTACGACAATGTGAAAACAAGGATGAGGAGCTCTTCTCTACTCCTCTATTTATACATTCTAGGTTTTTACTTTGGTACCCTCCGGTAACTCAGCCGTAACTACTTTTACCGAGTTTTACTAAGATATTACTTAAGGTAAAAGCATTAATCACATGGGCTTTTTACCTTTTCACATGGGCTTATTCCTTCAAAGTCAACAACTTCTAGAAGGATTCTAGAATATTCTCAAGGAATCTCGAATTTCCACCCCCCCTCTACACTAGGACCCACTAAAAAGGAAACATGTGGAATCTCTTCTTGTTTTTAATGCCCACAAAGTCCACAACTTTAATCCAACCACTAATATCAAGTCAAAAAGGAGATAAGGGATACTTTCCACCTCCTTTCTACCTTTTAGACAAGATGACAAGATAGTAGTGCTCACTCTTTAGCAAATATATGAATTCTGCCAAAAGTACAGCTAAGTTTAACCATAACTAACTTTTAGCTAGTCATGACTTACTTGATACCTCCTAAAAGTACTTTGGCAGCAAATAAACATTCTCAACACTTAGTTAGAACTAAACACCTTACTAATAGACAAACTTCCTATGTGTAACATAGGTCGTTACAGGTCAGCGTTCGTCTAGAGTCGTCTTGGGGTAGGCCTTTAGGCCCTAACCCAATGTTCCAACCTTGGTTCAGAGAACCACTTAGGGTTCCTCTAAACCCGACTTCCCAGTCAAGCCGTTCAGTCCTACTCGCAGCGTTCGCAACCTAACGCAAGTCCACTAGGATTTTGTTGCTCGCGTCTACGTCCGACCTTGAGACTGAGGGTCGCGATATCGTGGTCCCATAGATCTCTTCCATGTCCCACAACAACGATGTGGTGACACTAGACTCACCATCAGAAAACGCATTATCTGTGTCTGACTCGTCTTCTAGAACAACCGGCGGCAATGGTGTAGGTAGTCGGTACCTCACTCCATTCCGTGTATACTCATTGTCCGAGAAGTCCCCACCAGAACCTCTCGAGAACTCCGTGGTGATAGAATCTTGTGAATATTCTCTCTAACCAGAATGCTGAAATCTCCGTCACCACCGTAACTACAACTGGCCTATCCTCGCTCCTACTGAGCTCACCTATCCTCTACTAGGACGGTCAAGATAAGGACAACCTGTACCTGTCATCATCACAAGCAACCTCTCACGATCTGTTGGTCGTCACTCCAACTACATCGTGAGAGAAACAAAGATAGTCTGACTGGTCATCACTCTAGTCTCCTTACTGACAGCACACTAGAGTGAACTAACTTCAGAAATCAAGCGCCAACACAAACAAATGCGACGCACAAACAAGAAGCAGAATATGGAGAGGTTCCAACCACAAGAAGTCTAAACGATCACCCTCCACACTCTAACATTCACATAAAGAGAAACCCAACGTCATGCGGACTGACGCGTCTTCTTCGATGATCACATGCGTAATATATGGTCACCAACTGTCATAACTTGTACTTAAGGTCACTACCTAGATGTCTACACCTCTAATAGCTCCAAAAATATTTACATGGTAGCTCTACTACCTCACCCAAGACAACTGCCATCAACTGCCTCCATACGCTTCTCTACGGTATAGGCAAACACTACCACAACAACAGCTTCCCTCTAGTACTCTGAGGTCGCCTTACTACTCCTTTAGGAACGTGCCAGAAGGTCTCTTACTATCTTTAACAAGTCCCTAAGTACTTGCACGCATCCCTATAAGACACCAAGAGCTACTGGTCTAGTGGTATAGCCAAAGCTAGACTACAGAGTTAAACGTCCAAGTCCAAAAATAATGTTGGGATGGATGACCAGCTGGTTTTACACTTCTCACACAACTGAAACTTGCATATCTCTCTCACGCACGTCAGCAAGCTGGCTTGCGACGGACGCGAGCTCAAGCTCAGGCTCCGCTCCATCTCCGCACTCTCGCACTCCGCTCTCACTCCTCCGCACCTCTACTATCTGTGACCTTCTTCAGCTTGTAACTCCTTTGATCTTTCATCAAATCGAAAGTTTTTTGGTGCGTTGGAATCATCTTCTCAGCGCGCACCTACTGCACTCTTCAACACCAGAGATTGTCGACCTACGCCAATCCGATGCTCACCGACGCATTTCTACCGATCTCAAAATTCGTCATCAGAAATTTCGACCTACCATAACTCCGTCGATGCTCGACCAAACTTCACAAAACTTGATGCACTAGAATCGTCTTCCAGCGCTGTCGTGATGTGAATTATTCCACATAGTGAATAATTCACCTCTCAGTTTGAAGTTAGTCTCTTTGAGTGAAGTTAAAATCTCAGAGAAGCCGATTCTGGAGGAAGTGAGCATTCGAAAATCTGAAAACACCACGGCGTAGGTCTCGTCGCGCTGATCACCGTGGTATGTTCAAAAGTTGCAAACGGAGTTGCAGGCGAAAAGTTACTTGGAGTTCTTCTACAAGATTTCTGATACCGGGAAATTTACCATAAATCAGAGTGAGTTCGAAAAATACTTTTTAGATTTTTCTCATGTAGATTGTAGTCTGTAGTATTTGTTTAAAATTCGAAATGTACAAAAAGAGCACGTCTAGAGAAAGTTATGGCATTTCGTGTTAGCAAAGGAAAGACGAAATACCGCAGCTTTCTAGCATATTAGCTTAGAAACTGGTCTTCAAAACCAGTTGTGAGATCAGCTTCCGTGGTGTAGCTGAGAAACTTGTAGGGAGGAGGTCTCCGGATCAAATCCCTTCAGACTCACAACCGGCTTGGAGTAGGCTGGCCCCTTCGGGGGAATATGAGGGGCACCAAGTTGCCTAGGGGCGGGACACTAGATGTCCCTTAAACGTACCGTGAATGCGGGACGCCTCCGTCTACCCCTGCACTAGTGCAGTCACCTAGTGTGGATGCTAGAGGGAGATTACCACCGGGTTTGGAAATGGACCTCTCACCTTCGGGTTGGCGGGGTAATTAGTACGAATTCGGTTGTGGCCCTCTAAGTCCTGGGGTAGCGAGATGACATCAAAGATACTCCAAGTCGGTATCAATTCTTTTGTAGAAAAATGTAGAGCTCGAAATATTATTCACTTGGGTCGAAAAATCAAGTGAAACTGATACCTGAGGCAATACTTACGACACTTCGAAGTTTAAGGGGGCCGGGAAACGACAAAGATGATAACTCGGGATCCACGTGTCAGAACGAGGTGATTCCGGTGGCCAGAGGTAGCCGTGGCGGAGTTACTTCAAGTAGAGGTGTCAGATGCTGACTGTACAGCCGAGACGGTGGCCGTCCGTACAGATGAACCTGCGAGGCTTAGTGAAATAGTCTTCTTACGTGTAGATATATTATCAGAGAGTTATTTTTCTGCTGCCATCTGTTTAGGGCGTCTTTTACCCTTGCCAGGTGACATTGAAGGTTGCGTAGGATGGAGGAAAACCCAGAGGGGTGTACTCTGGAGAGAGAGAATTCTCAGGCATTGTCGCGAATTATCGCATTATCGCAGTTTGCCGATCATCGAGCAGTGTAGAGTTTACCGTGTGGGAGCTATCGAGTAGAGAGAAACAGTAGAGCTGAGGAGAGAAATTTTACACAGAGGTTACGTCTGAAGAGATCTTCTGCCTGATCAAAGTTTTCATATCGAAGGATTGAGAGTAGAGAGCAGAATCGAGTAGAGAGGAGACCAAGAACTTGTACGTGTATCTTTCTGAATAGAAAACGGGAAGCTTCTAGGTGAATGCGCTGGTGCTTCACAGGAGCAGTTTTCTGATATTCTGAGCTACTGAACGTGAGCTTTGCAATCTGAATGACCTGGAGTTGAAGATCTACTTGCACGCCGTGTGTTTTATCTTGGCCAGATCGAGAACGTGGTGGTGTGTTTCCTTGCGATCCGTATTCCGTGTGTAGTTTTTCGCCCTCTTCTTCACGATCGTATCACAGCTAGAAGATTCGCTCTTCCCAGGAAACTCTCGCCTCGACATACAATCTGGTGCTTCCACTGAGAGGTTTCTTGGGGTGATTGATCGTGGAATTGAGTTCTAGGACGGAGAAGAAGATGGATCGGAAGAGCGGAAGCGCTGCTGGTGCTACCTCTACGGCTGCTGCATCTACGTTTGCTGCAGCACCTGCTGTTGCACCTGCGACTGCAGCGACATCTGCATCTGGCCTCGACACAACTGAGATTTTGAAGACGCTTGCGGCCCTGGTCCAACAGCATCCGATCGTTGGAGGGGGTGAGTTGAAATCTACCAAAGCTTTGCAAGCGATAGTTAATAGATGCGGCAGATTTGAAGGTAGAGATATTTCTAGGTAGCTGCGTGAATACAGAGGAAAGATGGAACTTGTTAGAGTTACGGATGCTGAAATGATATGTAGTTTTGAGTTAGCTGTAATCCCTGAGTTGCGAGACCAAGTTAGGGATGTACAGAGAAGAAATCTAGGTGTCTGGATGAGTTTCGAGCGATCTCTTCGAGAGGAGTTTCTCGAAGAAGATTCAGAGAGAGTCACTAGGAGAACATTTCTGGACTGGGTTGAGCAGCAACCTGGTCGGATGATGAGTCTGAATGAGATGCTGAGAGAGTTTGATGGAGATACCGACAACTCTCAACTCTAGAGCGCATAACTCTAGATGCTAGGAGAACTGAACTTTTTCTGCAAGCTACCGATGATGCTACGGCAGATCGGTTATGCTTTATGTTGGCTGATCGATCGGCTGAAGGAGGAGTTACTACCGACTGGGGAAGAGTTGAGGATGCTGTTGCCGTACTAACGAGGCAGAGGAGGGGAAGAGTGACTGTGGGAGGACGTCCGCTTGCTGAAGTGACCACTCAGCCTCGCACTGCTCCTCAAGTACAACAACCTCCGGCTCCTGCTCCCAGACCTGCTGTCCCGGCTGCAGTACCTTTGATGCCAGTTGTGCCAGTTCCTGCACAAAGGGTACCGGTTCAAAGACCTGCAGAGAACCATGGACAGCAGAACCAGATCGAAGATCTGATTCGGCAGATGAGAGAACTGAAGGTGGAGTTAGCTGGTCTGCAGAGAGAGCAGCCACCGGCGCCTGCTGCTGCACGTCCAGGAGGTGCTCCTGTTCGTAGATGTATCTGGTGTGACAGTCAAGATCATTTCCGAGGAGACTGTCAAGAGCTCACGGCTGCTCTGCGAGATGGTGTGGTTCGCTATCAGAATGGTAGGCTGCACCTTTCTTCTACTGGAGAGCCGCTAAGCACGCAGTTTGGACGAGGAGGCATGAGAAGTCTGCCTCAGATTACAGCTGCTGCAACTGTACATGCATTGATGGCACCACCGGTAAATCCTGATGTATATGCCGGTCACATTGAAGTTTCTTCTAGTCCTACGTTGCTAGATAGGACTACTGAGAAGAAACCTGTTCAAGTTCCTTCTGAAGTACTGAAGAGAGGAGCAGAAACTATCCGTAGGGTCACAGGGTGGAGAGATCCTGTTGATGCTACGTCTATCAAAGCATTCTTGGACGTGGATAGACACGTTCACTGGCAGGATGCTTCTGTGGAGGAGAAGAGGCGACGAGAAGCCTCTGAACTTGATACTGGAGTTCCAGAAGAGATTGGAGATAGACGGAGGGTCACAAGGAGGCGAGCAGCCCCTCCAGAAGACGTCCCATCTACTTCTGCAGCTCCTTCGCCTGCACCGGGTCCTATGGAGGACGTGCAGAGATCCCAGCAGGAGCCAACGACTGCTGGAAGACGGTTTACTGCCCAAGAGAAAGGGAAGGGACCGGCTTACAAGTTGGCAGCTGATATTGAAACTTCTACTGATCTCAAGAGCATCTTGGAGCAGAGAATACTTGACGCACGAATCGAGTTTTCTCTTCGAGAAGTTCTTGGTATTGCGAAGAGGGAGTTTCACGAGCTGATCATCGACATCATCAAGCGGAAGAGACAGGTGATGTCCGAGCAAGTAGAAAGTCAGATGATTGATGTGGTAGGAGCTTCTGTGAATGATACGGAGTTCGGGAAGGTGCATTTTCAGGAGGCTGATGATACAGAGTACCAGCAAGAAGCGTTAGTTGCTGGTACCAACACTGCTGAGTTTGATGATGATGAAGTTGGCGAGGAGAGTCCAGCTACTGATAGTGACTTCAGGAAGAGACACTGGGCTCGTGCTACGACTGCTACACGAGTTCGCCTTGGGAGTTTGGAACCTGTTGCTGCTTTGGTTGATCACGGTTCTGAGATCAACATCATGTCACGAGAAGTGTACGAGAGAGGACAGTGGCCTATCGAACTGAACCATGGTTGGGTGCTACGAGCAGCAAACAACCAAAAGGGTGAGTTATACGGCGCTTGTCCCAACGTGAGAGTGAAGCTGGGTGATGTAGAGGTAGATCAGCACTTCTTCGTACAGTCTTCTGCTTCGTATCCTGTAATTCTTGGTCAGCCTTATATCACTGCAGTTAGAATGGAGACAAAGGTGATGGACGATGGATCTCACTATGCTAGGATCTGTAGTCCAGATGATAAACGTTCTGTTCAGTTTCTGACCGTTCGTACGAACCACGAACGAAATAGACAAACTTTGAGAGATTCTCCTATCTGTAGGAGTAAGGGTTTTCTGAAACCACTCTTGTAGGACGGGATACCAAGAGTGATGGATCTGATACTACTATGATCCCGCTTGAGCAGCCTGTGGGGTCACAGCAGACTGATGAAGAGGTTGCTCAAGATTCTGAAAACTACTACACTGTACATAGTTGTAAATCTGGTTTGATGGCTTTCAGTTCTGATGATTGGAGTGAGTTCACGCGAGTAGAGGATCTGACCGAGAAGAGTAGAAGGCAGATGGAGAAGTATGCAGAGAATCTGCACTGTACAGGAGTTTTAAATGAAGGTGAGATGATTTCTGGTGTCTACGAGGAGTTTGTAGGTGCACAGCTTTTTGCTCGTTGGCTGGATGATGTAGATAGGATGATGGAGCAGATGGGAGGAAGGGTGGTGATCCCTATCCACTCTCGTAAGGTCTATGAGGAGGTTGCCTCGTGCTTGCAATCTCGTCCTCATCCGAGACTGGAGAGTGGATGGAAGGATGCAATCTGCTGGTGTGGCTCTCGTGAAGAAGCAGAGGTTCACACCAAATACAAAACTGTAGCGAAGAAGGTGAAGCTAGTGGCGACCCAGTTACCTGTTGATTCACGACAGCAGATGGAGTTAGCGGCCACTGAGCCTGTACTGAGAGATCCTAAACAGATAGGACACAAGTTTACTCAAGAGACACTCGAGCAGCTCCAGATAGGAGGGGGTGGCTTCTTGACTGAAGTGGAGAAACGAGCTTTTGAGCAGATGATAGTTAGCCATGGTAAGGCATTTTCTTTCTCAGCTGGAGAGATTGGTTGTGTGGATCCTAGTGTGATAGCTCCAATGGTTATCTTCACTATTCCTCATGTACCTTGGGACTTGAAGCCGATTCCAGTCCCTCGTGCCTTGCTACCGAAGGTTATTGAGTTACTGAAGGAGAGGATGCGGATGGGTATTCTTGAACCATCTATGGCTCCGTACTCTAGCCGATGGTTCACAGTACCTAAGAAGACAGGAGCTTTACGCTTCATCCAAGACTTACAGCCTGCTAACAACATCACGATTCGAAATGTTGGAACAGGACCTGTGGTTGATGAAGTAGCCGAGGCATTTGCTGGAAGATCTATCTATTCTATTGGAGATCTATTTTCAGGTTATGATCAGTTTCAGCTTGCTTTGGAGAGTAGAGACTTGACTACCATGCGTACACCTTTGGGGTTGATGCGGATGTGTACTCTTCCTCAGGGTGCGACAAACTCAGTAGCTCATATGCAAAATGCGATGCATAAGGTGTTACGAGAGTTTGTACCTGAGGTTACCATCCCATTTCTTGATGATATCCCCATGAAAGACTGTCCGGTGGAGGACAAGGACGAAACTATGACTGCTGATGGTTGCAGAAAGTTCGTTGCAGACCACATCCGAGATGTGGAGAAGATTCTGATGCGCTTGAAAGAGGTACACCTCACTCTGTCAGGTACCAAATCTCGTTTTGGAATGTCAGAAATCATAGTGGTGGGTCACTTATGCGGTACTTTTGGAAGACGGCCGAACCCAGAGAAGGTAGATGCTATAGCAAGGATAGCAGACTGTACCAACATCACTGAGGTTCGACGATTCTTAGGAGCTTGTGTGTTCTTTCGTGTGAGTATTCCTCATTATGCGCACATTGCCGAGCCTCTGTATGCACTTCTGAGAAAGGAGAAGAGGTTTACTTGGCGGTAAGAACATCACGATACGATGGAGCAGCTGAAAGAGATTCTGAAGTCTCCACCTGTGTTAAGGAGACTTAGCTACGAGAGCGGAAGACCTATCATACTGACTGTTGACACGAGTCCAAAGGCGATTGGATGGGCAGTTGGTCAGGAAGATGCAGATGGTGTGCGGTTTGTTTCTAGGTTTGGAGCTCGGATCTTAACAGATAGGCAACGTAACTATCCTCAAGTGAAGCGTGAGTTGTGGGGAGCTGTTACTGCTATGAAGGTAGATCGAGAGTTCTTGATAGGTGCACGTGTGATACTAGAAACAGACTGTTTGCCTTTGCTAGGTATGATAGCAAACTGTAATACTCCAGACATAGCAATGCTACGATGGATTGCTTATATCCGGAGTATGAAGCCTGAGCTGAAGCATATAGCAGGAAAGGATAATCCTGTTGCAGACATGTTATCTAGGGCTTGCTATACAGATGAAGAAGAGATGATTACTGAAGTCGAAGATGAGAAGAAGAGAGACGTTTGGTGCCAAGTTGGTCAGCAGACTTCAGACTTGGAACCACTGCCGTTCTACGAGGAGTTCTACACGGAAAAGTTCCACGATATCGGCTATTATCTGAGTTTATTATGCAGAAGAGAAGGATGGAGTGATGCAGAGTTCAAGGAGATCAGAAGAAAAGCGTACGGTTACCTTCTACGTGAAGGTTATCTGTGGAAACGTCCGAAGAGAAGAGATGGGATGTTGGCTAGAGTAGTGGATGATCAACCGACGAAGCTGAATCTGCTGAAGGAGTTTCATGACACCTTGTGGGCTGGACACCGTGGAGTTTGGGCTACATACACGAAGATGAAGGAGCGATACTGGTGGAAGGGTTTGTATCAAGACGTAGTGGATTTTGTTGGGTCGTGTCTGCACTGCCAGTTCTACTCTAAAGTCCGTTACAGAGATGGACTTGTACCTACCTACCCACCTAGTATTCATTTTTCGTGGGTCCTTGATCTTGTGATGATGCCGCCGGGACTGTGGGGGATGCGCTACTTGGTGTTAGCTCGAGAAGATCTCTCCAACTACGTGGAGGGACGAGCACTGCGAACGAAGACTACAGAGAACATATGTAGATTCGTGCTGGAAGATATTATCTGTCGTTATGGATCTGTTGGAAGACTACGAGCAGATAGGGGCGAGCTGAGAGGTGCAGAAGCGAAGGAGTTCTTTGCTCGTTATGGAGTAAAGCTTCGACTTACTACTACCATGAATCCGGAAGGGATTGGTAAGAGTGAACGAGGACACCCTTCTATTGTTCATGCGTTAGTGAAAGCATGTGATGGTAGGCCTAAGGAATGGCCGAGACTACTTCCATTTGCTTTATGGGCTGATAGAACTACACACTGTACCACGACTGACTATATGCCAGTTGAGCTTATATTGAGGCAGAAGCCGATCATGCCTGCTGAGGAGGACTTTCCTACGTGGGCTACTCTACCGTGGGAAGATGGTATAGATCATACTTCACTCCTTGCTTTACGAACTAGGCAGTTGGAGCGAAGGGAGGAGGATCTTGCTGAGGCGCAAGAGAAGCTGAAGGTGGCTCGAGTCAGAAACAAAGAGCGTTTTGACAAGACTCACCGACTACGACCAAAGCCAATACGTGTTGGTGATTGGGTTCTGGTGTATGATAGCACGCTGGAGAACCAGCATTCTACACTTCGTAAGTTCTCGCGAAGATGGTTCGGGCCTTATGTTGTGTTAGATGTTTACGAGAATGCCACTTATAGTTTACGTGAGCTGGATGGTACTCCTTTGAAACTATCTGTGGCCGGCAAGCGAGTGAAGTTGTTCAAACAACGTGGAGGATCAGTAGATTTGTTCAACTTTCTGGAGTCTGAGAAGATGACGAGAGATGAAGACGTCTCGGCTACTGAAGAGGCTGAGGCGAGGGAGAGTGATGATGATGATGAAATGACAGAAGGATAAAGAGCTTGGCACATGCCAGAGGATGTGCAGGTTTGGAGGGGGTGGATGTCGTGATGTGAATTATTCCACATAGTGAATAATTCACCTCTCAGTTTGAAGTTAGTCTCTTTGAGTGAAGTTAAAACCTCATAGAAGCCGATTCTGGAGGAAGTGAGCATTCGAAAATCTGAAAACACCACGGCGTAGGTCTCGTCGCGCTGATCACCGTGGTATGTTCAAAAGTTGCAAACGGAGTTGCAGGCGAAAAGTTACTTGGAGTTCTTCTACAAGATTTCTGATACCGGGAAATTTACCATAAATCAGAGTGAGTTCGAAAAATACTTTTTAGATTTTTCTCATGTAGATTGTAGTCTGTAGTATTTGTTTAAAATTCGAAATGTACAAAAAGAGCACGTCTAGAGAAAGTTATGGCATTTCGTGTTAGCAAAGGAAAGACGAAATACCGCAGCTTTCTAGCATATTAGCTTAGAAACTGGTCTTCAAAACCAGTTGTGAGATCAGCTTCCGTGGTGTAGCTGAGAAACTTGTAGGGAGGAGGTCTCCGGATCAAATCCCTTCAGACTCACAACCGGCTTGGAGTAGGTTGGCCCCTTCGGGGGAATATGAGGGGCACCAAGTTGCCTAGGGGCGGGACACTAGATGTCCCTTAAACGTACCGTGAATGCGGGACACCTCCGTCTACCCCTGCACTAGTGCAGTCACCTAGTGTGGATGCTAGAGGGAGATTACCACCGGGTTTCGAAATGGACCTCTCACCTTCGGGTTGGCGGGGTAATTAGTACGAATTCGGTTGCGGCCCTCTAAGTCCTGGGGTAGCGAGATGGCATCAAAGATACTCCAAGTCTGTATCAATTCTTTTGTAGAAAAATGTAGAGCTCGAAATATTATTCACTTGGGTCGAAAAATCAAGTGAAACTGATACCTGAGGCAATACTTACGACACTTCGAAGTTTAAGGGGGCCGGGAAACGACAAAGATGATAACTCGGGATCCACGGGTCAGAACGAGGTGATTCCGGTGGCCAGAGGTAGCCGTGGCAGAGTTACTTCAAGTGGAGGTGTCAGATGCTGACTGTACAGTCGAGACGGTGGCCGTCCGTACAGATGAACCTGCGAGGCTTAGTGAAATAGTCTTCTTACGTGTAGATATATTATCAGAGAGTTATTTTTCTGCTGCCATCTGTTTAGGGCGTCTTTTACCCTTGCCAGGTGACATTGAAGGTTGCGTAGGATGGAGGAAAACCCAGAGGGGTGTACTCTGGAGAGAGAGAATTCTCAGGCATTGTCGCGAATTATCGCATTATCGCAGTTTGCCGATCATCGAGCAGTGTAGAGTTTACCGTGCGGGAGCTATCGAGTAGAGAGAAACAGTAGAGCTGAGGAGAGAAATTTTACACAGAGGTTACGTCTGAAGAGATCTTCTGCCTGATCAAAGTTTTCATATCGAAGGATTGAGAGTAGAGAGCAGAATCGAGTAGAGAGGAGACCAAGAACTTGTACGTGTATCTTTCTGAATAGAAAACGGGAAGCTTCTAGGTGAATGCGCTGGTGCTTCACAGGAGCAGTTTTCTGATATTCTGAGCTACTGAACGTGAGCTTTGCAATCTGAATGACCTGGAGTTGAAGATCTACTTGCACGCCGTGTGTTTTATCTTGGCCAGATCGAGAACGTGGTGGTGTGTTTCCTTGCGATCCGTATTCCGTGTGTAGTTTTTCGCCCTCTTCTTCACGATCGTATCACAGCTAGAAGGTTCGCTCTTCCCAGGAAACTCTCGCCTCGACAGCGCGCTTCCAACGAGCCTACATCGATCTGATATTGACAAGTATTTTATCTATCACGTCCAAACGCACACTTCAGTCCGAACAGGTCACCTCAACAACGTTCTGCCAAATTTCAGCAGCGCTTCCGCACTACCTTACCACCAAATCGACCAAGAATAGGTTTCGATGACAGCAATCCACACAGCGATCAATCACAATACCGAAACGAATCACTCCACGCGCGAGCACCTGTAAATAAAAAATATCAAAGATCTGCCAACTCCGGAGATACCACCGGCAGCAATCCGCGACTTGAAATCTCTCAATCAGGCCTCGCAATCTGAGTTCTTCAAGTGATATACCGATATGTTCTCACTTCATCATGTCAACAGACACTAGACATCACTACAGTCGAGCCAAATCCACTCTGTGCTCGTAGAGAATCCAGATTACACTCACCAAGACTACCCATCATAGCTAGGAGCTTGAAGACTCAACTTGAAGAACTGAGGTCTCCAAGTCCTAACTGCGAAGTATACTCCTAGTGGGCACTCCCACCAACTTTCTCTAACGGCACTAACGGCTTTACCGAGATTCACCACTTCACACTCGGTCAACCTAGCCGAGTTGCCAAATTGACGTGACAAAACTTGAAGATGTGAAAAGATCCAGAAATAAGATTTCAATTGAGAAACTTGTTAAAAGAAAATAATTTTTATTTATTTATTTCCTAACTCTTTCTAGTGAAAAAGTAAATAATAAATTAAAACCTTGCATATTTGCCTCCTCCATCACGAATCTTCAAGGAAGACGCCTTTAAGTGTAGTTTTTGCATATTTCAACTTCCCAGATCGTTGAGCATTGCATTTCAAAGTTCTTGTTGTTCATTTTGTATGCTTATGCAGTGACAATCTATCAGCGAAGTACAGACGAACACGAGGCTGCACCATCAAGACTGCGACCGCCGACGAATTACATCTTTGTTTTAACTTTTGACTAAACTCTTGCTTTCAGAAGTCTTAGAGTTTGGCGATACGTTTTGTGTATTGGCCTCTCCATTTGAACCATCAAGAGGTGAACTAACTAATCTAAGGTTCAATTCACATGAAATCAAGTCAAATCTTATCTTGTTAAGTGAACGTTTGCAGTAATCTCGTTCGTTGAAATATAAAAAGTTTAGATCGAACATAACACTAACCAACCAAAACAAGTGAAATGTTTCCGATCCTAGATGGCATGAAGGTGAACCCACGTGGGCGTTTACGTGGACGCTATCTAGGACCAAAAGAAGGTGGTATGCAGATGTTGCCCACTTGGGGCCGAACCCCAGTTAGTTCTTCTAAGCCCTGTTTTACGTTAGCATGCTTCGAAAGTTGAGGGTAATTACCGATTTCCTGTACTGGAGTCAGTTTTGAGTTTCTAAACTGGTTTCCCGCTTATCGTGCAGAATTGGGTTATACTAGAAGCTTCAAAGAAGTTTCTTTTATTCATGATTCTTTAGATATTAGAAACTCGAAATCTTCAATGAACTTAAACAGTCTTAGAGTGGACTTATCCTCGGTTCATGACATGACAATGGCCAACTCCTCTTATGATACTCTCCCCCATCTTCGCAGTAAACTGGAAATTAAGGTTTTTATTCAATTCATAATTCAAGGGCCCCGTCACATCACAAAAATACAGAAAACCCCAAACCCAAACGCCATTTCACTTGTCCTTGTTTGACATGGCTTGTGCGTGAATTAGGCCCAAATTCTTGTAAGTGCCCCTACCGCATATATATATGCAACAATATCTTTGAAATAAACTTACGAACTGTATTTGAATTACATCTAGAACATGTCAGTTTAAAAGACATGAGAAACTGTCGCAGAATTTTTGAAGGATTATGAGAGAAGCCTCATGAGAAGTGGAAATGTTACCCAATTCTAGGACGACTGAACAGACCAAGCGCCAATGCATTCCCTGCAAACATGGTTGAGAAGGGTCGAAAAGAGGAGGGTTGCACCACCACCCACCACCCAAGCAGAGCAGTCGAGTCCTGTGAGGGACAAGGTTGAATGGATGGACGATCAAAGAGTCAACAGTACACAAGCACGCAAGAAGTAGGGACGAAATGCAATAACAGCAAGAGATCAAAACCACCGACCTCAACCTTGCCCTGTTTAGATCAGCTCTTTTCTCAAACTCTGACTCTGTGCCAGCAAGTGTTTAGTGTTTGTCCTTGTTCTGCAGAATATGCCCTGCCAGAAATATAGTCAGCATCGGGTTCTCTTTCGCAGTGTCTTGTGATGACGTTTTATCACATCCCTCTGCAAATAGTTGGCTCATTCTTCACGAAAAGAACTTTCTGACTTCAGTCACTTCCAGTTTTCTGGACAGCATTACGTTAGCCCTAATATAACTTAATACCACTAATAGATCGCCTCTGTTCCCCAACACCTGGCTCCGAAGTGATAAGAAATGATTTTCTCGCATAGACTTTATCTGCACTTCTTTCTCATGTCCATTTATGACTTGAAATCCACGTACAGTTTCTTGGACAGCTTGCAAGTGCATGCAGCCAGAGCAAGAGAAGAGAAGAACAAAGCACACTGAAACTTTCTCTTTCCTCCTGTGAGAACTTTCGTGGACAGCAGTGAGCGGAGCGGATCACCTTTTAAGCCTTCAAAGGAGACAATGATTACGACGGCCGAGCTTTACAACGAGATCCACAACGCCGGCGTTCAAGTACCTGCAGGAAGTCGAGTACTTCGTCGCTTTCCCACCCGTATTTGATCATCACGTGCTGCTCTTGTTTTACAAACAGGTTAGTGACGGACGTGGAAATTAATCATCACGGCATGTCTAGCGTTATTGAGGGCCCTTTGTTCTCTTTTGAGTGCTTTGCTGCCATGATCACAAAAGCAGGAAATGGTAAACTGTAACGCATACATCAGTCAGCTAGCCAGAAGGTTCGATCTCTTATCATTCTTCTTCTCCATCTATACTGCACAACGAGTTCGTGCGGTGCACTGTCTTTAAAGAACTTATGAGAACGTCTAAGAGGTACATTGTGTCGCGTCCATATCCCAGTGTAAAATTCAGTCTATTTTCCGTGAACTTCACCGGCAGAAACTGTTGAAATTATATCAACAGAAGCTAGTGAATTTCTAGCTGTTTCCAGGATGGAACTCTACTGACTGGATTGTAAACCCAAGAAAGATGCAGATAAAGAGAATTCGTAGGTGAAAGGGAGACCTAGCTAGGAGACAATCACTCAGTGTAACCAATGGCCGTACCGTTCGATCAGACAAATGGATACGAATCAATCATAATCACGCCTACAGTGGAAAACTATCGAGTTTGCGCATTTGATTCAGCAGAAGAGGTGACATGATCCAGGAATGCACTTACATCATCTTCTCGGATTGAAACCGGTCCTCCTCCTTCGTGTGTATGGTGAGGGCATGCACAGGCAGACAGACTCTCCTGAAAGCTCACTTACAGCAATCAGGCAGAAGCTGGAAAAGAGTTCCACTGAACGGATCTCTCACCATAAACAGAAAACAAACTTCTTTCTGCAAGGCCGGATTCCGAACGCACGACCGGCCAAGCTTCTTGCTGAGAGAAGCATTCTGACAGTGCCTTACCTGATACCCCTATCTACGCACACCGCTACAGAAAGACTATGCAGTGTGCAGCAAAACTAAGTTTGATCGAGGTAGTGCCGAGGGACTGGACTATAGCTACGTCATACAACCCTGCCTATGTGGTACCTTTATGGATAACGAACGGAGAGAGCTGTCCCTAGATCGATAACGAATGCCACAAAGGAACGGTTCAGTTTGGCTAACTCACGTGATTCTGACTGAAACTAGCTATACGGTCTAACTCGTTCAACCGAGCTCTCGCTATCATACGAACAGATCAGGGAAACGTGCAACGTACCACCATATTGGAGGACTAATTTTGAGCATCATTAGCGCTTTCTGGGTCTCTGCGCTTTGCGGATGAACTAGTAAAACACATTACTCAACAGAAAACATCTGGAAACAGTTCCATACGATCAAAGAAGCGATCGAAGACTAATAACAGGACACTGTCCCCTAAGTGGAAATCAGCTACAGCCTCGTCGAGTTCACAGGTTCAGTGGAGGCAAAGCGTGGCGGAGATGCCGAAGGAAAGAATTATTGACAAAGAACTCAGCTTGGAGTTCGGACCGAGATCAAAAGCAGAAGCAGAAGATACGCACCCGCTTTCCACCCGCTCAGGCCAGCGCTTTGATCTCCCTTTAGATTGGAGACTCTGCTTTTTCGGGGGCTCAGCAAGAGCTCACCTTAAATGCACGTGGAAGCAGCTCTAGATTGCTCTTCAAAGCCTGACATCTTGTGGGTGGCAACCTTACACGGCCGAAATCAGTTCCGTAGAGATGAAATCAGAGGTTCATCGGGTAGAATGCACGAAAAGTTCTTTCTCCTTTATATCCACTTCGGTGTGCAATTTTATCTGGATGTGCCGACTGTCGATATCATGCAGATCCGGCTCTTGAGCCCATTCAAGAGCCCCGATTCACGTAGTATGGCATTCTTCTCATTACCATCTGCAAGTCATGCCCTCACTGGTCTCACGACGGAGATTCCCGCCGTAAATGCAGTGACTGATATGCTCACACCACCACCAAGTCAGGAGATTGGCTTTTAAACTGGAAGCAAGAGCACGCACGGCAGAGCTTCTGCACTTGTTTGGTTTTCTGTTCATCTTTCAGCGTACTATGAGGCATCTATCTTCTATCGAGATTAGCGACTTGACTCTTCCTCGTGCTCTCATCAAGACCTGGTCCACTTTGTTCACGCCGGCCAGACGACTCTTCTCGGCCAGACGAACTTCGTTTCCTCAAGTTTTTCTTAAGAGACAAGTTTTTATGGAGTTTCAGTTTCGGTGCTTAATCAGGTGCGTACTTTCCTCTGCAACGTTCTGGGGAACTTCTTCCACGTTTCTTCCCTGATCTCCACGGTGAAATAGCGCTTGAGTTGACCCGAAGGAATGTCACAAGAAGCAAAGCATTAGAAACAAGATTCCAGATTTTAGTCCCACGTGGAGGACCGGAAGAGAGATCGAAGATGGATTCTGAAGTCTGGAAACATTTGCTCGATCATGAGGAAATTCTGCGGCTAGTGCTTGCTCGTTTGTCTTGGGAAACCAACAGGCGCCTTCGATCTGTGAGTAAGGCCTGGAATGCTACGCTATCTGAACCGAATTTCCTCACATGGGCGGCGATGCTAACCGATAGGAGTTTCTACTCGGACCATCGAAATCTCAAATGGAAGGATAATTCTGCAACCACAAGTGCCCAAGCGGATTCGTCACAGACGGATTCAGAGCATCCGAATGGGAGCCTCGCAGAACCAGTTTGTCTTTTGAGCATCAACGAAGAGGCTTGTGCGGTGGCAAACTTCGACCTCCACCGATGGTTCAAGCTCCCTCCGTTGCAACAGCCGCCGTTCGGACGGTGGGATGACTTCACAGTTTCGGGTGCCGCGGAGGGCCTGCTGCTACTCGAAGGAAAAGTCCGGGACAGGACCCACGATTTGTACAATCTCCACAGATGTCTCATCAATCCTCTGACCAACGAGTACGTGACTTTACCTCTTGTTCCGAAGTCGGAACATAGCTTCGACAGACAGTTCGCGACTCTGCGTCATCCGATGATCCTCTCCGTGGACAGGTTCGTCAAAGTGATTGCTACGGAGTTCTCGCACAGCGGCGGAGCAGGGCTCGCCGGCACGCAGCTGAGGAGGATTTTGATCTGGCGCCAGAATACCTTGGGCTGGGAGTCGTTCCGAAAAGACGCATACGATGCGATAAGAGTGAACCCGATCAGATCAGTGGAGCATGCAGTCTTCGCGGGAGGCGAACTCTTTCTCCACACACAGTATCGGGAATTCGGGACGCAAGGGCATCGGGTGATCAAGTGCGGACAACAACGTGCTGCGAGTGTCGAGGTGAACATGGACTTCCTCGATCGTTACTATCTCGGCATCCCGATACTGCACTTGTTCCAGCATCGAGGAGTGCTCATGTGCGTCATAGGGACATGGAAGAGTAATGTCTTCGAACCGCACCGACTCATTCAGTACATCAAGCTGTGCAAGTTCGATCACGCGAACGGGAAGTGGCTGCACGAGTCGATGGTCGACATGCCCGAATGGATGGTGCGGAAACTGTACGACACCCTGTCGGACGGCGGAGTGTGGAGGTTCTACTGCGATCTCGAGGGAGATACCCTCTGCATCGGCAACCGCACGAGGGCCCAAGTTTTCTTCCTGTACAACCTCGTGAGTGATGAGTGGTGTGCGTCCTCTGCGATAGCATATCCAGGTCAAAACGAAAGCAACCAGGAAGTTTTCTTGCTGTCACCTAGGAGGGATAACGGAGCTCTGATGCAGATTTGAGGCGGATGGGAGTCGACAATCGCGGGAGTTTACTTCCTACGCAACCTCAGGAATGAATGATTGGTGAGTAGGCGTTCGTCCTCTGCGAAAGAGTCTGTAACTCAACTGAAAGCCAACCAGGCAGTTCTCTGCTTGTCGTTCATCGAAGGAACCTTGTTGACCACTTTCGGTAGATCAACAAAATCCACTTTGTTGATAATCGAAAGTAGTATTCGATTATCAACAAATAATCGAATACTTCTTTTTTGTAGATACGAGTCTCTGGGTACCAACTCCTCGAGAATGCCAAGAATTCTCGGGGTTTAAGACTTTGTAGCTCATTTGAACTTACCTCCTTCTGAACGACTGCAAGATTCGTGACCTCCTACTACTTGCAGAGGATTTGACGATTCTGTTTCTGCCTAAAAGGCATAGATTCTTCTGAGCTTTAACCGTTCGGAAATCCACACCTAGTCTGCCCCTTCAATGATACGCAGATGAGTGGTCGTAATACTTTGGTTAACATGTTGCAGCCGGCAAGAATGATCCATCGATGTTTGTTCGTTCGCTTGATACTCGATTATACATATATATAACATGCTTCTCTTTGAGCACAAGGAAATCGTTATAGACCCTGTTTCGACCCTTCTGCGCTGCTGTTACTTTCAGTGTCCATGGATCTAACCTCTGGCTCTGAAGGACAAGTTCTTCTTTGCTCAGGCATTTCCTTCTTCCTGTTTCCGGATCCACAGGAGACAGTGCCTTACGCTTGAGGGGTTTCAACCTTGCACTCTGACAAGACTGATAGAATCGAGGAAACGTTTGGCTGTGTCTTGCCAGTTTAAAGCAATCATGGAGTTCCCCGAAGAATGAAGAAAGTCTGGTGCGCAAAAGTTTCCAAGGTGTTTCGATCGGTGTTTCTAACACCACAACGAGCGCTACCCGACAGTCCTGAATTGTGAATCAGGGGCCAAAATATTTGAGTAGGCAGAGACCGGCAGCTGGAGTCTCCTCGAAAGCTATCCAAATGAGAACGCACTTCGATGGCTGCACCGATTCTCGTTTACCGAATGCTCAGAGTTTGTTTATGACAACGATAGAGGGATCGTCGCGTCGAGCTGCCAGAGTATGTATGAAGAACTCGAAATTCGAAACTGAAACCTGTTTGGTGGAGGGATCATACAATACGCCATTTGCAAGGGGTTCCCGAAGCAGAGCAGGAGCATCTTCACACTCTCATGTCCGGCAGCATACTATCAAGTTCCGCGACGACGAAATGCTGAGGCATAGTTGCCACCGTCTGGAAATCGCCAGCACCCCGGAAATGACTGCATAACGAAGTGCTTCCGTGGTCCATCAGAATACAAGGTGCAAGAACTTCATGGTCACCATTTCGACGTTTCGAGACTTCATCGGTTGGTGCCGAAGAAACATGTAGCACCTGTGGCGCGCTAAGCTCCAATCTTGGCACGGGATGGGTAAGTTCTTCCATGTCACGTTTAGTGGTTGGCCAGCCATCTCGTCAACTGGTGAGTGCCTTCTGTTTTCGATTCGAATCTACCCTCGAGCTCTCCCATTGGCGCTGGAATTCTATATCGTCCGGAACAGGTCTTGTTATTCGAGAGTGAGTAGTGATGAGCGCTAGCAAGCTACGCAATCTTCCAACACCGCGGTGTCGGTCCTCGTTGGAGGTGCTTAAGATACCGATGGATTCACGGGCGCATGGGAGGGGTCCCATTCCTGTGAGCATGAGCTGAAAACTCGCAACGTTGGAAAGATAAAGAGCCTATTGAGCCTCTGAGACTGTTCCTACCTGTAAATCTTGGACGCCACGGCAGGCTGAGGAGTGACATTCGTTCGTGAATTAGGACCGACTGTGGACACGATTGGCTTATGTGTCTTGGACTGTTACAAATATACAATCTTCATGCTCTTGTCAACTGCATCACTGGCTGTATGAAACAAAAGCTCAGAGGGGAGATCTAACTTCTGCCCGTCGGAGCTGCGTCAAGGTCTGTTCATTGTACGTAGGCAGCTCAAAGGTCAAGGAAAATATTAAGATCCATAGAAAATCGTGCCAATTGCAAGATTACCAATGACAACTAACAGTTTCATGACCCAGAGGTCTGCGTCTCCTTACATGAATAATGAATTTCAAAGCTGAAGGTACAGCGTAGATGGTTTGACATGGTGGGGAAAGATCCGTGAAGGGGGGGAGATGGATCCTCCTAGTGCTCCGGCAGAGCTTCAGGATCAGCATATGCATGTTCATGTTCCGCCCTTGACTCGGTCCTGACCATAGAAAGATTCAAGATAGTCAACCCATGATTCAGAAATTCGACTAGAAATTTGTTTTGCTGCCTCTCGGCTCTGTTCAAAGATTGGCATGGCTCATTCCCAGATCGAGAATTCTAATCTTTTACATGTTTGTAACCTCTCAAGGTGGACTCCCATTTCCCACGCGGTTAAGAGATGTCGGCAATGATGTCATTATCTCTCAATATCTCCTGTATCCGTCTCCACTTGGTATCCGCAGACACCATATGCTCCCGATTGCTCTGCCCTTCTTCTGCAGTAGCCTGTGAAACTGATTCCAACAGAACTACAGCGGATCTGGGTCGTTATACTACTGTGAGGAAGAGATCAACCTGAGCTACTAGGAGTAGCACTCCGTTGTAGATCTCAAAATGTGGCTATGATTCATGTTGTACACTTCCAAGAACTTCACTACCCTCAATGTTTTCAAGACCATCGACTCCCATAAAATTTAAAGCACTTCTACGCTGTCGTGATGTGAATCATTTTACATTGTAAATAATTCACCTCTCTGTCAAGCGTTAGTCTCTCTGAGTGAAATTAGGACCTCAGAGAAGTCGACACTGGAGGATGTTATATATTTTTGAGTCTTAGTAGGTTGATTACCATGTAGATGGAGTTAAGCTCATCGGTTGTAATTACGTGTCGCCCATGCATGCTTTCTAACGAGATTAGGTTATCTTTCGGGATTACGTGTCGTTTTACATGTCTTCGCATGTAGTTTAAGGGTTACGCTAGCACTTTAGGGGCTTGACGTGGTAGCCTATGTGCAAAATTAAGTCACCACGTGGTTTGGGACACAAAAGGACAGGGCAGTGAAGCTATGAACTCCCATTGGTCCAATTTTGTATTTAGTGTACCGCTAAACTTAGTAGCAGGGGTCTTAAGAGGAGTTCGAGCATTTGGTGAAAAAACTTCTAAATCTGAGAGCACAGGGAGATAGGGTTCGTCGTGCCAAGCACTGTCGGCGAAATTTTTGATCGATTTGGAGCAATAAAGAAGGAGTTATGGCTGATTGAAGTTCGATTTGTGCCAGAATTGCAGCACTTCTGTTGATTTTGGGGTTTTCGATGTCAATCGCAGTAGATTTGAGAAAATCGCTTCAAACCTTCAAGGTCGCGTTCATTTTCAGCAGGGCTACGACTGTCCTCAAATTTTCATGTCAATTGAAATTGTGAGTAATTCAGGGCGACCGCTGAAGCAGAGAGGGTCTGAAAAGCTCTCAATCTAGAGCATCAACTTCAGAGAGCGAGATCTGGAGTTCTGTGTACAATCAGGAGGCCCAACTTCACAGGAGTGTTCAGCAAGCTGTGTACTACAAATCCTGTAAGAATCTTTGAAAGTGATCGAGCCAATTCTCTGTTCTAGGTCGAAATAGCTGTCTGGGTACCAGAAATTGCCGTAATTTTCTGCTCAGAACATTTCTGTCTATTTCTCGACACTCTGATTTGATCTCAAGCTGAAACTTCGTGTGTATGGTCAGTAGGGTCTCATTTACATGTAGGAGGAGTTCTGAAGTCTGAACCATCGTATGTTTCTGATTCTGGACTGTTAAAGTTCGCTGTCTGACCTTATTGCTGCTAGTCTGACCTGATTTTCACTTCCTGAACATACTGAAGGGTCCATTCGACCTGAGTGAGTGTTTATACTATTCCCTTTTGATCTGAAGCCTTCCTCTGTATAGTAAAAAACCATAGCCCGAAGTCCAACGCTTCCCTGAGTAGACTAAACACAACCTTCAAGATTTATCACAGCCAGAAGGTTCCGCCCTTCCCAGGAAAACTCTCAACTCGACAACGCATTTCCATCATTTATTGCTCGAACAGCGAAAATCAGTACACCAAGATGACAGCTGCACAGCAACAAGCTAGAACTACCAGTGCGAGCACAAGTGTGTGCTGCTACCAGTTATCGCTGTAACTGGAGCAGCACACATCATATACATCGTCGATCGCAGGTCATTCATGAAAAAATTGAACTTCTCTCTCAGTCACTCCCTCGCTTCGTCTTGAACTCCAGCGTTCTCTCTCAATTTCGTAGTTTCGTCATGAAATCTCTCGCTCTCAAGTCTTGGCTGCTAGTGCTCACTTTTCACATCAATCTGGGCCAACAACACACCCCGTACTCCAAGAAGTGCTTGAGCGATCCTCCTTATGCCGCACTTCGTGAAGATTTGACAGCACCCTATATCTGGTCTTCAAACGATAACGTGAATGGCTCGTAGCGTAATGTGATGATGTTGTGTTTTCCCTAGCCTAGTCATCCCACGATAAGTGCACTCGATGAGGTGGTGTGGACGAGCTCTTAGAACTATTAAGTCATAGTTCCAGTATTTACAAGTAATCTTATTTTGCATACTGGGCAGAAAGTTGAAACTTCTACACCCTATTTTCCACAAGAAATTCTAAAAAGTAAAATAAAATAAGACATGGTTTAACCAAGGACTTCACAACTCTTATTATGTTATGTGCTGCACTTCTCATTAGAAATGCGCTACCTGTAACTTCTGCATGGATTCTAAATATGGATGTGTGCACTCTTCTTCCCTGGCCCTCCACTTTTCATTGGCGCTCGCAGTAAGTATTTTTCATGTTTAGTCCCAAAAATGTGACTTCTGATCAAATGTGTATGCAAGATCAACTTCTGGGAATTTTTATTCGCTTGCTGTTATCTGAGAAGATATTAGTCTATACCAAAATTATATTGAGAGAAAAAATCAAATTATCCAAATAGTAAGACCTGGAGATGTGAAAAGATCCAGAAATAAGACTCCAATTGAGACACTTGTTAAAAAAAAAATTTAATTTATTTATTCTCTAACTCTTTTCAGTGAAAAAGTACATAATAAATTAAAACTTTGCATGTTTGCCTCCTCCATCACGAATCTGCAAGGAAGACGCCTTTGAGTGTGTAGTCTTTGCATTTTCAACTTCCCAGATCGTTGAGCATTGCATTTCAAAGTTGTTGTTGTTCATTTTATATGCTTATGCCTATCAGCGAAGTACAGACCAACACGACGGGTGCACCATCAAGACTGCGGCCGCCGATGAATTACAACTTTGTTTTAACTTTTCACTAAACTCTTGCTTTCAGAAGTCTTAGAGTTTTAAAAAAATAAAAAATAAAAAAAAATCTTAGAGTTTGGTGATAAACTATAAACCCTTTGTATATTGACCTCTCCATAACAAGTGAAATGTTTCTGGTCCTAGATGGCATGAAGATGAACCACGTGGTGTTTACGTGGATGCTATCTAGGACCAAAAGAAGGTGGTATTCAGATGTTGCCCACTTGGGGCCGAACCCTAGTTAGTTTTTCTAACCCCTGTTTTACGTTAGCATGCTTCGGAAGTTGAGGGTAATTAGCGATTTCCTGTACTGGAGTCAGTTTTGTGTTTCTAAACTGGTTTCCCGCTTATCGTGCACAATTGGGTTCTACTAGAAGCTTCGAAAAAATTTCCTTTATTCATGATTCTTTTGGTATAGAAACTCGAAACCTTCAATGAACTTAAACAGTCTTGGAGTAGACTTATCCTCGGTTCATGACATGACAATGGCCAACTCCTCTTATGATACTCTCCCTCATCTTCGCAGTAAACCGAAAATTAAGGTTTTCATTCATTTCATAATTGAAAGGTCCCATCACAAAAGAACAGGATCCACAAACCCAAATGCCATTTCAATTGCAGGAAAACATGCTTTGATTCGATGTACTAAATTAGAACAAGATCTAAATATTCTACATGGTCTTTGTTTGACATGGCTTGTGCCTTAATAGGTCCAAAATTCTTGTAAGTGCCCCTACCGGCATATATATATATATATGCAACAATATGTTTGAAATAAACTTACGAACTGTATTTGAATTGCATCTAGAACATGTCAGTTTTTCTTCAGGACAGAAAGGCATGAGAAACTGTCACAAAACATCACTATAAAAGTTCGAATGGGAAGGATTCTGAGAGAAGCCTCATGAGAAGTGGAATGCTACGCAATTCTAGGACGACTGAACAGACCAAGCGCCAATGCATTCCCCTGCAAACATGGTTGAGAAGGGTCGAAAAGAGGAGGGTGGCACCACCACCCACCACCCAAGCAGAGCAGTCGAGTCCAGTGAGGGACAAGGCTGAATGGATGGACCATCAAAGAGTCAACAGTAGATAAGCAAGCAAGAAGTAGGGACGAAATGCAAGAACAGCAAGAGATCAAAGCCACCGACCTCAACCTTGCCCTGTTTAGATCAGCTCTTTTCTCAAACTCTGACTCTGAGCCAGCAAGTGTTTAGTGTTGGTCCTTGTTCAGCAGAATATGCCCTGCCAGAAATATAGTCAGCGTCGGGTTCTCTTTTGCAGTGTCTTGTGCTGACGGTTTTATCACATCCCTCTGCAAATAGTTGGCTCATTCTTCACGAAAAGAACTTTCTGATTTCAGTCACTTCCAGTTTTCTGGACAGCATTACGTTAGCCCTAATATAACTTAATACCAATAATAGATCGCCTCCCATCCCCAACACCTGGCTCCGAAGTGACAAGAAATCATTTTCTCTCATAGACTTTATCTGCACTTCTTTATCATGTCTACTTATGACTTGAGCTCCACGTACAGTTTCTTGGACAGCTTGCAAATGCATGCAGCCAGAGCAAGAGAAGAGAAGAACAAAGCACGCTGAAACTTCTGCGAGACTTTTCTGAGACTTTCTGTTTCCTCCTGCGAGAACTTTCGTGGACAGCAGTGAGCGGAGCGGATCACCTTTTAAGCCTTGAAAGGAGACAATGATTACGACGGCCGAGCTTTACAACGAGATCCACAACACCGGCGTTCAAGTACCTGCAGGAAGTCGAGTACTTCGTCGCTTTCCCGCTTGGGTCTAACCCTCCTCCGAAAGTAAATGCTGAGAGCATTTATTGCCTAGGAGGGGAGGAGGGATGCCTAGTCTAATTAAGTCTAAGCATGTGACTAAGAGCTGCCCGTGCGTGTAAAGAAAGCTGCCCGCTATTTCCTAAACCAGAGAGAAGAGGCTGTTTTTTTTCTAAGACATGAACCCTAAGCCTGCGGCCGGAGGCCGCACAGCAGAGCCCCAAGAACCCTAAGACAGAGGCCTGCGGCCGCGTCGTCAAAATGACATTCCAGAAAATCGAACCCACGACCTCTTGCTCCTATCTGCGAGTCGCCACCACCACGCTATCACAGGATGATGACATTGGTCTTTCTCGCACACTAATGAAGAGATCCGTCGTGATTTCTACATCGTCTGCTCGGGATTTGTTTCCCTTTCTACCCGGATTCGCGCGTGGTACCTACGGCCCCGTACTCCCCTCCTAGGCAGTAAATGCTTGGCGCATTTACTTTCGGAGGAGGGTTAGACCCCAGGGTTTTCCCACCCGTGTTTGATCATCACGTGCACGTGCTGCTCTTGTCTTACAAGCAGGTTTGTGACGGACGTGGAAATTAATCATCACGGCATGTCTAGCGTTATTGAGGGCCGTTTGTTCTCTTTTGAGTGGTTTGTTGCCATGATCACAAAAGCAGGAAATGGTAAACTGTAACCCATACATCAGTCATGTTGACATGCGGAGTATGACAAGCTCATGAAGTCTTGTAAGACTTTGTGCACAAGTCCTGTAAGACTTTGTACATAACTATGTTACGGAGACCCAACACCAAAGTCTCTTGAGTCTCCCTATATATTGAGAAAGGGCTCTACCCCCAATCAGTCTCTTTAGTGATACTCTGTTCCTTCTTTTTCCTCTTGTGAAGGCTGCGAGAGCCTCCTTCCTTGTTTGAAGGTTTTCCTCCCCTGTTGGAGTGGTGCTATGAATTGTGTTCTTGCTGCCATACATCGTAACATGGTATCAGAGCTTGAGTGAAGGAATTAGAGATTGGAGGTATACAAAGGACTCAGATTGCAAGTGGAGGTGCTGCAATTTTTGCACATAGAGATTTCTCTTGAGACGAAACTCTAGTAGACGTCCTTGCTGTTTGGAGCTACTTTCGAAAATCAGACATCATTTTTCTGGTGCAGCATGGAATGACAGCGTTGGTGACAGGTTCTGAATTTCTGAATTGTCCCTCTGCTGTATTTGTTGTGTGTTTTTTTGTTGTGAGAGTTTTCACAATTATAGTCAATCAACAAGTTTTGACAGTATTTTTTAAGGTCTTCTACTCATTTTTAGCCAAAACGGATTGTGTTTGCGTCACACAGACCTACGTCTAGACCTACATCTATATAACCCTAGAATCAACATTTCTATCGCTGTGTGAAATTCTGATCTGTTTAGAGACACTGTCTGTATCTCCGTTTCTTACGTCTAATCCATCATGAGTAGAATAGATACATTTTCAGCCATTATCGGTGAGCCTTTAGACAAAAATAACTACTCCATATGGTAGTATCGCATGTCCGCCTTCTTGAAAGACCAAAGCCTGTTTGGCTTGGTCACAGGGACAGATGCGAAACCCGTTGGAGTTGATACAGATCCTGATGTTGATGCATGGAACAAACGAGCTTGTCAAGCTATGCATTATCTTTCTTTGTGTGTCTCACCTTCCATGTTTGGTTACATACAGTCTGTTGATACCCCCCAAGAAGTTTGGGATGCACTAGCTAATGTTTTCCAGACATCTACCAAAGCTCGTAAGTTACAACTCAAGCAGCAACTCTTAGATGTTAAGAAGGGTTCATTGAGCATTACAGATTATGTTTATCAAGTGCGAGGTCTAGTTGAGCAGCTTAACAGCATAGGGGTGAAAGTCGAGGATGATGATCTCATCCTACACACCATCAATGGTCTTGAGAAAGAGTACAAACCTTTCGAGACTTCCATTGCTGTCAGGGATACTTTTCCCAAGTTCGATGAGTTGATTCCTATGTTAGTGTCAGAAGAGATTCGTCTTCAGGGCAATGGTGGTTCTGCTTCATCACAAGAGCAAGCTTTCTTTGCTGGAGGTAGAGGCAGAGGACGAGGAAAGAGCTTCGGTGGTAGAGGTAAGAACCGATTTGGTTCTTCTGGTCGAGGTCAGTTCTCTCAGCAGCAACAGAACCTTCGACCTGACCATCAGCAATATCAAGCTAAAGGCGGGGGTGAGCAGCGGTTTTGTGCATACTGCAAAACCAAAGGTCATGTGATCAAGACCTGCTTCAAGAGGCAAGCAGACATCAGGTCTGGTAAGCTTCCACAGCAAAATTATGTGTCGACATAGGAACCTCTTTTAGATGGCAGTCTTCTAACGATGACACATGTCATGGGTTCCATGAGCAAACCTGCTGATGAGTGGTTTATCGATTCTGGAGCTTCGAACCATATGACAGCACATGGTGAATGGTTCAGTCGGAAGGAGCCACTGAAGACACCAGCAATAATCTATACTGGTGATGATACCCAGCACAACATTACACATATGGGTACAGTTCCTCTATCTGTTGCATCTTCAAACATTTCTGCTTTGGGAGATGTATTATATGTGCCCACCATTACTAGGAATCTAGTCTCAGTAGGTCATATGGTGGAGCAAGGTTATCAAGTTCGGTTCAACAGCAAGAGATGTATTGCTGAAACCAGTGATAACAATGTAGTTGCCAGAGGGTCAAGAGTAGGAAGGTTGTTCAAATTGGATGCTGTTCAACCTCAACTTCAAGCTGTGATGTTTGTTCATACCTCTGGAGTCTCAGATTTGGAGATGTGGCATAAGAGAGTAGGTCATATGAACTATCAGCGGTTGAAGACCTTACCTACGTCAGAGTTAGTTACAGGTCTTCCTAAGTTCACATCTCCTATCCCATCTCAGGTTTGTGAAGCTTGTCAGTTTGGCAAGCAGGCTAGGCAACCATTTCGTCATCATGGCACTAGAGCTTCCAAGGTGTTGGAGTTGATACATTCTGATGTATGGACTGCATCTCAAGCAGCTTGAATGGTTCTCAGTACTTCGTCTCATTCATAGATGACTTCTCGCGATTTACTTGGGTCTACTTCCTCAAGGCCAAGTCAGACGTCTTTGCTGTGTTTCAAATATTCAAGATCCTAGTTGAGAAGCAGTACAACCATTGCATCCTACGGCTCCGTTCGGATGGAGGAGGCGAGTTCATCTCTCGCCACTTTGACACTTTTTTGCAAGAGCATGGGATCAAAAGAGAGGTCACGTGCAGCTACCGTCTGCATGCAGAGAGGAAGAACAAACACATTGCGGAGTCAGCACATGCAATGCTGAACGAGAAGTCTATGCCTAAGTGTTATTGGGCGGAAGCTGTTGCTTGTGCTGTCTATCTCATGAACCGTGCACCAACTGCAGCGGTACATAAGAAGACCCCCTATGAGGTATTGGTAGGCAAGAAACCAGACCTCTCATGTCTCAAAGTGTTTGGTTCTATATGTTTTGTACATGTATCAGATGAAAGGCGCAGCAAGCTGGACCCGAGAGCTGAGAAGTGTATCTTCTTAGGCTATGCTTCTGATACGAAGGGATATAGGTGTTATATCCCAACTTCGAGGAGACTGCTCATCAGTAGAGATGTTGTTTTTGATGAGTTGTTATCTTGGTATCAGACTACGTCAGGGTCTGTTGCTGTTTCACCTGTTCTATCCTCTGTCCAACCAGTTCAGGTTGGTTCTACAACAACTCAAGCCACTAGTTCAAGTAGTGATAATAGTGTTGTATTTGATCCAGTGCGCGTGAGAACTCCTTGGTCTGGCCAAGTCCCCGTAGTTGCTATACCTTCAGTTCAGGTCCCTCCACCTGTTGTTCAACTTATACAGGTTGCACATTCCAACAGCTCTCCAGTGTTGCAGCAGATGATCAATGAACAGCGAAGTGCAGATATTGTGCATGCTTTTGACGACCATGTCAGCAGCTCCCAGCCAAATCAGGGATCTGAAGCTAGACCATCAGGTCAATCTGATTTGCGGAGGTCCACCAGAGCAAGACATCTTGTCCAACGTTTTCAGTGTGAAGGTTTCTTGGCTCAACATCATGCATACATGGTGAATGTCGTACATGAGCAGGAACCGAATTCTCTTGAGGAGGCGATGCATCAGGAAGAATGGGTGCAAGCCATGCAAGTTGAGCTTTTAGCTTTGCAACATCAGCACACTTGGGAGCTGGTTGATTTACCTTATGGTAAGAAAGCTATTGGTTGTAGATGGGTTTACAAGGTCAAGAGAAATTCGAATGATTCAATCCACAGGCATAAGACGAGACTTGTGGCTAAAGGATATGCGCAGCAGTATGACCTTGACTTTGAAGAAACCTTCAGTCCGGTAGCCAAGATGGCTTCCATACGCACCCTTGTGGCATTGGCTACAAGTAAAGGGTGACAACTGCATCAAATGGACTTCAATAATGCTTTCTTGAACGGAGATCTGCAAGAGGAGGTCTACATGATGCAACCCCCTGGATACGAAGACCAAAGGTATCCAAATAAAGTTTGTAGACTCCAGAAGTCTTTGTATGGGCTTAAGCAAGCTCCAAGAGCTTGGAATGCCAAGATTAACTCATTTCTACTATTGCTTGGCTTCCGTCTTTGTAGTTCAGACTCCTCATTGTACTCTTTGCAGGTCGATGATAACACAATACTGATCATCATCTATGTAGATGATCTTGTTATCACTGGTACCTCTAAGAGCCTTATCAAGCAGGTGAAAGATCAGCTGAAAGGAGAGTTTGATATGAAAGATCTAGATGAACTGAAGTACTTTCTAGCTATTGAGTTCATCAAGGATGGAGGTGATACATGGCTGTTACAGAGACAGTATGCTCTTAATAAGCTAGAACAGTTTGGGATGACAGCTTGTAAGCTTATCTCTACCCCTCTTGCATCTTCTCTGAAGTTGAATGCTGAGGATGGTGAGTTATTAGCAGATCCTAATTTCTATAGACAGATTGTAGGTAGCCTGATCTACTTGACCATTACTAGACTTGATCTAAGTTATGTTGTAGGCCTAGTTAGTCAGTTCATGCAGACACCTAGGAAACTTCATCTTGATGCAGTTCGACGGATTCTACGATACGTGAAGTTCACAATCCAGTATGGACTTCACTACGCAGCGGGTGGTCCTCTCTTGTTACATGGTTTTACTGATGCAGACTGGGCAAGAAGTGCTCAAGATAGAAGATCTACGTCAGGTTTTGTCTTCAGCCTTGGAGACTCTGCTGTTAGCTGGCAGTCGAAAAAGCAACCTACAGCTGTTTTGTCATCGACTGAAGCAGAATACAGAGGTGCCACTAATGCTACTTGTGAATCTGTTTGGCTTCACACCTTACTGAAAGATTTGGGTGTGGAATTTTTTGACCCTGTTGTTTTACACACAAACAATATCAGCAGTATTAAACTTGCTTCTAATCCTGTTTTTCATGCTAGGACCAAGCATATAAGGGTTCATTATCACTTTATTCGAGAAAAAGTATTGGCTGGAGAGATAGATCTAAGATATGTACCTACAGGTGAACAAGTTGCTGATATATTCACTAAAGCTTTACCTAGAGATAAATTTGATATTTTCAGATTATGTCTAGGTGTTAAGGATATTAATATGAGCTTGAGGAGGACTGTTGACATGCGGAGTAAGACAAGCTCATGAAGTCTTGTAAGACTTTGTGCACAAGTCCTGTAAGACTTTGTACACAACTATGTTACGGAGACCTAACCCCAAAAGTCTCTTGAGTCTCCCTATATATTGAGAAGGGGCTCTACCCCCAATTAGTCTCTTTAGTGATACTCTGTTCCTTCTTTTTCCTCTTGTGAAGGCTGCGAGAACCTCCTTCCTTGTTTGAAGGTTTTCCTCCCCTGTTGGAGTGGTGCTATGAATTGTGTTCTTGCTGACATACATCGTAACAAGTCACCTAGCCAGAAGGTTCGATCTCTTATCATTCTTCTTCTCCATCTATACTGCACAACGAGTTCGTTGTCGCAGAATCTCGCTTCTCTTGCTCCAACGGTGCACTGTCTTTAAAGAACTTATGAGAACGTCTAAGAGGTACATTGTGTCGCGTCCATATCCCAGTGTAAAATTCAGTCTATTTTCCGTAAACTTCACCGGCAGAAACTGTTGAAATTATGTCAACAGAAGCTACTTAATTTATAGCTGTTTCCAGGATGGAAATCTACTAAATGACTGGATTGTAAAACCAAGAAAGATGCAGATGAAGAGAATTCGTAGGTGAAAGGGAGACCTAGCTAGGAGACAATCACTCAGTTTAACCAATGGCCGTACCGTTCGATCAGACAAATGGATATGAATCAATCATAATCACGCCTACAGTGGAAAACTACCGAGTTTGCGCATTTGATTCAGCAGAAGAGGTGACATGATCCAGAAATGCACTTTACATCATCTTCTCGGATTGAAACCGGTCCTCCTCCTTCGTGTGTATGGTGAGGGCATGCACAGGCAGACAGACTCTCCTTAAAGCTCACTTACAGCAATCAGGCAGAAGCTGGAAGAGAGTTCCACTGAACGGATCTCTCACCATAAACACGAAACAAACTTCTTTCTGCAAGGCCGGATTCCGAACACACGACCGGCCAAGCTTCTTGCTGAGAGAAGCATTCTGACAGTGCCTTACCTGATACCCCTATCTACGCACCCCGCTACAGAAAGACTATGCAGTGTGCAGCAAAAACTAAGTTTGATCCAGGTAGTGCCCAGGGACTGGACTATAGCTACGTTATACAATCCTGCCTATGTGGTACCTTTATGGATAACGAACGGGGAGAGCTGTCCCTAGATCGATATCGAATGCCACAAAGGAACGGTTCAGTTTGGCTAACTCACGTGATTCTGACTGGAACTAGCTATACGGTCTAACTCGTTCAACCGAGCTCTCGCTATCATACGAACAGATCAGGGAAACGTGCGACGTACCACCATATTGGAGGACTAATTTTGAGCATCATTAGCGCTTACTGGGTCTCTGCGCTTTGCGGATGAACTAGTAAAACACATTACTCAACAGAAAACATCTGGAAACAGTTTCATACGATCAAAGAAGCGATGGAAGACTTATAACAGGACACTGTCCCCTAAGTGGAAATCAGCTACAGCCTCGTCGAGTTCACAGGTTCAGTGGAAGCAAAGCGTGGCGGAGATGTCGAAGGAAAGAATTCTTTACAAAGAACTCAGCTTGGAGTTCGGAACGAGATCAAAAGCAGAAGCAGAAGATACGCACCCGCTTTCCACCAGCTCAGGCCGGGGCTTTGATCTCCCTTTAGATTGGAGACTCTGCTTTTTCGGGGGCTCAGCAAGAGCTCACCTTAAATGCACGTGGAAGCAGCTCTTGATTGCTCTTCAAAGCCTAACATCTTGTGGGTGGCCAACCTTACACGGCGGAAATCAGTTCCGTATGAGATGAAATCAGTCTATGAGGTTCATCGGATAGAATGCACGGAAAGCTCTTTCTGCTTTATATCCACTTCGGTGCGCAATTTGATCCGGGATGTGCCGACTGTCGATATCATGCAGATCCGGCTCTTGAGCCCATTCAAGAGCCCCGATTCACGTAGTATGGCATTCTCTCATTGCCATCTGCAAGTCATGCTCTCACCGGTCTCACGACGGAGATTCCCGCCGTAAATGCAGTGACTGAATGCTCACACTACCTCCAAGTTAGGAGATTGGCTTAAAACTGGAAGCAAGAGCACGCACAGCAGAGCTTCTGCATTTGTTTGGTTTTCTGTTCATCTTTCAGCGTACTCTGAGGCATCTATCTTCTATCGATATTAGCGACTTGACGGCCACTCTTCCTCGCGCTTTCATCAAGACCTGGTCCACTTTGTTCACGCCGGCCAGACAACTCTTGTCCATCTTTTTTCCAGACGAACTTCGTTTCCTCACGTTTTGCTTAAGAGACAAGTTTTTATGGAGTTTCAGTTTCAGTGCTTAATCAGGTGCATACTTTCCTCTGCAACGTTCTGGGGAACTTCTTCTACGTTTCTTCCCTGATCTCCACAGTGAAATAGCGCTTGAGTTGACCCGAAGGAGTGTCACGAGAAGCAAAGCATTAGAAACAAGATTCCAGATTTTAGTCCCACGTGGAGGACCGGAAGAGAGATCGAAGATGGATTCTGAAGTCTGGAAACATTTGCTCGATCATGAGGAAATTCTGCGGCTAGTGCTTGCTCGTTTGTCTTGGGAAACTAACAGGCGCCTTCGATCTGTGTGTAAGGCCTGGAATGCTACGCTGTCTGAACCTAATTTCCTCACATGGGCGGCGATGCTAACTGATAGGAGTTTCTACTCGGACCATCGAAATCTCAAATGGAAGGATGATTCTGCAACCACAAGTGCCCAAGCGGATTCGTCACAGACGGATTCAGAGCATCCGAATGGAAGCCCCGCAGAACCAGTTTGTCTTCTGAGCATCACCAAAGAGGCTTGTGCGGTTGCAAACTTCGACCTCCACCGATGGTTCAAGCTCCCTCCGTTGCAGCAGCCGCCGTTCGGACGGTGGGATGACTTCACAGTTTCGGGTGCCGCGGAGGGCCTGCTGCTACTGGAAGGAAAAGTCCGGGACAGGACCCGCGATTTGTACAATCTCCACAGATGTCTCGCCAATCCTCTGACCAACGAGTACGTGACTTTACCTCTTGTTCCGAAGACGGAACATAGCTTCGACAGACATGGTCGGTCATCGGATCACGGGACTCTGCGTCGTCCGATGATCCTCTCCGTGGGCAGGTTCGTCAAAGTGATTGCTATGGAGTTCTGTTACAGCGGCGGAGCATGGCTCGACGGCAAGCAGCTGAGGAGGATTTTGATCTGGCGGCAGAATGCCTTGGGCTGGGAGTCGTTCCGAATCGACGCATACGGTGCGATAAGAATGAACCCGATCAAATCAGTGGAGCATGCAGTCTTTGCGGGAGGCGAACTCTTTCTCCACACACATTATGAGAGATTTGGGACACAAGGGCATCGGGTGATCAAGTGCGGACTCCAACGTGCTACGAGTGTCGAGGTGAACATGGACTTCATCGATCGTTACTATGTCCGCATCCCGATACTGCACTTGTTCCAGCATCAAGGAGTGCTCATGTGCGTCATAGGGACATTGAAGAGTAATGTCTTCGAACAGCACCGACTCATTCAGTTCATCAAGCTGTGCAAGTTCGATCACGCGAACGAGAAGTGGCTGGACGAGTCGGTGATCGACATGCCCGAATGGATGATGCGGAAACTGTACGACACTCTGTCGGACGGCGAAGTGTGGAGGTTCTACTGCGATCTCGAAGGAGATACCCTCTGCATCGGCAACCGCACGAGGGCTCAAGTTTTCTTCCTGTACAACCTCGTGAGTGATGAGTGGTGTGCGTCCTCTGCGATAGCATATCCAGGTCAAAACGAAATCAACCAGAAAGTTTTCTTGCTGTCACCTAGGAGGGATAACGGAGCTCTGCTGCAGATTTGAGGCGGATGGGAGTCGAAAATCGCGGGAGTTTACTTCCTACGCAACGTCAGGGATGAATGATTGGTGAGTGGGCGTTCGTCCTCCGCGAAAGAACCTGTAACTCAACTGAAAGCCAACCAAGTAGTTCTCTGCTTGTCGTTCATCGAAGGAAGCTTGTTGACCACTTTCGGTAGACGTGTGTGCTGAGTGCGTTGCTTGTACCTCTCGCAAAATCGATTTGTAGATACGAATCTCTGGGTACAACTCCTCGAGAATGCCAAGAATTCTCGGGGTTTAAGACTTTGTAGCTCATCTGAACTTACCTCCTTCTGAACGACTGCAAGACTCGTGACCTCCTATTACTTAGAGAGGATTTGACGATTCTGTTCCTGCCTAAAAGGCGTAGATTCTTCTAAGCTTTAACCGTTCGGAAATTCACACCTAGTCTATCCCTTCAATGATACGCAGATGCGTGGTTGTAATACTTTGATTAACATGTTGCAGCCGGCAAGAATGATCCATCGATGTTTGTTCAGTCGCTTGATACTCGATTATACATATATATAACATGCTTCTCTTTAACACAAGGAAATCGTTATAGACCCTGTTTCGACCCTTCTGCGCTCTTGTTACTTTCCGTGTCCATGGATCTAACCTCTGGCTCTGAAGGACAAGTTCTTCTTTGCTCAGGCATTTCCTTCTTCCTGTTTCTGGGTCCACAGGAGACAGCGCCTTACGCTTGAGGGGTTTCAACCTTGCACTCTGACAAGATTGATAGAATCAAGGAAACGTTTGGCTGTGTCTTGCCAGTTGAAAGCAATCATGGAGTTCTCCGAAGAATGAAGAAAGTCTGGTGCGCAAAAGTTTTCAAGGTGTTTCGGTCAGTGTTTCTAACACCACAACGAGCGCTACCCGACAGTCCTGAATTGTGAATCAGAGGCCAAAATATTTGAGTAGGCAGAGACCGACAACTGGAGTCTCCTCGAAAGCTATCCAAATGAGAACGCACTTCGATGTCTGCTCCGATTCTCGTTTACCGAATGCTCAGAGTTTGTTTATGACAGCGATAGAGTGTCGTCGCGTCGAGCTGCCAGAGTATGTATGAAGAACTCGAAATTCGAAACTGAAACCTGTTTGGTGGAGGGATCATACAATACGCCATTTGCAAGAGGTTCCCGAAGCAGAGCAGGAGCATCTTCACACTCTCATGTCCGGCAGCATACTATCAAGTTCCGCGACGACGAAATGCTGAGGCATAGTTGCCACCGTTTAGAAATCACCAGCACTCCGGAAATGACTGAATAACGAAGTGCTTCCATGGTCCATCAGAATACAAGGTGCAAGAACTGCATGGTCACCATTTCGACGTTTTTAGACTACATCGGTTGGTGTCAAAGAAACATGTAGCACCTGTGGCGCGCTAAGCTCCAATCTTGGCACGGGATGGGAAAGTTCTTCCATGTCACATTTAGCGGATTGGCCAGCCATCTCGTCAACTGGTGAATGCCTTCGGTTTTCGATTCGAATTTACCCTCGAGCTCTCCCATTGGCGCTAGAATTCTATATCGTCCGGAACCGGTCTTGTTATTCGAGACCTATTGCTAGCAAGCTACGCAATCTTCCAACACCGCGGTGCCGGTCCTCGTTGGAGGTGCTTAAGATACCGATGGGAGGGGTCCCATTCCTGTGAGCATGAGCTGAAAACTCGTAACGTTGGAAAAATAAAGAGCCTATTGAGCCTCTGAGACTGTTCTTATCTGTAAATCTTGGACGCCCACGCTAGGTTGAGGAATGACATTCGTTCGTGAATTAAGACCGACTGTGGACACGATTGACTGGACTGTTGCAAATATACAATCTTCATGCTCTTGTCAACTGCATCACTGGCTGTATGAAACAAAAGTTCAGAGGGGAGATCTAACTTCTGCCCGTCGGAGCTGCATCAAGGTCTGTTCATTGTACGTAGGCAGCTCAAAGGTCAAGGAAAATATTAAGATCCATAAAAAAACGTGCCAATTTTACCAATGACAACTAACAGTCTCATGACCCAGAGGTCTGCGTCTCCTTTCATGAATAATGAATTTCAAAGCTGAAGGTACAGCGTAGATGGTTTGATATGGTGGGGAAAGATCCCTGAAGGGGGGGAGATGGATCCTCCTGGTGCTCCGGCAGAGCTTCAAGATCAGCATATGCATGTTCATATTCCGCCCTTGACTTGATGTTTTATTCTGCAGACTTGAAATTGTGTCAAATCGTTTTCCTGAGGTAACGTTCTGCCATTGATCGACTACATTTCCTTGTTATGCGCCTTCTCGCACGGATTGTCATCCTCTCCTCATTGCGCGCCATTGTTCTGGTTGTTTTCCCGAAGACTCGTGGTATTCTCTGGATGTCAAATGTCAACCCACGATACTCAACAGACGCACGTACTTTCTCTACTTCCACTCTCAAACAGAGATTGTCTCAATTCTTGTACTAACAATTCGATTACTCGAGCTTCAGAGTCACATGTCAGACGATGTCCCTAAACCACTGGACGTCAATTCTCAAGTATATGACGGTTCCACAACCCGATAGCATTCATTGTATGTTGGGTTCTGCGGATTGCCTTTGAGTCCGTTTCGTTTTGCAAGAAGGGTGTCTCTTCCCCTCATGACAGGGAAAGAAGAATGGTGAGTTTTAGGTTTTCTATTTCGCTCTGCAGACACTACGGTAGATTGAACGATGGGTGGAATGATACCAGGGCAAATTTCGACAGCTGAAGATGTAGAGTCGATTTCTGGTCGATTTCTGGTGAGAACTTTCATTCGGTTGTCTTAGACGATGTGTAGATAAACTGACGGCAGATTCGCGATTGTTGAAGAGATTTCTAAATGCAGTTTCGAGACCAAATTTTACGCGTTTTACAACATCGGCGGACAGCCGGATGTGTGCTACATGTGCATGGCTGGAGCTGGTCATACTTCTCTGAAAGTTATGAATCAATCTGTTGGTACAGTGTCGAAAGAAGACTCAGATACCCGTGGAATGTTACGTTGTCTCGTTGCAGATAAGGTGTGGACAAACACATCTACACATCCCCAAAAGAGGATTATCGCTGAGGCTGAAAAAGCCCATATTGCGAGTCCCTTGGGATGGGGACCCTTACGTACAAGAAGAAGCAGGAGCACACAGAAGAGAATTACTGGAAGCAATCATCGTCTCAACTGTAGCAGAGGACTATCCGCTTGAGATAAGAGTTAATTTACCAGTCAAGAAAAAGAAATGTAATGAAAAAGATAATAAAATTCAACCAGCTAGGACCACATACTGCAGTGACGGTTGAGGTGTCTTTCGATTCTAGGACGACTGAACAGACCAAGCGCCAATGCATTCCCTGCAAACATGGTTGAGAAGCGTCGAAAAGAGGAGGTTGCACAACCACCCACCACCCAAGCGGAGCAGCCGAGTCCACTGAGGGACAAGGCTGAATGGATGGACCCTCAAAGAATCCACAGTAAACAAGCAAGCAAGAAGTAGGGACGAAATGCAAGAACAGCAAGAGATCAAAGCCACCGAACTCAACCTTGCCCTGTTTAGATCAGCTCTTTTCTCAAACTCTGACTCTGTGCAAGCAAGTGTTTAGTGTTTGTCCTTGTTCAGCAGAATATGCCCTGCCAGAAATATAGTCAGCATCGGGTTCTCTTTCGCAGTGTCTTGTGATGACGTTTTATCACATCCCTCTGCAAATAGTTGGCTCATTCTTCACGAAAAGAACTTTCTCACTTCAGTCGCTTCCAGTTTTCTTGACAGCACTACGTTAGCCCTAATATAACTTAATACCACTAACAGATCGCCTCTGTTCCCCAACACCTGGCTCCGAAGTGATAAGAAATGATTTTCTCTCATAGACTTTATCTGCACTTCTTTCTCATGTCCACTTATGACTTGAAATCCACGTACAGTTTCTTGGACAGCTCGTAAGTGCATGCAGCCAGAGCAAGAGAAGAGAAGAACAAAGCACACTGGAACTTTCTCTTTCCTCCTGTGAGAACTTTCGTGGACAGCAGTGAGCGGAGCGGATCACCTTTTAACCCTTCAAAGGAGACAATGATTACGACGGCCGAGCTTTACAACGATATCCACAACGCCGGCGTTCAAGTACCTGCAGGAAGTCGAGTACTTCGTCGCTTTCCCACCTGTATTTGATCATCACGTGCACGTGCTGCTCTTGTTTTACAAACAGGTTTGTGACGGACGTGGAAATTAATCATCACGGCATGTCCAGCGTTGTTGAGGGCCGTTTGTTCTCTTTTGAGTGCTTTGCTGCCATGATCACAAAATCAGGAAATGGTAAACTGTAACCCATACATCAGTCAGCTTCACCGGCAGAAACTGTTGAAATTATGTCAACAGAAGCTACTTAATTTATAGCTGTTTCCAGGATGGAAATCTACTGACTGCATTGTAGAACCAAGAAAGATGCAGATGAAGAGAATTCGTAGGTGAAAGGGGGACCTAGCTAGGAGACAATCACTCAGTTTAACCAATGGCCGTACCGTTCGATCAGACAAATGGATATGAATCAATCATAATCACGCCTACAGTGGAAAACTACCGAGTTTGCGCATTTGATTCAGCAGAAGAGGTGACATGATCCAGAAATGCACTTTACATCCTCTTCTCGGATTGAAACCGGTCCTCCTCCTTCGTGTGTATGGTGAGGGCATGCACAGGCAGACAGACTCTCCTTAAAGCTCACTTACAGCAATCAGGCAGAAGCTGGAAGAGAGTTCCACTGAACGGATCTCTCACCATAAGCACGAAACAAACTTCTTTCTGCAAGGCCGGATTCCGAACACACGACCGGCCAAGCTTCTTGCTGAGAGAAGCATTCTGACAGTGCCTTACCTGATACCCCTATCTACGCACACCGCTACAGAAAGACTATGCAATGTGCAAGCAAAAACTAAGTTTGATCCAGGTAGTGCCCAGGGACTGGACTATAGCTAAGTCATACAACCCTGCCTATGTGGTACCTTCATGGATAACGAACGGAAAGAGCTGTCCCTAGATCGATATCGAATGCCACAAAGGTGAACGGTTCAGTTTGGCTAATTCACGTGGTTCTGACTGGAACTAGCTATACGGTCTAACTCGTTCAACCGAGCTCTCGCTATCATACGAACAGATCAGGGAAACGTGCGACGTACCACCATATTGGAGGACTAATTTTGAGCATATATAGCGCTTACTTGGTCTCTGCGCTTTACGGATGAACTAGTAAAACACATTACTCAACAGAAAACATCTGGAAACAGTTTCATACGATCAAAGAAGCGATGGAAGACTTATAACAGGACACTGTCCCCTAAGTGGAAATCAGCTACAGCCTCGTCGAGTTCACAGGTTCAGTGGAGGCAAAGCGTCGCGGAGATGCCGAAGGAAAGATCTTTTGACAAAGAACTCGGCTTGGAGTTCGGAACGAGATCAAAAGCAGAAGCAGAAGATACGCACCCGCTTTCCACCCGCTCAGGCCGGGGCTTTGATCTCCCTTTAGATTGGAGACTCGGCTTTTTCGGGGGCTCAGCAAGAGCTCACCTTAAAGCAGCTCTTGATTGCTCTTCAAAGCCTGACATCTTGTGGGTGGCAACCTTACACGGCGGAAATCAGTTGATATGAGATGAAATCAGTCTATGAGGTTCATCGGATAGAATGCACGAAAAGTTCTTTCTCCTTTATATCCACTTCGGTGCGCTTTTTGATCCGGGATGTGCCGACTGTCGATATCATGCAGATCCGGCTCTTGACCCCATTTAAGAGCCCCGATTTACGTAGTATGGCATTCTTCTCATTGCCATCTGCAAGTCATGCCCTCACCGGTCTCACGACGGAGATTCCCGCCGTAAATGCAGTGACTGAATGCTCACACCACCTCCAAGTTAGGAGATTGGCTTAAAACTGGAAGCAAGAGCACGCACGGCAGAGCTTCTGCATTTGTTTGGTTTTCTGTTCATCTTTCAGCGTACTCTGAGGCATCTATCTTCTCTCGATATTAGCGACTTGACGGCCACTCTTCCTCGTGCTTACATCAAGACCTGGTCCACTTTGTTCACGCCGGCCAGACGACTCTTGTCCATCTTTCTTCCAGACGAACTTCCTTTCCTCACGTTTTGCTTAAGAGACAAGTTTTTATGGAGTTTCAGTTTCAGTGCTTAATCAGGTGCATACTTTCCTCTGCAACGTTCTGGGGAACTTCTTCTACGTTTTTTCCCTGATCTCCACAGTGAAATAGCGCTTGAGTTGACCCGAAGGAGTGTCACGAGAAGCAAAGCATTAGAAACAAGATTCCAGATTTTAGTCCCACGTGGAGGACCGGAAGAGAGATCGAAGATGGATTCTGAAGTCTGGAAACATTTGCTCGATCATGAGGAAATTCTGCGGCTAGTGCTTGCTCGTTTGTCTTGGGAAACTAACAGGCGCCTTCGATCTGTGAGTAAGGCCTGGAATGCTACGCTGTCTGAACCTAATTTCCTCACATGGGCGGCGATGCTAACCGATAGGAGTTTCTACTCGGACCATCGAAATCTCAAATGGAAGGATAATTCTGCAACCACAAGTGCCCAAGCGGATTCGTCACAGACGGATTCAGAGCATCCTAATGGAAGCCCCGCAGAACCAGTTTGTCTTCTGAGCATCACCAAAGAGGCTTGCGCGGTGGCAAACTTCGACCTCCACCGATGGTTCAAGCTCCCTCCGTTGCAGCAGCCGCCGTTCGGACGGTGGGATGACTTCACAGTTTCGGGTGCTGCGGAGGGCCTGCTGCTACTGGAAGGAAAAGTCCGGGACATGACCCACGATTTGTACAATCTCCACAGATGTCTCGTCAATCCTCTGACCAACGAGTATGTGACTTTACCTCCTGTTCCCAAGACGGAACATAGCTTCGACAGACATGGACGGTCATCGGATCACGGGACTCTGCGTCATCCGATGATCCTCTCCGTGGACAGGTTCGTCAAAGTGATTGCTACGGAGTTCTGTTACAGCGGCGGAGCATGGCTCGACGGCACGCAGCTGAGGAGGATTTTGATCTGGCGCCAGAATGCCTTGGGCTGGGAGTCGTTCCGAAACGACGCATACGATGAGATAATAATGAACCCGATCAAATCAGTGGAACATGCAGTCTTTGCGGGAGGCGAACTCTTTCTCCACACACATTATCGGAGATTGGCGACGCAAGGGCATCGAGTGATCAAGTGCGGACTACAACGTGCTGCGAGTGTCGAGGTGAACATGGACTTCATCGATCGTTACGATGTCCGCATCCCGATACTGCGCTTGTTCCAGCATCGAGGAGTGCTCATGTGCGTCATAGGGACATTGAAGAATAATGTCTTCGAACCGCACCGACTCATTCAGTACATCAAGCTGTGCAAGTTCGATCACGCGAACGGGAAGTGGTTGGATGAGCCGGTGGTCGACATGCCCGAATGGATGGTGCGGAAACTGTACGACACACTGTCGGACGGCGAAGTGTGGAGGTTCTGCTGCGATCTCGAAGGAGATACCCTCTGCATAGGCAACCGCACGAGGGCCCAAGTTTTCTTCCTGTACAACCTCGTGAGTGATGAGTGGTGTGCGTCCTCTGCGATAGCATATCCAGGTCAAAACGAAAGCAACCAGGAAATTTTCTTGCTATCACCTAGGAGGGATAACGGAGCTTTGATGCAGATTTGAGGCGGATGGGAGTCGACAATTGTTAAATATCATTAGAGGGTAACATCTAAACTTTGCGGTAGATAAAAGGAAAAAAGAAAAAAAAAGGAAGAGGTGACTTGTGGCATGACTTTGACGTGAGAAGCACTGTGAACAGCAATTAAGTACCATTAGTGTATTAACCCATATTCGCTCTAGAGTAGTATGGGTCGGAGTAGTATGAGTAAGTTTTTATTTTTCTGTGGCAGTTTTGAAGTCTAAGTAAAGCTGTGCACATTTCATCTCACAATATTTTTGTTAAGTTATCCTTCTGATTAGTTTTAACAAGCTTATCTGTTATTTTTTTTAATAGGTTGGTAGTATTTGTTGTGGGAGATAAATTTTATATTCTGAGATACTTGGGAGTATAGTTCAACAACAGTTTTGTAACAACAATCGCGGGAGTTTACTTGCTACGCAACCTCAGGAATGATTGACTGGTGAGTGGGCACTCGTCCTCTGCGAAAGAGTCTGTAACTTAACTGAAAGCCAACCAGGCAGTTCTCTGTTTGTCGTTCATCGAAGGAAGCTTGTTGATCACTTTCTGTAGACTGCTGAGTGCATTGTTTGTACCTCTCGTAAAATCGGTTTGTAGATACGAATCTCTGGGTAACAACTCCTCGAGAATGCCAAGAATTCTCGGGGTTTAAGACTTTGTAGCTTATTTGAACTTACCTCCTTCTGAACGATTGCAAGATTCGTGACCTCCTACTACTTACAAAGGATTTGATGATTCTGTTTCTGTCTAAAAGACGTAGATTCTTCCGAGCTTTAACCGTTCGGAAATCCACACCTAGTCTGCCCCTTCAATGATACGCAGATGAGTGGTTGTAATACTTTGGATAACATGTTGCAGCCGGCAAGAATGATCCATCGATGTTTGTTCGTTCGCTTGATACTCGATTATACATATATATAACATGCTTCTCTTTGAACACAAGGAAATCGTTATAGACCCTGTTTCGACCCTTCTGCATTGCTGTTATTTTCAGTGTCCATGGATCTAACCTCTGGCTCTGAAGGACAAGTTCTTTTTTGCTCAGGCATTTTCTTCTTCCTGTTTCCGGATCCAAAGGAGACTGTGCCTTACGCTTGAGGGGTTTCAACCTTGCACTCTGACAAGATTGATAGAATCGAAGAAACGTTTGGTTGTGTCTTGCCAGTTGAAAGCAATCATGGAGTTCTCCGAAGAATGAAGAAAGTCTGGTGCGCAAAAGTTTCTAAGTTGTTTCGATCGGTGTTTCTAACATCACAACGAGCGCTACCCGACAGTCCTAAATTGTGAATCAGGGGCCAAAATATTTGAGTAGGCAGAGACTGGCAGCTGGAGTCTCCTCAAAAGCTATCCATATGAGAACGCACTCCGATGGCTGCACCGATTCTCGTTTATCGAATGCTCAGAGTTTGTTTATGACAGTGATAGAGTGATCATCGCGTCGAGCTGCCAGAGTATGTATGAAGAACTCGAAATTTGAAACTGAAATCTGTTTGGTGGAGGGATCATACAATACGTCATTTGCAAGAGGTTCCCGAAGTAGAGCAGGAGCATCTCCACACTCCCATGTCCGGCAGCATACTATCAAGTTCCGCGACGACGAAATGCTGAGGCATAGTTGCCACCGTCTGGAAATCGCCAGCACCCCGGAAATGACTGAATAACGAAGTGCTTCCGTGGCCCATCAGAATACAAGGTGCGAGAACTCCATGGTCACCATTTCGACATTTTGAGACTTCATCAGTTGGTGCCGAAGAAACATGTAGCACCTGTGGTGCGCTAAGCTCCAATCTTGGCACGGGATGGGTAAGTTCTTCCATGTCACATTTAGCGGATTGGCCAGCCATCTCGTCAACTGATGAGTGCCTTCTGTTTTCGATTCGAATCTACCCTCGAGCTCTCCCATTGGCGCTAGAATTCTATATCGTCCGGAACAGGTTTTGTTATTCGAGAATGAGTAGTGATGAGCGCTAGCAAGCTACGCAATCTTCCAACACCGCGGTGTCGGTCCTCGTTGGAGGTGCTTAAGATACCGATGGATTCACGGGCGCATGGAAGGGGTCCCATTCCTGTGAGCATGAGCTGAAAACTCGCAACATTGAAAAGATAAAGAGCCTATTGAGCCTCTGAGACTGTTCCTACCTATAAATCTTGGACGCCACGGTAGGCTGAGGAGTGACATTCGTTCGTGAATTAGGACCGACTATGGATACGATTGGCTTATGTGTCATGGACTGTTACAAATAAACAATCTTCATGCTCTTGTCAACTGCATCACTGAATGTATGAAACAAAAGCTTAGAGGGGAGATCTAACTTCTGCCTGTCGGAGCTGCATCAAGGTCTGTTCATTGTACGTAAGCAGCTCAAAGGTCAAGGAAAATATTAAGATCCATAAAAAAACGTGCCAATTTTACCAATGACAACTAACAGTCTCATGACCCAGAGGTCTGCGTCTCCTTTCATGAATAATGAATCTCAAAGCTGAAGGTACAGCGTAGATGGTTTGACATGGTGGGGAAAGATCTCTGAAGGGGGGGAGATGGATCCTCTTAGTGCTCCGACAGAGCTTCAGGATCAACATATGCATGTTCATGTTCCGCCCTTGACTTGACATTTTATTTTACAGACTTGAAATTGTGTCAAATCGTTTTCCCGAGGTAACGTTCTGCCGTTGATCGACTACATTTCCTTGTTATGCGCCTTCTCGCACGAATTGTCATTCTCTCCTCATTGCGCGTCATTGTTCTGGTTGTTTTCCTGAAGACTCTGTAGTACTCTCTGGATGTCAAATGTCGACCCACGATACTCAACAGACGCACGTACTTTCTCTACTTCCACTCTCAAACAGAGATTGTCTCAGTTCTTATACTAACAATTCGATTACTCGAGCTTCAGAGTCACATGTCAGACGATGTCCCTAACCACTGGACGTCAATTCTCAAGTATATGACGGTTCCACAACCCGAAAGCATTCACTATATGTTGGGTTCTGCGGATTGTCTTTGAGTCCGTTTCGTTTTGCAAGAAGGGTGTCTCTTCCCCTCATGACAGAGAAAGAAGAATGGTGAGTTTTAGGTTTCCAATTTCACTCTGCAGACACTACGGTAGATTGAACGGTGGGTGGAATGATACCAGGGTAAATTTCGACAGCTGAAGATGTAGAGTCGATTTCTGGTCGATTCCTGGTGAGAACTTTCATTCGGTTGTCTTAGACGATGTGTAGATAAATTGACTGCAGATTCGTGATTGTTGAAGAGATTTCTAAAGGCAGTTTCAAGACCAAATTTTACACGTTTTACAACATCGGCGGACAGCCGGATGTGTGCTACATGTGCATGGCTGGAGCTGGTCATACTTCTCTGAAAGTTATGAATCAATCTGTTGGTACAATGTCGAAGGAAGATTCAGATACCCGTGGAATGTCACGTTGTCTCGTTGCAGGTAAGGTGTGGACAAACACATCTAGACATCCCCAAAAGAGGAGGATTATCGCTAAGACTCAGAAAGCTCATATCGCGAGTCCCTAGGGATGAGGACCCTTTGTACAAGAAGAAGCAGGAGCACACATAAGAGAATGTCTGGAAGCAATCATCGTCTCAACTGTAGCAGAGGACTATCCGCTTGGATTGGATCCCGTGTGAGATGGAATGAAAAAAATAATATTTGCATCTCAAGCGACCTAGCCAAGGATAGCAGAGAAAAAGACAAGTAGGTATGATAGACAAAATACGGAGAGCAGATTGGATCCATTGTGAGATGGAGTGAAAAAAACAATACTTGCATCCCAAGCGACCTAGCCAAGGATAGTAGAAAAGAGGACAAGCATGTATGATAGACAAAATACGGAGAGTGGATTAGATCCCATGTGAGATGGAGTGAAGAAAAGAATTCCTCTGATTTCTTCTTTCTACTATGCTTTCTGATGTTCCTGTTTCATACAGATATGTATATATATAATTTAAGAATTTTAGATTATATTTATATTCGTATTCATACTATTTTATAAATATAAATATTAGGTAAAGCAAGAGTTGCATCTTCATCCAGAGAGAATCTAGAAGCATAGCATGGCAATATACACTTACCAAACAGTAATAGCGATCTCTTGTTCTAAAATAGGGCGTGTTCGACGAAGATATGTCCTCTCACATGACGTTATCTTGTCGGATATTTTGTGCGTGAAGGATGTCCAGGAAAACGCGAGGTTCCTGGCTGTGGAGATGTTGTGTGCTGAAACAGAGACAAGACAGAGAAAAACAACCACGAAAACGAACGCTGCGATATATACACTCCAAATGTATGTACACTGTCGATTCTTTCTCCTAAGAGCACAGAACTGAAAAACAGACCAGAGCGGTCTGTAACCTGATTCAAAAGCTCCTGAAAACAACCCTTGAATCACAACCCTGACCCAAAACCACCGAAGCGTAGCTCAAAGCAAGAGAAACTTCTCTTTGCTAACAAACAGAGCCACATCAGTATCACGCGATTCAAACTCAAGTCCAAACCACATCCATGTATAAGCTCTTAGCTAAAGCTAGCTACCACAAGTTGTATACAGCCAACCAGAACTCTAACGAACTCAAAAGAGCAAAACTTGTAGCGAAGAAATCGAAAAAGACCTATCTGTGGACTTCCTCCTTTTGCTGAACGGACTTCAGATGTCGATAGGGTCTCCTCCGCTGACTCTGTTAACCCAAGAAACCTTCAGATCCGACTCCCAACAGCCGAAATATCGCCGATTTTCGGTCGCAGGTGACCGAACCTCCAAAAACTCCTCCTTGCGGCTTATAACCGCACACCACGCACAAACGGATCGCCTAAACTGATATCCGTCTTCTCTGGTAGGTAGATCTAGCTACCCTGAACCCAACAAGACTCCAAACAAGCCGTTTGGAGTTCCCCTTGCAAAACCACTCGAGAAATTTGGTCGCAGGCTACAAAAAACTGACGTAAATCGACTCCCTACGGCTCAAATTCGCTCACCACACCCAAACCAACAATCCAATTCACTTACAGTCTTCTCTTATGCGTACATGAGGACTCCCTGATCACGTAGGCACCAAGAACGAAGAGCTTGGCTCACCGATCGCGAAGAACAATCCAATCTCAGGTCGCAGGCGATGAAAACTTGACGCAAGCGCTTCCCTGCGAGCCAATTTCTCTCACAACTCTCAAACCGCCCGATGAAACTTTGTATCGTCTTCAATTTTCTGAAGAACTCGTTGTTCTGATCCCGATGGATCCAAGGACAGCAAGTTTGGACTCCGGAACGGCCCGAACGGTCCAACTCTCCTTCACAGGTAACTAGTCTACTTCCTGCGTCTCAATTTCTCCCAGAACACAACCCCCGATCCGTCTCCTCCCAAACCGTTTGAACCAGTGCGTAGCCTGCACAGATTTGAACCCAACGATGCCTTGCGCCCTTGCATTGGACTCCTAAATCTCCCGAACCATCCACCAACAGGTCGCAGGCGCAAGCTAGCCCTTTAAGTTGTCCCCTTGTTACAGTCTGTACGTACGAAGTTCAGTCCTCAATAATAAGAAGCAAGCCCCTTGCGTCTTTGATATAACGCCTGAAGTCCAAATACCCAGTCAGCAAGTAACTAGGGGCCTAGCTTGATTTTACCTTCTTTCGAATCGCATAACTTCTTCTCTGGATATCCAAACAAAGTAAACAAGACGCCCATGGAAAGCTGACAACGAGCTCTACCCATCTATGTGATGAAAGTGAAGATCCGAAGTTGCGCCAAAAGCCCGTAAGCTGGGGTTTTCTCCATCTTTCGACTCTTGTAACTTTTCCACTAGGCGTCCAAACGAAGTAGATGAAGTGCCTATGGAAAGTTGACAAGGAGCTCTATCCACTGGTGCGATAAAAACGAAGATCCGAAGTGGTGCCAAAAGCCCGTAAGCTGAGGCCTAGCTTGTTTTCTCCATCTTTCGAGTCTTGTAACTTTTCCACTAGGCGTCCAAACGAAGTAGATGAAGTGCCTATGGAAAGCTGTCTGTAGGCTATAAACCCTTGCTGGATCCGTTAACCCATTCCAGAAATGATTTCTTGGTTACTCGATCTGAGTTTCTCAAGAAATACTCCTCCCTCAGTGCATGTGAAAATGTATCCCAGTTCCTCCCAAAACGCTTTGTCAGACCGTTCACATGCTCCCTTATCTCAGGCATCGCAACGAGTTCGAACGTCTCGATTATCTCTTTCTCCGATACCTGATCCAAATCCATCTCCATCTTGTAACATCTCAAGTATTCAGAGATGTCTCTCCCATCAAAAAGATCAACAAACTTGTCAATCACCCTTCCAAGCGCCTTCTTCCCCAAAGCCTCTTTTTGTTGGTTCTCTTGCTCTTGTCGCATAAACAAAGTGAAGGCTTGAAACAATCGTGCAGTTGCTGCATCCAACTGCATCTCTGGTATACACTCTGATCCGTCCATCCCGTCCATAGTCATGGCTCGTCCCATCCTCCCATGATCCCTACCGTCTAGAAATCCATCAATCCAGGTCCACAGCATCCTCCCGAACAATCGGATCCATCTTCATCTTCGTTCATGATTGTTGATCTCTTCTGCTCAGTTCTAACACACAAATATCTCCACCCCGGACCTTCACGTTGTCGAGTTGAGAGTTTTTATGGGAAGGGCGGAACCTTCTGGCTGTGATATGACCTTGAAGGCTATGTTCGGTCTACTCAGGGAATCGTTGGGCTTCAAGCTGTGGTTGCTTACTATACAGAGGTAGGGTTCAGGTCATAAAGGGCACTATAGACACTCACTCATGTCGAATGGACCCTCCAGTATGTTCAGGAAGCGAAGATCAGATCAGACTAGCAGTAATAAGGTCAGACAGCGAACTTCAACGGTCCAGAATCAGAAACATACGATGGTTCAGACTTCAGAACTCTTTCTACATGTAAATGAGGCCCTACTGACCATACACACGAAGTTTCAGCTTGAGATCAAATCAGAGTGTCGAGATATGGGCAGAAATGTTATGAGCAGAGAAATTACGGCAATTTCAGGTACCCAGACAGCTATTTCGACCTAGAACAGAGAATTGGCTCGATCACTTTCAAAGATTCTTACAGGATTTGCAGTACACAGCTTGCTGAACACCCCTGTGAAGTTGGGCCTCCTGATTGTACACAGAACTCCAGATCTCGCTCTCTGAAGTTAATGCTCTAGATTGAGAGCTTTTCGGACCCCCTCTGCTTCAGCGGTCGCCCTGAATTACTCACAATTTCAATTGACATGAAAATTTGGGGACAGTCGTAGCCCTGCTGCCAATGAACGAGACCCCGAAGGTTTGAAGCGATTTTCTCAAATCTACTGCGATTGACACCGAAAACCCCAAAATCAACAGAAGTGCTGCAATTCTGGCACAAATCGAACTTCAATCAGCCATAACTCCTTCTTTATTGCTCCAAATCGATCAAAAATTTCGCTGACAGTGCTTGGCACGACGAACCCTATCTCCCTGTGCTCTCAGATTTCGAAGATCCCTCACCAAATGCTCGAACTCCTCTTAAGACCCCTACTACTAAGTTTAGCAGTACATAAAGACAAAATTGGACCAATGAGAGTTCATAGCTCCACTCCCCTGTCCTTTTGCGTCCCAAACCACGTGGTGACTTAATTTTGCTTATAGGCTACCACGTCAAGCCCCTAAAGTGCCAGCATAGACCTGAAACTACATGCGAAGACATGTAAAACGACACGTAATTCCGAAAGATAACCTAACCTCGCTAGGTAGCATGCATGGGCGACATGTAATTACAACCCATGAGCTTAACTCCATCTACATGGTAATCAACCTACTAAGACTCAAAATATATAACATCCTCCAGTGTCGACTTCTCTGAGGTCCTAATTTCACTCAGAGAGACTAACGCTTGACAGAGAGGTGAATTATTTACAATGTAAAATGATTCACATCACGACATCCACCCCCTCCAAACCTGCACATCCTCCGGCATGTGCCAACCTCATCAGTCTTCTGTCTGCTCTTCATCATCATCGCTCTCGTCCGCCTCAACCTCTTCAGTAGCCGAGGTGTCTTCATCTCTTGTCACCCTCTGTTCAGACTCTAGAAAGTTGAACAAATCTACTGATCCTCCACGTTGTTTGAACAACTTCACTCGTTTGCCAGCCACAGATAGTTTCAAAGGAGTATCATCCAGCTCACGTAAACTATAAGTGGCATTCTCATAAACATCTAACACAACATAAGGCCCGAACCATCTTCGCGAGAACTTACGAAGTGTAGAATGCTGGTTCTCCAGCGTGCTATCATACACCAGAACCCAATCACCAACACGTATTGGCTTTGGTCGTAGTCGGTGAGTCTTGTCGAAACGCTCCTTGTTTCTAACTCGAGCCACCTTCAACTTCTCTTGCGCCTCAGCAAGATCCTCCTCCCTTCGCTCTAACTGCCTAGTTCGTAAAGCAAGGAGTGAAGTATGATCTATATCGTCTTCCCACGGTAGCGTAGCCCACGTAGGAAAGTCTTCCTCAGCAGGCATGATCGACTTCTGCCCCAACATAAGCTCAACTGGCATATAGCCAGTCGTGGTACAATGTGTAGTTCTATCAGCCCACAAAGCAAATGGAAGTAGTCTCGGCCATTCTCTAGGTCTACCATCACATGCTTTTACTAAAGCGTGAACAATAGAAGGATGTCCTCGTTCACTCTTACCAATGCCTTCTGGATTCATGGCAGTAGTAAGCCGAAGCTTTACTCCATAACGAGCAAAGAACTCCTTCGCTTTTGCACCTCTCAACTCGCCCCTATCTGCTCGTAATCTTCCAACAGATCCATAACGACAGATAATATCTTCCAGCACGAATCTACATATGTTCTCTGTAGTCTTCGTTCGCAGTGCTCGTCCCTCCACGTAGTTGGAGAGATCTTCTCGAGCCAACACCAAGTAACGCATTCCCCATAACCCCGGTGGCATCATCACAAGATCAAGGACCCACAAAAAATGAATACTAGGTGGGTAGGTAGGTACAAGTCCATCTCTGTAACGGACTTTAGAGTAGAACTGGCAGTGCAGACACGATCCAACAAAATCCACTACGTCTTGATACGAACCCTTCCACCAGTATCGCTCCTTCATCTTCGTGTACGTAGCCCAGACTCCACGGTGTCCAGCCCACAAGGTGTCATGAAACTCCTTCAGCAGATTCAGCTTCGTTGGTTGATCATCCACCACTCTAGCCAGCATCCCATCTCTTCTCTTCGGACGTTTCCACAGATAACCTTCACGTAGAAGGTAACCGTACGCCTTTCGTCTGATCTCCTTAAACTCTGCATCACTCCATCCTTCTCCTTCTGCATAATAAACTCAAATAATATCCGATATCGCGGAACTTTTCCGTGTAGAACTCCTCGTAGAACGGCAGTGGTTCCAAGTCTGAAGTCTGTTGACCAACTTGGCACCAAACGTCTCTCTTCTCTTCATCTTCGACTTCTGCAAACATCTCTTCTTCATATGTATAACGAGCCCTAGATAACATGTCTGCAACAAGATTATCTTTTCCTGCTATATGCTTCAGCTCAGGGTTCATACTTCGGATATAAGCAATCCATCGTAGCATTGCTATGTCTGGAGTATTACAGTTTGCTATCATACCTAGCAAAGGCAAACAGTCTGTTTCTAGTATCACACGTGCACCTATCAAGAACTCTCGGTCTACCTTCATAGCAGTAACAGCTCCCCACAACTCACGCTTCACTTGAGGATAGTTGCGTTGTCTATCTGTTAAGATCCGAGCTCCAAACCTTGAAACAAACCGCACACCTTCTGCATCTTCTTGACCAACTGCCCATCCAATCGCCTTTGGACTCGTGTCAACAGTCAGTATGATAGGTCTTCCGCTCTCGTAGCTAAGTCTCCTTAGTATAGGTGGAGACTTCAGAATCTCCTTCAGCTGCTCCATCGTCTCGTGATGTTCTCGCCGCCAAGTAAACCTCTTCCCCTTTCTCAGAAGTGCATACAGAGGCTCGGCAATGTGTGCATAATGAGGAATACTCACACGAAAGAACACACAAGCTCCTAAGAATCGTCGAACCTCAGTGATGTTGGTACAGTCTGCTATCCTTGCTATAGCATCTACCTTCTCTAGGTTCGGCCGTCTTCCAAAAGTACCGCATAAGTGACCAACCACCACCATCTCTGACATTCCAAAACAAGATTTGGTACCTAACAGACGTACCTCTTCCAAGCGCATCAGAATCTTCTCCACATCTCGGATGTGGTCTGCAACGAACTTTCTGCAACCATCAGCAGTCATAGTTTCGTCCTTGTCTTCCACCGGACAGCCTTTCATGGGTATATCATCAAGAAATGGGATAGAAACCTCAGGTACAAACTCTCGTAACACCTTATGCATCGCGTTTTGCATATGGGCTACTGAGTTGGTTGCGCCCTGAGGAAGAGTACACATCCGCATCAACCCCAAAGGTGTACGCATGGTAGTCAAGTCTCTACTCTCCAAAGCAAGCTGAAACTGATCGTAACCTGAAAACAGATCTCCAATAGAATAGATAGATCTTCCAGCAAATGCCTCGGCTACTTCATCCACCACAGGTCCTGTCCCAACGTTTCGAATTGTGATGTTGTTGGCAGGCTGCAAGTCTTGGATGAAGCGTAAGGCTCCTGTCTTCTTAGGTACTGTGAACCATCGGCTAGAGTACGGAGCCATAGATGGTTCAAGAATACCCATCTGCATCCTCTCCTTCAGTAACTCAATCACTTTCGGTAGTAAGACACGAGGGACTGGAATCGGCTTCAAGTCCCAAGGTACATGAGGAACAGTGAAGATAACCATTGGAGCTATCACACTAGGATCCACACAACCAATCTCCTCAGCTGAGAAAGAAAATGCCTTACCATGGCTAACTATCATCTGCTCGAAAGCTCTTTTTTCCACTTCAGTCAAGAAGCCACCCCCTCCTATCTGGAGCTGCTCGAGTGTCTCTTGAGTAAACTCGTGTCCTATCTGGTTATGATCTCTCAGTACAGGCTCAGTGGCCGCTAACTCCATCTGCTGCTGTGAATCAACAAGTAACTGGGTCGCCACTGGTTTCACCTTCTTCGCTACAGTTTTGTATTTGGTGTGAACCTCTGTTTCTTCACGAGAGCCACACCAGCAGATTGCATCCTTCCATCCACTCTCCAGTCTCGGATGAGGACAAGATTGCAAGCACGAGGCAATCTCCTCATAGACCTTACGAGAGTGGATAGGGATCACCACCCTTCCTCCCATCTGCTCCATCAACTTATCTACATCATCCAGCCAACGAACAAAAGACTGTACACCTACAAACTCCTCGTAAACACCAGAAATCATCTCACCTTCATTCAGAACTCCTGTACAGTGCAGATTTTCTACATACTTCTCCATCTGCCTCCTACTCTTCTCAGTCAAATCCTCTACTCGGGTGAACTCACTCCAATCATCAGAACTGAAAGCCATCAAACTAGATTTCCAACTATGTACAGTGCAGCTATTTTCAGAATCTTGAGCAACCTCTTCATCAGTCTGCTGTGACCCCACAGGCTGCTCAAGCGGGATCATAGTAGTATCAGATCCATCACTCTTGATATCCCGTCCTACAAGAGTGGTTTCAGAAAACCTTTGCTCCTGCAGATAGGAGAATCTCTCAAAGTTTGTCTGTTTCGTTCGTGGTTCGTACGAACGGTCAGAAACTGAACAGAACGCTTATCATCCGGACTACGGATCCTAGCATAGTGAGATCCATCATCCATCACCTTCGTCTCCATTCTAACTGCGGTGATATAAGGCTGACCAAGAATCACAGGATAAGAAGCAGAAGACTGCACGAAGAAGTGCTGATCTACCTCCACATCACCCAGCTTCACTCTCACGTTGGGACAAGCGCCGTATAACTCACCCTTCTGGTTGTTTGCAGCTCGTAGCACCCAACCATGGTTCAGTTCGATAGACCACTGTCCTCTCTCGTACACTTCTCGTGACATGATGTTGATCTCAGAACCGTGATCAACCAAAGCAGCAACAGGTTCAAGACTTCCAAGGCGAACTCGTGTAGCAGTCGTAGCACGAGCCTAGTGTCTCTTCCTGAAGTCACTATCAGTAGCTGGACTCTCCTCGCCAGCTTCATCATCATCAAACTCATCAGTGTTGGTACCAGCAACTAACGCTTCTTGCTGGTACTCTGTATCATCAGCCTCCTGAAAATGCACCTTGCCGAACTCTGCATCATTCATAGAAGCTCCTATCACATCAATCATCTGACTTTCTACTTGCTCGGACATCACCTGTCTCTTCCGCTTGATGATGTCGATGATCAGTTCGTGAAACTCCCTCTTCGCAATATCAAGAACCTCCCGAAGAGAAAACTCGATTCGCGCGTCAAGTATTCTCTGCTCCAAGATGCTCTTGAGATCAGATGAAGTCTCAATATCAGCTGCCAACTTGTAAGCCGGTCCCTTCCCCTTCTCTTGGGCAGTAAACCGTCTACCAGCAGTCGTTGGCTCTTGCTGAGATCTCTGCACGTCCTCCATCGGACCTGGTGCAGGTGGAGGAGCTGCAGAAGTAGACGGGACGTCTTCTGGAGGGACTGCTCGTCTCCTTGTGACTCTCCGTCTATCTCCAGTCTCCTCTGGAACGCCAGTATCAAGCTCAGAGGCTTCTCGCCGCCTCTTCTCCTCCACAGAAGCATCCTGCCAGTGAACGTGTCTATCCACGTCCAAGAATGCTTTGATAGACGCAGCATCAACAGGATCTCTCCACCCTGTGACCCTACGGATAGTTTCTGCTCCTCTCTTCAGTACTTCAGAAGGAACTGGAATAGTATTCTTCTCAGTAGTCTTATCTAGCAACGTAGGACTAGAAGAAACCTCAATATGTCCGGCATATACATCAGGATTTACCGGTGGTGCCATCAATGCATGTACAGTTGCAGCAGCTGTAATCTGAGGTAGACTCCTCATGCCTCCTCGCCCAAACTGTGTGTTCAGCGGCTCTCCAGTAGAAGAAAGGTGCAACCTACCGTTCTGGTAGCGAACCACACCATCTCGTAGAGCAGCCGTGAGCTCTTGACAGTCTCCTCGGAAATGATCTTGACTGTCACACCAGATACATCTACGAACATGAGCACCTCCTGGACGTGCAGCAGCAGGCGCCGGTGGCTGCTCTCTCTGCAGACCAGCTAGCTCCACCTTCAATTTTCTCATCTGCCGAATCAGGTCTTCGATCTGGTTCTGCTGTCCATGGTTCTCTGCAGGTCTCTGAACCGGTGCCCTCTGTGCAGGAACTGGCACAACTGGCATCAAAGGAACTGCAGCCGGGACAACAGGTCTAGGAGCCGGAGCAAGAGCCGGAGGTTGCTGTACTTGAGGAGCAGTGCGAGATTGAGCGGTTACTTCTGCAAGCGGACGTCCTCCCATAGTCACTCTTCCACGCCTTTGTCTCGTCAATACAGCAACAGCATCCTCAACTCTCCCCCAATCAGTAGTAACTCCTCCTTCAACCGATCGGTCAGCCAACATAAAGCATAACCGATCTGCCGTAGCATCATCGGTAGCTTGCAGGAAAAGCTCGATTTTCCTAGCATCTAAGGTTATCCTCTCAAGAGTTGAGAGTTGTCGGTATCTCCGATCAAACTCTCTCAGCATCTCATTCAGGTTCATCATACGACCAGGTTGCTGCTCAACCCAGTCGAGAAACGTTCTTCTAGTGACTCTCTCTGAATCTTCTTCGAGAAACTCCTCTCGAAGAGATCGTTCGAAACTCACCCAGACACCTAGATTTCTTCTCTGTACATCCCTAACCTGGTCCCGCAACTCAGGGATTACAGCTAACTCGAAACTCCCTATCATCTCAGCATCAGTAACTCTAACTAGTTCCATCTCTCCTCTGTATTCACGCAGATATCTAGAAATATCTCTACCTTCAAATCTACCGCATCTATTCACAATTGCTTGCAAAGCCTTGGTAGACTTCAACTCACCACCTCTAGTGATCGGATGTTGTTGGACCAGGGCCGCAAGTGTCTTCAGAATCTCAGCCGTATCTAGACCAGATGCAGATGTCGCTGTAGCCGCTGGTGCTACAGAAGGACCTGCAGTAGACGTAGATGCAGCAAGCGTAGAAGTAGCAGCAGCAGCACTCTTGCGATCCATTTCTTCTCCTTGTAGTGAACTCAACCTTCTCAATCAATCACCCCAAGAGCTCTCAGTGGAAGCACCAGATGTCGAGTTGAGAGTTTTCCTGGGAAGGGCGGAACCTTCTGGCTGTGATATGACCTTGAAGGCTATGTTCGGTCTACTCAAGGAATCGTTGGGCTTCAAGCTGTGGTTGCTTACTATACAGAGGTAGGGTTCAGGTCATAAAGGGCACTATAGACACTCACTCAGGTCGAATGGACCCTCCAGTATGTTCAGGAAGCGAAGATCAGATCAGACTAGCAGTAATAAGGTCAGACAGCGAACTTCAACGGTCCAGAATCAGAAACATACGATGGTTCAGACTTCAGAACTTCTACATGTAAATGAGGCCCTACTGACCATACACACGAAGTTTCAGCTTGAGATCAAATCAGAGTGTCGAGATATGGGCAGAAATGTTATGAGCAGAGAAATTACGGCAATTTCTGGTACCCAGACAGCTATGTCGACCTAGAACAGAGAATTGGCTCGATCACTTTCAAAGATTCTTACAGGATTTGCAGTACACAGCTTGCTGAACACCCCTGTGAAGTTGGGCCTCCTGATTGTACACAGAACTCCAGATCTCGCTCTCTGAAGTTAATGCTCTAGATTGAGAGCTTTTCGGACCCCCTCTGCTTCGGCGGTCGCCCTGAATTACTCACAATTTCAATTGACATGAAAATTTGGGGACAGTCGTAGCCCTGCTGCCAATGAACGAGAACTCGAAGGTTTGAAGCGATTTTCTCAAATCTACTGCGATTGACACCGAAAACCCCAAAATCAACAGAAGTGCTGCAATTCTGGCACAAATCGAACTTCAATCAGCCATAACTCCTTCTTTATTGCTCCAAATCGATCAAAAATTTCGCTGACAGTGCTTGGCACGACGAACCCTATCTCCCTGTGCTCTCAGATTTCGAAGATCCCTCACCAAATGCTCGAACTCCTCTTAAGACCCCTACTACTAAGTTTAGCAGTACATAAAGACAAAATTGGACCAATGGGAGTTCATAGCTCCACTCCCCTGTCCTTTTGCGTCCCAAACCACATGGTGACTTAATTTTGCTTATAGGCTACCACGTCAAGCCCCTAAAGTGCCAGCATAGACCTGAAACTACATGCGAAGACATGTAAAACGACACGTAATTCCGAAAGATAACCTAACCTCGCTAGGTAGCATGCATGGGCGACATGTAATTACAACCCATGAGCTTAACTCCATCTACATGGTAATCAACCTACTAAGACTCAAAATATATAACATCCTCCAGTGTCGACTTCTCTGAGGTCTTAATTTCACTCAGAGAGACTAACGCTTGACAGAGAGGTGAATTATTTACAATGTAAAATGATTCACATCACGACAACGTCGAGTTCACCACCGTATCGTGTCGGATATTTTGTGCGTGAAGGATGTCCAGGAAAACGCGAGGTTCCTGGCTGTGGAGATGTTGTGTGCTGAAACAGAGACAAGACAGAGAAAAACAACCACGAAAACGAACGCTGCGATATATACACTCCAAATGTATGTACACTGTCGATTCTTTCTCCTAAGAGCACAGAACTGAAAAACAGACCAGAGCGGTCTGTAACCTGATTCAAAAGCTCCTGAAAACAACCCTTGAATCACAACCCTGACCCAAAACCACCGAAGCGTAGCTCAAAGCAAGAGAAACTTCTCTTTGCTAACAAACAGAGCCACATCAGTATCACGCGATTCAAACTCAAGTCCAAACCACATCCATGTATAAGCTCTTAGCTAAAGCTAGCTACCACAAGTTGTATACAGCCAACCAGAACTCTAACGAACTCAAAAGAGCAAAACTTGTAGCGAAGAAATCGAAAAAGACCTATCTGTGGACTTCCTCCTTTCGCTGAACGGACTTCAGATGTCGATAGGGTCTCCTCCGCTGACTCCGTTAACCCAAGAAACACAATTTCTGAACGGAACGGTCCGAACGGTCCAACTCTCCTTCACATGTAACTGAAAACTCCAAATCTACTTCCTGCGTCTCAATTTCTCCCAGAACACAACCCCCGATCCGTCTCCTCCCATACCGTTTGAACAAGTGCGTAGCCTGCACAGATCTGAACCCAACGACGCCTTGCGCGCTAGCATTGGACTCCTAAATCTCCCGAACCATCCACCGACAGGTCGCAGGCGCAAGCTAGCCCCTTAAGTTGCCCCCTTGTTACAATCTGTACGTACGAAGTTCAATCCTCAATAATAAGAAGCAAGCCCCTTGCGTCTTTGATATAACGCCTGAAGTCTAAATACCCAGTCAGCAAGTAACTAGGGGCCTAGCTTGATTTTACCTTCTTTCAAACCGCATAACTTCTTCTCTGGATGTCCAAACGAAGTAAACAAGATGCCCATGGAAAGATGACAATGAGCTCTACCCATCTATGTGATGAAAGTGAAGATCCGAAGTTGTGCCAAAAGCCCGTAAGCTGAGGCTTAGCTTGTTTTCTCCATCTTTCGAGTCTTGTAACTTTTCCACTAGGCGTCCAAACGAAGTAGATGAAGTGCCTATGGAAAGCTGACAAGGAGCTCTATCCACTGGTGCGATAAAAACGAAGATCCGAAGTGGTGCCAAAAGCCCGTAAGCTAGGGCCTAGCTTGTTTTCTCCATCTTTCGAGTCTTGTAACTTTTCCACTAGGTGTCCAAACGAAGTAGATGAAGTGCCTATGGAAAGCTGACAAGGAGCTCTATCCACTGGAGCGATAAAAACGAAGATCCGAAGTGGTGCCAAAAACCCGTAAGCTGGGGCCTAGCTTGTCTTCTCATGAGTGTCTTTGGAGCGACAAGCATCGAAGTTTGAATTTCAGGTAGGAGCCGGTCCACGACACGACAACGTTCTGTATATAAAACACTTGGAGCTCGGACGAAGATGGTTGCAAGGAATACGGCATCATCAATCAAGGTGTCAATGTGTATCTTGAATCGCCAAGGATATATGGTGATAATCTGAAACCAGAAGGTAATTCCACCACATGCTCAACCAACACAGATCTATCAAGCACTACTTGATAAAAGAAGACATGCGTAAAACTCTTCTGCCGCTCATAGAACCCGTCCTTCTGCAGCTCACATTCAGGAAAAGACCATCGACGTCACAAATACTCTCTAATATCACATAGTGATATTGCTTCCGAATATAATAATCTGTAGGCGTTTGGTGTTGTTGGGGTGTTCGACTGTGGATATGGGTGCCATCAATTATACCATGGTAATTTGGCATGCCACATTTTTGCTTAAACCCTGCAGACACTGACTGTCTCTCAGAAATAGAAGACCACCGTAAGTTGGATGATCCCATCACTTGATTGATAGCTTCCATCACTTCCAGCATTATTTCTTGGCATGTAGACTCGTCTATCCTAAAATGTCCACCAATCAGAAAGTAATTAGAGCCAGTAGCCAGACGAAAAAGAGTGCACCATACTCTCATCTCAACAGGAACAGCTTTCCGAAACTTAGTATCTGTTCTTGAAATATGAGGTCTTAATTGCTGCACTATCTCCATAAAACATACTTTCGGTATTCGTAAGATACGAACCCACCTTGATTCTTCGTAGTTATGCCAATAGAAGTTGAGCCATGGAACAAATACGTGAAAGCAGTGTATCCAACTGCAGTAATAGGTGATGCACATCCTCTGAACTATCAACCAACTCTAAGTATTCCATCAGAACTTGTAGAACCAAGTTCACGATTGAAACCACAATCAGAAGCATAGATCATACAGATCGATCAGCCGGACCTACAACATAGTTGACACGAGTCACTCCATACAAGAACAAAATGTTCACCAAAAAAGAGAGTAAACATACAAGTAAGTATCATAAAATATTGAAGCAGTATCTACAGATCGATACTATCTGCAGCTGGGCTCTACTATTGAGCTGGGCGATACTATTGAGATTTGCACTTGCTGGAAATCTCGGTCAAGTCATCTTTTCCAGAACTCTAACCATGGCAGCTGCTCCATCTTTGTTTGCAGCGCGGTGTCGAGGAGAGTCCTTCTCAGGAAGGACGGAGCCTTCTGGCTGTGATAGATCGCGAGATAGAAGTAGAGATTGAATACCAAGACAAGGACCAAGCTGGTAGTCCACGACGGCTGAAGTCACTCACAAAGACTATGACTATAGGTCACTTACTACTTAACAGATCAAGTCTCAACTCTCACGAGACAGATCCACCTCCGTAAACAACAAATAGAAGAAACTTGAACTCACGATGCTTTATTTCTCTTCCAAACACACTCAATAGTCCTCCACATACATCAATTTTACAAACTATCTCTACTCAACTCCTATGTTGATCACCACAGATGCCAAACAGTCAATTCCCACTCAACTAATCTTCTCTTCAACAGATTACTCTCCAAAACCTACAATCGATGACGATTTGAAACTCCAACGCCTTCTATCCTTTTTTGCAACAGCTTCAGTACTGAAATCCTTCAGAAAACTCGACCTTCTCAATCCTTGGCTCACCAGATTCACCTCAAACAGCCTAGTAGGTGAATTCAAGCTCTTCCAACTCTTAATCCTCTCTCTGCGTCAATCTCCCAACTGAAAACTATCAAGAATGTAATCCAACGGTAATCAAAAGTCCTCGACCAGTTATCAAAACGATCTTCCTCAATAAGATTACCTCCTATCCGTTCAGAAGGTAGTTCTGCCTCCAAACTGTATAATAGATAAAATTCTAGCTCCCAAACACTTGTCCGTCTCTTTACGACGACCTCCCAACCAATTCAGTTCTATCAGAAATTCGATCTTCCCAGCCTCCAAGCTTCTCCTGCGCGTCCTCGATGGCTTCTTGTGAAAAGTCTCTGAAAAAGTCCCTTGAAAAGTCCCCTTCCAAAGCCACCGCAGGTTATTTAACCTAAAAGTTAAATCCCTAGCTAGCTGCCCCTCTACTGTCCTTATAAGCACACACTCACTTATCAGAAGCAGACCCCTAGCTAAGTTGTCCCCTACTGTCCTTATGCGTACAAAACTCTTCTTGCAAAGCTGACCCTTTTGTAATAAAGAGTTCACAGCTGCCTTTACATCCTATCGTCAGAGAGGGTGAGTTGAAATGTACAAAAGCTTTGCAGGCGATTGTGAATAGGTGTGGAAGATTTGAAAGCAGATATATTTTCAAATATCTTCGTGAGTACAGAGGAGAGATGGAGCTTGTGAGGATGACCGATGCGGAGATGATTAGAAGTTTTAAGTTGGCTGTGATTCTTGAGTTGAGAGATCAAGTCAAAGACGTACAGAGGAGAAATCTTCGTGTTTGGGCGAGTTTTGAGCAAGCTCTCCGAGAGGAATTTCTTGAAGAGGATTATGAGAGAGTTACTATGGGGACTTTTTTGGATTGGAATGAGCAGCAACTTGATCGTAGGATGGGGCTGAATGAGTTGTTAAGAGAGTTCGATCAAAGATACCTACAACTTTCGGCGGTCAAACGAATAACCTTAGATGCTAGAAAGACAGAGCAAGCCACCGATGAGGCTACAACAGATCGATTATGCTTCATGTTAGCAGATCGATCAGCCGAAGGGGGTGTTACTATGGATTGAGGGAGAGTGAAAGACGCTATGACTGTTCTAACAAGATAGAGACGAGGGAGAGTGGCTGTAGAGAGACGACCGCTTGCGGAAGTGATCCTTCAACCTTATGCTCCACAAGTACAGCAGCTTCCGACTCATGCTCCTAGACCTGTTATTCTTGTAGAAATGTCTCCACTGCCAGTTGTGCCAGTTCTTGCACAGATGATATCTGTTCAGAGAGTGGTTGAGAACCAGAGTCAACATAATTAAATTGAGGAATTGATCTGACAGATGCGTGAATTGAAGATTGAGCTAGCTGGTTTGCATAGAGAGCTACCACCGACGCCTGGTGCTGCTCGTCCAAGAGGTGCTCCTGTCCGTAGATGTATCTGGTGTGGCAGTCCAGATCATCTTCGAGGAGATTGCCAAAAGAGCTTACAGCCGCTCTGCGAGATGGTGTGGTTCGCTATCAGAATGGTAGGCTACACCTTGTTTCTACTAGAGAATTATTGAGCACGCAGTTTGGACGAGGGGATATGAGGAGTTTACCTCAGGTCGCTACAACTACAACAGTAACTACGATAACAGTATCATCGATGAATCTTGATGTGTATGCTTGGCATATTGAAGTCTCTTCTAACCCTACTTTGCTGGATAGGTCTTTAGTACTGAAGTTCCTTCTGAGGTACTGAAAAGAGGAGCAGAAACTATTCGTAGAGTCACAAGGTGGAAAGATCTCTTAGATACAACGTCCATTAAAGCTTTCTTGGATGTAGATAAGCATGTTCACTGACAGGATGCTTTTGTGGAGGAGAAGAGGCGATGAGATGCATCTGAGCTTGAAACTGGGACTCCATAAGAGGTTAGAGAAGGACAGGGACGAAGAGTCACTAGAAGACGAGCAGCTCTTCTAGAGGATGTCCGTCTACGTCTCAAGCTCCGTCGCCTACACTAGGTCCAATGGAGGACATACAGAGACCTCAGCAGGAACCGACCACTGCTGGTAGACGGTTCATTGCTCAAGAAAAAGAGAAAAGACTGGCTTACAAGTTGGCTGCATACTGAGACCTCCACTGATCTTAAAAGCATTCTGGAGCAGAGGATATTAGATGCACGGGTTGAGTTCTCACTTCAGGAGGTTCTTGACATTGCAAAGAGAGAGTTTCATGAGCTGATTATTGATGTCATCAAACGAAAGAGGCAAGGCATATCTGAGCAAGTAGAGAGCCAAATGATAGATGTGATAGGAGCTTCTGTAAATAATGTGGAATTTGGGAAGGTGCACTTTTAGGAGACTGGGGACAAGAGATACCAGCAGGAGGCGTTAGTTGCAAGAACTAGCACTATTGAAGCTGATGGTGATGAAGTTGATGGAAAGAGTCCAACTGTTGACAATGACTTCAAGAAGAGGCATTGGGCTCGTGCTACAATTGCCACACGACTACGTCTTGGGAGTTTGTCTGAACTTATTGTTGCTTTAGTTGACCACGGATCCGAAATCAATATCATGTTCGAGAGATATATGAGAGAGGACTGTGGTCTATCGAGTTGAATCATGGATGGGTGCTACGTGCTGTTAACAACCAGAAGGACGAGTTGTACGGAGCTTGTCCTAATCTGAGAATGAGGATACGTGATGTAGAAGTAGATCAGCACTTTTTTGTGCAGTCTTCTGCTTCGTATCTAGTCATTCTTGGTCAACCTTATATCACTGCAGTGCGCATGGAGACCAAAGTTATGAACGATGGATCACACTTTGCTAGGATCCGTAGTCTTGATGATAGACGTTCTTTTCAATTTCTCACTGTTCGGACAAACCACGAGCGAAATAGACAGACCTTGAGGGACTCTCCTATTTGTAGAAGTAAGGGTTTTTAGAATCCACTCTTGTAGAGCGGGAGAACAGGAGTGAAGGATCAAGGACTACTATGATCCCGCTTGAGCAGTCCAAGGGATCACATGAGACTAATGAAGAGGTTGCTCGAGGTTTTGAGAATGTATATAGAGTACCAAGTTGGAGATCTGGTTTGTTGAGGTTGAGCCGTGAGGATGGGAGTGAGTTTACACGAGTAGAAGATCTGACTGAAAAGAGTAGGAGGCAGGTGGAACAACGTATAGCTGATCTGCGTTGTATAAGAGCTCTAGAGGAAAATGAAGTGATTTTTGGTGTGTATCAAGAATTTATCGATGTACAGTCTTTTGTTTGTTGGCTAGATGAAGTAGATAGGATGGAAGAACAGTTCGGAGGTAATTTGGTGATCCACATCCATTCTCCTCTCGTCTATGAGGAGATTGTCTCATACTTGCGATATCGTCCTCATCCGAGGCTGGAGAATGCAGTTTGCTGGTGCAACTCTCGTCAAGAAGCAGAAGTACACACCAAATATAAAGCTGTAGCAAGGAAGGTGAAGCCTGTGGTGACCCAATTGTCTGTTGATTCGCAACAGGAGATGGAGTCAACCGCCACTTAGCCTGTACTTAGAAATCTTGCACGAATAGGACATCAGTTTACTCAGAAAACACTCGAACAACTCCAGAGAGGAGGGGATGGTTTCTTGATTGAAGTAGAGAAGAAGACTTTTGAACAGATGATTGTCAGTCATGGTAGAGCATTTTCTTTTCAGCTGAAGAGATTGGTTATGTAGATCCTAGTGTGATAGGTCCGATGGTTATCTTCACTGTATCTCATGTGTCTTGGGACTTGAAGCCGATTCCATTCCCTCGTGTCTTGCTGCTAAAGCTCATTGAGCTATTGAAGGAGAAGATGCAGATGGGTATCCTGAAGCCATCCATGACTTCGTACTCTAGCCGATGGTTCACGGTGCCTAAGAAGTCAGGGGCTTTGCGCTTTATCCAAGACTTACAGCCTACCAACAACATCACGATTCGGACGTGGGAACAGGACCTGTGGTTGATGAGGTAGCTGAGGCGTTTGCTGGGAAGTCTGTCTATTCTATCAGAGATTTGTTTTCGGGTTATGATCAGTTTCAACTTGCCTTGGAGAGTAGAGACTTGACTACCATGCGCACACTTTTTGGATTGATGCGGATGTGCACTCTTCCTCCGGGAGCAACAAACTCAGTAGCACATATGTAGAACGCTGTCGTGATGTGAATCATTTTATATTGTAAATAATTCACCTCTCTTTTCAAGCGTTAGTCTCTCTTAGTGAAGTTAAGACCTCAGAGAAGTCGATTCTGGAGGATGATATATATTTTGAGTCTTAGTAGGTTGATTACCATGTTGATAGAGTTAAGATCATGGGTTGTAGTTACATGTCACCCATGCATGCTTCCTAGCGAAATTAGGTTATTTTTCGAGATTACGTGTCGTTTTACATGTCTTCGCATGTAGTTTAAGGTTTATGCTGGCACTTTAGGGGCTTGACGTGGTAGCCTATGTGAAAATTTAAGTCACCATGTGTTTTGGGACACAAAAGGACAGGGGAGTGAAGCTATGAACTCCCATTGGTCCAATTTTGTCTTTATGTACTGCTAAACTTAGTAGTAGGGGTCTTAAGAGGCGTTCGAGCATTTGGAGGGGGAACTTCGAAATCTGAGAGCACAAGAGGATAGGACTCGTCGTGCCAGTCGCTATCAGCAAACTTTTCGATCGATTTGGAGCAATAAAGAAGGAGTTATGGCTGATTGAAGTTCGATTTGTGTCAAAATTGTAGCACTTTTGTTGATTTTGGGGTTTTCGGTGTCAATCGCAATAGATTTGAGAAAATCGCTTCAAACCTTCGTGGTCGCGTTCACTGTCAGTAGGGCTACGACCGTCTACAAATTTTCATGTCAATTGAGTCTGTGAGTAATTCAGGGCGACCGTTGAACGCTCTCAATCTAGAGCATCAACTTCAGAGAGCGAGATCTGGAGTTCTGTGTACAATCAGGAGGCTCAATTTCACAGGGGTGTTCAGCAAGCTGTGAACTGAAAATTCTGTAAGAATCTTCGAAAGTGATTGAGCCAATTCTCTGTTCTAGATCAAAATAGTTGTCTAGATACCAGAAATTGTCATAATTTCTCTACTCAGAACGTTTTTGCCCATATCTCGGTGCTCTGAATTGATCTCAAGCTGAAACTTCGTATGAGTGGTCAGTAGGGTCTCATTTACATGTAGGAGAAATTCTGAAGTCTAAACCATCTTATGTTTCTGATTCTTGACTGTTCAAGTTCGCTGTCTGATCTTATTATTGCTAGTCTGACCTGATTTTCGCTTCCTGAACATACTGGAGGGTCCATTCGACTTGTGTGAGAGTTTATAGTGTCCCTTATGACCTAAAGCTTACCTCTGTATAGTAATCAACCACTGCCTGAAGCCCAGCACTTCCTCGAGTAGTCGCACCACAACCTTCACGATCATACCACAACCAGAAGGTTCTGCCCTTCCTAGGAAAACTCTCAACTCGACAACACGATGCATAAGGTGTTGCGAGAATTTGTACCTGAGATCACTATCCCATTTCTAGATGACATTCTCATGAAAGGTTGTCCGGTGGAAGATAAGGATGAGACTGTGACTTCCAATGGTTGCAGGAAGTTTATTGCTAATCATATTCAAGACGTGGACAAGATTCTAACACGTCTGGAGGAGGTACACCTCACTCTATCAGGTACTAAGTCTCGTTTTGAGATATCAGAGATTATGATGATTGGTCATTTGTGTTACACATTTGGAAGAAGACCTAATCTGAAGAAGGTAGATGCTATAGCAAGGATAGCAGACAGTACGAATATTACTGAGGTTTGACGATTCTTGGGAGCTTGTGTGTTCTTTCGCGTGAATATTCCTCATTATGCACACATTGCCGAGCCTTTGTATGCGCTTCTGAGAAAGGGAAAGAGGTTTACTTGGCCGCAAGAACATCATGAGACGATGGAACGACTAAAGGAGATTCTGAAGTCTCCATCCATACTGAGGAGACCTCAACTATCAAAGAGGAAGACATGTGATACTAACTATAGACACGAGTCCAAAGACGATTGGATGGGCAGTTGGTCAGGAAGATGCAGATGGTGTGCGGTTTGTTTCTAGATTTGGAGCCCGAATCTTGACAGACAGACAACATAACTATCTTCAAGTAAAACGTGAACTATGGGGAGTTGTTACTGCTATGAAGGTAGATCATGAGTTCTTGATTGGTCCTCATGTGGTTTTAGAAACAGATTATTTGCTTTTGCTTGGTATGATAGCAAACAGCAATACTCCAGACATAGCAATGTTGAGATGGATTGCTTACATCCGGAGTTTGAACCCTGAGCTGAAACACATTGCCGAGAAAGAGAATCCAGTTGCAGACATGATGTTTAGGGCTCGCTACGCAGATGAGGATGAGATGGTAAAAGAAGCTGAGGACGAAGAGAAGAGAGATGTTTGGTGTCGAGTTAGTCAGCAGACTTCAGATTTGGAGTCACTGCCATTCAAAGAGGAGTTCTACACGGGAAGGTTAGGTGACATTGGAATCTATCTGAGTTCTTTAAACAGATGAGTGGGGTTGGCTGATTTAGAGTTAGAGAGATAAGGAGGAAGACATATGACTACTTCTTGCGAGATGGGTATCTTTGAAAACGTCCAAAGAGAAGAGATGGAGCACTTCTACGAGTTGTAGATGATCAGCAGACCAAACAACGGCTGATGAAGGAGTTTCATTACACCTTGTGGGTCGGACATCGAGGAGCTTGGGCTACCACACAAAATTGAAGGAGAGATACTCGTGGAGAGGACTTTATCAAGATGTGGTGAACTTTATGAGTTCATGCTTGCACTGTCAATTTTATTCAAAGGTACGTTACATTGATGGTCTGGTACCAACCTATCCATCTAATATCCATTTTCAATGGGTTCTTGATTTGATAGCAATGCCTCTCGGGTTATGAGGTATGAGGTACTTGGTGTTGGCTCGAGAAGATTAGTTCCAACTTTATGGAAGGACGAGCTCTGAGAACGAAGACCATAGAAGAGATATGTATGTTTGTTCTTGAAGATATTATTTGTAGATACGGATCTATAAGGAGATTGCGTGCAGATCGAGGAGAGTTGCGTGGTACAGAAGTGAAGGAGTTCTTCGTCCAACACGGAGTGAAACTCAAACTCACTACTGCCATGAGTCTAGAAGGGATTGGTAAGAGTGAGAGAGAGCATCCATCGATTGTTCAAGCTCTGGTAAAGGCATGCGATGATTGGACAATGGTCTAGGTTGCTTCTTTTGCTCTGTGACCTGACAAGTAGACTCATTGCACTACTATTGGGTACATGCCCACTGAACTGATGCTGGGTCAGATGCTGGGTCAAAAGCCGACAGATGAGGACTTTCCTACATGAGCTACTTTACCGTGGGAAGAAGGAATGGAGCGTGTACATCTTCTTGCACTTCGAATCAGGCAGTTAGAACATAGAGAGACTGAAAGAGGCCCGTCTCAAGAACAAAGACAAGTTTGACAAGACCCACAAGCTCCGACCAAAGCCCTTACATGCTGGAGATTGGGTTTTGGTGTATGACAATACATTAGAGAATCAGCACTCTATAGTTCAGAAATTTTCTAAGAGGTGGTTTGGCCCGTATGTTGTCTTAGAAGTGCATCAGAATGCTACGTACTCTTTAAAGGAGCTTGATGGTACACATCTGAAGCTTCTTGTTGTTGGCAAGCGTATCAAGTTGTTCAGAAGAAGAGGAGAATCTGTCGAGCTAGATGAATTTCTGGAGTTAGATCAAACGATGGATGCCAAGGTAGATCTGCTACCTGAAGAAGACGAAGGAGACTTTGAAGAAGACAATGACGATTTAGAGAACCTTGGACACTAGTAGAAAGGTTGGCACATATCAGAGGATGTGCAGGTTTGGAGGGGGTGAATGTCATAGTGCATGACGTTCAAGATGATGAAATAGAGCTTCAGAAGGCACTCAACTGGTGTCTGTTTAAGAAGCTGCATCCTAGCTTATCAAGCTAGGCAGGAGTTAAGCTGGGACTATGCTCGACAAGCTGCCCTCTAGCTTGGCTCGAGATATCACCCCGAAGGGGTCGAAAGTTTCCAGAATGTAGAGCTCGTAGAGGAGAGCGACTTCATACTTCTAGTTTTGACAGAAAGTGTTTTAAGTATAAGTTAGTACGGGTTTTAGACTGAGAAATATGTGAAAGAGGGAAACTCGTCGATTTTGGCTCGTGATCCGAACTCAGAATCTGATAGAGTGAGTGTGTAGGTGTTTATGAGTATTATAGTTTTGACTCTTTATTCATTAAAAACAGAGTTGTATAGAGAAGTTAGCGTAGGAAAGACTAGTAAAGACTTTACAAGAAAACTTCTCCAAGAAAACATGTATACAGTATTTCAAACCTTCTTGAACGGAACCAAAGGCCATCCTAGTGATAGGGCGCCTGTCTACGCGAAAAGTGGTCCCATGATCAACTCCCCCTAGCCTAGGGTTCTTATTCCGGCATGTTGGTCTCCTGGATGGGAGTCTATGTTGGATATGCAGCCATGTCTTACATATCTAAGGGTCGGAGACCGGTATCTCCTTTAATCGTGAGCTTCTTGATCTAAGGCTCCGCATGCCATCGTGAATATATCATGAGAGATACCTGGTGCGCATATGAAGGGCTGTAAGCCTTGTGAGGCAGCCCCATAAGTGTATGGGCTTCGGTCTACATCGGACTTGTGGTATATTCAGGGTGGCATCAAGATGGCATCAAGAGCACGGGAAACTTTTGTCAATCCGTTAATTAATTGTCGAGTCGGTTTAGCAATGGCGGATGAAGTTATGAAACACAACCTCCAAGCTTCTCATGCGCGTCCATGATGGCTTCCTGTGAAAAGTCTCTGAAAATATCCCTTGAAAATCCCCGTCCAAAGCCGCCGCATGTTATTTAACCTAAAAAATAAGGCCCTAGCTAAGCTGCCCCCTACTGTTCTTATAAGCATAATCATCTATCAGAAGCATGCCCCTATCTAAGCTGCCCCCCTACTGTCCTTATGCGTACAGAACTCTTCTTGCAAAGCTGACCCTTTTTTAATAAAAAAGTTCACAGTTGTCTTTACAAAGCAGCCACCTTCATTGATAAAGGTTTCATAACTTCCTCCGTCATTGCTAAGTCGACTCGACGGTTAATTAACGGATCGACAAAAGTTTCCCGTGCTTTTGATGTCACTATGAATATACCACAAGTCATCCGATGTAGACTGAAGCCCATACACTTATGGGGCTGCCCCACAGGGCTTACAGCCCCCCAAATGCACACCAAGTATCTCCCATGGTATATTCACGGTGGCATGCGGAGGCCTAGGTCAGGAAGCCCACGATTAAAAGAGATACCGGTCTCCCGCCCCTAGATATGCAAGACGTGGCTGCATATCCAACATAAACTCCCATCCAGGAGGTCAACATGCCGGAATAGGAACCCTAGGCCAAGGAGAATTGATCCTAGGACCACTTTCTCCCTAGGCACACGTCCTATCATTGAGATGGACTTTGGTTCTGTTCAAGAAGGTTGAAAATATTGTATACATATTTTCCTGTAAAGTCTTTACTAGCCTTTCTTACGCTAACTTCTCTATACAACTCCGTTTTTAACGAATAAGGAGTCAAAACTATAATACTTGTGAACACCTACACACTCACGCTATCAGATTTTGAGTTTCGAGTATAATACTATAATACTATAATACTATCGACGGGTCTCTCTCTTTCGCATATATCTCAGTCTATCAGATTCTGAGTTCGAATCACGAGCCAGAATCGACGGGTTTCCCTCTTTCGCATATTTCTCAATCTAAAAACCGTACTAACTACTACTTAAAACACTTTCTGTCAAAACTAGAAATACAAAGTCGCTCTCCTCGACGAGCTCTACATTCTAGAAACTTTCGCCCCCTTCGGGATGATATCTCAACCCAAGCTAGGGGGAAGCTTGTTGAGCATAGCTCCAGCTTAACTCCTGCCTAGCTTGATAAGCTAAGGTGCAGCTTCTTAAGAAAACACCAGTCGAGTGCCTTCTGAAGCTCTGTTTCATCATCTTGAATGCCATGCACTACGACAGCGGTTAACAACCGACTCTTCTTCCAGAAATTTGCGTTTCTTATCCTTAGAACCCACAAAACTCTCACTAAATTTTGACATGCAATCCACAATTGCTGTAGCATTAAGAGACATGTCTTTCTTCCATTTTACACTGGAATTCTATCTTGGAAATACATCAGTTCTACTAAATCCACCTCCAGCAAGTTTTTCCTCGGTAGTTTGATCAGGAGGAGTTGACAATTCGCGTTCAGATTCTCTCTCGAGTAGGCATTCAGCCATACAGACAGGGGTCATACTCGATCCTGACCATAGAAAGATTCAAGATAGTCAACCCATGATTCAAAAATTCGACTAGAAGTTTGTTTTGCTGCCTCTCGACTCTGCTCAAAGATTGACATGGCTCATTCTCAGATCAAGAATTCTAATCTTTTACGTGTTTGTAACCTCTCAAGGTGGACTCTCATTTCCCACGCAGTTGAGAGATGTCGACAATGATGTCATTATCTCTCAATATCTCATGTATGCACTCCACTTGGTATCCGCAGACACTATATGCTCCCGACTGCTCTGCCCTTCTTCTGCAGTAGCTTCTAATGACCTCTAGAATTTTTGACCTGTAGAATAGCAAGCACTTGTCAATGATCCGAAGATGCTCTCGATCGAGTGGAAAGATTACATGGAGCATGTGAAACTGATTCCAACAGAACTACAGCAGGTCTGGGTCGTTATACTACAGTGAGGAAGAGATCAACCTGAGGTACTAGGAGTAGCACTCCGTTGTAGATTCTCGAGATGTGGCTGTGAGTCATGCTGTACACTTCCAAGAACTTCACTACCCTCAATGCTTTCAAGACCATCGACTCTCATAAAATTTAAAGCACCTCTACGCATTTCCATCATTTATTGCTCGAACAGCGAAAATCAGTACACCAAGATGACAGCTGCACAGCAACAAGCTAGAACTACCAGTGCGAGCACAAGTGTGTGCTGCTACCAGTTATCGCTGCACAAAAAGTACAGCGATAACTGGAGCAGGCACATCATATACATCGTTGATCGCAGGTCATTCACAAGAAATTGAACTTCTCTCTCAGTCACTCCCTCGCTTCGTCTTGAACTCCAGCGTTCTCTCTCAATTTTGTAGTTTCGTCATGAAATCTCTCGCTCTCAAGTCTTGGCTGCTAGTGCTCACTTTTCACATCAATATGGGCCAACAACACACCCCATACTCCAAGAAGTGCTTGAGCGATCCTCCTTATGCCGCACTTCGTGAAGACCTGACAGCACCCTATATCTGATCTTCAAACGATAACGTGAATGGCTCGTAGCGTAATGTGATGATGTTGTGTTTTCTCTGACCTAGTCATCCCACGATAAGTGCACAGACTGACACTCTCGATGGGGTGGTGCGGACGAGCTCTTAGAACTATTAAGTCATAGTTCCAGTATTTACAAGTAATCTTATTTTGCATACTGGGCAGAAAGTTGAAACTTCTAAACCCTATTTTCCACAAGAAATTCTAAAAAGTAAAATAAAATAAAACATGGTTTAGCCAAAGACTTCACAACTCTTATTATGTTATGTGCTGTACTTCTCACTAGAAATGCGCTTCCTGTAACTTCTGCATGGATTCTAAATATGGATGTGTGCACTCTTCTTCCATGGCCCTCCACTTTTCATTGGCGCTCGCAGTAAGTACGTTTCATGTTTAGTCCCAAAAATGTGACTTCTGATCAAATGTGTATGCAAGATCAACTTCGGGGAATTTTTGTTCGCTTGCTGTTATCTGAGAAGATATGAGTCTATACCAAAATCAGATTGAGAGGAAAAATCAAATTATCCAAATAGCAAGACCTGTAGATGTGAAAAGATCCAGAAATAAGACTCCAATTGAGACACTTGTTAAAAAAACAGTTTTAATTAATTTATTCTCTAACTCTTTTCAGTGAAAAAGTAAATAATAAATAACTAAAAAAATAAACTTTGCATATTTGGCTCCTCCATCACGAATCTGCAAGGAAGACGCGTTTGAGTGTGTAGTCTTTGCATTTTCAACTTCCCAGATCGTTGAGCATTGCATTTCAAAGTTGTTGTTGTTCATTTTGTATGCTTATGCCTATCAGCGAAGTACAGACCAACACGACGGCTGCACCATCAAGACTGCGGCCGCCGATGAATTACAACTTTGTTTTAACTTTTCACTAAACTCTTGCTTTCAGAAGTCTTAGAGTTTGGTGATAAACTATAAACCCTTTGTATATTGACCTCTCCATAACAAGTGAAATGTTTCTGGTCCTAGATGGCATGAAGATGAACCACGTGGTGTTTACGTGGATGCTATCTAGGACCAAAAGAAGGTGGTATTCAGATGTTGCCCACTTGGGGCCGAGCCCCAGTTAGTTCTTCTAAGCCCTGTTTTACGTTAGCATGCTTCGAAAGTTGAGGGTAATTACCGATTTCCTGTACTGGAGTCAGTTTTGTGTTTCTAAACTGGTTTCCCGCTTATCGTGCAGAATTGGGTTCTACTAGAAGCTTCGAAAAAGTTTCCTTTATTCATGATTCTTTTGGTATACAAACTCGAAACCTACAATGAACTTAAACAGTCTTGGAGTGGACTTATCCTTGGTTTATGACATGACAATGGCCAACTACTCTTATGATACTCTCCCTCATCTTCGCAGTAAACCGAAAATTAAGGTTTTCATTCAATTCATAATTGAAAGGCCCCATCACAAAAGAACAGGATCCACAAACCCAAATGCCATTTCAATTGCACGAAAACATGCTTTGATTTGATGTACTAAATTAGAACAAGATCTAAATATTCTACATGGTCTTTGTTTGACATGGCTTGTGCGTTAATAGGCCCAAATTCTTGTAAGTGCCCCTACCGGCATATATATATGCAACAATATCTTTGAAATAAACTTACGTACTGTATTTGAATTACATCTAGAATATGTCAGTTTGAAAGACGATGAGAAACCGTCCAAGAACTTTTTAAGGATTCTGAGAGAAGCCTCATGAGAAGTGGAAATGCTACCCAATTCTAGGACGACTGAACAGACCAAGCGCCAATGCATTCCCTGCAGACATGGTTGAGAAGGGTCGAAAAGAGGAGGGTTGCACCACCACCCACCACCCAAGCAGAGCATCCGAGTCCAGTGAAGGACAAGGCTGAATGGATGGACCATCAAAGAGTCAACAGTAAACAAGCAAGCAAGAAGTAGGGACGAAATGCAATAACAGCAAGAGATCAAAGCCACCGACCTCAACCTTGCCCTGTTTAGATCAGCTCTTTTCTCAAACTCTGACTCTGTGCCAGCAAGTGTTTAGTGTTGGTCCTTGTTCAGCAGAATATGCCCTGTCAGAAATACAGTCAGCGTCGGGTTCTCTTTCGCGGTGTCTTGTGATGACGTTTTATCACATCCCTCTGCAAATAGTTGGCTCATTCTTCACGAAAAGAACTTTCTGACTTCAGTCACTTCCAGTTTTCTGGACAGCATTACGTTAGCCCTAATATAACTTAATACCAATAATAGATTACGTCTAGCCCCCAACCTGGCTCCGAAGTGACAAGAAATCATTTTCTCTCATAGACTTTATCTGCACTTCTTTCTCATGTCCGCTTATGACTTGAGCTCCAAGTACAGTTTCTTGGACAGCTTGCAAATGCATGCAGCAAGAGCAAGAGAAGAGAAGAACAAAGCACACTGAAACTTCCCTGAAACTTTCTGTTTCCTCCTGCGAGAACTTTGGTGGACAGCAATGAGCAGAGCGGATCACCTTTTAAGCCTTGAAAGGAGACAATGATTACGACGGCCGAGCTTTACAACGAGATCCACAACGCCGGCGTTCAAGTACCTGCAGGAAATCGAGTACTTGGTCGCTTTTCCACCCGTATTTGATCATCACGTGCACGTGCTGCTCTTGTCTTACAAGCAGGTTTGTGACGGACGTGGAAATTAATCATCACGGCATGTCTAGCGTTGTTGAGGGCCGTTTGTTCTCTTTTGAGTGCTTTGTTGCCATGATCACAAAAGCAGGAAATGGTAAACTGTAACCCATACATCAGTCACCTAGCCAGAAGGTTCGATCTCTTATCATTCTTCTTCTCCATCTATACTGCACAACGAGTTCGTTGTAGTAGAATCTCGCTTATCAAACTTACGATCAGCGAAGTCGGGCGGCGAAGTGCGAGAGAGCTCTGAGCTATGGCCGCTTAGGCGAGCCATAGAGTGTTGGTGTGTAAGGGCGCCATTGAGGGTGTGTAGTGAACCTGGTGCGTCAAAAACGATAGTTGAGGTAATTCCGAAAACAGAGAGAAGCGTAATGCAAAGGGGAGATCACGAGGAGAAGAAACTGAATGCAGAGAACAGGACACCAGATGTAAGAGAAAGTGAAAATCGACAGTTTGTGTTTACTGCTGCGGCTCCGGAGAGCAAATTGAATGGGACTGGGACCCACAAAGAACCAGTACAAGCTCGGAAGCGAACCAATAGAGAGAGGACAATTTTACAGGACATCACCAACAAGATAGAGGACACTGTTTTCCCTTCTTTGTGCCCCTTGTGACCCTTGTTCTCCTTCCTCCCCGCTTGCCAAAGTTTCAAGAGCTTTGAACTGGTTAGTTGTTGTCGGATTTCTGGATGTCGATGCATTTCCTTCAGTGTTCGTCTTCACTGGATTCCTCCTTCCCTCAATTGGTGTGAAGCCTTCCGCATCTGTCTTCCCTTTCCCTCTGTCTTGGTTCGTGTTATGCGCATTGGTGCTCTGTTTCTTCGCTTCTTGCACTAACCGCTTGCTTGGACAGTGGCGCACTATGTGCCCTCTCTGATGGAAATGGAAACACGCATCCGATAGATTCTTGTAAGTTACTTTCTGCATGTATACCTCCAATTCCTCGTCGTCCTCCACTTCTACCTCGATATACTCTGTTAAATCGAATACATCCCCTTACACAATGAAACTGACACTCTTTTTGCTCGTTTGTCATGTACAGGACTTCTCCTAAGCTTGCCAGCATTTCTTCTCCCAGGTATTCATAGCCGGTGTTTATCCCAGCTAGTTCCACCCACACCGGAGCTCTCATGGTTCGTAGATTTATTGGGTCGAATGACGGTTCCCACGGGAAGGCAAAGACCATTCTTGTTCCCATAAACAACGGTGAGACTGCTAGTATCCTATCTCTCTGGTCTTTTTCTGCAACCTGAATTAGAAAGCAGTTTCTGCCTAGCACCCGTAGTCTCTCGACAAGAATTCCCATCTGCTGAGTTAGTATTATCTCGGCCCAGTCTCTCACCATGTCTCTGGATGGTGCTATGTCAGCCGTGTACAGCACACACGCAGTTCTTTCCAGCTTGACCATTCGATTGAGCAGTAATCTCTTCGTTGTTGTTATTCTTGTTGTTTTCTAGCCTTCTCTGGGAGGATCTTTCTCCTTCAGTTCACGCAGCGCTGCCTTCAAGTTTTTCCTCGTCGATTCTGAGACTGCCTGATCGTCGTACAACTCTGGGTATGTATTTCTCCTTGTTTCTCCATTCTTACGGAATCTTGCCAGGTTCCTGTTGATTGACTCTTGTGAGCCTGCTATTTCCGCCCAATTTTGTACCTTCCGTTCCTGCTCTGTCTTTCCTTCTGCCTTCTTCTTCGTTTCTCTGCATGCGTTAATTCTTCTTTCATTGTCTCCTTCTGCTCCATTTTCTTCTTTGTTACCAGCGCTTGGCCTCATTGCAGCGTTTGTGTCTCTTGCAGGTGGTCGATAATTACCAAAAGATCCATTGCCTGTTGGTGGAAGCGGTGCATTTGATGGGACTTGCTGTCTCCCTTGATGGTTGGTCTGGAACCTTCCGCTTCCCTGATGTTTCATGTCATCCGGTGGCCTTTCCTTCTGCGGCATCCTTGTTTCGTTGCCTGCATCTATTAGGGCACCACTTCTACGCCCAGCTATCTGGTTCCCGAGAAAGCTCTAGCTCTGACATTGTGTCCTCTCTGGCTTTCTTTAATGGTGGTGACAGTGGGATGACAGCTTAGATCAAGCAAGATTGGACAGAGTATATGTATCAAGAAGAGGAGAATGGCTGGAAAGTAGACCTACCCTAACACATGATGGGAAACAGGTGCTATCAGATCATCTGCCTGTCATGATAATGTGGTCTCAAAATCCACAAGGAGAGAGTAAGAAGAGCACTTACTATAAGGTTTCCAATGAAGCGTTGAAGGCAGGAAGACTGATGTGTGCTAGCAAAGAAGAATGGACAAAGGCTGGAGGACAGACAACAGACCCCAGAATAGCGTGGGAGCTAAAATGGACCAGAGCGAAGACAATACTGAAGGAAGGAGAGAGGGAAATACGAAGAGGAAGGAAAGAGAGAATGGAAAAGCTAGAAAGGTTAGAAAACAAGAAGAAAGAAGTAGCAAACTTGAGGTGCACGGTTGCTGATGAGGAGCTGACCAATATGGAGAAAGAAATAGAACAACTAGAGAAGGAAAAGGCCGAATACTGGAGGATTCAGAGCAAGGTTCGATGGATCAGGGAAGGAGAGGCTCCCTCTAAATTCTTTTTTGCCATCACTAAGGCCAAAAGGCTGAAGGAGGCAATAACGAACCTGCAGACGGAAGATGGGAGAACGCTGAGGGAAGGAGAAGAGATAATTCAAGAGATACACGACTATTATCAAAGACTATTCACGAAGGATGAAGAGGTGGAAATGGCGAAGGAACAGAGACAGAAAGCACTAGCACTAGTGAAGAAAACTGCGAGCAGGGAGGAGAACGAAAGGCTGACAAGAGCTCCGACAAAGGACGAAGTGAGAAAAGTGGTAGAAAGTCTGGCTAACGAAAAAACACCGGGTCTAGATGGGATGACAAGCGAGGCTATAAAGGCGATGTGGATGGTGATGGAGGACGACTTCATGGCAGTGATACAAAAGTACTGGGAAGAGAAAAGACTGTCTTGGAAAATGACGCAAAGAGTTATCAAATTACTGCCCAAGGAAGGAAACCTCGAAATGCTGAGGAATTGGCGCCCGCTCTCAATGCTCTGCACAACATATAAAGTTATAAGCAAGCTGTTAGCGAACAGACTAAGAGAGATCACACCAGCGCTAGTCGACAAACGACAAAAAGGCTTCATCAAAGGAAGGCACATCGAGGATAATCTACTTACCTTCAATCTAGAGAAAGAATGGGCGGAGAGAAGTAAGTACCATGCCATGTTTGTCAAATTGGATTTCGAAAAAGCATATGATAGGGTAAACCACACATACTTGTGGGAAACAATGCAAAGGATGAACATAGATGAGACCTTCATACAGTTGACCAAAGGGCTAGTTGAAGGAGCCACATCAAAAGTTCACGTCAATGGCCTCTTCACAGGTGACATAGAGCTGCAAAGAGGGGTAAGACAAGGCTGCCCTCTTGCCCCCCTCCTATTTGCTCTAGCCTCGCAACCTCTGATGAGCATGTTAGATGAAGCTGAGAAGCAAGGAGAACTGCAAGGAATACCACTTACCCAGAAGAGAGACAAGACTCTCTTGCATCAATTGTTTGCTGACGACACTGGGATCAGTCTAGAAGCGTCCTTACGTAACTTCTGTAGCCTCCAGAAAGTCATTGGCGAGTATGAACAGATATCGGGGGCGAGACTAAATGTTGCCAAATCCATCATTATACTGCTTGCGATGGAAGAGGCCCCGGAATAGATGGAGTCAATCGGGTTTCATGTGACTGCCAAGAGAGAAACGGTTAGGTATCTAGGGTACCCCATTGGATGGCAGATCACCGAGGAGGACCAAGCGAGGTACGTGACAGAGAAAATAGCGAAGAAACTGAAGAACTGGACGTACAGTATGCTCCCTCTGGCTGGGAAAATAGTAGTGGTGAAACATGTGCTGAGGGCGATACCGACGCACATACTGTCTTGTTTATCCTTCAGCAAAGCTATAACTGAAAACATGGAAAGGATGTGCAGGAAATTTGTATGGGGTGTCAATAGAGAAGGACAAGACAAAATCCCAATGGTCGCTTGGGAGGAGTTCAAAAAGAGACGAAGGGATGGAGGGGTTGGACTGACTGCCTTCGAAGTACAGCAAAAGGTGTTAAAGGTGAAACAGTGCGCTCGATTCATCAGACAAGAAGATGAAGATTGGATAAGAGCAGCGGAACGACTGACAGTGGACAACGTTACCACAGGGAGATGGAAGAAAGAGAGAAAAGAGTGGACTGCGCAGGAGATCTGGATGCTAACGACGCCACCTAAGATCGCCAGAGCCAGGACGTACAATATGCTAAAGCAGGTTTGGTGTGAACTTAAGAACCAGCTGAAACAAGATACCAGTAAAAGGGTGTTTGGGACAAACACCACTGTCCTCCAAGTCTCCTTACTTGAAGAAGGTGAAGGAAGGTTGACCAAAGAGCTGGCTGGAGAAGTAAGGAAAATAGCCAAAGAGAGGAAGATCACTTCGATTGTCACTCTCAAAGAGAAGATGGATTTTGAAGTCTGGAAACATTTGCTCGATCATGAGGAAATTCTGCGGCTAGTGCTTGCTCGTTTGTCTTGGGAAACCAACAGGCGCCTTCGATCTGTGAGTAAGGCCTGGAATGCTACGCTGTCTGAACCTAATTTCCTCACATGGGCGGCGATGCTAACCGATAGGAGTTTCTACTCGGACCATCGAAATCTCAAATGGAAGGATAATTCTGCAACCACAAGTGCCCAAGCGGATTCGTCACAGACGGATTCAGAGCATCCGAATGGAAGCCCCGCAGAACCAGTTTGTCTTTTGAGCATCACCGAAGAGGCTTGTGCGGTGGCAAACTTCGACCTCCACCGATGGTTCAAGCTCCCTCCGTTGCAGCATCCGCCGTTCGGACGGTGGGATGACTTCACAGTTTCGGGTGCCGCGGAGGGCCTGCTGCTACTGGAAGGAAAAGTCCAGGACAGGACCCGCGATTTGTACAATCTCCACAGATGTCTCGTCAATCCTCTGACCAACGAGTACGTGACTTTACCTCTTGTTCCGAAGATGGAACATAGCTTCGACAGATATGGTTGGTCATCGGATGACGGGACTCTGCGTCATCCGATGATCCTCTCCGTGGACAAGTTCGTCAAAGTGATTGCTACGGAGTTCTGTTACAACGGCAGAGCAGAGCTCGACGGCACGCAGCTGAGGAGGATTTTGATCTGGCGTCAGAATGCCTTGGGTTGGGAGTCGTTCCGAAACGACGCATACGATGAGATAATAATGAACCCGATCAAATCAGTGGAGCATGCAGTCTTTGCGGGAGGTGAACTCTTTCTCCACACACAGTATCGGAGATTGAGGACGCAAGGGCATCGGGTGATCAAGTGCGGATTACAACGTGCTGCGAGTGTCGAGGTGAACATGGACTTCATTGATCGTAAACTTCATGTCCGCATCCCGATACTGCGCTTGTTCCAGCATCGAGGAGTGCTCATGTGCGTCATAGGGACATGGAAGAGTAATGTCTTCAAACCGCACCGACTCATTCAGTACATCAAGCTGTGCAAGTTCGATCACGCGAACGGGAAGTGGCTGGAGGAGCCGGTGGTCGACATGCCCGAATGGATGGTGCGGAAACTGTACGACACACTGTCGGACGACGAAGTGTGGAGGTTCTACTGCGATCTCGAAGGAGATACCCTCTGCATAGGCAACCGCACGAGGGCCCAAGTTTTCTTCCTGTACAACCTCGTGAGTGATGAGTGGTGTGCGTCCTCTGCGATAGCATATCCAGGTCAAAATGAAAGCAACCAGGAAGTTTTCTTGCTATCACCTAGGAGGGATAACGGAGCTCTGATGCAGATTTGAGACGGATGGGGAGTAGACAATTGGTAAATATCATTAGAGGGTAACATCTAAACTTTGCGGTAGGTAAAAGGACAAAAGAAAAAAAAGGAAGAGGTGACTTGTGACATGACTTTGACGTGAGAAGCACTGTGAACGGCAATTAAGTACCATTAGTATATTAACACAGATTCGCTCTAGAGTAGTATGAGTCGGAGTTCTTTTTTTTCTGTGCCAGTTCTGAAGTCTAAGTAAAGCTGTGCACATTTCATCCTTTTGATTAGTTTTAACAGGCTGATCTGCTATCAGTTCTAATAGGCTGGTAGTATTCTGTCGTGGGAAATAAATTTTATATTCTGAGATACTTGGGAGTATAGTTCTCGATTTTGTAACAACAATCACGGGAGTTTACTTGCTATGCAACCTCAAGAATGAATGATTGGTGAGTGGGCGTTCGTCCTCTGCGAAAGAGTCTGTAACTCAACTGAAAGCCAACCAGGCAGTTCTCTGCTCGTCGTTCATCGAAGGAAGCTTGTTGATCACTTTCTGTAGACTGCTGAGTGCGTTGCTTGTACTTCTCGTAAAATCGGTTTGTAGATACGAATCTCTGGGTACCAACTCCTCGAGAATGCCAAGAATTCTCGGGGTTTAAGACTTTGTAGCTCATTTGAACTTACCTCCTTCTGAACGACTGCAAGCTTCGTGACCTCCTACTACTTGCAAAGGATTTGATGATTATGTTTCCCCCTAAAAGACGTAGATTCTTCTGAGCTTTAACCGTTCAGAAATTCACACCTAGTCTATCCCTTCAATGATACGCAGATGAGTGGTTGTAATACTTTGGTTAACATGTTGCAGCCGGCAAGAATGATCCATCGATATTTGTTCATTCGCTTGATACTCGATTATACATATATATATAACATGCTTCTCTTTGAACACAAGGAAATCGTTATAGACCCTGTTTCGACCCGTCTGCGTTGCTGTTACTTTCAGTGTCCATGGATCTAACCTCTGGCTCTGAAGGACAAGTTCTTCTTTACTCAGGCATTTCCTTCTTCCTGTTTCCGGATCCACATGAGACAGTGTCTTACGCTTGAGGGGTTTCAACCTTGCACTCTGACAAGATTGATAGAATCGAGGAAACGTTTGACTGTGTCTTGCCAGTTGAAAGCAATCATGGAGTTCTCCATCAAACCTGTTTGGTGGAGGAATCATACAATATGCCATTTGCAAGGGGTTCTCGAAGCAAAGCAGGAGCATCTCCACACTCCCATGTCCGGCAACATAATATCAAAGTCCGCGACGACGAAATGCTGAGGCATAGTTGCCACCGTCTGGAAATCGTCAGCATCCCAGAAATGACTGAATAACGAAGTGCTTCCGTGGTCCATCAGAATACAAGGTGCAAGAACTCCATGGTCATCATTTCAACGTTTCGAGACTTCATCGGTTGGTGCCGAAGAAACATGTAGCACCTGTGGCGCGCTAAGCTCCAATCTTGGCACGGGATGGGTAAGTTCTTCCATGTCATATTTAGCGGATTGGCCAGCCATCTCGTCAACCGGTGAGTGCCTTCTGTTTTCGATTCGAATCTAACCCTCAAGCTCTCCCATCGGCGCTGGAATTCTATATCGTCCGAAACAGGTCTTGTTATTCGAGAGTGAGTAGTGATGAGCGCTAGCAAGCTACGCAATCTTCCAACACCGCGGTGCCGGTCCTCGTTGGAGGTGCTTAAGATACCGATGGATTCACGGGCGCATGGGAGGGGTCCCATTCCTATGAGCATGAGCTGAAAACTCGCAACGTTGGAAAGATAAAGAGCCTATTTAGCCTCTGAGATTGGTCCTACCTGTCAATCTTGGACGCCACGGCAAGCTGAGGAGTGACAATCGTTCGTGAATTAGGACCGACTATGGATACGATTGGCTTATGTGTCATGGACTGTTACAAATATACAATCTTCATGCTCTTGTCAACTGCATCACTGACTGTATGAAACAAAAGCTCAGAGGGGAGATCTAACTTCTGCTTGTCGGAGCTGCATCAAGGTCTGTTCATTGTACGTAGGCAGCTCAAAGGTCAAGGAAAATATTAAGATCCATAAAAAAACGTGCCAATTTTACCAATGACAACTAACAGTCTCATGACCTAGAGGTCTGCGTCTCCTTTCATGAATAATGAATCTCAAAGCTGAAGGTACAGCGTAGATGGTTCGACATGGTGGGGAAAGATCCCTGAAGGGGGGGAGATGGATCCTCCTGGTGCTCCGGCAGAGCTTCAAGATCAGCATATGCATGTTCATATTCCGCCCTTGACTTGATGTTTTATTCTGCAGACTTGAAATTGTGTCAAATCGTTTTCCTGAGGTAACGTTCTGCCATTGATCGACTACATTTCCTTGTTATGCGCCTTCTCGCACGGATTGTCATCCTCTCCTCATTGCGCGCCATTGTTCTGGTTGTTTTCCCGAAGACTCGTGGTATTCTCTGGATGTCAAATGTCAACCCACGATACTCAACAGACGCACGTACTTTCTCTACTTCCACTCTCAAACAGAGATTGTCTCAATTCTTGTACTAACAATTCGATTACTCGAGCTTCAGAGTCACATGTCAGACGATGTCCCTAAACCACTGGACGTCAATTCTCAAGTATATGACGGTTCCACAACCCGATAGCATTCATTGTATGTTGGGTTCTGCGGATTGCCTTTGAGTCCGTTTCGTTTTGCAAGAAGGGTGTCTCTTCCCCTCATGACAGGGAAAGAAGAATGGTGAGTTTTAGGTTTTCAATTTCGCTCTGCAGACACTACGGTAGATTGAACGATGGGTGGAATGATACCAGGGCAAATTTCGACAGCTGAAGATGTAGAGTCGATTTCTGGTCGATTTCTGGTGAGAACTTTCATTCGGTTGTCTTAGACGATGTGTAGATAAACTGACTGCAGATTCGCGATTGTTGAAGAGATTTCTAAATGCAGTTTCGAGACCAAATTTTACGCGTTTTACAACATCGGCGGACAGCCGGATGTGTGCTACATGTGCATGGCTGGAGCTGGTCATACTTCTCTGAAAGTTATGAATCAATCTGTTGGTACAGTGTCGAAAGAAGACTCAGATACCCGTGGAATGTTACGTTGTCTCGTTGCAGATAAGGTGTGGACAAACACATCTACACATCCCCAAAAGAGGATTATCGCTGAGGCTGAAAAGCCCATATTGCGAGTCCCTAGGGATGGGGACCCTTACGTACAAGAAGAAGCAGGAGCACACAGAAGAGAATGACTGGAAGCAATCATCGTCTCAACTGTAGCAGAGGACTATCCGCTTGAGATAAGAGTTAATTTACCAGTCAATAAAAAGAAATATAATGAAAAAGATAATAAAATTCAACCCTCTAGGACCACATACTGCAGTGACGGTTGAGGTGTCTTTTGACTGTACGAATGTAGGGTTCCATCATGAGAATAATATTTGCATCCCAAGCAAACTAGTCAAGGAGAGTAGAAAAGAGGACAAGCATGTATGATAGACAAAATACGAAGAGTGGATTGGATCCCATGGGAGATGGAGTGAAGAAAATAATTCCTCTGATTTCTTCCTTTTACTATGCTTTCTGATGTTCCTGTTTCATAAAGATATGTACATATTTAATTTTAGAATTTTAGATTATATTTATATTTATATTCATACTATTTTATAAATATAAATGTTAGGTAAACCAAGAGTTGCATCTTCATCCAGAGAGAATCTATAAGCAGAGCGTGGCAACATACACTTACCAAACAGTAAGAGCGATCTCTTGTTCTAAAATAACTATTTATTTATGGTGAAAATAATTTATTATTTAAATTTTTTGAAGGAAAACATTAAGTAATAGATTAAACATGCTACCTTCTCCATCTACACATAGATACATACTTTACCATATTATCACCATTCGATGGAGAAGTACATATTCTAGTTTTGCCAAACCCTTTCTGATAAGAAGGGTCGGGTAATAAAGTAATTGCTTTGCTGAATTAAAGTTTCTTTGCTAGCAGCTTCCCGTATTTATACTCCTGGTAGCGAGTCTGTCTGCACTTTCCTTTTGATTATGACTTGGCTGCATTGCGACTCTAGTTGACGCTAATACTGAACCTGTATTATTTAAATTTAATTTTTCTAAATATTATAGATTTTTGGTATAATATATATATTGTTTGATAAGAAAAAGCGAGCAAAATTCACCAGAAGTTCCTGTTATTAGCTAGAACCGTGGCTAGACAACTAAGTATCTTTTTCTGTTTTATTATTAACTTTGAGATAGAAAATCTTTGGGATAGATTGTGAAAGGATTGGTTGGTCTTTATCGATGGAAAGGTATAGTTAAAAGTTATACCTGGCTAAAGCCAGTGATTGGACTAGAGAACGTCTCTCCACGAAAACCTTTAAGGATATAATCTCTTGTTCTAGAGTTCATAAAAACTTTGACAATATTTCACCTGATCACACTTAATGTAAACTAGGTTAAAAAAAAATTTCCATAAATTATTCATGATGGATTGTTATAGAGAGGAAAAAAATAAGTTATTCTGATGTACCTCAAATATTTTCATTTTGAAATACTGGGAGGAAGATGTAAAAGAAGATCTACCCTCCTATCAACATGCTTCTAACTTACATTTAGAATAAAGGCTTAATTCTTGTTTTTTTTGGAAAGTGAGATTTCCAAATTTGGGACCAAACATGCAACGTCAAACAGTTACACTTCAAAAGCCTGAAAACATATTTTAGTAGCAAGAATAGTCGACTCCAGACTCAAGAATAGTCGACTCAAGAATAGTGAGCTTTTTTCCATTTTGTTTATAAAATTGAACAAAAGCAGAAATTCTGGAAACGCCTTACAACAAACTTTAAGAGCTATTTTCTCATTCTCTTGGGTGGATAATCCACTGCGGATTCCAAAGAAAATTAGATTTTTCTTTTTACGAAATTAGCTACGAGAATTTGGGTGCTTTTCTCTATTCCAAGAAACGATCCGTTAAATGAAGTAGATAATTAGAAGCACTAGTCCGATCGATGTCCAAGAGCTTCTACTTCTACAAGGAACGAGAGCAGGGGCTTTTTACAGTCTTCGGCTCTCCACTTTTTTTAGTAAACTCTTTTTGCGTCAGTTTTGTGTCCATTTCGACAGAATTTTACTCAATATGCATGCAACATGAACTTTCTGGGAACATTTTTTCTTCTTTTGTTAATAGAGAATTATATAAGTATTAAATAAGATATATGTACTAAGTAGATATAAATAATTGAAAAGTTTCATAGATGTTATTTGTTAGCCCATGCCTGCAAACACGGAGAGAACAGGAAAAAACCAATAAGGCTAGTGTGGATTGTTGCGCTTCAGGAGATACAAGTGCGGGGTACTGTACTACATAATCAATAATTTAATCAGGCATTTGATTTAATACCTAACCCTCCCGGACGGAAGGGTTAGGTATTAAATTAAACGACATGCCCCCTCGTGCCTGAACTTCAATCTCGTTGTTTTTGTCAGCGTGTGCGACGAACTTAATTTTTCAGAATCTATAACCAAACCTCTGTCAACTCAAACCCTAACTCATTAAAACTCAATCACGATGTAGAGTCAGTTTTCAGTCAAAGAATGTACTTTTGAAGGTTTCCCACCTCCAAATATTATCCATCCCAAGTGAATACTGGGAAGAGCGTGTACAAGAAGATACAAGTAGAATAGGGTGAAAATTCTTAGAAATGATTGCTTGTGTTTTGTTGTTTCACTATGTCACCTTTTTCCAGAAAGAATTATTTATTCACAGAGAGATCAACTTAGAGATTTTTTTTCCTTTTTTACTATCAAAAAGATTTATTAAATAAATATATTATACTAAATAATATTAAATATAAGTTTCTTTGTAAATATTTAATGATAGAATTACAGCCAGATCTAGGCAAAACATGTACTAAGAATAGCAAGCGACTTCAGAAACTATAAGCATAGGATCCGAGTATCAAATGATCATAATTATAATAGAGATTAATTAATGAGAGTGCTGCCCTCTCCATCTTCATGAGGGTGACGCGAGAGATAATATACATCAAAGCCGATCCCAAATGAGAGGATATGTGAATTGTCAAACAACTGCACTGGCAAGAAATTTCACATCGTTCATTTGTTATAACACTTATAATATCATGTTTTTCATATTCTTTTAATAGGATAAAAAGGACAATGCATACAAAACATTCTTTTCTATTTTTTTATGATTCAAAACATAACTATGAAGATAAACTGATTTCAAATTTCATGATTTTCTACAGGACCTGGTATGAAGTGCTATGATTTCATTTTGCTTGTATAAAATTTGATTTCTTTTTTATGGTATTCTCGCGTCGTAGTTACATTACCTCCTGAGGTTCTGTGTAGAGATGATATTAAAGCAGATCCGCACTACCTTGCAGCACGGCCCTTACGTCTACGTTTCTGACTTTTTCGTTCAGTTCTGAGGCAGAGCATGAGGGGGAGAAAGAGCCCTCTCAGTTTCTGAAACCGACTAGTACCACCACATCTCTCCGACGTCCTCTGAGCTAGCCGGTTCCTGTTCTGTCTTGGAGCACTGACGTGGCTATTGCATGAGTATACACACGACGACTTGCGATGCACTTCTCGAGAACGAACTTGAGCTGAAACTAACGAACAGTTGTACATTTGAACGAACTTGAGAGATGAAAGGATGAAGTTCTATGAGTTGGCTCTTCTGTGCAGTAGTTTTTTGCACTCTCCAACGGCTGAGCTCCAACTCTCCACTTCAAGATGCCTTTAAAATTTATAACCAATTTCTTCTGAAAGTGCAGAATGAAATTGGAGATAATAGATAAAACTGCATAGATGAAGAGCTAACTTTGAAGAGCGAAAAAAGAAGTACACACGAACATCAGCCAAGAGGGGGATTGAACCCCTCTAGTAGCATCTATGCTTGGTCTCTGGGTCCTGGAACGTGATCCATGAATTTTTTAATGGTTGCAAAAACTGAAATTGTACAACATTGAACTGAACAGCAACAGAAAAAACCATATGCAATGATCTAGATTTCAGTGAAGATACTACCTCACAAATGCAGAAACTCCTGATCCACTCTATCAGCTGAAGGCAACGTATTCAACTAGCATTGTCCGGACATCATGGCCTGCACCCCCAAGTTGGGAAGTGTTGACACCACGAGATCGAAGGACTGCCAGCAGTGTGTGAAATCACCACACCTCTATCTAACATGGCTACTGCCTACGTACTAGAAAATTATGCAATACACAACAGCTGTAAATAATTTTTGCACTTCGGAGAATACTACTATTAATGCCAATGTTGGAAATTTACCATTGGTCTTTTAAGACTCCAAAGACATGTTCGATGACGATATGTCCTCTCACATGACGTTCTGTATAAAACACTTGGAGCTCGGACGAAGATGGTTGCAAGGAATACGACATCATCAACCAAGGTGTCAATGTGTATCATGAATCGCCAAGGATATATGGTGATAATCTGAAACCAGAAGGTAATTCCACCACAGGCTCAACCAACACATATCTATCAAGCACTACTTGATAAAAGAAGACATGCGTAAAACTCTTCTGCCATTCCTGGTTCTGCAGCTCACATTCAGGAAGAGATCATCGACTTCACAAATACTCTCCAATATCACAGAGTGATATTGCTTCCGATTATAATAATCTATAGGCGTTTGGTGTTGTTGAGGTGTCCGAATGTGAATATGGGTGCCATCAATCATACCATGGTAATTTGGTATGCCACATTTTTGCTTAAACCCTGCAGACACTGAGTGCCTCTCAGAAATAGAAGGCCACCTTAAGTTGGATGGTCCCATCACTCGATTGATAGCTTCCATCACTTCCAGCATTATTTCCTGGCATGTAGACTCGTCTATCCTAAAATGTTTGCCCATCAGAAAGTAATTAGAGCCAGTAGCCAGACGGAAAAGAGTGCACCCTACTCTCATCTCAATAGGAACAGCTTTCCGAAACTTAGTATCTGCTCTAGAAATATGAGGTCCTAACTGCTGCACTATCTCCATAAAACATACTTTCGGCATTCGTAAGATATGAACCCACCTTGTTCTTCGTAGCTATGCCATAAGAAATAATCAAACCATATTAAAGATCTCTCCCTAACCCACCATTGAGCTACATCAGTGTCAGCCTAGAAACTACATAATAGAAGTTGAGCCATGGAACAAATACGTGAAAGCAGTGTATCCAACTGCAGCAATAGGTGATGCACATCCTCTGGACTATCAACCAACTCTATTCAGAACTTGTAGAACCAAGTTCATGATTGAAACCACAATCAGGAGCATAGATCATACATATCGATCAGCCGGACCTGCAATATAGTTGACACGAGTCACTCCATACAAAAACAAAATGTTCACCAAAAAAGAGAGTAAACATACAAGTAAGTATCATAAAATATTGAAACAGTATCTACATATCGATAGTATCTGCAACTGGGCTCTACTGTTGGAAATCTCGGCCAATGCATCAGTCATCTTTTCCAGAACTCTAACCATGGCAGCTGCTCTATCTTTGATTGCAGTGCGGTGTCGAGGAGAGTCCTTCTCAGGAAGGGCTGAGCCTTCTGCTGTGATAGATCGCGAGGTAGAAGTAGAGATTGAATACCAAGACAAGGATCAAGCTGGTAGTCCACGACGGCTGAAGTCACTCACAGAGACTATGACTATAGGTCACTTACTACTTAACAGATCAAGTCTCAACCCTCAAGAGACAGATCCACCTCCGTACACAACAAACAGAAGAAACTTGAACTCACGGTGCTTTATTTCTCTTCCAAACACACTCAATAGTCTTCCACAAACATCAATTTTACAAGCTATCTCTACTCAACTCTTTATGTTGATCACCGCAGATGTCAAACAATCAATTCTCACTCAACTAATCTTCTCTTCAACAGATTACTCTCCAAAACCTACAGTCGATGAAGATTTGAAACCCCAACGCCTTGTATCCTTTCTTGCAACAGCTTCAGTACTGAAATCCTTCAGAAAACTCGACCTTCTCAATCCCTGGCTCACCAGATTCACCTCAAACAGCCTAGTAGGTGAATTCAAGCTCTTCCAACTCTTAATCCTCTCTCTGCGTCAATCTCCCAACTGAAAACTATCAAGAATTTAATCCAGCGGCAATCAAAAGTCCTCGGCCAATTATCAAAATGATCTTCCTCAATAAGATTGCCTCCTATCCGTTCAGAAGGTACTTCTGCCTCCAAACTGTATAATAGATAAAATTCCAGCTCCCAAACACTTATCCGCCTCTTTACGATGACCTCCCAACCAATTCAGTTCTGTCAGAAATTTGATCTTCCCAGCCTCCAAGCTTCTCCTGCGCGTCCCCGATGGCTTCCTGTGAAAAGTCTCTAAAAAAGTCTCTTGAAAAGTCCCCCTCCAAAGCCGCCGCAGGTTATTTAATCTAAAAATTAAAACCCTAGCTAAGCTACTCCTCTACTGTCCTTATAAGCACAATCACTTATCAGAAGCAGACCCCTAGCTAAGTTGCCCCCTACTGTCCTTCTTATGCGTACAGAACTCTTCTTGCAAAGCTGACCCTTTTTTAATAAAAAGTTCACAACTGCCTTTACAAAGCAGACTCCTTCACTAATAAATTCTGACAGACAATTGGTTGAGAGGTAAGACAAGTGTTTGGGAGCTGGAATTTTATATATTATACAGTTTGGAGGCAGAATTACCTTCTGAACGGATAGGATGCAATCTTACTGAGGAAGATCGTTTTGATAATTAGTAGAGGACTTTTGATTACCGCTGGATTAAATTCTTGATAGTTTTCAGTTGGGAGATTGACACAGAGAGAGGATTAAGAGTTGGAAGAGCTTGAATTCACCTACTAGGCTGTTTGAGGTGAATCTGGTGAGCCAGGGATTGAGAAGGTCGAGTTTTCTGAAGGATTTCAATACTGAAGCTGCTGCAAGGCGTTGGGGTTTCAAATCTTCATCGGCTGTAGGTTTTGGAGAGTAATCTGCTGAAGAGAAGATTAGTTGAGTGAGAATTGACTGTTTGGCATCTGCGGTGATCAACATAAAGAGTTGAGTATAGATAGCTTGTAAAATTGATGTCTATGGAGGACATTGAGAGTGTTTACAAGAGAAATAAAGCATCGTGAGTTCAAGTTTCTTCTATTTGTTGTGTACGGAGGTGGATCTATCTCTTGAGGGTTGAAACTTGATCTTGTAAGTAGTAAGTGACCTATAGTCATAGTCTCTGTGAGTGACTTCAGCCGTCGTGGACTACCAGCTTGGTCCTTATCTTGGTATTCATTCTCTACTTCTACCTCGCGATCTATCATAGCAAGAAGACTCGTCCTTCCTGAAAAGGACTCTCCTCGACATAAATCAGGTGCTTCCACTGAGAGTCATCTTGGGATGATTAATCGCGGAGGTTGAGATTTTCATACAAAAAAGAGATGGATCGCAAGAGCAGGAGTGGTGCTGCTACTTCTACGGCTGGAGCATCAAAATCTACTGCTGCACCTTCAGCTCCACCAACGTCTTCTACAGCAACTGCAGCATCGGATCTAGATACTGCTGAGATATTGAAGATGTTTGCGGCCTTGGTTCAGCAACATCATATCGTCAGAGGGGGTGAGTTGAAATGTACAAAAGCTTTGCAGGCGAATGTGTGGAAGATTTGAAAGCAGAGATATTTTCAGATATCTTCGTAAGTACAGAGGAGAGATGGAGCTTGTGAGTATGACCGATGCGGATATGATTGGAAGTTTTGAGTTGGCTGTGATTCTTGAGTTGAGAGATCAAGTCAGAGACGTATAGAAGAGAAATCTTCGTGTTTGGGCGAGTTTTGAGTGAGCTCTCCGAGAGGAATTTCTTGAAGAGGATTATGAGAGAGTTACTAGGAGGACTTTTTTGGACTGGATTGAGCAGCAACCTGGCCGTAGGATGGTGCTGAATGAGTTGTTAAGAGAGGCCGATCGAAGATACCTACAGCTTTCGACGCTCGAACGGATAACCCTGGATGCTAGAAGGACAAAGCTCTTCTTGCAAGCCACCGATGAGGCTACAACAGATCGATTATGCTTCATGTTAGCAGATCGATCAACCGAAGGGGGTGTTACTATTGATTGAGAGAGAGTGGAAGACGTTGTGGCTGTTCTAACAAGATAGAGACGAGGGAGAGTGGCTGTAGGGGGACGACCGCTTGCGGAAGTGATCCTTCAATTTTATGCTCCTCAAGTACAGCAGCCTCCGACTCCTGCTCCTAGACCTGTTATTCTTGTAGAAGCGTCTCCACTGCTAGTTGTGCCAGTTCATGCACAGAGGGTACTTGTTCAGAGAGCGGTTGAGAACCAGAGTCAACATAATTAAATTGAAAAGTTGATCTGCCATATGCATGAATTGAAGGTAGAGCTAGCTGGTTTGCATAGAGAGCTACCACCGACGCCTGGTGCTACTCGTCCAAGAGGTGCTCCTATCCGTAGATGTATTTGGTGTGACAGTCCAGATCATCTTTGAGGAGATTGCCAAAAGAGCTTACAGCCGCTCTGCGAGATGGTGTGGTTCGCTATCAGAATGGTAGGCTACACCTTGTTTCTACTGGAGAACCATTGAGCACGCAGTTTAGACAAGAGGGTATGAGGAGTTTACCTCAGGTCGCTCTAGCTGCAACAATAACTACGATAACAATACCACCAATGAATCCTGATGTGTATGATGGGCATATTGAAGTCTCTTCTAGCCCTACTTTGCTGGATAGGTCTTTAGAGAAGAGCAGTACTGAAGTTCCTTTTGAGTATTGAGAAGAGGAGCAGAAACTATTCGTAGAGTCACAAGGTGGAATGATCTCATAGATACAACGTCCATTAAAGCTTTCTTGGACGTAGATAAGCTTGTTCACTAGCAGGATGCTTTTGTGGAGAAGAAGAGGCGACGAGATGCCTCTGAGCTTGAACTTGGGACTCCATAAGAGGTTAGAGAAGGACAGGGACGAAGAGTCACTAGTAGACGAGCAGCTCTTCCAGAGGATGTTCCATCTACGTCTCAAGCTCCGTCGCCTACACCAGGTACAATGGAGGACATACAGAGACCTCAGTAGGAACCGACGACTGCTAGTAGACGGCTCACTGCTCAAGAAAAAGGAAAAGGACTGGCTTACAAGTTGGCTGCAGATATTGAGACCTTCACTGATCTTAAAAGCATTCTGGAGCAGAGGATACTAGATGCACGGGTTGAGTTCTCACTTCAAGAGGTTCTTGGCATTGCAAAGAGAGAGTTTCATGAGCTGATTATTGATGTTATCAAGCGAAAGAGACAAGTCATATCTGAGCAAGTAGAGAGCCAAATGATAGAGTGATAGGAGCTTCTGTAAATGATGTGGAGTTTGAGAAGGTGCATTTTTAGTTTATTGGGGACAAGAGATACCAGCAGGAGGCGTTAGTTGCTAGAACTAGCACTATTGAAGCTGATGATGATGAAGCTAATGAAGAGAGTCCAACTGTTGACAATGACTTCAAGAAGAGACATTGGGCTCGTGCTACAACTGCCACACGAGTACGTCTTGAGAGTTTGCCTAAACCTATTGCTGCTTTAGTTGACCACGGATCCGAAATCAATATCATGTTCTGAGAGATATATGAGAGAGGACTGTGGTCTATCGAGTTGAATCATGGATGGGTGTTGCGTGCTGCTAACAACCAGAAGGACGAGTTGTACGGAGCTTGTCCTAACGTGAGAGTGAGGATATGTGATGTAGAAGTAGATCAGCACTTTTTTGTGCAGTCTTCTACTTCGTATCCAATCATTCTTGGTCAACCTTATATCACTATAGTGCGCATGGGGACCAAAGTGATGGACGATGGATCACACTTTGCTTGGATCCGTAGTCTTGATGATAGACGTTCTGTTCAATTTCTGACTATTTGGACAAACCATGAGCGAAACAAGCAGACCTTGAGGGACTCTCCTATTTGTAGAAGTAAGGGTTTTTAGAACTCACTCTTGTAGAGCGGTATCGTGTCGGATATTTTGGGCGTGAAGGATGTCCAGGAAAACGCGAGGTTCCTGGCTGTGGAGATGCTGTGTGCCAGACAGAGACAAGACAGAGAAGAACAACCACGAAAAGGAATGCTGCGATATATACCACTCTGAAAGTATGTACACTGTCGATTCTTTCTCCAAACAGCACAAAACTGAGGAAAAGACCAGAGCGGTCTGTAACCTACTTCAGAAGCCCTAAAACAAACCTCTGAAACGTAACCCTAGTCTGAAATCGCCAAAACGTAGCTCAAAGCAAGAGGAACTTCTCTTTGCTAACAACCAGAGCCACAACAGTATCATGCGATCCAAACCCAAGTCCAAACCACAGCCACACACTAGCTCTTGGCTAAAGCTAGCTACCACAAGCCATACACAACCAACTAAGTCCTTAACGAACTCAAAAGGACGAAACCTGTAGCGAAAGAACCGAAAAAGACCTATCTGGGAACTTTCTCCTTTCGCCAAACGATCTTCAAATGTTGATAGGGTCTCCTTCCCTGACTCCGTTGGCCCAAGAAACCTTCAGATCCGACTCCCGATAGTCGAGATATCGCCAATTTTCGGTCGCAGGTGATCGAACCTTCAAAAACTCCTCCCTGCGGCTTAAAACCGCTCACACCGCACAAACGGATCGTCTAAACTGATATCCGTCTTCGCTGGTAGGTAGATCTGGCTACCCTGAACCCAACAAGACTCCAAACAAGCCGTTTGGAGTTCCCCTTGCAAAACTACTCGAGAAATTTGGTCGCAGGCTACAAAAAACTGACGTAAATCGGCTCCCTGCGGCTCAAATTTGCTCACCACATCAAAACCAACAATCCAATTCACTTACAGTCTTCTTCTATGCGTACATGAGGACTCCCTGATCGCGTAGGCACCAAGAACGAAGAGCTTGGCTCACCGATCGCGAAGAACAATCCAATCTCAGGTCGCAGGCGATGAAAATCTGACGCAAGCGCTTCCCTGCGAGCCAATTTCTCTCACAACTCTCAAACCGCCCGATAAAACTTTGTATCGTCTTCAATTTCCTGAAGAACTCGTTGTTTTGATCCCGATGGATCCAAGGACAGCAAGTTTGGACTCCGGAACGGCTCGAACGGTCTAACTCTCCTTCACAGGTAACTGAAAATCCCAATTCTCCTCCCTGCGTCTCAATTTCTCCCAGAACACAACCCCCGATCCGTCTCTTCAAGAACCGTCTTAACTTGTGCGTAGCCTGCATAGATCTGAACCCGATGACATCTTGCGCGCGTGTATTGGACTTCCCAATTCTCCAAAACATCCACCGACAGGTCGCAGGAACAAGCAAGCCCCTTAAGCAGCCCCCTTGCAACAGTCTGTACGTACGAAGTTCAACCTTCAATAATCAGAAGCAGGTCCCTTGCGTCTTTGATATAACGCCTGAGGCCCTAAATACCCAGTCAGCAAGTAACTAGGGGCCTAGCTTGATTTTACCTTTTTCCGAATCGCATAACTTCTTCTCTGGATGTCCAAACGAAATAAACAAGATGCCCATGGAAAGCTGACAACGAGCTCTATCCATCTATGCGATAAAAGTAAAGATCCGAAGTTGCACCAAAAGCTCGTAAGCTGGGGCCTAGCTTGTTTTCTCCATCTTTCGAGTCCTATAACTTCTTCACTATGCGTCCAAACGAAGTAGACAAAGTGCCTTTGGAAAGCTGACAAGGAACTCTATCCATTGGTGCGATAAGAACGAAGATCCGAAGTGGTGCCAAAAACCCGTAAGCTGGGGCCTAGCTTATTTTCTCCATCTTTCGAGTCCTGTAACTTCTCCACTATGCGTCCAAACGAAGTAGACAAAGTGCCTTTGGAAAGCTGACAAGGAGCTCTACCCATCTATGTGATGAAAATGGAGATCTGAGATTGCACCAAAAGCTCGTAAGCTGGGGCCTAGCTTGTCTTCTCATGAGTGTCTTTGGAGCGACAAGCATCGAAGTTTGAATTTCAAGTAGGAGCCGGTCCACGACACGACAGCGGGAGGACAGGAGTGAAGGATCAAGGACTACTATGATCCCGTTTGAGCAGTCCAATGGATCATATGAGACTAATGAAGAGGCTGCTCGAGGTTTTGAGAATGTATATAGAGTACCAAGTTGGAGATCTGGTTTGTTGAGGTTGAGTCGTGAGGATTAGAGTGAGTTTACACGAGTAGAAGATCTGACTGAAAAGAGTAAGAGCCAGTTGGAGAAACGTATAGCTGATCTGCGCTGTATAGGAGCTCTGGAGGAAAATGAAGTGATTTCTGGAGTTTATCGATGTACAGTCTTTTGTTCGTTGGCTAGATGAAGTAGATAGGATGGAAGAACAGTTGGGAGGTAGTTTGGTGAAACACATCCATTCTCCTCACGTCTATGAGGAGATTGTCTCATACTTGCTCTATCGTCCTCATCCGAGGCTGGAGAATGAATAGAAGGATGCAGTCTGCTGGTGCAACTCTCGTCAGGAAGTAGAAGTACACACCAAATATAAAGCTGTAGCAAGGAAGGTGAAGCCTGTGATGACCTAATTGTCTGTTGATTCACAACAGGAGATGGAGTCAGCCGCCACTGAGCCTATATTTAGAAATCCTACACGAATAAGACATCAGTTTACTCAGAAAACACTCGAACAACTCAAGATAGGAGGGGATGGTTTCTTGATTGAAGTAGAGAAGAAGACTTTTGAACAGATGATTGTCAGTCATGGTAGAGCATTTTCTTTTTCAGCTGAAGAGATTGGTTGTGTGGATCCTAGTGTGATAGCTCCGATGGTTATCTTCACTGTACCTCATGTGTCTTGGGACTTGAAGCCGATTCCATTCCCTCGTGTCTTGCTGCTAAAGCTCATTGAGCTATTGAAGGAGAAGATGCAGATGGGTATCCTGGAGCCATCCATGGCTTCGTACTCTAGCCGATCGTTCACGATGTCTAAGAAGTCAAAGGCTTTGTGCTTTATCCAAAACTTACAGCCTATCAACAACATCACGATTCGGAACGTGGGAACAAGACCTGTGGTTGATGAGATAGCTGAGGCGTTTGCTGGGAAGTCTGTCTATTCTATCGGAGATTTGTTTTCGGGTTATGATCAGTTTCAACTTGCCTTGGAGAGTAGAGACTTGACTACCATGCACACACTTTTTGGATTGATGCGGATGTGCACTCTTCCTCAGGGAGCAACAAACTCAGTAACACATATGCAAAACGTTGTCGTGATGTGAATCATTTTACATTGTAAATAATTCACTTCTCTTTTCAAGCGTTAGTCTCTCTGAGTGAAGTTAAGACCTCAGAGAAGTCAATTCTGGAGGATGATATATATTTTGAGTCTTAGTAGGTTGATTACCATGTTGATAGAGTTAAGATCATGGATTATAGTTACATGTCGCCCATGCATGCTTCCTAGCGAAATTAGGTTATCTTTCAAGATTACGTGTCGTTTTACATGTCTTCGCATGTAGTTTAAGGTTTATGCTAGCACTTTAGGAGCTTGACGTGGTAGCCTATGTGAAAATTTAAGTCACCACGTGGTTTGGGACACAAAGGACAGGGGAGTGAAGCTATGAATTCCCATTGGTCTAATTTTGTCTTTATGTACTGCTAAACTTAGTAGTAGGGGTCTTGAGAGGCGTTCGAGCATTTGGAAGGAGAACTTTGAAATCTGAGAGCACATGAGGATAGGGCTCGTCGTGCCAGTCGCTGTTAGTGAAATTTCGATCGATTTGGAGCAATAAAGAAGGAGTTATGGCTGATTGAAGTTCGATTTGTGCCAAAATTGCAGCACTTCTCTGTATAGTAAGCAACCACAGCCTGAAGCCCAGCACTTCCTTGAGTAATCACCACAGCCTTCACGATCATACCACAACCAGAAGGTTCCGTCCTTCCCAGGAAAACTCTCAACTCGACAACACAATGCATAAGGTGTTGCGAGAATTTGTACATGAGATCACTATCCTATTTCTGGATGACATTCTCATGAAAGGTTGTCCGATGGAAGACAAGGATGAGACTGTGACTTCCAATGGTTGCAGGAAGTTTATTGCTGATCATATTCAAGACGTGGACAGGATTCTAACACGTCTAGAGGAGGTACACCTCACTCTATCAAGTACTAAGTCTCGTTTTGAGATATCAGAAGTTATGGTGGTTGGTCATTTGTGTGACACATTTGGAAGAAGACCGAATCCGAAGAAGGTCGATGCTATAGCAAGGATAGCAGACTGTACAAATATTACTGAGGTTTGACGATTCTTGGAAGCTTGTGTGTTCTTTCGCGTGAATATTCCTCATTATGCACACATTGCCGAGCCTTTGTATGCGCTTCTGAGAAAAGGAAAGAGGTTTACTTGGCAGCAAGAACATCATGAGACGATGGAACGACTAAAGGAGATTCTGAAGTCTCCATCCATACTGAGGAGACTTAACTATCAAGAGGAAGACCTGTGATACTAACTGTAGACACGAGTCCAAAGGCGATTGGATGGGCAGTTGGTCTGGAAGATGCAGATGGTGTGCGGTTTGTTTCTAGATTTGGAGCCCGAATCTTGACAGACAGACAACGTAACTATCCCCAAGTAAAACGTGAACTATGGGGAGCTGTTACTGCTATGAAGGTAGATCGGGAGTTCTTGATTGGTCCTCATGTGGTTTTAGAAACAGATTGTTTGCCTTTGCTTGGTATGATAGCAAACAGCAATACTCCAGACATAGCAATGTTGAGATGGATTGCTTACATCCGGAGTTTGAACCCTGAGCTGAAACACATTGCCGGGAAAGAGAATCCAGTTGCAAACATGATGTCTATGGCTCGCTACGCAGATGAGGATGAGATGGTAAAAAAAGCTGAGGACGAAGAGAAGAGAGATGTTTGGTGTCGAGTTAGTCAGTAGGCTTCAGGTTTGGAGTCACTGCCATTCAAAGAGGAGTTCTACACGGGAAGGTTACGTGACATTGGACTCTATCTGAGTTCTTTAAACAGACGGGAGAGGTTGGCTGATTTAGAGTTAGAGAGATAAGGAGGAAGACATATGACTACTTCTTGCGAGATGGGTAACCCTTGAAAACGTCCAAAGAGAAGAGATGGAGCACTTCTACGAGTTGTAGATGATCAGCAGACCAAACAACGGCTGATGAAGGAGTTTCATTACACCTTGTGGGTCGGACATCGAGGAGCTTGGACTAACTACACAAAATTGAAGGAGAGATACTGGTGGAGAGGACTTTATCAAGATGTGGTGAACTTTGTGAGTTCATGCTTGCACTGTCAATTTTATTCAAAGGTACGTTACAGGGATGGCCTAGTACCAACCTATCCGTCTAATATCCATTTTCAATGGGTTCTTGATTTGGTAGCAATGCCTCTCGGGTTATGAGGTATGAGGTACTTGGTGTTGGCTCGAGAAGGTTGGTTCCAACTTTGTGGAAGGACGAGCTCTGAGAATGAAGACCACAGAAGGGATATGTAGGTTTGTCCTTGAAGATATTATCAGTAGATACGGATCTATAGAGAGCTTGCGTGCAGACAGAGGAGAGTTGCATGGTACAGAAATGAAGGAGTTCTTCGTCCAACATGGAGTGAAACTCAAACTCACTACTGCCATGAATCCAGAAGGGATTGGTAAGAGTGAGAGAGGGCATCCATCGATTGTTCAAGCTTTGGTAAAGACGTTGTCGTGCTACTTCGCGGCTACATGCTAGACTTCTACTCCGACGCCTGAGTTTAGTAGTTCTAGAAGTTAGCTCATATTACTTCTAGTCCTTTATACATATGTTTGACACCTTTGCATACGGTGTTGACACTATTGTGTTATATATTTTGAGTCCTAGTAGGTTGATAGTATGTTATCTATCTTGTTCAAGCACTCTTGCGCTTGTGCAGATGATATCATGCTTATCTATATTGTAAAAGTACATAACTTAGGGTTCCCATGCTGATAAGGGTTTAAGCTCATGGGTTGTGCTTACATGTCGCCCAATGCATGCTTTGTAGATTGTTTAAGTTATCTTTTAGGGTTACGTGTTATTTTACATGCCTTCACGTGAAATTTAAGATTTACGCTGGCACTTTAGGGGGCTGACGTGGTAGCCTTTGAGTGAAGTTGAGTTACCACGTGGATTAGGGCACTAAAGAACAGCCAAGTGGAGCTATGAACTCCCATTGATCCATTTTTGTCTTTTGTAAAACACTAAATTTAGAAGCAGGGGTCTAAAGGGGAGTTCGAGCATTTGGTAAGGGGACTTCGAAATCTGAGATGGCAGGAGGGTAGAGCTCGTCATGCCAAGCACTTCCAGTGAAATTTTCGATCGATTTGAGGCAATAAAGACGAAGTTATGACCAATTGAAGTTCGAATTGTGCTAGAATTGAATCACTTTTGTTGGATTTAGGGTTTTCAGTGTCACTTGCAGCAGATTTGAGGAAATTGCTTCAAAACTTCGAGGTTGTGTTCTCTGCCAGCAGGATATGATTTCCCAAAAAGTTTCATATCGATTGAGGGACAGAGTAATTCAGGGCGGCCACTGAAGCTGAGAGGGTCTGAAAAGCTCTTAATCTAGAGCAGCGACTTCAGAGGAGGAGATCTGGAGTTCTGTGTACAGGCAGGAGTCCCAACTTCACAGGGGTGTTCAGCATCCTGTAGACTCCAAATCTTGTAATAATATTTGAAATTGATCGAGCCAATCTTCTGTTATAGGTCGAAATAGCCATCTAGGTACCAGAAATTGCCGTAGTTTTCTTGTTCAGAACTTTTCTGTCCATATCTCCGTGTCAGAATTTGATCTCAGACTGAAACTTCGTGTGTGAGTTCAGTAGTATCTCATTTGCATGTAGGGGAAGTTTAGAAGTCTAAACCTTCATAGTTTTCCTCTCCGTGAGTGTCAAAGTTCGCCGCCAGATCCTATTACTGCCAGCTAAACTTGAATTTCGCTTTCTGAGCATATTACTAGATCTTACACATCTGTGTGAGTGTTTATAGCCCCTGTTGTAACCTGAAAGCCAACCTCTTGAGTGAACAACCACAGCGAGAAGCTCGGCATTTTCCTAGGTAGACGGATCACACTCCGACAATGTGCGATGATAGACATAGACAGTGGCCTAGGTTGCTTCCTTTTGCTCTGTGGACTGACAAGTAGACTCATTGCACTACTACTGAGTACATGCCCACTAAACTGATGTTGGGTCAGAAGCTGATTATGCCGACATATGAGGATTTTCCTACATGGGCTCCTTTATCGTGAGAAGAAGGAATGGAGCGTGTACAACTTCTTGCACTTCGAATCAGGCAGTTAGAACATATGAGACTGGAAGAGGCCCGTCTCAAGAACAAGGACAAGTTTGATAAGACCCACAAGCTCCGACCGAAGCCCTTACATGCTGGAGATTGGGTTCTGGTGTATGACAATACATGAGAATCAGCACTCTACTGTTCGGAAATTTTCTAAGAGGTGGTTTGGTCCGTATGTTGTCTTAGAGGTGCATCAGAATGCTACGTACTCTTTAAAAGAGCTTGATGATACACATCTGAGGCTTCTTGTTGCTGGCAAGCGTATCAAGTTGTTCAGAAGAAGAGGAGAATCTGTTGAGCTAGATGAATTTCTGGAGTCAGATCAAACGATGGATGCCAAGGCAGATCTGCTACCTCAAGAGACGAAGAAGACTTTGAAGAAGACGATGGCGATTTAGAGAACCTTGGACACTAGTAGAAAGGTTGGCACATACAGGAGGATGTGCAGGTTTGGAGGGGTGAATGTCATAGTGCATGGCGTTCAAGATGATGAAACAGAGCTTCAGAAGGCACTCAACTAGCGTTTGCTTAAGACACCCTAGCTTATCAAGCTAGGCAAGAGTTAAGCTGGAGCTATGCTCGACAAGCTGCCCTCTAGCTTGGATTGAGATATCACCCCAAAGGGGGCGAAAGTTTCCAGAATGTAGAACTCCTAGAGGAGAGCGACTTCGTACGTCCTGTTTTGACAGAAAGTGTTTTAAGTATTAGTTAGTACGGATTTTAGACTGAGAAATATGTGAAAGAGAGGAACTCGTTGATTTTGGCTCGTGACCCGAACTCAGAATCTGATAGAGTGAGTGTGTAGGTGTTCACAAGTACTATAGTTTTGACTCCTTATTCATAAAAAATGGAGTAGTATAGAGGAGTTAACGTAAGAAAGGCTAGTAAAGATTTTACAAGAAAACTTCCTCAAGAAAACATGTATACAGTATTTTCAACCTTCTTGAACGGAACCAAAGGCCATCCTAGTGATAGGGCTACCTATGGGAAAAGTGGTCCCAGGATCAATTCTCCTTGGCCTTAGGTTCCTATTCCGGCAAGTTGGCCTCTTGGATGGGAGTCTATGTTGGATATGCAGCCACGTCATACATATCTAAGGGCGGGAGACCGGTATCTCTTTTAATCGTGAGCTTCTTGGCCTAAGCCTCCGCATGCCACCGTGAATATACCATGAGAGATACCTGGTGCGCATATGAGGGACTATAAGCCTGAGGGGGTAGTCCCATAAGTGTATGGGCTTCGGTCTACATCGGATGGCTTGTGGTATATTCAAGGTGGCATCAAGATGACATCAAAGGCACGGGAAACTTTTGTCAATCCGTTAATTAATCGTCGAGTCGTTTTAGCAATGGTGGAGGAAGTTATGAAACACAGCCTCCAAGCTTCTCATGCACGTCCTCGATGGCTTCCTGTGAAAAGTCTCTGAAAAAGTCCCTCGAAAAATCCCCGTCCAAAGCCGCCGCATGTTATTTAACCTAAAAGTTAAAGCCCTAGCTAAGCTACCCCCTATTGTTCTTATAAGCATAATCACTTATCAGAAGCAACTAGAAGTACGAAGTCGCTCTCCATGACGAGCTCTACATTCTGGAAACTTTCGCCCCCTTCGGGGTGATATCTCAACCCAAGCTAGGGGGCAACTTGTTGAGCATAGCCCCAGCTTAACTCATGCCTAGCTTGATAAGCTAGGGTACAGCTTCTTAAGAAAACACCAGTTGAGTGCCTTCTGAAGCTTTGTTTCATCATCTTGAACGTCATGCACTAGGACAGCGGTTAGCAACCGACTCTTCTTCCATAAATTTGTGTTTCTTATCCTTAGAACCCACAAAACTCTCACTAAATTTTGACATGCAATCCACAATTGCTGTAGCACTAAGAGATATATCTTTCTTCCGTTTTACACTGGAATTTTGTCTTCGAAGTACATCAGTTCTACGATATCCACCTCCAGCGAGTTCTTCCTCGGTAGTTTGATCAGGAGGAGTTGACAATTCGGGTTTGGGTTCTCTCTCGAGTACGCATTCAGCCATACAGACAGGGGTATACTCGATCTTGACCATAGAAAGATTCAAGATAGTCAACCCATGATTCAAAAATTCAACTAGAAGTTTGTTTTGCTATCTCTCGGCTCTGCTCAAAGATTGGCATGACTCATTCTCAGATCGAGAATTATAATCTTTTACGTGTTTGTAACCTCTCAAGGTGGACTCTCATTTCCCACGCAGTTGGAAAATGTCGACAATGATGTCATTATCTCTCAATATCTCATGTATGCGTCTCCACTTGGTATCCGTAGACACCATATGCTCCCGACTGCTCTGCCCTTCTTCTGTAGTAGCTTCTAATTTTTTGATCTCTAGAATAGCGAGCACTTGTCAATGATCCGAGGATGCTCTCGATCAAGTGGAAAGATTACATGGAGCCTATGAAACTGATTCCAACAGAACTACAGCGGGTCCGGATCGTTATACTACTGTGAGGAAGAGATCAACCTGAGGTACTAGGAGTAGCACTCCGTTGTAGATTCTCGAAATGTGGTTGTGAGTCATGCTGTACACTTCCAAGAACTTCACTACCCTCAATGCTTTCAAGACCATCGACTCTCATAAAATTTAAAGCACCTCTACGCATTTTCATCATTTATTGCTCGAACAGCGAAAATCAGTACACCAAGATGACAGCTGCACAGCAACAAGCTAGAACTACAAGTGCGAGCACAAGTGTGTGCTGCTACCAGTTATCGCTGCACAAAAAGTACAGCGATAACTGGAGCAGCGCACATCATATACATCGTTGATCGCAAGTCATTCACGAAGAAATTGAACTTCTCTCTCAGTCACTCCCTCGCTTCGTCTTGAACTCCAGTGTTCTCTCTCAATTTCATAGTTTCGTCATAGAATCTCTCGCTCTCAAGTCTTGGCTGCTAGTGCTCACTTTTCACATCAATCTGGGTCAACAACACACCCCGTACTCCAAGAAATGCTTGAGCGATCCTCCTTATGCCGCACTTCGGAAAGGTCTGACAGCACCTTATTTCTGGTCTTCAAACGATAACGTGAATGGCTCGTAGCATAGTGTGATGATGTTGTGTTTTCCCTAGCCTAGTCATCCCACGATAAGTGCACCGACTGACACTCTCGATGGGATGGTGCGGACAAGCTCTTAGAACTATTAAATCATAGTTCCAATATTTACAAGTAATCTTATTTTGCATACTGGGCAGAAAGTTGAAACTTCTAAACCCTATTTTTCACAAGAAATTCTAAAAAGTAAAATAAAATAAAACATGGTTTAACCAAGGACTTCAAAGTATTGAGTCATAGTTCCAATATTTACAAGTAATCTTATTTTGCATACTGGGCAGAAAGTTGAAACTTCTACACCCTATTTTCCACAAGAAATTCTAAAAAGTAAAATAAAATAAAACATGGTTTAGCCAAGGACTTCACAACTCTTATTATGTTATGTGCTGCACTTCTCATTAGAAATGCGCTTCCTGTAACTTCTGCATGGATTCTAAATATGGATGTGTGCACTCTTCTTCCATGGCCCTCCACTTTTCATTGGCGCTCGCAGTAAGTACGTTTCATGTTTAGTCCCAAAAAGGTGACTTCTGATCAAATGTGTATGCAAGATAAACTTCGGGGAATTTTTGTTCGCTTGCTGTTATCAGAGAAGATATGAGTTGTACTTGAAAGTTCTATACCAAATTTAGATTGAGAAAAAGTTCAAAGTATCAAAATAGCAAGACCTGGAGATGTGAAAAGATCCAGAAATAGATTCCAGTTGAGATACTTGTAAAAATGTTATATTATATTATATTTATTTTGTAACTCTTTCAAGTGAAAAAGTAAATAAATTAAAACCTTGCATATTTGCCTCCTCCCTCACGAATCTGCAAGGAAGACGCCTTTTGAGTGTGTAGTCTTTGCATTTTCAACTTCCCAGATCGTTGTTGTTCATTTTGTATGCTTATGCCTATCAGTGAAGTACAGACCAACACGACGGCTGCATCATCAAGACTGCATCATCAACTTTGTTTTAACTTATGACTAAACTCTTGCTTTCAGATGTCTTAGAGTTTGGTGATAAGTTTTGTATATTGACCTCTCCATCTGAACCATGAAGAGGTGAACTAACTAATCTAAGGTTCAATTTTCACATGAAATCAAGTCAAATCTTATGTTGCAAAGTGAACGTTTGCAGTAATCACGTTCGTTGAAATATAAAACGTTTAGATCAAAACGACTTAACATAACACTAACAAACCAAAACAAGTGAAATGTTTCTGATCCTAGATGGCATGAAGATGAACCACGTGGTGTTTACGTGGATGCTATCTAGGACCAAAAGAAGGTGGTATGCAGATGTTGCCCACTTGGGGCCGAACCCCAGTTAGTTTTTCTAACCCCTGTTTTACGTTAGCATGCTTCGGAAGTTGAGGGTAATTAGCGATTTCCTGTACTGGAGTCAGTTTTGCGTTTCTAAACTGGTTTCCCGCTTATCGTGCAGAATTGGGTTATACTAGGAGCTTCGAAGAAGTTCCCTTTATTCATGATTCTTTTGATATTAGAAACTCGAAATCTTCAATGAACTTAAACCGTCTTGGAGTGGACTTATCCTCGGTTCATGACATGACAATGGCCAACTCCTCTTATGATATTCTCCCTCATCTTTGCAGTAAACTGAACATTAAGGTTTTCATTCATTCATTATTGAAAGGTCCCATCACAAAAAAACAGGATCCACAAACCAAAATGCCATTTCAATTGCAGGAAAACATGATTTGATTCGATGTACTAAATTACAATAAGATCTAAATATTCTACATGGTCCATGTTTGACATGGCTTGTGCGTTAATATCCGGCATATATATATGCAATGATATGTTTGAAATAAACTTACGAACTGTATTTGAATTACATCTAGAACATGTCAGTCTTTTTTCAGGACAGAAAGGCATGAGAAACTGTCACAAAACATTACTATAAAAGTTCTAATGGGAAGGATTCTCAGAGAAGCCTCATGAGAAGTGAAAATGCTACGCAATTCTAGGACGACTGAACAGACCAAGCGCCAATGCATTCCCTGCAAACATGGTTGAGAAGCGTCGAAAAGAGGAGGGTTGCACAACCACCCACCACCCAAGCGGAGCAGCCGAGTCCAGTGAGGGACAAGGCTGAATGGATGGACCCTCAAAGAGTCCACAGTAAACAAGCAAGCAAGAAGTAGGGACGAAATGCAAGAACAGCAAGAGATCAAAGCCACCGAACTCAACCTTGCCCTGTTTAGATCAGCTCTTTTCTCAAACTCTGACTCTGTGCCAGCAAGTGTTTAGTGTTTGTCCTTGTTCAGCAGAATATGCCCTGCCAAAAATATAGTCAGCATCGGGTTCTCTTTCGCAGTGTCTTGTGATTACGTTTTATCACATCCCTCTGCAAATAGTTGGCTCATTCTTCACGAAAAGAACTTTCTCACTTCAGTCGCTTCCAGTTTTCTGGACAGCATTACGTTAGCCCTAGTATAACTTAATACCACTAACAGATCGCCTCTGTTCCCCAACACCTGGCTCCGAAGTGATAAGAAATGATTTTCTCTCATAGACTTTATCTGCACTTTTTTCTCATGTCCACTTATGACTTGAAATCCACGTACAGTTTCTTGGACAGCTCGTAAGTGCATGCAGCCAGAGCAAGAGAAGAGAAGAACAAAGCACACTGGAACTTTCTCTTTCCTCCTGTGAGAACTTTCGTGGACAGCAGTGAGCGGAGCGGATCACCTTTTAAGCCTTCAAAGGAGACAATGATTACGACGGCCGAGCTTTACAACGATATCCACAACGCCGGCGTTCAAGTACCTGCAGGAAGTCGAGTACTTCGTCGCTTTCCCACCTGTATTTGATCATCACGTGCACGTGCTGCTCTTGTTTTACAAACAGGTTTGTGACGGACGTGGAAATTAATCATCACGGCATGTCTAGCGTTGTTGAGGGCCGTTTGTTCTCTTTTGAGTGCTTTGCTGCCATGATCACAAAATCAGGAAATGGTAAACTGTAACCCATACATCAGTCAGCTTCACCGGCAGAAACTGTTGAAATTATGTCAACAGAAGCTACTTAATTTATAGCTGTTTCCAGGATGGAAATCTACTGACTGCATTGTAGAACCAAGAAAGATGCAGATGAAGAGAATTCGTAGGTGAAAGGGGGACCTAGCTAGGAGACAATCACTCAGTTTAACCAATGGCCGTACCGTTCGATCAGACAAATGGATATGAATCAATCATAATCACGCCTACAGTGGAAAACTACCGAGTTTGCGCATTTGATTCAGCAGAAGAGGTGACATGATCCAGAAATGCACTTACATCATCTTCTCGGATTGAAACCGGTCCTCCTCCTTCGTGTGTATGGTGAGGGCATGCACAGGCAGACAGACTCTCATGAAAGCTCACTTACAGCAATCAGGCAGAAGCGGAAGAGAGTTCCACTGAACGGATTCTCTCACCATAAACACGAAACAAACTTCTTTCTGCAAGGCCGGATTCCGAACACACGACCGCCAAGCTTCTTGCTGAGATAAGCATTCTGACAGTGCCTTACCTGATACCCCTATCTACGCACACCGCTACAGAAAGACTATGCAATGTGCAAACAAAAACTAAGTTTGATCGAGGTAGTGCCCAGGGACTGGACTATAGCTACCTCATACAACCCTGCCTATGTGGTACATTTATGGATAACGAACGGAGAGAGCTGTCCCCAGATCGATATCGAATGCCACAAAGGAACGTTTCAGTTTGGCTAATTCAGGTGATTCTGACTGGAACTAGCTATACGGTCTAACTCGTTCAACCGAGCTCTCGCTGTCATACGAACAGATCAGGGAAACGTGCGACGTACCACCATATTGGAGAACTAATTTTGAGCATCAGTAGCGCTTACTGGGTCTCTGCGCTTTACGGATGAACTAGTAAAACACATTACTCAAAAGAAAACATCTGCAAACAGTTTCATACGATCGAAGACTTATAACAGGACACTGTCCCCTAAGTGGAAATCAGCTACAGCCTTGTCGAGTTCACAGGTTCAGTGGAGGCAAAGCGTGGCGGAGATGCCGAAGGAAAAATTTCTTGACAAAGAACTCGGTGTGGAGTTCGGAACGAGATCAAAAGCAGAAGCAGAAGATACGCACCCGCTTTCCACCCGTTCAGGCCGGGGCTTTGATCTCCCTTTAGACTGGAGACTCTGCTTTTTCGGGGGCTCAGCAAGAGCTCACCTTAAAGCAGCTCTTGATTGCTCTTCAAAGCCTGACATCTTGTGGGTGGCAACCTTACACGGCGGAAATCAGTTCCGTATGAGATGAAATCAGTCTATGAGGTTCATCGGATAGAATGCACGAAAAGTTCTTTCTCCTTCATATCCACTTCGGTGCGCTATTTGATCCGGGATGTGCCGACTGTCGATATCATGCAGATCCCGCTCTTGAGCCCATTCAAGAGCCCCGATTCACGTAGTATAGCATTCTTCTCACTGCCATTCTTCTCACTTCTCACTGCAAGTCATGCCCTCACCGGTCTCACGACGGAGATTCCCGCCGTAAATGCAGTGACTGAAGCTCACACCACCTCCAAGTTAGGAGATTGGCTTAAAACTGGAAGCAAAAGCACGCACGGCAGAGCTTCTGCATTTGTTTGGTTTTCTGTTCATCTTTCAGCGTACTGTGAGGCATCTATCTTCTATCGAGATTAGCGACTTCACGGCCACTCTTCCTCGTGCTTTCATCAAGACCTGGTCCACTTTGTTCACGCCGGCCAGACGACTCTTGTCCATCTTTCTTCCAGACGAACTTCGTTTCCTCACGTTTTGCTTAAGAGACAAGTTTTTATGGAGTTTCAGTTTCGGTGCTTAATCAGGTGCATACTTTCCTCTGCAACGTTCTGGGGAACTTCTTCTACGTTTCTTCCCTGATCTCCACAGTGAAATAGCGCTTGAGTTGACCCGAAGGAGAGGCAAAGCATTAGAAACAAGATTTTAGCCCCACGTGGAGGACCGGAAGAGAGATCGAAGATGGATTCTGAAGTCTGGAAACATTTGCTCGATCATGAGGAAATTCTGCGGCTAGTGCTTGCTCGTTTGTCTTGGGAAACCAACAGGCGCCTTCGATCTGTGAGTAAGGCCTGGAATGCTACGCTGTCTGAACCTAATTTCCTCACATGGGCGGCGATGCTAACCGATAGGAGTTTCTACTCGGACCATCGAAATCTCAAATGGAAGGATAATTCTGCAACCACAAGTGCCCAAGCGGATTCGTCAGATTCGGATTCAGAGCATCCGAATGGAAGCCCCGCAGAACCAGTTTGTCTTTTGAGCATCACCGAAGAGGCTTGTGCGGTGGCAAACTTCGACCTCCACCGATGGTTCAAGCTCCCTCCGTTGCAGCAGCCGCCGTTCGGACGGTGGGATGACTTCACAGTTTCGGGTGCCGCGGAGGGCCTGCTGCTACTGGAAGGAAAAGTCCGGGACAGGACCCACGATTTGTACAATCTCCACAGATGTCTCGTCAATCCTCTGACCAACGAGTACGTGACTTTACCTCTTGTTCCGAAGACGGAACATAGCTTCGACAGACATGCTCGATCATTCCTCGACGAAGTGATTGTTACGGAGTTGCGTCATCCGATGATCCTCTCCGTGGACAGGTTCATCAAAGTGATTGCTACGGAGTTCTCGTACAGCGGCAGAGCAGGGCTCCACGGCACGCAGCTGAGGAGGATTTTGATCTGGCGCCAGAATGCCTTGGGCTGGGAGTCGTTCCGAAACGACCCATATGATGCGATAATACTGGAACCGATCAGATCAGTGGAGCATGCAGTCTTTGCGGGAGGCGAACTTTTTCTCCACATACAGTATCGGAGATTTGAGACGCAAGGGCATCGGGTGATCAAGTGCGGACTACAACGTGCTGCAAGTGTTGAGGTGAACATGGACTTCCTCGATCGTTACTATATCCGCATCTTGATACTGCACTTGTTCCAGCATCGAGGAGTGCTCATGTGCGTCATAGGGACATGGAAGAGTATTGCCTTCGAACCGCACCGACTCATTGAGTACATCCAGGTGTACAAGTTCGATCACGCGAACGGGAAGTGGCTGGACAAGCCGGTGGTCGACATGCCCGGATGGATGGTGTGGAAACTGTACGGCACACTGTCGGACGGCGAAGTGTGGAGGTTCTACTGCGATCTCGAGGGAGATACCCTCTGCATTGGCAACCGCACGAGGGCCCAAGTTTTCTTCCTGTACAACCTCGTGAGTGATGAGTGGTGTGTGTCCTCTGCGATAGCATATCCAGGTCAAAACGAAAGCAACCAGGAAATTTTCTTGCTATCACCTAGGAGGGATAACGGAGCTCTGATGCAGATTTGAGGTGGATAGGAGTCGACAATTGTTAAATATCATTAGAGGGTAACATCTAAACTTTGCGGTAGGTAAAAGGACAAAAGAAAAAAAGGGAAGAGGTGACTTGTGACATGACTTTGACATGTGAACAGCAATTAAGTACCATTAGTATATTAACCCATATTCGCTCTAGAGTAGTATGAGTCTGAGTTCTTTTCTTTCTGTGCCAGTTCTGAAGTCTAAGTAAAGCTGTGCACATTTCATCTCAGAATATTCCTGTTAAGTTATTTTTCTGATTAGTTTTAACAGGTTGATATGCTATCAGTTCTAATAGGTTGGTAGTATTCTGTTGTGGGAGATAAATTTTATATTCTGAGATACTTGGGAGTATAGTTCTCGGTTTTGTAACAACAATCGCAGGAGTTTACTCGTTACGCAACCTCAAGAATGAATGATTGGTGAGTGGGCATTCGTCCTTTGCGAAAGAGTCTGTAACTCAACTGAAAGCCAATCAGCCAGTTCTCTGCTTGTCGTTCATTGAAGGAAGGTTGTTGATCACTTTTTGTAGATTGTTGAGTGCGTTGCTTGTACCTCTCGTAAAATCGGTTTGTAAATACGAATCTGGCCGAATTAAGTCAATATCCTAACTTGGAGGTAGGAGATTACTACCTCGGGTCTTGCTGCTAAAGCTCATTAAGCTATTGAAAGAGAAGATGCAGATGGGTATCCTAGAGCCATCCATGGCTTCATACTCTAGCCGATGGTTCACGGTGCCTAAGAAGTCAAAGGCTTTGCGCTTAATCCAAAACTTACAGCCTACCAACAACATCACGATTCGGAACGTGGGAACAAGACCTGTGGTTGATGAGATAGCTGAGGCGTTTGCTGGGAAGTCTGTCTATTCTATCGGAGATTTGTTTTCGGGTTATGATCAGTTTCAACTTGCCTTGGAGAGTAGAGACTTGACTACCATGCGCACACTTTTTAGATTGATGCGGATGTGCATTCTTCCTCAAGGAGCAACAAACTCAGTAGCACATATGTGAATCATTTTACATCGTAAATAATTCATCTCTTTTTTCAAGCGTTAGTCTCTCTAAGTGAAGTTAAGATCTCAGAGAAATCGATTCTGGAAGATGATATATATTTTGAGTCTTAGTAGGTTGATTATCATGTTGATAGAGTTAAGATCATGGGTTGTAGTTACATGTCGCCCATGCATGCTTCCTAGCGAAATTAAGTTATCTTTTGAGATTACGTGTCGTTTTACACGTCTTTGTATGTAGTTTAAGGTTTATGCTGGCACTTTAGGGGCTTGACGTGATAACCTATGTGAAAATTTAAGTCACCACATGGTTTGGGACACAAAAGCATAGGGGAGTGAAGCTATGAACTCCCATTGGTCCAATTTTGTCTTTATGTACTACTAAACTTAATAGTAGGGGTCTTAAGAGGCGTTCGAGCATTTGGAGGGGGGAACTTCGAAATCAGAGAGCACATAAGGATAGGGCTCGTTGTGCCAGTCGCTGTCAGCGAAATTTTCGGTCGATTTGGAGCAATAAAGAAGGAATTATGGCTGATTGAAGTTCGATTTGTGCCAAAATTGTAGCACTTTTGTTGATTTTGGGGTTTTCGGTGTCAATCACAGTAGATTTGAGAAAATCGCTTCAAATCTTCGTGGTCGCGTTCACTGTCAGTAGGGCTATGACTGTCTCCAAGTTTTCATGTCAATTGAGTCTATGAGTAATTTAGGGCGACTGCTGAGCAGAGGGGGTCCGAAACGCTCTCAATCTAGAGCATCAACTTCAGAGAGCGAGATCTGGAGTTCTGTGTACAATCAAGAGGCTCAATTTCACAAGGGTGTTCAGCAAGCTGTGAACTACAAATTCTGTAAGAATTTTCTAAAGTGATTGAGTCAATTCTCTGTTCTAGATCGAAATAGCTGTCTGGATACCAGAAATTGTCGTAATTTCTCTACTCAGAACGTTTCTACTCATATCTCGGTGCTCTGAATTGATCTCAAGCTGAAACTTCGTATGAGTGGTAAGTAGGACCTCATTTACATGTAGGAGAAATTCTGAAGTCTAAACCATCTTATGTTTTTTATTCTTGACTGTTCAAGTTCGTTGTCTGACCTTATTATGGCTAGTCTGACTTGATTTTCACTTCCTGAACATACTGGAGGGTCCATTCGACCTATGTGAGAGTTTATAGTGTCCCTTCTGACCTGAAGCTTACTTCTTTATAGTAAGCAACCACAGCCTGAAGCCCAGCACTTCTCCGAGTAGTCGCACCACAGCCTTCACAATCATAGCACAACCAGAAGGTTCCGTCTTTCCTAGGAAAACTCTCAACTCGACAACACGATGCATAAGGTGTTGCGAGAATTTGTACCTGAGATCACTATCTCATTTCTAGATGACATTCTCATGAAAGGTTGTCCGGTGGAAGACAAGGATGAGATTGTGACTTCCAATGGTTGCAGGAAGTTTATTGTTGATCATATTCAAGACGTGGATAGGATTCTAACACGTCTGGAGGAGGTACACCTCACTCTATCATGTATTAAGTCTCGTTTTGAGATATTAGAGGTTATGGTGGTTGGTCATTTGTGTGACACATTTGGAAGAAGACCGAATCCGAAGAAGGTAGATGCTATAGCAAGGATCAGACTGTACGAATATTACTGAGGTTTGATAATTCTTGGGAGCTTGTGTGTTCTTTCGCGTGAATATTTCTCATTATTCACATATTGCCGAGCCTTTGTATGCACTTCTGAGAAAAGAAAAGAGGTTTACTTGGCGGCAAGAACATCATGAGACGATGGAACGACTAAAGGAGATTCTGAAGTCTCCATCCATACTGAGGAGACTTAACTATCAAAGAGGAAGACCTGTGATACTAACTGTAGACACGAGTCCAAAGACGATTGGATGGCAGTTGGTCAGGAAGATGCAGATGGTGTGCGGTTTGTTTCTAGATTTGGAGCCCAAATCTTGACAGACAGACAACGTAACTATCCCCAAGTAAAATGTGAACTATGGGGAGCTGGTACTGCTATGAAGGTAGATCAGGAGTTCTTGATTGGTCCTCATGTGGTTTTAGAAACAGATTGTTTGTCTTTGCTTGGTATGATAGCAAACAGCTATGAGACAGACATAGCAATGTTGAGATGGATTGCTTACATCCGGAGTTTGAATCCTGAGCTGAAACACATTGCCGAGAAAGAGAATCCAGTTGCAGACATGATGTCTATGGCTCACTACGCAGATGAGAATGAGATGGTAAAAGAAGCTGAGGACGAAGAGAAGAGAGATGTTTGGTGTCGAGTTTGTCAGCAGACTTCAGATTTGGAGTCACTGTTATTCAAAGAGGAGTTCTACACGGGAAGGTTACGTGACATTGGACTCTATCTGAGTTATTAAACAGACGGGAGGAGTTGGCTGATTTAAAGTTAGAGAGATAAGGAGGAAGACATATGACTACTTCTTGCGAGATGGGTATCTTTCAAAACGTCCAAAGAGAAGAGATGGAGCACTTCTACGAGTTGTAGATGATCAGCAGACCAAACAACGGCTGATGAAGGAGTTTCATTACACCTTGTGGGTCGGACATCGAGGAGCTTAGGCTACCACACAAAATTGAAGGAGAGATACTGGTGGAGAGGACTTAATCAAGATGTGGTAAACTTTATGAGTTCATGCTTGCACTGTCAATTTTATTCAAAAGTACGTTACAGGGATGGTCTGGTACCAACCTATCCGTCTAATATCCATTGTCAATGGGTTCTTGATTTGATAGCAATGCCTCTCGAGTTATGAGGTATGAGGTACTTGGTGTTGGCTCGAGAAGGTTGGTTCCAACTTTCTGGAAGGACGAGCTCTGAGAACGAAGACCACAAAAGGGATTTGTAGGTTTGTTCTTGAAGATACAGATCTACGGTAGATACGGATCTATAGGGAGATTGCGTGCAGATCGAGGAGAGTTGCATGGTACAGAAGTGAAGGAGTTCTTCGTCCAACACGGAGTGAAACTCAAACTCACTACTGCCATGAATCTAGAAGGGATTGGTAAGAGTGAGAGAGAGCATCCATCGATTGTTCAAGCTCTGGTAAAGGCATGCGATGTTTGGCATAGACAGTGGTCTAGGTTGCTTCTTTTTGCTCGGTGGCCTGACAAGTAGACTCATTGCACTACTATTGGGTACATGCCCACTGAACTGATGCTGGGTCAGAAGCTGATTATGCTGACAAATGAGGACTTTCCTACATGGGCTACTTTACCGTGGGAAGAAGGAATGGAGCGTGTACATCTTCTTGCACTTTGAATCAAACAGTTAGAACATAGGGATACTGAAAGAGGCCCGTCTCAAGAACAAAGACAAGTTTGACAAGACCCACAAGCTCCGACCAAAGCCCTTACATGCTGGAGATTGGGGTTTTGTGTATGACACTACATTAGAGAATCAGCACTTTATAGTTCAGAAATTTTCTAAGAGGTGGTTTGGCCCGTATGTTGTCTTAGAAGTGCATCAGAATGCTACGTACTCTTTAAAGGAGCTTGATGGTACACATCTGAGGCTTCTTGTTGCTGGCAAGCGTATCAAGTTGTTCAGAAGAAGAGGAGAATCTGTCGAGCTAGATGAATTTCTGGAGTCAGATCAAACGATGGATGCCAAGGCAGATCTGCTACTTGAAGAAGACGAAGGGGACTTTGAAGAAGACGATGGCGATTTAGAGAACCTTGGACACTAGTAGAAAGGTTGGCACATACCGGAGGATGTGCAGATTTGGAGGGGGTGAATGTCATAGTGCATGGCGTTCAAGATGATGAAATAGAGCTTCAGAAGGCACTCAACTGGTGTCTGCTTAAGAAGCTGCACCCTAGCTTATCAAGCTAGGCAGGAGTTAAGCTGGGGCTATGCTCCACAAGTTGCCTCCTAGCTTGGATCGAGATATCACCTCGAAGGGGGTGAAAGTTTTCAGAATGTAGAGCTCGTAGAGGAGAGCGACTTCATACTTCCAGTTTTGACAGAAAGTGTTTCAAGTATTAGTTAGTATGGGTTTTAGAGTGAGAAATATGTGAAAGAGGGAAACTCGTCAATTTTTGGCTCGTGATCCGAACTTAGAATCTGATAGCGTGAGTGTGTAGTTGTTCACAAGTACTATAGTTTTGACTCCTTATTCATTAAAAACGGAGTTGTATAGAGAAGTTAGCGTAGGAAAGGCTAGTAAAGACTTTACAAGAAAACTTCTTCAAGAAAACATGTATACAATATTTTCAACCTTCTTGAACGGAACCAAAGGCCATCCTAGTGATAGGGCGCCTGTCTACGGGAAAAGTGGTCTCAAGATCAATTCCCCTTGGCCTAGGGTTCCTATTCCGGCATGTTGGTCTCCTGGATGGGAGTCTATGTTGGATATGCAGCCACGTCCTACATATCTAGGGGCCAAAGACCGATATCTCCTTTAATCGTGAGCTTCTTGGTCTAAGCCTACGCATGCCATCGTGAATATATCATGGGAGATACCTGGTGCGCGTATGAAGAGCTGTAAGCCTTGTGGGACAGCCTCATAAGTGTATGGACTTCGGTCTACATCGGATGGCTTGTGGTATCTTCAAGGTGGCATCAAGATGGCATCAAGAGCACGAGAAACTTTTGTCAATCCGTTAATTCATTGTCGAGTCGGTTTAGCAATGGCGGAGGAAGTTATGAAACACAGTCTCCAAGCTTCTCATGCGCGTCCTCTATGGCTTCCTGTGAAAAGTCTCTGAAAAAGTCCCTTGAAAATCCTCGTCCAAAGCCACCACATGTTATTTAACCTAAAAAGTAAGGCCCTAGCTAAGCTGCCCCCTACTGTTCTTATAAGCATAATCACTTATTAGAAGCATGCCCCTATCTAAGCTGCCCCTTATTGTCCTTATGCGTACAGAACTCTTCTTGCAATGCTGACCCTTTTTAAATAAAAAGTTCACAGTTGTCTTTACAAAGCAGACACCTTCATTGATAAAATTTTCATAACTTCCTCCGTCTAAGCCGACTCGACGGTTAATTAACGGATCGACAAAAGTTTCCCGTGCTTTTGATGTCACTCTGAATATACCACAAGTCATCCGATGTAGACCGAAGTCCATACACTTATGGGGCTGCCTCACATGGCTTACAACCCCCCCATATGCACACCAAGTATCTCCCATGGTATATTGACGGTGGCATGAGGAGGCCTAGGTCAGGAAGCCTACGATTACGAGAGATACTAGTCTCCCGCCCCTAGATATGCAAGACGTGGCTGCATATCCAACATAGACTTCCATCCAGGAGGTCAACATGCCGGAATAAGAACCCTAGGCCAGAGAGAATTGATCCTAGGATCACTTTCTCCCTAGGCAGGCGTCCTATCATTGAGATGGCCTTTGGTTCCGTTCAAGAAGGTAGAAAATATTGTATACATGTTTTCTTGTAAAGTCTTTACTAGCCTTTCCTACGCTAACTTCTCTATACAACTTCATTTTTAACGAATAAGGAGTCGAAATTATAGTACTTGTGAACATCTACACACTCACGCTATCAAATTTTGAGTTCGAGGCACGAGCTAGAATCGACGGGTTTCTCTCTTTCGCATATATCTCAGTCTATCAGATTCTGAGTTCGAATCACGAGCCAGAATCGACGGGTTTCCCTCTTTCGCATATTTCTCAATCTAAAACTCGTACTAACTACTACTTAAAACACTTTCTGTCAAAACTAGAAGTACGAAGTCGCTCTCCTCGACGAGCTCTACATTCCAGAAACTTTCGCCCCCTTCGAGATGCTATCTCAAACCAAGCTAGGGGGCAGCTTGTTGAGCATAGCCCAGCTTAACTCTTGCCTAGTTGATAAGCTAGGGTGCAGCTTCTTAAGAAAACACCAGTCGAGTGCCTTCTGAAGCTCTATTTCATCATCTTGAACGCCATGCACTACGACATCGGTTAGCAACCGACTCTTCTTCCAAAAATTTGCGTTTCTTATCCTTAGAACCCACAAAACTCTCACTAAATTTTGACATGCAATCCACAATTGCTGTAGCATTAAGAGACATGTCTTTCTTCCGTTTTACACTGGAATTATGTCTTGGAAATACATCAGTTCTACTAAATCCACCTCCAGCGAGTTTTTCCTCGATAGTTTGATCAGGAGGAGTTGACAATTTGGGTTCAGATTCTCTCTCGAGTACGCATTCAGCCATACAGACAAGGGTCATACTCGGTTCTGACCATAGAAAGATTCAAGATAGTCAACCCATGATTCAAAAATTCGACTAGAAGTTTGTTTTGCTGCCTCTCGGCTCTGCTCAAAGATTGACATGGCTCATTCACAGATCGAGAATTCTAATCTTTTACGTGTTTGGAACCTCTCAAGGTGGACTCTCATTTCCCACGCAGTTGAGAGATGTCGACAATGATGTCATTATCTCTCAATATCTCTTGTATGCATCTCCACTTAGTATCCGCAGACATCATATGCTCCCGACTGCTCTACCCTTCTTCTGCAGTAGCTTCTACATGACCTCTAGAATTTTGACCTATAGAATAGCGAGCACTTGTCAATGATCCGAAGATGCTTTCGATCGAGTGGAAAGATTACATGGAGCATGTGAAACTGATTCCAACAGAACTACAGCAGGTCTGGGTCATTATACTACTGTGAGGAAGAGATCAACCTGAGGTACTAGGAGTAGCACTCCGTTGTAGATTCTCGAGATGTGGCTGTGAGTCATGCTGTACACTTCCAAGAACTTCACTACCCTCAATGCTTTCAAGTCCATCGACTCTCATAAAATTTAAAGCACTTCTACGTATTTTCATCATTTATTGCTCGAACAACAAAAATCAGTACACCAAGATGACAGCTGCACAGCAACAAGCTAGAACTACCAGTGCGAGCACAAGAGTGTGCTGCTATCAGTTATCGCTGCACAAAATGTACAGCGATAACTGGAGCAGCGCACATCATATACATTGTCGATCACAAGTCATTTACGAAGAAATTGAACATCTCTCTCATCACTCCCTCGCTTCGTCTTGAACTCCAGCGTTCCCTCTCAATTTCGTAGTTTCGTCATGAAATCTCTCGCTCTCAAGTCTTGGCTGCTAGTGCTCACTTTTCACATCAATCTAGGCCAACAACACACCCCGTACTCCAAGAAGTGCTTGAGCAATCCTCCTTATGCTGCACTTCGTGACGATCTGACAGCACCCTATATCTGGTCTTCAAATGATAACGTGAATGGCTCGTAGCGTAGTATGATGATGTTGTGTTTTCCCTAGCCTAGTCATCCCACGATAAGTGCACCGACTGCCACTCTCGATGAGGTGGTACGGACGAGCTCTTAGAACTATTAAGTCATAGTTCCAATATTTACAAGTAATCTTATTTTGCATACTGGGCAGAAAGTTGAAACTTCTAAACCCTATTTTCCACAAGAAATTCTAAAAAGTAAAATAAAATAAAACATGGTTTAGCCAAGGACTTCACAACTCTTATTATGTTATGTGCTGCACTTCTCACTAGAAATGCGCTTCTTGTAACTTCTGCATGGATTCTAAATATGGATGTGCGTACTCTTCTTCCATGGCCCTCCACTTTTCATTGGCGCAGTAAGTACGTTTCATGTTTAGTCCCAAAAATGTGACTTCTGATCAAATGTGTATGCAAGATAAACTTCCGGGAATTTTTGTTCGCTTGCTATTATCTGAGAAGATATGAGTCTATACCAAAATTAGATTGAGAGCAAAAAATCAAATTATCCAAATAGCAAGACCCGGAGATGTGAAAAGATCCAGAAATAAGACTCCAATCGAGACACTTGTTAAAAAAACAATTTTAATTAATTTATTCTCTAACTCTTTTCAGTGAAAAAGTAAATAATAAATTAAAACCTTGCATATTTGCCTCCTCCATCACGAATCTGCAAGGAAGACGCCTTTGAGTGTGTAGTCTTTGCATTTTCAACTTCCCAGATCGTTGAGCATTGCATTTCAAAGTTGTTGTTCATTTTGTATGCTTATGCCTATCAGCGAAGTACAGACCAACACGACGGCTGCACCATCAAGACTGCGGCCGCCGATGAATACAACTTTGTTTTAACTTTTCACTAAACTCTTGCTTTCAGAAGTCTTAGAGTTTGGTGATAAACTATAAACCCTTTTTATATTGACCTCTCCATAACAAGTGAAATGTTTCTGGTCCTAGATGGCATGAAGATGAACCACGTGGTGTTTACGTGGATGCTATCTAGGACGAAAAGAAGGTGGTATTCAGATGTTGCCCACTTGGGGCCGAACCCCAGTTAGTTTTTCTAACCCCTGTTTTACGTTAGCATGCTTCGGAAGTTGAGGATAATTAGCGATTTCCTGTACTGGAGTCAGTTTTGTGTTTCTAAACTGGTTTCCCGCTTATCGTGCACAATTGGGTTCTACTAGAAGCTTCGAAAAAATTTCCTTTATTCATGACTTTTGGTATAGAAACTCGAAACCTTCAATGAACTTAAACAGTCTTGGAGTAGACTTATCCTCGGTTCATGACATGACAATGGCCAACTCCTCTTATGATACTCTCCCTCATCTTCGCAGTAAACCGAAAATTAAGGTTTTCATTCATTTCATAATTGAAAGGCCCCATCACAAAAGAACAGGATCCACAAACCCAAATGCCATTTCAATTGCAGGAAAACATGCTTTGATTCGATGTACTAAATTAGAACAAGATCTAAATATTCTACATGGTCTTTGTTTGACATGGCTTGTGCCTTAATAGGTCCAAAATTCTTGTAAGTGCCCCTACCGGCATATATATATATGCAACAATATGTTTGAAATAAACTTACGAACTGTATTTGAATTGCATCTAGAACATGTCAGTTTTTCTTCAGGACAGAAAGGCATGAGAAACTGTCACAAAACATCACTATAAAAGTTCGAATGGGAAGGATTCTGATAGAAGCCTCATGAGAAGTGGAATGCTACGCAATTCTAGGACGACTGAACAGACCAAGCGCCAATGCATTCCCCTGCAAACATGGTTGAGAAGGGTCGAAAAGAGGAGGGTGGCACCACCACCCACCACCCAAGCAGAGCAGTCGAGTCCAGTGAGGGACAAGGCTGAATGGATGGACCATCAAAGAGTCAACAGTAGATAAGCAAGCAAGAAGTAGGGACGAAACGCAAGAACAGCAAGAGATCAAAGCCACCGACCTCAACCTTGCCCTGTTTAGATCAGCTCTTTTCTCAAACTCTGACTCTGAGCCAGCAAGTGTTTAGTGTTGGTCCTTGTTCAGCAGAATATGCCCTGCCAGAAATATAGTCAGCGTCGGGTTCTCTTTTGCAGTGTCTTGTGCGGACCGTTTTATCACATCCCTCTGCAAATAGTTGGCTCATTTTTCACGAAAAGAACTTTCTGATTTCAGTCACTTCCAGTTTTCTGGACAGCATTACGTTAGCCCTAATATAACTTAATACCATTAATAGATCGCGTCTAGCCCCTAACACCTGGCTCCGAAGTGACAAGAAATCATTTTCTCTCATAGACTTTATCTGCACTTCTTTCTCATGTCCGCTTATGACTTGAGCTCCACGTACAGTTTCTTGGACAGCTTGCAAATGCATGCAGCAAGAGCAAGAGAAGAGAAGAACAAAGCACACTGAAACTTCCCTGAAACTTTCTGTTTCCTCCTGCGAGAACTTTGGTGGACAGCAGTGAGAAGAGCGGATCACCTTTTAAGCCTTGAAAGGAGACAATGATTACGACGGCCGAGCTTTACAACGAGATCCACAACGCCGGCGTTCAAGTACCTGCAGGAAGTCGAGTACTTCGTCGCTTTCCCACCCGTATTTGATCATCACGTGCACGTGCTGCTCTTGTCTTACAAGCAGGTTTGTGACGGACGTGGAAATTAATCATCACGGCATGTCTAGCGTTGTTGAGGGCCGTTTGTTCTCTTTTGAGTGCTTTGTTGCCATGATCACAAAAGCAGGAAATGGTAAACTGTAACCCATACATCAGTCACCTAGCCAGAAGGTTCGATCTCTTATCATTCTTCTTCTCCATCTATACTGCACAACGAGTTCGTTGTCGCAGAATCTCGCTTCTCTTGCTCCAACGGTGCACTGTCTTTAAAGAACTTATGAGAACGTCTAAGAGGTACATTGTGTCGCGTCCATATCCCAGTGTAAAAATTCAGTCTATTTTCCGTAAACTTCACCGGCAGAAACTGTTGAAATTATGTCAACAGAAGCTACTTAATTTATAGCTGTTTCCAGGATGGAAATCTACTAAATGACTGGATTGTAAAACCAAGAAAGATGCAGATGAAGAGAATTCGTAGGTGAAAGGGAGACCTAGCTAGGAGACAATCACTCAGTTTAACCAATGGCCGTACCGTTCGATCAGACAAATGGATATGAATCAATCATAATCACGCCTACAGTGGAAAACTACCGAGTTTGCGCATTTGATTCAGCAGAAGAGGTGACATGATCCAGAAATGCACTTTACATCATCTTCTCGGATTGAAACCGGTCCTCCTCCTTCGTGTGTATGGTGAGGGCATGCAGACTCTCCTGAAGCTCACTTACAGCAACCAGGCAGAAGCTGGAAGACAGTTCCACTGAACGGATCTCTCACCATAAACACGAAACAAACTTCTTTCTGCAAGGCCGGATTCCGAACACACGACCGGCCAAGCTTCTTGCTGAGATAAGCATTCTGACAGTGCCTTACCTGATACCCCTATCTACGCACCCCGCTACAGAAAGACTATGCAGTGTGCACGCAAAAACTAAGTTTGATCCAGGTAGTGCCCAGGGACTGGACTATAGCTACGTTATACAACCCTGCCTATGTGGTACCTTTATGGATAACGAACGGAGAGAGCTGTCCCTAGATCGATATCGAATGCCACAAAGGAACGGTTCAGTTTGGCTAATTCACGTGATTCTGACTGGAACTAGCTATACGGTCTAACTCGTTCAACCGAGCTCTCGCTATCATACGAACAGATCAGGGAAACGTGCGACGTACCACCATATTGGAGGACTAATTTTGAGCATCATTAGCGCTTACTGGGTCTCTGCGCTTTACGGATGAACTAGTAAAACACATTACTCAAAAGAAAACATCTGCAAACAGTTTCATACGATCGAAGACTTATAACAGGACACTGTCCCCTAAGTGGAAATCAGCTACAGCCTTGTCGAGTTCACAGGTTCAGTGGAGGCAAAGCGTGGCGGAGATGCCGAAGGAAAGATTTCTTGACAAAGAACTCGGTGTGGAGTTCGGAACGAGATCAAAAGCAGAAGCAGAAGATACGCACCCGCTTTCCACCCGCTCAGGCCGGGGCTTTGATCTCCCTTTAGATTGGAGACTCTGCTTTTTCGGGGGCTCAGCAAGAGCTCACCTTAAATGCACGTGGAAGCAGCTCTTGATTGCTCTTCAAAGCCTGACATCTTGTGGGTGGCAACCTTACACGGCGGAAATCAGTTCTGTATGAGATGAAATCAGTCTATGAGGTTCATCGGATAGAATGCACGGAAAGTTCTTTCTGCTTTATATCCACTTCGGTGCGCAATTTGATCCGGGATGTGCCGACTGTCGATATCATGCAGATCCGGCTCTTGAGCCCATTCAAGAGCCCCGATTCACGTAGTATGGCATTCTCTCATTGCCATCAACAAGTCATGCTCTCACCGGTCTCACGACGGAGATTCCCGCCGTAAATGCAGTGACTGAAGCTCACACCACCTCCAAGTTAGGAGATTGGCTTAAAACTGGAAGCAAAAGCACGCACGGCAGAGCTTCTGCATTTGTTTGGTTTTCTGTTCATCTTTCAGCGTACTGTGAGGCATCTATCTTCTATCGAGATTAGCGACTTCACGGCCACTCTTCCTCGTGCTTTCATCAAGACCTGGTCCACTTTGTTCACGCCGGCCAGACGACTCTTGTCCATCTTTCTTCCAGACGAACTTCGTTTCCTCACGTTTTGCTTAAGAGACAAGTTTTTATGGAGTTTCAGTTTCGGTGCTTAATCAGGTGCATACTTTCCTCTGCAACGTTCTGGGGAACTTCTTCTACGTTTCTTCCCTGATCTCCACAGTGAAATAGCGCTTGAGTTGACCCGAAGGAGTGTCACGAGAAGCAAAGCATTAGAAACAAGATTTTAGCCCCACGTGGAGGACCGGAAGAGAGATCGAAGATGGATTCTGAAGTCTGGAAACATTTGCTCGATCATGAGGAAATTCTGCGGCTAGTGCTTGCTCGTTTGTCTTGGGAAACAAACAGGCGCCTTCGATCTGTGAGTAAGGCCTGGAATGCTACGCTGTCTGAACCTAATTTCCTCACATGGGCGGCGATGCTAACCGATAGGAGTTTCTACTCGGACCATCGAAATCTCAAATGGAAGGATAATTCTGCAACCACAAGTGCCCAAGCGGATTCGTCACAGACGGATTCAGAGCATCCGAAGGGAAGCCCCGCAGAACCAGTTTGTCTTTTGAGCATCACCGAAGAGGCTTGTGCGGTGGCAAACTTCGACCTCCACCGATGGTTCAAGCTCCCTCCGTTGCAGCAGCCGCCGTTCGGACGGTGGGATGACTTCACAGTTTCGGGTGCCGCGGAGGGCCTGCTGCTACTGGAAGGAAAAGTCCGGGACAGGACCCGCGATTTGTACAATCTCCACAGATGTCTCGTCAATCCTCTGACCAACGAGTACGTGACTTTACCTCTTGTTCCGAAGTGGGACCATAGCTTCGACAGACATGGACGGTCATCGGATCACGGGACTCTGCGTCATCCGATGATCCTCTCCGTGGACAGGTTCGTCAAAGTGATTGCTACGGAGTTCTGTTACAGCGGCGGAGCAGGGCTCGACGGCACGCAGCTGAGGAGGATTTTGATCTGGCGCCAGAATGCCTTGGGCTGGGAGTCGTTCCGAAACGACGCATACGATGAGATAATAATGAACCCGATCAAATCAGTGGAGCATGCAGTCTTTGCGGGAGGCGAACTCTTTCTCCACACATATTATCGGAGATTGGCGACGCAAGGGCATCGGGTGATCAAGTGCGGACTACAACGTGCTGCAAGTGTCCAGGTGAACATGGACTTCATCGATCGTGACCATGTCCGCATCCCGATACTGCACTTGTTCCAGCATCGAGGAGTGCTCATGTGCGTCATAGGGACATTGAAGAGTAATGTCTTCGAACCGCACCGACTCATTCAGTACATCAAGCTGTGCAAGTTCGATCACGCGAACGGGAAGTGGCTGGATGAGCCGGTGGTCGACATGCCCGAATGGATGGTGCGGAAACTGTACGACACACTGTCGGACGGCGAAGTGTGGAGGTTCTACTGCGATCTCGAAGGAGATACCCTCTGCATTGGCAACCGCACGAGGTCCCAAGTTTGCTTCCTGTACAACCTCGTGAGTGATGAGTGGTGTGCGTCCTCTGCGATAGCATATCCAGGTCAAAACGAAAGCAACCAGGAAGTTTTCTTGCTATCACCTAGGAGGGATAACGGAGCTCTGATGCAGATTTGAGGCGGATGGGAGTTGACAATTGTTAAATATCATTAGAGGGTAACATCTAAACTTTGCGGGAGGTAAAAGGAAAAAAGAAAAAAAAAAATGGAAGAGGTGACTTGTGACATGACTTTGACGTGAGAAGCACTGTGAACAGCAATTAAGTACCATTAGTATATTAACCCATATTCGCTCTAGAGTAGTATGAGTCGGAGTTCTTTTTTTCTGTGCGAGTTCTGAAGTCTAAGTAAAGCTGTGCACATTTCATCTCATCTCAGAATATTTCTGTTAAGTTATCCTTCTGATTAGTTTTAACAGGCTGATCTGCTATCAGTTCTAATAGGCTATATTTCTGTTAAGTTATCCTTCTGATTAGTTTTAACAGGCTGATATGCTATCAGTTATAATAGGATGGTAGTATTCTGTTGTGGGAGATAAATTTTATGTTATGAGATACTTGGGAGTATAGTTCTCGGTTTTGTAACAACAATCGCGGGAGTTTACTTGCTACGCAACCTCAGGAATGAATGATTGGTGAGTGGGCGTTCGTCCTCTGCGAAAGAGTCTGTAACTCAACTGAAAGCCAACCAGGCAGTTCTCTGCTTGTCGTTCATCAAAGGAAGCTTGTTGATCACTTTCTGTAGACTGCTGAGTGCGTTGCTTGTACCTCTCGTAAAATCGGTTTGTAGATACGAATCTCTGGGTACCAACTCCTCGAGAATGCCAAGAATTCTCGGGGTTTAAGACTTTGTAGCTCATTTGAACTTACCTCCTTCTGAACGACTGCAAGATTCGTGACCTCCTCCTCAGGATTTGATGATTCTGTTTCTGCCTAAAAGACGTAGATTCTTCTGAGCTTTAACCATTCGGAAATCCACACCTAGTCTGCCCCTTCAGTGATACGCAGATGAGTGGTTGTAATACTTTGGTTAACATGTTGCAGCCGGCAAGAATGATCCATCGATGTTTGTTCGTTCGCTTGATACTAGATTATACATATATATAACATGCTTCTCTTTGAACACAAGGAAATCATTATAGACCCTGTTTCGACCCTTCTGCGCTGCTGTTACTTTCAGTGTCCATGGATCTAACCTCTGGCTCTGAAGGACAAGTTCTTCTTTGCTCAGGCATTTCCTTCTTCCTGTTTCCGGATCCACAGGAGACAGTGCCTTACGCTTGAGGGGTTTCAACCTTGCACACTGACAAGATTGATAGAATCGAGGAAACGTTTGGCTGTGTCTTGCCAGTTTAAAGCAATCATGGAGTTCCCCGAAGAATGAAGAAAGTCTGGTGCGCAAAAGTTTCCAAGGTGTTTCGATCGGTGTTTCTAACACCACAACGAGCGCTACCCGACAGTCCTGAATTGTGAATCAGGGGCCAAATATTTGAGTAGCCAGAGAACCGGCAGCTGGAGTCTCCTCGAAAGCTATCCAAATGAGAACGCACTTCGATGGCTGCACCGATTCTCGTTTACCGAATGCTCAGAGTTTGTTTATGACAGCGATAGAGTGATCGTCGCGTCGAGCTGCCAGAGTATTTATGAAGAACTCGAAATTCGAAACTGAAACCTGTTTGGTGGAGGGATCATACAATACGCCATTTGCAAGGGCTTCCCGAAGCAGACCAGGAGCATCTCCACACTCCCATGTCCGGCAGCATACTATCAAGTTCCGCGACGACGAAATGCTGAGGCATAGTTGCCACCGTCTGGAAATCGCCAGCACCCCGGAAATGACTGCATAACGAAGTGCTTCCGTGGTCCATCAGAATACAAGGTGCAAGAACTCCATGGTCACCATTTCGACGTTTCGAGACTTCATCGGTTGGTGCCGAAGAAACATGTAGCACCTGTGGCGCGCTAAGCTCCAATCTTGACACGGGATGGGTAAGTTCTTCCATGTTACGTTTAGTGGGTTGGCCAGCCATCTCGTCAACTGGTGAGTGCCTTCTGTTTTCGATTCGAATCTACCCTCGAGCTCTCCCATTGGCGCTGGAATTCTATATCGTCCGGAACAGGTCTTGTTATTCGAGAGTGAGTAGTGATGAGCGCTAGCAAGCTACGCAATCTTCCAACACCGCGGTGTCGGTCCTCGTTGGAGGTGCTTAAGATACCGATGGATTCAGGGGCGCATGGGAGGGGTAGCAGTTGGTCTACAGAGATGGGTCGGTAGTCCCATGACTTACTCACCGCTCGAAGTCGAAGTCGAACGGCAAGCGCGCCAGGACTACGGTAGCTCGAGAATTCCAAAATAATGATCAAGAACTTCTTCCAGATTTCGTTATCTAGCTCATGATCAGCATGTCGCCCATGAAGATCAACAGAAGTGTTGGAACCATCTCCCTGAGACTTCTAGACGATGTGTGCTGTGTGCTGGATCAAGAAGCGCGAAAAGAACAACCAGTCACGAAATGGATGAAGAAGAAGAAGCTCATACAGTTCTTTCGTGGCTGAAATAAACCGATCTTTCGAAGCGCTTTCAGTATTCGTGACGAATCAAGCTGACAGTGTCCCGGGGAATCGACTGTCCCATACTTTCTACGCAAAGTTCAAGCTTCACGGGGTCGGGAGTATGGGAATTTTCTCAAAAATGCATTTCACCTCGGAGTCCTCAGCGTGTCTTTCACACATGATGATTCGAGCCCTCCAGCCAAAGTGCATGGTCGAGTGTGAGAACACGCTTCACCACTTCACGCGTTTGTGAGATTGTGTTAAACGAATCCCAGACCAACCGCTCGAGGGACTGAGCTCTCTATCTTCGAATTCTCGGAGCAAAACCTCCATTTCAATCCCTCTTTTGTGTCTAGCGATGATCATGGCTTTTCGAGAGTGTGAGGGGGGCAGCAGCCCGGAGCTTTATTTGCTCTAGAATCTGTATATTAGCACAAGGTGCAGCAAATCGAAGGACTCTCCCCCACAAAGAATTAAGGTAGTCACTGAGAAGAATACGTCCTCTTTATCTGTGCAGCTAGACTGGGTTTAGATGGTCATATCTGAGTAAGTGTGCTTCAGATGGTTACAGACACATGCTTGGAGCTGGTCCGGGATGTTCCCTTCCAAGAGCAGCAGTCTCTCCCTTCTCTCCATGATTTGATTCGACCATTTCCTAAACCCTTGCATAGAAGTTGTAAGTCGGAATCTGATAGCGAAGCATGCAAATTAAAACAAAGGAAGAAAGAAGATCAAAACGAATGAAAGACAAGAAGAGGTTCTGGGAGAGCACAACTCTCGACGCATTGTCAAATAAATAAGAAGACAATCGAGACAGTGCTGCTTAACTGCCTACACTGGAAATAAAAAGGAGATAGGGCAGACACAATGTGGTTCCAATGGCAAGAGAGTGAAAGCATACATACGAATACTGTTGCTCCTGCAGTGACTGCTCCATTCGGCCAGCTCAGGTGTGCACATTTGGACTCTCTGCAGATGCGAAACTATTCACCGTGTGGACCAATCCGCTTCCAGAAGTATATTTTGGAGAGCCGCTGGACACATAATTATTTAGTGGACCCTCTTCCGTTTTGGAACAGGGTGAGTAATATGCATATGCACGCTCTGCGAAGAGAAATTAAAAGAAGAAAACGTGATTAGAAGTTAGTATTGGTTGTAATCTCCTCTGGATAACAATTACTTTCCCGCGATTACTTTACCAATAGCTAATAAATATTTTAACAAGTGTAACTGGATGTTGTTCCAATTTGAGACTTCAAGGGAAAGAAACCAATAATAATATAATGAAATTCTTTTAAACACAGAAAGTGTATCTTCTTTCACGTGACTTTCACCCAAGACTTTAAAGATGTTGCAGCAGCTGAACATAAACTGAAATTTTAAATTTAGTGCAGAAAACACTTCGACTCTAGCTCAACTTCTTCTCCATTTATTAACTAATATATGTTTTCACCTTTCTTCAATTTGCAACTACATGTTAATAATTAATTACGATCCCTGCGTCTGAAGATGGAAGAGGTGTTACTGTATGATAGGAAAAGAATTCGCTTTCTGTGAGAACTCTAACACCACCAAATGAAGTGTCATTCTTGGTGGTCCTGTAAGGGGGCCGACCACGTCGAGAAAAGCAAGTACAGTAGAGGGAGACCTCCCAAGCTGACCACGACTGCGTATCCAGATTCCGGAGTAGTGTTATCCTCAGAAAATCGCACAAGCATGTGCCGACAGACGGACATCCCCCTGGAGAACGCGATGGAACTCGCTCCGAATGCTTGGCCTCTTCCATGGCTCCATCGATCAACTCCTGCTCGAGCTCCTCTCTCTGTGCCCGCTGTAGAGTCTCGGTCGCTGTAAAGCATTTCGTATGTTCCATCGAATGTCGACACAGGCTTGAGTCTGCACCATCTGGTTAGTGCGCGGACATGGAGACTCTGGCTGTGAGGGCGCCCCTGGCAGGAGCAGTGGTTTTCAAGGCACAGAATGTCTGCCAGCAAGTCTCGGGGCCTCTTTCTGGGGCCAAATTTTGTAGATTAGGAGTGAGTTTAGGGGCGAGGGCGGAGCAGGCAGCTGGTGAGCCTGTTTCCAGAGCGGCTGAAAGTGTAGAAATCTCACGCAGGAATTTGTTCACTGCAGCATTTGCTGCGGCCACTGCGCTGCCGTTGGCGCGAAGCTCTCCTGCTTCAGCGACTTCGTTTAGGCAGTACAATGATAGATTCGACGGGTACTCGTTCAGCTATCCGGAGGGATGGATTCAGGTGCGAGGAGCAGGGGCAGACGTTTTCTTTAGAGACCCGGTTAATTTGGATGAGAATGTGGTTGTGGAATTCAGTTCACCTTCGTCCTCTCGGTACGAGAGCGTGGAGGATCTCGGAACTCCGGAAGAAGCCGCGCAGAGGATTCTGAAGCAGTACTTGACTGAGTTCATGTCCACCAGAATTGGGGTACGCCGAGAGTCGAATGTCATGTCCAGCAAATCAAGATTTGGTGTCGATGGCAGGCTTTATTATGATATCGAGGTGAGTAAGTCCGAACTTTCTACCACTCGGCGTTTTGCTCGCTGCCACCTTTGCAATCTACTCACTCAGCCCGAAGATTCCTTCTAGCTCGCATGCTCGCCTTCTTTTGAATTTTACAGCCTGAAGTCTTTAAGTTCTCTCCCAATGGAATCACATTAGCTAATAAACTGCAGAAGGGAGGGTGAGTTTTCAAGCCCTCCCGCGGTTTCAAGCCCTCCCTCGGGGCGCCAGGGAGGTTCTAGCTTTCTCTGTGGATAGGAGGTCAGGCGGCGAGGAAGTTCTCGGTTAGCTCAACAGAAGCATTGTGCGAATGTTTGCCGACTGTTGGGTAATTGTCTCTCGTCTAGGGTGGGTGTTGAGTAATTTGCAATTGGGATTGTGGTAGGTTAACGTGAAATCGTACGCCAACACCAATCAGCTGGCCGTGATGCCGCAAGATCGCGTGGCCAAGCTAGAATGGAGCAGGCGTTATCTGTCTGTTCTAGGCGTTGAGAACAAACGTCTGTACGAGCTGCGCCTCCAAACTCCGGAACGGGCTCTGCTCGAAGAAGAAGCTGATCTGAGGAAGATGATGGACTCCTTTCGACTTGTTAAAATAGATGCTTAATGAAATATATTTTTCTTGCTTGGAGTCGACATGAAGGATGCACAGATATGGGTTCAGCTTTCTTCTCATTGCAAAGTGGCGTCCCCAGATTTCGCGGTGTCTTCATATAGCATATCATAAGGGCTAAAGCATACGACGAGAGAATCACTGATCTTCACGTAGTTCTTGTATTGAGGTACTTACCCCGATTTTGTGAAGCACATGAGAAGTTACGTAGCATGATTGTTGAGGCCAATTGGCACGCGATACAATTCAACATACAAGGTTGCTGTTGTAAGAGACCAGCTTGATTACGGAGTTTGGGAGGAACACCGCGACCCCTGCTCAAGTTTGGAACCTCTCAAGGTTCGGGCGGGATCCAGTTTTCTCCCTGATGAGGGAGCCGGGATGTTCCATAAAATCCACCAAGCGTAAACTGAACCAAAATCCATTGCACTTCTTATCGTTTCTTATCTATCCCGTCACCTCGTCAAGATGGGCAGTTCTTCCTGGCTCGGATTGAAGGTGATGTCCAAACTTCATATGTGTTTGAAAAGAAGTATTCTACCACTGCCAGACACTGTTGTAAAGCAGACCGGCTGTGACACAATGTTACGTTTTTGCCGAGCAGGCACGTTGGTTCAACGGCAGAGAGCTGAGGCAACTTCCGTAAATCCAAAGGCGTACCACAAAATTTTGTTGTCTAACGTTCACCCACGACTTCCAGTGTTCCAGTTAATGGGGAGGTGAGTGTGGGGAACCAAACATTTTCTCACGTTTAACATCTGATTGCCAAACAAATCCTGGACTGGATCTGTCACCTGCTACTCGCCGAGTGCCTGTGGGTTCTGCTTTAAGAGGTGGTTAAGTATCCAAGGTATTCGGGTGGTACAACTTCTGAGGCAATAACTCGTTCTTCATCGATGCTTTTCACAACATACAAATTCCAACGCAAGGGCTAAACAGAGAGGGAATCAGTGAAGATTTCTGGAATTGAAGGCCTACTTCAGCGGACATGATGAAAGAGTACTCTTCTTCCGCAAGCAACCCCCGTCAGCGGTGCGACCCGGAAGGATTCCAGGTAAAAAATAATTGGATGCCGGAGGTGCTGTGTGACGCTAAGCTGAAATTGTGGGGGGAAAGTTCTTCGACTACCTACTCCTCTATCGTCACGATTGTGCTTGTGTGCTCCGCAATCATGGGAGGCTGAAAACATATTTCACGATGTCTTCTCATCGGCGACTACTACGTCACGTGTAACTGCTCCGCAACTACCATGATTATATGTGAATTGGTGTAAGTGACTCTGTTTTCTGGCGAGTTTCTAATGTTCCACTAGGTTTCTGGGTAGGAAGTTGAGAACAGTGATATCTGTACTTCACGCGAATGGATTTTTCCTGTTCTGCTAATGTACATGAGATTTGGGATTTTGAGATAACGAGGGTGACAGTTTTCCGAAATTGATAGAGTTTGGCCCTGAAAAAGAGGATTTGGGCCTCGTTGTTCTCTTACTCTGATTGGATTCTTGAGCTCGACCGCAGTTGGTGTATAGATTTTGTATTGTTGGACCTTCTTTTATCCTGCTTCTCTTCGACAACGTTGTCCTCAGCTTCAGAAGCCATATTCTGCAATCTCTTTCTTCCGAAACAACGCTCCTTGCTGAAACAGCCGTTTCCAGCCACAGCAGCGTTGTTTCCACCTGCAATCCTCTGCGTAAATTTCCTTAAGTTCTCGACGGCATCCTTGTCCATGGTTGCTTGGTCGAAAACTGTCGTGTACCTGCTGGTTTTGCAGGCACGAGGCACAAGCTTTAGTGTACCCACTGCACCAACATTTGAGTCGGCATCATCTATGGTCACTTCTTTAAACGAGAAAAAGATGTACAAGTTTGACCTCTCGATGCATATCATGCAATCTTGGGTTTGCAAAAAGGCTTGCACAACTCAACCTTCGAGTACATGCCTCACTATGGAATAGAGGTGAAGGGGTGGGTGCTTGTCCATTAGAAATCATCGAGAGAAGCCGTGAGCAGACAGACAAGAATATACTTAGCTTTAATTCGGAGCGATGCAGATAGCGAGATATCCTCGGCTACCAGGAAGTGAGGGCTTGAGGGTTGGTGGTTACACCGAGTGAAAGTGAGTTCTAAACCTTCCCAGAACTAACCACCAACCGTAACCTGGCTCTTCACAATACCAACTAGACATCAACGGAGAAAACGTTTGCACCGTACCCACACTATTCGTACCAAACGGACGATCTCTTGTTCTCCATTAGCACATATACAGAGACAACTCCTTCTATAAAGCTACAGCAGATTAACTCTCAACATTCAGATTCCGAAGTTTATCATCCTTCCTGAATCCTCAAATACTTGGTTACTGTTACAAGTGGTCCCGACTTTTCGTCTTATAGACTTTCGTCCTCAAGCTCTAGGCCTTCGGCTGCAAGGAGCTGTCGCACAAGCTTCTTCTTCGCCTCCTCGTCAGCTTTTCTCCTGTTCAGTTCCCTCTTCTTCAATACTAGCGTGTGGCGATTGATCGTAGTCTCGAAGTTCTTTTGCGAAACCTGCCTCTCCTTAGCTAGAATGCGTCGTTCCTCTTCTGGATCCACCTGCACACACACGACGAAAGCCCTAATTGATCACGACCGTTCGCATGTTAAGCCTCGTGCGATAGGTAAAGGAGGCATCCTGAAGCCACGGTATGCCACAGTTCACTGACGAACTCCTCTTGCCAGCCACCCAACCAGCTAATTAGTAGGCCGCAGTTCTGACAAAGGTTAACCAAAAGAGTGATATCTGGATAAAGATTAACGAGCAATCAAAGGAGAAGGTGAACCCAACAGCCCTCAGCTGCAAGAAACCTGTTTTAGGTTTCTTGCAGCTGAGGTTCCAGAAGCTCGAAAGGCATGCCCCAAAGCTAATTACACCGTGACCTTCCCTAGTTTCGGACATAGTCGAGGGACAGTTGAGCCCAACCCTAACTCTGCTTTTCACGGCGTATGCAATTTCAAGAATGAATCCACGAACTGCGGAGCAAGTACAGCCACAATTCCTCAATACATATCCATGCTTCCGTCCATTACTTGCCAGCAGTTGCTCGCTTCCATCGCACGCAAAAGATTATGAGTCCAGTCTGAAGTGTAGAGTCAAGGGTCTGCTCTGCGGCTAAACTCTGTGCCTTCCATCCCAGTAGCCAGTAGTGACGAACTTCGCCTGTATTTTGCCCCAACATCGTGCGCAGTTTGGAAGTTATGCGCACGATGTAGGAAGCATAATACAGCCGCAGTTCAACACACTTACGTCCGTAGCCGAGTAAGTTCCTCCAGAAGTGCCAGACTCTGCCTGTATAATGCTTACGACGTCGCGAACAGAGCGAGTAAACAATGCACGATGCAGGAAGCATCATACAACCAAAATTTGACACGGTTCGAACTTCGGTCACAAGCCTCCTTTCTTTTCTGGTAGCTTTACTTTTAGTGGCGTTCTTCTCTACCCTTTGCTTCTCTTCGCGGGGTGCATGAGGGAGGGACGCGGACGGTCACTAAAGGTGAGGTGTCCGGCTTTCGATCATCGCTTTCGTAAATGACTACTCACTCCCGTCCGTGCTCCTCTCAACTCACTCGCGAATGACCTCCAATCTCAAAATCCAGAGGCAAAAGTGTCAAACTTTGCCTGTATAATGCCCCCCACATCGTACGTGAATACTTCCAACACAATATGCACGACGTAGGAAGCATCATGCAGCCAGAACCCGGCACGCTTCGATGGCATGCTTATTCCCATCGGCTCCTCACCAGGGCTTCTCCTGCCGGTTGCACCTTTGAGTTGGGATCGGGCAGGAAGCCTAAGAGCACACAGCGAAAGCACCATTCGTCCCCAATATTTAGCCTGTCTGACGTCCCAAGTGTCGTCCGAATACTCAACACAGCAGGCACGACGAGAGATATAATATCATCCCAACGCAGTTCAGGACATAACTGGTTGACCACCGGAATCAGGATGTCATCCAAACCAATCAAGAGCAAAAAGAGAACAGCATTCAGTGGAAGCTAGTCTACGAGAGGAATCCAAAGGTCCTGAGTCATTCCGCAGCTTCACTACGTAGGACGGATCAAACTTGATCTCGTAAGACAAGCGGCAGTTTGTACCACCCATTGGTCAGAAAGTTTTTGTGATATCATGATCCATAGACAGTCATGTCAAACTTGCCTGTACAATGCTCAGAACACCGTCCCCATACTTCACCTAGAGCACGATGCAGGGAGCACTGTACAGCCACATTTCCACACGTTTTACTTGCAGACGACCCGGTTTGATGTCAGCGAACTCCTGAAGATCTCTCAGTGGCACGAAAGGTTCGCCCTTAACTCTGTCGGGAAAGTAACAACAACACAGTAATGTGTGACATGGCGATGGGGAGACCACCACCTTGTGACGGCTTTTGTCCTGGCGTAGCTTGTGCAAGTGTCATACAAAGAGAAAGCTAGATGAGGAAGAGTCATCCATCACCTTATGTCGCGAGAGCCTTCGTGCCTTAAGGCTCATCTCGCGTTGCTGTTGCTCTGCCCAGACACTTGCCGCCATATCACCGCGCTGCTCGAATGCTTTTTTCTTCTTCATCACCCAATCCATCCATGCTCGTGATGCCTGCACAACATCTCCCAGTTCATAATTCAGCTGCTTCAGCTTTTGTGGCATAATGACACCATACAAGAGCACACCTAAGCAGATCAGAACGTTCATCAGTCTCAGAGGCCTAGCTTTCTACAGAGGACACCCAGAACTCCAACTAACACAGTATAGTATCGATAGTAGCAAGACGTTAACCTGCATGGGATTGACACGATGATCGATATCATACTGTCTCCGCTGGTCACGGTCCATAAGCAGTTCATAAGCAGCTTGAATCCTTATGAATTTAGACTCGGCTGTTTCTCCCTCTTCTAACAATTCCTTGCTGTTATCATACACTGAAAAAATTACCAAGCTCCTTCAGTGAACACACATGGAAGAAAGCAACGGGAGCCATAAACCTCTTCCTCCTATTTACCTCAGATAACTAGAAGAAATGTTTCGACAACTTTCAAGAAGTACAGGTTACTACTTTACCATCAGGGTGAAACTGCTTCGCCATTCTCCGGTAGGCCGCCTTTATTTCATCGTCGTCTACGTCTCTAGATAAACCTGAAAATAATAAAACAGAAAAGCTCGATTAGGATGGGAAATCCGTAAGTCCACAATCCAATACTTCTGAAAATCTGTTGTTCATTCCTTAAGAACATATACTCCATAAAATTCATACCGGAAAGTGCTAAAATACACAATCAACAGCGATCAACTTGTGTAGTCAAGTACTTCATCATGCCCGTTTCATCCTTAGTAAGGCGAGAAAACAGAACTGAAATTGGCGGTTTTCCCTTTCACGTTTGATGGCAGTGCAAATGCAGAATACGGGCAAGGCACTGGTGGAGTTCCACCTTCTCTTAGGACTAAATGGATCCCTAGGAGTGATCCACAAACTAAGCTCTTGTACATTAGTCAGTAAGAAATAAAAGTACTATCTTTTACCACGGTGTGAAACCAAAGTTGTAACACTGAAGTCAAGACAAGGCAGATTCGCATGTAAGGAATATGAACGGCTCGTGAATCCTACAATCTACTGGCATGAAAAGACAATTAAAACTCCGGACCGTGAAGGGCGTAGCAACTAAACATTAAACTCATACATAATTCTCACCAAGAGTGTCGTAAGGTGATCGTTCGTCCTTCCATCCAGCTGCCGCCCTCACAGCGAACATTCGCCTCGCACCATTCCTCCTCGTAGCATCAATCGGACACTGCCACACCCTCTGCCTCCTGCTCAAAATCATCTGATGAGCTGGTAGACCTTCAACCTTAACCGACCTGCCAAACGCTCTACACTGCGCCCCATGTTTCCGAAAACCGGCAGCCGATGCAGCAAGACAGAGCAAAGAAACTGCATTAAGCCGTTGTGACCAAATGCACTCGGCAGCCATGAGCGACAGCGATATCCCTCCGAAGCTCAAGCGATCAGCTAGAGGACTAATGCGCTCACGCGAGCCTGAGTCCGGACTCTGGACTCCAAGCCTCAGCCGTGAGCCCTAAAGAAGAGATCAGGCTCGCGATGGTGGATCGGCGTGTGGTTAGTGAGTGGGTGTGATGTGATTGATGTGTGTGTCGCCGGAAAAGAAGCAAGAAGCCAGAGGTTGAAAGGAGACCTTTCTCTCGCTACGAGGCGATGGCTTCTGCCTAGAGGGAGCCCGGGGGACCCTCGCATTCTTGGCAGCTTCAGCAGTGCAGCAGGCGAAGCAAAGTACGTAGTCACCATGAAACCACCCACTTGGCTTTATCACGTGCGTGGTAAGGATTATCTCATGGATGTTAGAAGTGGTGGGATGATACCTTTTAGGAGGGATAATTACTTGGTCACCCCCTGAAAGCCATTTTCTCTTGGAGTTTGACGTCGAACTCTTCATATTCGTTGGACCATCACGAATTATATGTTAGAGTAATTAAGAAAATAAAATTAATTCTGAAAATATTAAAATTCATAAATAATAATATTTGATCATTCGATTAAAATCGATTCACAAATGAAACATCAACTACTTGGATCAACTAGCACGAATGACAATCTGGAGTCACTGAGGCTAATTAAAATTTTTGATTAACACTAAATAGTTAGTGATCAGATCTTGTCATTCAGGATTGTATGCTTCTAGTCAGACCACACAAAACACTTCTTGAGCCATTTTTCATCAATTTCGGGCGGAAAAAACTGTTTTTTGTCAAACAGCCCGCAGGCACGTAGTGCGAAAACAAAAGGAGAGGGTCGACCAACAGGACAGGGCAGAAAATGGAAGACTGAGAAAAGCTCTCCACGTCAGATTTTATGTCAGACTCGCAATCGGGAGATAGCTATACGATGTGACCAAGAGGACTTGAAAAAGTCATGAGTCTTTGAAATAATTTTCAAAGAGTGTGACCAAATAATTATTCCTTTTGAAAGATAAATATAACCTACAACTTTGTCGTTGAGTTTCTAGCACGAATATGATATAATCGATTAGAATGTGTCTATATTTTTTTTTCTAGGATATGGAAACACACTCTACTATCCCTTTACATTGGAGCAAACCAGATCGACGTTAATCATAAGCAAAAATTGCTTACATGAATATAATATGAAGTATGCAAGATCTACTTCCGAGAACTTTTGCTCGCTTGCTGTTATCAAAAAAGATATAAATGTTATATGAAATTTTTCTCTAAATTGATAAAAAATCTAAATTTATTTCTAAATATTAATTGATAATTAAATCTAAAAATCTAAAAATCTAAAATAATATATAAAGAAAAAATAATTCACTTTAGAAAAACTACAAGTGTGACAACTTGTTAACGAAATAATTATTTAATCAACACATTTATTTATTATCGAATTATTTCTCCAAAAAATAAAAATTAAGTTGAACTCTTACATATTTACTTCCTCTATCAAAAGATGCAAGAGTGGATATATATACATGTACACTGAATCATCATAGAATGTCTAAGTACACTGAACATTCTACGATACCATCTTATGTGGTCTAGTGAACCTCTGCCGCTTTCCACGGAGAGCTACGAAATTAAATTGATTTTATACTAGAGAAAAAGACCTGGAAAATTTACTATCAGGCAGAACCGCCACGTATGGATCTTACCTTCAATGTTTGCGGTCCATTGGTAAACTACATCAAACAAGGTTCAAAAGCAAATAAGCATTCTCAATCAACTTCAGGAATTTTTGCTCTTTTAATATTATCCGGAATGTTATAAATGTTATATGAAAAGACTAGACTAAGTTTTAACAAAAATCAGAATCAAATTTAACTATTAAATATTAGTCATTTTCTGAACAGCGGCAACGTCAGTAGAAAGCCAATAAATGTAATGCAAGGCCATGCACTTCTAAGGGTACAAGTGCAAGGGCCTGCTGAAGCAAAAAGATACATTAATACATCAGGCTTGCAATGAAAATAAGCAATGAAGATGAGAGAGACATTTTTTGTTTAGATGCATATTATATTATTCATCTCTTCTATCCGCTAGTGAAAGAGGGGATATTCATGGTGGTTTAATTTATCACCTAACTCTTTTTGAGAGAAGGGTTAGATGATAAATTATAACTGCAGTAAAAGTACTTCTCTGAGTGGATAGGCAACCGTCATATGTCTCCTGGAGCGCTGTGTCAAGTGCATTGCTTACCAGTTTTTCTCACCATTTCCGGCATGCATGTAATTTTTAATAATATATAAATTACTTTATTTTTAAAGTTAGTTCATATTTATAATCTAACAGTTTTAGAATTATTATTATTCATTTATTGATATATATTAATTTAATGTTGATCAAAAGCACTAAGTTAGACGCAGTTTGATCACGACCATGTCCACACGAATTGCATCCCTGGGCTTTTCTCTTCTTTCCATGCTTGTGTTTCTTTCTTTTCGGTTAAGTTAGATACATATATTAATATATTTGATATTATATTAGTATCTGTGTCTAATATAACATACAGATGATATTACATGCACCTTTTCAACGTTATCATCTACGATCCTTTATGAAACTTGTAACGGTTAATGATTTAATGTATACCGGTATGTTATGAGGGGGTAAATAATGCAGTCCCTTGAAAATTTGATACCACAACCTGAATATAGCAGTAAATGGCATAGTTCTAACTCATGCAAGAAATCGGTGAGATATTCATATGTGTAATAAACCTTTTCTAGTGTTGTTTCCTGCTTGATCAGATTCTTGAAGATATTTCCTTAACCCATCTAGAAAGTTTTGAAGTATAATTATTGTCGAACAAGGTTGGTTGACGAAAAGCTGTATTCACATGGTGAGAACTTTCTGTTTTGCGCTCTAGGTTCACTTTTCATGCAAGAAGAATGTGGATGTGTAAATTGCATTTCGTACCACACTATCTAGTGTACAGGGAAATGTTATCACCGAATATGACATGTCTAGACATGTCATATCAGGTGATTACCACAATCGGAGCGTAAATAAATAAATATATATTCACCTCTCCACTTTAAATGGAGAGAGAAATGCAGAGATTCTAGTTTATGATTAAGATATTTTATGGAAAAATTAATCATAAATCATAAATTAATTATATTAATTAGTAGTTTAACGTGGTGAATATACACCCAAACAGTACTTTTTAGGAAAATGGAGAAAAAGATAAAAATTTAAACAGACCATCAAAATAATCATGGGCAATTAGCTAAGAATAGGAGGTCAGCCACTCGGCATGTAGGCATGCGATATGTGACATGCGACATGTAAAACTCTCAATAAATATATTAACTCTCGATATCGACAATACTTTACTCTCAACATCGGAAGTGCATACTTGAAAAAATTAGACATTCTTATTTTTATCATTTTCCATATGTGGTTGAGTTTTTTCACTGTTGGATCATTATCATATCTGTAAGCATTCGTGATAATCACCATGATGTTCATTCTATTCCATTGGGATCTATTTTGAACTCTGGATGACTATAACTGCTTATATTCTCGGATGTAACAATAGTTTTTTAGTTTTTTAAAATATATTTAGATTATTTATTCTCAAATGCTTTGATTTTTAAAATATTTTGTTTGAAACTGAATATTAAGACTGCTCTTGATGGTCCAGATGGATATCACGTAAACATCCATAAACTACATAAGAAAATGACTTGGAAAAGTCAAAATTACTATCTATAAAAACACTAATATTTAGATTTTCAATAAATGCAAATTGGGATATAAAGGGTTACAAACTAAAATCCATAAAGTTTTATGTACATCTGAAAGATGAGACTAAGTATGGGGATGAACTTTGTATTACTTTCATTCAAGTGTTGGGAGTGTGAAGTCATATGTGAGAGATTTAATTCGTGTGAAAAAGGATTTCCTTCTAGATGAACTTATTGTAAATAAGATAAGACATTTTGAAAGTTCAAGATCATCTACACACGCAGTAATGACATTGCTTGAAATCTGATGTCCAGATTGCTCTAGATTATCAAGAGTTATTTTTTCTTTTAAGACGTTTATCAAAAAGAAGTGTTGAGATAATATCAATGATAAAAAGCTTTTTTTGTTTAAATGGAGAGTGGAGATCTCTTTGATTTTTTCCTTTGGCTTCACTAGAATGTCAAGACCGCTCTTGAAATTAGTTTTGATTATATACATTATTAGTCTGTACTCTTGATGATCGAGAGCCCCTCATCTAGAAGTGTATGTCTCAATGAATACATTTATATATATAATTTTTCCTATGTGATCAGAAGCTCATACCTTCACAATACATTTGCATGTCATATCATCAAAAGTAGACACTTAAATATATTTTTATAATACTATTGATATTATTGACTATTAGTAGTCAAATAATATCATATTACATCTTTGTACAGATAAATATATTTAAGATGGAGTCAACATTTCTCGTTGGTCGGGAGTTTATGACATCCATTTGTAATCTTTTACTTTCAAATCACAACTTGTTAATAGTTAGTGTTTTTTTCTTTTTCCAACTCTCCAAGGTCAAGACTTGATGTTCAAATTTTCTCCTTAAATACAACTTAAAGATGTACTTCTCATCTTTTGATGGTCGAGACTACTGTGGCTTTGAATATTTAAACAATATATATAGAATATATTTAAATGTACTATACTCACTGTAATACACTAATAGAAGGTAACTTTTGTAATGCAAACTCATGACAATAAGACTTGGAGTTCAATCCTTCTCTTTTATACACAGGATTTTGTAAATATAAAATATAATTAACATATTTCATTGATCAAGATATCTGAATATTTAAAATATTTTTTTAGATATTTTTATAATCTAAAAAATATATACAACATATGGTACATTTGCTCACTCTCACTTTCACTTTTTGAAAGTGAGACACTCTCAAATTTTCACCGTTTTATACTTCGCATTCAAACTGCACTTTAGAATACAAATAAAATTCAGATGTATTTCTTGATCTTTCCATTATCAAGACCTAAGTAGTATGTCAATGTTAGACTTATGATGTACTTTCATATTTTTTGATGATCAAAATTTTAAAACATAATTTAGAAATCATTCTTTTAAATTCAAACTGGATTGTAGTATCAATCGTCGATGCTCTACTAATGATTGATTATTCACACAATTAATAACCAGTTTGATGAAAATGTTGCTTATCATAGACATCCATTCTGAATCATATGGTATGGAGATGATACTCCTCTTGACAATGACACACAAATCTCGATATCAAGATTATCAAATATTTAGATAATATCATCGACAGTTCTACATGCCGCATGCCTTGCATGCCGAGTATGCTCATACTCGAAAATAACCATGAACAAAATTAACAAAAAAATTACAGTTTACTAAAACACAGAGTCATATGAAAGAGTGATATTAGAGTGGATTTGCAAACTGTGACTTGTGACAAAGGTCTCTAAATTTGCTTCACTAAATTTAAAAAGAAGGTTGAAGAATAGAGTTTACTAAAGTGCAGTCACGAGAAGAGTGCTGGTTGAATAGTTTTGCAAATTCTGACTTGTGACAAAGTTTTCTAAATTTACTTTACTAAATTTAAAATCTATTTGATAACATTATTACACGATTTGAGTAACACGAATTACTCACACGAACAGAACTTCTCTTTAGTATAAAGATATGTGCATCATATGAGTAAAAATATTTTTAATTTCAAAACTTTAATTTATAACCTAACCCTTCCAAGAAAAAAGATTATAATATAAATTAAAGCTTTTTGCACATTCTCCTCTTTCGAACTTGGAAGAGGTGAATATGCGCGCTCTATGTTCAATATATGATGAATATGTAACAAATTTAAAGTGAAAAGTTGAACGTATTATCCTAACCTCAGATTTATCCATTTTGTATGAGGTGTGTTGTACATAACGAGATTTTGAAAATCCTCACAAAGCAAAAAGGATTGCTTATTTGACACGGCATTTATCACATCAAGATCGGATCCTGTTCTATACTTAATATTTCTAAGTCAACTAACGTTAGCTTGTAGGCAACTCCATTCACTTGTAGTCGAGGTGACGTGGAGGAGAATCTCTTTGCCGGGAGGGTTCAGTCCGTGCAAATATCCTTCCCCACGGCCTTGTACAGTGAAGGAAGGGGATGCAATGTAAATTTAAATATACAGTCTTACTGTTTTTTACTGGAGCGTTGTGAAAATTTTAATCCCCATGGCCTTGTACAGTGAAAGAAAGGGGGTGCAGTGTAAATTTAATTTTAATCCAGGCGCACCACTGCCTTGTATAGTGAAAGAAGGGGAGAGGGCAGATGTACTGTAAATTTAATTTTAATTCTGCGTCTGGTTTCACAAATACGTGAAAGTGAAACGACAGTCTAAATTTAAAATATTACATTTAAACTACTATATTTAGAAAATCTAATTTATACATAGCTTCTGGAAACCACAAAAATCCTTCAGTGCAGTGACTATCCTTAAATCTATCGAAGTAAAAGTCAAATCCTATTTGCAAATGAAGTCAATCATTGAAACATTAATTTAGAGCTGACCTTCCTAAGAAAAAAATTAGCTCATAAATTACGCCCATGTACACTTCTAAGTGTACATGGATGAATATACAGCTTCCAACTGTAAAAAAGCTCTCGAGAAAAAGAGACCAAAAATATTTCACCTCGTGATCCAAATCTCTTTTTGTTTAAAAATTAAGACTTAATATAGCTAAAGTATAAAATAAAATAAAATATTATTATTTAATACTTCAAAATTTTAAAAAGTTAAGAATTTTGCATCTCTATCCAGTCCAATACGCAAAGAAGATTCAAAATACTCAGTCGCGTTTGCATTCCGCTGAAATTCTTCTACTTTCCCACGCAAGGTGAATGCAGGTTAACCGTACCATAGTTAATAAATCTATCTCTCCTCCGTTCGTTCTCAACCTTCACTTACTGGATCCTGTACATGCAAACATGGGATGCATGTAGATGTTCATGTCACGGCAAAATTCAAATCAATTCTTTTTACTTAGTCAAAAACCTTTTCCTAAACCATAAGATCACCATGTTAGATAATTAAATTTAGATACTAAATTAAATGATGTATTTAAAATATTGAAAAGAAGCCTTGAAAATCCTAACAAAGCTTTACTACTTATGTTGAAATGAAAATATATATGGAGAAAGAAACTAGAATCAACCGTTTTATACCGAAAGACCTATTTGCTTTCAAATCTATTCAAGTACAATAATTTACTCTCAAAAATATATTTTAAAGGAGATCTTAACCTAAACCTAAGTGAGAACTTTAGGCCGTTCTTGATTAAACATTAAAGTAATATTATAATCAAGAATATTATCTGGTTCCCTCTTTACGTGACCAGACCTCATTTGCGTCCAACTCACTCACAATCTCACGCGGTGACATCTCATTTGCCTCTCATTCTAAGGATAAAATAGCCTTAAAAACCTATACTTCACTAATCACACTATTTTATTACTATTCAAAAATAGTTTCAAAAACATTTCCTTTATCTCGTTAAGGTTTAGGTGATAGTTAGTTATAGTTTAAAGAAGTATTACTAATTCGACGGTTAGTAGTAAGAACCTTATTTTGTCTGTACAAAAAGCACGGTTGTTAAGTTTTAACTAATGGTTCGCAAAGATACCAAGATCTACTAGAACTAGATCCATAATTTCTTTCAATATTTCATACTTAACCATACGAAAGATAAAGGTATTAACACAACAACAATACTTAGTACATTACTTAGAGTGTCAACCTAAAATGTAATTGAGGTGCGGAAACGTTTGACGAGAAGTGATGAGATAAGAAGTTAATCAGCATCGCCATGACACTTTGTTGCTGTAAACCTTAAATCCACAAACCACAACATCCTTTTCCATGAGGATGGCATTCAACATTATTATCAAGTAAAGGTTTACTTGTGCCATCAGATTCTATCAGAACTTGGGGTGCTAAAAACTCTCCACTACAACAAACAAGAGAGGAGAGGAAACATCACTCGTGGCTAACATGGCTCATGTGTCCATTCGTAGCAATACCAGAGCTGTGGACTTCCCAAAGAAGTGGTGTTACTGACATTTGCACTGCTGATCATGTTGCTTTTAGTGACATCGTCTTCCTCCATGCACTGCTCTGAGTCCATAGCTATGTTATATTGAACTCCAACCCACTTGCACTGATGGCACGACTGCCGACCATCACAAACTGCAGCTTCTTGTCCAAGAGCAGCCCAAGCAACGAATCTCGAACAAACTGTACTGAAAGTAAGTCGAGCCACGCACTCCCACACTTGAGAGTCCTTATCGTAAGCATAAGGGTTGAAGTAGGCAAAGTCTCCTGGCGCATACGTCTTCAGTGTAACGGTGAACTGTGGATTCGTGCGAGAGTGACATTCCACCACTGTCTGCTTGTCTGAGAACTGTTGCGACCAGTGGATCATTTGTGTGCACGGCAGCGGACGAGCAGAAACGTCGACGTTAGCTGTATTGCCATAATAGACCTTCGCCTCAGAGCCCAGAGAGATGAGAAGACACCAAACGAAAAGGATGGTGGAAAAGACTTGAAACCGCCCGACAGTCCACATCTTCAAGTGTCGAAAAAACAACCAAATATAAGGACCTGCGAGATTTTAAAACAAGTCAAGGCAAAGAAAGTAGTTCATAAGCTAGATCCAAACTTTAGACAGAACGTACATACATATAACAACTGGTATCATGAAATGATCAACTACAGAAAACTTACCTCTGTTCAAGCAAAGGAGATGAAATGCTCAGGTTTCACCTGCAGAGACAAGACTGAAGAATGAAGAAGGGCCCAAGAAAACGGCACCAGTGACGAGAGGAACTGTAAGATCACTACAATAGGTTATGAGAACATGGAGTAACACAGTATTTATAAGGGTCAGGCAAGGTAAAAATGGCCGATCAGAACTCAGGTCAAAAACCAATTCTTAGTTTATCGTTTCAAAAGATAGACAGATTAGCTCTAGAATTGTTGCTACAAATGCTTGAAACAACACTCGAAACTGTGGTAAAAACGTTGGTGGGTCATGGAGAGTTGTGCGGGGGCGGACAGCGGCGGAGGGGGACTGCTGGAGGTTGAGAGTGAGAGGGGGAGGGTGTTAGAGATTGCTAGAAGGATTTTTCACATATTCTTTTCTACTTTCTTCTTCTCTTTCTTTGATCTTAGATTTGACACATTTGGTGGAGAGATGAGTGAGTATTTAATAGTTTCAGATTTTCTAAGTTTTTAGGGTTACAGAGTGTTCTTTTTAGGGTTTTTTGAGAGACTTTACAAATCAGGGTTCAGTGTTCTTCTTTTTCTTTCGTCTCTATTTTTCTTTTTCTTTTTCTTTTTCTTTTTTTTTTGTCTTTTCATTTTTTTTCTATTTTCTCTCTTCTTTTTGGACATGTTTCTATTGCGACTACCGTTTGATCGGATATCGTCTCTTCTTTAGCTATGAGTACTCTCTCTCCCATGAGATCGAGACTGATTTGAGACACACCATGTCCGGTGTGCAATCAGTTATTTATCTCGCAAGGGGTAAAATCTCATATGAGAAAGATGCACAAGAGCTATGATACTACCACATGGGATGCCCAAGTTAGCCGAGATCGGAGGTCTACACGTGCAGTCATTATGGCACCATTAGCCCTTCTTCATGAAGTTCTTCTAAAGTCGTGAGAGTGGTTGAGAATCCACTCTGACACTATTCTGAGTTTGTTCGAGACGAGTTTCCCTTGTCCGCGTTTGTTCCATCGGTTATCTCGTGCTCTTCATGACGAGGTGAGATAGACATTCCGTCTACCTCTCGACATGTTGACATGGAACACCAAGGACGAGGCGGCGTGGTTACTATTTCTCTTACTTCCTCGTTGGTGTCTCCGTTATACTCGAGGTGGCAGAGGAGGACATCGAGCGGTGGCGGTCCGTCTTCGGAGATTCCATGCAGGTGATTGGGCGGTCTTACATGAGGAATCAGTCCGTGCGGTACGAGGTAGGAGTGAGTCTGCTTCTGCACGTGATGTCTCATCTTTCGTCCACATACGACGCTGTAGGATGTTAGGTCAAGTTGGAGAGTACAGTAGAGCTGCTAGAGCACTGCATCCTTTGTCATTGACATGTCCTACTGTGGAGACGATCGCTGCGTTGCATCTCCTTCACCCTTCATCGGGTGATCTCTCACCACCTGAGGTTCAGGACTATCAGCCTGAGAAGCCATTATGTCTCGATAGATCTTTGTTTGCCCAGGCCTTGTGTACAGCTCCACGCCTATCCTCTGGAGGTCTGTCTGGGATGATCTACGAGCACCTACGGGATTGTTTTCAGACAAACGACCCCTCTAGTGGTTTCACGGAGCTTTTTCAGGTAGCAGCAGCAGTAGCTCAGGGACATATTCCTCAGTCTATAGCTCAGGTACTAGGGGCAGCTAGACTTTTGGCCATGACGAAGGATGGTGGAGAGATTCGACCGATAGCCATCGGCGAGATTCTCTTATGACTTATCAGTCGTATCATTGTCCTTCAGCTTCGAGATACTTTTCAGGACCACCTTTGCCCACATCAGTTTAGAGTTGCGACGCCGAGAGGTTGTGAGTCTGTGTCTTTCGGCATTAAGACTCTCTTGGACATCCATCCCGATTGGGTTGTCCTACAAGTGGACGTGAAAAATACTTTTAATAGCATTTCTCGCGCTTCCATCTTTAGGGAGCTCATGGATGGCGGAGGAACTCTGACGGGTTTGGTCCCTTTCGTGCGATCGTTCTATGGTTCTCCTTCTTCTCTTTACTACCAGCACGGTCCTAGATAGAGGGGGTTTCAGTCATCAGCTCCGCTGCAGGTACTCGTCAGGGAGATCCTTTGGGTGGATCCCTCTTTGCCTTAGCTCACTACAGAGCTCTCTTGACCACCGCCTTGGTTGCTCCATGTTGTGTTTTTTCATCTCTAGCTGATGATACGCACATCGTAGGTCCGGCGGACCAAGTCGGTGTTGTCTTTGACCACCTTGTCTCTCAATTGGCCTTGGTAGGACTGAGGGTGAAAGTGTCAAAGTGCAAGGCTTGGTCTCCCATAGGTATACCGTCGGACCTACAGCTCCCGGAGGGATTTGTTATCCCTACAGATGGTTTATGCATCCTCGGAGTACCTGTGAGTACAGAGGACTTTGTCTCTCGATTCTTAGATGTTGTCTTAACGGAGGACGTTTTGCATATTGAGGATCTCCTTATGTTGGAAGATCCTCAAGTTGCATTTGGTATTCTTTATTCTTTCATTGCACGGCGTCTTAGTTACTTACTCCGCACAATACCTCCATCTCCTATCTTCATCTCGCGCCTTAGAGAGTTTGATATGAAGACCATGGAGGTGTTTGCGACATCATAGGACGCCATGACTTTTGACTGTGTGGCAGGACCTCTCGCACGTAGGCAGACATCTTTGTCGATATCATGTGGTGGGGTGGGCTTATTATCCATGGAGGAGACTGCTCCGGCAGCTTTTTTGGGTAGTTGGGCCCTCTCAGCACCTTGGCTCTGTTGCCGTTTTCTCGTGCGAGATAGACCTATTCTGGAGAGCTACGTGACAGAGGTGGAGGATGGTTCTTACCCACTACAGATGTATCTCCGTGAGACAAGAGATGGCCTGACTCTTGAGGCACGTGAGACACACCCTCGATTCGATACCTTAGCTACCGATGGATCTCGCGGACTACAGTCTTCTCTGACGAGGCACCACTTTCAGCAGGTTCTCCATGCTCTCTTAGTGGATCCTTCCATCTCACGGGATACTAGAGCTCGACTCCGCTCTTGTCCGGACAAGGCGCAGGCTCTTGGCTCATAGCTCGACCTTGCATTAGAGCGTTCCGACTCGCACCGACTATCTTCTCTATAGCGATGAGGTTCCGCCTAGGTTTGGTCCAGTCTGTTGCTTCGGCACTATCCACTTGCGAGTGCAGTGTCTCGCTCGACACATCGGGTCGTCATCTTGCTCGATGTCTTCATGGTGGAGAGCGGATAGCTACCCACGATGTCATAGAGACGTTGTGTTTGCCTTAGCACGGGAGAGCGGTCACATGACGTGGAGAGAGCGTTGGTATGCCTTTCAGACAGGAGGATCAGTGAGAGCTGACTTGTACATGATGAGAGAGGATCAGTCTCAGTGGCTGATGTGGTTGTCACGGATCCGACACGTGACTCAGTGGCGGCACAGGTGATCACCCATCCCTCAGGATGGACTGCAGGCGTGGCGACAACAGCGAAGGTGACCAAGTATAGAGGTATGCAAGTGGGACATCGCTTCATCTCTTTAGCTTTGGAGATATACGGATCGACAGGCTTGGAGTTTGACGTCTTTCTGAGAGACTGTGCTAGAGCCTATCATGAGAGACGTCAGGGGTACCACTTTCTCTTTCTTTGTGCACCACGTTTTTTAGACAGTGAGTTTTCATTGCTCTACCTAGAGCTTTAGCAGGAGCCGTTCTCAGGAGAGCAATCGCAGTAGGTGATGCCTCTTCAGGTGCACCATTTGTTTGTAGAGTTACTAACTTTCTGGTCTCCGACATTATAGGTGCGACAGGCGATTCTAGAGCTACTGATAGCTGGGCTTAGCCCCGATGTTCTTCCCTTTGGGATGGTTGTTGCTTGGACCTTCGGGTCCTTCATTTCCTTGTGAGGCTTGATGGGGTCTTTCCATCCGTTTGCTATTCATTGGGTCGCGTTTTACTAGTAAAAACGTTGTCACCTGCAGATAATGTCATGGTGGGTCCCATGTAAGTGGTGGTACGTTCTGTGCAGTCTCTAAGTATCAAGAGTCAACATTAGTAGAAGTCTTACGTATCCTCCAGACAATATATGTTAGATCACTTATTTTGGTATTTCAGTTTCTTTTGCTTATAATTTCTGGCTGAAGTTAACAACCTTGTATTTTCAACCCGGTATGGTTAACCATTGTACTGTAGTAACAGATAATTCTTAGTTCTAAAGGTTAGTTACCATCTTTGCATGAGGATGATTCTCTTTCAACGGATTATGAGTTTATTAGACTTAACTAGTTATGAGCCAACATACATGTACAGATAATTGTAAATCAAATCAAAATTTCTTTTCGTCCACGAGGACCCTACAGATCGTGAGGAAGAATGTTAAGCGATGATAGTCTGAATAATACCTTTACTTGAATAATAGGGCAAAATATCTTTTTTCCTTAAGTTATACAAGACCTTCAGTGGAATTTATATGATGTGATCTGCCGGTGGGTGCTTTTGCAAGCCAACCTGAATCAGATGTACAAACCTCTTATTGCGACGGAGTTCAAACTCATACTCGTAACTAGAGCTGGTTATGTTCATGTTAGGGTTGGAAAAATCGACCAGAGGTTTGATTCCGTGTCAGAAAGTATTGGGAACAGTCCTAGTTAGGTCTCGTATTCAGTTCAAGTCGAACCGTGATTCAACGGGGAGTAGATGCTCTGGTATTTTGAATGCATAACCTTTTTACCCTGAAGTACCGTGTCTAAAATCATCTTTATTTACCATCTGGACTTTATGATATTGAACTTTATGATTTACTTGATGAGAACTACTCACTGACATAAGACATATTTTTTATCTAGACATAAGTGGAACTTATGTCTAGATAAAAAATATAAGAATATGTTGTAATCAGAGATTCAAGTTTTTCTATACTGTGGAGAATAGCGGGCTACTGTGGGCAACAGAACAGATAGAATAGACCTGCAGTTTTGAGTATTGTATGTTTTTTAAACTGATTTCGTGAAACTGCAAGTTGAATACAAAAAGAAAGACCAAAAATGTAATATTATGTTGAAACTGCAGTCTGTTTGGGGAAACCAAACTGCACCTAAAATGACAAAAAGTGCAGGAAAAACAATTTCAAAACTGCAGCTGCAAATCATCTCTTAGACCATTACAAGAGTTTCACTTCTCACTGTTCCAGAGACATCGAACTGAATGATCGTTACTTTCACGTTAGTTTAACTGAATGATTACGTTCACGTGCCTGCGGTGGAAATACCCTCGGTAGATCATGTTGGATCATCACCGTTGGGATCGTCATTAGGGTTCCCAACAGTTCTAATGAGCAGCAAAACCAACTCATTTCAAAATTCAAATGCCTTAAATCTCGTTAACCGGTTATGAGAATCAGCAAAAGAAACTGTTTTTAAATATTCTGTCTTCTCCATCCATTTAGAGCACAATATTCTATGAAAATAGGAGAAGCGACAAGTATCTTCAAATGCAGTGGAAAATAGGAGAAGAGAGAAGTAATTCCCTCGTGCGTTTTAAACTCGTATCTGTAATTTTGAATTTACTTTTCTAATTCTATTATTCTTTTGCAATCGAGTAGAAATATACGTGAATAACAAAACATCGACTGAAGACAATAGCTCAATGTTAAGATGCTTTATTCACACCAATGTGACAAGTTCTCACATGTTAGTGCAGTATGCACATTCGAGCTTGGACTGCTCTATTACACTACAGACCATCCTCGGCATCGATAAAAGCGACCATTGTCCTTCTTCACGTACAAAGCATCGAGGCGAATTTCCCAAATACAAAAGTCACACCTGTATCTGAACGTATCGCAAAGACTGTCGGGCTTGAACGCTCCGAACCACACGTTGATGTTAGCACGCTCTTTCATCTGCGTACTGTGTAAATCGAAGTGGCAAACGGTGTAACTGCTGTCAACTTTCGTAGTCGTAAAGGTCCATTGCAAATAGTCACCAGGTTCGATCCTCTTGCTCGGCAAGACTCTATCGTCTCCGGGCTCACCGGTACAAAAGACGTCTACGACATCAGTCCCCTTTAGAGCACTTTGAATCACTACCGTGACGGCGACTGGATCTCCTTTGACCGTTAGTGATTGGTACGGCGATATCCACGTGACGACGAGGAGAGCAAAAGCAGCAGAAAGCGCCATAGCTGAAAACCACCGACCCCACTGAAAACCTGAAGCGAATAAGTAAGAAAATACAGACAGAAGTATCAGAGATTTTCTTACATAAATGTTGCAAGAAGGGAGATTGATTCCTGTCCTGATTGTAGTCCCTTATCTGGAGGGATGTATGGTCATTTCTATTCGCATTCAATTGTCATCTGTCTAGTGCTAGATAACGTGATTTTGTGTATCTGATTTCTACTTTCACATCTTTTCACTGTGAGACTATCTGGGTGGTATGACAGAGGGTGCAAGCACTTGCTATCCTACATATCTATCGAACCTAAGCACTCTCAGTTTATCTTGTCCACCGGTACCAAGAGACAGCAGCCCTCATTGCTAGATCTGATGCTTACCAATGCCGTTATTCAGGAACAGTCAGTTTTCAGACCAATGAGAATGACAACCAGATAAGTATGTGTCGAAATCTACAGTTAGAAGTTCAAAACATGAATTACACAGGGCGGGATTAGTCTTGATGAAAAGTTGGAAACTAGTTGACAGTAACTAAGATGCATATGAGATTATAATGTACAGTAACTGAAAGTATGGAACAGGAGCACTCTTATGGAATCAATGATATTTCATAGACGTTGTACACAACGTCTATGATATACGCAACAAACTGTCAAAAAATAAGTATAATATGGTTGCCAATGACCATAGAAAAAGCATCTTTCAGCTCTACTGAACTCAACAAGTTCAACTTCTTCCTAGCTTGATTCACCGCATATAGTTTCTCACTGTACGACACGATTGAGGTTATCACCTTAGAGAAAAGAAGTCGAAAAAAGAAGTCGAAAGCTTCAAGAACATCCATAGAGACTGTATGCTAAAAAGTAGTTACTGTCGTCAGTTGGGTGAAATCGAAAAGGGGTGTGAGGGTACAAGCTTCGAAGAATGTACCTTTGTTCAGCTAAGCAAAAGGTCCAAACGCTCAATATGTCGATATGAGCGAGAGAGAGACTCACATAAGGAGATTCTGGAATCAGCAAGCTCATGAAAACGGTGCTATAGAAGGAGAAATGACCAAGTACTTATAGCAGTACAGCAGTAGCCAATATTTTGTTTTGAGAGTTTTTTCAACGATGATACCGCTAACACGAAGTCTGGCTCTAACCTAGAATAACTTTCGTTCAAGGAAGTCGTCTACTATAGAAAATGTTAACCTCTTTATCAAAATTAACTGATTTTTTAAACCGTCCGGTAGCTTTTAAAGCCGAGCAAATAAAAGCGGCAAGTCGACAATTCTTTATACAACGTATTTTTGATCATTTCAGACAGAGAAAATGATAGTTAGGGATGTATGTCTGTCATCATCGTAAGTTTTGTAACAATTTCTTTTGCTTTGCATGTTGAACAAAACAGAAAAGAAGAAAATTAAATAAAGTGCGCAGGTAAAGGAAATTTGCTTCATGTGCTGCCAGGCAAACTCTGGACAATCGGTTCTCTGTGGTCGTACGGTTCTAGTGCGATGAACAGGTCAATCAGATGAGTATGCTTTACTATCAAAACCTAACTGCAGTACTGGACTTGATTTGGGACCACACCCGACTGCAGTGGATGTGACAAGAGTTATCTCGTGGTCATATGACCCACAACGGCATTTCGGTTTCACGAATATGCATGCAACATGCAATTCTCGCCGAGGAGAAGAACAATATAAATTCAAAAATATTTTGTGAAAGTTACATCGGAAGAAAGCAGACCTTAGAACAAAACAAAATTAAACGTAAACTTTAGAAAGAACATGTCTACCGAAAATAGAACTCTAAAAGTAAACTTTAGAACAATCTAAACGGACAATGAAGTTAAAAACAAAGTTTCTAAACTTAACTCATTATATTTAATTATCCAATTCAAAGAGTTCTTTGTATACATGCAATGTTATATTATTTCGGAAAGCAAGAATACTCATAAGTGAAATACTCTCATGAACTCTTATGTTACCATAAAAGCCTTCCGTTGTGGTAGCGAGAGTCTTTATTTTGAAAAAGTGCGTACTTCCTAGCTGTGGTTAGCCGTTGATGCACATCGAACCGACTAGTATATTACAATTTTTCTCTAACTTCTTGTCAATCTTAGCACTTTTTTCTCAATAAAGATCAACAAAAAAACCACAGAAAAACACACAGAAAAACGTTGAATCATCATGATACGACAAACAAAATAAGTGATGATACAATCTCTCGATATTATTCTTCTCCAAAGTTCCTCACTACTAGGGCTTGATACATGGCTTTGTGTCAACAAATGTGTCTTATCTCGCACTCAGTGCTAAATTTTACCGGCGGAAGCTGATTTTAATCTATCCTTTGTTAAATGAGGATAAAAATAATAAGATCTCATTCTTCACCGTAAGTGACAACATGTAAGATCACAAGGACATCCGAGAGCATAACTTGTATCATAAAGGTATGCCCAAAGAATCAGAAACTATTAGAAATAAACTCGCTCAAGATACATCAATTTGATCTTTAAATCATTTTAGAATGAAAATTTTGGTGGTAGGTAGAGCTCTTCGTCCATCTCTCATGACATCCTTAAGCAGTCTACACGATAAGGAGATCCATAAAGTATCGGTACTAAAATAAACTCACACACATAAGACCTCTACGATCTAAATTTATGAATAATCATTTGAATCTCTTAAGATCGAATGTCCTCACATGTTACTCTTTTTTGCTTTAAAGTCCCAGAATACAAAACAAGGATAAGCGCAAGTTCACCAACCGCTCATCCAAAGAGACACAAATCGATGAGTAAGATGACAGTGCATGTTTGGTGTCGTCTTACTCATCCACGTATATATAGCTCAGGTGGATGGTTCTAGCATATGCACTGTAACACCTCTTATAACTAGTTAGTAGACTAGACATAGTGGTCATCTTTAATAGTCAAGGTTCGCACTTTGTCACAATAAGTACGGAAATCGTTAATCAAAGATGACACGATCATAACATAAATCGTTATAGTCTTTTTTACACCTAGTATATCTCTCAAAATAATATTGAAGTCAAACCAAATGTTTTTCTGCCAACTATCATTAATAAGATCCGAGACATATACTACATATTGCTGTCTGATACAACTCGATAGAAAAATAATGAAGTTCAACACATTATAGGTTCAAACGTATATACTAAATATTGTTGTCAGGTACAACTCAACGGAAAAATAATGAAGTTTAACACATTGTAAGTTCAGATATATATATACTAGGGATTGTTGTCGGATACAACTCGACAAAAAATAACAAAGTTTAACACATTGTGGGTTTAGATATAAAGTTTAACCTTTTGTTATACTTACTACGTATATATAATCTTAAGATTTCTAATTATATATCAAATTTCAAGAAGAACTGACAGCTAGATCTCTTCTCGTAATTAATACAGTATCATAGAAATTTACACATACTTCTAATCTCAAATTTAGAACGGAAGCTACATCGCTTAAATGAACTGCCTACTTCAACTCAAACTTGCTGTACTAGTAAACCATAAGATAAATCATAAACTCACTACTCAAAAAATTTCAGCAAATTTGATCGTGCGGATCACTCTCTATATATCTTCAAACTTGCTGCTCTAGATTGAAAGCTTTCTGCACCTCTCTCTTTTCAATTCGACATAATTCGATCCACAAAAGATCTTGGGATGAAATTTGAGGTCAAAGCTTCAACAAATGACAAGCTACGAGCTAATAAATTTTGATTTCAATCTGACAGTGCGCTCACAAAATCTCACTCAATCTTTTACTATGTATAGAAAGTTATGTACTCCACAAACTTCAGATGGTCATAACTCATGCTTTGGACCTCCAATTTGAGCAAAAGTTGAGCTCATATTGTTCCTCCAATCCATTTTTCTCTTCCTATGACCTTCGATCTCCTAAATTCTTCATAAAAATCTTTCATTTCTCCCAAAGCGCTTTCTTAGATAGTTGACAACTTATCCTCACTTTTGATAGACCAATAGGAATTTAAAAGACTCAACCTTGTTCTTTTGCACACCTTGGAGACCTCTAGAAAAAATCAGAGCCTTCTAAGCTCATATAAGTAAAGCTTTTCACCTTATTGCCTTAACATGACATCGTCCACAGTAATAAATCAATGTCTTAATTTTCAATATTTTAATTTATTTCTTTACTCTTCCAGGAAAAAAGATTAGTACATAAATTAATGGGCATGCATATTTCTCCCTCATCTCTCATTTCAGTTTTACGGAAGAGCACTACCACAGTGTGTTAAATACAATATTACTTCTTAAATTCACGCATCGATTATAATGTTTTCTGTTATACAAACTAGATTTACATTATTTCCATTTGAGCGAATTTGAGTAAACACAAAACAATGACCGTGAGAATGGTACCATAACTATATGCATAAGGGTGAAATCGATTCGGTATGCGCGTAAACGAGGCCTAAAGCTTCCATTGTGAAAGTGCATGAATATAATAATTTTGGAGTGAAGTCAAAAGCTGTTTTGTCACAACTGACCGAATTCCACGAGAATGCTTTTCTGGATTTCAGTTTAAAGTTTGTGAAATCAATCGTTCAATGGTCTTTAGTCTCAACGTCTTTCCACATAATGTGTATACGGGAATGATTGAATTGTTTTCTTAAACCTCGACTATGAATACAAGTGCTCCGGGTGACCTACAGAACTGAGAAATTTAACCGATATGCAGAAAATAGTTTTAGTGACTTCGTTTTCACCCAAACTTGGAGTATGTGAAATAAATAATTAACTTAAACTTATTCAACATTTGAGAAATAATAGTTTTATTTTATAATTTGATCGAAAAATATCATTTCATAATTTGTAGTGAATGCAGGTTTTCACATAAAACACCAAGATTGATAAGCGTGTCCATCCGTAAAACACGCACCAAGAAGAATGTAAGGAATGCCTCAAGACTTTGCTGTGATTCATAGAATCAAGGAACACTCACATGCTCTAGAAAAGTGAGCTCATAAAGGAGGAATGTTTTAGGGTTTCACATGACATTGTTGTGCAGTATGCACATTCAGACTTTAATACTATCACACTAAAGTCCATTTCCTGCATGGGTAAAGCATGCCAGAGTATGGCTCTTTCACATATAGTGCATCAAGGTGCACTTCCCAAGTACAGTAGTCGCATCTGTACCTGAACGTATCACAAAGACTGTCTTGCTTCGTTGGTCCGAACCACACGTTGATTTTGGCAGTCGCTTCTTCTTGTGCACTCAGTAGATGGAAGTTGCAAACAATGTAGCTGCTGTCAATGATCTTAGTCGCAAAGCTCCACTGCACCTCGTCACCAGGGTCGATCCTCTTGCTCGGTAACATTCTCTCATCGGAAGGCTCCGCCATACAATCGACGTCCACTACATCAGTTCCTGTGAGAGCACTGTGGATCACCACCGTGGCAGGCAACTGATCTTCTGCAGCCGTCAGTTGGCACACCGATAGCCACACCAAGACCACGAGAATAAAAGCAAAACGCGCCATAGCTGAAAATCACCACCTCATCCAAAACCCAGGAAGCAAAATCAGAATGATAACTAACATGGAGAAGCTCAAACAGAAGTAACAAAGAAGTTTTCGCATAAACTATTGCACAAGAAGGACATAAAGATATTACGTATCAAGAACAGTCCACTAAATGATTGATATGTAAGACCGTGAGTGAAGAAGAAAGAAGGAAAGCAATAAAATTTGATCTGTAAGTGAAACATGAAGAAAAACCACATAGCATTTTGCAACATGCGTCTATAAAGTCTCTTATGATTTTACACGCAAAAAGAGTGACTTATTTACATCTTTAAATAAGTTTGATGAAGATAGTTGAAAGCAAAATCATTATCCCCGAAGAATTTGGAGTACGAAAAGTTGCAACTCATGATACTGTGAACTATGTCTAAGGCTTCGTGTTCTTCGTCTCATAAGTTACACAGGATATGATTAGCCTTGATCAGCACATGAGCAGTTGAAAACAAGTTTGCATATGAAACTACATAGACAAATGTGTGGAAAGCGGGAACTCCTATGTAATCAATGATGCTGTATAATAGATCTGAAAATAAATTAACCTCGACTAGCAACCAATTTCAATGTCAGAAATAGGTCAAACACACTTACACAACTCATAAAAAGTAAAAGGAACATCCTTGAACTCTATTGTACTTATTTGAGTACATCGGTTTCATACTTTATTCATCTCCAAACACTTTCTCGTAATTCCAAACACTTCTCGTAAGGCTTGATGGGGTCTTTCCATCGTTAGCTATTCATTGCGTCGCGTGTTCGCTTTCTCGTAGCTACGAAGGATGATGGTGGTGAAGAAGGTGAAGGTGAGGTGATGGAGAAAGCGGAGGTGATAACTTGGTCGAATGAAAGAGACCCATAGAGCCATTCACTGGAACGACCGAGTGATGAGATGGGTATGGAACAGGATGACTAAAGTAAAAGAGAGGATCCAAAGACACAAAGGAGGAGAGGGTTCCAAAACTTACCTCTGACCAAGAAAGCGTAAGCTCCAAACGCTCAGTCTGTCGAAATGCGAGGGCGATATATAATACCTCGACCAGAGTGCATCATCAGTCAGTTCGTGTAGACAGCACTCGCTAGCAACAACGAAAGAAGCTCTTACAAATGAAGTAACAGAACGCTACTTAAAGTGTTCAACGAGGAGAAGCGTGGAATTACTAAACCAGTCAAATCTTATTGTCTGCTGCCCGTTTTGGTCATGCGGAATGCAAAACACATTTCCAGTCGAAAAAATATACTGGAGGACAGCAGGTCTGGTTCAAAAGTTCTAGTCTAGAATGGCACGGCAATATAAAAAACATCACCATGTATAATAGAAATACTGCCCTCCTTGTCAAAAGAACTGATTTTGCATTTTAGGACAAGTATTAATTCCACCACCTTCACAGAGGTAGCTTGAAATTTATTCTCGAGTATCTGATCTAGGCTCTGTAAATAATCATCTTCGTAAAAGGTGCCTAAAAGTAGAATGAGGTCCTTGCATTGGTTCTCGTCACGCATTGTAGGTTTGTAACAATCTGGAAATGTGAAGTTGAGTACACATCTTTTGAAACAAAAACATGTGTGCTGCAGGTAAAGGTAGGTGGGTGCCCGCCGACAATATATGGGACTTCAGACATTGTAAACCGCTCAATGTACACCAGAAACGTCAAAGAATCGCACCCAACAACCCCATTTCTACTATCCATAGTGTGAATAATCTGAGGGGAAAAAGGAGAAATAATGCTTCGTGATGAACAGAGTTACAGCGTAACTGTCTGTCAATTGTCTCTGGTGCTACGATCATGAAGTGATGAAGAAGACAATGACAAACTAACTACAATAACAGCGACGGACATGATGGGAGACATATATTTTATATTAGAGCAATCTGTCTGTTGTTGGTTCTTGGCACTCAGGGTAGGGAATGCGAAAGATGTATGCCCAAAACTGTTTCATGTTGATATGACTTAAATTTACATGCTATAGTCAAGAAAGAGACTTGCAACCTGCAATCCACATCACTTCTGATTGAGATCTATTGGTACTTGCATGCACACTCCAGCAATGTCCACCATTTAATTGCTAGGAAGTGAAACACGTATGATAACGTCCACTCCCGCTCAATCTTAGGTGAAATTTCATCTTCTGAATGTCCGCATTTTGATGACTTTTCATTGACTAAAAATCATTATATGTCTATATTTACTTATTTTCTTTGTATGAGAATATAGTTTGTACTTGTAGTTTTTTTATTTGTATATGATTAGACCTTCTCAAATTCCCAACTTCATTCTTTTGTATTATGTTGTTTGTCATTTTCTCCTCTGCTTATAATGCTTATTACGAGTTCTTTGCTTGTTCCATAATATCTGTTAACCTAAGTTTCAATTCATCTTTCTTGCATTTTTTCTCATTTTATTTTATTTTCACATACAAACTGAAGTGAAAATCAAGCGATTGTTACACTCATATCGTTCATGTCCAATTCAAGAAACATTAACAAAATCTGAGAGAAAAATTGTATCTGAATGTCAAGCAACTAAATTCCTTTCAAAGAATATCTGTGAATACCAAGTCCTGTCAGACATAATAGTTATCTTGCTAAAGTTCTCCATTTCTTAAAAGCAAAAAGAAATTGATCTCTCTAAACAATTTCACAAGTTCAAATTATATCTGTCCACTTTGGTTCAACGTAGAGTGTTTGGTTTATATTCAGTTAAGAACTTGATCTAACAACTAAAGTAAGTAAATGTTTTTCTTTCTTTATTTGTATAATCTGATAAGTGAACTTGACAAAAACTACATGTACAATCCATGTTTTCGTGCTTCGATGTGCTCCCGGGATGCTAATTTATATTTTTGTCTATTATTTGGTCTTATCGTCATCTGCCAGTGCAGTAGAAAATCCTCAGTAAAAAATCCTTCACTCAAAAAAACAAACATACTTGTACAATTTGATAAGTGAACTTGACAACAACTACATATACATTGTTTATAGAGCTTGGTGATGAATTAGTACTCGAACTATCCTCACCATTTTTAGTAAAATAGGATATTACATGCACAGTTCTAATGCGACATTGGCCTAGAAGTGAGTTCTGCTTGCCATGGCTTTTTTTGCAGATCTGGGATGTGCTAAATTAAGCAGGCTGTTTATAAATTATAAAAGACGCATTATGACCAGTGATAGTGCGACCATGTTTTAATATATGGCTTGATGTTAACTCATACACATTTCCTACGCATGTTGTACGGATGCATTCTCTAGAGATCATTTTTCATATAATCTATGAATATTTCCATATTGTACAAGAGTTGAGTAGGTCACGGAACTCACTTGGATGTCTAGCTGTATGTAGATACTTCAAAGTTCAATGTCAAGTGTCTTCAAGTCTTAGTCATCGATTTTGTTATATATGAATTGTTTTAGTTCACAAGTTATCTTAGATTTAGTTTGGATCTCAGGGTAGAGGAAAAACTCTAAGTTGAACATTAATATACAAGATGTCAAAAAGTGACCTATGGACTTTGAAGGATCAATAGTTTTTGTCATGATATTTAAAACTCTTATTAAAACTTATGGTACTTCTTGAGGATACAAGGTGAGAAATGGGAGCAAAATAGACAAGCCAATATATGTAGAACCAAATTAAGAGCTGAGAAGACTAAGTTATGGTTGAATGAAAGTTTCAGTCAAGTAAAACTTACAGAAGTGTTTTCCAAGTTAGAGTCCTATTTCTGGTGTAGCTATAGAATATTGGATTGTAATCATTCTTTGTTTGCATATACTTTGCTTGATACTTGAGCACTATGCAGAAATAGAGTCGTTTTTGACGTTCAGGTCACGAGCAACAATTTGCTAAAGCGAGTGGGGTCAGAGTAGCAATTTCTTCTAGATCTCATCAAAGTAGGAGAAGTATTTGATTCAAAACCGAAATATTTGTTGGTTTTGAATGAATTTCTTGTTTGTTTAGGGTGCATTGTTTATTCCACACCATATTAAATTCAAACTAAGTGTACGGTTGAGTTAAGAGCAATAGCACAAAGTACAGTTTGCACGAAGAAAATGATCAGAAATGTATAAGCTCTTGGGAAATCTCTATATTGCAGATCCAAATCATTTGGACGGTTCTTACGATAACTTGGCAAAGTTTGATATTGATGTTGCATAAAAGGGGCCAACACTTGGGGGCTTGGTGCTGGCCTCAGCTCTGACCCTTAGCCTCCTTTTTATATCTTTTTGAAGCAGGTTCTGTGTCTCAGATTCTTCACCGTATGAGGTTTCTAAGAAACTGTTTACCTATTGTATTGAAACATTGCGACATTGGCAAAAAGGCAAGTTTGTGAATGAGAGAGAAAATCTTCAAACTTGATTATAATTAGATTCTCAGAGGTCTTGTAAATAGTTAGTGGGGTACACAGTACAGAATCGCTGATTAGTGATTAGAACATAATATTCTTATCTTTTTATTTACATAAGTAAGCAACACTCATGTCAATCAATAGTTCTCATCAAGAAAAGCATTTTGAACCAATGTTTAAGGTGTGAAAGCCAAAGACCAGAAAGTTCCAGATGGTAACTTTGAGGGTAAAAACGTAATGCATTCAAAATAGCACTTTTAGAATTATTGTGCCAAATGTTTTTGTTGCGATATTCATTTGCGATTATTGAAATTGCGAAACTCGGCTAACAACTATACTTACAGTACTATAGTTGCTACCGCAGCCGGGGGGAAATTGGCTTTATCATACCCCAGTACGAATGGTAAGCTTGATCATACCCTTTTTAACGAATCTGTCTTTGATCATACCCCTGACATGCGAACGACAGTCTGTCCGGTTACTGTGACACGTCTTCCGACATGTCGGCCTCGGTGCAGTAGTATATGTCAGCCTCGATGCTATGTAGCGTCTGATGCTATGTAGCGTCTGACGTGGACTGTCAAGCGATGAAACTCACTAACGCTCATACCGATCAACACGTCTCCAGCCTGCCACACAATGAATGTCCGACAGTCCTCAACTCTCCAATCTTTCGTGGCAACGTCCATTAAGGCAACTTGGAAACGCCATGCTCGTGTAGACGGTGCACTAGAGCAACAGCTGGTGGGTGAAAACAAAGATAACACCTCGGGTGAATTGAAGTCAATGTGTCTAGACACTTTGCCAATTGCTTTCATGCAGCAAGAGCACGCTTCGTAAGTTAGAGAAGCTGCAGAATTGCACACAATCCTCACCACCGCACATTTTATCCATCGATTTTCAACATTGTCTCTGCCACTCGAATCTGCACTCACATAGAACTCAGGAAGAGAACAAACTTGCATGGCCATGTTGAACTCTATAGTCGACTTCGCTCTCGGTTGAATGCTCGCCCTATTTCTGATCCCTCGGTCTAGTATGAATGCAACCCGCACTTCTTTATCCTTGCCTTACTTCCTTCTCTTCCGTCGCCGTCTGACAGCGGTACTCCACGTCAGACATTACAGAACATCGAGGTTGACATATACAGTCTTACATGGCACAGTAACCGAACAGACTGTCGTTCGCAGATCAAGGGCAGATTCGTTAAGAGGGGTATGATCAAGCTTACCATTCGTACTGGGGGTATGATCAAGCCAATTTCCCCGCAGCCGGGAGTACAACTACGGGAATACCAAGGTATAACCTCATACTAGCGTAAGCTGTTGGCTAGGATTCCGACTAGCACTGGGGTTCGATTTGGTTCGAACTGGTTTTATAACCTTGGGACCTCACTGCTTAACTAATTTTGTAGCTTGAATCAAGATCTAACTAAATCGTTTAACATAAATAATCTCAGACCAGTCTACTTAAATCGTGAAACCATTTAAACTGTTTAAGTTACAAAACCGTTTTAACCGAACCATTTAGAAAGAACAAACTTGAATAATTATTATGAATAGGATTATGAAACATTTCAAATTAAACAGTTTAATTCGCCGTCAAAACTGTATAAGAGAGCCTGTTTGAGTGAATGTAACCGGACAAGTTTGTTTGAGTTAGCAAATACACTAAAAGATTTAAAATATAGTTTCAAACCATGCCAGTATGAACTTATTCCACGTTACGTATATTTTATATCCATTTTATATCAATTTCCAGTCCTGCCGGTATCCGCGCCATGTAGATTAGGCCATGTCACTGCCAACACGGCATGTGCATAGGCGTAAAGAGCGAAACAGGCCTGCGGGGTGCAGTGCCATGTTTCGCAACATGGCACTGCACCCCGCAGGCCTGTTTCGCCCTGCAATGCAGCACTTCACTCTGCAGGCTTGTTTCGCCTGTTTCGCCCTGCAATGCAGCGAAACGTGTTTCGTCTCGCGCGGTTCAGCATCGTAGTTGTTAATATATTGCCAGGGCCTCCCAAAAACCATGGCGCTAGCGATTCAACATCAAGTCTCAGAGAATACAAATAGGGCCTCTCAGAAACCATGGCGGAGGTAAAATTCGAGAGCAACTGCGGTCCAGTACTGCGCCTCCGCAGTACCTTGTTTCGGGAGACTATTCTGAAATCTGCAAGAAACAATTCGGAATCACAAGCTGAAACGCCTCGAGTCCCAAAAACTCTTCTCGGTGCAGAGAATGAACGAGGTCCCAAGCAGTCGCGGTCCACGTAGTCAGCAAGAGAGAAATCCAGGCTGGCAGTGTAGAGTGACATGGCTTTATCTACCGGTAGGACTGACGATCGCAGGTTGGGGGTATGATCAAGCAACCAAACGTTAAGAGGGGTATGATCAAGCGCAGCGATCGTACTGGGGGCGTGATCAAGCCATTTCCTCCCAGTTAGAGAGACGAACATTTGTTTTAATTGTTTCAAAAATCATATAACTTTAACTAAAATCATTTGAATCTGAATCGAAACTGAACTAGAGCATCTACATTCCTTTGCATCACGGTTCGACTTGAACTGAATACGAGGTCTAACTAGGACTGTCCCCAAGAAGTTCTTGACACGGAATCAAACCTCTGGTCGAATTTTTCAACCCTAACATGAACATAACCATCTCTAGTTACGATTACGAGTACGAGTTTGAACTCCGTTGCCGCAATAAGAGGTTTGTATATCTGATTCAGGTTGGCTTGCAAAAACACCTACCGGCAGATCACATCATCGCAATTCCACTGAAGGTCTTTGGTCTTCCTTGCATATTCACTTCATCCCTGAATAGGGGAATATGGAAAGGTTTTTAATTTATCACCTAATCCTTCCCACGAGAATGGTTGGGACAAATTAAACCTTGTAAAAAACTGATTTTATGACAAGGTTGCTATCCGGTTTTATAGTTTTTATTGCGTGCTGTAACTCACATGTTTTATGGATATTTTTCTGAAAGATCGAACATGTATTATGTAGTTAACATTTAATATCTAACTAAATATATATTTAATTAAAATATTAATTATTTTTTCTTTATTTTTTATAGAATTCTCACCAACACCTGGATTGCACTTCCACTGTAGTATCGGGTCCAGTGACACTTTTAGATTTTTCACTTCTCTTTACGCTTATCTTTTTTCTCCGCTCGGCCAAAAGTGCATTTGGATGTATATTCACTCTAAAAACAGAAATTTTACCCTATTATTAAAAAGGTATTTATTTGCCCTTATCGCTTAACACTTTCGTTTCACGATGTGTATGGTCCTGTGAACGAAAGGAAAAGTTGACGAATTACAATTATTCTGTACTCGTATGTTGGCTCATAAATCTTATAAATGAATCTGTTGAAAGATAATCATATCACATGCAAAGATTGTAACTTACCTGTAAAACTAAGAATTATCTGTTATTACAGTACAGTGGTTAACCAAAACCATACCGAGTTAGAAATACAAGGTTGTTAACTTCAGCCAGAAATTGTAAGCACAAAATCTAAAAGTTAGGAATTTATTTTATGGTTTTGAAACTAAGATCATGAGATATGTGAATACTTGGAGTTAGTTTTCTGTGGCATATGACGGGGTTGTCCAGTTGGTATGTGTAGTAAATATCTTGATATATGTTGAACATCCCACAATAAGTGATCTACCAGATACTTTATAGAGGTTAAATGTAAGATTTGTACTAATGTCGCCTCTTACAGAAAATGTACCACCACTCACATGGGACCCACCATGCTGACCTGTGGTGCCAGCATGACATGATCTGCAGATGAAACCGTTTGTCCTCTGAAACCTTTTTTTTTACCGCAGTTTCGAGTGTTGTTTCAAGCTTTTGTAGCATTAATTCTAGAGCTAATCTGTCCCATCTTTGGAAACGATAAACTAAGAATTTGTTTTTGACCTGAGGTCTGATCGGCCATCTTTTCCTTGTCTGACCCTTATAAATACTGTGTTACTCCATGTTCTCATAACGTATTGTAGTGATCTTACAGTTCCTCTGGTCACTGGTGCGTTTTCTTGGGCCCTTCTTCATTCTTCAGTCTTGTCTCTGCAGTTGAAACCTGAGCATTTCATCTCCTTTGCTTGAACAGAGGTAAGTTTTCTGTAGCTGATCATTTCATGATACCAGTTGTTATATGTATGTACGTTCTGTCTAAAGTTTGGATCTAGCTTATGAACTACTTTTTTTGCCTTGACTTGTTTTAAACCTCGCAGGTCCTTATATTTGGTTGTTTTTTCGACACTTGAAGATGTGGACTGCCGGGCGGTTTCAAGTCTTTTCCACCATCCTTTTCGTTTGGGGTCTTCTCATCTCTCTGGGCTCTGAGGCGAAGGTCTATTATGGCAATACAGCTAACGTCGACGTTTCTGCTCCTCCGCTGCCGTGCACACAAATGATCCACTGGTCGCAACAGTTCTCAGACAAGCAGACAGTGGTGGAATGTCACTCTCGCACGAATCCACAGTTCTCCGTTACACTGAAGACGTATGCGCCAGGAGACTTCGCCTACTTCAACCCTTATGATTACGATAAGGACTCTCAAGTGTGGGAGTGCGTGGCTCGACTTACTTTCAGTTCAGTTTGTTCGAGATTCGTTGCTTGGGCTGCTCTTGGACAAGAAGCTGCAGTTTGTGGTGGTCGGCAGTCGTGCCATCAGTGCAAGTGGGTTGGAGTTCAATATGACATAGCTATGGACTCAGAGCAGTGCATGGAGGAAGACGATGTCACTAAAAGCAACATGATCAGCAGTGCAAATGTCAATAACACCACTTCTTTGGGAAGTCCACAGCTCTGGTATTGCTACGAATGGACACATGAGCCATGTTAGCCACGAGTGATGTTTCCTATCCTCTCTTGTTTGTTGTAGTGGAGAGTTTTTAGCACCCTAAGTTCTAATAGAATCTGATGGCACAAGTAAACCTTTACTTGATAATAAAGCCCAGTTCTGACGGCAAAAGGTGAATGTCATCCTCATGGAAAAGGATGTTGTGGTCTGTGGATTTAAGGTTTACAGCAACAAATTGTCATGGCAATGCTGATTAACTTCTTATCTCACCACTTCTCATCAAACATTTCCGCATCTCAATTACATTTCAGGTTGACACTCTAAGTAATGTTGTTATGTTGATACCTTTATCTTTCATGTATGTATGGTTAAGTATGAAGAACTGAAAGCAATTATGGATCTAGTTCCAGTAGATCATGGTATCTTTGCGAACAATTGTTTAGAACTTAACAACCGTGCTTTTCTACAAACAAATAAGGTTCTTACGACTAACCGTAGAAGTAGTAATACTTCTTTAAACTATAACTAACTATCACCTAAACCTTAACGAGATATAGGAAATGTTTTTGAAACTATTTTTGAATAGTAATAAAATAGTGTGATTAGTGAAGTATAGGTTTTTAAGGCTATTTTATCCTTAGAATGAGAGGCAAATGATTCTCACCGCGTGAGATTGTGACTGAGTTGGACGCAAATGAGGTCTGGTCACGTAAAGAGAAGGCTCTTAGAACCAGTAAGTTCTCGTCTTGATTATAATATTACTTTAATGTATTTAGTTAAATCAAGAACGACCTAAAGTTCTCATTTAGGTTTAGGTTAAGATCTCCTTTAAAATATATTTGTGAGAGTAAATTATTCTACTTGAATCGATTTGAAAGCAAATAGGTCTTTCGGTATAAAACGGTTGATTCTAGTTTCTTTCTCCATATATTTTTCAACATAAGTAGTAAAGCTTTGTTAGGATTTTCAAGGCATCTTTTCAATATTTTAAATACATCATTTTAATATCTAAATTTAATTACCTAACATGATAATCTTATGGTTTAGGAGAATGCTTTTGACTGAGTAAAAAGAATTGATATTAATTTTGCCGTGACAATGAATATCTACATGTGTCCCATGTTTGCATGTACAGGACCCTGTAAGTGAAGGTCGAGAACGAACGAAGGATACATAGATCTATTAACTATGGTACGGTTAAGCTGCATTCACATGGCGCTGCAAAGTCGAAGAATTTCAGCAGAATGCAAACGCGACTGAGTATTTGCCTAGCATTTGTAGTTTCGTCGTACCTATATAGTAAATCTCGTTATAATCACAATTGTGTTATCATCATAAATGAGTAATAAAGTCTCACTAAAACAGATGTTTTTGACGTGAACGCGGCTTTTAATAATTACTATCTCCTTACACGGAAACACACAGTTTTTACTATTTTATGGAAAATGGATCATAAATAATAAGGAAAACAATAATAAGGAAAATAAGGAAAAACAAAACACGCAATAGAACAATCATCCATTGCATGACCGTACATATGTCTATAATGTTTATCTCTATAAGTTATAAATAAGTGAAATTGTTGACGTGTTTGGAGCAGACTTCCTTCTCTTGTAATTTATTCAAATCTAAACGGGTACTTGTAACCTTAACACTGCAAACTCCAGCATATATAATATTAACACCCTAGAAATTCCAATTGAAAATCTAGTTATAAATTTATTATCACATCTTAAACGTTTCTGTTTTGTATTGTATAATATGGGTCTGGATATCTTTATAGTCACACAACTATCTTGCATCTAGTATGTGATTATAATTTATAACGAGATTTAACCGTACTCAGTTTACTGTAAAGTTTACAACAGGAATGAACTTAATGCAGATAGGGTACAGCAATAGATCTACAATTTTTAATTATTTTTTTCATATATATTTCTTATTATTTTCTTCATATAGTCTCTTTGACAAAACTGAAATACCGTTGAAGATCATTATCAAGAAGAGATAATTTTCCATAACTCCTTTCACATCCCTTACGTATAGGATAATGCACTCTTGAGAGTGCATTACGTCTTTTGAAGGTCATAGTCGAGGTGGAGACTTGAAACAGAGATAATGCACGACTAAGAGTGCATTAGACAGCGTAATGCACAAAGAATTACATTAATTTTTAAATGATTTAGTTTAAATATTTGCACGTTGGGCACTCCGAATTTGATTTGTTATAGTTCATATTAAATTATGTAATCTTACGATCGGATGAGATCGTGAGATAATGCATCAAATCGTGAGATTACACTGTGTAATCTCAAGATCTCATAAACATATTACTACATTTAAATTAAATAATGTTATATAGATTTTGACTTCACGATAACTACTCTAAGCAAGAAAACACTCAAATCCGATAATGATTTACGGTCGTGTGTGTGTTAAGCGTTGATACTAAAGCACTATTGCGTACTAGGCCCATTGATAACTGTCAGCAGGTTCAGTTAAGATACAAACCGTTTTCCATGCGTCTGAACTGAATAAGAACCGAGTTCTTCTCAATGCTTTTTAACTGAAGCATTTGTAAGCGGAATATTTTTCAAAATTTTAGCCATTCAATCACTGATGAACCGAATTCTCTGTTTAAGAAACTTGAACAGAACGGTTTACTAATCAAACCGTTTTTATATCTTAAACCTCACTATCAAGCTGAATGAATTAGTGTAAGTAAGTTTTTGAACTTTGTTCACCATAATGTTGTTGACATGATAGCGCATTACTCACTTACAATCGAGAATCCAGTGTAGAATGTCGTTATGTCAAAGAAACGTTAACCAAGCATTAGTTAGACACTTAACTAAACTGAACTGAGATTATGAAACGAAACGGATCTACCCAACAAGAACCATTCGCCCCTATGCTTTGGTTAGGAACTGAACCATGGCTGACTCCTACAAATTGAACCGGTCATCCCACTACTACCGTTTCAACCATAAATAACTGATAGACCGCTATAATGTTACCAGAGCCTAGCTGGCAGCATATGAAGCAAATCTGGCTTTTCCTGCGCATTCCGTTTAATTTTCTTTTCTGTTTATTTTACCCGCAGACAAAAAGAAATTGAAAAAAATATAATCGGGTAACGATTACTTGAAGTAAGGGGTGACATACATACACCCTTACTTAACTATGTATCGTATTCTGTGTTACAAATTATTACAGGGTAGGTTGTACGGAGAAGAATGGACGACATGCAGCTGTTTGCCCATCCTAACCTAAGCTATCGGACGGCCACTGGTGTGCATGTACTGGTCATGGAGAATTAACCAATTAATTTGATAAAGAGCCAAGATTTCTTATAGCAGGTAATTTTCGAACTTGTCCTTCTACGTTGACTGAGCCAGACTTACTGTTACAAGTATCACTCTCTCGGTGACGATATATGAAACTAACTCTGCAGGTCAGTAATGAGTGATGGTTGCTGCAGCAATTTGGATGACCACAACGTGGGAGCTGACCGATTGATGTCACTCCCCTTCTTGAACACTATAAATACTGTGTCATTTCTTCTTCTATAGCAATTTTCCTCTCGTTGTTGAACGCAGTTTTCATGAGCTTGCTGATCCTCCATGTTTGAGATTTTCTATAGCATCTCTCTCGCATATCACCAGATTGGGCGTTTGGAGCTTCTGCTTAAGCTGAAACAAACGTTAAGGTAAATCCTTCGAATCTCTCTCTCTCTCTTGTACCCTCGCATCCTTTTTGATTTCACCCATTTCACTCCAATACCCATCTCTCAAACTAGTCAGTTTTGGTAACTGTTTGTATCGATGTTCTTGAAGCTTTCATTTCGTTTTGACTAAGGGGATACCCTCAAGTCGTGTCTTACGTGAGAGGTTGTTGAAAGTGAATAAGTTAAGAGTTAATGTTAAGTTCAGTACAGTTCAAGGAATGAATGTCTATGAGTTTGTGTCATTTGTGTCATTTTGTACTTTTTCTGACAGTCTGTTCGCAAGTTGCTGAAAATACGTTGTGGAACAACGAGTCTATTATATGACATCGATCACTGATGAAAGAGTGCTACTGCTCGACAATCTAAGTTATTTAGTGACATATGGATCTCAACACTGTCAAGATTTTTCCAACTTTCATCAAGACTAATCTCACCTTATGTAACTGGTGTGATGAGCATCATGTACATTTCGACGCATATTTATGTATTTGTCATTCTCATGAATTCGGACTTACTAGAGACAGCTGTTTTGCTTTCTTGGCATTCAACACTCTTATATCTTTAGCATTTGTAATAGTTAAATAGGTCTTGAAACGAATGAATGTTTTCCTTGTTGTCGTGTTTATGCAAAGACGTCTTATCTTTCATCTTCTGTTTGTGCCTCTTTAGTTATCATTCTGATTTTGAGTGGGGTCGGTGGTTTTAAGCTATGGCGCTTTCTGCTGCTTCTGCTCTCCTCGTCGTCACGTGGATATCGGTGTACCAATCAGTGACGGTGAAAGGAGATCCCGTGCCTGTCACGGTAGTGATCCAAAGTGCTCTCACTGGAACGGATGCAGTAGACATCTTTTGTACCGGTGAGCCCGGAGATGATATAGTGTTGGCGAACAAGAGGATCGAAGCCGGTGACTACGTGCAGTGGACTTCTTCGACTACGAACATCGACAGCAGTTACACCGTTTGCAACTTCGACTTACACAGTACGCAGATGGAAGAGCGTACTAACATCAACGTGTGGTTCGGAGCGCTCAAGCCCGACAGTCTTTGTGATACGTTCAGATACAGGTGTGACTTCTGTATTTGGGAAATTCGCCTCGATGCTTTGTACGTGAAGAAGGACAATGGTCGCTATTATCGATGCAGAGGATGGTCTGTAGTGTAATAGTGCGTGTCAAAGCTGTAACTTTGGGAAATTCTTTTCTCTCGCGGGTTCTTTTGTGAATAAGTGTTACGGTTGCGACCAAGAGTTTGTGGATGTTTTCTACGGTTACTTCCGGAGGCACCTGCAAGAAACTTCCGTGTCGGCTGGAGCTCAATAAATAAATTAAGAATTTTAGTAATTATTAGAATTATGAAAAATCAAAAACTTAGAGCGATTCAATAACACCTCCTGAGCGATACACGGCTCTAGACAAAACTCTCCTTGGATAAACTATAGCGATTTTCTTTCTGATTGATAGAGAATCTTCCGTTTTAGTCATAGTAATAGGGCCATTCAAACTTTTTTCCATAGTGACATTTACATGGTTGAGATGAGAAGCAGTAAGCGTAAACTTTCAGAATGAATGTAAATTGAAATTAAATTTGTTCAACAATATTCAGAAGATGTCTTTTACAGACATAGACTATTTATGTCAAGTGACTGTAAAATTTACATATTAGGGGGTCTCAAACTTCAGTCGTAACTCTGGATGTCAATCTCCGTAATGCACGTAACGGCAATCCGATGTAAACGTTACAGGACATCTCAAGAGATACCATGTAACCAACTTATGTCACTTGACGTAAGTCTTATAACTAAACAGTTTATGACAAGTTCAGTTCAAGTTCCGAGAAGAGTCATGAAGACTCTCAAAGACATAAACTTGTTTACAAACTCCGTTCAAATCTGTCGTCGTTTTCTCTTACAACTATGACATAAGCAAGTAAATCTAACTCTATTTTCGTTTTCAATCTGAAGGGGCATGGTTTGAGATCCCCTATTACCTCCGGATGTGTTACGTAAGATTTACAACAGAAATCTATAAAAACCTCTACAGAAATTACGTAATTTCCGTAAAAACCAGGTTTGAGTGGCCCTAGTAGTCATGCTCGAATGTGCATACTGCACTAACATGTGAAAACTTGTCACAGCTGATGTGAACAAAAGCATCATTGAGCTATTTCCTGTACTTGATGTTTTCTCAGGCACCTGTGCATATCACCTGTTCCATTTTTCGATGGAAGAGGCAAATATGCTTATTTATTATCTAACGCTTTCGAATGGAAGGGTTAGGTAATAAAATAATGTCTTCGTTAAATTAACGTTTATTTGCTACCAATCTCCCGTACTTATACCCTCGGAATCGAGTTTTTTTCTCTCTCCCTATGGGTTATGTTTGGACTATACGTCTCACAGCAAACCATTTTCACGTAACACTTATCTTTTTCCTGATAACAGAAAGTGAGCGTTCCCGATAACAGTTTCTCGAATTCACAACGACGTGCTTCCGGTCCGGCATCCAAGAACGTTGACCGAAAAGTCAACTTTCTTGGATGCCGGACCGGAAGCACGTAACCGAAAAGTCTAATCCACATCAGTAACGACAACAAACTTTTATCCAGTTTTTCATCTTGTCGTTTTTCCCCAACTGGCCTGAAAGTTCATGTTGTGTGCATATTTAACCTTTCGCTTTCTCTTGTACTTGATGTTTTGTTATTCACATGTTTTCTTTTATGATATTTTTACTCTATAGAGCAAAAAACTAAAACTAGGAAATGTGTTAAAAATTCCAAGTTCGGGCTCAAAAGACACGAGGAAATAGCTTCTCTCTTCTCTTAGTTTCAAATGCATCTTGGAGAAGGTTCAGATTACAGAAATATTGTCTTCTAAATGAATGGAAAAGACAAACAGAATATCGCGATAGTTTTCTTTTCTGATTTCCATGATATTTAGTGGGTAAGAATAAATTCGTATTGCTTGAACGCACCGTCTGCGACTCACTGTTGTAGTGTCATTCGGACTACATCGCTCGAACACTCAGGCATCGAGGAACTTCAACCTTTTGTTCCAGTTCTGTTCTTTCCTTTGGTCACCCAAACATGAAAGAAGCCTCTGACACGTGGTATTCTCTTTAACCATGGTTACATCTTTTCAGAATCGATTTTACTTATACATTTGGCGACCTGCATACACATCAAAGTGCCTTCTGGATCTAGGGTATGTTTTTTTTAAAAGTAATCGTTTATATAATTTAAATATATACTAAATAATTAGAAAAAATATATTAATTATTCAGTAACTTGAGTAAATTCAAATAATTAATAATTTAACATAATTTATTCCCTTACCTCCACATGACCAATACCGGGCGTTTAGGACAGCAACCCGCCTGCCAAGAGTGGGTTATGGACTGTAAAGGCCTTCCCGAGGTGAGTAAAAAATACCCATGATCCATGAATTCTGTAGATGCGCTTAGAACATGAAGTATTTTTAGAAAAGAATCAAGACTTGGATCATTATATGTTCGTAAGCACCCACGTGGAGCGTAAGCACATGCTGAGGAAAAATGAATATTAAAGAGAAGAAAAATACACTGCAAAGCGGGAACTTATTTCCGAACTACGGGTTCGTAAAATAACGCTTGATGGTAGGGTGAGGTACTTGCAGGTGCTCATTTTATGATCACCTGCATATTCACAGGAAGGGTTAGATATTAAATTAAACTCTGCGTAAGTTAATGTATTCATGAGTATAGTTTATCGGACTTATATTTTCTGAAACGCGACAGGCGAGTAAAGAATTATGACTTATCTCCTACTCTCCTCGTGTTTCCAGACATGGACTAACAGATAACTTTTATAGAATATTTTAATTATTTATAATTATTTATAATTATTTAGTATTTAACATATATATATATTTTTGATAACATTAAACGAACAAAAGTTCCCAAGAGTTAATCCAGCATGCATATTCACTAACGTAATTTTATAGATGGCTTCGTAACTGCTTTGACGAGTGAGGATTGTAGAACCTGGATAGGAATACGGTAGGATGACTTTCATTGATCTGAAGTACGCTTAGTTGTCACGAGAAGTTTTGACCAACGTATATGGATATTTTACGAGTGAGATGTTTCCTTGGCGACTTGTGAATGCTAGAGAGATTTCCTACTAGAATGCTGAACTTTAGAAGGCCATCATCATCTGTGTGGTTGACTAAAAGGAGCATATGCATATTCATTTTTTCCAAGTTCAGAAGAAGAGGTCAATATATGTATACTTTTTAATTTATTCTCTAACGTTAACTCTTTTTGTTGGAAAGAGCATATTATAAATTATAAATTATAAATATTATTATTATTTTCAGACTCCTTTTCTGTAGCAGCAAAAGAGCTCTTCTATTTGTTATACTTATGGGTTTTTTCCCCTGGGCAGGATCCAAGTGTGCTCTGATTAGTGTTTATAATTAGACGTTCTGATTCTAATGACTTCCAAACTAATAGTTCTCAAGTTGAACATGTCAACCTTTTAACTAGTACTGTATTTTGGTTTTCCATAAATATTTAAATTCAATGTACTAAGTTTAAACAGAAACATGTAAAGTCAATGTATTCGGTTTAAATGATCATTCTGTTTTTCCATACAATTTTCTCAAGACCCGAATTTTCTCAAGCAAATAGTTTCTAAAAATTTACTTTGCTATATCAATGATTATCATTTTCTCTCACTTGGTAAAACTTGACTTTGGATGCATATGGACTTGGTTTCTTTCTCAATATGCAAATCAAGTCCAAGCGCACATAAATCGCTGAGATGGTCAGTTTTGCAACTTTTGCTCGTGTATCGCGCGTCTGTTGTATCTTTTCAGAGACTCCTGGTGAAAATATTTTGTCATCTTACGAAGAACTCTTCCAGCATAAAGGGTTAGGTATTAAATTAATATGCTTTGTACCCTGAACCCATTTTTGTACTTTCAGAAATGTTTGGTAGTGTACTTTGGTTATGGGTTATGTCTAGATCAGATCATAACTCTCGGTTGCATCCACCATCATCATTCACCATGTTCATACACCGGTTCATCCACCATTTAATATTTATATAATCTAATACTTTTAATATAATAATATTTTTATTTTTTCTCAAATTTCCCCTGTTATTGCACTTGTCCTCTTTCTTGTCTAGGTTCGGCACGGCACTTTGGATGCATATATCAATCTTCAATCTTCCCTTTGTTACATATTAGAGAGAAGAGAAAAGCTTTTGGGTTTCCTGCACTTTGAATAGGCATCTACTCTTGATAAGAATACATTTGCTCGCGTCGTGAATTGAGTTGCTAAGTATTATGTATATGACGTGAGACACTATCAAAGCACGAGATGCTATCATACTTATAGTCTCGTGAGACACTATCAAAGCTATCATACTTAAAAAACTATACTTTTTACGTTTTGGCTTGGAGTGTTTTAAACAGAAATTTACTTGACCCACCCTCCATTAATCATTCAATACAGTAATCATTCAGCATTTGAAACGACTGAATGTTGGTTCTCTTTCCCTAGCGCGATATTGCAGATGTAGGTGGGTCGAAACTGGCCAGAAATCAGAGTCGCGGAAGTCTGCATGAATTCGAAATGAAGTCTGCATTAAATCGATGTGTTCCATGCAGTTGGCACTAGGGGGATAATTTCCTGACTGCAGAAGTTCATAGCAAAGTCATTTCGCACTTCCTCTTGTTCTTCTTTGTTGTACTTGGCCATTTGAACGTTGTGCTTTGGCTTGCATGGACTCGATGGATGAGCGAGTTCCGCTTCGGCTTGGGCTCCAGGCACATGCTTATGCTACTCGAACGAGCTGGATCTGTCGATATAGTCATTGATAATGTTGGCCAGTCAACTAATCGCTACTGCACATAACCCATCGAAACGCACGATAGCCATTCTGCATAAGGCCGCGAAGCATCCATAAAAAGCAGAATCCTCTAATGATCGAGCCTACCGAGCCTAACATCTTGCCGGCTGGATTCAGAAGCCCACACACCACACATCGAGGATGGACTAGTGCATAATAGAGTAGGAGGGTTTTTTTAAAAATCGAAATCTGCGCATTGTGCACATACACAACACGATCTACACTCACAGGGGACTGCTCACAGACACCTTACTCGACCTAAACTGCAGTCAGCCATCACTCTAGTATGCTGCAGAAACGTTCCAGCTTCTCTATTGCTGAAGCGTTCCAGCTTCTCTCCTCGTTTTTGCCTCCCGTGCGTTCTTTCAGTTCTGTCACTGTACCACCATGTCACACTCTGACCACGTCAGACTGTGGTGCCAAGTATTCACCACATGTTTTCTGACATGGCACAGTAACTGGGAAAATTAGCGGTAGACAGTGAGGGGTGGGGTCAAGTAACGAAATGTTAAGAAGGACGGGGTAAAGTGAATTTCAAACGTACAGGGGTGAGGTAAAGTAAATTTGTGTGTTTTAAACTATATCAGGGTCGGATATGTTAAATTATCCAATATCCATACTAATTTTTACTCGAATATAGAGAGTTAGATTTATAAATAATACTCCCAAAAGAATATTTCGCACTTTGGCATATATAAAAGCTAAGGACATAAAAGGTGCAATATCCTCTAACAATGTGATGTCTAAATTTTTATAGAAGGCATTCCTATCTTTGAGTACAAGTTTATTGTGTTAAAAATTGCTTATGAACAAGATATTAAGACGTGTCAAAGCTAGAATTTCCAGTCAATATTCTTCTCACACGCGAGAGTGTTACGACCACAAAAAGAGTCCATGGATGTATTATGTGGGTGTCTCCGGAGACATCCTTAAGAAAACACCACAAGCAATTTTTTATAACAGTTTTCCTGAATTCGGTAAATTTTTGCAATAAAGTAGTATAGGATTCAAATAATTTATTTCAATTTTTTAAAATATATTTTTGTAAAAAATCGAATTATTATATCGTTTCACACTATTGATAAACGATTCACGACTCTACACAAAACTGCCCTTCAATAAACTACAGCTGTTTCGCTTCTTGACGTCAGAAAATGTCTCTCTCAACTTTGACACGCGGTATTATACTTAAGAGTTGATGTACTTAAATATAACATGCCAGGTGGAGTTTGAGTGAAAATTTGCTTATTAATGGAATATATATATTTTTTCTGCTTATGTTACTCTTCTTTTCAGTTAACTTGTTTAAAACTTATTTTGATATTTGATATTTGGATCTGCATAACTAACCATCGAATTTAGAAAATGAGAACATTAATAAGATGCGGACATTTTCTGCTCTATATGTATTAATTGTTATTTCTCCAGTGTCTCTTGTTGTGTTTACTTCATCTTCTTTATCGAATGCATAGTCTTCTTAATTCCATTGCATAGCACCTTGGTTTGTTTCTATACGTGAATAACAACACATGGGGTCGAGAAAAGAGCACAAAATGCTTTATTGACATCAGATTCTGCAACGCTTGAATATGATCACACTCAAGTCCATTTCCGGCATGGATAAAGCAAGCCAGAGAGTGCATCCCTCACATATAATGCATCACGCTTGACTACCCAAGTACAGTCGTTGCAAGTGAACCTGAACATACCAAAGGTACCACAAAGCTCGTCCTGGTTCGTTGGTCCCAACCACACCTTAATGTTGGCGCTTGCTTCCTCATGTACACTCAGTAAATGGAAGTTGCAGACAATGTAACTGCTGTCAACGATCTGAGTGGAAAAGCTCCACTGCACCTCGTCACCAGAGTCGATCCTCTTGTTCGGTAACACTCTCTCATCGAGAGGCTCTCTGATACAACCGACGTCGACTACATCAGTCCCGGTGAGACCACTGTGGATCACCACCGTCGCAGGAAACTGATTTTCTTTGGCAGTCACTTGGTACACCGATAGCCACGCGAAGATGAGGAGCAGGAAAGCAAAAATCGCCATAGCTGTAAATCACCCAGAACCCAATAACAAAATCAGAATGATAACCGAAATGGAGAAGGCGTTCAAACAGTAGTAACAAGAAAGGTTTCTCATAAACTATACAAGAAGGAAAGATTCGTACCACAAGAATATGACGTATGACAGATATTAAGATTGTTGAATGCCAAGAAAGGACAGCAATGGAATGTGATCGATAAGTGAGACATGAACAAAAACCTCCATAGAATCTTGTAACATACGTGTATATAACCTCTTCTGCCTACGTTAAAGAAGATTAGAGTTATAATTATCTACATATTTCAAATGGGATAATTTGGATAGAAGGTAGTCGCAAGCAATTCTTGCTTTCGACTTGTCTCTATTGTTTCTGGAAATTTTCAACTATGAAAAGTAGCAAATCATGATACTGAGAACTGGATGAAGATGTGTCGAAGTCTTCGTGTCGTTCGTCACATCAGTTACATAGGATGTGATTAACTAGTCTTCATGAGCATTAATGACTGAAAAACAGTTTGCATATGTAACCACATAATTGTGTGGAACAATGGAACTCCTGTGATATCACTTATGTTGCATCGTAGATATGAAAACGAATTAACTTCAGCTAGCAACCAAGTTGTCAGAAATAGGTAGAATATGAACAAGTCAGAAACGAAAAAGGAACATCCTTGAACTCTGTTGTAACTTATCTGAGTACATACTGTTCATAGTCGAGATCTTCATCTCCAACAACTTTTTTAACGACGAGAAATAAGTTTGACCGAAAGGAAATAGATGAATATAACTAGAAGGACTAAGTGATGAGATGGGTGTGGAATGGAATGGAATAAATAAAAGAGGAAATTTGACCCCAAGGCACGAAGAAAAAAGAGGGGTTCCAAAAGTTACCTCGGTTCAGGAAAGCAGAAGCTCCACCTCTCAGTCTGTCGAAATGGGCTCTCAACCACAGAGGATGAGCCAGCTCGTGGAAACAACAATCACTAACATGAACGAGAGAAGATATTAGATAAGAAGAATAGCAGGCTATTTAAAGAGTTCAAGGATGGAGAAGTGTGGTATTAGTAAATCAGCGAAATCTTAACATCTGCTGCTGCCCGTTTTGTTCATGCGAAATGCAAAGCACCTTGTGAGTCAAGAAACAGAACGAAAGTCATGCCATCCTGGGTTGCAGATTCGGGAGATGGAGGAGCAGGTAGCAGTCGGTTCGGTCTTAAATCAAACCGTTTTTAACTAAACTATTTAGGAACTATAATTTTGAAAAATCTTTGAAACGAATTATTTTTCTAAAACGATCCATTTTCTAAAAACTTTAACTGAACTAAACCATTTATGAACCGAATCGTTTCAAAATGATCTTGATTAAGAATAAGTTTGTATTATATAAATATTCAAAATTTAAACATTATAAAAGTAACATGATATTATTGTATTCAACTTGTAATCTATAATTTTATTATTTATATATAGTATAATTAAATACTAATGATCATCAAATTATTTCTTGAGACTAGGGGTTTAAGTATCATAAGTTGAGAACCGGATTGTTTAAAAACTATTCATCTAAAAACTGAATTATTTTAAAACTAAAAAATTTATTAAAATCTAAGCGGAATCATTTTCGAACTTAAAGAATTGGCGATTCGGTTCAAATCGCCAAAAACGGTTCGGTCTTGTACACTTCGGATCGGGACTGAAGCGGGGCCTACTCCTACGAGAAGGTCTGGTAGGGAAAAGTTGTAAAGTACAGTAGAATGGCAGGTAAGAAGCATTTACTGGTATATGAAAAATTGCCCTCTTTGTCATAAGAACCGATTTTGCATGTTAGTACACGCATTGCCAAACTGTACGAAGTGAAACATGAAACTGAAAACAGTTTGCATATGAAACCACATAATCAAGTGTGTTGAACAACGAAACTGTTCCACCAGAGCGAGAAAACAGTCAGGTTCGGGATGTTCGAAAAACTACCGAAAAACAAAATAAAACAAATCTGAAAAAAGATATGCGAAGAAGCTCGTACTGTCCCTTCTTTGCGGTTCTTCCTGTTGGCTATAAAGTTCTCCGTGTCAAAACAGAAAAACCTCAAGGATAACTTATTCACTACCAAACAAAAAAAAACAAAAAAATATCAAACAGTAAAAAAAGACTTATTGACTACCCCGGTCTCTATCTAAGGTCGCACTCATCTCTTCCCAATAGTTTTTATAATCTGGATGAAAGTACATTTAGTATTCTAACTTTGTACGCTTTGTATTCTAAATTCTTGCAGCTTTTGTTTAAGTTACACTAACCACTTTTTATTAAACCTCACCTTCCAACATTTCCAAAGTTAGTTTATAAATGCAAAAGATAAACTTGGTGCAAATTTATGTCCACCAAGCTGTTGTTAAATGTATTCATTTTTGGTTCAAAGAACCATTCAGTTCTTCAATATATAATAAATTTCAGATGACTAACTAAATTAAAGTTAATAATAATGATTAAATAATTAAAGTTAACTTGGTTTTTAAACCACACTCTTCCAATAATGCTTACCTCCCATTCAGTTCATAATTAAAGGATAACTCTATCTTATGGATCAATACATTACACCACCTCAACATGGTAGGTCGTAGATTTATCCCCGTGGTATCCTTGCATTATCCTCGTTATCAGATTGTAAGAATAGTCCGGACAATGAATGACCAGTGAGTACACATTTTTATTCCCTTTGGCCAGCGGTGTAACATAAAAAGAAAAAGTAAGAAAGGAAAAAAGAAAATGGAATAGAGGAGAGAAAAATTGCAGAGAATGCGCAAGAAATAAAATAAATATTTCATGTGCTGCCAGCCAAGCTCTAGTTTTCTAATTATCTTTTTAATTATCTTTCTAGTTGTCTGAATACAGTACGTCCAGGAAAACCTTATTATTCAAAAGGTCACGTTCACAACCAAGAGAACCCAAACAAGAAAGGGGCTAGCGAAGCCGAAAGCTGACTTCTAGTTTTAACAAAGCTAGATAATTCTAGAAGCTTGTCTACTCTACAATCTTCAGAGTTTGATCGCCAATGTTCTAACCAGGCTGTAACCACACTACGCTTTTTTTTGAATGAGCGGAGCTTTGGTTCGATATAATGGCATCACCTCGCTTGTTTTTAGTTATCGCTGCTTCAGAGAGCTCTCTTTATGGTTTAGGGAAAAATCTCAGATAACCCATCCGTTACGTTTCTGCTCAGGAGCTGCTTAGCATTCGCACGCTTAAGAGAGCATTCGCACGCCTAAGCTTCCGGAGCCCGATGTACATAGCGTGATGCGGTGATACTAGTTTTTCACCTAAACAGACTTTGGAAGCTGCATGCGCTAACCAGCTTCGGAGATGGTTACTTTTTGCAAAAAACTTGAAAAAATGAAACATAAAAATCTTAATGCGATTATGGGCTAAGTCTAGCTTCTCTAACCGGCACCTGCCATGCAATAGAGGAGATTCTGCGGTTCCAGAATGCATCCATTTACATCTGGGTTTCCAAACAAACTCCCAAGAAACAACAAGGAACTAAAGGCACGCAATTCTCCTCGAATCGTTGGCACCAAGATACAATTTAAAATGAAGAATCGAGAAGTAGTTCCTGAAGTGAATTCTAAAAGAAATAGAAGCCAGCTTATCCCAGAGTAAGCTAAACACACAAAGATGGCATATTGAGTATTCCAAAGCGAGAGCAATAAGAACGTAATGAAATCCATGATGTATTTAAAGAAAAAAGGTTGGATTCCTAAGTTTGTCCATGTTTTTGAGCTTCCGTGTGTTATCTGGACGCTTATTCTTACTACGTCTATCATCATTTATATCTTATCATCGAAGTCATGTTTTTGAGCTTCCGTGTGTTATCTGGACGCTTATTCTTACTACGTCTATCATCATTTATATCTTATCATCGAAGTCTGTATCCATGTCCTAGATGCAATAAAAAAATCCTTCACCTTATAAGAAAAATGAAAAGGATATGCTGCTGTTGCAAAGAATCCAAGTTCGCATTAACACCCATAATCAAAACATGCGGTAAAACTCTCCATAAAAACATAGTCATTACAGGATGAAAATGTTTAGCATGAATCACCCAAAAAATCATGACCACTTTCCGACGTCCCATGCACAATTTCTAACAAGCGATTTCTCGGGACGTTCTTCATCCAATTGAAGAACCCTCCTTTTTTGGTTGACTAACAAAGAAATCAGATTATGAAGTAAACTTTAAGTAGAATCGAAAGATCAACCTTCCAAAGGAAAACGTTGACACTCACCCTCTCATCCGTCAAAGACGAACACAGCTCCAAGAATTTCTGAACATCAGACGGGAGGCACTCCGCTGACCCCAAGCTACAACTTTGAAGCTCTAGAGAATATCCAATTATCTGTCGAGGGTGCTGCTGAGGCGATGAAATCTTAAGACAAAGACAACTAATCATAATCACGGATTTGATCGTTTTTAGTGTATCGGTGGAAACACGCTTGTGTATCACTTGAAGCTTCTTGTGAGGAAACTAAGAGTTGCACATGAGAGCAGCAATCATTTACCATGAAAAAGCACCACGCCACAACTGCCACAGACGCTTACGCATATGCTTACAGAGGCAATTGCCAAGTTGGAGTTTCTGGTATTTCAGGGTTCTCTTGTGAGCGTTGGTTCTTAGCAACAAATGGCATAAGTGTATCCAGGCCATACAAGTTCATACGGAGGTTACTGGACGATATAATATAAATCAGTGACATATAACATCTGTGCGCACTATCTCACATTATTATCACGTTAATTGTTCTTAGAGGAAAACGTCGATCTTATTTCCCTTTTTTGGGCCTGGTAGTTAAACCAAAGTCCAATCCTCCTTGTCCGAAGCAGGCCAAGGACGCCTAGGGTTTGCACCTGCCACCCCAAGAATCGAAAATTGATGTAAGAAAACGAGAGAGCAATGTGTGATCAAACGTGAACCAATTGTGAAACTCGAGACTTTCAGTTATATAAAAGAAGTACGCGCAAAACCAACATGAGACGGTTTGGCCGAGTGGTCTAAGGCGCTGGATTTAGGCTCCAGTCCGAAAGGGCGTGGGTTCAAATCCCACAGCCGTCATCCTCATTAAGCATTTTTTTTCAGTGTTTAGTGAGTATTTTGCTCTGAAAGCACAGCACGGCAGGAGATGACAGTTGAGTGGTGCCTTCCTGCAATCAGGATTTGTAGTGGTGGAGAGAGTGTCCGAAACTAAAGCAGTAAACTAAGTCGACGACCGTGAGTGCAGTGTTACGGGTTTTTATCGAATTAAAACATCAGGTCCTTGTTCAAGGCGGTGGTATTTCATTCACACGGGGAGATCAAACTGATACTTCCCGCATCGAGAAAGAGTTACATCGAGAGATCCACGTCTGAGTTTCATCATCCTCTTCAGGGAAGATATTATTCACCTCATGTACACTTAAAGTGTACATTAATTTATGTTTTAACTTTTCCTCTATAATTTATGTTCCAACTCCTTCGGCAAGAGAGTTAAAATATATAAATTAATGTCTTCATCGAATGAGTTACTTTTAGAACTGTACATGAGGTGTATATTTTCATTAATTTATATTTTAATTTTTCTCGTTTAATCTGTATTTCAATATTTTCAGCAAAAAGGGTTAGAATATAAATTTATGTCCTCATAGAATGAGATATTTTGATAATCACTGTGTAGGACTTATACTCCAGCAACGCATCAGCCCGGTCTTTATTTATGGCTTTTATCTGGATGAGTTTGCTATTCCAAGACTAGTTAATATACGTTATTTATAAATTAATATATTATTTATAATAACTTATAATAATAACTTATTTATAATATTTACACATTTTCTGATAAGAGAAAACGAAATTCACTGTACAAGGAAGTGGGGAAGGATATTCGTCTTTCTCGTGGAAAAGAACACATGCAGACCATCAAACAGAGTGTTAGAATGTGCTTGCAGCAGCAAGTTCTTTCGGGTCACAATCAGCTGTGAGGGCAAATTCTGGGCAGTGTGTGCTTCCTCTTTGTATATTATCAGGATGCTGCACGTGGTCATGATAGGGAGAGCAACCAGGAGTTATCCCTTTCCCCCCTGATACAGTGATCAATTATATTAATTGCACAGATCTTGCTTGCAGCTGGATCTCTGCAAGATGGAGTAGTTCGTTCTAGCCACAAGCACAAACTGGTCGAACTCTTTTCTTCTTTTTTTTTTTTTTTTCGAACTCTTAAGCTTGCAGTGACACAGTCTTGCGTCTCACCCCCCTGGACTAGAACGTAACACGTACAAGATGCTACGAGTAGACTTTACCAGAAGGGTTTCTTGTACGAGGCGTTGAATCATGCTTCATTTATTTCGCTATTAGTTAGGCTATCTTCTCGGTCCTTTCCACGGAAACAGACAACCAGCAGTCGAGAGCAGTTTGAAGTGATGTCAAATATCATTTAGTTTCCATTGTAGAATCCATGATCCCGTGATTCCTTCCAGACTACTGACTGATTGCACTCGGAGGGCACAAAACGGAGCAGGGCGAACAGGTTGATAAAACTGTTTTGACTCTGGGCCCCTGACGGCTGTTTGACTCTGGGCCCACTCCACTGGGTTTAGCAGTTACAAGTTACTTTTCAGTTACTGTAGTTAAAAGTTCTCATTTCAGTTTTTCCGCAGATAAAAGGGTACAGTAATAGGCACTCGTAACAGTTTCCAAACTCATTCTACTCATGGTAGTTACCATAGTTAGTTCCCATAAGGAGTTGGAATTGTCATTCATGTGCTCCGACCACGAGCAGACAAGCATTCGTAGGTTATAATAGGGGGTGTCAAAGTTAGGGAGAATTATTCGCTAACGGGCGGTGGAAAATACGAGCGGTGGAATATTTTCCGTAACTCGACCACGGGCATTGTCTAAGTTTAGTCACGGTTAACTTTGCGGGCGTACTACATTCTATAACCGCGGCCATAAGAGGGGGCATTTCAAACTTACCGGTGTTATTCATAAAGTACATTGTGCTTAAATGTGCCCATGTTTAGAATGATGAGAGAAATGTAAACAGAAATACGCATTCAATCGATCCTGAGATAGTGGAGCGAGTGGATCGATCCTCGAGTGAACAAGCGTTTTTTGAATAACAGAAGCGACACGATGACCAGTATAGGTGATGAAGTTACCAGTATAGCTGATGTCGAAGTAGACTCTCCTCGCAGTGCGATGGCTCCGAAAAGTTCAGAGGTGAAGAAATCACGCATCCGTTTGAATCCAGACGATTATGAGAAGATAGTTGCTTATATAGAGGATGAAGAAAATTTTTGCGGCACTGCACGGAGGTGGTCAAAAAACCAAAGTTGGCACGGGAAAGTGCTTGAGCAAAGCCACTGCATTTGGCATCATGACGGCACAGATTTCTGGGAAAAATGGATTTCTTGTTGTGATAAGAGTAGAATTGAAAAAGAGATTTGAGAAATATGTTGACATGTACAAGAAGGCAAAGGAGATTCAAGATAGTACCGGAGGAGGATTGACAGAAGATGAAATGTTACAGGGACTGACTCCAAAAGAGAAGTTGAATGAGAAGTGTCCTCACTTTTATCGCATGAATGTTGTTTTTGGGAGTCGTGCTAACATTGATCCTCCTGCTATCCTTGCATTTGGAATTCCTTCGGAAGAAAAATTTATGGGATATGATTCTCAGTTTCAAGCGGAGAGTTCTCTCTGTCATTTTCAAGCGGAGAGTACTCTTCATCGATCGGACAGTACATTGCAGATTGAAGAAGAAGATGGAGATATGAATATTTCTCAGTGCGATGAGGATGAGATGAGTCCAATTGATGAAGTGTGGTGCCCACAAATTACAGGATTCACGATTTTTTGAAATTTTTAAGATTAATAACTTGTTTGTATAACTGAAGAAGCGTTGTTACTTAAGATTACGGCTTCCTTAGAAGGAAGATGATCTTACGAGCTGTTTGTAATAAGAAGTTGACTTCTTCGGGAGACGACCGTCTTCCGGGAAGCGTCTTCTCAGAAGATTGTCTTCGGAAGGCGGAAGACACGCATCTTCTGGAAGACGAAAGACGGCGGAAGACGGAAGACGACGGAAGACACGCATCTTCCGGAAGACGACAACCATGGAAGCTTAACCACGTAAGGAGTAGGTGCACCTACCAGGTAGCACCGAATCGGTTAGGTAGGTCAGGAGGTCGAAACCCTTAAACTGCGGGGAAGACAGCGCAAGAAGCGCATTAGCACAGAAACCTACCTGCTTCCCGCATCGAGAGATTGGAGAACGAGAAGATCGATTCAGGCAGCGAGTTGATTTGAGTGAGGAAATCAGCGAGTGAAATCGAGTGAGGTTAGGATCGATTCGAAGCTAGAAGAAAGGCGAAGTCGAATTGCTGAGCGTAGAAGAATGTCGAGCTGAAGACGGTTTTCTGTGAGCTCCCGGAAGCTGACATTGGAGGGTGGCTGAGTGGAATCGAAGATGGAATTGAGGCGTAGCCAGAAGCTGACAACGGAAGCAGCCTTGTGAGGTCGCATTGGAGCTAGAACCAGAGCTAGAAGCGCGCGGAAGATCGAAGACAGCTCGGGAAGTCGACAGAAGACAGTAGAGGTTCTTCCCATGTTCTCTTCCCTTCCCCACTGCTTCTCGCCTTTGTTCGGTATCCCCCGCGCTTCCTCGGTTGTTTGCAGGCAGCCTGATCGATCAATCCCCCACCCCTATTTTCCTATTGTGACATTGGGCGCGGAAGCGCTGTCCAATTTCTGTCAGACATCTTCCTGCTTCTTCTCAAGTTCAACTCGAGCTTCCCTACTCCTAGCCCTCAAATTGGAGATCCCAACTATCAATTTCCCTATCCTACCATCCCTCTACTCCCGAAACCTTGAACAGAAGACGCTTCAGAAGATTGGAACATCTTCGAAAGACTGTCTTCGGAAGACGCTTTAGTAGCTTGACTGTCTTTGGAAGTCGACTGTGCACAATTCGTATCAAGAGTGGATTTGCTTTGGTTTGGTGTTAAGAGAGGCTTGGTACGAATTCTGAGTGGCTTGGTGAGTTGGTTTGTTATTTCGAGAGGTTGGAAATCGGGAACTAGGCATGTGCATCATGATCTTCCAAGCTTCTCAAATCCACATCTTCCTAGAGAGACTAGAAGACTGGAAGGGCTGGCAAAATGCGCGAGAAGACGTGAGGGTCCATTTCGGATCTCTTCTGTCTGACCCATAGCAGCCCATTCCTTCTTCTTCCCGAACTTAGGAGAGAGTCGTGAGAAGTCTTGCTGGCAGAATCTGGAGAGAATGGTCGAGGGTCATGTCTTCCCATCATGCAGCAAGCTTCTTCTGAGTGTGTATGAGAGGTGAGAAGTTAGAAGAACAGAGTGCAAATGTCTTGAGTCGGTTGTGAGGATAGATTACGCGTAGGAAGAAGAAGACAAGTGAGACCAGTGAAAGGAAGCCTGACTTCGGGAGGTCTTCCGAGAAAGACATTGAATCGGAAGCTGTCCTGGGAGTCTTCCTAGAGGTCACTGTCACCGCAGGAGCTCGCAACCATCTTCTGAACCTGTTATGCACTCTACTTCTCGCGAATCTTGTATCTTCTGTTAGAAAGTAGGATGTAATGCAAGGTGGGTTGTCTTCTTAGGAATCCATGCGAGGCCTTGCTTAGTTAGGATTGTTTAGATATAGCTCGGAAGACGGAGTAGTTGTCTTCTGGAAGACTAGTTTCGTCTTCTGAGAAGTAGAAGTTAGACTGTGGGCACTTGGGAAGGACTGAGCCTTCAGCTCACAGTAAGTGCGTGTGGCTTAGTGCAACAGATCTTCCAGTATGTCGATGCATCCTCGAGGGTTGGTGTTACCGACAACAGAGTTGGCCGAGGCCACACCCTTTCTCAAGGAGTTGGATCTCGACTTCTTCATGTGGGATTGGAACCTCGTCGACCAAGGACTTCTGGAGGAGGTTTGGGCAGCATTACCGCCTCGCAACCGTGTACCTGCGAAGGCAGGAGTAGCTCGAGGAAGACCATATTCCTGGACTGAAGATTGGTGGCGCAAGGTGTTCCACAAGTCAGAATCCAAGGACCGAGAGTACTGGCTCGAGAAGAAGATCTTGCCCAGGATCGTGAGTGAGTGGCATGTGCCTGGAAGCACAACTTACTTCTTCCTAGAGGACATGCAGGGAAGGAACGGATGGAAGATCGAATCTTACCGGGAGCCGAAGAAGCGACTTCTGGCGAAGCTTTCTGCATCTCTTTCCCAAGGGGAAAGCGCAGAAGACGAGGTACCTTGGAGATCAGGACGTAGAGTTCCTGGAAGCAGTGTGGGATGAGGGAGTGTCTGTCAACTGGGGCTCATTCTTCCACATATATGTACAGGCGGAGCTAGCATACTTGGGTACCCCGGCGAGAGGACACTTGACACATTTTCTCTGCTACTTGTACGTAGCCATGAGGGATCTCACGGAAGGACAGTTGGTGAAGTATGGGCCGACAACGCAACCTGAGACGAAGGAGGAGACCTCAGAAGAAGACGATCGAGCAGCAGCCTCAACTCCCCCTCCCACTCTGATGCCGCAGCTGAGACTCGGCTCTCATCAGAAGACGCTTCTGATGAGAGAAGATGACTCCAGTGGGTCGGAAGACGCCACGCCTTTGAGGAAGATGGGCCCTAGAAGTGTACCTAGGAAGACCACCTCCCTCATACATTCGGGATCGGAGTCTGACTCGGAGGAAGAGTCGCTGAGTACCCGACCGGAGCAGAAGACCGCTTCTGCAACACCAGGGAGTCTTCCGAAGACTCCAGAAGACGTAGGATGGATGGATACTCCTACTGCGATGCGAGGAAGCGCAGTGAAGAGGACCGCTTCTACCATAGGGAGAGATCTTCCACCCCGGAAGATGAGAAGAGTAGCTTCTTCTCGTGTGCAGAAGTTGAAGACCATTGTGGTGGAAGAGGCATCCTTGCCTCTGGAAGACAAGGTCGACACCTCCACCCGAACTGTGGAGATGAACCTATCTTCCGCAAGAAGAAGACTGAAAGAGTTCAGCGCCTTCTTCCACGCAGAGATCCAGCCAGCTATGGAGTTGTTGGAGAAGAGAGCGAAGGCTGTTGGAGAAGAGAGCGAAGGTTGTTGGAGAAGAGAGAAGCCCTTGCAGCCTGGATTCGGTCTGCGCACCTTGATGCGTCAAGAAGAAGGTCAGAAGAAGACAGAAGCGCTGGAAGCTAGTCTCCGCACTACGGAGAAGCTCGCAGCGAGGAGCAAGGCGGAAGCAGCCGCTTCTGCCAAGGAGCTGACCCAACTGAGGAAGAGCAACCAGGAGTTGCAGGCGCGTTTACAGCAGCGCGACCAAGAGGTTCTCCGAGTGCGAGGGAAGATCACTGCCCTTGCAGAGGAGAAGACAACCTGGAAAACGCAACGAGAAGCCACAGAAGCGCAAGTTGCAGTCGAGAAGATGCAGCGGGAAGCAGCAGAAGCTCGTGCGTAGGAGATGCTAGCACAGTCGGTGGAAGCGCTTCGGAAGAAGTTCAACTTCACCGCGGGTAGAAAGTTTCTTACCTTGGCTAGAGACTGGGACGAGGAGTCCAGAGCGAGGTTGATCGAGTGCAAGGAGAGCATGTTCAGGTATTTGGATCGGCAGATAGAGGGAGTGAAGACACTCTATGGTCTTCCCTTGATTCCGCCACCTGCAACCGCATCTTTCCAAGCTCCAGCACCATGGACTGGATCCGGATTGGAGAAGGAGGAGTTCGACCTCGATGTCCACTTGGTAGTGACAGCGTTGGAAGCCGAGAAGACACCGGAAGATGCCCCGGAAGACAGGAAGAAGAACCATCTTCCCAGGTATTCCGCGTGGAGGAAGCGACTTCCCCAGACCCCTATGAGGTCGTCATGGTCCCTAGTACTGCACCAGTGCCTCAGAAGAGTGAGGAAGCACCACTCGACTCCGCTTCCCAGAAGACGCTTCTGTCTTCCGAAGCAGCAGCAGCAGAGCCAGCGACGAACGTGGAGGAGTAAGCCACCTCGGTGACACCCGAGGTAATCGCATGGCTTTCTAGCTTATCAGAAGCCGCGTTAGGAGCTCCGACAAGGGCAGATCAGGTAGAGATTGCCACCGAGCAATCAAAGTAGATAGTAACCGACGTTGACATCTCCAGATTTAGTAGGAACCGAACATGCTATCTTAAGGGTGGCAGTTTTCAGTGTAAAATTAGTTAGGCAGCCATGTGGCAGAGTAAGAAGCGCAAGAACAGGAAAGGGAAACCGTTTGCATGTGGAGGGCAGCTTTTCTCTCCCTGGTGGTGGTTCCTTCTGTTCTCTTGTGGTGGATGCATAAGTAGGATCAAAGAGTAAGAAATCTAGTTCGTTAGTGACACACACTACACCCGATGTTAGTGACATACGAATAGTCGAGGATTATACCAAGAATGGGATTGCGGTTAGATCCTGAGAAGGTGAAGAAGATTGTGGATCTTCCATTTTCGATCAACTTGACAAAGTTGAGGCAGTTTCTTGGCATGGTTGGATATTATCGTAGGTTTGTCTTTTCCTTCTCAAACAAAGCAATAGCTTTGACTATGTACATGAAGAAGGGAGTTGATTTTGACTTGATAGTGCATGATCAGAAGGCAAAGGAAGCATTTGAGGAGCTGAAAAAGACATTAGTGACAGCTCCTATACTTGCTAAACCTGAGTGGAGTAAAGCATTTATTCTGTATACGGATGCCTCCAATGTAGCTATCGGGTGTACATTAAGTCAGTTAGATGAAGATGGGCATGATCATCCTATAGCTTATGCTAGTAGTCAGATGGTGCCAGCGGAGAAGAATTACTCCGTGACTGAACGAGAAGGATTAGCGATGATCTTTGGATTGAAGAAGTTCCGACATTACTTGCTAGGAGGGAAATTTTCCATAGTCACAGATCACAAGGCTTTAAAGTATATCTTTAATAAGCCTAATGCCGAAGGTCGTATTGCTCGTTGGAAGATCCTTCTAACAGAATACGATTACGTGATTGAAGATAGACCAGGGAAAAAGCATGCAAATGCTGATCTTTTGTCGAGGGTTTATGATGATGAGGGAGAAGAACCGTTTGATGATTCATTTCCAGACGAGCATCTGATGACCATCACAAGCATTGAGGAGATACCGGACGAGTACAAGGAAATTTGGAGTTTCCTTGCAGATGGCTCTTTTCCAGAAGGTATGCATACCCGAGAACGTAACGCGTTGATCAAGAGATGCAAACCTTACATCATGGTGGAGGGAATTCTATTTCATCAAGGAGCAGATGGGTTACTAAGGAGAGCAGTTGGTCAGAAGGAGGCGTTCAAACTTATGCACGAGTTTCACGATGGCACGGTTTGCGGAGGTCACTTTGCTGGTAAGATAACAGCTTTCAAGATTCTGGATGCGGGTTATCACTGGAGAGGGATTTTCAAGGAGTGTTTAGACTATTGCAAAACTTGCGATGTATGTCAAGCATTTGCTCTGAAGTCTACTAGAACACCTCCGTTAAGATCAATTCCAATATTAGGACCATTTGAGAAGTGGGGTATTGACTTTGTAGGTCCTCTTAATAAGACACCTCGAGGCAATAGATACATTGTAGTCGCCACTGACTATTGTACCAAGTGGGTAGAGGCTAGACCTTTGAGAGAGACCAATGAAACAGAAGTCGGTAGATTCCTATGGGAGAGGATCATCACAAGATTTGGATGTCCGTTAGAGTTGGTCTCAAATAGAGGAGGAGAGTTTGTAGGGAGCATGACTACTGCTATGCTACAACACTTTTCTATCAAGCCACGAGTAACGACCTCATACAAACCAAATGCTAATGGTCTTGCGGAGAAGACCAATCTTACACTTTGTATGATGCTCGCCAAAGATGCTGGTGTTGAGACTGCGAAACATACTTGGGATAAGAGGCTACATGCCATCTTATGGGAGTACCGAAGGACAACAAAGACTTCTACTGGGTACTCTTCATTTCGACTGGTTTATGGAGTGGAGTCCAAGTTGCCGATCCAATTCGAATTGGATACTTTTCAAACTATTCAACGAAAGTTGAAGAGGTCGAGAGGAGAAGACGTGGTCAGATCAAGAAGGGAGCAACTCATGGAGTTGGAAGAGACCCGAGCGGTAGCAATGATCCGGATGGAACGAGCTCAGGCGTATCAAAAGAAGAGTTACGACAAACGGTTGGGCAAGAGGGAAGTAAAACCTTTTCAAGTTGGAAATTGGGTTATGTTATATGATGCTATCAGATTCAAGAGGGCTAGGAAGAAGTTTCTTCCGAGGTATTTTGGTCCTTTTGTTGTAGATAAGGTGTGGAGCAACTTCACATATGACCTTCAGGAGTTGGGAGGAAGGAGATTCGATCGGGTCAACCATGACAAGTTGAAGTTGTTTCATCGACGAAAGTTCTCTCTTCACTCCGAGGACGGAGCGAAAATTTAGTCCGGGGGTAAAATGTAACGACCTATGTTACACATAGGAAGTTTGTCTATTAGTAAGGTGTTTAGTTATAACTAAGTGTTGAGAATGTTTATTGGCTGCCAAAGTACTTTAAGGAGGTATCAAGTTAGTCATGACTAGCTAAAAGTTAGTTATGGTTAAACTTAGCTGTACTTTTGGCAGAATTCAGATATTTGCTAAAGAGTGAGCACTACTATCTTGTCATCTTGTCTAAAAGGTAGAAAGGGGGTGGAAAGTATCCCTTATCTCCTTTTTGACTTGATATTAGTGGTTGGATTAAAGTTGTGGACTTTGTGGGCATTAAAAACAAGAAGAGATTCCACATGTTTCCTTTTTAGTGGGTCCTAGTGTAGAGGGGGGGTGGAAATTCGAGATTCCTTGAGAATATTCCAGAATCCTTCTAGAAGTTGTTGACTTTGAAGGAATAAGCCCATGTGAAAAGGTAAAAAGCCCATGTGATCAATGCTTTTACCTTAAGTAATATCTTAGTAAAACCCGGTAAAAGTAGTTACGGTTGAGTTACCGGAGGGTACCAAAGTAAAAACCTAGAATGTATAAATAGAGGAGTAGAGAAGAGCTCCTCATCCTTGTTTTCACATTGTCGTAATGACAACTTGAGTAATATAGAGAGTGTGGGATATTTTTAGCATGTGAGAACTTGAGAGACGTCGTTAGAATGGAGGATTTTAGTTAAGGTGTTTAAGGAGATTTTTAGTTGATAAGTTTGTGGGTGTATGAATGAGTGAACTCAGCATTTTCCCTTCAAGTTCATGGTGTGCTTCCATCAAAGCCATCAGAGGTGACCCCTGAGTGAGAGACAGGCCCGACATGTTGCAGATTCGTGGATGAAGATCGTGGAGGTTGAGAGATCGGGGGGTAGTTGATCGATAGGACCGCGGAGGGTTTATATTTTTGGTTCCGTTGCCGGGACCTCACTTGAAGGGATCGTTGAACGATGTTTAGAGTTCAGTTCTATATTCGACAAAAGGAGATTATGAGAGAGCACATGGAGAGAACGTTGGGAGGAGAGAGCTAACGCGATGTTAGCAACGTTAGAACCTTTCGTGTATCCCGTAGTGATATATGACGCGTTCGAAGTCATTCTTTACATCTTGTTCACTTAGAAAGGGTTTGAGGAGAGTTGAAAGAGGGTGCAACAAGAGTTGTAGAGAAAGGAGGAGAGAAAAGTTATTAGAGGAGATAAATTTGTGAGTTTAGAAATTCTGCTCTCTGGAAAATTTGTACAGTCGCTGTCAACTTTTCTGTGAATTTTATTTTCCTGTGAAACTTTCCAGTGTTTTAGAGTGGCTGATAAGCTATCCAGGACAAAAGAAATCATGAGAAGATGAGGTCTGAAGAGGGAGCAATGAATTTTCAAAGTTGAGGGGGTCTATTCGTGAGAGTTGAGAAATTCTGTTATCTGGAAAAAATTTACAGTCATTGTCAGATTTTCTGTGAATTTTATTTTCCTGAGAAACTTTCCAGTGTTTTAGAGTGGCTGATAAGCTATCCAGGACAAAAGAAATCATGAAAAGATGAGGTCTGAAGAGGGAGAAAGAATTTTTCAAAGTGGAGGGGGTTGACAACCATGAGGGAAGTGAAAATATACAAATTTCAGTTCTCTGAAAATTTATACAGTCATCACCATCTCTTCTGATTAGAGAAGTTTCTGTTGAAACTTCATGATTTAGTAGCTTGGAGGTTGAGCTATTGGAGACCACAAAAATCTTGGAGAGATCTCTTACCAACTAAGAGATATACGTTTCGGCATACAAGGAGGTCTTGAAGATACTTCATGGGGAATCCAGTTCGAATGACGAGGTGGAAGAAGAGACGTTTAGGAGTTCGAACTGAGACGGAGAAGCCCAAGTTAAGTATAGATGAGTTACGAACCCGCATCTATAGCACTTGGGGTGCCCTCTTTACCCTATACGAAGAAGCTACCGCGACCATTGGCACAGATTTGAAGAAAGCCGAGTTTAAAGCATCATTCACTGTGGAGGCCACGAATGCTCCTGGTGAAGTAGAGTTGGATCCTTACAAGAGTGAGTTCAAGATGTCTGTTGTGATTAGTACAAACGATGGTGAGGAGGATCATATCTTCGATAGTTAATTTTAGATTAGATTTTATTTCATGTATAGCATGTATAATACACGATTTCCAATATAAAGCTCGGAAGAGTTAAGAAAGTGAGGTAGAATTATTTTTCTCTATGATATTTTGTCCACTTAATGGTTGAGAAGGTGCAACATGAGTGGAAATTCAAAAGATTGGAAAGTTAGACTTAGAAACCTTCCTCAAGGTTTAGATGTCATAGTAAGTGTCGGAGAAAGTTCGAGAGAGATTATCGTCGAGTTTGAAAACCCTAGTACTAAACCTCAAGTAGAATCTCCGAGGAGAAGAGTAGAAACCGACTTGTGGTGTTATTTCTGTAGAGGGTTGGGACACAAAGTAGTGAATTGTCCAACTAGAATCAAAACCGAGAGAGCTAAAGGGAAGCGGGAGTTTACTGATTTAAGTCTTCGAGTGGGTCCATCGTCACCAGCGCCAATTCATCTTTTAGGCGAAGATCCTTGTCCAAGTTGTGGAGTGGGTGATCTATCCAGAGGACACAAGTGCGTCGATGTGGTCGCCCTACTTACGTCAGTAGTCGATAAGTTGGACGAGACTCAAAGAGCTGAGACGGAGAAGTTGTCGACTTCAAAAGAGAACTCGGCTGAGTTGTGATGGAGATCGTCATTCGGATGGTGGAGAAGGCGGTGATGCGACTCAGGCTCATGATTACCTTGGGAGAAGAGATGGCACAAGAGGTGTTGTTACAACCGTTTCCTTTTATTTTACCTATGGTAGATTATTCGCGAATGGAATTGGTGATGTTCGTGCTGTTTTAGCGAGTAGTTATTGCACGAAAATTGGAAGTGTAGAAGAGTAGTTACAAGATGGGGAAGTTACCAGTGTTTCATGGGAAGGACAATGAAGATGTAGAACCATTTGTACAAGATTTCAAAAGGGGTTGCATCGGAAACAACGTGAGAAGGAAAGAAGAATGGGTGTTGTTACTGCTAGAGTTTTTAGAAGATTTTGCTCTTACGTGGTATGAAGACTGAGTGAAGAGCAAGACACCTGGTGCAGTTGAGGACACATGGGAGACGTTGAGTAATGCACTCATCGAAGAATTTCTTCCAGAAGAGAGTTATGAGAAGCTCATGGTGGAGCTTACTCATTTGAAGCAACGAGACGACGAGAAAGTTCGGCAATATGCCGAAAGGGTGGATAAGTTGGAGCAACGGTTTCGGACGGTCCTACGGAAGAGTGGAGACAATGTGGAGCTAACGATGACGGGGATTGGAGCAGTGTTGACCAAGAACTTGGTGGGAGGGTTGAGGCCTTCAATTCGAACCCAAGTGAGGTACGAGAAGCCAGCAACCAAAGCGGAGGCCATCAAGATTGCGACAAACATGGAAGAGAGTTTGGATGAAAGAAATATCATCCAACCTCATCATGCTGCTCTGGTGTCGACTCCGACTCCTGGTGTAGTCACAACGATCGCACCTGCACCATCACAATTGGTGATTGTTTCAACGTCAGCTCCTACTCCAACGGTGGTGCCAAGACCGTTTGTCCCAACAACGATGTCTACTGCCACCTCTGATTTTCATGCCGAGCTGAAGAGCATCACCGATACTCTTGCGGATCTCAAGATAAACGTGGTGCAGTTACGAGAATGGAGGAACAAAGGTGGAGGAGGAGGTCAAAGAGGTTACGACAACAATCCCAACCGAGGAAATCAAGGTAACTTTGGAGGCAACCAAGGTAACTTTGGAGGAATCACTTGTTGGACGTGTGGAGGTTCTCATTTCCAGCGAAATTGTCTTAACAACGGAGCAAGAGGTGCCGAAGCCGTCAGAATGAATGTGGGTGGAGGAAATCCATCACAAGGACGAGACAAGGGGGTGACTACTATCGATGTCGTACGAGATCCCATCTACGAGAAAGGAGAGAGTTCAAACTCTTCTCATGCACCGGTGGAGCTTTTAGCTCAAGAAAGGAAAAGAACTCAATTTTCTGATGAACCGGTTTTCATGGAGGAGTCAGCAAGTAGAAGTACTCGTTCGAGTAATGTTTCGAGTACACCAAGGGAGCTAAGAAGGAAGCTGGGGATGGCGGATTTCACCATTTCATCTTCCCAAGCGGGATATGATGTGGTTGAAGATGTGGGTGCTCAGAAAGCCAACATCATTGTTGGACAACTGATCGCACTTAATCCCAGCTTACGAAGGGAACTCAGAGGAGGACTGAGTTCTAAGAGAAGCAAGAAGAAGAAACCCAAGAGCAAGACATCAAAGTCTGTGGGAGTTGGTGTGGTGGATGTGCATGCTTCAGAGGTATGCACTAGGGCTTCAAAGATTGAAGTCCGGTTGAATGGTCACTACGTCTCTGACGTATTGGTGGATGGAGGGTCGGCTGTAAATGCCATATCAGAGAGGTTGATGAAGAAGTTGGGGATGGAACCAACTCACCCGGCTAGCATTGTCGTGGGGATGGCTAACAAGCAACGGGTAAGACCTCTTGGTGTGTTAGAGAAGGTGGTCGTGTCTGTGATGGGAGTTCAAACGTTGATGTCCTTTCAAGTGTTAAAGGACTCTAGTTATGATTTGCTCCTAGGTAGGCCTTGGTTGAGAGCTGTGCGCACCACTGATAGGTGACACAAGGGATATTTACGGATTGGGCCTAGAGATCATAGAGTGATAGTTCCTCTCTCGGGTGTTGGAGTTGTGACTTCTGACTCTGATAGACCCACTAGTGACTACTGGGAATCTGATACGGAGGATGATCAGAGTGTATCAGAAGTAGATACCGGAGATTCTTACGATCAAGAATCCTCGTCTGAGGAAGAAGGATTTGATCGAGATGAATCATTACATCAGCTTAGTGCTATTGACTTGTTGCCTCGACCAGCAGTGGAGAAAGATCCTGACAAAAAAGAGTTGAGTGAGGCAGAGATTGTGAGAAGACTCTCTACCCTGAAGTTTGGTATCAATGTCACTCAAGAAGAGAAAAGTAGATTCCTAGATATATTTCGAAAATATATCCATGTGTTTGCTTTCAGCTACAAGGATTTGAAGGAGGTGACTCTCGAGACTCATCGAATCGAATTGGAGGAGCACGCAAGACCAGTTTGACAGAAGCAGAGAAAGGTCAATCCCACAACGGCAATGATGGTCAAGGAGGAGATAGACAAGTTGAAGGAGGCGAGTTTCATCTATGAGGTGGAGAACTCAGAATGGGTTTCACCCATTGTGATTGTCAAGAAGAAGAATGGTAAGCTGCGAGTGTGCATAGACTATAAGAAGCTGAATGCAGTTACCAAGAAGGATTATTATCCTCTACCATTTATAGATGAGATTTTGGAGGAAGTTGCTGGTCATGAGTGGTACAGCTTTGGTGATGGTTATAGTGGGTATAACCAGATCAAGATAGCACAGGAGTACCAACAGTTGACTACTTTCACTACTCCTTGGGGAACATTTGCATTTCGGGTGATGCCATTCGGATTGTGTAATGCTCCGGCCACGTTTCAAAGGTTCATGAACAAGGTGTTTGAACCATTCATAGGGAAGTTTGTTCGAGATTTCATTGACGATTTCTGTGTGTACGGACGAAAGGAGGACCACTTTGATCATGTGATCAAAGTTTTGCAGCGGTTGGAGCAAGCCAACGCTTCTCTAAATCCAGAGAAGTGCATCTTTGGCTGCGAAGAAGGTCTGCTGTTAGGGCACATCATTTCCAAGAATGGGATTGCGGTAGATCCTGAGAAGGTGAAGAAGATTGTGGATCTTCCATTTTCGATCAACTTGACAAAGTTGAGGCAGTTTCTTGGCATGGTTGGATATTATCGTAGGTTTGTCTTTTCCTTCTCAAACAAAGCAATAGCTTTGACTATGTACATGAAGAAGGGAGTTGATTTTGACTTGATAGTGCATGATCAGAAGGCAAAGGAAGCATTTGAGGAGCTGAAAAAGACATTAGTGACAGCTCCTATACTTGCTAAACCTGAGTGGAGTAAAGCATTTATTCTGTATACGGATGCCTCCAATGTAGCTATCGGGTGTACATTAAGTCAGTTAGATGAAGATGGGCATGATCATCCTATAGCTTATGCTAGTAGTCAGATGGTGCCAGCGGAGAAGAATTACTCCGTGACTGAACGAGAAGGATTAGCGATGATCTTTGGATTGAAGAAGTTCCGACATTACTTGCTAGGAGGGAAATTTTCCATAGTCACAGATCACAAGGCTTTAAAGTATATCTTTAATAAGCCTAATGCCGAAGGTCGTATTGCTCGTTGGAAGATCCTTCTAACAGAATACGATTACGTGATTGAAGATAGACCAGGGAAAAAGCATGCAAATGCTGATCTTTTGTCGAGGGTTTATGATGATGAGGGAGAAGAACCGTTTGATGATTCATTTCCAGACGAGCATCTGATGACCATCACAAGCATTGAGGAGATACCGGACGAGTACAAGGAAATTTGGAGTTTCCTTGCAGATGGCTCTTTTCCAGAAGGTATGCATACCCGAGAACGTAACGCGTTGATCAAGAGATGCAAACCTTACATCATGGTGGAGGGAATTCTATTTCATCAAGGAGCAGATGGGTTACTAAGGAGAGCAGTTGGTCAGAAGGAGGCGTTCAAACTTATGCACGAGTTTCACGATGGCACGGTTTGCGGAGGTCACTTTGCTGGTAAGATAACAGCTTTCAAGATTCTGGATGCGGGTTATCACTGGAGAGGGATTTTCAAGGAGTGTTTAGACTATTGCAAAACTTGCGATGTATGTCAAGCATTTGCTCTGAAGTCTACTAGAACACCTCCGTTAAGATCAATTCCAATATTAGGACCATTTGAGAAGTGGGGTATTGACTTTGTAGGTCCTCTTAATAAGACACCTCGAGGCAATAGATACATTGTAGTCGCCACTGACTATTGTACCAAGTGGGTAGAGGCTAGACCTTTGAGAGAGACCAATGAAACAGAAGTCGGTAGATTCCTATGGGAGAGGATCATCACAAGATTTGGATGTCCGTTAGAGTTGGTCTCAAATAGAGGAGGAGAGTTTGTAGGGAGCATGACTACTGCTATGCTACAACACTTTTCTATCAAGCCACGAGTAACGACCTCATACAAACCAAATGCTAATGGTCTTGCGGAGAAGACCAATCTTACACTTTGTATGATGCTCGCCAAAGATGCTGGTGTTGAGACTGCGAAACATACTTGGGATAAGAGGCTACATGCCATCTTATGGGAGTACCGAAGGACAACAAAGACTTCTACTGGGTACTCTTCATTTCGACTGGTTTATGGAGTGGAGTCCAAGTTGCCGATCCAATTCGAATTGGATACTTTTCAAACTATTCAACGAAAGTTGAAGAGGTCGAGAGGAGAAGACGTGGTCAGATCAAGAAGGGAGCAACTCATGGAGTTGGAAGAGACCCGAGCGGTAGCAATGATCCGGATGGAACGAGCTCAGGCGTATCAAAAGAAGAGTTACGACAAACGGTTGGGCAAGAGGGAAGTAAAACCTTTTCAAGTTGGAAATTGGGTTATGTTATATGATGCTATCAGATTCAAGAGGGCTAGGAAGAAGTTTCTTCCGAGGTATTTTGGTCCTTTTGTTGTAGATAAGGTGTGGAGCAACTTCACATATGACCTTCAGGAGTTGGGAGGAAGGAGATTCGATCGGGTCAACCATGACAAGTTGAAGTTGTTTCATCGACGAAAGTTCTCTCTTCACTCCGAGGACGGAGCGAAAATTTAGTCCGGGGGTAAAATGTAACGACCTATGTTACACATAGGAAGTTTGTCTATTAGTAAGGTGTTTAGTTATAACTAAGTGTTGAGAATGTTTATTGGCTGCCAAAGTACTTTAAGGAGGTATCAAGTTAGTCATGACTAGCTAAAAGTTAGTTATGGTTAAACTTAGCTGTACTTTTGGCAGAATTCAGATATTTGCTAAAGAGTGAGCACTACTATCTTGTCATCTTGTCTAAAAGGTAGAAAGGGGGTGGAAAGTATCCCTTATCTCCTTTTTGACTTGATATTAGTGGTTGGATTAAAGTTGTGGACTTTGTGGGCATTAAAAACAAGAAGAGATTCCACATGTTTCCTTTTTAGTGGGTCCTAGTGTAGAGGGGGGGTGGAAATTCGAGATTCCTTGAGAATATTCCAGAATCCTTCTAGAAGTTGTTGACTTTGAAGGAATAAGCCCATGTGAAAAGGTAAAAAGCCCATGTGATCAATGCTTTTACCTTAAGTAATATCTTAGTAAAACCCGGTAAAAGTAGTTACGGTTGAGTTACCGGAGGGTACCAAAGTAAAAACCTAGAATATAAATAGAGGAGTAGAGAAGAGCTCCTCATCCTTGTTTTCACATTGTCGTAATGACAACTTGAGTAATATAGAGAGTGTGGGATATTTTTAGCATGTGAGAACTTGAGAGACGTCGTTAGAATGGAGGATTTTAGTTAAGGTGTTTAAGGAGATTTTTAGTTGATAAGTTTGTGGGTGTATGAATGAGTGAACTCAGCATTTTCCCTTCAAGTTCATGGTGTGCTTCCATCAAAGCCATCAGAGGTGACCCCTGAGTGAGAGACAGGCCCGACATGTTGCAGATTCGTGGATGAAGATCGTGGAGGTTGAGAGATCGGGGGGTAGTTGATCGATAGGACCGCGGAGGGTTTATATTTTTGGTTCCGTTGCCGGGACCTCACTTGAAGGGATCGTTGAACGATGTTTAGAGTTCAGTTCTATATTCGACAAAAGGAGATTATGAGAGAGCACATGGAGAGAACGTTGGGAGGAGAGAGCTAACGCGATGTTAGCAACGTTAGAACCTTTCGTGTATCCCGTAGTGATATATGACGCGTTCGAAGTCATTCTTTACATCTTGTTCACTTAGAAAGGGTTTGAGGAGAGTTGAAAGAGGGTGCAACAAGAGTTGTAGAGAAAGGAGGAGAGAAAAGTTATTAGAGGAGATAAATTTGTGAGTTTAGAAATTCTGCTCTCTGGAAAATTTGTACAGTCGCTGTCAACTTTTCTGTGAATTTTATTTTCCTGTGAAACTTTCCAGTGTTTTAGAGTGGCTGATAAGCTATCCAGGACAAAAGAAATCATGAGAAGATGAGGTCTGAAGAGGGAGCAATGAATTTTCAAAGTTGAGGGGGTCTATTCGTGAGAGTTGAGAAATTCTGTTATCTGGAAAAAATTTACAGTCATTGTCAGATTTTCTGTGAATTTTATTTTCCTGAGAAACTTTCCAGTGTTTTAGAGTGGCTGATAAGCTATCCAGGACAAAAGAAATCATGAAAAGATGAGGTCTGAAGAGGGAGAAAGAATTTTTCAAAGTGGAGGGGGTTGACAACCATGAGGGAAGTGAAAATATACAAATTTCAGTTCTCTGAAAATTTATACAGTCATCACCATCTCTTCTGATTAGAGAAGTTTCTGTTGAAACTTCATGATTTAGTAGCTTGGAGGTTGAGCTATTGGAGACCACAAAAATCTTGGAGAGATCTCTTACCAACTAAGAGATATACGTTTCGGCATACAAGGAGGTCTTGAAGATACTTCATGGGGAATCCAGTTCGAATGACGAGGTGGAAGAAGAGACGTTTAGGAGTTCGAACTGAGACGGAGAAGCCCAAGTTAAGTATAGATGAGTTACGAACCCGCATCTATAGCACTTGGGGTGCCCTCTTTACCCTATACGAAGAAGCTACCGCGACCATTGGCACAGATTTGAAGAAAGCCGAGTTTAAAGCATCATTCACTGTGGAGGCCACGAATGCTCCTGGTGAAGTAGAGTTGGATCCTTACAAGAGTGAGTTCAAGATGTCTGTTGTGATTAGTACAAACGATGGTGAGGAGGATCATATCTTCGATAGTTAATTTTAGATTAGATTTTATTTCATGTATAGCATGTATAATACACGATTTCCAATATAAAGCTCGGAAGAGTTAAGAAAGTGAGGTAGAATTATTTTTCTCTATGATATTTTGTCCACTTAATGGTTGAGAAGGTGCAACATGAGTGGAAATTCAAAAGATTGGAAAGTTAGACTTAGAAACCTTCCTCAAGGTTTAGATGTCATAGTAAGTGTCGGAGAAAGTTCGAGAGAGATTATCGTCGAGTTTGAAAACCCTAGTACTAAACCTCAAGTAGAATCTCCGAGGAGAAGAGTAGAAACCGACTTGTGGTGTTATTTCTGTAGAGGGTTGGGACACAAAGTAGTGAATTGTCCAACTAGAATCAAAACCGAGAGAGCTAAAGGGAAGCGGGAGTTTACTGATTTAAGTCTTCGAGTGGGTCCATCGTCACCAGCGCCAATTCATCTTTTAGGCGAAGATCCTTGTCCAAGTTGTGGAGTGGGTGATCTATCCAGAGGACACAAGTGCGTCGATGTGGTCGCCCTACTTACGTCAGTAGTCGATAAGTTGGACGAGACTCAAAGAGCTGAGACGGAGAAGTTGTCGACTTCAAAAGAGAACTCGGCTGAGTTGTGATGGAGATCGTCATTCGGATGGTGGAGAAGGCGGTGATGCGACTCAGGCTCATGATTACCTTGGGAGAAGAGATGGCACAAGAGGTGTTGTTACAACCGTTTCCTTTTATTTTACCTATGGTAGATTATTCGCGAATGGAATTGGTGATGTTCGTGCTGTTTTAGCGAGTAGTTATTGCACGAAAATTGGAAGTGTAGAAGAGTAGTTACAAGATGGGGAAGTTACCAGTGTTTCATGGGAAGGACAATGAAGATGTAGAACCATTTGTACAAGATTTCAAAAGGGGTTGCATCGGAAACAACGTGAGAAGGAAAGAAGAATGGGTGTTGTTACTGCTAGAGTTTTTAGAAGATTTTGCTCTTACGTGGTATGAAGACTGAGTGAAGAGCAAGACACCTGGTGCAGTTGAGGACACATGGGAGACGTTGAGTAATGCACTCATCGAAGAATTTCTTCCAGAAGAGAGTTATGAGAAGCTCATGGTGGAGCTTACTCATTTGAAGCAACGAGACGACGAGAAAGTTCGGCAATATGCCGAAAGGGTGGATAAGTTGGAGCAACGGTTTCGGACGGTCCTACGGAAGAGTGGAGACAATGTGGAGCTAACGATGACGGGGATTGGAGCAGTGTTGACCAAGAACTTGGTGGGAGGGTTGAGGCCTTCAATTCGAACCCAAGTGAGGTACGAGAAGCCAGCAACCAAAGCGGAGGCCATCAAGATTGCGACAAACATGGAAGAGAGTTTGGATGAAAGAAATATCATCCAACCTCATCATGCTGCTCTGGTGTCGACTCCGACTCCTGGTGTAGTCACAACGATCGCACCTGCACCATCACAATTGGTGATTGTTTCAACGTCAGCTCCTACTCCAACGGTGGTGCCAAGACCGTTTGTCCCAACAACGATGTCTACTGCCACCTCTGATTTTCATGCCGAGCTGAAGAGCATCACCGATACTCTTGCGGATCTCAAGATAAACGTGGTGCAGTTACGAGAATGGAGGAACAAAGGTGGAGGAGGAGGTCAAAGAGGTTACGACAACAATCCCAACCGAGGAAATCAAGGTAACTTTGGAGGCAACCAAGGTAACTTTGGAGGAATCACTTGTTGGACGTGTGGAGGTTCTCATTTCCAGCGAAATTGTCTTAACAACGGAGCAAGAGGTGCCGAAGCCGTCAGAATGAATGTGGGTGGAGGAAATCCATCACAAGGACGAGACAAGGGGGTGACTACTATCGATGTCGTACGAGATCCCATCTACGAGAAAGGAGAGAGTTCAAACTCTTCTCATGCACCGGTGGAGCTTTTAGCTCAAGAAAGGAAAAGAACTCAATTTTCTGATGAACCGGTTTTCATGGAGGAGTCAGCAAGTAGAAGTACTCGTTCGAGTAATGTTTCGAGTACACCAAGGGAGCTAAGAAGGAAGCTGGGGATGGCGGATTTCACCATTTCATCTTCCCAAGCGGGATATGATGTGGTTGAAGATGTGGGTGCTCAGAAAGCCAACATCATTGTTGGACAACTGATCGCACTTAATCCCAGCTTACGAAGGGAACTCAGAGGAGGACTGAGTTCTAAGAGAAGCAAGAAGAAGAAACCCAAGAGCAAGACATCAAAGTCTGTGGGAGTTGGTGTGGTGGATGTGCATGCTTCAGAGGTATGCACTAGGGCTTCAAAGATTGAAGTCCGGTTGAATGGTCACTACGTCTCTGACGTATTGGTGGATGGAGGGTCGGCTGTAAATGCCATATCAGAGAGGTTGATGAAGAAGTTGGGGATGGAACCAACTCACCCGGCTAGCATTGTCGTGGGGATGGCTAACAAGCAACGGGTAAGACCTCTTGGTGTGTTAGAGAAGGTGGTCGTGTCTGTGATGGGAGTTCAAACGTTGATGTCCTTTCAAGTGTTAAAGGACTCTAGTTATGATTTGCTCCTAGGTAGGCCTTGGTTGAGAGCTGTGCGCACCACTGATAGGTGACACAAGGGATATTTACGGATTGGGCCTAGAGATCATAGAGTGATAGTTCCTCTCTCGGGTGTTGGAGTTGTGACTTCTGACTCTGATAGACCCACTAGTGACTACTGGGAATCTGATACGGAGGATGATCAGAGTGTATCAGAAGTAGATACCGGAGATTCTTACGATCAAGAATCCTCGTCTGAGGAAGAAGGATTTGATCGAGATGAATCATTACATCAGCTTAGTGCTATTGACTTGTTGCCTCGACCAGCAGTGGAGAAAGATCCTGACAAAAAAGAGTTGAGTGAGGCAGAGATTGTGAGAAGACTCTCTACCCTGAAGTTTGGTATCAATGTCACTCAAGAAGAGAAAAGTAGATTCCTAGATATATTTCGAAAATATATCCATGTGTTTGCTTTCAGCTACAAGGATTTGAAGGAGGTGACTCTCGAGACTCATCGAATCGAATTGGAGGAGCACGCAAGACCAGTTTGACAGAAGCAGAGAAAGGTCAATCCCACAACGGCAATGATGGTCAAGGAGGAGATAGACAAGTTGAAGGAGGCGAGTTTCATCTATGAGGTGGAGAACTCAGAATGGGTTTCACCCATTGTGATTGTCAAGAAGAAGAATGGTAAGCTGCGAGTGTGCATAGACTATAAGAAGCTGAATGCAGTTACCAAGAAGGATTATTATCCTCTACCATTTATAGATGAGATTTTGGAGGAAGTTGCTGGTCATGAGTGGTACAGCTTTGGTGATGGTTATAGTGGGTATAACCAGATCAAGATAGCACAGGAGTACCAACAGTTGACTACTTTCACTACTCCTTGGGGAACATTTGCATTTCGGGTGATGCCATTCGGATTGTGTAATGCTCCGGCCACGTTTCAAAGGTTCATGAACAAGGTGTTTGAACCATTCATAGGGAAGTTTGTTCGAGATTTCATTGACGATTTCTGTGTGTACGGACGAAAGGAGGACCACTTTGATCATGTGATCAAAGTTTTGCAGCGGTTGGAGCAAGCCAACGCTTCTCTAAATCCAGAGAAGTGCATCTTTGGCTGCGAAGAAGGTCTGCTGTTAGGGCACATCATTTCCAAGAATGGGATTGCGGTAGATCCTGAGAAGGTGAAGAAGATTGTGGATCTTCCATTTTCGATCAACTTGACAAAGTTGAGGCAGTTTCTTGGCATGGTTGGATATTATCGTAGGTTTGTCTTTTCCTTCTCAAACAAAGCAATAGCTTTGACTATGTACATGAAGAAGGGAGTTGATTTTGACTTGATAGTGCATGATCAGAAGGCAAAGGAAGCATTTGAGGAGCTGAAAAAGACATTAGTGACAGCTCCTATACTTGCTAAACCTGAGTGGAGTAAAGCATTTATTCTGTATACGGATGCCTCCAATGTAGCTATCGGGTGTACATTAAGTCAGTTAGATGAAGATGGGCATGATCATCCTATAGCTTATGCTAGTAGTCAGATGGTGCCAGCGGAGAAGAATTACTCCGTGACTGAACGAGAAGGATTAGCGATGATCTTTGGATTGAAGAAGTTCCGACATTACTTGCTAGGAGGGAAATTTTCCATAGTCACAGATCACAAGGCTTTAAAGTATATCTTTAATAAGCCTAATGCCGAAGGTCGTATTGCTCGTTGGAAGATCCTTCTAACAGAATACGATTACGTGATTGAAGATAGACCAGGGAAAAAGCATGCAAATGCTGATCTTTTGTCGAGGGTTTATGATGATGAGGGAGAAGAACCGTTTGATGATTCATTTCCAGACGAGCATCTGATGACCATCACAAGCATTGAGGAGATACCGGACGAGTACAAGGAAATTTGGAGTTTCCTTGCAGATGGCTCTTTTCCAGAAGGTATGCATACCCGAGAACGTAACGCGTTGATCAAGAGATGCAAACCTTACATCATGGTGGAGGGAATTCTATTTCATCAAGGAGCAGATGGGTTACTAAGGAGAGCAGTTGGTCAGAAGGAGGCGTTCAAACTTATGCACGAGTTTCACGATGGCACGGTTTGCGGAGGTCACTTTGCTGGTAAGATAACAGCTTTCAAGATTCTGGATGCGGGTTATCACTGGAGAGGGATTTTCAAGGAGTGTTTAGACTATTGCAAAACTTGCGATGTATGTCAAGCATTTGCTCTGAAGTCTACTAGAACACCTCCGTTAAGATCAATTCCAATATTAGGACCATTTGAGAAGTGGGGTATTGACTTTGTAGGTCCTCTTAATAAGACACCTCGAGGCAATAGATACATTGTAGTCGCCACTGACTATTGTACCAAGTGGGTAGAGGCTAGACCTTTGAGAGAGACCAATGAAACAGAAGTCGGTAGATTCCTATGGGAGAGGATCATCACAAGATTTGGATGTCCGTTAGAGTTGGTCTCAAATAGAGGAGGAGAGTTTGTAGGGAGCATGACTACTGCTATGCTACAACACTTTTCTATCAAGCCACGAGTAACGACCTCATACAAACCAAATGCTAATGGTCTTGCGGAGAAGACCAATCTTACACTTTGTATGATGCTCGCCAAAGATGCTGGTGTTGAGACTGCGAAACATACTTGGGATAAGAGGCTACATGCCATCTTATGGGAGTACCGAAGGACAACAAAGACTTCTACTGGGTACTCTCCATTTCGACTGGTTTATGGAGTGGAGTCCAAGTTGCCGATCCAATTCGAATTGGATACTTTTCAAACTATTCAACGAAAGTTGAAGAGGTCGAGAGGAGAAGACGTGGTCAGATCAAGAAGGGAGCAACTCATGGAGTTGGAAGAGACCCGAGCGGTAGCAATGATCCGGATGGAACGAGCTCAGGCGTATCAAAAGAAGAGTTACGACAAACGGTTGGGCAAGAGGGAAGTAAAACCTTTTCAAGTTGGAAATTGGGTTATGTTATATGATGCTATCAGATTCAAGAGGGCTAGGAAGAAGTTTCTTCCGAGGTATTTTGGTCCTTTTGTTGTAGATAAGGTGTGGAGCAACTTCACATATGACCTTCAGGAGTTGGGAGGAAGGAGATTCGATCGGGTCAACCATGACAAGTTGAAGTTGTTTCATCGACGAAAGTTCTCTCTTCACTCCGAGGACGGAGCGAAAATTTAGTCCGGGGGTAAAATGTAACGACCTATGTTACACATAGGAAGTTTGTCTATTAGTAAGGTGTTTAGTTATAACTAAGTGTTGAGAATGTTTATTGGCTGCCAAAGTACTTTAAGGAGGTATCAAGTTAGTCATGACTAGCTAAAAGTTAGTTATGGTTAAACTTAGCTGTACTTTTGGCAGAATTCAGATATTTGCTAAAGAGTGAGCACTACTATCTTGTCATCTTGTCTAAAAGGTAGAAAGGGGGTGGAAAGTATCCCTTATCTCCTTTTTGACTTGATATTAGTGGTTGGATTAAAGTTGTGGACTTTGTGGGCATTAAAAACAAGAAGAGATTCCACATGTTTCCTTTTTAGTGGGTCCTAGTGTAGAGGGGGGGTGGAAATTCGAGATTCCTTGAGAATATTCCAGAATCCTTCTAGAAGTTGTTGACTTTGAAGGAATAAGCCCATGTGAAAAGGTAAAAAGCCCATGTGATCAATGCTTTTACCTTAAGTAATATCTTAGTAAAACCCGGTAAAAGTAGTTACGGTTGAGTTACCGGAGGGTACCAAAGTAAAAACCTAGAATGTATAAATAGAGGAGTAGAGAAGAGCTCCTCATCCTTGTTTTCACATTGTCGTAATGACAACTTGAGTAATATAGAGAGTGTGGGATATTTTTAGCATGTGAGAACTTGAGAGACGTCGTTAGAATGGAGGATTTTAGTTAAGGTGTTTAAGGAGATTTTTAGTTGATAAGTTTGTGGGTGTATGAATGAGTGAACTCAGCATTTTCCCTTCAAGTTCATGGTGTGCTTCCATCAAAGCCATCAGAGGTGACCCCTGAGTGAGAGACAGGCCCGACATGTTGCAGATTCGTGGATGAAGATCGTGGAGGTTGAGAGATCGGGGGGTAGTTGATCGATAGGACCGCGGAGGGTTTATATTTTTGGTTCCGTTGCCGGGACCTCACTTGAAGGGATCGTTGAACGATGTTTAGAGTTCAGTTCTATATTCGACAAAAGGAGATTATGAGAGAGCACATGGAGAGAACGTTGGGAGGAGAGAGCTAACGCGATGTTAGCAACGTTAGAACCTTTCGTGTATCCCGTAGTGATATATGACGCGTTCGAAGTCATTCTTTACATCTTGTTCACTTAGAAAGGGTTTGAGGAGAGTTGAAAGAGGGTGCAACAAGAGTTGTAGAGAAAGGAGGAGAGAAAAGTTATTAGAGGAGATAAATTTGTGAGTTTAGAAATTCTGCTCTCTGGAAAATTTGTACAGTCGCTGTCAACTTTTCTGTGAATTTTATTTTCCTGTGAAACTTTCCAGTGTTTTAGATTGGCTGATAAGCTATCCAGGACAAAAGAAATCATGAGAAGATGAGGTCTGAAGAGGGAGCAATGAATTTTCAAAGTTGAGGGGGTCTATTCGTGAGAGTTGAGAAATTCTGTTATCTGGAAAAAATTTACAGTCATTGTCAGATTTTCTGTGAATTTTATTTTCCTGAGAAACTTTCCAGTGTTTTAGAGTGGCTGATAAGCTATCCAGGACAAAAGAAATCATGAAAAGATGAGGTCTGAAGAGGGAGAAAGAATTTTTCAAAGTGGAGGGGGTTGACAACCATGAGGGAAGTGAAAATATACAAATTTCAGTTCTCTGAAAATTTATACAGTCATCACCATCTCTTCTGATTAGAGAAGTTTCTGTTGAAACTTCATGATTTAGTAGCTTGGAGGTTGAGCTATTGGAGACCACAAAAATCTTGGAGAGATCTCTTACCAACTAAGAGATATACGTTTCGGCATACAAGGAGGTCTTGAAGATACTTCATGGGGAATCCAGTTCGAATGACGAGGTGGAAGAAGAGACGTTTAGGAGTTCGAACTGAGACGGAGAAGCCCAAGTTAAGTATAGATGAGTTACGAACCCGCATCTATAGCACTTGGGGTGCCCTCTTTACCCTATACGAAGAAGCTACCGCGACCATTGGCACAGATTTGAAGAAAGCCGAGTTTAAAGCATCATTCACTGTGGAGGCCACGAATGCTCCTGGTGAAGTAGAGTTGGATCCTTACAAGAGTGAGTTCAAGATGTCTGTTGTGATTAGTACAAACGATGGTGAGGAGGATCATATCTTCGATAGTTAATTTTAGATTAGATTTTATTTCATGTATAGCATGTATAATACACGATTTCCAATATAAAGCTCGGAAGAGTTAAGAAAGTGAGGTAGAATTATTTTTCTCTATGATATTTTGTCCACTTAATGGTTGAGAAGGTGCAACATGAGTGGAAATTCAAAAGATTGGAAAGTTAGACTTAGAAACCTTCCTCAAGGTTTAGATGTCATAGTAAGTGTCGGAGAAAGTTCGAGAGAGATTATCGTCGAGTTTGAAAACCCTAGTACTAAACCTCAAGTAGAATCTCCGAGGAGAAGAGTAGAAACCGACTTGTGGTGTTATTTCTGTAGAGGGTTGGGACACAAAGTAGTGAATTGTCCAACTAGAATCAAAACCGAGAGAGCTAAAGGGAAGCGGGAGTTTACTGATTTAAGTCTTCGAGTGGGTCCATCGTCACCAGCGCCAATTCATCTTTTAGGCGAAGATCCTTGTCCAAGTTGTGGAGTGGGTGATCTATCCAGAGGACACAAGTGCGTCGATGTGGTCGCCCTACTTACGTCAGTAGTCGATAAGTTGGACGAGACTCAAAGAGCTGAGACGGAGAAGTTGTCGACTTCAAAAGAGAACTCGGCTGAGTTGTGATGGAGATCGTCATTCGGATGGTGGAGAAGGCGGTGATGCGACTCAGGCTCATGATTACCTTGGGAGAAGAGATGGCACAAGAGGTGTTGTTACAACCGTTTCCTTTTATTTTACCTATGGTAGATTATTCGCGAATGGAATTGGTGATGTTCGTGCTGTTTTAGCGAGTAGTTATTGCACGAAAATTGGAAGTGTAGAAGAGTAGTTACAAGATGGGGAAGTTACCAGTGTTTCATGGGAAGGACAATGAAGATGTAGAACCATTTGTACAAGATTTCAAAAGGGGTTGCATCGGAAACAACGTGAGAAGGAAAGAAGAATGGGTGTTGTTACTGCTAGAGTTTTTAGAAGATTTTGCTCTTACGTGGTATGAAGACTGAGTGAAGAGCAAGACACCTGGTGCAGTTGAGGACACATGGGAGACGTTGAGTAATGCACTCATCGAAGAATTTCTTCCAGAAGAGAGTTATGAGAAGCTCATGGTGGAGCTTACTCATTTGAAGCAACGAGACGACGAGAAAGTTCGGCAATATGCCGAAAGGGTGGATAAGTTGGAGCAACGGTTTCGGACGGTCCTACGGAAGAGTGGAGACAATGTGGAGCTAACGATGACCGGGGATTGGAGCAGTGTTGACCAAGAACTTGGTGGGAGGGTTGAGGCCTTCAATTCGAACCCAAGTGAGATACGAGAAGCCAGCAACCAAAGCGGAGGCCATCAAGATTGCGACAAACATGGAAGAGAGTTTGGATGAAAGAAATATCATCCAACCTCATCATGCTGCTCTGGTGTCGACTCCGACTCCTGGTGTAGTCACAACGATCGCACCTGCACCATCACAATTGGTGATTGTTTCAACGTCAGCTCCTACTCCAACGGTGGTGCCAAGACCGTTTGTCCCAACAACGATGTCTACTGCCACCTCTGATTTTCATGCCGAGCTGAAGAGCATCACCGATACTCTTGCGGATCTCAAGATAAACGTGGTGCAGTTACGAGAATGGAGGAACAAAGGTGGAGGAGGAGGTCAAAGAGGTTACGACAACAATCCCAACCGAGGAAATCAAGGTAACTTTGGAGGCAACCAAGGTAACTTTGGAGGAATCACTTGTTGGACGTGTGGAGGTTCTCATTTCCAGCGAAATTGTCTTAACAACGGAGCAAGAGGTGCCGAAGCCGTCAGAATGAATGTGGGTGGAGGAAATCCATCACAAGGACGAGACAAGGGGGTGACTACTATCGATGTCGTACGAGATCCCATCTACGAGAAAGGAGAGAGTTCAAACTCTTCTCATGCACCGGTGGAGCTTTTAGCTCAAGAAAGGAAAAGAACTCAATTTTCTGATGAACCGGTTTTCATGGAGGAGTCAGCAAGTAGAAGTACTCGTTCGAGTAATGTTTCGAGTACACCAAGGGAGCCAAGAAGGAAGCTGGGGATGGCGGATTTCACCATTTCATCTTCCCAAGCGGGATATGATGTGGTTGAAGATGTGGGTGCTCAGAAAGCCAACATCATTGTTGGACAACTGATCGCACTTAATCCCAGCTTACGAAGGGAACTCAGAGGAGGACTGAGTTCTAAGAGAAGCAAGAAGAAGAAACCCAAGAGCAAGACATCAAAGTCTGTGGGAGTTGGTGTGGTGGATGTGCATGCTTCAGAGGTATGCACTAGGGCTTCAAAGATTGAAGTCCGGTTGAATGGTCACTACGTCTCTGACGTATTGGTGGATGGAGGGTCGGCTGTAAATGCCATATCAGAGAGGTTGATGAAGAAGTTGGGGATGGAACCAACTCACCCGGCTAGCATTGTCGTGGGGATGGCTAACAAGCAACGGGTAAGACCTCTTGGTGTGTTAGAGAAGGTGGTCGTGTCTGTGATGGGAGTTCAAACGTTGATGTCCTTTCAAGTGTTAAAGGACTCTAGTTATGATTTGCTCCTAGGTAGGCCTTGGTTGAGAGCTGTGCGCACCACTGATAGGTGACACAAGGAATATTTACGGATTGGGCCTAGAGATCATAGAGTGATAGTTCCTCTCTCGGGTGTTGGAGTTGTGACTTCTGACTCTGATAGACCCACTAGTGACTACTGGGAATCTGATACGGAGGATGATCAGAGTGTATCAGAAGTAGATACCGGAGATTCTTACGATCAAGAATCCTCGTCTGAGGAAGAAGGATTTGATCGAGATGAATCATTACATCAGCTTAGTGCTATTGACTTGTTGCCTCGACCAGCAGTGGAGAAAGATCCTGACAAAAAAGAGTTGAGTGAGGCAGAGATTGTGAGAAGACTCTCTACCCTGAAGTTTGGTATCAATGTCACTCAAGAAGAGAAAAGTAGATTCCTAGATATATTTCGAAAATATATCCATGTGTTTGCTTTCAGCTACAAGGATTTGAAGGAGGTGACTCTCGAGACTCATCGAATCGAATTGGAGGAGCACGCAAGACCAGTTTGACAGAAGCAGAGAAAGGTCAATCCCACAACGGCAATGATGGTCAAGGAGGAGATAGACAAGTTGAAGGAGGCGAGTTTCATCTATGAGGTGGAGAACTCAGAATGGGTTTCACCCATTGTGATTGTCAAGAAGAAGAATGGTAAGCTGCGAGTGTGCATAGACTATAAGAAGCTGAATGCAGTTACCAAGAAGGATTATTATCCTCTACCATTTATAGATGAGATTTTGGAGGAAGTTGCTGGTCATGAGTGGTACAGCTTTGGTGATGGTTATAGTGGGTATAACCAGATCAAGATAGCACAGGAGTACCAACAGTTGACTACTTTCACTACTCCTTGGGGAACATTTGCATTTCGGGTGATGCCATTCGGATTGTGTAATGCTCCGGCCACGTTTCAAAGGTTCATGAACAAGGTGTTTGAACCATTCATAGGGAAGTTTGTTCGAGATTTCATTGACGATTTCTGTGTGTACGGACGAAAGGAGGACCACTTTGATCATGTGATCAAAGTTTTGCAGCGGTTGGAGCAAGCCAACGCTTCTCTAAATCCAGAGAAGTGCATCTTTGGCTGCGAAGAAGGTCTGCTGTTAGGGCACATCATTTCCAAGAATGGGATTGCGGTAGATCCTGAGAAGGTGAAGAAGATTGTGGATCTTCCATTTTCGATCAACTTGACAAAGTTGAGGCAGTTTCTTGGCATGGTTGGATATTATCGTAGGTTTGTCTTTTCCTTCTCAAACAAAGCAATAGCTTTGACTATGTACATGAAGAAGGGAGTTGATTTTGACTTGATAGTGCATGATCAGAAGGCAAAGGAAGCATTTGAGGAGCTGAAAAAGACATTAGTGACAGCTCCTATACTTGCTAAACCTGAGTGGAGTAAAGCATTTATTCTGTATACGGATGCCTCCAATGTAGCTATCGGGTGTACATTAAGTCAGTTAGATGAAGATGGGCATGATCATCCTATAGCTTATGCTAGTAGTCAGATGGTGCCAGCGGAGAAGAATTACTCCGTGACTGAACGAGAAGGATTAGCGGTGATCTTTGGATTGAAGAAGTTCCGACATTACTTGCTAGGAGGGAAATTTTCCATAGTCACAGATCACAAGGCTTTAAAGTATATCTTTAATAAGCCTAATGCCGAAGGTCGTATTGCTCGTTGGAAGATCCTTCTAACAGAATACGATTACGTGATTGAAGATAGACCAGGGAAAAAGCATGCAAATGCTGATCTTTTGTCGAGGGTTTATGATGATGAGGGAGAAGAACCGTTTGATGATTCATTTCCAGACGAGCATCTGATGACCATCACAAGCATTGAGGAGATACCGGACGAGTACAAGGAAATTTGGAGTTTCCTTGCAGATGGCTCTTTTCCAGAAGGTATGCATACCCGAGAACGTAACGCGTTGATCAAGAGATGCAAACCTTACATCATGGTGGAGGGAATTCTATTTCATCAAGGAGCAGATGGGTTACTAAGGAGAGCAGTTGGTCAGAAGGAGGCGTTCAAACTTATGCACGAGTTTCACGATGGCACGGTTTGCGGAGGTCACTTTGCTGGTAAGATAACAGCTTTCAAGATTCTGGATGCGGGTTATCACTGGAGAGGGATTTTCAAGGAGTGTTTAGACTATTGCAAAACTTGCGATGTATGTCAAGCATTTGCTCTGAAGTCTACTAGAACACCTCCGTTAAGATCAATTCCAATATTAGGACCATTTGAGAAGTGGGGTATTGACTTTGTAGGTCCTCTTAATAAGACACCTCGAGGCAATAGATACATTGTAGTCGCCACTGACTATTGTACCAAGTGGGTAGAGGCTAGACCTTTGAGAGAGACCAATGAAATAGAAGTCGGTAGATTCCTATGGGAGAGGATTATCACAAGATTTGGATGTCCGTTAGAGTTGGTCTCAAATAGAGGAGGAGAGTTTGTAGGGAGCATGACTACTGCTATGCTACAACACTTTTCTATCAAGCCACGAGTAACGACCTCATACAAACCAAATGCTAATGGTCTTGCGGAGAAGACCAATCTTACACTTTGTATGATGCTCGCCAAAGATGCTGGTGTTGAGACTGCGAAACATACTTGGGATAAGAGGCTACATGCCATCTTATGGGAGTACCGAAGGACAACAAAGACTTCTACTGGGTACTCTCCATTTCGACTGGTTTATGGAGTGGAGTCCAAGTTGCCGATCCAATTCGAATTGGATACTTTTCAAACTATTCAACGAAAGTTGAAGAGGTCGAGAGGAGAAGACGTGGTCAGATCAAGAAGGGAGCAACTCATGGAGTTGGAAGAGACCCGAGCGGTAGCAATGATCCGGATGGAACGAGCTCAGGCGTATCAAAAGAAGAGTTACGACAAACGGTTGGGCAAGAGGGAAGTAAAACCTTTTCAAGTTGGAAATTGGGTTATGTTATATGATGCTATCAGATTCAAGAGGGCTAGGAAGAAGTTTCTTCCGAGGTATTTTGGTCCTTTTGTTGTAGATAAGGTGTGGAGCAACTTCACATATGACCTTCAGGAGTTGGGAGGAAGGAGATTCGATCGGGTCAACCATGACAAGTTGAAGTTGTTTCATCGACGAAAGTTCTCTCTTCACTCCGAGGACGGAGCGAAAATTTAGTCCGGGGGTAAAATGTAACGACCTATGTTACACATAGGAAGTTTGTCTATTAGTAAGGTGTTTAGTTATAACTAAGTGTTGAGAATGTTTATTGGCTGCCAAAGTACTTTAAGGAGGTATCAAGTTAGTCATGACTAGCTAAAAGTTAGTTATGGTTAAACTTAGCTGTACTTTTGGCAGAATTCAGATATTTGCTAAAGAGTGAGCACTACTATCTTGTCATCTTGTCTAAAAGGTAGAAAGGGGGTGGAAAGTATCCCTTATCTCCTTTTTGACTTGATATTAGTGGTTGGATTAAAGTTGTGGACTTTGTGGGCATTAAAAACAAGAAGAGATTCCACATGTTTCCTTTTTAGTGGGTCCTAGTGTAGAGGGGGGGTGGAAATTCGAGATTCCTTGAGAATATTCCAGAATCCTTCTAGAAGTTGTTGACTTTGAAGGAATAAGCCCATGTGAAAAGGTAAAAAGCCCATGTGATCAATGTTTTTACCTTAAGTAATATCTTAGTAAAACCCGGTAAAAGTAGTTACGGTTGAGTTACCGGAGGGTACCAAAGTAAAAACCTAGAATGTATAAATAGAGGAGTAGAGAAGAGCTCCTCATCCTTGTTTTCACATTGTCGTAATGACAACTTGAGTAATATAGAGAGTGTGGGATATTTTTAGCATGTGAGAACTTGAGAGACGTCGTTAGAATGGAGGATTTTAGTTAAGGTGTTTAAGGAGATTTTTAGTTGATAAGTTTGTGGGTGTATGAATGAGTGAACTCAGCATTTTCCCTTCAAGTTCATGGTGTGCTTCCATCAAAGCCATCAGAGGTGACCCCTGAGTGAGAGACAGGCCCGACATGTTGCAGATTCGTGGATGAAGATCGTGGAGGTTGAGAGATCGGGGGGTAGTTGATCGATAGGACCGCGGAGGGTTTATATTTTTGGTTCCGTTGCCGGGACCTCACTTGAAGGGATCGTTGAACGATGTTTAGAGTTCAGTTCTATATTCGACAAAAGGAGATTATGAGAGAGCACATGGAGAGAACGTTGGGAGGAGAGAGCTAACGCGATGTTAGCAACGTTAGAACCTTTCGTGTATCCCGTAGTGATATATGACGCGTTCGAAGTCATTCTTTACATCTTGTTCACTTAGAAAGGGTTTGAGGAGAGTTGAAAGAGGGTGCAACAAGAGTTGTAGAGAAAGGAGGAGAGAAAAGTTATTAGAGGAGATAAATTTGTGAGTTTAGAAATTCTGCTCTCTGGAAAATTTGTACAGTCGCTGTCAACTTTTCTGTGAATTTTATTTTCCTGTGAAACTTTCCAGTGTTTTAGAGTGGCTGATAAGCTATCCAGGACAAAAGAAATCATGAGAAGATGAGGTCTGAAGAGGGAGCAATGAATTTTCAAAGTTGAGGGGGTCTATTCGTGAGAGTTGAGAAATTCTGTTATCTGGAAATTATCTCTTGTTTGGATTTCCTCTTCTTCCCCATCTTCTCTCATCTTCCCCATCTTCTTACCTTCTTCTAGTGAGCTTCCAAGACTTCTATTGAGCTTCCGTGAAGATGAATGTCGTTGTAGTGCTGCAGGAAGACCATTTCCGTAGACAGAAGCCTGGGAAGGCTACAAGGGGCATACACCATGTGATTTATCTAACCCGTTGGAATGTGGAAGAGTAAGGTGTGACAGCAGTTGATAGTCGACTTCTGCGAAGCAGGACAGTCTTCTGGAGGTGTGAGAAGCCGAGTTGAACTCCAAGAAGCCGAGAATTGCTTCGGGAAGACGGTATTGAGAAGACCAGAAGAAGTGACCTGGAAGCAGGAAGCGCGTCTTCCCGAGCTTCTCTGTGAATAGTTGTGTGATATTTTAGTTAGTAATTGTTTGTTTAGGTCCAAAGCACCTTTTGGCGTGTCTGGAAGACGTGTGGTTTTATGAGAAGACGGGATTTCTAGACAAAACTCGTGTGTTTGTGTGTTTGAACAGATCTTAGAACTTAGAGCAGCGTTACTTGTGCAAATCCTCTGTGGGAACGATAACTTGTATACTAAATGGGCAAAAAGAGTAATCCTGCGACACTACATGAAGAGAGGACGATAATGAAGAAAGAGATGACAGAGAGGAGAGACAAGAGGAGATGAACCCCGATGGAGAAGAGGAGATGAGCCGAGGAGCAGTACCATAGTCTGTGCAGGAAATGTCTAGAAATCAGAGATCCGGAGTCAGCAACGGCAGGATTAATATAAAAGGAGGAGTGTTGAATTTGTATGAGGAGAGTATAAGAGAGAAATCGCAGTATAGAAAAGTGTTCGTTGAATACAAGATGGCCTCATTGGAAGAGAAAAACAGATCGAGAGAAAGTCAGGAAAAAGAACAGAGTAGGAAAAGACATATCTCTTTATTTGTCGAATTGCATAAAGCAGGACATTCTTTCGAGGAAATCAAAGAAATTATCGAAAAGCTCGATAACATGTAACTGAGTTTTGGGAGTAAAAAGTGCATGTACTTGTATTGTTCATTTGTATTCCCATTTTCACTGTTCAACAGAAGCTTGTCGGTCACCAAAGGGGTTTTATTCAAAGCGTGTTGCAAGACGAAATAAAGAGAGGTGAAGGCCACTTCCGTCACAGAGTGCGCACTTCCGATTAGTGCGGTTCAGAACTTATGCGGAGGAGCGGGTTTATGGTCACACTGAGTCGGAGAAGGGTTTTATGGTCGCACTGAGCCACTATGGGTTTACTCAGCCGCTTCGATTTGGTAAGTTGAGGTCGCACTGAGCCGCTTCGACTTACCCGGGTCGCACTGAGCTACTGTCGCACTGAGAAGAGGAAGCACAGCGGGTCGCACTGAGCAGCATATCGGGTCGCATTGAGAAAGAAAAGTACATCGGATAGCACAGAGCAGCACATCGGGTCGCACTGAGAAGGAAAAGTACATCGGATCGCACTGAGAAGGGAAAGCCGCTTGGACTTACCCAGGTCGCACTGAGCACTGAAAAGGGGAAGCTAAGCGGGTCGCACTAAGTAGTACATCCAGTCGCACTGAGGAAGGGGATAAAAGAAGATCTTATCACTTAGGGTCGCACTGAGAAAGAGAAGAAAAGCAGAGCGTCTGTACTACGATTTAGTGTTGAGGGGTGAGTGATTTAGGGTTTAGGTCCTGAGGATGGAGAAGCACTGAGGATGGGGAAGCACAACGGTTCAGTGCGACTTAGGTGTACTGCGATTTAGTGTTTTGATCGATTTAGTTGCATCGATATGATTTAGTTGCATCGGGTCGCACTGAGGAAGAAAAGCGTTTAGGTCCGCACTGAGAAAGAGGAAGCACAACGGTTCAGTGCGATTTAGTGTTTCGGATCGATTTAGTGACATCGGGTCGCACTGAGGAAGAAAATCAGAGCGTGTGTAAGCAGGATTTAGTGTTGAGGGTTGATTTTGTGTGATTTAGGGTTTAGGTCCGCATTGAGGGTTGATGATTTAGGATTTAGGTCCGCACTAAAGAAGGGAAAGCACAGCGATTCAATGCGATTTAGGTGTACTACGATTTAGTATTTCGGGTCTGTCACACCACAAGTATCCCATTATTTGTGTGTATGCTTATATACATTTCATTAGGTATGACTATCTTAAAGGTTACTCTAGTTTGAAGATCTAAATTTAGAGTGATCAAAAGTAGTCATAACTAGCTGAGATAGTTATAACTAAGTTGAGGAAACTATTAGAGGTTCCACTATGGCACTATAAGACAAGTGCGGAGCTCTAAATATGCTTTCCAAAAGTATGTGACTTTGTTGACCATCGCTGATTGGATGCATGATGAAAAGTCATGCACAAAGATCTAAAGATGCTCCTCAAAAGACGTATTAGTGTGTTGTCGTCTTTCGACTGGATAGCGTGGAAAGTTAACACTTTACAAAAGCTAAAGTAGGAGAATCTCTTACTTTAGTAAAGTAGAACAAGTAATGTGTGTGCTATTCTTAAGTCTTAGTAGCCTTTAGAAGTTTTACTATTTTGGATTGCGCACTTACCATGAGGTAACGTAACTTAGTGAAAGTTACCACGGTAAGAAGTTGTAGAGTATATAAGGAGGAGTTGAGAAGGTGGAAGACACTCTCATTTTCATGTCTATAAGTAAAGTGAGCATTGGAGACCTTGGGAGTCCTTGAGTACTATGTGATGCAATGTGGAGGGCGGGGTTAGAACTTGTTTGCAGGAACGCTATTAGAGGGACCGATGTGACCATACGGGTCAGAGTGTTGAGTGAAGTGAGCATGGGTATGATAGAATCTTTGTAATTAAGGTGCACTAGTAATCCTAGTCATCTGAGGTACCCCTGGGTGAGAGACAGGCCGGCTTACATTTTTGGTTCCGTTGCCGGGACCTCGATACAAAGATTCGTATTTAGTCGTTAGTACAGTTCATGTCTGTTTTTGAGCATGAGTTCAGAACCTTTGTACATACACCATGTTATAGAGGGCAAGATAAGCTTTCCAATAAGCTTGATATCTCCGAGAGATCAATTGTGAGGAGAGAGTTATGTCTTTCGGAAGTTAAGGAGGTTTTTCGGTATCAAATAGTGAGCTCTCGGGAAGGAGTTTACAGTCAGTTTCATATTTTCAGTTTTTAAAGTTAGACCTTGAAATCTTACATGCTGATAGCTTGGAAGATAAGCTATCTAGGCACCCAAATCATGCGTGAATTGATCGAGTAGAACTGGAGTTATGGCATTCGAAGTGAAGGGGGGTCAAATCTGTTATATCGCTTGCTGAAGTAAAAGAGTGAAAGAATTTCAGAATTCTTGAGAGGGTTATGTTCGATCTCTAAGGCTCAGGGTTGACAAGTTAAGCTTCTACTTAGTAATGTGAGAGATTGCTAAGTGAGAAGATAGTCGAGTGATCAAAATTGTCAAACAAGCTATATAGCGAGAGAGATGTATGACGGATCATCGTCATGGAAGGACAACAAGAGTGGAAATTGAGGTTGAGCAAGATCCCTCAAGGCTATGCGGTGATAGTTACCGCTGATCTGGCGAAAGGAGAATTTCGACTAGAATTTGAGGAAGAAGCAGAGAGTAGTCGTAAGAACCAGGAGAAGAACTCGAGGTGCTTTTTGTGTGGAGAAGAAGGACATAAAGTGAGCAAGTGTCCTACGAAGAATAGACTTTTGCGTGAGCGAAGAGGGTTGGTCGACTTAAGCTTACACATAGGTCCTTCTTCCCCTAGACAAGACGTCATTGATCCTACAACCTTTTGTCCTAGATGTGGAGTGGACAGGATTCCAGTTGAGCACGAGTGTAGCGCAGTGGTTGCTTTGCTAGAAACTGTGGCCGAAGGTCTCGAGAGAAGGTTGAGTGTAGAAACGGAACGAGTGAAGACCTCTAGCGAGGATGGAGATAGTCTGTCACACGAGAGATAACATGACCATGAGGGTCAAACTTATTCTAACCTTTGGAGAGGAGAGAGCTCAACGGGGAAATTGTGGATTGCGGTGAAGTGCGATCTTCACATCCGCAAGCAGTTCCTTGAGTAAGAAGAAGAAAAGAAGAGAAGAATGGGGAAACTTCCGGTGTTTTACGGAAAGGATGGAGAAGACGTGGAAGGATTTGTGAGAGACTTCAAAAGAGCATGCATTGGCAATGGAGATCGAAAGAAGAGCGAGTGGGTAGGGTTGATACCTGAATTTCTTGAGAGTTCTGCATTGACATGGTATGAGGATAGGAAGAAGAGAAGAGTAGTGGGGACTCCAGATGATACTTGGGAAGTATTGACGGAGGCCTTAATTGAAACTTTTCTTCCTGATGAAAGTTACGAGAAGTTAATGGTGGAGGTAACTTACCTCAAACAAGGAGAGAAAGAGAAAGTAAGGACTTATGCCGAGAGGGTGGAGAAATTAGAACAGAAGTTTCGGGTGGTTTTACGAAAGAGTGGAGATGTAGTAGAACCAACGATGGTGGGCATTGGAGCAATGCTCACAAAGAATTTTATTGGGGGATTGAGGCCGGAGATTCGAACACAAGTGCGGTATGAGAGACCAACTTCGAAGGCTGATGCAGTGAAGATCGCAACCAGGATGGAAGAGAGTTTGGATGGAGACGACTTGCAACCAATGATTGTTGGCGCAGCATGTGGAGATGTGCAAGGGCCGAGCATGCCAACTCTGACACCTGCGAGTGTTCCGACTGTTCGATTTCAGAATCTGACTCCGATAGCTCCTACTAGTGCGGTTACAGTCACTGTACCATCTAGATCTGTTACTCCCGACTTTCGTGATGAGTTGAAAAGTTTGACAGATTCTCTGGCAGATTTGAAGATCAATATGGTGAATTTGTTGCAACACCGGAGTCCAAATGTTGGAGGGGGCTCACGAGGTTATGGAAACTATCAGTCCAGAGGTGGACCACCGCAAGGATCACCCAGTAACTACACGAGCCAAGGATGTTTTACGTGCGGAGGATCACACTTTCAACGTAATTGTCCGAGTCGTAATGGTGGAACGGCGGATGGAGCTTCAACTTCACAAAGCAAAGACAAGGGTGTAGCATGCATTGACATCTTGGAGCCGCGAGATGTACGAGAAGGTTTTCAGTCTGTAGAGCTGTTGGCTCAAGAGAGGAAGAGGATGAGGACGCATTTCGACGAGGGAGAACCTGTCGTGATGGAAGATTCTCCAAGTCAAAATACTCGGAGTAGCAAATCTTCTTCAAAAACCAAAGAGCGACGGAAGAAATTGGGAAATACTGATTTCACAATTTCAATGGAGCAATCAAAATACAATGTGGTGGAAGACGTGGGAAAGCAACGAGCAAACATTACTGTGGGACAGTTGATTGCTCTGAATCCTTCGGTGAGGAAAGAACTTCGTAGCGGTCTAAGCTCCCGACGAGGTCGGAAGAAGAAGGTAAATTCTTCTACTGTCGGTGTGAGTGCTTTAGACGCTAGTGAAGGAGAGGTATGCAACAAGGCATCAAAAGTAGAGGCTCGTATCAATGGGAGAGATGTCTCTGATGTTCTTGTCGATGGAGGATCGGCAGTAAACGCCATCTCGGAACGACTCATGAGGAAGTTGGATCTAGTACCAACGCGTCCTTCTAGTATCACGGTTGGCATGGCTAACAGACAGCGAGTTAGGCCATTGGGAGTGCTGGAGAGAGTTTGCGTGTCAGTAATGGGAGTGCAAGTAAACATGACATTTCAAATCTTGAAGGAGTCAAGTTATGAAATGTTACTCGGAAGACCTTGGCTTCGAGCAGTACATGCAACGGATAACTGGCACAAAGGTTATTTACGCATCGGACCGAATCACCACCGGATCAAAGTTCCATTGCTCGGAGATCAAGTTGGGACGTCGGAATCGGATCGACCCACATCGGACTACTGGGAGTCAGAAGTTGTCGATACTACTTCTGATGTAGGTACCAATTCTTCAGATTCAGAATCTGAAAATACATCATCAGAAGAGGAGAGAGAAGAACGAAATGTGGGTGTGAACGTAGTGGATCTTTTCCCTTCTCCGGAAGTGCAAAGAGATAGAGACAAAGAACCGTTGACTCCCGAGGAGGTGGAGAGAAGGATTGCCACCTTACGTTATGGATCGAAGGTTACTAAAGAGGAGAAGAGTTGTTTCGAAGAGATCTTTCGCAAATACATTCATGTATTTGCATTTAGTTACAAGGATCTGAGGGAGGTCACACTGGAGCAACACCGTATCGAGTTAGAGAAGGAAGTCAAACCGGTGCGACAGAAGCAACGAAGAGTGAGTCCTCCAATTGCAGATCTGGTGAAAGAAGAGATCGAGAAGCTGCACACTGCTGGGTTCATTTACGAGGTGGAGCATTCTGAATGGGTATCACCCATTGTGATCGTAAAGAAGAAAAATGGCAAATTGAGGGTGTGTGTTGATTACAAGAAGCTCAATGCGGTCACAAAGAAGGATTATTATCCTCTACCTTTCATCGACGAGATCTTGGAAGAAGTGGCAGGAAACGAATGGTACAGCTTTGGAGATGGTTATAGCGGATATAACCAGATCAAAATTGCACCAGAACATCAACACCTGACCACTTTCACTACTCCGTGGGGTACGTTTGCATTTCGAGTCATGCCATTTGGTCTGTGTAATGCTCCTGCGACGTTTCAAAGGTTTATGAACAAAGTGTTCGAACCTTTCTTAGGAAAGTTTGTGAGAGATTTTATAGATGACTTTTGTGTTTACGGGAGTAAGGAGAAGCATTTTGAGCACCTTGTGAAGGTCTTAGAATGTTTAGATGTAGCAAATGCATCTCTCAATCCGGAGAAATGTATTTTTGGGTGTGAAGAAGGGTTACTCTTGGGTCATATCATATCCAAAGACGGCATTGCCGTTGATCCAGAGAAGGTGCAGAAGATCTTAGAGCTCCCTTTTCCTAGTACTCTCACTAAGCTACGACAGTTTTTAGGTATGGTGGGGTATTATCGAAGGTTTATACTCTCGTTCTCACATAAAGCGTATGCTTTGACTGTATATCTGAAGAAGGGAGTAGATTACGTGTTGATTTTAGGAGATGAAGAAGCTCTAGCCGCCTTTGAGGAACTGAAGAAAGCTCTTACTTCAGCTCCGATCTTGGTTAAGCCCGATTGGAATAAACAGTTTATTCTATATACGGATGCTTCAAATATAGCAGTAGGATGTACTTTAAGTCAGTATGATGTTGAAGGTAGAGATCATCCTATCGCATATGCTAGTCGGCAAATGGTCAAGGCAGAGAGAAATTATTCTGTGACAGAGAGAGAAGGATTAGCAGTGATCTATGCTTTGAGAAAATTTCGACATTATCTCATAGGAGGCAAGTTCACTATCGTTACAGATCATAAGGCATTGAAGTACATCTTCAATAAACCTATGGTTGAAGGACGATTAGCAAGGTGGAAGCTCTTATTGTCAGAGTACGACTATGAGATCTGTGATCGACCAGGGAAGAAACACGCGAATGCAGATTTGTTATCTAGAGCTTACGATGGCGATGGAGAGGAGCCGGTGGATGACACCTTTCCTGACGAAGATTTGATGGTCTTGAGCAACTCTATTATCCCAATAGAATATCAAGAAATTTGGGATTTTGTTACGGAAGGTGTCTATCCAGATGGGATGCGGACCAGAGAGAAGAAGGCATTGGTGAAACGAAGTCAACCTTACTCGGTGGTGGAAGGTGTGTTATTCCGTGAAGGAGTTGATGGGGTCCTGAGAAGAGCTGCGAGCAAGGAGGAGTCTCTACGACTCATGGAAGAATTCCACGACGGTCCAGTATGTGGAGGACATTTCGCAGGCAAGCTGACGGCTCATAAGATACTCGACGCGGGATATCACTGGAGGGGGATGTTTAGAGATTGCTTGACGTATTGTAAAACCTGTGATGTTTGTCAAGCTTTCGCTATCAAATCTAGTGTTTCCACTCCTCTTAGATCTATTCCGGTTCTTGGACCTTTCGAGAAATGGGGAATAGATTTTGTTGGGCCTTTGAATCGCACCCCTCGCAACAATAAGTATATTGTTGTAGCCACAGATTATCTTACGAAGTGGGTAGAAGCTAGACCTCTTGTAACTATTGGAGAAGTAGAGGTGGGTAGATTTCTGTACGAACGGATCATTACTAGGTTTGGATGTCCTCTGGAGTTAGTTTCTGATAGGGGTCGAGAATTTGTGAGTGGTATGACTACTGCTATGTGCACCCACTTCTCCATTTCTCAGAGGGTTACTACTTCATATAAACCTAGTTCAAACGGTTTGGTAGAGAGGACAAACTTTACCTTGTGTCAAATGTTAGCAAAGGATGCTGACATGGAAGGGGCCAAACACAACTGGGACAAGCGTCTTCATGCGGTTCTATGGGAGTATCGTACAACAGTGAAGACGTCTACGGGATATTCACCTTTCAAGATGGTGTATGGGTTGGAATCAAGATTACCAATCCAGTTCGACCTAACAACCTTTCAGACCTTGCAAGCTGGACTGAAGAGAAAGGGTGGTCCAATAGCTGAGAAAGAGAGGGGAGAAACCTTGTTGGAGCTGGAGGAGAATAGAGACGACGCAGCTCAACGAATTGAGATGGCTCAGCTACAACAGAAGAAGAGCTATGACAAGCGCTTGGCGAAGAACAAAACGAAGTTACAGCCATTTCAAGAGGGTGAGTGGGTGATGTTATGGGATGCTATTAGGCACAAGCGAGTTCAAAAGAAATTCTTACGTCGATATTTTGGACCTTTCATCATCTCCAAAGTGTGGAGTAATGGCACCTACGATCTTCAAGAAAGGAGTGGTACGTTCTTCGACCGAGTGAACCACGACAAGCTAAAGAAGTTCCATCAACGTGATACTTCACTCCGAGGACGGAGTGAAAATTAAGTCTGGGGGTAAATGTCACACCACAAGTATCCCATTATTTGTGTGTATGCTTATATACATTTCATTAGGTATGACTATCTTAAAGGTTACTCTAGTTTGAAGATCTAAATTTAGAGTGATCAAAAGTAGTCATAACTAGCTGAGATAGTTATAACTAAGTTGAGGAAACTATTAGAGGTTCCACTATGGCACTATAAGACAAGTGCGGAGCTCTAAATATGCTTTCCAAAAGTATGTGACTTTGTTGACCATCGCTGATTGGATGCATGATGAAAAGTCATGCACAAAGATCTAAAGATGCTCCTCAAAAGACGTATTAGTGTGTTGTCGTCTTTCGACTGGATAGCGTGGAAAGTTAACACTTTACAAAAGCTAAAGTAGGAGAATCTCTTACTTTAGTAAAGTAGAACAAGTAATGTGTGTGCTATTCTTAAGTCTTAGTAGCCTTTAGAAGTTTTACTATTTTGGATTGCGCACTTACCATGAGGTAACGTAACTTAGTGAAAGTTACCACGGTAAGAAGTTGTAGAGTATATAAGGAGGAGTTGAGAAGGTGGAAGACACTCTCATTTTCATGTCTATAAGTAAAGTGAGCATTGGAGACCTTGGGAGTCCTTGAGTACTATGTGATGCAATGTGGAGGGCGGGGTTAGAACTTGTTTGCAGGAACGCTATTAGAGGGACCGATGTGACCATACGGGTCAGAGTGTTGAGTGAAGTGAGCATGGGTATGATAGAATCTTTGTAATTAAGGTGCACTAGTAATCCTAGTCATCTGAGGTACCCCTGGGTGAGAGACAGGCCGGCTTACAGGTCGATTTAGTGTTGAGGGTCGCACTAAGGAAGGAGAAGCACTGCGAGTCGCACTGTGTAGTGCGATTTAGTGTTGAGTGCGATATTGGGTCCCACTGAGCCTGCTGACTCAGTGCTCTAAATCGCACTGATCTCTGTCTTGCGACCTCTGTTTTTCGCTGTTTCGTAGATTAGTGACTTTTTGTCATGGCAAACACGAGAAAAGAGGAAGGACCTTTTCTTATCTCTTTTAGTACAGAAGATGATTTGCAAGATCGCATAAAGTGGCACCGGATGGATAAGCATGACATATGACGAGCGGTGAACGGGGTAGAGGAAGAGGCAGTCAAGAAATTGGGCTTGTTGATAGCCTTATCCTTCGATTTTGCTACTCCAGATGTAAGGATTAACTTTGTTTTTACATGTTTTGTCATGCTTTGTTGTTTTCTATTCTTTTATGTTATCTTTCTTATGTTATCCCTCTGAATTAACATTATGAATTACAGGTTGGATTATGTAAATCTTTTCTACATTATTATGATCCCGAAACTCGGATTGCGAATGTGAGGTCAACTGAGATAAAGTTAACTCTCGAACTCATCAGGGAAGCTTTCGCTATCCCTTCTGGTGTTACTCCAATGCCATCTTTTGTGAGACATGTGCGAATTGCAGATTAGTTTCCTGAGTACGACAGAGTAGGAAAGCGTTATTTCGCGAGAGAATGTGCTTACGAGGGGTGGAGAGCTGTGTTTCAGTGTCTCAATGAGGTTCTACTTGCGAGAAAAAGACCCAAAACTGTTACAGGGCAATTGGCATTATATGTGAAGTCAAAAGTAGAGAATCTAGAAGTAGATTTTGATTGGACACAGCTCATGTTGGAGAACTTGGAAGGAGAGATTTTACACGTTCAGAAGCATTTTAAACAACAGAAAAAAGATGGAACCCTGGAGACGTTTTTGAGAATGGCTCTAACTCACACCATCGTTCATGTGGGAATCTATCGACAAGTAGTGTTTGTATCGGTCCCACTTCAGCAATCTCATCTCGAAGACCCGCTTCAGCAAACTGAAGTCCCCGTACAAGTCCTTGTCAGAGAAAGTGAAGTCCCGGATAATGTAGGTGCAGAAGTGCCACTCCTCTCTCTATAGAAAACACACCGGAAAAGCATTGAGTGTGGAGGAATTCCTCTAGGAGAGAGAAGAAGGACACATCCAAATCTCCATCAGTTGTACACACTGTCACAGGGAGGCACATGTTCTGGTTTCTGAGTAATGATGGAATCAAAGCTTGTACCTAGGAAGCGTAGACTTCGGATATAGAGATAATCGAGATTTTCCAAGATTCAAATGAGAACCTCGGAGTTATGCCATAAGTAAGGAAATATGACAAAAATCCCATATGCACTTTATAGGCTGTTCGGTAGGTCCATAGAGCTGATGTCAACTTAGTATGTCAACTTTGGGAGTTATCAACAATAATTTTGGTAATCATAATAACCAGAATTTTATTAGTCGACTCAACCTGACCATTCCTTCTAGGAGTGGAGGTTTTGTAAGTAATTAAAAACTCTTCTGCTAGAATACGAATAGCTGAATTAACGAAATACGTACCTTGATCGTTGACCAACTCTTCGAGATAATCATATCGAGATAGAATATGAATATAGAGAAACTCAGCGGTGCTTTTTGCCGTATTATCTAGCAGGTTACTGCTTCAATCCATTTCGTCGTATTGTCGATAACCACCATGATGTACCGATGACGGTTGCTAGCAATCGGGTAGATAAGTCTCATGAAGTTGATTCTCCACTATCTTCAATGGAGCACATGGATATTAGATGAGGGGTACCACTCTCTAGCACTCGTCACACTCCTCCGAAATTGATCATAGTCTCATCAAATCAGATATCGAGGATTTTTTGAACGATTATCTTTCTGACACCATGTCCACCGACAGAACCAACATGTATTTCATACAACAAGCAAGGCGTTCTTCCATACTAACGACCTTCCAGTATACAAAATCGACACATCATCGAGTTTACCATCGACATCCAAGGTGTAATCTTTGACTTTGGTTAGTAACTTCTTTTGGTCCGGTGTCGAAATTCCATACAATGTCCTCAATGTCAGTACGAATAGCACTGTGCGATTACAAGAGCCAGCTGGGAAGAAAATAGCAAAACCGGTAAACTTGAACCAACTGAAACACTATTTCTCAGTGATCGACAATTGACGATTATTCGAGATTAATGCCAACGTACTTCATCAATAAATGCAGGAGGTGAAAATAGCATGGTGTTCAAATTAATGCGAGCCAAAACGGCCGTGATCGGTAATACATTGACTCACTCAAATTGTCTTAGCAATTTTTTGCATTTTTCTTTGTTTGGTGTTCTTGTGTGCGGACAAGTCTTTGATTTTGTTTTTGACGAACTAGGACGTAGCACAAACCTTGACTACAACCTTGACAGTGATATCTGACCGCAAATGTGCAATATTGCCGATCGGCGATGCCAACCTCAAGGCAACTCAACCGCAAATAAGTTTCTGATGGTGCAGGCGTTGTGTGTTATGTCATTTTTCACGATATGCAACTTTGATCACATTTTGGAAAATTTGATCCACATGCAAACAAATTCATGAAAAATTGTCTTAAATTTATGACCTAATAGTTTTTGAGAAGAAGGGTTAGCTCATAAAGTAAAGCTCATTGAACCAATTGTTCTATTGTCTACTCATGGGCTGGTCACGTAGAAGAAACAAAAATACCTGTACAGTTGGCACAGTCTTGTAGATTAAAGAAATGTTAATATAGATAAAACTGAGGTTACTGAACAACTGTGCAGTCATAAGTCATAATTTTAGTGTCACACTGGATTTTAGGCTCAATTGCTATACTGCACAGTAAAACTATATTTTGTCATTTCTGAAACGAGAATCATTGTGCAGGTTTTAACCTTGATTGGAAAGGAAGGCGCAATCACAGATTTTAAGCTTGAATGCAGAAGGAGGCACAGTCACGGTTTTCTGTGCAGTAACATGTGACTTGATATTAGGGGGTGTCAAAGTTACTGGCCGTCTGGATTATTCGTGTATCCGCGAGCTGTATTTACGGACAACGGCCATGTCGCTCACGGGTACCTTAGAGAGATACCCATAGAAGTGGCCCGCGGCTCTCATCTTTCTGACCGTAACAGTTTTGACCGTAAATTAATTCACATGTACTTACATAGGACGAAAACAGTACATGGTTACGATAATGATAACAGTACATGATGACGTGGCAGTACCTCGCAACACTTCAAATTTGAAATCAAAAACTCATCTTCTTTGAGACGGAATTTTAGATCTCGCGTAGACTTCTCGACGCTGAATGCTCTGATCCAAGATTAACTAGATAGACAGATATCGCTGTTCCGTCGAAGTGATATTCGCAAGCGCTGTTCCCCTCGAAGTTCAAATCACAATTCTAAATACGCCACGGGTTTCCGAAAGAAAGCTTCTGTTGAAAACTATAGAGAACATTGTGGAAATGCGAGTGATGTTAGCTTCTTCGAGTTCGGACGAATCTGTCGAGAGTGAGACTGACAGTTCAATGAGCGTTCAACGTCGAGAAAGAGGTAGATTCGAGAGAAGAAGAGAATATGGAGAAGGTGATAAGTTCTTCTGAGGACGATGGAGGGTTAGATTCTGATTCTGAAGAAGAACTGATCGAATTGTATCGAGTTTTGTCCAGTTCTCGATATTTAGAACGACAAGATCAGTTCACTTTCTTTAAGAGCAAAGATTTTTACGAAAATTACTTTCAAAATCTTCCAGATGATTCTTTTAGACAGCTGACGAGGATGGATAGAAGGAGCTTTTCCAGATTAGTTGATATAGTGAAAACTCATTCCATATTTCTTAATCAAGCTCGGGTGAAGCAAGCTCCGGTGTCTTTACAGTGCGGCTTTAATCGTGTCTCTAGGCTTGTTAGGAGGAGAGTGCTCCACGGGTCACGCTGTCGTATTTGACCGATCTAGTCATAATGACAACGATGCTACTCTAGGTCGTTCTTTGCTTCTGTGGGGGATTGCACATGGGACTATGGTGCTATATACGAAGAGAGTGATGCAAGCTTTAGAATCTACACTTGGAGTGTACATTCTGTGACCAAATCGCGAAAAAAGGATAGCAATCTCTGACGTTTTTGCGTCGAAAGGGTTTCCGAGTTGTATATGATTGATAGATGGTACTTTACTGCTTTTGTCTCAGAGGCCTCGATTTGACGGAGAGACTTACTATGATAGGAAATGTAACTATTCTATGAACACTCAAGTGGTTTGTTGTCACAGGAAACAAATCTTTTTATTTGCAGGTATGCTAGGAAGCTGTCAAGATATTACCTGTTTGTGCAAGTCTCCTCTTTGGAAACACATCGACAACGACAATCCATTGTTTGAGAGAGAACATTATTTACTTGGTGACTCAGGATATTCGCCGTTGCGGCATCTCATTCCTTCGTTTCGAATAGTCACAGGAGATCAAGACAAGCAAGATTTTAATACATGTTTAGCTCATGCTAGAGTCGCGAATGAGCATTGTATTGGTATACTGAAATCTCGATGGCATTCTTTCAAACAAGTTCGAACGCAGTTGAAAAGTAGATCAGAAAATAAACATTTAGTGAGATGGATAGGATGATGTGCTATGTTACACAATTTTCTATCCAGGAATCGTGACGAATGGACCAAAGAGGATGGAGAGTTGATCATCGAGCCAGATACAGAGGAAGAAGTTCGGACAGCGAATGTGTCAAGTAATACCAGTGGAGTATTTCACCGAAATAGAATAGTACAAATTTATCTCTCGCATAATAGAAAACCAGGTGGTTTCTTATTCAAACCTTAGACAAAAATGTGCGCAGTATTTCGATAGAGTGTGCGCACTAGTTTGCGATTTCACTATGTACATTGCTTTTCAGAAATACGAGGACTGGTTCATCAACAATGTGTGGATTGATTTGTCATCTTTGGATCGATAATGATTGATTTGTGCTCTCTAGATCGATAATGTGGTAAAGTTGTCGCATCGTGACTATCGCATTGAGTGCGATCCAAAAGTAATCTTCCGCACTTAGTGCGACCCAAATGCAGCTAATCGCAGTCACTGCGATCCGAAAGTCGTGATTATCGCACTGAGTGCGGTTAGTCGCGCTTAGTGCGACCCATGAGTCATCTACTCATAGTGCGACTCAAAGACTCTATCCATTGGGTCGCACCTAAGCGCAGTCAGTGCGATCCGAAAGTCGTGATTATCGCACCCATTGCGGTTAGTCGCGTTTAGTGCGACCCATGAGTCAGCTATCCATAGTGCGACCGGAAGACTCTACCCATAGTGCGATCCATCTTTACCGCATCGCACTCTCTTTGATCTAATCGCACTCTCTATGATCGCATTATTCACGCTTTGATGATGAAGAAGGTGATGATGGACTGGACGATTTCGCTTTGTGCACCCTCATTCACATATACACCAAATGTGGAGTCCGAATATTTGCACGCAAGGTTGTAAAGACTATGTGTAACTGTAGAGTTCAACGCATACAGTAATTCATGTCAAGGTAACATTGTAGATAAAATTTATAGATCAAGAAAGTAATTCATGTAAGGTAACATTATACGCAACATTTATAGGTCTTTATTGATATGATATGATATTTTTCTTCATATCCTCTCACTGCGCAAGAGTACAGTTCCGTCATAGCACCTCTTCGTCCTCGGCCGACAATTTGTCTCAGTAAGCTCTCAATGCCAAGAACGGATCTCGTCCAAACACTTGCTTGTAACAACTACGCACGAAACTTGTGGTTTCCAAGAGACCGTTTCTCCAAGTTCCTAACCGCGGCAACAGAATATTCAACAGATAATCATCTCTGTCAAAGTCAGCAGAGTCGGGAAGAAAAACTGGAGGATGAATCGCACTAAAGGCATGGTTGGTGCTATTTTTCTCTGATGAATCATCCACAAGGAGACAGTCTCTCGTACATAGATTCCAAGAATAAAGTGCCGAGAAGTCTTTCAAATATAGGTAGTTGCCACTTGTCGCTTCTCGCACAGTCTTGAAACGGAGACACATGTTCTGGGCGAAGATAGTGCAAACTTACGCAAAATTTCATTCAGAATTAGTTCCTGCTTATGGAGAAGTAAAAAAGGCATTCAAACCATAAGGAAAATCAAAAATTCTACTTACTTACTTGGCCTGAAGCATATGGAGAAGTACATAAAGCATACAAACCATAAGAAAAAATTAAGATTTCACTTACTTGGCCTGAAGCGATGCCGGGAGACAAATACCTCCTCATTTCCATGGATCAGAGAAGAGCATTGCAGTTGCTAGTAGTTCGAAATGTCCAAATCAGAATTTGGAAATCTTGACAACACACATCCATGAATTCCTTCACACCTCTCCGAACGACATAATACAAATCTTTCTTCCCGTATCTTTCTACTTTGTAACCTCTTTCCTTCGCTCCCTGGAGTTCCAAATCATTCCTTCCCGTCTTCACTAACACTCCATTTAAATCTAAAATAAGTGTCTTGCGTCTGACAATGGACGGATCTGTCAACCGAGGATAAAAGACTTTAGAAGATCTGATGCTCCCACCTCGGCCTTCAATCCCTGCAATTCTTCTCGTTTCCTGTGGAGGGATTCTTCCATACTCTGAAGTCTCTTTTGTAAATCATCTTCTGTCTCTCTCACCTTCAGAGTCAACTCTTCTTCCTCGACCCTCTTGGTCGATAGACGTATATCGAGTTCGACCTCTTCCTTCTTCTTCTGGGCAAGTCGTATGTCAATTTGCTTCTCCTCCACTTTCTTCGAAGTAAGACGCATGTCAACCTCTTCATCGACAATACGCATTCGATGAGATGTATCTCCGGATGAATCCTATGCAAGACAAAGAGTCAAAGCATGTGGCAAAGTTGTCGAAGTGTGACTATCGCACTAAGTGCGATCCGAAAGTAAACTTCTGCACTTAGTGCGACCCAGACGCACTCAGTGCGACCAGAGAGTCAATCTTAAACGCATAAGCCGCACTCAGCGTGACCCGTGGAGCACTCTCCTCCTAACAAGCCTAGAGACACGATTCGAATCGCACTCACTGCGATTCCGGGTCCTTATCGAACCGCACGCAGACTAGAACCTAGCGAGCTAGGAACCTCCTTATCATACCGCACTCGATTCGATTGCGGAATCGCACTGACAGAATCGTGCTCACTGCGAAATTGCGCTCACTGCGTGAATCGCGCTCGACTAAGGGCTTCTTGCGGATCGATCAACTGAGTGCACACATCCGCACTGAGTGCTTCTGGAACTCATCTCTCTTATCGATTCGCACTCAATGCGATATCAGGTCCTTATCGAGCAGCACTCGATTCGATTGCAGAATCGCACTAAGTGCAATCGCACTCACTCAATTGCGGCACCTTGTGGAATCGCGCTCGACTGAGTGCACACATCGCACTCAGTGCGGCCTAACACCGCACTCAGTGCGACCTCCTATGACAGAACTCACTCAATTGTGGCACCTTGCAGAATCGCGCTCGACTGAGTGCACACATCGCACTGAGTGCGGCCTAACACCGCACTCAGTGCGGTCTCATATGAAAGATCGCATTGAGTTAAACAGTACACCGCACTCTAAACAGACCTGTAAACTATAAGTTAAGTGAGAATATAAGTACTTGCGAAATCATCTCCTCCTTCTTGAGTTTGTCCTCGATCCGCTTCAGGCTCAAATTCATCTTCAGCCAACTCTTCCCAGGAAGTCAAGAAACGGATCATCGCTGGTCTCGGATGGACAAGCGATCGACTCTCAGGACTGAAGTTTGTATCAAGAGTTTAACCAACATGAGCCTTCATATCTTTGTCGGCATGATTGGTTATTACATGAAGGACGTGCATGAGCAGTATCATCATGCGTACATTAATTACGTTGATTGACGATAGAGAATTATATACTCTGTTCGGTGCATGTGATACTAAAAATCATGTTGAACTAATTTATCTTGGGAGGGGCTACTTTCTTCACCCTCGCTTGTTTTTTAAGGAAGATATGTCAACAAATATGAGAGAAATGTGGACAAACGTAACAGAAACACTTTGGGTGCAAAACAGAACAGACACGAGGTACGAAGCGGGACCGATAGATCACGTGTACTGTCGGTCATAAAATGTTAAGCTAAGTCGACATAATACCTAGAATATGAAAAGATTACAAACTATCGGTCCTGTAAAATAATCCAGTACCCATCGTCTGTAGTGCCTAAGTAGAAGAAAGATCTGGACAAAGCAGCGAAAGCGCGACTTTCACCAAATCACCGTCAAGTAACAAATGCGGAGGATGGGCAGATGGCAAAAGATCTAAGTAGGCATAGTAGGTATTGTAGTGAAAAAGTACTTATCTCTCATCGTATGACAGAATTTGCTGAGACAAAGTGAGAGCCTCGTCTAGAGTTGGGATGGGTGGTGGACAGCCCTAAGGCAAGAAAAGAATCTCTCTGGTGGCAAGGGAAATCAGTGTCAGAAGAGTTGTGGTCACTAGCAGACAGGGACTGTACAAGATGCGAGCTATCTGCTTTCATTTTGCTCGGCTGTGTATGATCTGTATGTCGTTCAGAGCGAGGGACTGTATAACACCTGAGCTCTTGGCTTCCACTTCGATCGGCCGTGTATCATCAACCATGACAATCGGGCAGCAGATCGGAAATACTGTTTCTCATCATCGAGTGAAAGAAAGATAAATCTAAATAGCAAAGGAAAGCAAAACATACCAGGTACCAGACGATAACCCGAGCAGAACGTTCGATTACTATGATCAAGATCGATGGAAGACATCATGAGAACCATCATCGCACTCATCCAATCCATGACCTGCTTTCTAGTCATTACTTAATGATAGAAAATCAGCAAAAAATAGTGCGTGCTTTTTCTCATTTTGGAACAGACGATGATCGGCACTCATCATGCATAGCTAGTGAAGTGAAAAAGTGACAAAGAGAAGGAAAAGAAACGGCGATGTAGAAATCACCCTTAGCCAGATGGTACTGTCAGCATCTATCTTCTTGTCGATGCTCTACTTTCCAATGATTAGTCGAATTGAAGAATACAAAATCTGAAATCACAGTCTAATTCAAGAATACAGCGAAACGCGACGAAATCAGCTTGGAACTTGAATTCAAGAATAGAGCGAAACATGACGAATCAATTTACCTCCAAGCGTCTCAGCAGAAACCACACAACATGATCACAAAGCTATGCTGGCCCGAAACAAATCCGCAACGAACACAATAGCTGCATCATTCATCAAAGACTCCACGCACAAACAAGATCGAAGATCGCATGTCTCCTTATGCCCAATCCCGTCATTTCACTTCGGCTCCCATCCACATTCAAAACGTAATGTCATAGCACGAGAACCACTTAGAACAGCAAATTTTGTTGCCTACAAGTACGTTTGGCTTCTTGCGGCTATCTGTCGTAAACCCTAGGTTGCATGCATATCGTTCATCGAGCATGCATATTCACCTCTTCCAAGTTAGGAAGAGGGGAATATACAAACCCATTAATTTATGCACTAACCTGCACTTTTTGGAAAAGTTAGTGCATAAATTAACATACAAGTTATAATTACTCATCTAAGATCATGGCTTTATACAACTTAAGAGAGTATCGGCCATCCTGTACTTATAGGTTATTGACGGGAGCAGCCAGGTGTAAGTTTTCCACGAGAGTAGCCAAGTGCACCAAGTGTTACGTATTTATAGTTTTTAACTTTAGTGCAGTAAATTTAGTAATGTTATTTTTTCCAACTGGACCAAGTGTTACATATTTATAGTTTTTAACTTTAGTGTACTAAATTTAACAGTTTAACTTTAGTGCAGTAAATTCAATAACGTCATCTGCTCTCGTACTTTTCCCAACCAGGCTCTCAAAAAATTGAACTCCTTCTGCAGTTTATATAAACACTACGCAGAACACATATATAAGAAACAAGTTCAAAATACAGCATCCACCAGTCGACTATAAAAGATATTATTCCGCTTTCGCAGCTTGTCCTTTGCTTTCTCTGGGGCAAAAGTTCACTTGGGATGCATATTAGTACTACTTGTACTTACTAGTATGCAGTGATAGTTTTATAAGCATGTCTCTTCTCCATCCGTAATACTCGGTAGGCACATAAATAATATGCAATAAATAATACTCCTCATAAAGTAGACATCTAAATATTATTCCTTTGGGACCAGGAAACCGAGACAACCTGAAGTGAAGTCCACGTCATTGTTACTGGTGGTGTCCGCCTCTGGAACGTACATATTAGGAAAATATAATGATCTTTAAGAATTATATTAAAGCAAACAAGGGAAGAAGAGAAGGAAACAGAGCAGTACCACGCGCCTTACAATTTAATAAGCACAAGTTCACGCATCCACTGTCTTGTATTTTTTGAAGTTGCCTACGATCCATGATTCTGTCAGGAAAGTATTCTGCGTCTCTTCGTTGACTTATGCAGGACGGCATCCAAGTACGGAGGATGGATTCACTATGGAAGTCTTTTCTACACCCCGAGGTGATCACACCGGAAAATGTGCAGAACATTTTCTTCTTGCAAGAAAGTCGAAGATACTTTAATTGTAAATACCGCTATGCACAATCAGGAAAAGAAGCAGCTGCAGCAGACGAAGCAGCGTCTCTACTACACAGAAGGCTGTTGATAGTCCACAGCAAGCAAGGACTGGAGATGATATTCTCAATCCACTCAATAAATACTCAATGAGTATGTACCTCTCAGCGAAGTTCTGGGAGGGGGAACAGGGTCTGAAAGATATGTGTGTAATGAGGACGCTTTTATAGCGATAGACTGATGATACCAAAATTGATGTAAATAAGTAAAATAGTAGTACATACTCGTAATGCATATGTACAGCAACTTCAACTTCCGTGTACAAACTACTTGTTTGAACTTGCTATCAGTATCTACAAAATAAAAACCGTTTCATGTATCGTCATAGTTCGTATGCAGTGTCCATCTCTCGGAGGAGAGCAACCCTCCTGTACTGTCCCTTTGACTGTCTCGCTGTAGCATCGACAACTCATCGCAGTTTATATTTGTATTCCACATTACGTAAGCTACCGCATTTGTATTCCACTAGAGGGCTCGTAAGGCGAAGAGAAAGCACCAAACCGACAACGCGATTGGAAACGAAGTAAAATAATAGTGTATGTCCGGAAAATAATACTACCTCCGCACGTAACATATTCACCGAAGGTGAATATCACGCTCGAAATATGCCGCTTCACTAAACCATTTCTTCTTCAATTCTAATCAAAACTGTAGATCTGACGAGAAATTTGCATCTTACAGCACGTGAGATTCCACTATAGGAGAAAGGAGAAAGTTACCGCGAATAGATTTATCCGAACTTCAGCGCAACCTGGTCTCAGACTGGATCGATCGCTGACAGTACGAAATGAAGCGACTACTGGAGGAGTAGTCACCGGAGCCAAATACGGGTATTGAGGTTTTAGCTCAGAAATTTGCTTGATCACACCCCACTAGTTCGTTTAACTTTATTCCACCTTTCATAACGATGTATTGTTTGATCACACCCTCGAAAGTAAACCAAACATTTTTTCTTGTCGTTCATCATCTAATTACCTTTGACCACGACTAAATATCACTCCAATTCAAAACTTTTAATAACTAAATACATGTCAAATATGCATGCTCGAGAAGCTGATCTGTGGAATCCAAAATCTCATTAACATAAAAAGGTGACTGGTTTCACAGTCAATATGCAATCAGGGGTTTTCCTGGGGTTGATGTAAATGTACGAAAACATTTATCGTGTCTGAAGAAACAGTTAAATTACAAGTGGTGTTGCTTGTTGAGCGTCTAAGGTAGTTCTGGATTTCGTCACGAGCTCATGCATCAACACACATTGGTGGTATCAGATGTGATCCGTGCAGAAGCTCCAATCCACCTTAAAGTTTCCTTTCTCTTGATTCATCTACTCGTATGATATCGATCTACATTCCACAGGTAAACTGGACCCACACTTCCAGGAAATCCTGGATATAACCCAATTAACGTCCAGGTACACAGAACACCCGTTCATGATCTACTCAACTACCCGCATGAGAATCTCCGTACTAAACTATCAGTCACAGCAGAAGATTCCTTATGAAATTATACAAACGATACCAAGCCCATCGATATCATGGACTGGACACACCAACCGCAGCATCTGGCAAACACAAAAACGGGAGGGAAAAGTTTCTGGGGAATGCTGGCCCAGTACCTCATCGCACAACAAATGTACTGCATATATAAGTATGCATGATGGGAGTGACTAAATTCTTGTGGACGGCGCATAAAGAGAGTATCGTGGACATATAGCCTTCACACGGCTCGTGGCGTGGGGGGCCCTTCGTATATTAGCTCATCGTACGTGGATTCACAATGCCATGAAAATATATACAGGGTCTTTTAAGAACTTCGCTGGACCAGCGAAGTTCCTTCCATAGTTCGCCCAGCTTTTCTGGTGAAACCGACTAGTAACCGGCATTTAATGAGAGAAGACGGCTTAAAAGAATATATTCCCGTTAAATTCTTGAAGAAAACAGTTTTTGGTGTCAGTTTTAAACCGATTATCATTTAGGTTTCTCGGCTTTAGAAATCTTGCCGGTTGAAAATACACTAAATGCCGGTTCTGGGCGAATGCTGGTTCCTTCTTGTAATGAAATGTGCACGGGCATGCATGGAGGGCCCATAACTGCAATTGGCCACTTAGACTCTGAACCTTCTTCTCTTGAGTTCGATTCTTTCTCGTACGTTTCTCCATGACCTCATATCAGACAAAGAATATCTTGAGCAGATACTCGACAAGATGCTCAACGGACTAAGACTTCCTTACGCATGAACTCAATCGCGAGTCAGAAGTACTTTTGGGGCCAAGCCAAAACTAGCTTCGATCCAAGTACGTAGATAAATTAAAGGCGCTTTCCAGGCTTCTCTTGTGCTCGAGGAGAAAAGAGTGGTAAGAGGGAAAAGCAGACTCTGACTCTCATGGTCAATGATGCCTTTCGCTTATTAATATTGTATAACACTGGGCAAACTGTGCTTCGACCCTGATTCTGGTCCAACTTTTTGTGTCCATGATGTCTTGCATGGGTAGATAGAAAGTACGAAGTAAAGCTCTTCTCATGTTATCATATCTACTAAACGTAATTTCCCCGCCTACAAAACACCGGAGGCTTCTTTCAGTATTAAATACCGCAAGCACAATCGGGTCATCAACAGCTTCTCGCTCGCGTTTTACCTCACAAGAAATGAAGGAACCCTACGGTGACGTCACAGATTAGCAAACTATGCGCTCGGAGCTCGTGCCACTTTCTCAACGGTTCATGCAAATCCAGAGGACAAATCCAGAGGACCTAGAGATGAAACCAAAACCATTTATTAATCTACGGGAGAGAAGATCAAACCACACATAGTTAAGAGAGTGTGATCAAACTCAACCATTGGGAGCTAGATGGTACTCATTTGAAGCTATCTATGGCTAGCAAACATGTGGAACTGTTCAAAAGACGTGGATGATCAATAGAGTTATTCAACTTCTTGGAGTCAGAGCAGAGGATAGCAAGAGACGAAGACGCCCCGACTACTAAAGAGACTGAGATGGAGGAGAGTGATGATGACGAAGAACATATAGAAGAATGAAGAGGTTGACACATGCCGGAGGATGTGCAGGTTTAGAAGGGGTGGATGTCGTGATGTGAATCATTTCACATAGTAAACAATTCACCTCTTTGTCAGTTAGCTCAATATTACTTCTAGTCCTTTATGCATATGTTTGACATCTTTGCATATGATGTTAACACTATTATGTTATATATTTTGAGTCCTAGTAGGTTGATAGTATGTTATTTATCTTGTTCAAGCATTCGTACGCTTGTACAAGTGATTATATATTTATATATGATGTTCAAAGTACGTAACTTAGATTTACTATATTGATAAAGTTTAAGCTCATGGGTTGTACTTACATGTCACTCATGCATGATTTCTAGCTGGATTAAGTTATCTTTCAAGATTACGTGTCATTTTACATATCTTCGTAGGTAGTTTAAGATTTACGCTGGCATTTTAGAGGCTTGAGGTGGTAACCTATGTATGAAATTAAGTTACGACGTGGATTGGAGCACGAAAGGACAGGGGAGTGAAGCTATGAACTCCCATTGGTCCATTTTTGTCTTTTGTGAAACTCTAAACTTGGAAGCAGAGGTCTTAAGGAGAGTTTGAGCTTTTGGTAAGGACATTGAGAAATTTGAGAACACATGAAGAGAGAGCTCATCGTGTCAGTCATTATCAGTGAAAGTTTTGATTGATTTGGAGCAATAAAGAAGGAGTTAGACCAATTTGATTCATATTTGGTCAGAATTGCATAATAATTGATGATTTTGTTTTTGGTGTCAATTGCAGTAGAAATGAGATGATCGCTTCAAACCTTCATGGTTACTTTCATTGTCAGCAGAGCTACCACTGTCCAAAAAGTTTCATGTCATCTGAGTGAGTAATCCAAGGCGACCGTTGAAATAGAGGGGGTCGAAAAAGCTCTCAATCTAGAACAACAACTTCATAGCTCCAGATCTAAAGAACTGTGTACAACCAGCAGGCCAAATTTCACAAGGATGTTCATCGTGCTGTAGACTCCAAATCCTGTAACAATCATCAAAAGTTATTGGACTAATTCTCTATTCTAGGTCAAAGTAGCTATCTGGGTATTAGGAATTGTCATAATTTCTTTACTCATAACGTTTTTGTCCACAACTCAATGCTCAGATTTGATCTCAGGCTGAAAGTTCGTGTGTGTGTTCAGTAGGATCTCATCTACATGTAGGAGAGTTTTGAAGTCTAAGCCATCATATATTTCTTATTCTTGACAAAAACTTCCATTCCACGAGAAGAAGGCACATTGGTGTCGGGAAGCTCACTCTCTCTACTTCCTGCTCCTACTCCTCGACACACCAGCTTAGCAACAGGACTACACGAGGATGCCGTTCTCTGCTCTAAACTGTCCACTATCTCCATCTACATCTTCGAACCACTGCTGGCAACAGAAGAATGTAGACCCCTCCTGTGTAATCTCAATCTATTCATATGTCTCTAACATCGAGTGTAGTGTGTATACACTGTGCAGACTGCATAACTACCTGCACAGTGAAATGTCTCTCGTGTGTAATGTGTGTAATGTGTCTTGAAAATCTACTCTTCGCTCTAACTTATACATCTGCCTTGAGACGTAAGAGAGAGTTCCCCTCCAATCCTCACTTGCAACCAGGGAGAGATGAGGGACTGTCAGAAGGCCACCACCTCACATGCAGTCGGCTCCCTGCCTTGGTTTAGAAACTTACTTCCTACTCATGCGCTGCCTACTCTATCACATGGACAATCATCTAATTTTATCAGTAAAATGCCACCTCTTAAGATAGCAATTTTCGATTCCTACTAAATTTAGACAAGTCAACTTGTCTTCTTAACTTGCTGTCTACTCTAATTCGCGAGGTGCGATCTCTTCATGATATGCTCCTACCTGAACTCTTAACTCGGCTTCTGATAAGGTGGGAAGCCCTGTGAGTACCTCGGGTGTGACTGAGGTGGCTTCCTCCTCTCTATTCGTGGCTTGCTCAGCTGTGCGGCTTCGGAAGACAAAAGCGCCTTCTGGGAAGCTGAGTCGACTTGCGCTTCCTCGCTCTTCTGAGGTACTTGTTCGACGCTAGGAGCTGTGGTGACCTCGCAGTGGTCCGAGGAAGTCACCTCCTCCACTCGAAACACTTGGGAAGACAACTCTTCTTCTTGTCTTCCAGAAGACACCTTGTCTTCCGGGGCTTCTTCTGTAGTCTTCTCGGCTTCTAATGTTGTCACTACCAAGTGGACAGCGAGGTCGAACTCCTCCTTCTTCAAATCTGTCCGGATCGTTGGTCCTGGAATATGGGAAGATGTAGCCGCTGGTGGTGGAATTGAAGGAAGACCATAAAGCGTCTTCAAGTCCTCAATCTGCCGATCCAGGTAACGGAACATACTCTCCTTGCACTCCACTAGCATCGCTCTGGACTCGTCATCCCACTCCCTAGCTAGGGTGAGAAGCTTCCCACCCGCGGTGAAGTTGAACTTCTTGCAAAGTGCTTTCACCGTCTGTGCTAACAATCCTTACGAGCGAGCTTCTGCTGCTTCCCGCTGTGTCTTTTTTGCTGCAGCTTGTGCTTCTACGGCTTCCCGTAGTGTCATTCACATTGTCTTCTGCTCTGCGAGGGTGGTGATCTTACCTCTGACCCGCAGAACCTCTTGGTCACGCTGCTGTAGACGTGCTTGCAACTCCTGGTTGCTCTTCCTCAACTGTGCTGACTCCTTGGCAGAAGCGGCTGCTTCCGTCTTGTACCTCGCGGCAAGCTTCTCCGTGGTGCGGAGGTTAGCTTCCAGCGCTTCTACCTTCTTCTAGACTTCTTCCTGCTGCATCAGGGTGCGTAGATCGAATCCAGGTCGCAGTGACTTCTCCTGAGCCATCGCGCGCTTCTCCATCAACTCCATAGCTGGCTGAATCTCTGAATGCAAGAAGGCGCTGAATTCCTCCAACCTTCTTCTCACGGAAGACAGGTTCATCTCCACAATCCGATCGGAGGTGTCTTCTTTGTCTTCCAGAGGCAAGAATGTCACTTCCATCGCTGTGGTCTTCTACTTCTGCGCGCGAGAAGACGCTACTCTTCTCATCTTCCGAGGTGGAAGATCCCTTCTCAAGGTAGAAGCGGTTCTCTTCACTGCGCTTCCTCGCGTCGCAGTAGGAATGTCATCCAACCTTCTTCTTCTGGAGTCTTCGGAAGACTCCATGTAGTTGCAGAAGCGGTCTTCTGCGTAGCTTGGGTACTCAGTGGCTCCTCCTGAGAGTCAGACTCCGATCCAGAGTGAATGATTGGGAAGGAGGTGGTCTTCCTAGGCATGCTCCTAGGTCTCATCTTCCTCGGTGGTGTTGCATCTTCCGAACCACTGGAGTCGTCTTCTCTCACTAGAAGCGTCTTCTGATGAGTGCTTTGTCTCATCTGCAGCACTAGAGTGGGAGGGGGAGTCATGGCCGCGGCTCGGTCGTCTTCTCCCAAGGTCTCCTCTTTTACCTCGTGCTGTCCTGTTGGCCCATACCTCGCCAACTGATCTTCTGCTAGGTCCCCCTTGGACACGTACAGGTAGCAGAGGAACAGAGTAAGATGTCTTCCTGCCGGGGTGCCCAAGTACACCAGTTCTGCCTGCACATATGCGTGGAAGAAAGCGCCCCAGTTGATAGACAGCCCTTCCCAAATGACTTGCAGGAATTCCACGTCTTGGTCTCTAAGATACCTCGTCTTGTGTGCTTTCCCCTTGGGAAAGAGATGGAGGAATAGCTTCGCCAGAAGACGCTTCCGCGACTCCCGATAAGCTTTGACCTTCCATCCATTCCTTCCTTGTCTGTCCTCCAGGAAGAGGCAAGTTGTGCTCCCAGACACGTGCCACTTCCTCGAGATCATGGGTAGGATCTTCTTCTCTAACTCATACCCCCATGTTCTCTGCTTCTGGGCTGTGGAAGGCCCTACGCCCCATTTCGCTGTCCAGGAAGATGATCTTCCACGAGCTACTCTTGTCTTCGCGGGTACAAGATTACGAGGAGGCAATGCTGCCCAAACCTCCTCTAGAAGACTCTGGTCTGCGAGGTTCCTATCTCACAGGAAGAAATCGAGATCCAACTCCTGGATGAAGGGTTTGGTCTCGGCCAACTCTGCTGCCGGTAACACCAACCCTCGAGGATGCATCAACATACTTCAAGCTCTGTTACACTAAGCCACATGCACCTACTGTGAGCCGAAGGCTCAGTCCTTCCCAAGTCCTCACAGTCTAGTTTCCACTCTCAGAAGACGAATCTAGTCTTCCAAAAGACAACTATTCCGTCTTCTGAGATTCTAAGTGCTTCCTAAGTTCCTCTCGTCTTCCAAGCTATATCTAAACAATCCTAACTAAGCAAGGTATCGCATGGATTCCTAAGAAGACAACCCACCTTGCATTTCATCCTACTTCCTAACAGAAGATACAAGATATGCGAGAAGCAGAGTGTATGAAAAGTTCAAAAGATGGCCGTGGGCTCCTGCTGTGACAATGGTCTCCAAGAAGACTCACGGGACAGCTTCCGATTCAATGATGAATCGGAAGACTTCTCGCAACCAGGCTTCTCTTCACTGATCTCACATGTCTTCTGCTTTCGACACGTAATCTAACCTCACAACAGACACAAGATATTCATACTCTGTTCTTCCGACTTCTCACCTCTCATACACACTCAAAAGAAGCTTGCTGTAATAAGTAGAGTCCTACTTATCAACTAGAGGAGAAATTGGTTTGGTAGAAGTCCTTGGTATAAGAATTAGTTACGGCTAAGTTGGCCGAAGAATACATGCAGCAAATAGTACTTCTACCAATAGGCGAGTGCGCCAAAAGTCCGTCGGGAAACTTCCAGAAGGAAGTTTCTAGAAGGAAGCGTCTAGAACTTTCCAGCCGAGAAGCTTCCAGAAGGAAGTTTCTAGAAAGAAGCTTCTAGAACTTTCCAGCCGGGAAGCTTCCAGAAGGAAGTTTCTAGAAAGAAGCTTCTAGAACTTTCCAGCGAGCCTTCTACGTGGCTCATTCTGAACCTCTAGATGTTGTTCTAGATCTAACGCTGCATGTAAGCCACATCAGCGATCCGCGTGAGAGATGAGCATTGGCCGGAAGCTTATCATGTACTATTCCTCTCACTATATAAAGGCTGCGAATGCACCACCACGGGCATTCGAGTTTCGAGTTCACTCTAGAGCCTCATCTTACAATGGTATCAGAGCAGGAAACTCTAAGAGAGCGGATTACCCCTCTTAGAAGGACCTTTGATCGAGGTACCTAGCAATTGAAACTCTGAGTGCACTGAAAGGATCAAGAGAGCTATGTGATGGATGGGGGTAGATTTCCAGCTCCAGAGTTACCATTCTTGAATCCTTTCCATATCAAGCTTATGTATATGCGTCGAGAGCATTTTCGAGTGTATCTTGTTTATCATTTCGGTGAGGATTTCATGGGTCAAGTGATGAATTCGCCAGTCCCGGTGATTCTTCCAGTAGTGACATATGCAGCTAGTTGGGATTTGACCGTCTACATCTTGATTTAGTGAGCATGGATCTAAACCTACCCGCTCCTGTTCCCTTCAACACGTGGGTGGAGATCCGTTATGTCTGCAGACCGAAATCGTTACATAGAGAGTTTGTGATTAGAAATTTTGGTGAGGATTTCTACCGCGAGATAATTGATTCTCCTGTCCCTTTTGTAGTACCTGTAGTATACGAACGTTTTCGAGTGGCCGTCATAACTCTGTACTAGGAGAAGCTTGAAACTTACGTGTCGGAAGAGAGAGAGAGAGAGAGCGATCATGGAGCAACAACCTCCAAATCCAGAGTTGGTGATGCAGGAACTGATGCAAGGCATGCTGACCGAATTTCGAGAGATGAAGATGACGGTGGAAGCATTACAGAACAAAATGCTGAACCTCGAGGGTCAGAGTATGACAGACGTTGCAAGAGGAGGATCGTCTCAAGGAGTACCGGTGGTGGGAGAGCAAGCTGCACCAAGAGAACCCGTGGCACAAATCGTTAGAGCTCCAGTCGATGAGGAAGGTGCCCTGCTACTACGGATGAAGAAGACATGTAACATTGAACCGTACAAAGGCCAACGACTTATGGGAGTAGTCGAGAATTGGATTTCTCGGATGAATCGATATTTGCGACTTTTCAGTACGCAAATCACGGACCACGTAGCGGGAGTGTTTGCGTGTGGCTACTTGATTGATAAAGCTCTCACGTGGTATGATGCATGGGAGAGATCGGTGTTGGCGGAAGGAAGGACAGTCACATGGACTGCAATGCAAGAAGGGTTGTTGAAGAATTTCCAGTCTGTGGACTCGGTGCAAATGGCTCGAACGAGGATGTGGGGATTGAAACAGAAGGGAAGCCTTCAAGAGTATGTAGAAGCCTTCCTCGACTTGCAAGTTGCAATCACTGATATGAGTCCGGCGGAGGCTCTTGATAATTTCAAGAGGGGGTTGAAGGAAAGAATTCGACAAGAAGTAATGGTGCAAAACCCACTCACAGTTTTTGAGGCCATCGCTTGCGCTCAGAGAATTGCTGGAGCATTAGGAGGAGAAGTGATGATTCCACCAAATCATCAGAATAGATCTGAAATCCCGTATGCAAACGGTCCGACACCCATGGAGCTAGGCAACATCCGCTATCAGCCACGACAATTTCAAGGTGGAGATCGCCGAGGACGGCCAGAAGAAAGACGTCAAGGAGCTCCTAGAGGAGAATGTGTCAAGAATGCTACACCTCAACTCGAACAACGTCGATGTTACAGCTGTGGGCGATTCGGCCACATAGCTGCAAATTGCCGAAGTCGTTTTCCTAGAGATCCAAGACCTTCATATCGTCGACCTCTGAATCATCTGAATGAGACGGAAGGAGATGAAGAAATCGAGGCAAGACTGGGAAACGAAGGACACCAGTAAATGCACCTCGCGGCCTTACTGGTGCAAGGAGGGAGAAGAAAGGCGAGGGAAGGAGAAGGAGATTGACAAAAAACAATGCACAATTGATTGTCACGGATGGAGTCTTGGAAGGGACCCAGGTGAGAGTACTAATCGATCCTGGTGCAACAGAGAACTTTTTGTCTCGATCGACTGCTATGAAGTTGGGAATGGAGTTAGAAAGTGATGAGAGTGAAGAGGTGGAACTGCCCAATGGACAGACTGAGAAGATTGAATCTCTACCTCGAAAGATAGAACTTACTTTAGGTGAATATCGTGAAGATATTGAGTGGCGAGTGATCACATTAGCCCGTTATGATGTCATATTGGGTATGCCGTGGATGGAGCAGTATAATCCCGAAGTGGATTGGCGAAGAAAAGTGGTGAAAACCAAACAGTGGAAAATCTTCGGAGATAGAGTGAGATCTCGAAGACAGAACTTGCCTTTGTATGTAATAGGTACAAGTGCTATACGTAACAGCGATGTCTGTTTTTTGGGTTTAATAAGAGAAGTTCCGAGTGCACGACTCGACGGGCAGATACCAGAAAGCTTGGCAGGAGTGATAGCAGAATATGGGGATGTCTTTCCCGATGATCTTCCTTCAGGGTTACCACCAAAACGAAGGATTGATCACAAAATCGAGGTGATTCCAGGGAGCACCCCTCCTTGTAAGGCCCCATACAGACTAGCGCCACATGAATTGGAGGAGTGCAAGGCGCAAATCGAGGAAATGTTACAAAAAGGGTTCATCCAGCCCAGCGTGTCACCATATGGAGCTCCAGTCCTTTTTGTTAAGAAAAAGGATAACAGCCTACGGATGTGCATCGATTACCGAGCACTCAATCAACAAACGGTGAAGAATAAGTATCCACTACCTCGGATGGATGACTTGTTCGACCAACTCGAAGGAGCAAAGTACTTCACGAAGCTAGACTTACGGAGCGGGTACAACCAGATTCGAATCGCTGATGAAGATGTGGAAAAGACTGCCTTTCGAACAAGGTATGGTCACTTCGAATACTTAGTAATGCCATTTGGTCCCACAAATGCACCGGCCACCTTCATGGGCCTGATGAATGACATATTCCGTCCGTACTTAGACAGATCAGTCGTTGTATTTCTTGACGACATCCTAGTCTATAGCAAAACTATGGAGGACCATGTGCACCATTTGAGAGAGGTTCTCCAAGTACTCCGTCAAAATAAATTGTACGCCAAAATTTCAAAATGTGAATTTGGCAAGACGGAGGTGGACTACTTAGGACACAGAGTGAGTGCAGAAGGCATACAAGTAATGGCCGATAAAATAGCTGTCATCCAACAATGGAAAGCTCCAGAAGATCAGACCCAACTTAAGAGCTTCTTGGGATTGACAGGATTTTATCGTAGATTTGTTAAGCATTTTGCCAAGCTTGCACAACCACTAACTGCCCTGTTAGGCAAAGGCAAGAAATGGATGTGGGGAACAGCACAAGAAGTAGGTTTTCAAGCATTGAAAACCGTGCTACTACATGCTCCGATCCTCAAGTGGTACGATCCAAAAAAACCTATCAAGTTAGCAACGGACGCATCAGGCACGGCAGTAGGGGCGGTGTTGCAGCAAGAATGGAAGGATGGTTGGCACCCAATTGCATACTTCTCTCGGAAGTTGTTACCAGCAGAACAGAACTATCACACCACCGAGAGAGAAGAATTGGCGATAGTTCTCGCTACTAAGCATTGGAAGCACTATCTAGGGGAGAAGGCTTTTGTGGTCGAGACAGACCACAAACCTTTAGTCTATTTGGAGACGCAGAAGGATCTCTCAAAGAGACAAATCCGTTGGGCAGAATGGAGACAGCGATTCAACATGACCATCACGTACGTTGAGGGCAAGAAGCAAATTGCTGATGCATTAACCCGCATGCCTATGGTGCATAACATAGTCTCTGAAGTCAAGGTGAATTCTGACTTCTGGACAAAATTGATCGAGGGCACAAAATCAGATGCACAGACTGTCGCAGCAAAACCTTCAAGAACCATCACCCGCAACCATGGTTTGGTATTCCATGAAGGGAAGTTATGGATCCCAGATGATCCAGAACTACGTACCACCATACTAACTGAATGTCACGATTCAGCCATTGCAGGACACATGGGGGCAGAAAAGACATTGGAAGCAGTCCAACGAGTGTTCTATTGGCCCAAGATGACAGAGGATGTTGCAGTATACACTCGGAGTTGTGCAATGTGTCAACAAAATAAGGCTACAAATCAAGCACCCTCCGGTCTCCTTCAACCCCTCCCGATCCCTTCCAAACGTTGGGAACATGTTAGTATGGACTTAGTGTGTGAACTTCTCATGACGAGCTCAGGTTTTGACTCCATCGTCGTCTTCGTCGATAAGCTCAGCAAGATGATCCATCTTCGACCGACCACGAAAGACGTCTCAGCATCGCAACTTGCTCAGATATATTTGAACACCATTTTTGCTCAGCACGGTCTATCGCGGGTGCTTATAACAGATAGAGGTCCTCAGTTTACGAGCATGTTTTGGAGAACCCTATTTGGTCTGTTCAAGACCAAACTTGCCATGTCTACGGCTTATCACCCACAGACCGATGGACAAACCGAAAGAGCCAATCGCACCATTGAAGACATGCTACGAGCCTTTACTCTGGAGGAGCAAGCGAAGTGGGACACTTTACTCCCTTTGGTAGAATTTACCTACAACAACTCCCTCAATGCATCTACTCGTGAAACACCTTTTTATCTCATGTACGGCGAACATCCGCTCACACCAGCAAGTTTGACACGATTCAGCACGACGTCGTCAGTCAACACCAAAGTGGATGCTGTTAATGAATTCGTTGCACGAATTCAACAAGGAGTGGAAAAAGTCAAGGTGAAACTACAAGTTGCTCAGAACCGACAAAAGCAATATGCCGATGGACACCGTCGGCACGAAGAGTTCACGATTGGTGATCAAGTTTGGTTATCCACAACCAACCTTACTCTGATCGGCAGTCGTAAATTCAACCCTCGCTTCATCGGGCCTTTCTCTGTTGTCCGGAGAATTGGAGCAGTGGCATATCAACTCGAACTTCCACCCCACATGAAGATTCATCCGGTTTTTCATGTGTCTTTATTACGGCGATATACACCACGACCTCCTCAATTTGGCAATTCGCAAGAGTCGCGACCACTGCCTCAAATTATCGATGGCGAGGAAGAATATGAAGTAGAATGCATCTTAAAGAAACGTGTTCGTGGGACTCGTCATCAACGGGTAGATTATTTGGTCAAATGGAAAGGCTATCCATTACATGAAGCAACATGGGAACCTGCAACCAATCTTGCACACGCCCCACTCATAGTGCAAGCTTTCGAACAGCAGTTGAGCAACGAGGACGTTGCTTCTTAAAAGGGGGGAGGTTTGTAATAAGTAGAGTCCTACTTATCAACTAGAGGAGAAATTGGTTTGGTAGAAGTCCTTGGTATAAGAATTAGTTACGGCTAAGTTGGCCGAAGAATACATGCAGCAAATAGTACTTCTACCAATAGGCGAGTGCGCCAAAAGTCCGCCGGGAAACTTCCAGAAGGAAGTTTCTAGAAGGAAGCGTCTAGAACTTTCCAGCCGAGAAGCTTCCAGAAGGAAGTTTCTAGAAAGAAGCTTCTAGAACTTTCCAGCCGGGAAGCTTCCAGAAGGAAGTTTCTAGAAAGAAGCTTCTAGAACTTTCCAGCGAGCCTTCTACGTGGCTCATTCTGAACCTCTAGATGTTGTTCTAGATCTAACGCTGCATGTAAGCCACATCAGCGATCCGCGGAGAGATGAGCATTGACCGGAAGCTTATCATGTACTATTCCTCTCACTATATAAAGGCTGCGAATGCACTACCACGGGCATTCGAGTTTCGAGTTCACTCTAGAGCCTCATCTTACACTTGCTGCATAACGAGAAGACATGATCCTCGACCATTCTCTCCAGATTCTGCCAGCAAGACTTCTCATAACTCTCTTCTATGTTCAAGAAGAAGAAGGAATAGACTGCTATGGGTCAGACAGAAGAGACCCGTAAAGGACCCTCACGTCTTCTCGTGCATGCTGCCAACCTTTCCAATCTTCTAGTCTCTCTCTAGGGAGATGTGGATTTGAGAAGCTCGGAAGATGGGGAGGCACAGGTCTGGTTCCCAACTTCCAGCTTCTCGAAACAACAAACAACTCACCAAGTCACTCATGATTCGTACCAAGCCTCTCTCAACACAAAACCAATCCAATCTAATCTCGATATGAATTGAACACAGTCGTCTTCCGAAGATGTTCAGATCTTCAGAAGCGTTTTCTGTCCAAGGGTTCGGGAGTAGAGGTGCGGTAGGGAAAGGAAATTGATAGCTGCGGGATCGAATTGGAGAATAAGAGACAGGGAAGCTCGATTACAGCTCGGGAAGAAGCGAGAAGATGGCTGTCAAAAATTGGACAGCGCTTCCGCGTCCAATTTCACAGAGGGAAAGTTTGGGATGGAGAAAGCGATCGATGGGCTTCTTGCAAACAAGCGGGGAAGCGCGAGAAACATTAAACCAGAGGTGAGAAGCAATGGAAAGGAGAAAGAACATGGGAAGACCCTCAAACAATCTTTTGGCTGCTTCTCGTAGTGCCTTCAGTCTTCTACGCGCTTCCGGCTCCACCTCAACTCCAATGCGACCCCACAGAACTGCTCCTATCGTCGATTCTGAGCTACGTCTTGCTGCTTCCTCAATCGATCAGTGCTCCACCTTCGATACTTCTTCAATCGTCCTTCAATGTCTGCTTCCTGGAATCTACAAGGGACTCCTTCAGCTCGATGGTGCTTCCTGCTCTCACATAATCGTCTTCTCGCTCTCTCTCTAGCCTCGATTCGATCCTTGCTGTCCACGATTTCACTACTCCTTGCTCCCAGGTCCAATTCGACACCCTGATTGCAATCTACCTCCTAATGCGCAATTGCTCTTCGGTGCGAGAAGCAGTTAGCTGATTTCGTGCTAATGTGCCTTCTCTTGTATCTTCCTTGCGTGATTAGGGGTTCGACCTCCTTGACCTACCTACTACCATGAATACTTGGTAGGTACACCTACCTCCCTCCTAGGTGGTGCGTGGTGGATACTCATGCAGTCGTGGTTGCTATCTTCTGGAAGACACCCGTCTTCTGTCTTCCGTCTTCCGTCTTTGGAAGAAGTCGACTTCTTTTACAAAAAGTTCTTAAGACCATCTTTCTTCTGAGTAAGATGTAATCTTAAGCAACAAGGTTATTTCAATTACACAGACATGTTATTAACTTCAAAAATTTCAAAAATTCATAAATCATGTAAATTGTGGGCACCACAACTTCTCAACCAACTGGGAAGAAATAGGTTTAGGGAGGTTGAGCTGACTTCATGAATATGAAAGAGTTTTTTGTAAATTTGTGAATACTTTGGTGACAAATAGATGTGAGTAAATTGATTCTTTGTGTGGATTTATATTGGACTCTCCAAGTGAGTCTTTCTCCACAGCCAGATATCCCATGTCTAACTAGACGTACTTCACGCAACATACAGTATGATAACGGTCTACAGAAAAGAAGATCAGATGCTCTCTGAAATTCTCTCATCTGTCCGCAAGACACAACTCTAGAAGACTTGGACAACATCTTTTTCCACAGAGGAAGCTATTGCTGAATGCTTTGCAGAGAAATGTATTTTAACACACGAAGATCCCGCATATGAATACAAAAAGACTACACAAGAAGAAAATGTTGCCTAGAACATGAATGGAAACGAGCAAGAACGAGAACTATCCGAATGTAATACATTCCACTCCTCAATGCTCTCCTCCGTTTACAAGATCAAACTTTACATAGAAGTGTATCACAGAGTTCGTCTTGTAGTACATGACAATACTTACCCTCTAGTTAGCACATGCAACAGAAGTCAGATTATCAGACACACTCACCACTCGCCGCAGAGTGCATGTACATAACATAACCATTCAAAAAACCTATTTCTTTATCATGATAGAGTATACTCTCCTCGGAGCAGCTTTGCCTGGTTTGCTATTCAAAGTGATTATAAAACTGTCTTGGAGCTGCTATGCCTTGTTTGCTATGCAAAGTGATAATAAACCTAACTAGTATCGATCAACTTTGCGTTCTTTGCTACTTGTTTTTAAATGTTGAAAATTTTGTAACGTCTCAGTATACAACGCATACGATGCGACGGTTAAGGCTCCAAGAGAGCTCGAGCTTGCAAACATGAATTTTGAACAGGTTCCATGACGTCTCTTATTCGTGGGCTGTCGAGGAGAGTCCTTCTCAGGAAGGGTGAGCCTTCTAACTGCGATCAGTTGCGAGATAGAAATAGAGATTGAATATGAAGATAAGAGTCAACCAGCTTGGCTACAACAGCCAAAGTCTCTCACAGTCACCAATTTCTATCTACAATCGATCTCTACTCAAATAAGATCAATTCTCATCCACCAGAAGACAGATTCGTCTCCAAACACAACAATAGAAAGAAATCCGAACTCTCAATGCTTTATTTCTCTTCTAGTGACAATAAGAAGTCCTCCACAGACTGTCAAACTGATGTCATACAATTGTCTCTCGTCCACCAAAAGTTAGATTCACTCCCAAACAGTCTAACGTCACTCAATAAGATCTTCTCCCGCCCTTTAGAAAGCAGACTGATCTCCAAACGCAATGATAGATGCAATTTGGACTCCCAAAAATGCTATTCCTCTTCTTGCGACAGCTTCACAACTGAAATCTCTCAGGAATCCGACCTTCTCAATCTCAGTCTCCTCCTCCACTCAGATACATGTACTTGACTCACCAATTTCACCTTCAACCAGTCTAGTAGATGAAATTCAAGCCCCCTAACTCTTATTCCTCTCTCTGCGGCAACCTCCCAACTGAAATGCTTAAGAAATTTGATCCTCTCAGCCCCTAGCTTCCTCATGTGTCTCTCAACGACTCTCCTTGAGAAAAAATAGAATACTTCTCCTTCGCACGATGTCGGCTGTTTTCTCCAACCTTAACACCCCAGCTAAGCTAAGATCTTTATAAGTAGCCCTACTTATCAACCAAGTGGGCCCCTGCTAAGCTTATTTTCGTAACAATCAAGCAGACCCCTTGCTAAGCTAGGGCCTTGATTATTAGAAATTTCTCAACTCTTGATGCCATCTTGATGCCACTTTGGTTATAGTCGCAAGTCATCCTTCGCACGATGTTGGTTGTTTTCTCCAACCTGAACACTCCAGCTAAGCAAGGGTCCTTATAAACCTTAACACCCCAACTAAGCTAGGGTCCTTATAAGTAGACCTACTTATCAACCAAGCAGACCCATTGCTAAGCTAAGCCCTTCTAATTATTTTTGTAACAATCAAACAGGCCCCTGCTAAGCTAGGCCTTGGTTATTAACAATTTTCTGACTCTTAATGTCATTCGATGCCACTTTGGTTATAGTCGCAGGTCATCTGATGTAGGTCGAAGCTACACCTATGAGTCATCTCACAGAGCTTACAGCCCCCCATAAGTGCACCAAGTAACTCCTGCTCTATAACCAAGGTGGCATGCGGAGGCTTAGGCTAGGAAGCCCATGATTAAAAAGGATACAGTTCTCCGTCGCTAGATATGCTAGATATGGCTGCATATCCAACATAGACTCCTATCCAGGAGGTCAACATGCTGGAATAGATGTCGAATAGAGAACACAAGGCAGGAGGATTTGATCCGGAGATCTCTTTTTCCTAGGTGGGCACCTCTACCACCGAGGATGATCTCTGTACCCGTTAGAAAAGAAAATAAAGTTGATAGATAAACTTAAAAGAAGTTATCTTTGTATTCTTTACTAGCTTTTCTTGCATCAATGTTTTTATATAATTTCATCTTTAATGAATGAGGAGTCAAAATTATAGTACGCACTAACACCTACGCACTCACACTGCTGGATCATAGATCCGAGTCAGGGATCAGAATCAACAAATTTCTCTCTTCCACACTTTTCATATCTTAAGACTTGCACTAACTATTACCTATAATGCTTTTTCTCGCAACTAAAAGCACAAGGTCTCTCCTCTCAGCGAGCTCTGCATTCTGGTATCTTTTGCTCTCTTCAAGGTGATATTTCAACTCAAGCTAGGGGGCAGCTTGTCAAGCACAACCTTAGCTTAGCTCCTGCCCAACTAGATAAGCTGGGGTGCAGCTTCTTGAACAACTGTCAGTTGAATGTCTTCCATTTTATTATGTGAAACGTCACACAATATGACAACGGACCGAAAATAAACTACAGATGCAATTAAATAAAACACCCTCAGTGCCTGCAACTCTAGAGCCAATGAATATACGTGAAATACTCCAGAGACTTCCGCTGAGAAGTATCTGCATCTCTCTTTCAACAGTTCCCTCAGTCTAGTTTAATCATAATAAAGATAGCGTATTATTAAGAGGATGCCTGTTGGGATAGGAGTCATATGGATAACATTTTAATACAGTAAAACCTAGTAGCTATAATCACACGATTAAACTTGGTTCTTTACCTTTTGTTGACTATAAGTGTTGGTTACTCAACACATATAAGTCAAGTTACAAAGCAGTTTTAAAGATTTGTTACTTTATTCAATATAGTAAATATTATATTACTCATCTCATTCTCTAGTGGTGAAAGAGGTGCGACTACAAATTTAAAGTTTAGGTCCTCCAGAAGAGTCCAGTTTTCCATTTTCCATTTCACATGACAGCCTTTGTAACTCTCAACAACAAACGTTAAGCCATTCTAGAGTTCTTCAGAACTTTTTACAGAATCGTTCTAGGGAGATTTTTGCCCCAATTCTTTGGTAATCGAATTAATAAAGTCATATACATTGTTTTCACTTTCTTGCTCATTTTTAGTGCAATTTTAGAAATCTGTTCTCTTCTCTAAGACGGACAGTGTGGCCAACAAGCAATAGCCCAACCCAATCTGCCTGTAGCCGAAGGCGTCCTGGGATCGAGTCCTCATCCTGTGTAAGGGCAGCAGCTCCAGGCTGCTGAAAGCCCCACAGTGAAAATGACCTAAAAGTAAATAAAATAAAATAAGATGCACAGTCTTATTCTCTTGGAGAGTCTGGTTGAAATGTGTTTATTAGAAAAATTTGATACATGATATCTAATAACGATTACTACAGTAACTCACTTAATGCTCTTAAAGCTAATCAGATATTGTCATATGTTTTATGTTCGATTCAACTATGTGATAGTAGGTCGTGTGATAGTGATCATGACTATAACGTGAAAACCTTACAAAAGAAAAATATGTTCTCTGAAACACCACTTATATTGTGTCTGTGACTATATCGAATGTTACTATAACGAGGTTTTACTGTATAACGATCACTTAACTTGGCAGTACTGATGGCCGAACAGGGAGATTCAAACATATATCTCTAACAATACTGACATCCAGATCATGAAGGAGTCCCCCACATGTACAGTTGCTGCAGCATGCTGTCGAGCATCCGAACTGGAAGATAGATATGACGAATCCGATTCGGTTAGTCCCAAATTTAACGTCAGGACAAGAGAAAAGGAGCCACAGTCGACTGATCAAGATGCTTCAAGAACCCGAAGACGACATCGACGTCGTACGTGCATGCTTTGAGTAACAGTGAACGGAAGGCACAGATGGAAGAGGGTACGTGCACAATGTGAAAGCATCTACTAGATACAAGCTCATACAAGCTGAAGTCGGCGACTCGAAAACCCGATGAGACAGCAACTGATTGCAAGAAGCCAGAAGACTAGACCAACGAAGAGATGCGGTGAAACATTTCAACTCTGTCGTTGGTGGCCCCGATAGACTCTAATCACGATTGCACTTAACTAGTCGAAACATGAAGAGGAGAGGGATGGATCGATATCTACGAAAGCACCAGTAAGTGTCATCCAGTAAGTCTCGTCATGAAACGCTTTACACTCTGATCTAGCTACACTGGACAGACTCTGTGTGGGGTCATGCATGAGCCTTGAGCTGACCTCATGCTAACGTGGGAGGAGAAAATAAACTGGACATACAGGAAATTCCTTGCGTGCATTCCAAGTTTCTGGGCTGATTCAGTATCATGAATCTACTATTCAATCTTCATCTGTACGGTACCAAACTGAGCCAACAATGCCGATTCTGGTACTGATCACAATCCCCCGATCTCGGAATTCTACCGACAGATGCATTGGGCTCACAAGGCTATGTAGGAAGAACTGTCCACAAACTAAAGGATTTGAATATGTCGACCTAATAATAGCTAGAGAACCAGACTGAGCAAAGATTCTCGGATAATCAGATCTTTGCCGACAGATGCATGGGCCTCACAACGCACGCATGGAGAATGTCCACTGGCAAGTATTAAACACGAGCTGCAATTGAACCTCAGAGTTTGGAATCGATCTCTTCTGTTGCACCGTCACCTTTGCATAAAGGAGTTAGATCCGGACCAAGAGAGGTGAACACGCGACGCAGTGAATAGCCAACGGATGGAAAGACCCCATCAAAGAGATGTTGCGCACTCGTGTGTAACTAGAAATATTACTCCAGAATCCAGTTGCAAGCGAGTCATCTCTCTCTCGTGTTCACCCATGTGAGAGGATATATACGTACCTCCATATCCGGCACGCGTAGTACCGGCATAACGGACGAAGACTATTTGGACTCTAATGCGATACACTCCAGCTAAGTTTCACGGACGTCCGTTAAACCATGGACAATTGTTGAACGTACGTCAGTGAAAGTTTAAGGACCTAAACTTTGTAGTCTTGAACATTCGTCGAAAGAGTGCTTTGTTTTCTAAACCTCAGGAGCGGGTTATAAAGCAAAGGAAACAATATTTTATTTTTTCCTCGTGTTTTTAAGTTAGAGACAATATACTGTTTTGTTCCATGAAACTATCATTTGTTATTCTTTTTCAGTGGATATTCAATAATTAGTTGTGAGATGAATCACATATTGTAAAACTCTGAGAAAACCTCTGTTAAATTATTTAATTAATAGATTTTGTTCTCGTATGCAAATTCTATTAGTGAAAGTATTTTGAGTTAAATTTCTTTGTTCTCAAATAACTTACTTTCGTAATTATTGATAAAGTGAGTTGAGTGATAAAGACCACTCTTGAGAGAATCATCATCTCTCAAGAGTGACGAGAATTAATAGAACCCGCATGAAACGTGACAGATGAGTAGTTACATCAGAAAAACGAGACAAGAGAACACAGACTCCGAGAAAACCGAGTGACTACACGAGTCACATTCTTATTTAATATCAAAATGAAAAACAAGTAAACAGTGATACTTGATATTATACTGCTAACAGTAATGAACTCCTCCTGGTTACCAGACATGTTTACAGGGGCAAGAAGGTAAAAAAATTAATTCCAATCACGGAAAGGACATAAAGCGTAACCGACCAGAAGAATTATTATGGAGGTATAAAAGAAGTTTAGTGAGTCATTGGGATTGTCTTTGGGATTTATTCCGTTGAACATGCATGATGGCTTTCTTCTTAAAGTAACCTGCAGCAAGAATAAATCATAGGATTTAAAGCTTCTGAAGTTAATCTGTCTTTAGGTTACTCCTTTTTATAATTAGCACCTCATAAAGAAACCTTTAGATTTCTTTCTTTTTCTGAAAATAAACTAATATATCCTGCTTGATGGTTTTACTTTTTCTCTCTTAGCGAGTGCAAAGAGAGAGAAGTGTATAAAGTGAAACAAAGCATAACATCTGGAAACACCTTACGATATCATTATCATAATATACTTGAACGTGGATGCTCTCCGCAGCCAAGCTCACGGTCTTTTCCCTTGACATTTTTGAATTTACTGATGACCGCTTCACAGCAAATTTGCTGCTTGTGCAATCCATATTTTGTCCACTGCGTCATTGCCCAGCCTTGTTGTCTCGTCTCCTCAACACTAGAGACTCAGAGCTATAGCTCCCTCCAGTCGACGCCCCTCGTCGATTATATGTCAAATTTGTCTTTGCTTCTCATTCATTCTCCGACACACTTTCTTCCTGCAAGCTAAACAGCAATGTATGCCCTCTGCGTTTGTATTACGTCCTCTACCACAACTTGGACAACCGCGACTGAGATTGCTTCGCTCCACAGGATCCGTAGTACATCCCAGTTAATCCATTTAAAAATTGATCCTCATGATTTCTTGTTTCAATAGGAGATGCGCTGCATGTTTTCACAAATTTTGGAGTTCTTAGACGTCCGAGATAGAAAAAACGCGAGGTAATCTCATTTCAATATCCCTAGCAGAACCATTATTAAAAGAAAGCTCTCAATTTGCACATCGCTCCATCACCCAGTGCATGTGGGTCATATTTGGATTCTGTCCTTTTAAATTTGATGTGTTTCTTTTACTTAGCGGTAGTTTTATATCCCGACCATTTCTTTTTCCATGTTATCGAAGACTGTTGTCACTTCATAAGTTCACCCTTGGGTTTACAACCACTTTCGGAGCTCTATCATTTTGACTGGTCTTGTTTGCTACAAAGCAACCCTGAGACGGAGCGCTAACTATTCAGCTCGTTCTTTGAACCCTGTCATGTCAGTTTAACACCTCGGTTAGGTTGACCGAGTGCGTAATGGTTAATCCAGGTAGGGCCGTTAGTGTTATTAGGGCGAGTTCTTGTGCTAGTCTCACTAGGGGTACCCTTCGAGTTGAGTCTTCAAGCCCCTGGCTGTAGTGGATAGTCTTGCTAAGCGCAATCTGGATTCTCTGATACACAGAGTGGATTTAGCTCGACTTTAGTGGCTGTTTAGTGCCGATTGGCATGGTGGAGTGAGTACATATCATTTATCACTCAAAGATCTCAATCCGCGAGGTCTGATTGAGAGCTTTCAAGTCGTAGATTTATGCCGGTAGTATCTCACGCAAGTGTGTACGTGCGTGAAGTGGTTCTTTTTGGTCGTGTGGTTGATTGCTTTGTGGATTAGTAGTGTTTGGACCTGTTCTTGGTCTAATTTGTGGTGAGATAGTGCGGAAGCGCTGCAAAATTTCCCATGATAAGTTTTAGGATCAATTTGAGGTCGACAGAAGTTCATCAGTGGATGTCAGATAGGTGTGGATCAGCAATTTCTGGTGGTGATGAGTTCAGTAGATGTGCGCTGAGAAGAAGATTCCAACGCATAAAAAATTATCCGATTTGGTGAAAGATCGAGGGAGTTACAAGAGAAAGAAGATTGCGAGTGATCCAAAATCTGACGTAAATCCGTCCGCGTAGGTATCTTTGGCAGATTTCGACCTTCTGAAGTGCTGTTTGGGGTGTGTTTCCTTCCTGTGCATGATTGACGCCAAGTTTCTATTCTGCTCCAAGCACAGCGGAACGGAGAGTGAGCGAGAGTGTTGTGATGTGGAGCACATTTCGAGACTTTCAGGCTTCAAGGAGCAAAGGTACGTTCTCGTGTTGTGCGACGTCTCACATGTGAATTCAGTACAAAACGTGTGTTGTGTTTTCTTTATGTTTCGCGAACCTTTCGTGTAGCTCGCAGGAGAGCGTATTAGGTGTCATGTTCACAGAGATCTGGATGTGAGATCACACGATAACAAAATGTGTCGACTCAGTGATCCGTGAACATTCGCGTGAATGGCTCTTGTTGGAAAACTTAGGTATAAGATAGTGGGTCGAGGGTTCATGAGGCATTCTTCCTTAGGTGGATTTCATGAGTGTGTTTTAGTATCTTACGCGATAAGTGAGGAACTGCAAGAGTTGTAATTATGGATGGAGGACTAAATCGAGTTCAGAATCTTTCATATCTGAACCCGTTTCATATCAAGCTTCACTGCATCCACAGCGATAACTTTTGACAGTGGTTCGTCGCCTACTTTCAAGAAGAGTTCATGGAGAGAATGATGGATTCGTCTACTCCGGTGATCTTACCAATTGTCACGTACGGAGAGAACTGAGACCTGACAGTGTATATCTTACTTTGACGAGGGGGGTGAATGGACTTGAACTATCTAGTCAACGTCCATTTCAACGTCTGGGTGAATATTCAATGTCACTGTCGACGAAAGATCAATCATCGTGCGTGGATCACAAGGAACTTTGACGAGGAGTACTGTAATCAAGTGATGGCTTCTCCATTCTCTTTTGTAGTATCTTTCATCGTAGATCGATTCAAGATCGTCATCTTGACTTTGTATTGAATCTTAAATATTAAGTATGATCTCTATAGTTTGACGAAAGTGATTATTCTAAAGTTGAGGCCGATGTCTTGAAGGCGTGAGAGAGTATTAGGGTTATAGTTGGTTCTAGAGTACCAAGTAAAGAAAAAAGTGATTTTCAGATCTCTTTTCTTATTGGTCTATTTTCGACCAATCAACTCTATTCAAGATCTGCAGACGACTTTAGGGTTTCAGAGGTCTACCCGGAGGTCATTTGAGGAGTGGTCTTGTTGGAAAGCAATTTACTTGGTTCTAGAGTACCAAGTAAAGAAAAAAGTGATTTCCAGATCTCTTTTCTTATTGGTCTACTTTTGATCAATCAACTCCATTCAAGATCTGCAGACGGCTTTGGAGGTCTTCCCAAAAGTCATTCGAGGAGTGAGTGGTCTTGTTAGAAAGCACTCAAGCCGGGCTCCACTCTGGAGACAAAGATTGGCCGATCCGGAGTTTTGAGGAGAGAGTGATGGACGTTCAAAATTAGGGGATTCAAATCGGTACCTCGAATCACGTTTTTGAGTGATCCGGGAGTTTGAGAGATGATCTTTAGGAGCTGTCAAAGGGATCGAGTAGTCCACTCCGTGCTGGTTACAATGATGTAAAACAATCTTACATTTGGGTTGGATTTGCTCTCGAAATGGTCGATTGAACTTGGCTGTTATAGTTGAGAAATATGAATAAATCTGTTTTCTTTGGGTTCAAAGTTTAAGTTGCTCAGTGCACATGGGATTGGATCTCTGAGTGAAACTTTCCAGGATGAGAGTGTGCCCTATCAGCTAGTCACATGTGAAATTTCAGCTCATTTGGGTAAGAGAATGTGTAGAGATCTAGGATTTTAGTCATCAGGATCTGTAAAGCTCTTAGGTTAGCACAGGCGGGTGGCTTGACCCATTACGGACAGTTGGTTTGAGATCTGAGGCCGAAATTTCATACATTAGTAGAAAAGGATCAGAGGGGTTTTCCTGTGAAGTTTGAGCCCAATTGAATGATCGAGGTGGGAGCACGAGGTTGTCAAAGTTCAGTTTACAGCGTGACGAGAAAGACGTAGAGAGATTTTGCCTAAATCTCTTGGTTGGTGTTGAACAAACGACTTGAAGATTGGAGGTGGGCTTCTTGGAGGTGTTGCATGGATAACAAAGAGGTTGTATTGTGAGATTGGTACTGCGACCACATTCAGTGGAGGTGCAACGCCTTACTCAAGCTGAGGTACCGTCATCTTCTGAGTCACGCCCCGAGTTTTCTGGTTGTTTGCTGCCGATATTCCTTGTATCATTGTGAAGCTTGTGTAGTAGGTTGTCTTTTGCTGTGGACATCTTCTTGAACGAAGCTCGTATCAACGAACAATAGAAGACCAGAGTTTAGCATTTAGGTAGTTTGTCGAGAAGAAGTAGCGAAGCGGATATTGCTGAAAGATTGTATGAAAAGTGCTTGGGATCTAAAGCAGACATGTACCGTGTATGAGCCTTACTTTTACCTATAATGGGATCGAGCTCCGAGTCGTTTGTGCGATGGACATGTGTTGCACTTGGGTTAGGTTAGATCAATAGTAACCAAGACAAAAGACTGATAGATTAGATAGTGAGAGCGTAAGTTTTCATCGGTTAGGTCGTAGATCCTGTTGTATCTCTCCACAGCTAGATACCCCGTGTATTCCTAGACCACATTTCACGCCTTACGACAGTTGGTGAACTCGCCGTGAAAGTATGGGGTGAGAGATACGTGTGTGGTTTAACCACCATGGACATTGAAGAGTTGGGTCATTACGTAGATGATGCTTCTACATCTGGAGACACTCCAAAGGTGACCAAGCTTTCACGGTCTGACATGCGACTGCTTGAGACATTCGCGTTGATAATGCAACAACAACAAGCCACCGAACGAAAGGAGGCAAGGAGGAAAGGAGGCTACTAGAGCCTTGCAATCTGTTGTGGGTTTGTTGGATCAATTGACGGAAAGAACATCTTCAAGTACCTTAAGTACTATTCTAGGGAGATGGAGTTGAGTAAAGTCCCAGAGAGAAAGATGGTCAATACATTTGAGCTTGCTGTCGTACCAGAGATACGAGAGCATGTGAATGAGATCATCCACTCTCATGGCGCTACATGGAAAGAGTTTACTTTTTAATTAAAAGAAGAATATTCTTTAGAAGATGCAGATCGAGTGACTAAGAAGTCATTCATGGAGTGGGTAAACAAACCCAATAAAGGGCTTGTTGCTACAAAGCTATTTAGAGAGTTCGAGACACAATTCCTTCAGTTGTCTCGGATGGAGAAGCTCACATTGGAGAACGACAAGGTGGAGCTATTTCTGCAAGCAGCTAACAATGAGCTACAGAGGAAGTTGGAACTACTTCTGGAAGATAGGATGGAAGATACTGGACTCACGTCTGATCGAAGGAAGATTTCTGAAGCAGTGGGTGTACTTGAGAAGCGGGAATATCAAAGAGAGAAGGTGGTGGTAAGACAAGAAGTGAGACCACCGCCAATCGTACTACCCCGTAGGTAGCCAACAATACCTAATGTACAAGCACCTATGATACAAGTACCTCCTATTTCATTTCTTGCTGTTCCTGTCCCTATGGTTGCACCTCAAAAAGATGCAATAGAGAAATTGGTAAAAGGGATGAGAGACTTGCAGCTTAAGCTAGCAAGGCTAGAGGAGAAAGGGGGGGCACTTGAGAGCAAACCCGCTCCAAAGCAAAGATATGTGCAGAGATGTATTTGGTGCGATAGCACTGAACATCACCGGAAGGAATGCAGAGACTTTGCTTACATCTTACGGCAAGGAGTGATTTATTGGAAGGATGGGAAAGTTGCCTTGAAAGAGACAAGTGAGATCCTCAAAAGTAACTTTGAAAGAGGAGGGATGAGACAAGTTTTAGAGGATTATCTTTCACAGCATGCCGAGGTATCAGTACAAGCCGTTACCTATGGGGTTGAAGTGAAAGATAGAGATAGTACTTCTGAAAAAGAAATAAAGGCTAGTGAAATATGGACTCATGATGTGACCACAATGGAGAAAGGAAAAGCAACAAGGGTTGAGTTATTCAAGGTGGTCACGACAATCAGAGGTGCTACTGGATGGAGTGATCCAGTAGATACAATGTCTGTACACGCGTATTTGACAAAGAGTCAACGTGAGGCTCTCATGGAGGAGAAGCATAGGAGAGATGATGTTGATCCTAGTGAGGCTCCTTAAGTACTCTTAAGAGATAGTTACGATGTGAGAAACCTCGGCTAGATCCAACACCGGTGCGAGAGGAGACTATGGAGGAGTCTCATCATCTATCACAGAGAGGTCAGAAAAGAGTAAGAAAGATAAGCTTGCTACCTACAAGCTGCAGTCAGATATTGAAGCAGCTACAGATTTGAAGGGGGTGTTAGAAGAGAGAGTGCTCAACGCGAAGATTGAGTTTACTTTTACGAGAGATCCTTGGAATAGCAAAGAAGGAGTTCCATGATGTCATTATTGACATCATCAAGAGGAAGAGGCAGTTGACAGGAGAGACTGCTATGACTAATGCTCTAGACACGAGAATAACGAAGGAGGAGGAGTTAGAGCTAGCTGAATATTGCACCAACCATAAAGTTTGATTTGCTGTAAATGAAGATGAGGAAGATGATAGGATTCCCAGTTACTATACTAGGTTCTTCTGGTGGAGCACGTATGCAAGAAGGAACAGCCTGATCTAAGGCCCTGACTCATCCTCTGTGGACGAACCGGACATTGGGCTAGAGGTACTACGGAAACCTTGGTGAAGATATGAGATTTGGTAGATCCGGTGGTTGCTCTCATTGACCATGGATATGAGATTAACATTGTATCTAAAGATGTCTATAAGCGAGAGAAGTGACTCATTGACACAAAGTATGGTTGGATGATCCGGTGTCGTGTCGTGGACCGGCTCCTACATGAAAATCAAATTTTGACTTTTGTCGCTCCAAAGACACTTATGGGTAAGACAAGCTAGGCCCTAGCTTACGAGTTTTTGGCACAATTTCAGATCTCCATTTCCATCGCATAGATGGGTAGAGTTCCTTGTCAGCTTTTCATAAGCACTTTGTCTACTTCGTTTGGACGCCTAGTGGAGAAGTTACAGGACTCGAAAGATGGAGAAAACAAGCTAGGCCCCAGCTTACGGGTTTTTGGCACCATTTCGGATCTTTGTTTTCATCGCATCAGTGGATAGAGCTCCTTGTCAGCTTTCCATAGGCACTTCATCTACTTCGTTTGGACGCCTAGTGGAGAAGTTACAAGACTCGAAAGATGGAGAAAACAAGCTAGGCCCCGGCTTACGGGTTTTTGGCACCATTTCGGATCTTTGTTTTCATCGCATCAGTGGATAGAGCTCCTTGTCAGCTTTCCATAGGCACTTCATCTACTTCGTTTGGACGCCTAGTGGAAAAGTTACAAGACTCGAAAGATGAAGAAAACAAGTTAGGCCCCAGCTTACGGGCTTTTGGCGCAACTTCGGATCTTTACTTTCATCACATGGATGGGTAGAGCTCGTTGTCAGCATTCCATGGGCATCTTGTTTACTTCGTTTGGACATCCAGAGAAGAAGTTATGCGATTCGGAAAAAGGTAAAATCAAGCTAGGCCCCTAGTTACTTGCTGACTGGGTATTTAGGGCTTCAGGCGTTATATCAAACACGCAAGGGGCCTGCTTGTTTTCCCGAAAATATCACCGAAAATCGCAAGGGGCCCCTTGCCCCTTGCGAAAATCGGCGATATCTCGGCTGTTGGGAGTCGGATCTGAAGGTTTCTTGGGTTAACGGAGTCAGCGGAGGAAACCCTATCGACATCTGAAGTCCGTTCAGCGAAAGGAGGAAGTCCACAGATAGGTCTTTTTCGGTTTCTTCGCTACGGGTTTTGCTCTTTTAAGTTCGTTAGAGTTCTGGTTGGCTGTATATAGCTTGTGGTAGCTAGCTTTAGCTAAGAGCTTATACATGGATGTGGTTTGGACTTGGGTTTGGATCGCGTGATACTGCTGTGGCTCTGTTTGTTAGCAAAGAGAAGTTTCTCTTGCTTTGAGCTACGCTTCGGTGGTTTTGGGTCAGGGTTGTGATTCAGGGGTTTGTTTTAAGGGCTTTTGAAGCAGGTTACAGACTGCTCTGGTCTGGTTCTCAATTCTGTGCTCTTAGGAGAAAGAACCGGCAGTGTACGTACATTTGGGAGTGGTATATATCGCAGCATTCTTTTTCGTGGTTGTTCTTCTCTGTCTCGTCTCTGTTTGGCACACAGCATCTCCACAGCCAGGAACCTCGCGTTTTCTTGGACATCCTTCACGCACAAAATATCCGACACGATATCGGACAGCGAATAACACGCGGGGAGAACTCTATGGTGCTTGTCCGGATGTAAGGATAAAGATTGGGGATGTAGTCATAGAGCAAAACTTTTTTTGTTCAAGACACTACTTTGTATCCAATGATTCTTGGACAGCCATACATTATGGCTGTAAGGATGGAGACCAAGGTGTTGGATGATGGATCCGCATATGCTAGGATCAGAAATCAAGACGATAAGAGAGCAGTGCAATTTTTGACTGTATCTCTTAACCATCAACGCAATCCAGAACACTTACGAAGTGGTTCTCTTCCTAGAGTCACTGAAGAGTTTAAGGATTTTTGCATAGGGCCACTACAGAGCGAGGGTATAGTGATACCAATACACAAAAGGAGGTACTCTCGTCAACGAAGAGAAGTGTCTTTTGTACAGGAGTTGTGAGATTTTCTGAGAATGGATTTGCTTTATATACACAGCTTGTTGATCTATAGAAGTGGGAGCGGAAGGCTGTGGAAAGAGTTGAGAAAGATCTAAAAAGAGTGTGTGTGCTTGACAAGGAGGATAGAATAACGGGTGTTTACATGGAGATGGGATTAGAGTATCATTTGGAGGAACTTACCAAGATTGAGAAAAGGAGTGAATTTCAACTGGTGGAAATAAATTCTAGAGAGCTCTACTCGATCATACAATCATTCCAGAAACTGGAGGTCAAGGTTGAAACCAAGTACAAAATGATGGATAGAAAGATTAAGCCTGTAGCTCGACCTTTACCCGATGACTCCAACCACCAAGTTCAGCAAGCTTCGAAGGAGAAGAGCTTAAGGGATCCTCGCCAAGTGGGTCACAAGTTTACTGCAGCTACACTCAAGGAGTTGAAGATAGGACCCACAGATTTTCTCATTCCTATTGAAGAGCGAGAGTTCAAAGAGATGTTGAGTAAGCATGAAAAGGCTTTATCTTTTGAAGCTTTGGAGATAGGATGCGTGGATCCGAGCGTAGTAGCTCCAATGATCATCTTTACAGTGTCGCATGCACCTTGGGACTTGGGACCAATCCCTGTACTTAGGACTCATCTACCTAAGCTTTGGAGCTTCTGAAGGAGAAGATGCAGATGAAGATTCTTGAATCTTCATTTGCACCGTATTCCAGTCGTTGGTTTACAGTTTTGAAAAAGAGTGGAGCGTTACGCTTCATTCAAGATATGCAGCCGATAAACCAAGTGACTATCAGGAATACAGGGATAGGACCGATTGTAAGAGAGTTTGCTGAAGCATTTGCTGGAAGGGCGATCTATTTCGTAAGAGATCTCTATTCCGGATACGATCAATTTCAACTTGCCGAAAGAAGCAGGGATGTCATCACTATGAGGATGTCATTGGGATTGGTAAGGATGTGCACATTATCGCAAAAGGCTACAAACTCAATGGCGCACATGATGAATGGAATGAATAAAATCTTACAGGATTTTATTCCGGAGAAGACATGCCGTTCTTGGATGACATTCCAATCAAGGGTTGTCTAGAGGAGGAGAAGGATGAAGCAACAGATCAGAGGGAGTGCCGTAAGTTTATTGCTTATCACATTGCAGATGTTGATAAGATATTGTCACGTCTTGAGGAAGTCCACTTGACGATATCTGGAGCTAAGTCCTCGTTTGGAGTGCGAGAGGTTGTGATTGTGGGACATTTGTGTGGATGGTTTGGTCGTAGGCCTGATCCAAGTAAGGTAGATGTCATCCAATAGATGAAGGATACATGTAATTCTCAAACTGAAGTACGGAGGTTCTTAGGAGCTTGTGTGTTCTATCATGTTTGGATTCCTCACTTTGCACATGTTGCTGATCTTTTATACGGCTTGCTTCGGAAAAGCAAGAAGTTTAAGTGGGACGAGAAGCACTCAGTGGCAGTTCGAAGGCTAAAAGAATTGCTGTCTTCTCCGCTTGTACTTCGTAGAGTCAGCTATGAAGGGGGTAAACTTGTACTTCTGACTGTTGATAGTAGCCCTATAGCAATTGGATGGGTTGTGGGACAAGACGATGAAGAAAGGAACAGGTTTGCTGTGCGGTTTGGCGCAAAGGTGTTGAGTGAGCGACAAAGGAAGTATCCGCAGGTGAAGCGAGAACTATGGGAGGTGGTTACATCTATGAAGACTGAGAAAGATTACCTTATTGAGGCATCGGTGGTTGTGGTGACTGATTGTTTGTCATTGTTGAGAATGATTGCGAATTGTAACACTCCTGATATTGCTATGCTAAGATGGATAACGTACATCAAATCATTGAATCCTGAATTCAAACACATAGCTGGTAAGGATAACCCAGTAGCAGACATGTTGTCTCGAGCAAGATAAGAGAGGAAGATATGATCGAGGACAGAGAGGATGTTGGCACTACCGTCTTTTCTAGAGCGCAAAATGGAGAAGCAGTGTATCCAAAACCATTCGAATAGGAGTTGTACGATGGTGAATGGATAGATATTGGGCGTTATCTTAGCATGTTGTTGAAGCACCATGAATGGAGTGATCCACATTTCAAACAGATCAGGAGGAAGGCTTACAACTACCTACTAGAACGTGGTTCTTTGTGGAAGTCATTTAAGCGAGATGTTGATCTATCACAAAGAGTTGTGTGCAAGAAAGAGATGCAGATGCAACTTATTCGAGAGTTCCATGATAGTTTATGGGCTGGACTGTAAACCCTCCGCGGTCCTATCGATCAACTACCTCCTCGATCTCTCAACCTCCACGATCGTCATCCACGAATCTGCAACATGTCGGCCCTGTCTCTCACTCAGGGGTCACCTCTGATGGCTTTGATGGAAGCACACCATGAACTTGAAGGGAAAATGCTGAGTTCACTCATTCATACACCCACAAACTTATCAACTAAAAATCTCCTTAAACACCTTAACTAAAATCCTCCATTCTAACGACGTCTCTCAAGTTCTCACATGCTAAAAATATCCCACACTCTCTATATTACTCAAGTTGTCATTACGACAATGTGAAAACAAGGATGAGGAGCTCTTCTCTACTCCTCTATTTATACATTCTAGGTTTTTACTTTGGTACCCCCGGTAACTCAGCCGTAACTACTTTTACCGAGTTTTACTAAGATATTACTTAAGGTAAAAGCATTGATCACATGAGCTTTTTACCTTTTCACATGGGCTTATTCCTTCAAAGTCAACAACTTCTAGAAGGATTCTGAAATATTCTCAAGGAATCTCGAATTTCCACCCCCCTCTACACTAGGACCCACTAAAAAGGAAACATGTGGAATCTCTTCTTGTTTTTAATGCTCACAAAGTCCACAACTTTAATCCAACCACTAATATCAAGTCAAAAAGGAGATAAGGGATACTTTCCCTCTCCTTTCTACCTTTTAGACAAGATGACAAGATAGTAGTGCTCACTCTTTAGCAAATATCTGAATTCTGCCAAAAGTACAGCTAAGTTTAACCATAACTAACTTTTAGATAGTCATGACTAACTTGATACATCCTTAAAGTACTTTGGCAGCCAATAAACATTCTCAACACTTAGTTATAACTAAACACCTTACTAATAGACAAACTTCCTGTGTGTAACATAGGTCGTTACATTTTACCCCCGGACTAAATTTTCGCTCCGTCCTCGGAGTGAAGAGAGAGCTTTCGTCGATGAAACAACTTCAACTTGTCATGATTTACTCGATCAAATCTCCTTCCTCCCAGCTCCTGAAGGTCATATGTGAAGTTGCTCCACACCTTATCTACAACAAAAGGACCAAAATATCTCGGAAGAAACTTCTTCCTAGCCCTCTTGAATCTGATAGCATCATACAACATAACCCAATCTCCGACTTGAAAAGGTTTTACCTCCCTCTTGCCCAACCGTTTGTCGTAACTCTTCTTTTGATACGCCTGAGCTCGTTCCATCCGGATCATTGCTATCGCTCGGGTCTCTTCCAACTCCATGAGTTGCTCCCTTCTTGATCTGACCACGTCTTCTCCTCTCGACCTCTTCAACTTTCGTTGAATAGTTTGAAAAGTATCCAATTCGAATTGGATCGGCAACTTGGACTCCACTCCATAAACTAGTCGAAATGGGGAGTATCCAGTAGAAGTCTTTGTTGTCGTTCGGTACTCCCATAAGATGGCATGTAGCCTCTTATCCCAAGTATGTTTCGCAGTTTCAACACCAGCATCTTTGGCGAGCATCATACAAAGTGTAAGATTGGTCTTCTCCGCAAGACCATTAGCATTTGGTTTGTATGAGGTCGTTACTCGTGGCTTGATAGAAAAGTGTTGTAGCATAGCAGTAGTCATGCTCCCTACAAACTCTCCTCCTCTATCTGAGACCAACTCTAACGGACATCCAAATCTCGTGATGATCCTCTCTCATAGGAATCTACCGACTTCTGTTTCATTGGTCTCTCTCAAAGGTCTAGCCTCTACCCACTTGGTACAATAGTCAGTGGCGACTACAATGTATCTATTGCCTCGAGGTGTCTTATTAAGAGGACCTACAAAGTCAATACCCCATTTCTCAAACGGCCCTAATACTGGAATTGATCTTAACGGAGGTGTTCTAGTAGACTTTAGAGCAAATGCTTGACATACGTCACAAGTTTTGCAATAGTCTAAACACTCTTTGAAAATCCTTCTCCAGTGATAACCCGCATCCAAAATCTTGAAGGCTGTTATCTTACCAGCAAAGTGACCTCCGCAAACAGTTCCGTCGTGAAACTCGTGCATTAGCTTGAATGCCTCCTTCTGACCAACTGCTCTCCTTAGTAACCCATCTGCTCCTTGATGAAACAGAATTCCCTCCACCATGGTGTAAGGTTTGCATCTCTTGATCAACGCGTTACGTTCTCGAGTATGCATACCTTCTGGAAAAGAGCCATCTGCAAGGAAACTCCAGATTTCCTTGTACTCGTCCGGTATCTCCTCAATGCTTGTGATGGTCATCAGATGCTCGTCTGGAAATGAATCATCAAACGGTTCTTCTCCCTCATCATCATAAGCCCTTGACAAAAGATCAGCATTCGCATGCTTCTTCCTTGATCTATCTTCGATCACATAATCGTATTCTGTTAGAAGGATCTTCCAACGAGCAATACGACCTTCGGCATTAGGCTTATTAAAGATATACTTTAAAGCCTTGTGATCTGTGACTATGGAAAATTTCCCTCCTAGCAAGTAGTGTCAAAATTTCTTCAATCCAAAGATCACCGCTAATCCTTCTCGTTCAGTCACGGAGTAATTCTTCTCCGCTGGAACCATCTGCCTACTAGCATAAGCTATAGGATGATCATGCCCATCTCCATCTAGCTGACTTAATGTACATCCGATTGCTACATTGGAGGCATCCGTATACAGAATAAATGCTTTACTCCACTCAGGTTTAGCAAGTATAGGAGCTGTCACTAATGCCTTTTTCAGCTCCTCAAATGCTTCCTTTGCCTTCTGATCATGCACTATCAAGTCAAAATCAACTCCCTTCTTCATGTACATAGTCAAAGCTATTGCTTTGTTTGAGAAGGAAAAGACAAACCTACGATAATATCCAACCATGCCAAGAAACTACCTCAACTTTGTCAAGTTGATCGGAAATGGAAGATCCACAATCTTCTTCACCTTCTCAGGATCTACCGCAATCCCATTCTTGGAAATGATGTGCCCTAACAGTAGACCTTCTTCGCAGCCAAAGATGCACTTCTCTGGATTTAGAGAAGCGTTGGCTTGCTCCAACCGCTGCAAAACTTTGATCACATGATCAAAGTGGTCCTCCTTTCGTCCGTACACACAGAAATCGTCAATGAAATCCCGAACAAACTTCCCTATGAATGGTTCAAACACCTTGTTCATGAACCTTTGAAACGTGGCCGGAGCATTACACAATCCGAATGGCATCACCCGAAATGCAAATGTTCCCCAAGGAGTAGTGAAAGTAGTCAACTGTTGGTACTCCTGTGCTATCTTGATCTGGTTATACCCACTATAACCATCACCAAAGCTGTACCACTCATGACCAGCAACTTCCTCCAAAATCTCATCTATAAATGGTAGAGGATAATAATCCTTCTTGGTAACTGCATTCAGCTTCTTATAGTCTATACACACTCGCAACTTACCATTCTTCTTCTTGACAATCACAATGGGTGAAACTCATTCTGAGTTCTCCACCTCATAGATGAAACTCGCCTCCTTCAACTTGTCTATCTCCTCCTTGACCATCATTGCTGTTGTAGGATTGACCCTTCTCTGCTTCTGTCGAACTGGTCTTGCGTTCTCCTCCAATTCGATTCGATGAGTCTCGAGAGTCACCTCCTTCAAATCCTTGTAGCTGAAATATATTTTCGAAATATATCTAGGAATCTACTTTTCTCCTCTTGAGTGACATTGATACCAAACTTCAGGGTAGAGAGTCTTCTCACAATCTCTGCCTCACTCAACTCTTCTTTGTCAGGATCTTTCTCCACTGCTGGTCGAGGCAACAAGTCAATAGCACTAAGCTGATGTAATGATTCATCTCGACCAAATCCTTCGTCCTCAGACGAGGATTCTTGATCGTAAGAATCTCCGATATCTACTTTTGATACACTCTGATCATCCTCCGTATCAGATTCCCAATAGTCACTAGTGGGTCTATCGGAGTCAGAAGTCACAACTCCAACACCCGAGAGAGGAACTATCACTCTATGATCTCTAGGCCCAATCCGTAAGTATCCCTTGTGCCACCTATCCGTGGTGCGCACAGCTCTCAACCAAGGCCTACCTAGGAGCAAATCATAACTAGAGTCCTTTAACACTTGAAAGGACATCAAAGTTTGAACTCCATCACAGACACGACCACCTTCTCTAACACACCAAGAGGTCTTACCCGTTGCTTGTTAGCCATCCCCACGACAATGCTAGCCGGGCGAGTTGGTTCCATCCCCAACTTCTTCATCAACCTCTCCGATATGGCGTTGACAGCCGATCCTCCATCCACCAATACGTCAGAGACGTAGTGACCATTCAACCGGACTTCAATCTTTGAAGCCCTAGTGCATACCTCTGAAGCATGCACATCCACCACACCAACTCCCACAGACTTTGATGTCTTGCTCTTGGGTTTCTTCTTCTTGCTTCTCTTAGAACTCAGTCCTCCTCTGAGTTCCCTTCGTAAGCTGGGATTAAGTGCGATCAGTTGTCCAACAGTGATGTTGGCTTTCTGAGCACCCACATCTTCAACCACATCATATCCCGCTTGGGAAGATGAAATGGTGAAATCCGCCATCCCCAGCTTCCTTCTTGGCTCCCTTGGTGTACTCGAAACATTACTCGAACGAGTACTTCTACTAGTTGATTCCTCCATGAAAACCGGTTCATCAGAAAATCTAGTTCTTTTCCTTTTTTGAGCTAAAAGCTCCACCGGTGCATGAGAAGAGTTTGAACTCTCTCCTTTCTCGTAGATGGGATCTCGCACGACATCGATAGTAGCCACCCCCTTGTCTCGTCCTTGTGATGGATTTCCTCCACCCACATTCATTCTGACAGCTTGGGCACCTCTTGCTCCGTTGTTAGGACAATTTCGCTGGAAATGAAAACCTACACACGTCCAACAAGTGATTCCTCCAAAGTTACCTTGGTTGCCTCCAAAGTTACCTTGATTTCCTCGGTTGGGATTGTTGTCGTAACCTCTTTGACCTCCTCCTCCACCTTTGTTCCTCCATTCTCGTAACTGCACCACGTTTATCTTGAGATCCGCAAGAGTATCGGTGATGCTCTTCAGCTCGGCATGAAAATCAGAGGTGGCAGTAGACATCGTTGTTGGGACAAACGGTCTTGGTCCCACCGTTGGAGTAGGAGCTGACGTTGAAGCAATCACCAATTGTGATGGTGCAGGTGCGATCGTTGTGACTACACCAGGAGTCGGAGTTGACACCAGAGCAGCATGATGAGGTTGGATGATATCTCCTTCATCCAAACTCTCTTCCATATTTGTCGCTATCTTGACAGCCTCCGCTTTGGTTGCTGGCTTCTCGTACCTCACTTGGGTTCGAATTGAAGGCCTCAACCCTCCCACCAAGTTCTTGGTCAACACTGCTCCAATCCCCGCCATCGTTAGCTCCACATTGTCTCCACTCTTCCGTAGGACCGTCCGAAACCGTTGCTCCAACTTATCCACCCTTTCGGCATATTGCCGAACTTTCTCGTCGTCTCGTTGCTTCAAATGAGTAAGCTCCACCATGAGCTTCTCATAACTCTCTTTTGGAAGAAATTCTTCGATGAGTGCATTACTCAACGTCTCCCATGTGTCCTCAACTGCACCAGGTGTCTTGCTCTTCACTCGATCTTCATACCACGTAAGAGCAAAATCTTCTAAAAACTCTGGCAGTAACAACACCCATTCTTCCTTCCTTCTCACGTTGTTTCCGATGCAACCCCTTTTGAAATCTCGTACAAATGGTTCTACATCTTCATTGTCCTTCCCATGAAACACTGGTAACTTCCCCATCTTGTAACTACTCTTCTACACTTCCAATTTTCGTGCATAACTACTCGTTAAAAGAGCACGAACATCACCAATTCCATTCGTGAATAATCTACCATAGGTAAAATAAAAGGAAACGGTTGTAACAACACCTCTTGTGCCATCTCTTCTCCCAAGGTAATCATGAGCCTGAGTCGCATCACCGCCTTCTCCACCATCCGAATGACGATCTTCATCACAACTCAGCCGGGTTCTCTTTTGAAGTCGACAACTTCTCCGTCTCAGCTCTTTGAGTCTCGTCCAACTTATCGACTACTGACGTAAGTAGGGCGGCCACATCGACGCACTTGTGTCCTCTTGATAGATCACCCACTCCACAACTTGGACAAGGATCTTCGCCTAGAAGATGAATTGGCGCTGGTGACGATGGACCCACTCGAAGACTTAAATCAATAAACTCCCGCTTCCCTTTAGCTCTCTCGGTTCTGATTCTAGTTGGACAATTCACGACTTTGTGTCCCAACCCTCTACAAAAATAACACCACAAGTCGGTTTATACTCTTCTCCTCGGAGATTCTACTTGAGGTTTAGTACTAGGGTTTTCAAACTCGACGATAGTCTCTCTCGAACTTTCTTCGACACTTACTATGACATCTAAACCTTGAGGAAGGTTTCTAAGTCTAACTTTCCAATCTTTTGAATTTCCACTCATGTTGCACCTTCTCAACCATTAAGTGGAAAAAATATCCTAGAGGAAAATAATTCTACATCACTTTCTTAACTCTTCCGAGCTTTATATTGGAAATCGTGTATTATACACGCTATACACGAAATAAAATCTAATCTAAAATTAACTATCGAAGATATGATCCTCCTCACCATCATTTGTACTAATCACAACAGACATCTTGAACTCACTCTTGTAAGGATCCAACTCTACTTCACCAGGAGCATTCGTGGCCTCCACAGTGAATGATGCTTTAAACTCGGCTTTCTTCAATTCTGTGCCAATGGTCGCGGAAGCTTCTTCGTATAAGGTAAAGAGGGCACCCCAAGTGCTATAGATGCGGGTTCGTAACTCATCTATACTTAACTTCGGCTTCTCCGTCTCAGTTCGAACTCCTAAACGTCTCTTCTTCCACCTCGTCATTCGAACTGAATTCCCCATGAAGTATCTTCAAGACCTCCTTGTATGCCGAAACGTATATCTCTTAGTTGGTAAGAGATCTCTCCAAGATTTTTGTGGTCTCCAGTAGCTCAACCTCCAAACTACTAAATCATGAAGTTTCAACAGAAACTTCCCTAATCAGAAGAGATGGTGATGACTGTACAAATTTTCAGAGAACTGAAATTTGTATATTTTCACTTCCCTCATGGTTGTCAACCCCCTCCACTTTGAAAAATTCTTTCTCTCTCTTCAGACCTCATCTTCTCATGATTTCTTTTGTCCTGGATAGCTTATCAGCCACTCTAAAACACTGGAAAGTTTCTCAGGAAAATAAAATTCACAGAAAATCTGACAATGATTGTAAATTTTTTTCAGATAACAGAATTCCTCAACTCTCACGAATAGACCCCCTCAACTTTGAAAATTCATTGCTTCCTCTCTAGACCACCTTTTCCTATGGTTTCTTTTGTCTTAGATAGGTTATCAGCCACTCTAAAACACTGGAAAGTTTCTCAGGAAAATAAAATTCACAGAAAATCTGACAATGACTGTAAATTTTTTTCAGATAACAGAATTCCTCAACTCTCACGAATAGACCCCCTCAACTTTGAAAATTCATTGCTTCCTCTCTAGACCACCTTTTCCTATGGTTTCTTTTGTCTTAGATAGGTTATCAGCCAATCTAAAACACTGGAAAGTTTCACAGGAAAATAAAATTCACAGAAAAGTTGACAGCGACTGTACAAATTTTCCAGAGAGCAGAATTTCTATACTCACAAATTTATCTCCTCTAATAACTTTTCTCTCCTCCTTTCTCTACAACTCTTGTTGCACCCTCTTTCAACTCTCCTCAAACCCTTTCTAAGTGAACAAGATGTAAAGAATGACTTCGAACGCGTCATATATCACTACGGGATACACGAAAGGTTCTAACGTTGCTAACATCGCGTTAGCTCTCTCTCCTCCCAACGTTCTCTCCATGTGCTCTCTCATAATCTCCTTTTGTCGAATATAGAACTGAACTCTAAACATCGTTCAATGATCTCTTCAAGTGAGGTCCCGGCAACGGAACCAAAAATGTAAACCCTCCGCGGTCCTATCGATCAACTACCCCCCGATCTCTCAACCTCCACGATCGTCATCCACGAATCTGCAACATGTCGGCCCTGTCTCTCACTCAGGGGTCACCTCTGATGGCTTTGATGGAAGCACACCATGAACTTGAAGGGAAAATGCTGAGTTCACTCATTCATACACCCACAAACTTATCAACTAAAAATCTCCTTAAACACCTTAACTAAAATCCTCCATTCTAACGACGTCTCTCAAGTTCTCACATGCTAAAAATATCCCACACTCTCTATATTACTCAAGTTGTCATTACGTCAATGTGAAAACAAGGATGAGGAGCTCTTCTCTACTCCTCTATTTATACATTCTAGGTTTTTACTTTGGTACCCTCGGTAACTCAGCCGTAACTACTTTTACCGGGTTTTACTAAGATATTACTTAAGGTAAAAGCATTGATCACATGAGCTTTTTACCTTTTCACATGGGCTTATTCCTTCAAAGTCAACAACTTCTAGAAGGATTCTAGAATATTCTCAAGGAATCTCGAATTTCCACCCCCCTCTACACTAGGACCCACTAAAAAGGAAACATGTGGAATCTCTTCTTGTTTTTAATGCCCACAAAGTCCACAACTTTAATCCAACCACTAATATCAAGTCAAAAAGGAGATAAAGGATACTTTCCATCTCCTTTCTACCTTTTAGACAAGATGACAAGATAGTAGTGCTCACTCTTTAGCAAATATCTGAATTCTGCCAAAAGTACAGCTAAGTTTAACCATAACTAACTTTTAGATAGTCATGACTAACTTGATACATCCTTAAAGTACTTTGGCAGCCAATAAACATTCTCAACACTTAGTTATAACTAAACACCTTACTAATAGACAAACTTCCTGTGTGTAACATAGGTCGTTACAGGACATCGAGGTATTTATGCAACCTTCACAAAGCTCAAGGAGAGGTATTGATGGCGTAACATGTACAGAGATGTGATGAGGTTTGTAGAATCGTGTCAGACTTGTCAGTTGTACTCAAAGATCAGACATCAAGACGGTTTGCATCCTACATATCCGCTTGCAATCCATTACAAATGGGTAGTAGATCTGGTTATCATGCTAGTGGAGATATGACAAATGCGGTATTTGGCTCTTGCACGAAAGGATCTGTCTAATCAAGTGGAAGGACGGACTTTGCGTACAAAGTCCATTGAAGGAGTTTGCAGATTCTTGTTAGAGGACGTGATTTGTAAGTACGGGTGTGTTGGGAAGATTACAGCAGATCGTGGAGAGTTGAATACTCTCGAAGCTAAGCAGTTCTTTGAGAGATGCGGGGTGAAACTAGCTCTTACTACGGCCTACAGTCCAAAAGGGAATGCTAAGAGTGAGCGACGTCATCCTCCTATTGTGAAAGGCATTGTGAAAGCTTGTAGAGGAAGGGTGAAGGAGTGATCGGGGTTCTTATTTTTTGCTTTATGGGTTGATCGCTGCACACATAGTTCAGTGACTGGGTACATGCCAGCGGAGCTAATGCAAGGGCAAAAACCTATCAATGTCCATCGAAGAGCATATTTCTATTTGGAGCATTCTACCTTGGGAGGATAATATGTCTAAGGAGGATCTTCTTGCGTTTCAGATTTGTCAACTGGAAAGAAGATCTGAGGACATAGAGATTGCAGTTGATAGGTTGAGGAAGGCACGATTGAAGAATAAGGGCAGGTTTGATGAACGTCATCGGTTACGACCAAAGGAGATTAAGGAAGGCGATTGGGTGTTGGTGTATGATAATAGCTTGGACAACCAACATAGTGCGCTTAGAAAATTCTCTAAGTGGTGGTTTGGACCATAAGTGATTCTTGTTGTACATGACAATGCTACATATTCACTTCGGGAGCTTGATGAATCAGAGCTCGGAGTTCTCATTGCAAGAAAGCGTGTGAAACTCTTCAAGAAGCGAGATGAAGAGATAAGTTGTTTGATCTCTTGGACAACAACGAAAATGACTTGGTTCTTGAGGATGCTGATAACGACGACATCATTTAGGACGACGAAGACGTTGTGTGATGTCATCCACAACTTGTAAGTGTTTGTGGCGCATGCCGGAGGATGCGTAAGTTTAGAGGAAGTGGATGTCATGTTGTGAGACGTCTCACATGTGAATTCAATACAAAACGTGTGTTGTGTTTTTTTGTGTTCTGCGATCTTTCGTGTAGCTCGCATGAGAACGTATTAGATGTCACGTTCAGAGAGATCTGGATGTGAGATCGTACGACAATAACAAAATGTGTCGACTCAGTGATACGGGAACATTTGCGTGAATGGCTCTTGTTGGAAAACTTGAGTATAAGATAGTGGATCAAGGATTCGTGAGGCATTCTTCCTTAGGTGGATTTCATGAGTGTGTTTTAGTGTCTTACGTGATAAGTGAGGAATTGCAAGAGTTGTATTTATGGATGGAGGACTAAATCGAGTTTCGAATCTTTCATTTCCGAACCTTTTTCATATCAAGCTTCACTGCATCCACCGTGATCACTTTCGACAGTGATTCGTCGTCTACTTTGAAGAAGAGTTCATGGAGAGGATGATGGATTCGCCTACTCCGGTGATCTTACCAATTGTCACGTACGGGGAGAACAGGGCCCTGACAGTGTATATCTTACTTTGACGAGGGGGGTGACTGGACCTGAACTATCCAGTCAACATCCCTTTCAACGTCTGGGTGGATATTCGATGTCACTATCGACGAAAGATCAATCATCGTGCGTGGATCACAAGGAACTTTGACGAGGAATACTGTAATCGAGTGATGGCTTCTCCATTCTCTTTTGTAGTATTTTTCATCGTAGATCGGTTCAGGGTCGTCATCTTGACTTTGTATTGAATCTTAAGTGTTAAGTATGATCTTTATAGTTCGACGAGAGTGATTACCCTAAGATTGAGGCCGATGTCTTGAAGGCGTGAGAGAGTATTAGGGTTATAGTTGGTTCTAGGGTACCAAGTAAAGAAAAAAGTGGTTTCCATATCTCTTTTCTTATTGGTCTACTTTCGATCAATCAACTCCATTCAAGATCTGCAGACGACTTTGGAGGTCTTCCCAAAGGTCATTCGAGGAGTGAGTGGTCTTGTTGGAAAGCACTCGAGCCGGGCTCCACTCTGAAGACAAAGATTGACCGATCCGGAGTTTTGAGGAGAGAGTGATGGACGTTCAAAATTAGAGGATTCAAATCGGTACCTTGAATCACGTTTTCGAGTGATCCGAGAGTTTGAGAGATGATCTTTAGGAGCTGTCAAAGGGATCGAGTAGTCCACTCCGTGCTGGTTACAATGATGTAAAACAATCCTACATTTGGGTTGGATTTGCTCTCAAAATGGTCTATTGAAGTTGGTTGTTATGGTTGAGAAATATGAGTAAATCCGTTTTCTTTGGATTTAAAGTTTGAGTTGCTCCGTGCACATGGGATTGGATCTCTGAGTGAAACTTTTCAAGATTAGAGCGTGCCTTATTAGCTAGTCACATGTGAAATTTCAGCTCATTTGGGTTAGAGAATGTGTAGAGATCTAAGATTTTAGTCATCGGGATCTGTAAAGCTCTTAGGTTAGCACACGCGGGTGGCTTGATCCATTTCGGGCAGTTGGTTTGAGATCTGAGGTCGAAATTTCATACAGTAGTAGAGAAGAGTCAAAGAGGTTTGCTTGTGAAGTTTGAACCCAATTGGATGATCGAGGTGGGAGCACGAGGTTGTCAAAGTTCAGTTTACAATGTGGCGAGAAAAACGTAGAGAGATTTTGCCTAAATCTCTTGGTTGGTGTTGGACAAAACGACTTGAAGACTGGAGGTGGGCTTCTTGGAGGTGTTGCATGGATAACAAAGAGGTTGTATTGTGAGATTGGTACGGCGACCACGTTCAGTGGAGGTGCCACGCCTTGCTGAAGCTGAGGTACCGTTATCTTCGGAGTCACGCCCCGAGTTTTTCTGGTTGTTTGCTGCCGATATGCCTTGTATCATTGAGAAGCTTGTGTAGTAAGTTGTCCTTTGCTGTGGACATCTTCTTGAATGAAGCTCGTATCAGGGAACAATAGAAGACCAGAGTTTAGCATTTAGGTAGTTTGTCGAGAAGAAGTAGCGAAGCAGATATTGCTGAAAGATTGGATGAAAACTGCTTGGGATCTTAAGCAGACATGTATCGTGTATGAGCCTTACTTTTACCTAGAATGGGATCGAGCTCCGAGTCATTTGTGGGATGCACATGTGTTGCATTTGGGTCAAGTTAGATCGATAGTAACCAAAACAAAAGACTGATAGATTAGATAGTGAGAGCGTAAGTTTTCATCGGTTAGGTCGTAGATCCTGTTGTATCTCTCCACAGCCAGATACCTCGTGTATTCTCAAATCACATTTCACGTCCTACGACAACGTGACTGCGGAGGTGGAGATAGAGATGGAGTCCGAGCTCAAGTCAAGCTGGCTTGCGTGAGCTAAGTCCAATTTCAATGGTGTGGGAGTGAGTAAAACAAGGTCACCCATCCCAACACTATTCTTGAAGAATGTATTTAACTACTAGCTCTTAGCTTTGGCTTTATCTCTAGATCAATAGCTCTTAGTGTCTTTTAGGGATACGTGCAAGTAATTATGGACTTGTTTAAGGTAGTAGGAGACCTTTTTACACGTTCCTAGAGGAGTGGTAGGACGAACCCATAGTACTAGGAGGAAGTTGTCGTTGTGGTAGTGTTTGCTTATATCGTAGAGATGGAGTATGGAGGCAGTTGTCTTAGGAGAGCTAGTAGAGCTACCACGTAGAGACTTTTGGAGCTACTAGAGGTGTGGACATCTAGTTAGTGACCTTAGGTACATGTTATGACAGTTGGTGATCATATATTGTGCATGTAATCATTGAAGAGGATGAGTCAGTTTGGATGAGACTAGGTTTATCTTTTGTGCATGTTTGAGTGTAGAGGGTTATTGTTTGGACTTCTTGTGGTTGGAATCACTCAATATTCTACTTCTTGTTTGTGCGTCATGTTTGCTTGTCTGGTGCTTGATTTTCAGAGTGAGCTCATTCTAATGTGCTGTCGATAGTGAGACTGGAATTGCGGACCAGTTAGACTACCTCTGTTCCTCTCACGGTGAGGTTGGACTTGCGATCAACATACCATGAGAGGCTGCTTGTGATGATGGCAGGTACATGTTGTCTTTATCTTGACCGTCCTAGTAAGGGATAGATGAGCTCAGTAAGAGCGGGGTTAGGCAGGTTGGCGTCACGTGTGCTGATGAGGTTTTGAAGCTCTGGTAGAGCTTAGTCTTCACGATTGACACGAGATTGTCATCACGGAGGTCCACAGAGATTCCGGCGATGATTCAATTGTAGTAAGCAGTGGGTTCACACAAAGTCGTGTGAGATATCATCTAGTATCACCATCTCATCGACAGAGTACACTGATTTAGACGAGGATGTGATTGGAGGTACACATAGTGTCGTCATAACACTGTTGTGAGACATGGATGAGATCTATGAGATCACGAAGGGGTCTCGACGATACTCGAGTATGATGGGTATCATTGAGCTGGATGGCTTCATCAAGAAGTTTGACAGTTGGTGCGATTTGCTCAAATGCGAAATTCACAACTGTTCACATCTTTCATGATGTGGAAGGGTTTGTTCCAACACTTGGAGGGATCATCTATCAACGATTATCATGAGTTTAGACAAGACTACAACGTGGATATTGAGTTGTGGAGACAACATTGATCTCTCAACTATATTTCTATCACTACTAACGCAGTTTAGAAAGACTTAGCACCTACGAGTTCGTGTGTCAGTAGCAGTGGTACATCCACGGATGACAGAATATCTACTACCAGCAGTGCGTTCATGAGCGGGATACCACCAGGGTTTAATCTTGTGGTTCAGTTCTTCCAGTGTTTGAGGAAGAACTACTAGGGTGTGCGAACCAAAAAGTTGAGGAGTTTGTAGGAGTTCCAACGGAAGACTGGAGAGAGTCTACGCGAGGCGTTTACTCGCATGAGACAGTTGATCAACGTTATCTAAGAAATGGTAGAAGCACAGCTAGTCCAGTTCTGGTATGGGATACTGGACTTAGAGCTACGTAGGAGAGTTAGATAGGCGATTCTCTTTAGGGACACCACTTCGACATTGACGGTTGTTTTTGATCTGGCTGAGCGGATTGAGCTCAATAGAGAATGATGACTGTTGGGTTCAACAAGGAAGTATCACATGGGACGACCACCTCTTCTTGAGGATCACAGGCTACGCAACAGCGTGGTGGTAGGGATCATGCGGAACAGTCATGATCCCAAGGAGGTGTTGGAGGACCTAGTGGGTAGAAGCCAATGCCATCTTTCTCTAGTCAGCAGCAAGCAAGTCCTTGCTGGACGTGTGATGGTCCTCATCAGCAAAAGGATTGCTCATAGAGAAAATGTGGTTATGAGATGTCTGGGACATCTCAAGTGATGCCTAGGCAATGTGAGCATTACGGATGATCAGATCACATTGGTGACTGTTGTTTTGATTTTCACTCCGAGCTACGGCAAGAGAAGTCTTATCGTGGACGAGGTAAATGAGCTCAAGGAGGTCATCGTGGTCGAGCTAGAGGTAGAGGTCCAACACTCGAGAGAGGATCAATCGATCCATCGTCTGCTACGATGTCAGATGAACGTATGGCTGCTCAAATTGAGCTGTTGGAGCATAAAATAGTTAGTATGACTATGACTCAACAGAGATCTGGTTCAAGAACAGAGACTTCCACATCTTATGGAGGAGAAGGAGTTGACTTTCACTTCATGACTGATGTGACACAGATTGAGACATCTACGGCAGTGATTCGATGTGCAGTACGTGTCTCGGAGTCACGAGATGCGTCAGTGGAGTTGGATCCACAACGCAGAGAGGCTGGTAGACAAACCAAGCTTCCTCAGTCATTCACGTTATAAGAGTTGCTCAGGAGCACGTCTATTATTCTTAAACGGTCTACCGATGATATAGTGGAGTTGGAGGCATCGACATCCAAGAGTGAGGGTGATGCGAGTCAACCCTTGACGTTTGTAGATACAACTTCAAATCTGATGGTGGGGGTGATTACAACATTTCTACGAGCTCCACTATTTTCAGCCACATATGGGGCATTGGGAGTCAGCTTGACTCCAGTGTTTCAGTTGGCAGTCACGCTCAGTGAGAGCGAGGATGTAGTTATCTCTAGTGCTGAGGTGGTTCAGTGAGAGGCGGTCGATGTGGAGTCGAGGATCATGACAACTACTAGTGGTACTTGGCAAGCACTGACTGCCAAGTTAGATGAGTTATCAGCTAGGGTGGCGATTGACCGTGCTGGTTTAGCACCAGGTGTGGTGTTGTTGGACAACAGAAGTGGTATCTTCTGTTTGGTGACACCTTCAAGGAAGGTGTATCAACAACAAAAAGTCTTATTAGACTTTGGAGCCCAACTGATGATATTGGGGAAGACAGCGTGCATTGGTTTGGCTCTGAAGAAGTCTGAGGTGGAGAGATGTCCATTCCTGCTGCATTCCAGGAGCTTGAAGGCTCAACTCGAAAAACTAAGACCTCCAAGCCCTACTTGCGAAGTATACCCTTAGTGGGTTATCCCAAGAATTCGTCTTATCGACACGAACGGCCCTATTGGGATTAGCCACTCCGCACTGTAACGACTTATATTACACATAGGAAGTTTGTCGATTAGTAAGGTGTTTATTTATAACTAAGTGTTGAGAATGTTTATTGGCTGCCAAAGTACTTTAAGGATGTATCAAGTTAGTCATGACTAGCTAAAAGTTAGTATGGTTAAACTTAGCTGTACTTTTGGCAAAATTTAGATATTTGCTAAAGAGTGAGCACTACTATCTTGTCATCTTGTCTAAAAGGTAGAAAGGAGGTGGAAAGTATCCCTTATCTCTTTTTAGACTTGATATTTAGTGGTTGGATTAAAGTTGTGGACTTTGTGGGCATTAAAAACAAGAAGAGATTCCACATGTTTCCTTTTTAGTGGGTCCTAGTGTAGAGGGGGGGTGGAAATTCAAGATTCCTTGAGAATATTCCAGAATCCTTCTAGAAGTTGTTGACTTTGAAGAAATAAGCCCATGTGAAAAGGTAAGAAGCCCATGTGATTAATGCTTTTACCTTAAGTAATATCTTAGTAAAACCCGGTAAAAGTAGTTACGACTGAGTTACCGAGGGTACCAAAGTAAAAACCTAGAATGTATAAATAGAGGAGTAGAGAAGAGCTCCTCATCCTTGTTTTCACATTGTCGTAATGACAACTTGAGTAATATAGAGAGTGTGGGATATTTTTAGCATGTGAGAACTTGAGAGACGTCGTTAGAATGGAGGATTTTAGTTGATGTGTTTAAGGAGATTTTTAGTTGATAAGTTTGTGGGTGTATGAATGAGTGAACTCAGCATTTTCCCTTCAAGTTCATGGTGTGCTTCCATCAAAGCCATCAGAGGTGACCCCTGAGTGAGAGACAGGGCCGACATGTTGCAGATTCGTGGATGACGATCGTGGAGGTTGAGAGATCGAGGGGTAGTTGATCGATAGGACCGCGGAGGGTTTACATTTTTGGTTCCGTTGCCGGGACCTCACTTGAAAGGATCATTGAAAATGTTTAGAGTTCAGTTCTATATTAGACAAAAAGAGATTATGAGAGAGCACATGAAGAGAACGTTGGGAGGAGAGAGAGCTAACGCGATGTTAGCAACGTTAGAACCTTTCGTGTATCCCGTAGTGAAATATGACGCGTTCGAAGTCATTCTTTACATCTTGTTCACTTAGAAAGGGTTTGAGGAGAGTTGAAAGAGGGTGCAACAAGAGTTGTAGAGAAAGGAGGAGAGAAAAGTTATTAGAGGAGATAAATTTGTGAGTTTAGAAATTCTGCTCTCTGGAAAATTTGTACAGTCGATGTCAACTTTTCTGTGAATTTTATTTTCCTGTGAAACTTTCCAGTGTTTTAGATTGACTGATAACCTATCTAAGACAAAAGAAATCATAGGAAAAGGTGGTCTAGAGAGGGAGCAATGAATTTTCAAAGTTGAGGGGGTCTATTCGTGAGAGTTGAGGAATTTTGTTATCTGGAAAACATTTACAGTCATTGTCAGATTTTCTGTGAATTTTATTTTCCTGAGAAACTTTCTAGTGTTTTAGAGTGGTTGATAAGCTATCCAGGACAAAAGAAATCATGGAAGATGAGGTCTGAAGAGGGAGAAAGAATTTTTCAAAGTGGAGGGGGTTGACAACCATGAGGGAAGTGAAAATATACAAATTTCAGTTCTATGACAATTTGTACAGTCATCACCATCTCTTCTGATTAGAGAAGTTTCTGTTGAAACTTCATGATTTAGTAGCTTGGAGGTTGAGCTACTGGAGATAACAAAAATCTTGGAGAGATCTCTTACCAACTAAGAGATACACGTTTCGACATACAAGGAGGTCTTGAAGATACATCATGGGGAATCCAGTTCAGGTGCCGAGGTGGAAGAAGAGACGTTTAGGAGTTCGAACGGAGTCGGAGAAGCCAAAGTTAAGTATAGATGAGTTGCGAACACTTATCTATACTACTTGGGGTGCCCTCTTTACCGTATACCAAGAAGCTTCTGCGACCATTGGCGCAGATTTGAAGAAAGTCGAGATGAAAGCATCATTCACTGTGGAGGCCACGAATGCTCCTGGTGAAGTAGAGTTGGATCCTTATAAGAGTGATTTCAAGATGTCTGTTGTGATGAGTACAAACGATGGTGATGAGGATCATATCTTCGATAGTTAATTTTAGATTAGATTTTATTTCGTGTATAGCGTATATAATACACGATTTCCAATATAAAGCTCGGAAGAGTTAAGAAAGTGATGTAGAATTATTTTCCTCTACGATATTTTGTCCAATTAATGGTTGAGAAGGTGCAACATGAGTGGAAGTTCGAAAGATTGGAAAGTTAGACTTAGAAACCTTCCTCAAAGTTTAGATGTCATAGTAAGCGTCGGAGAGAGCTCGAAAGAGGTTATCGTTGAGTTTGAGAACCCTAGTACAAAACCTCAAGTAGAATCTCCGAGGAGAAGAGTAGAAACCGACTTGTGGTGTTATTTCTGTAGAGGGTTGGGACATAAAGTAGTGAATTGTCCAACTAGAATCAGAACCGAGAGAGCTAAAGGGAAGCGAGAGTTTACTGATTTAAGTCTTCGAGTGGGTCCATCGTCACCAACGCCAATTCATCTTCTAGGAGAAGATCCTTGTCCAAGTTGTGGAGTGGGTGATCTATCAAGAGGACACAAGTGCGTCGATGTGGCCGCCCTACTTACGTCAGTAGTTGAGAAGTTGGACGAGACTCAAAGAGCTGAGACGGAGAAGTTGTCGACTTCAAGAGGACTCGGCTGAGTTGTGATGGAGATCGTCATTCGGATGATGGAGAAGGCGGTGATGCGACTCAGGCTCATGATTACCTTGGGAGAAGAGATGGCACAAGAGGTGTTGTTACAACCATTTCTTTTCATTTTACCTATGATAGATTATTCGCGAATGGAATTGGTGATGTTCGTACTCTTTTAGCGAGTAGTTATTGCACAAAAATTAGAAGGGTAGAAAGAATAGTTACAAGATGTGGACGTTATCAGTGTTTCATGGGAAGGACAATGAAGATGTAGAACCATTTGTACGAGACTTCAAAAGGGGTTGCATCGGAAACAACGTGAGAAGGAAGGAAGAATGGGTGTTGTTACTGCCAGAGTTTTTAGAAGATTTTGCTCTTACGTGGTATGACGACCGAGTGAAGAGCAAGACACCTGGTGCAGTTAAGGACACATGGGAGACGTTGAGTAATGCACTCATCGAAGAATTCCTTCCAGAAGAGAGTTATGAGAAGCTCATGGTGGAGCTTACTCATTTGAAGCAACGGGACGACGAGAAAGTTCGGCAATATGCCGAAAGGGTGGATAAGTTGGAGCAACAGTTTCGGACGGTCCTACGGAAGAGTGGAGACAATGTGGAGCTAACGATGGCAGGGATTGGAGCAGTGTTGACCAAGAACTTGGTGGGAGGGTTGAGGCCTTCAATTCGAACCCAAGTGAGGTACGAGAAGCCAGCAACCAAAGCGGAGGCCATCAAGATTACGACAAACATGGAAGAGAGTTTGGATGAAGGAGATATCATCCAACCTCATCATGCTGCTCTGGTGTCGACTCCGACTCCTGGTGTAGTCACAACGATCGCACTTGCACCATCACAATTGGTGATTGCTTCAACGTCAGCTCCTACTCCAACGGTGGTGCCAAGATCGTTTATCCCAACAACGATGTCTACTGCCACCTCTGATTTTCATGCCGAGCTGAAGAGCATCACCGATACTCTTGCGGATCTCAAGATAAACGTGGTGCAATTACGAGAATGGAGGAACAAAGGTGGAGGAGGAGGTCAAAGAGTTTACGACAACAATCCCAACCGAGGAAATCAAGGTAACTTTGGAGGCAACCAAGGTAACTTTGGAGGAATCACTTGTTGGACGTGTGGAGGTTCTCATTTCCAGTGAAATTGTCCTAACAACGGAGCAAGAGGTGCCGAAGCTATCAGAATGAATGTGGGTGGAAGAAATCCATCACAAGGACGAGACAAGAGAGTGACTACTATCGATGTCGTGCGAGATCCCATCTACGAGAAAGGAGAGAGTTCAAACTCTTCTCATGCACCGGTGGAGCTTTTAGCTCAAGAAAGGAAAAGAACTCGATTTTCTGATGAACCGGTTTTCATGGAGGAGTCAGCAAGTAGAAGTACTCGTTCGAGTAATGTTTCGAGTACACCAAGGGAGCCAAGAAGGAAGCTAGGGATGGCAGATTTCACCATTTCATCTTCCCAAGCGGGATATGATGTGGTTGAAGATGTGGGTGCTCAGAAAGCCAACATCACTGTTGGACAACTGATCGCACTTAATCCCAGCTTACGAAAGGAACTCAGAGGAGGACTGAGTTCTAAGAGAAGCAAGAAGAAGAAACCCAAGAGCAAGACATCAAAGTCTGTGGGAGTTGGTGTGGTGGATGTGCATGCTTCAGAGGTATGCACTAGGGCTTCAAAGATTGAAGTCCGGTTGAATGATCACTACGTCTCTGACGTATTGGTGGATGGAGGATCGGCTGTCAATGCCATATCGAAGAGGTTGATGAAAAAGTTGGGGATGGAACCAACTCGTCCGGCTAGCATTGTCGTGGGGATGGCTAACAAGCAACGGGTAAGACCTCTTGGTGTGTTAGAGAAGGTGATCGTGTTTGTGATGGGAGTTCAAACGTTGATGTCCTTTCAAGTGTTAAAGGACTCTAGTTATGATTTGCTCCTAGGTAGGCCTTGGTTGAGAGCTGTGCGCATCACTGATAGGTGGCACAAGGGATACTTACGGATTGGGCCTAGAGATCATAGAGTGATAGTTCCTCTCTCGGGTGTTGGAGTTGTGACTTTTGACTCTGATAGACCCACTAGTGGCTACTGAGAATCTGATACGGAGGATGATCAGAGTGTCTCAGAAGTAGATACTAGAGATTCTTACGATCAAGAATCCTCGTCTGAGGACGAAGGATTTGATCGAGATGAATCATTACATCAGCTTAGTGCTATTGACTTGTTGCCCCGACCAGCAGTGGAGAAAGATCCTGACAAAGAAGAGTTGAGTGAGGCAGAGATTGTGAGAAGACTCTCTACCCTGAAGTTTGGTATCAATGTCACTCAAGAAGAGAAAAGTAGATTCCTAGATATATTTCGAAAATATATCCATGTGTTTGCTTTCAGATACAAGGATTTGAAGGAGGTGACTCTCGAGATTCATCGAATCGAATTGGAGGAGCACGCAAGACCAGTTCGACAGAAGCAGAGAAGGGTCAATCTCACAACGGCAATGATGATCAAGGAGGAGATAGACAAGTTGAAGGAGGCGAGTTTCATCTATGAGGTGGAGAACTCAGAATGGGTTTCACCCATTGTGATTGTCAAGAAGAAGAATGGTAAGCTGCGAGTGTGCATAGACTATAAGAAGCTGAATGCAGTTACCAAGAAGAATTATTATCCTCTACCATTTATAGATGAGATTTTGGAGGAAGTTGCTGGTCATGAGTGGTACAGCTTTGGTGATGGTTATAGTGGGTATAACCAGATCAAGATAGCACAGGAGTACCAACAGTTGAATACTTTCACTACTCCTTGGGGAACATTTGCATTTCGGGTGATGCCATTCGGATTGTGTAATGCTCCGGCCACGTTTCAAAGGTTCATGAACAAGGTGTTTGAACCATTCATAGAGAAGTTTGTTTGGGATTTCATTGACGATTTCTGTGTGTACGGACGAAAAGAGGACCACTTTGATCATGTGATCAAAGTTTTGCAGCGGTTGGAGCAAGCCAACGCTTCTCTAAATCCAGAGAAGTGCATCTTTGGCTACGAAGAAGGTCTGCTGTTAGAGCACATCATTTCCAAGAATGGGATTGCGGTAGATCTGAGAAGGTGAAGAAGATTGTGGATCTTTCATTTCCAATCAACTTGACAAAGTTGAGGCAGTTTCTTGGCATGGTTGGATATTATCGTAGGTTTGTCTTTTCCTTCTCAAACAAAGCAATAGCTTTGACTATGTACATGAAGAAGGGAGTTGATTTTTGACTTGATAGTGCATGATCAGAAGGCAAAGGAAGCATTTAAGGAGCTGAAAAAGGCATTAGTGACAGCTCCTATACTTGCTAAACCTGAGTGGAGTAAAGCATTTATTCTGTATACGGATGCCTCCAATGTAGCAATCGGATGTACATTAAGTCAGCTAGATGGAGATGGGCATGATCATCCTATAGCTTATGCTAGTAGGCAGATGGTTCCAGCGGAGAAGAATTACTCCGTGACTGAACGAGAAGGATTAGCGATGATCTTTGGATTGAAGAAATTTTGACACTACTTGCTAGGAGGGAAATTTTCCATAGTCACAGATCACAAGGCTTTAAAGTATATCTTTAATAAGCCTAATGCCGAAGGTCGTATTGCTCGTTGAAAGAACCTTCTAAAAAGAATACGATTATGTGATCGAAGATAGACCAGGAAAGAAGCATGCGAATGTTGATCTTTTGTCAAGGGCTTATGATGATGAGGGAGAAGAACCGTTTGATGATTCATTTCCAGACGAGCATCTGATGACCATCACAAGCATCGAGGAGATACCGGACGAGTACAAGGAAATCTGAAGTTTCTTTGTAGATGGCTCTTTTCCAGAAGGTATGCATACCCGAGAACGTAACGCGTTGATCAAGAGATGCAAACCTTACACCATGGTGGAGGGAATTCTGTTTCATCAAGGAGCAGATGGGTTACTAAGGAGAGCAGTTGGTCAGAAGGAGGCATTCAAGCTAATGCACGAGTTTCACGGCGGAATTGTTTGCGGAGGTCACTTTGCTGGTAAGATAACAGCCTTCAAGATTTTGGATGCGGGTTATCACTGGAGAGGGATTTTCAAAGAGTGTTTAGACTATTGCAAAACTTGTGACGTATGTCAAGCATTTGCTCTAAAGTCTACTAGAACACCTCCGTTAAGATCAAATCCAGTATTAGGGCCGTTTGAGAAATGGGGTATTGACTTTGTAGGTCCTCTTAATAAGACACCTCGAGGCAATAGATACATTGTAGTCGCCACTGACTATTGTACCAAGTGGGTAGAGGCTAGACCTTTGCGAGAGATCAATGAAACAGAAGTCGGTAGATTCCTATAGGAGAGGATCATCACGAGATTTGGATGTCCGTTAGAGTTGGTCTCAGATAGAGGAGGAGAGTTTGTAGGGAGCATGACTACTGCTATGCTACAACACTTTTCTATCAAGCCACGAGTAACGATCTCATACAAACCAAATGCTAATGGTCTTGCGGAGAAGACCAATCTTACACTTTGTATGATGCTCGCCAAAGATGCTGGTGTTGAAACTGCGAAACATACTTGGGATAAGAGGCTACATGTCATCTTATGGGAGTACCGAACGACAACAAAGACTTCTACTGGGTACTCCCAATTTCGACTGGTTTATGGAGTGGAGTCCAAGTTGCCGATCCAATTCGAATTGGATACTTTTCAAACTATTCAACGAAAGTTGAAGAGATCGAGAGGAGAAGACGTGGTCAGATCAAGAAGGGAGCAACTCATGGAGTTGGAAGAGACCCGAGTGGTAGCAATGATCCGGATGGAACGAGCTCAAGCGTATCAAAAGAAGAGTTACGACAAACGGTTGGGCAAGAGGGAGGTAAAACCTTTTCAAGTCGGAGATTGGGTTATGTTGTATGATGCTATCAGATTCAAGAGGGATAGGAAAAAGTTTCTTCCGAGATATTTTGGTCCTTTTGTTGTAGATAAGGTGTGGAGCAACTTCACATATGACCTCAGGAGCTGGGAGGAAGGAGATTTGATCGAGTAAATCATGACAAGTTGAAGTTGTTTCATCGATGAAAGTTCTCTTTTCACTCCGAGGACGGAGCGAAAATTTAGTCCGGGGGTAAAATGTAACGACCTATGTTACACATAGGAAGTTTGTCTATTAGTAAGGTGTTTAGTTATAACTAAGTGTTGAGAATGTTTATTGGCTGCCAAAGTACTTTAAGGATGTATCAAGTTAGTCATGACTAGCTAAAAGTTAGTATGGTTAAACTTAGCTGTACTTTTGGCAGAATTCAGATATTTGCTAAAGAGTGAGCACTACTATCTTGTCATCTTGTCTAAAAGGTAGAAAGGAGGTGGAAAGTATCCATTATCTCCTTTTTGACTTGATATTAGTGGTTGGATTAAAGTTGTGGACTTTGTGGGCATTAAAAACAAGAAAAGATTCCACATGTTTCCTTTTTAGTGGGTCCTAGTGTAGAGGGGGGTGGAAATTCAAGATTCCTTGAGAATATTTCAGAATCCTTCTAGAAGTTGTTGACTTTGAAAGAATAAGCCCATGTGAAAAGATAAGAAGCCCATGTGATTAATGCTTTTACCTTAAGTAATATCTTAGTAAAATCCGATAAAAGTAGTTACGGCTGAGTTACCGGAGGGTACCAAAGTAAAAACCTAGAATGTATAAATAGAGGAGTAGAGAAGAGCTCCTCATCCTTGTTTTCACATTGTCGTAATGACAACTTGAGGAATATAGAGAGTGTGGGATATTTTTAGCATGTGAGAACTTGAGAGACGTCGTTAGAATGGAGGATTTTAGTTGATGTGTTTAAGGAGATTTTTAGTTGATAAGTTTGTGGGTGTATGAATGAGTGAACTCAGCATTTTCCCTTCAAGTTCATGGTGTGCTTCCATCAAAGCCATCAGAGGTGACCCCTGAGTGAGAGACAGGGCCGACATGTTGCAGATTCGTGGATGACGATCGTGGAGGTTGAGAGATCGGGGGGTAGTTGATCGATAGGACCGCGGAGGGTTTACAGCACTGGGTCAACTTATCTGAGGTGCTAAATTGACGTGACAGCTGTTGTACGCATACACATCACTACACAACATACATCGTTGTTAGAGATACACCACACATACACATAACACATGGATGATGTCATACACATACACTAGTGTACCACAATCGTCTCTCTAACTGACGGTTTGTCCCTCTAACTCTAGATAACCTCATATCCCAACTACGTGGTATACATCTTCATGGGTAGAAGGATCAGGAGGTCGGGTGCTACATCGCTCCATCGTTAGTCGTCTGTCTGCAATCCATACCACGCAAAGATCTAATCGGCTCTCTTTGCTATATACATCGAGGAAAATCCCACCGTCCAACAACTCACGAACAACCATCACACACCAACGTACGGGCTGCTCCACCAGCAAACCCACACAACATACACCTCAAGCCCGCGCGTACAACTGCTAAGCTTGGATCATCGATGTTGAGAAGATGACATGATGCACAATTACGCACATGATCCTTCCAAATAACACCATCACGACCTTCTAACATGAGTACTCCAGAAGGTAACACCTCACGCACTCGTAAAATAGTGCGTCCTATGATCACACCCAACGTCGTCGATGCAGTCCACTGCATATAGATATAATGCTAGGATGAAACCTGTGAATCGATGATCGATAAACTCCTCCTCAAATAGTCGCATATTGCAACGTGTCTTTATGTTGAACAATTGCTAAGTTCTCAAAAGTCATAGACATGCTCACATCCACATATTCTGATCATCAAGATTCAGCACCTCAGTAGAATCACGACGAATGGCTGAAGATAGATCTAGATCTCGACCATACAATAGAATGTATGATGAGAAAGAAGCCAAAGACGCTTGTCGATTAAAACGATAGTCCATAGCCAACCATGGAACTACACATCACAGTCTCCCAAGTTGCCCTTCTACAAGTCATACTTGCGCAATCTTCTCTTCACCGTGAGAATTACTTTCTCCGCCAAACCATCTGCCTCAACATGATCTCGAGATGTAGTTCGATGATCAATCAGCGCCTGATCACACAAGACCTGAAACTCACCAAGAAACTCTATACCTTGGTCTGTAAGCACTTCAGATGGTGCTCCAAAACGACTCAGCACTCGATCTACGAACGCATACGCTGTCCTTTCACTCGCCTTGTCCGATAATGCCACCAACTCAATCAACTTGGAGAAGTGCTCCATCATCACCAACACATACTGATGATGACGTACAGTCAACGGTAAGGGTCTCGCAAAATCCAAACTTCAACGAGAATCCAACCTCATAATCGATAAGGGGTGTAATTGTTGAGTAGGAGCATTAAACGATGCTCGTACTCGATCACAAACCACACATCGTGTGATAAACTACTGCACATCGATGTACATCCCACGCCACCACTACTGTCCTTGGAGTAAGCTATGCGTACGCTTCACTCCAAAATGTCTCAACTCCTCATGGACATGTCGTACTAATTGTGTCTTTTGAGACGGATGTGACAATATTCGTACTCTCTCATCATCTCACACTTGAAGTACATGTCGTCTTTCTCGTCAAAATCTCTTCGTTCGTTGAAAGACACGATCTCTCTCTTTGACACTTACTGTGTCTTCTATCACCACGCCAATACGTAGATACTCCATTACCGTCACATCTTCGTAGATATCTCGCTAGTCTGGAACATCATCTCCACCCTCAAGATCTGAAGACTCATCATCTATTCTCTGACTAAAGAAAGATATGACCTGGCCCTCCATACTAGAGTTCATGGCCCTTCATACTATTCTCTGACACAAAGAAAGCTAGATGTATGCCACCTTGACATTATCTCCTCATCAACCTCGTCATGACATCAAGCCTCAGTCTAATCCTGCTGACTCATGCATGGATTGCGATTCAACCCATCGACATCTAGGTTTGCAACTCCATATCTATGCACTACCTGGAAGTCATACTCTTGTAAGATCATAACCCATCGTGCAAGCTTCTCCATAAGCTTGTCGGACTTCATCAACCACTTGAGCGGTTGGTGATCAGTGATGAGAGTAAAAGAGTTCTCAAACAGATAACATCGGAAGTGTGCAACAGCCCACACTGCAGCTAAACACTCCCTCTCATACGAACTGTATCTCACCTCCACCAAATTTTTGGAGCAAGACTGGCATACGTCACCACAAACTCCTTTTTTCTCATCATCATGCTGAGTCAACACTGCTCCAAGTCTCAACATACTCCAATCAAAGTGTAGTTGGAAGGAACACCCCTTAACGGGTCTCCTCAAGATGAGAGCAGCTATCCTTGAGCTCTATAAAAGCTCGCTCCTGCTCATCTCCTCACTGCCACTCTTGGTCTACCTTCATCAGCTTGGTCAACGGCTTCGCAATTGCACTTAACCCCTTCACGTATGGAAGATAGAAGTCGCCAAATCAACAAATGCTCGAACTTGACTCACATCTGTGGCATACATATCTGCTAGCATAAATGTAGAAGATGCATACTCTCCATGCAACATCTCTACCAACTCAACCTCCACCAAGTCTTGAATCTTACTTTGGATCAAAGCTCTCTCCATGTCACTATATCTGTATGGACGTCGAAAGATTATCGTGTCACTAGCCAAATCGATCCATATACTTGGTCCCTTCAAGGTACCCAAATCCTTCATATTGAAGGAAAAACAATTCATATAGCTCTTCAGAAATCTTTGAACTCTTCGTCTCTCCTCTCTTATAAGCTTGGGTCCAATCTCCGACTCTCAAGTATCTTCTGTCATCACGCTAGAGGTAGAAGACGAAGTCGTTGACTGCTATCTTATAGCCTCTAGAGCAGTTTTCTTCTGCTCTCCACCAACAACATCTCATGATATCCAAGGATGACGAACTGCATATGTCTCGTCCTCACTCTTTATCTCCATCGATCTGATATACGAAGAGCTCAGAAGTGTCCGAGCAATAACACCCGTCTCTTGCATCCGATGCTGCTTAGTCAATCCAAGGTTAACAATCCACGTCAAGCAGTAAGTCCATTGCTTGATCCAACACCTGACGGCATGAAGCCTACGACACCGAAGCTATTACCGTCGTACCTGTAGCGAAACTCATCGCTCGCTTGCTCATCGAGCATCCCACACAAACCCAAGTCCTCCATCTCTGTAAGTATGTGATGATGAAAAGCTCACCAAATTGAGTAATGCTGCCATGGGCCGTCGCACTAGGTTCATCGCTGTCATGAGTGACCTATCGATGACTCTCACTACTTGAGATCATCATCTTGCATCCAAGATGTCATCAACAGTGAGGTGTGTTGGTCGTCTCACTGCATCGTGTGTGCGCTTGAGCACCTCCCTCGGTAACAAGTTCATCCACCACAGCCGTGGACGATGTGCATGAGATCCCACTCTCGCTGAATCCAACAGCACTGCCGGTCCGACCCAAGACCGCACCTGATGCACACTCGTCATCATCTGTGTACGAGCATCACAAAACAACAAAGGAACGTTCTCCAAGATCTTAAGAGGAAGGATTTGTGATCATTAAGACCTTGTGAGAGGTTGTTCATTCTGTATATTTACATATGTAATTTTTAAAGTGTTGTTGGATGAATACTCATTTGCACGATATTCTCAATATCTATTATCTAAAGTAGCGGTATAACTCTCAATAGCGAGGATGTGAATGTAATTTTTGTATATTTAAATGTCGATGATCGAGACATCCATGGGTGTAAAATCAAAAACTGATAATAATAATAGTTAAAAGAAATAGTTGGAAAGGATTATGATCTCTCGAAGAACGAGAGATAAAAAATCTTGAAATATTGTCAGAAAGTCGGTCAAACAGCAAAATAGGTTAAATTGGACAGCTAGTGTATTGTTGGTGATCAATTGAGGTCGATTAAAGGTTGGAATAAAAACGTATGATCAGATGACTCCTCTCTCTTTGTGTTGTGACTAAAGTCTTCAACCTGAAAACTATAATTACTTGTATGATTGCATTTTCTTTCTTTCTTCATAAAAGTAACTTCAATGATTGTGGAGCTAGAGGAAAAAGTTAATTCTCGATGTTCTAGAGTAGATTTAACTTAAAATACGCTGGAGAATCCATCTGATGCATATGGAGACGTCGTAAGATCTGTAACATCTCTCAAAACATCCTAGATCGCGGATCATATAAAACCTGATCTCTCCCAGCACGCGTGTGATCTTGACATGGCCACCCGGCTATCACCAAGTGAATGATGTCAACAAACGTGAGATCTTGTGCTCCCAGCAGTGAAATATCCGACGGTAATGGTTACTGGTATTCTCTAACGATTGATATGGACAACAACTCAAGATATCTCTGCATCAAATGTGTCACATGACGCAGTGAGATGCGTCTCCCGATCTCATCTCTCTTCATATACAAGTATCACTGTACTTGTATGCCTGACTGCAATACCGCAACCAAATCTGTGTTGATCTCTCCAAATAGCTCCAGTACACACACACCATCCTTTGGATACTGTCACACAATGAGAATCGTATCCAACGGTGATAAAGTCACAAGGTCAGTAGCAGGAATAATCTTTTGTTCCTCTATTGGCGGTACAAAGACTTCACTCCAAACCTACTGCACCAATCGATCAGCATACTGCTGTAACTCTCCACTCGAACTCCAGAGTGAAACATCCAAGGTTGATGGTACTGCCGTAGTCGTACTAGGCATGTCCTCCACCTCCTCGAATATCGGAGTATTCTCTGGTAACTTCTAATAACTCGTCCGGCCAAGTGATGACCGAACTGAACCTTGCAACGGATGTCATCGTCTGTGGTGTAGACTCCGTTGTCTCAACTCTAGCACTGAATCGCACTGATAAGCCGCTCACTCGTCCCTCATCGGACTACCAACCTGATCTATAAGATGTTATCTCTGTCCAATAGTCGATCACGAACCTCATAAGATATAACACAACATTTCCAACCAATTCGTCATAAGACTTTGCGGCCGTAACGATGGCCTTGGCTTTCATCATAGAGCCATCTGTGGGACGATCTGGTCGAACTCTCACCGTCAGCATCTCGTGTGTCATGTGTAGAGCTGTACTCCATGATCTCTTTAGAGATGTCTGCAACTGTAATGGACATCTCTCTATCTCGGACTTCTCAGCACTAGAGGTAGCTACATCCTCGCTCTTACTGAGCGTGATCGCCAACTGGAACACTAGAGTCAAGCTAACTCTCAATGCTTTCATATACATGGTCTAAAAATAGTAGGGCTTGCAAAACTGCTGTAGCCGCCTCCAACATCGAGTTCGACGTTGCATCCACAAACGTCGGAGGTTGTCTCGCATCATCACCACTCTTGGATGTTGATGTCTCTAACTCCACTGTATCATCGGTAGATCGTTTAAGAATCATAGATATGATCATCAACACCTCCGATAACGTGCATGACTGAAGAAGCTTGGCTTGTCTACCAACCTCTCCGCGTTGTGGATCCAACTCCACCGACGCATCTCATAGCTCAGAGGTACGTACTGCACCTCGAGTCACTGTTGCATATGTCTCAATCTGCGCCACACCAACCATGAAGTCGAAGTCAACTCCTTCTCTTCCATAAGACGTGGAAGCCTCTGTTCCTGAACCAGATCTCCACTGAGTCACAGCCATACTAGCTATCCTCTGCTCCAATTGCTCAATCCGAGCAGCCATACTCACATCTGACGTCGTAGTAGACAGTGGACCGACTGGTCCTCTCTTGAGTGCTAGTCTCTATCTCCAACTCGACCACCACAGCCTTCCTGAGCTCCTCCGCCTCTTCCACGATCAGCCTTCATTTTTCGTAGCTCGAGATGGAGATCAAAACAACAGTCACTACTATGATCCGATCGTCCGCAATGCTCACATTATCTAGACACATTTGAGACGTCGCAGACGTCTCGTAACCACCTCTCCTCTATGGACAATCCTTCTATTGATGAGGACCATCACACGTCCAACAAGGACCTGCTTGCTGCTGACTAGAGAAGGACAACATGAGCTTCTATCCACCAAGTCTTCCAACACCTCCTTGAGATCGTGACTGTTCAGCACGATCTTTACCACCACCACCATCACCACCACCACGATGTTACTTAACCTGTGATCCTCGAGAAGAATTGGTCGTTCCATGTGGTGTCTCCCTGCTGAACCCATCAACCACCACCCTCTCCTCCACCATGTTGAGCTCAATCCGCTCAGCTAGACCAGAGACAACCGCCAACGTCCGAGCGGTGTCTCTAAGGAGAGTCGCATCTCTGACTCTCTTACGCAGCTCTCAGTCCAGTATCCCATATCAGAACTGGACCGCAAGTGCTTCCATCACCCTTTGGATAACATTGATCAACCGCCTTATGCGAGTAAACATCTCGCGTAGGCTCTCTCTAGTCTTCCGGTAGAACTCCGGTAGATTTCTCAACTTGTCAGTCCGCACACCCTGATAGTTCTTTCTCAAACACTGAAAGAACTCAACCACAAGGTTAAACCCTGGTGGTATCTTGTTTGCACTATCACCTGCTCCACTACTAGTGGACGCACCGCTGATAGTAGATAGTCCGCCATCCATGGATGTACCACTGCTACTAGCACCCGAACTCGTAGGTGCTACGTCTCTCAAAACTGCGCCAATAGTGATAGAAATTAGAAGAGACCAATGTTGTATGTACAACTCAATCCTCATACTGTAGTCTCGCTTGAACTCATGATAATCGTCCATCGGTGATCCCTCCAAGTGTTGAGACAAACCCTTCCACGCCATGAAAGATGTAAACAGCTGTGGGTTCCGCATCTGCTGCAGATCGCACCAACTGTCGAACTCCTGGATGAAGTCATCCAACTCAATGATATCCACCGTTGTTGGAGTGTGATCCGTCTACTTAGGAAAGCGCCGGGCTTCTGGCTGTGGTTGTCTACTCAAGAGGTTGGCTTTCAGGTCACAATAGGGCTATAAACACTCACACAGATGTCTAAGATCTAGTAATATGCTCAGAAAGCGAAATTCAGGTCTAGCTGGCAGTAATAGGGTCCGGCGGCGAACTTTGACACTCACGGAGAAGAAAACTATGAAGGTTTAGACTTCTAAACTTCCCCTACATGTAAATGAGGTACTACTGAACTCACACACGAAGTTTCAGCCTGAGATCAAATTCTGACATGGAGATATGGACAGAAAAGTTCTGAGCAAGAAAACTACGGCAATTTCTGGTACCTAGCTGGCTATTCCGACCTATAACAGAAGATTGGCTCGATCAATTTCAAATGTTCTTACAGTATTTGGAGTCTACAGGATGCTGAACACCCTTGTGAAGTTGGGACTCCTGACTGTACACAGAACTCCAGATCTCCTCCTCTGAAGTCGCTGCTCTAGATTAAGAGCTTTTCAGACCCCTCCACCTTCAGCGGCCGCCCTGAATTACTCAGTCACTCAATAGATGCGAAACTTTTTGAGACATCGTAGCCCTGCTGGCAGAGAACACAACCTCGAAGTTTTGAAGCAATTTCCTCAAATCTGCTGCAAGTGACACTGAAAACCCTAAATCCAACAAAAGTGATTCAATTCTAGCACAATTCGAACTTCAATTGGTCATAACTTCGTCTTTATTGACTCAAATCGATCGAAAATTTCACTGGGAGTGCTTGGCATGACGAGCTCTACCCTCCTGTGCTCTCAGATTTCGAAGATCCCTCACCAAATGCTCGAACTCCACTCTAGAGCTCTGTTTCTAAATTTAGAGTTTAACAAAAGACAAAAATAGACCAATGGGAGTTCATAGCTCCACTTGGTTGTCCTTTAGTACCATAAACCACGTGGCAACTTCGTTTTACTCATAGGCTACCACGTCAAGCTCCCTAGAGTGCCAGCGTAAAACTTAAATTACTTAAAACGACACGCAGCCCCGAAAAATAACTTAAATCAGCTAGAAAGCGTGCATGGGCGACACGCAAATACAACCCATGAACTTAAGCCCTATCAACATGGTAATCAACCTACTAAGACTCAAAATAGTGTTAACACCGTATGCAAAGGTGTCAAACATATACATAATCGACTAGAAGTAATATAAGCTAACTTCTAGAACTACTAAACTCAAGCGTTGGAGTAGAAATATAACATGTAGCCGCCAAGTAGCGCGACACCGTACTCAAGTATCAGCAAGGTCTCTTTGTGGTCTCATAGATCTCGTCCATGTCCTACAACAACGATGTGGTGACATTAGATTCATCATCAGAAAATGCACTGTCTGTGTCTGACCCATCCTTTAGAACAACTGACGGCAATAGTGTAGATAGTCGGTATCTCACCCCACTCCGTGTATAACCACTGTCTGAGAAGTCCCCACCAGAACCTTTCGAGAACTCCGTGATGATAGAATCTCGTGAACACACTCTTCAACCAGAATGCTGAAATCTTCGTCACCACCGTAATCACAACTTGCCTGATCTCGCTCCTACTGAGCTACTTATCTTCTACTAGGACGGTCAAGAATACGGCAATCTGTACCTGTCATCACCACATGTAGTCTCCCACGGTCTGTTGGTCGCTAGTCCAATCTCACCGTGAGAGAAACAAAGATAGTCTAACTGATCTTTGTTTCTCTCACTGCAACTCCAGTCTCACTATTGACAACACACTAGAGTGAAGTCACTCCAGAAATCAAGCTCCAACACAACCAAGCACGGTGCACAAACAGGAAGTAGAATATGGAGATATTTCAATCACAAGAAGTCAAAACGATAACCCTCCACACTCAAACATTCATATAACGAGAAACTCAATCTCATCCGAACTGATGACTCCTCTTCGGTGATCACATGCACAATATATGACCACCAACTGTCATAACCTATACCTAAGGTCACTAACTAGGATGTCCACACCTCTACTAGCTCCAAAAGTATCTCCGTGGTAGCTCTACTAGCTCACCCAAGACAACTGCCACCAATTGACTCCACACTCGTCTCTACAGTATAGATAAACACTATTACAACAACATTTTCTCCCTAGTTCCATGGGGTCATCCTACCACTCCTCTAGGAATGTGCGAGAAGGTCTCTTACTATCTTAAACAAGTCCATAAGTACTTGCACGCATCCCTATAAGACACCAAGAGCTATTGGTAAAACCAAAGCTAAGAACTGCAGAGTTATATGTGCAAGTTCAGATATAGTGTTGGGATGGGTGACCTGCTGGTTTTACACTTCTCACACAACTGGAACTTGCATACCTCTCTCATGCGCATAAGTAACATGGAATGTGGACGAGCTGTTCACTCCTTGTCGCAAGTATGCGCTTAAATAATTTATATATTCTTTCCACCCACATATTCTAGTTGTCCAAAAACATAACGGACTCGTTTCAAATACATCTTTGCCAAAGGGTGGCGACGCCCAACTACACTATGCTATGGACACCCGATATGCTAGGCAGAGGGGGTACGGTCCTATTCCTCCATCCGACTTGTGTTGTTTAAAATCTCTTTTCTCTCAAGATGATTCCTTCTTGTAGACTTCTATGCGCTATCATTCTGAATGATTTTGCATACTATTGATGTATGCCCCAAACCATGTTGTTGCTAAGTGACAAGCTGTGGCGTCGGCTACTCTCAGATGTCTCAGTTTGACCGACATCTGCTTGAGAGATGGTCGGTTGAATTCTATCGAGTGCAAGACACACTCGTTGCACAACACCTTGAGATTTTCTTCTAAGGAGCTACAGCTATTCACAATCTTCCTGCTTAAAGTTGGGTTGCAAGATGCACGTACTCTCACTTCAGCTCTCTAGGGACCAACTTACACAAGATTTCAAGTTTGCCATGGAACTTTCAACTATATATCGAGCGTATATATCCTAGCTCCCTGAATTACACTTTGACATTTGCACTATGCGTCATTGTCAAGAAGTGGTGCTTTTGGATCACCTCCCGGTCTACCTCAAACTATCGCTGCAGAAGAACAACCGGGTACTACTCTAGTCAACCAAAACCTACTTCAAAGCGGACTTGCGCCTACTCAAGGATAATAGGGCGTGTCAAAGCATTTGCCGTAATTCTGAAAGCGGGATTAAACTTCAAGTCCGGATAACTTTACCGTTCACTAGTTATGGAAAAAGTGCACAGCTTTGATCAGAACCTGGATAGACGAGTAACGGGTTTAGGTTTATGAGACAGAAGCATTGAATGTTCGACTGAGAACCGAAAGAACGAAAAGAGCTGGTTTACTCGGATAGAGAGAACAGAGGACCTCGATAGATACCCCGCTCACTTATTGCACGTTCGCCGTTCGACGATACTACGGGTCCATGCCGTGCGCCTAAACGGGCGACCTTTGACACGCCCTAATGTCTTTTCCAATCCTATCGGCTCAGATAGAGCAGAGGCATGGATACCATACGCACATTGCAGTAGAGATATATTTACACATGGGATCTGTAAGAAGTACTTTTCAAACACAAAAATAGAAGGAGAGGACATTGTTACAACCATTGGGACTACTTACCACTCATCTAACGTCTCTACAAGATAAGTCTCCACAAGATTACCAAATAACTACTTTGCTACATCATCAGCGACGTCTAGAGACATTGAAGATGCACATATGTGTCTGTCATCCAATTTCTTCAACAAGATGATGCTCCCATGGCTTACTTATTCGAACACAGCGATAACGAGCACTGTAAGCAACAACACATTCTTTCGCTCTCTACACCACAATATGAAGTCCTCTCTATCCCCACTCAGATATAGCATTATATTTGTGCATACTACACTGACATATTCTCAGCATCCACCCGCACGCCAGAAGCATAGATTAATACTTCGGTGCTATTTCACATTGTATCTCATAAGGTCTCCCCTACGGAGAATGGTTTTCTTTCTGAGGCCCCTTCTAGATATGAAATTGATGACGTCCTGCAAGGCATGCCATCTCATAAAACCTCGGACATAGATAGTATGTCCATAGACATTCTTCATGCGTTCTGGTCTACGATGGATGATCATTGCACACGTGTTTTGGAGTTCAAATAAATGTCAACTTACTTTCTTAGAGGAGTGATTAAACTCTACCAGAAGTAGCACAGCCTCGCGCACTAGCAGAGTGACGACCTATTACTTTGCTAACTTCATATTATAAACTTTTTGCCAAGCTACTAGCTCTACGCTTTGCGTTGCTTTTGCCCCGCTTAGTTCTCTCTACGCAGACTAGTTTCGTCTGTGATAAGATTGCAGCATATAACATTCTCGTCTTCATCCTCATGCATGAACTGCTCAAACATAGAGGTGAGTCCGCGCGGTTCTTCTAACTTGATTTCCACAAGGCTTATGATAGTATCCACCATACTTATCTTTGGACCCTACTTCTGGAGCTGCACTTTCATGAGCATGTCATCCTCCTAGTTAAGGGGCTTGCACAAGGACCTAAATGCTTGTACACACAAACAATGAGTTTACATCCTACTTCAATGTGCTCAAGAGACTGCATCAGGGTTGTCCTCTAGCGCCGCTTCTATTTGCTCTATGTACCGTACCTCTGATCACTATGCTCTCTCGACTTCATCAAGCTAGCTTACTACATATTGTTTGTCTTCGAGAGGGACACTAGAGAGATCTCACCCTTTTTGTAGATGACACTGGACTCTTTCGAGAGGGACACTAGAGAGATCTCACCCTTTTTGTAGATGACACTGGACTCTTTGTCGACATCACTCCAAGAGATTTACTCACCGTCAAGGCTTACTTTTCTATCTATGCATCAGTATCCGGTGCACAGATTAATCCATCCAAGTTAACAATCATCAGTATAGGACGAGAGACACCTCCGCCGAGCTAGCTGACGACGAGCGAGGCCCACATCCTCTCACCTGGTCAAACTTAGCATTACTTGGGAGTACAAATCAGCCTCAAGTTCTCTCTCTCAGCACTCTGACAACATGTAACTCTCTCACTGATGTGTAAGATAATGACGGTCCACTCGTCATATCTCTCGTTCCAAGCGCGCTTGCTCTACTACTTAAACATGGTCTCTGTCTCATTAATCTATTTCCTTGTTGTGTTCTCTATCCCCCACACAACACTTAAGCACATACAAGCTCTGCTTAGAACATACCTCTGGTATGGATGTAGGGGCTGCTAAGCTCCCCTTGGTGGCTTGGGTGACACTTATACAGCCAGCTGCAGAGAGTGATCTACAGATCGCGGACATACTTTGTAAGCACAGTCCTCCTTACGGCTCAAGTTCTTAAGCTCTTCCGCTCCTAACTCCTCAATTTGGACTCCACCGTTCCAATGCCTCCTGCTCTTACGCACTTCTTTCTCTCTTTGTGCTTTGTCATCCACTCAACTACTACTCGACACGGTATCGAAAGCTTGCACTCGTTATCGGCTGTGCGGAGTCCTAACCATTATTCGACATACAGCGAGTAGCTAGCCTTGCTAGGTTTGTGACATTCTAAGCTAGTGAGATTAGAACTCGATCATCCAGATACTGCTTTCACTCCTCTTTTGTATCACTCCTTTTTTGGATATCAACAAAGCATCATCCATAACATTGTAATTTAAAAAAATAAAAAATAAAAACTATTTTAACGTGGACGACACCAAATGTGTAGACACAACTGGTTGACTGTGGCACGATTCAAACAGCTAAAGGAAGTCAACAATCAATCTGAGGTAAAGTAAGACACAAAAGTAAAGTGAAAATCAGTCTTGGTAATGATATTATTTAGTTCAATATAGATTTTGTACGAACACTCTATGGGGTACCGAGTAAACATTCTTGCAGCTAGATATCCATGGAGGATTGAACGGAATTTAACTCAAGATTTCAAGACAATGATCAATTTTATTACTCTGCTTATTCAGATTTGATTTTGTTTCCGTCTAAGAATTAAAGTTTATATTCTGCAATTTTGGTCCACAAAGGAAGATTGATGTAATGATTTATTTGACCTTACCTGGAATACATTTGTAAGACTTGAGCCTACCTGCTTAAGATTATTTTAGTTGATCTTGACCGACAATAGCAAGTTCAACAGTAAAAATTGTTATATCATTTGAATCTGACACGTGTATGTCAACGGCGGATCATGTATCTGCAGACCAAAGTCAGTTTAAAATGTCTCTACAATAGATGGTCAACTCGGGCAATCTGTTATTTGTCTTGTCTAGTGTCTCTAGATAAGATAAACCTGCTGAACCGGCAGGTTGCTAGTCAAAGGTACGATCGAGATCAAGTCAAGTCTGAGAAACTATTAATGACACTACAAAGTAAATTTCTGAAGATTGATATAATCTTCAGAAATTTATAAGGAAAAACAGACGACGGGGAGACAAAAGGCAAAAGGTTTTCCAACCACGAAGTGCGATGATAAAAACTGTTGTGAGGACAAATAAATTCAGGTCGAAAAGGAAACCTTAATGTAACGCGGCCTTTAATTTTCTTTGTATTTTATCCAATCTAAAGAACTCTCGAACAACCAGCTAGATATAAACCTATCTATACCTGGTTGGTGGAAAGGAAGAAAGTATTGCAAAGACGGCTGCTAAAAGAATTAGGCACCATGCGAGGCACAAGCAAATTAATAAATAAATTCAATCATGATAAACATAGCAAGGCGCATTGCGAGAGCTATGCAATTAGGTGGATGAAAATGGAGTACTAGAATAGTCGCCTTGGGTTAGTGTAACGAATGCGTGTCTCATTTGGCGATGCAGATAGACAGGACCCATTTCATTAGGCAGACGTGCGAGCTATTGGTTTTACCATGGAGCGAGACTAAGGAGGTTAATGAGACAATTTTAATCCTATAATATAATTATATTTTTATTTTAAGATTTACGAATGGTTCTGTTTTGAACTTACGAACTTCTTTACTAGTGTTACACTGCTACGGATGAAGGCAAAAGTACTGTAACTTACAGGTTTGTGAAACCATCTTCATTTATTTATAAAATAATCATCTCGATAGATAATTTGTCAATTAGATATATTTTAATATATACATATATAAAAAATTTGTCTATCTGACATGGAAGTGGTGAATGCAGTATGCAGCGTCACATGGAAAGTGACGGTCAGTGTAGATATGTTCAACTCCAAGCGAAAGTAACGAACTCTATTTTCATGCGATATTCCGTGACTAAATGCGAACCTCGATCCTGTACATCAGGAAGATTGCGAGTGCTTTAGTAAATTACCGACTACAAAAATAGTAAACTAATAAATTACCGACCTTCTTTGACTCAACTGCGGCTGGAAAGTGCATATTAACCTCCCGATACATCGCGGGGCTGCCACTTGGCAGGGCGAGGGTTAAAAGCGCTCTTTCGCTTCCTCTCAGTAAGCTACGCCATGCCAAATGCGTAACAACGAGTGAAGCTCCGGTTATTGGCCCAGTCGCACATAGTAGTTCTTTTGTCTTTCTCTGAATCTGAGCGGAATGAGAAAACGCGACCCAATATATAGGCAACGGATGGAAGACCCCATCAAGCCTTACAAGTGAAAGAAGGACCCGAAGGGCCAAATCTGATTATTGAATCTGAATCTGAGCTTATTGAAACTGAATCTGAGCCGAAATAATCGGTTGTGGATATGGGATAATTGATATGACCCGAACATGATTATCGTATTTGAAATATAAATACATATTTCGCGTGTAACAAACATGAATGCCACTAGGCACATCCATCTCAGTTAATCTGATTGATATCTGTTATACACTGTATACACTCAAAAAAGACTCGAAAATGTTATTCAAGATGACTCTTATCTGTTAATTTCTGAAAATATTCTCTCTTTCTATTTAGTGAAAAAAGGCCATAAATTTTCCTGTGCGATCGTTATCCTTATCATCGAACCTAGCTTCGGGAAAAAACAAACGACAATAAATTATGTGCGGCGGGGCCCTTATCTGCATTCCATACGCGGAGAAGCATGTCCGTTGATCTACATGGACTCTAACTACTCTATCCAAATAAAAGTCAACTCCAATTCTACAACAGTCAGAGTCCGTCAGACCTCTCTAGCTATTCATTCAGAGTCGCACGACGTCAATTAATAGGAGTAGAGTTAACTCTAAGTCTAGCTAGGAAGCTGCGGGGTGAAGTTCGTCAAAGAGGACATCGACTGACCAGTGCTCGGGAAGGTAAGTTTGACAGGTTTGACCTGGTTTGTGGTGAAAATAGCAAATTTCCTGTACAAGAGGAAAAAGTTCGAGAACCGTCTGCTTGGTTTTCTCCTACCTTATGTGTTCACTCTGGTTCTAGGCGTTCTCTTTTTTCAAAACGTTAACTCTTCTCATATTAACTGCCGTGTATGGAAATAATATCATATTGGTATTTCTTCTGGACTGAGTCCTGCGGTGGTGGATTCATATGGACAGTTCATGATCCTCGAAGACCCCAAATGACAAATAATATCATTTATCATATGACATAGTGTGAAAACTAAAGTGAGCGTAGGCTCTCTCTCCAACACAAAAGAAACACTAATGACGAGACGAGAAGAGTCATCATATCTCTAGAAAAAGTTGCTATATAGTCTACTATAGAGGAATCACAGTCTGATATAGTAGAAGAACTTAACTTGATCGTAGTAGGAATGATTGCAATTAGAATCTAAACATTATTTTATTTATTTTATTTATTTTATGTTTCTTTTAAAAGTAAAAAATTATAATTTTAGTTGCTCATCAAAAAATATTACCTTTGGGTATTGTTGAGGTGTTTACTTCTAGTTAGATATGTATTATTATGTGACCTCAGGGTAATAGAATTCATGCTACACCACAAAAAACATATTAGATTCTTATACTTGTCTATGGACACGAACTTGTTATATGTATACTTTCTATCATTGGTTACTATCGTAAGATACTATACCCATCTTCTAATAACCTAAACATAATTAAGTGGGGGAATGCGATGCAATGGATAGCAAACGGATGGAAAGATCCCACCAAGCATACAAAGGAAAGAGAGACCCGAAGGCCAAAGCAGCTATGTGTAGTCGATGGCGTTCTTGTCCAAAATCATAGGACCTACAATCTCGTTGGTGGAGACGATGGTACACTTTTCAGTCAAGAATTGGCTTGATCATACTCCCAATATGATCATTTTGTGCTTGATCATACTCCTCTTAACGTTTGATTGATTGATCATATCTTCAATCTGTCATCGACCGTCCGGTCGGTATACTTGCCATGTAGATCAAGCCATGTCACCCTAAACTGTCAGCTTGTGAAAATGCACAGTCTGACGTGGGTATGTCTCATGTGCAATTAGCACAGTCTTCTCTGAAACAATCTGCGTCCATTTGAAGTAGATCATGTCAGGTTCCCGCTAATGAAACAAGATGTGTCGATTTGAAGTAGATCATGACAGGTTCCCGCACATTAGCGATGTCGGATTAAAAGAACACTGTGAACTAAATCCGAGAGAGTAGTGATCTGAGCGGAGAGTGATCAGAAACACAAAAGTCTAGCATAACGATATGATCACCGAACGGAGTAATTTTACGGACTTTGATGTAGAGAGCGAGGATGATTGCTTAGATGGAATGCATTTCAGAGATGAAGAGCGGAGCTTTGTCATGGATGTACAGTCCAAGGATCTTGCAGAGGAGAGCGTGCTAGAACAGTGGCAATGAGAAATGATCGGTGCGAGAGTTGTGAGTCGATTACTCCAAGGCAAGACTTTGGAGTCGCTCAGGGCCGTTGCAAGCAAAGTGTCTCTCAGATCTGAATTTAAATCTTTTTTGGAGTTTGATTTTGCCGTTGATTGTTAGTCTTTCTTGAATAGTCGAGCGAGCCATAAATTGAAGAACTTTTTGAACTATAGAGTTAGAGTGTGCAGGTATGGAGCGAAGACTCGTTGTCAAAAGTTATTTGAGCAACGATCTCAAACATCGAGTAGTGCTGAAGCGAGTCACTATAACAGTCAGCCTTGTAGCTTCCACGAATATATACAAAGATATCGAACGTCACAAAGGTAAGCTAAAGCTGGTCGATCCGAACCAACACAAGCTCAATCGAGGAGTGTCAGCTAATGACCATTGCGATGAGAGACTGCGATACCAATCGGTCGAGAGATCAGTTTTTTATGAGACTAGTGCACGAGATAGTGAGCTCGAGCATCCATGCAAGAGACGAGTTCGAGCGCAGAAAGACAAGTTCAGTGGACGAATTGCTATTACGATTTGTGATTTAGACCATAGTTGTCTTAGTCATATTGGATACTGACGTGGTCTGACATCCAACTAAAAATTCCTAGTTGCAGTCATGTGTAACAAGGTGATCATTGATCTGAGCACCCTCATTCGGAATCTGATAGAAGATCTTTGAACTACATTCACGCTTTGGCCGAGCGCCCCAAAAAATTTTGCAGCTCGAAAAAAAAAGTGAAAGCAATGAAAACTCATAGAGAAACCTTAGGGCATTGGCTTCTTCTTTCTTGGGTTACCCAGCATAGCAGTAGCTGGGGCAAAGCCTGCTTTCTTCGCTTTTCGAATGAAAGGCCCTTCCTTTAGTAAAGAGCGCGCTTAAAAGCACGCTCTTTACTACCTGGTTTGGATGAGTCGAGAGCACTCTTGTGACTGGTTGGAGGATAATCAAGCAGCATCCTTCCACTATATCTCTTCCGTTTGTAGACTAATACTTCAAGTGGATCCGATGGCAGTTGTGGATTGGAGTACCTGGGAATGCAATACAAGAAGATTTAGTAGATATTTTGTGTGTCTCAGTGCCACTCGTGATGTATTTTCTTTGTGTCAAAAGGTGATTTGTTTGGACGCTTGTCATAACAAGTCGAGAAAGTTCTCAAGCCAAATATTCGTAGCTTCAGTGCTAGATGGTGCAAATGAGGTAATCATTTTGGTCTTAGCGGTTGCTCCATAAGAAGACACTACAAACTAGGCATAGTTCTATCAACATCTCCATAACTCGACACACGATATTATTTCTTCCCAGACTATAATAATCAATGATAGACAAAAGAGCCTCGAGCGAGCTGTTTCTGATGTATTCTCTGAAGTTGTCCACGGGCATTGTGGGCAACGCTTTCATATGAATATGCACACGAGGTAAGGCAAAGAGGCTGAGCGTCCATTTCTCTCTTGCTTGTACGCCTTATATTTCTCAGGTCTCATTAGACCTGAGAAATGTAAGGCACTCCACACTCCTTTGTACATTCTCTTTCAGCAAATTATTTACGATACTGGCTGGTTGGCTAAGTTATAACTATTCTCTCACTTGTAGGTACAATGAAGTGCTTGAGACGCTGGATACATTAAGAAAAAGAGGTAAGCAATTGACGAAATACTTACGAAGTATACAACCCGAGAGGTATAGTCGATTTGCATTTTCTCTACCATGTTATGAGAAAGTCGCTTCCAACATGACTGAGAGCATGAATAATGCTCTCAGACAAATCCGATAAATGCTCCATTGAAGATCATGTTTGATTTATGGTATTATATTATGCACTAGTTTACTAAGCATAGGGTACAACTTCAGCAAGAAACAAGTGTATTGACATGTTTTGCTCGACTACGGCTTATGGAGAACGAGCAGGCTACATCAATATTTTTGTGTCAAGTTTCTTCTCCATTGAGGCTGTTCTCATTAGTCCCCTGTCATGTAAATGGAGTTACACATGTGATGAAACTAGCACAAGGCGGTGCAAAGACATGTACATGTATAGAATTCCAAGAGATGAGATGACCATGTGGCCATGTTATTGCCTTCCACAGAGAGATTGGTGGGAACTCAACAACGAGACTCGATAACATTTGGCATAGCTCTTCGTTATTTTCAATCTACTGACATTATGCGTTGCCAGCAATTTTCACTGATGACTTTCAACTCGTTGTCATGTCAGATTTTGCGTGAAGGATGTCCAGGAAAATACGAGGTTCCTGGCTGTTGAGATATAGTGTGCTGAACAGAGACAAGAAAGAGACAAACACGCATGAAAATGAACGTTGCAATATATACTAACTCTCAATGTATATACACTGTCGGTTCTTTCACCCAAAGAATACAAAACTGAGAAACAGACCAGAGCGGTTTGCAATCTACTTCAAAACCTCTAAATAGAGCCCCTGAATCACAACCTAGACCCAAAACCACCGATGCGTAGCTCAAAGCAAGAGAAACTTCCCTTTGCTAACAAAAAGAGCTGCACCAGCATCACACGATTCAAATCCAAGTACAAACAACATCCATGTACAAGCTCTTAGCTAAAGCTAGCTACCACAAGCTGTACATAACCAACCAGAACTCTAACGAACACAAAAGGACAAAACTCCTAGCGAAGAAATAAAAAAGACCTATATGAGAACTTTCGTCTTTCTTCAAACGGTCTTCAGATGTCGATAGGTTCTTCTTTCTTGACTCCGTCGGCCCAGATCCGACTCTTAACAGCCAAGATATCTCTGATTTTTGGTCGCGATGACCGAACCTTTCAAAACTCCTCCTTGCGGCTTAAAACCGCACACACCGCTCAAACGGATCGTCTAATCTGATATCCGTCTTCTCTGATAGGTAGATCTAGCTACCCTGAACCCAACGAGTCTCTAAACAAGCCGTTTGGAGTTCCTCTTGCAAAATCACGCAAGAAATTTGATCGTAGGTTGCAAGAAATTGATGTAAATCGACTCCCTACGACTCAAAATCGCTCACCCACACCCAAACCAACAATCCAATCCACACATGGTCTTCTCTTATGCGTAGATGAAGACTCCCTGTCGCGTAGCCATCAAGCACTTGGCTCACCGATCGCAAAGAACAACCCAATCTCAGATCGCAAGCGAACGAAAATCTGACGTAAGCGCTTCCTTGAGAGCCAATTTCACTCAGAACTCGTGAACCGCCCAATGAAACTTCGTATCGTCTTCAATTTCCTGAAGAACTCGGCGTTTTGATCTCGATGGATCCAAGGACAGCAAGTTTGGACTCCGGAACGGTCTAACTCTCCTTCACAGATCATTGAAGCACCCCAAATCTCTTTCCTGCGTCTCAATTTCTCTCAATACACAATCCTCGATCTATCTCTTCCCAAACCGTCTTAACCAATGCGTAGCCTGCATAGATCTGAACCCAACGACGCCTTGCATGCTTGTATTGGACCTCCAAATCTCTCATACCATCCACTTACAGGTCGCATGTGCAAGCTAACCCCTTATGCTGTCCCCTTACGTCAATCTCTGTACGTACAAGTTTCTTCACTTATCAAGAAGCAGGCCTCTTGCGCCCTTAGTATAGCGCTTAGAGCCACAAATACCCAGTCATCAGAGTAAAGCCCAGCTTGATTTTCTCTTCTTTTGAATTGCATAACTTCTTCACTAGGCGTTCGAATGAAGTAGACAAAGTGCCTATGGAAAGTTGATAACGAGCTCTACTCATTGATACGATGAAAGTGAAGATCCGAAGTTGTACTAAAAGCTTGTAAGCTGGGGCTTAGCTTGTTTTACCCATCTTTCGAATCTTGTAATTTCTCCACTAGGCGTTCGAATGAGATAAACAAAGTGCCTATGAAAAGTTGATAATGAACTCTACCCATTGATGCAACGAAAACGAAGATCCGAAGTTGTGCCAAAAGCCTGTAAGCTGAGACCTAGCTTATCTTCCTCATCTTTGGAGTCCTATAACTTCTCCACTAGCCGTCCAAACGAAGTAGATGAAGTGTCTATGGAGTGCTTACAAAGAGCTCTACCCATTGATGCTATGAAAGTGAAGATCCGAAGTTGTGCCAAAAGTCGGTAAGCTGAGGCCTAGCTTGTCTTTCCCATGAGTGTCTTTGGAGCAAAAAGCATCGAAGTTTGAATTTCAGGTAGGAGCCGGTCCATGACACGACACAGTGTATTGTTGTGGACCTCTTCCTGTGACAAGACGACAGAGAAGACACAAAGTGATGAGGATTGACAATAACACATAATTCACTCAATCTGCAGCAGATGACACTGATGATCGACCTACAACGAGTAGTACAAATGTCTCTTTTGTCAAATATTGAGAGTCAGTGTCACATGACTGAATCCACAACGATTGAAATTGAATATGCTATCAACGATGAGCATATATCACATTTAGCTTCAGACACAATGTGACATCGAAGACGAAGACGAGTCGTGCAAAGAGATCCAGAACATGAGTTGGGAAATTTTCCTTGGTCTGTCCCTGGGAGGTGCAGTCGCTGTGAACAAACAAATCACAATAGACAAACATGCCATAGGTTGTATGCACCCACTGAAGATGAAGAGCTATTCACTGAAGTGACAGATGGAGTCGAAGAAAGTGAAATTCATGCCGTGATTACAGCTTTGTCTCAATCATCCGAAGGAGAAGTTCACTGAGTCGGTCATGTTCGCTCTGGTTGTCTCATTTTAGTTCTTATGTAGTTACGTTAGCTGCATGAGACGTCATATCAATCGGCTCATGTAGTAGTTACGTTAGCTACATTCTGCATCTTTTCACAGTCAATTTGGACCTCAATTCTAGTCATAGATCCTTGATTAACATTCACCTTAGCTTTCGGTTTCTCGCAAGAACTTGTGAAGATGAACCCGGGATCTAGTCTTAGATCCATACATCATTTCTAGTAAAGAAGGGCTACTTATGACTTTTTTATGAGTGGTCGGGTATGAATGATGAACGATCGTGTGTTGTAAGAGAACATCACACATTCTGATTCTTCATGAATTCTGTGTTAAAATAACTATTTGCAATCTGTAAGGTTGTATGTATGTTACACGTGGTCGATCTATCTCTAGATCTTTTATTTTCATGAGTATAAAATATCTTCTTATGCTGCACAACAACCTCTCAACTATTGTCAGTCATAATCTCTCAACTAAAGGACTGCACAATGAACTACGGAGAACATAAAACTGTTAGAGTTCTAAAGGGTTGCACAATGAACTACGAAGAACATTAAACTGTTGGAGTTCAAAAGTGAGAGCTCTGTTGGACTATGGAGGTTAAACTTGAACTCTTGGTACATCGAGCAATGCTGTTGGAGTTCTGAGGTGGTTAAACTTGAAGGCTTGGTACATCAAGCAATGCTGTTGGAGTTCTGAGGTTTAAGTTGAACGGAGGTTTAACTTGAAGTTTATGACTCGAGCAAAGAGTAGTGTAAGGATAGTTTGGGGAGAAGAGAAAAGGAGAGAGGAGAGGAGAAGAGTGGTGAGAAGAAAGAGCGAGCGGTGTAGGAGAAGAGGAGTGAGAGGAGAAGAGCGAGGAGGAGAGGAGAAGAGTGGGTAGAGAGAGAACAAGAGGTGTAGGAGAAGAGGAGGGAGAGGAGAAGAGCGAGGAGGAGAAGAGAAGAGTGGGTAGAGAGAGTGCGAGAGATGTAGGAGAAGAGAGAGGAGGAGAGAAGAAGAGTGGATAGAGAGAGAGAGCGAGGAAGAGAGAGCGAGGAGATAGTGAGGACAGGAGAGAGCAATGAGGAGAGTGGGGAGAGGAGAGAGCAAGAGACCAGAAGTGTGAGGGACGAGAGGAGTTCCAAGTAATAGAGAAGTTATAACTTAGATTTGAACTCTTTTGATAAGGTGCCATCTGATTTGAGCGATCTTCAATCGCTGTGATGAAGACGAAAGAAAGTGCAAGTAATAGTAGAGGAGGTAGTAGTAGTAGAGGTGTCATTCGAGGACGAGGCTATGAGAGAGAACGAGACCGAGGCGGAGATTCAAGAGAGAGGAGAAGACGAGACGCAAAGGCTTGTAAGTTCACACATTTAGATCGTTGATATGAATTGCTATAAATGTGATTTTAATGACTATGAATGTGTTGTTAGCACGATGAATCGTCAATTATGGTCAGCGATTCATCGTGGATCGCTGTGAATTGAAGCGATTCATCGTGGATCGCTGTGAATTGAAGCGATTCAGCGTGAATCACTGTGAAATGATACGATGCAGAGTGAATCGCTAGCTGCGAATCGTCAAAGGACAAAACAACCTCGCGGTGCTACGAAACATAACATATTTAATCTCTTACGCTCGTATCGTGAGACGAAATGAGCATGTTTCACCTCGCGATGCAGCGAAACATGAAATATTTTATCTCTTACGGTATGCACATATGTGTATGCCGTGCCGTGTGCATCGCAAGACAAAATTATCTATTTCGTCTTTACGTTATGCACATATGTGTATGCGTTGTCGTATGCACCGTAGGACGAAATGGTTTGTTTCACCTCTTACTTTATGCATATATGTGTATGCCGTGCCGTGTGCACCGTGGTGTGAAACGGCTATGCATATATGTGTTTGCGTTATCGAGTGCACCGGGAGATGAAACGTGAAATGTTTCACATATAAGAGACGAAACAAGCCCGTCTAGCCCTTACGAGCTGTACACATATATTTGATGTGCACTGCAGGACGAAACAATCTGTTTCGTCTCGCGGTGCAGCGAAACATGACATGTTTTGCTCGTAAGAGAAGAAACAGGTTTGTCTCGCTGCACCACGGGCCGAAACAAGCTGTTTCATCATCCCTTCTGACGAAACATAGCATGTTTTGCTCATAAGGGGCACGAAGCAAATATAATTACGAGGAAGATGATCGATATCATTTGAAATGGTGTTGGGTTCGGAAGAAAGAGGTGAAATATGCTTTATATGGAGTAGAAGAAGAAGTTATAGATCGATCGGGATTACTTGTGATTTTATCTTTTGACCTTCTCGTCTTGATGTAAGTAACTATAAATACTTCCCTTTTGCTTTTAACTTGCTCTTTATTCTCTTCTTTTACTTTATCCTAAACTCATGCATGTAGCTCTTTTAAAGTATTTGATTAGTTCATAAATTGTGCAGAGTTCATATTGCCTACAGTTCATCGAGTCTTATGATTCATAGATTCATCGTGCTACCGTAGGAGGACATGAGATTTTATTGGATGAGCCTTTTGTTCGCGATGCACTTGTTCTACCCATGAGAACTAGTGTCCCTCGTCCTCATAGTGTTAACAGGAATTTGATAAATGATTGATTTCCTCAAAAAGATGAGAAAGGGAAGAGGTACTTGTAGTGTCTCAGGATTTCTCCTTTAGCCCATTTAGCATAAAAGATATCGTTCCCACAGAGGATTTGCACAAGTATCGCTGCTCTAAGTTCTAAGATCTGTTCAAACACACAAACACACGAGTCGTACCTAGAAATCCCACATTCTTATAAAACCGCACAGCTTCCAGATCCTTCAGAAGGTGGACTCCTGCGGTGACAGTGACCTCCAAGAAGACTCCCGGGACAGCTTCCAATTAACTTACATACTCGGAAGACTTCCCGCAGTCATGCTTCTCATCGTTGATCTCACCTGTCTTCGACTTCCGACACGCAATCTAGCCTCACAACAGACACAAAACGTTCCTACTCTGTTCTTCCGACTCCTTATCTCTCATACACACTCAGAAGAAGCTTGCTGCATGACGAGAAGACATGACCCTCGATCATTCTCTCCAGATTCTGCTAGCAAGGCTTCTCACAACTCTCTTCTAAGTTCGGGAAGAAGAAGGAATAAGCTGCTATGGGTCAGACAAAAGAGATCCGTAACGAACCCTCACGTCTTCTCGCGCATTCTGCCAGTCGTTCCAATCTTCTAGTCTCTTAGAAGATGTGGATTTGAGAATACGGGAAGATTGGGAGATGTGGTGCCCATAATTTACAAGATGTACGAATTTTTGAAATTTTTGAAGATAATAACATGTCTGTGTAATTGAAATAACCTTGCTGATTAAGATTATATCTTGCTTAGAAGAAAGATGATCTTAAGAACTTTTTGTAAGAGAAGTCGACTTTTTTCGAAGAACGAAGAAGGACATCTTTCGAGAAGACGTCTTCCCGACCAGGTCTTCGGAAGACGGAAGACGGAAGATGGAAGACGAAAGACGCGTGTCTTCCAGAAGACAGTGACAACGATCGTGACTGCATGGGCGTCAACCACGCACCATCTAGTAGAAGGGTATGTGTACTTATCAGGTAGCCTCATGGTGATAGGTAGGTCAAGTAGGCCGAAGAACCCTTAATCGCATAAGAAGATACGGGAGAAGCGCATTAGTCCAGAATCAGCGACTGCTTCCTGCATCGAAGATCAACACGCACTGAAGGTTGATTTCGGAGGTACCAAATTGAGTGAGGAGAGCAAGCATAGTGAAATCGTGGACAGCAAGGATCGAATCGAGGCTAGAGAGAGAGCGAGGACGATTCTATGAGAGTAGAAAGCACCATCGAAGCTGAAGGAGTTTCCTGTAGATTCTCGGAAGCAGACATTGAAGGACGATTGAAGAAGTATCGAAGGTGGAGCATTGATCGACCGAAGAAGCAGCAGGACGAAAATTGACGACAGGAGCAATTCTATGGGGTCGCATTGGAGCTGAGGTGGAGCCAGAAGCGTATAGAAGACTGAAGACACTACAGGAAGCAGCTAGAAGACTGTTTGAGGTTCTTCCTATGTTCTTTCTTGTTCTCACCGCTTCTCGCCTCTGGTTTAGTGTCCCTCGCGCTTCTCCGTTTGTCTGCAGGAAACCCATCGATCGCTTTCCCCATCCCAAAATTTCCCTCTGTGAAAATGGGCGTAGAAGCGCTGCTCAATTTTCGACAACCATCTTCTCGCTTCTTCCCAATTGGTAATCGAGCTTCCTTGTCTTTCATTCTCAAATTCGATCCCTCAGCTATCAATTTCCCTGTCCTACCGCATCTCTACTCCCGAATCTCTAGACGGAAGACGTTTCAGAAGATCTGAACATCTTCGAAAGACGCTTCTGGATGTCTGAACATCTTTGGAAGACGACTGTGTGCAATTCGTATCGAGATTGGATTGGATTGGTTTTGTTTTGTGTTGAGAGAGGCTTGGTACGAATCCTGAATGACTTGGTGAGTTGAATTGTTGTTTCGAGAAGCTGGAAGTTGGGAATCAGACCTGTGCCTCCCGATCTTTCGAGCTTCTCAAATCCACATCTTCCTAGAGAGACTAGAAGATTGGAAAGGCTGGCAGAATGCGCGAGAAGACGAGAGGATCCTTTACGGGTCTCTTCTGTCCGACCCATAGCAGCCTATTCCTTCTTCTTCCTGAACTTAGAAGAGAGTTGTGAGAAGTCTTACTGAGAGAATCTGGAGAGAATGGTAGAGGGTCATGTCTTCTCGTCATGCAGCAAGCTTCTTCTGAGTGTGTATGTTTCGCGCACCTACCGTCTTGTTGCGCCAGCGGAAGCTCTAGCTCAGTAGGTCGCAAACTTTACACCGCTAACCTGCAAACACAATCACAAGTTAGCGTCCATGCACCACTTACCTTAGTTCTGTTTGGTCCGGACCGGAGCCGGACCGTCTCCCTAATCATCAAGCTCAGCAATCCTAAGTCCCGACTTAGATCCGCCTAAGTCGGTCCCAAACATGAGCAAGTCACAATATGACTTGGGGCGGACTTCCCATAAAGTCCAGGGTCCTAAACGGTGCCTCCAGCACACCTAGCGGCCCAACCGCCCGTGATGTCCGTCTGGGTCTAGGCTCCCGAACGGTGGTCTGGCCCGCCGATTCGTTCCCTAGTCTTGCCCCAGCCCTTGCATCGTTCCTAAGTCCAGACATCCAAGTCTGGATCGGAACGTGCCTTGGAACCGGCCCAGCCATCACCTCATGCCCCCAGAGTCCGCCCGCCGAACCCTGGGGTCGGGTGACTCGTCCTGGCCCACCCAGGCATCGAGCCCCCCTCATATATACTTCTGGGGATCGGCGACCCCGCCCTCCTCTTTGGTCCCTGAAAATTATACCACAACCCGATTGTGGTTCGGCCATAACTTCCAGCTCGGAGGTCAGATTTAGGAGTGTTATATATCACTGGAAAGCTCTCGACGAGACCTTTCCAATGATACCTCACTCGCCTCAAGATCTTACGTGGAGCTCCGTCCACGACCTAAAACGTCCCTGGAGCTCCAACACTTAGCAGTTTTTCCGAAAACCTGTGGTCCAGACCCAGGGTCGAACCCTGTGGTTTGTCTGCGTCTTGGACCCACGTCTCGGTCCCACGTCTCGGACCCACGTCTCAGATCTATGTCTGAGACTCATGTTTCAGTCCGTTCTCAGACTCGCCCCCTTAGGTCAGCGTTCGTCTGGGGCCCTCTTGGGTTAGGCCCTTATGTCCTAACCCAAGGTTCCAACCTTGGTTCAGAGAACCACTTAGGGTTCATCTGATCCCGACTTGCCGGTCAAGCCGTTAAGTCCTACTCGCAGCGTTCACAACCTAGCGCAAGTCCGCTAGGGTTCTGTTGTTTGCATCTGCGCCCGATCTTGAGAATGAGGGGCGCGACAGTATGAGAGGTGAGAAGCCAGAAGAACAGAGTATGAATATCTTGTGTCTGTTGTGAGGTTAGATTGCGTGTAGGAAGTAGAAGATAGATGAGACCAGTGAAGGGAAGTCTGGCTGCGGGAGGTCTTCCGAGAACGTCATTGAATCGAAAGCTGTCTCGAGAGTCTTCTTGGAGATCACTGTCACAGCAGGAGCCCACAACCATCTTCTGAACTTTTCATACACTCTGCTTCTCGCATATCTTGTATCTTCTGTTAGGAAGTATGATGAAATGCAAGGTGGGTTGTCTTCTTGGCAATCCATGCGATGCCTTGCTTAGTTAGAATTGTTTAGATATAGCTCGGAAGACGAGAGCTACTTAGGAAGCACTGTTAGAATCTCGGAAGACGGAATAGCTGTCTTCTGGAAGACTAGATTCGTCTTCTGAGAGTGGAAGCTAGACTGTGAGGACTTGGGAAAGACTGAGTCTTCGGCTCATAGTAAGTGCGCGTGGCTTAGTGCAACAGAGCTTGAAGTATGTCGATGCATCCTCGAGGATTGGTGTTACCGGCAGTAGAGTTGACCTAGGCCAAATCCTTCATCAAGGAGTTGGGTCTCGACTTCTTCATGTGGGATTGGAACATCGCAGATCAGGGTCTTCTGGAGGAGGTTTGGGCAGCATTGCCTCCTCGCAACCTTGTACCTGCGAAGGCAGGAGTAGCTCGTGAAAGATCATCTTCCTGGACAGCAGAATGGTGGCGTAAGGCCTTCCACAGGCTAGAAGCAGAGAAGACATTGCGGGAAGCCGCAGAAGCACAAGCTGCAGCAAAAAAGACGCAGCGAGAAGCAGCAGAAGCTCGCGCGCAGGGATTGTTAACACAGACGGTGGAAGCACTTCGCAAGAAGTTCAACTTCACCGCGGGTAGGAAGCTTCTCATCCTAGCTAAGGAGTGGGATGACGAGTCCAGAGCGATGCTAGTGGAGTGCAAGGAGAGTATGTTCCGTTATCTGGATCGGCAGATTGAGGACTTGAAGACGCTTTATGGTCTTCCTTCGATTTCACCACCAGCGGCTACATCTTCCCATACTCCAAGACAAGCGAGCGAGGCAGATTTGGAGAAGGAGGAATTCGACCTCGCTGTCCACTTGGTAGTGACAGCATTGGAAGCCGAGAAAACTACAGAAGAAGCCCAGGAAGACAAGGTGTCTTATGGAAGACATGAAGAAGAGTTGTCTTCCCAGGTGTTTCGAGTGGAGGAGGTGACTTCCTCGGACCACTGCGGGATCACCACAGCTCCCAGCATCGAACAAGTATCTCAGAAGAGCGAAGAAGCGCAAGTCGACTCAGCTTCTCGGAAGATGCTTCCGTCTTTCGAAGCCATCCCAGAAGAGCAAGCCACGAATGTTGAGGAGGAAGCCACCTCAGTGACACCCGAGGTACTCGCAAGACTTCTCACCTTATCAGAAGCCGAGTTAGAGTTCATGTAGGAGCCGATCAGGAGGAGATCGCACCCCGTGAATTAGAGTAGATAGCAAGCTAAGAAGACAAGTTGACTTGTCTAAACTTAGTAGGAACCAAAATTGCTATCTTAGGAGGTGACGGTTTACTTGTAATTTTAGATGACTGTCCATGTGGTAGAGTAGGCAGCGCATGAGTAGGAAGTAAGTTTCAAAACCAAGGCAGGGAGCCGACTACATGTGAGGTGGTGGCATTCTGACAGTCCCCCATCTCTCGGATTGCAAGTGAGGATTGGAGGGGAACTCTCCCCTGCGCCTCAAGGCAGATGTATAAGTTAGACTACAGGGTAGGAATTCGGACGTACACACACACACATCTTACAGTGCGGACACATTAGACATTACACACGAGAGACATTTCACTGTGCAGGTAGTTACACAGTCTACACAGTGTATACACACTACACCCGATGTTAGAGACATACGAATAGATTGAGATTACACAGAAGAGGTCTACATTTTTCTGTTGCCAGCAGTGGTTCGAAGATGTAAATGGAGGTAATGGACAGTTTAGAGCAAAGAATGGCATCCTCGTGTACTCGTGTTGTCTAAACTGGTGTGTCGAGGAGTAGGAGCAGACAGTAGAGGGAGTGAGCTTCCCAACATCAATGTACCTTCTTCTCGGGGAATGGATTTTGAATTTGAGTGCAGAAGCTTTGTCTGTGTCTTCTAGGCAATGGGTTTCCTCGAATTCACACCCAATTGTGCATGGGAAGCCTTCTTCTGGAATGGCGGTGATTGTTAGAAGCTGTGCAGAGTCGAAGCTTGTCTCATCCAGTGGAGCATTAAGATCCACGTACGGACGGTCTTATAGATAAGCGATCCCAGAAGACGGAGAGTCGAAGCAACGACAGAAGAAGAAATAAGCCTTCTTTTCACAGCAGAAGACGACATCCTCGAGTAGAAGACTGTGTAAATGTAAGCGAATTTGTTATCTTCCTCCCCAAATTACTACAAGCAGGGATGGCTTGTTAGTAAGGATCCGGACTAGAAGCCTGTCGGAGTCTTAATTTCTCATTTTCATCTTGTTTTCTCTTGTTTGGATTTTCTCTTCTTCCCCATCTTCTCTCATCTTCTCATCTTCCTATCTTCTTCTAGTGAGCTTCCGAGACTTCTATTGAGCTTCCGTGAAGGTGAATGTCGTTGTAGTGCTGCAGAAAGACCGTTTCCGTAGGCAAAAGCCTGAGAAGGCTACAGGGGGCTTACACCCTGTGATTGATCTAACCCCGTTGGGAATTGGAAGAGCAATGTGAGATAGACAGTGATAATTTGACGTCTACGAAGTAGGAGCAGTCTTATGGAGGTGCGAGAAGCCGAGTTGAACTCCCAAAAGCCGAGAATTGCTTCGGAAAGACTGTGTTGAGAAGATTGGAAGAAGTGACCTGGAAGCAGGACGTGTCTTCCTGAGCTTCCCGATACATATCTGTGTGATATTTTAGGTGGTAGTTGTTTGTTTAGGTCCAGAGCACCTTCTGAAGGGTCTAGAAGCCGTGTGGTTTTGTGAGAAGACGGGATTTCTAGACAAAACCCGTGTGTTTGTGTGTTTGAACAGATCTTAGAACTTAGAGCAGCGATACTTGTGCAAATCTTCTGTGAGAACGATATCTTGTATACTAAATGGACAAAAGGAGCAATCCTGCGTCACTACAGGAGGCACAGGTCTGGTTGCCAATCTCTAGCTTCTCAAAACAACAATCAACTCATCAGGTCACTCAGGATTTGTACCAAGCTTCTCTCAACACCAGTTCCAATCAAATCCGATCCACTCGATACGAATTTACAAACAGTCGTCTTTCGAAGACGTTCAGACATTTAGAAGCGTCTTCCGAAGATGTTTAGATCTTCAGAAGCGTCTTCTGTCCATGGGTTCAGGAACAAAGATGTGGTAGGGTAGGGAAATTGATAGTCAGATGATCAAATTTAAGAATGAGAGATGGGGAAGCTCGATTCCAACTTGGGAAGAAGTGGGAATATGGTTGTCGAAAATTGACCAGCGCTTCCGCGCCCAATTTTTGTAGAAGAAAGTTCATGGTAGGGAAAATCGATCGATGGGCTTCCTGCAAACAAGCAGAGAAGCGCGGGGACATCAAATCAGAGACGGGAAGCGGTGGGAAAAGGAAAAAAACTCGAGAAGAACCTCAGTATTGTTTCTGTTGCGCCTTCAATCTTCTGTGCGTTTCCGGTCGTCAATCCCAACTCCAATGTGATACCACGAACCTGCTCTTGTCGTCAATCTTGAGCTGTGTCCATCTGCTGCTACAATCGGTTCTTGTTCCACCTTCAAAACCTCTCTAATCGTCCCTCGATGTCTGCTTCTTGAAATCCGTAAGAATTTCTTAAGCTCGACTGTGCTCCTAGCTTAACAAAATCGACCTCGCTCTCTCTCTTGCCTCAATTCGATCCTATGAGTTCTCAATTCCACTCTCCTTGCTTCCACGACGAACTTTGCTACCCCGATTGCAATCGACCTTCAAAGCGTAGTTGTCCTTCAGTGAGGAAAGCATGCGACTGATTTCGTGCTAATGCATCTTGTCTCGTATCTTCCCTGCGTGATTAGGGGTTCGACTATCTTGATCTACCTACTACTACGGTGGCTACCTGGTAAGTACACCTACCCCTTGTCTATGTGGCGGTGTCGCGCTACTTGGCGGCTACATGCTTGACTTCTACTCCGACGCTTAGGTTTGGTAGTTCTAGAAGTTAGCTCATATTACTTCTAGTCTTTTATGTATATGTTTGACACCTTTGCATACGGTGTTAACACTATTTTGAGTCCTAGTAGGCTGATAGTATGTTAGTTATCTTGTTCAAGCATTTGTGCGCTTGTGCAAGTGACTTCTTACTTGTCTATGACGTTCAATGTACATAACTTAGGGTTTCCATGCTGATAGGGGTTTGAGCTCATGGGTTGTACTTACTTGTCGCCCATGCACGCTTTCTAGCTAATTTAAGTTAACTTTCAGGGTTGCGTGTCGTTTTAGGTAGTTTAAGTTATACGCTGGCACTCTAGGGGGCTTGACGTGGTAGCCTATGAGTGTAGAAAAGTTACCAGGTAGTTTAAGGCACAAAAGGACAGTCAAGTGGAGCTATGAACTCCCATTGGTCCATTTTTGTCTTTTGTAGTCTAAGTTTAGAAACAGAGCTCTAGAGGAGAGTTCGAGCAATTGGTGAGGGATCTTCGAAATCTGAGAACACAAGAAGAGAGAGCTCGTCGTGCCAAGCACTGTCAGTGAAATTTTTGCTCGATTTGGATCAATAAACAAGGAGTTATGCCCAATTGAAGTTCGGATTGTGCCAAAACTGCATCACTTTTGTTGATTTTGGGGTTTTCGGTGCCAATTGCAGCAGAATTGAGGAAATCACTTCAAAACTTCGTGGTTGCGTTCACTGTCAGGAGGGCTACGAATGTCCAAAAAGTTTCGAATCATTTGAGTGATTGAGTAATTCAGGGCGGCCGCTAAAGCAGAGGGGGTCTGAAAAGCTCTTAATCTAGAGCAGCGACTTTAGAGAAGGAGATCTGGAGTTCTACAAACATTCAGGAGTCCCAACTTCACAGGGATGTTCAGCATCCTGTAGACTTCAAATACTGTGAGAAGATTTGAAATTCATCGAGCCAATTCTCTGTTCTATGTCTGAATAGCTGTCTAGGTACCAGAAATTGTCATAATTCTCTTATTCAGAACTTTTCTGTTCATATCTCCGTGTCAGAATTTGATCTCAGGTTGAAACTTCGTCTGTGAGTTCAGTAGTACCTCATTTGCATGTAGGGGAAGTTTAGAGGTCTAAACCTTCACAGTTTTCCTCTCTTTGAGTGTCAAAGTTCACCGCTTAAGCCTATTACTACCAGTGAGACCTAAATTTCGCTTTTTGAGCATATCAGAGGATTCTACACTCCTGTGTGAGTGTTTATAGCTCCTGTTGTGACCTGAAAGCCAACCTCTTGAGTAAACAACCACAGCCAGAAGCCCGGCGCTTTCCTAGATAGACGGATCACACTCCGACAGCGGGTGGTTGGTACCCCAACAGTTGCGGTCATTGTCTTCTGGAAGACACCCGTCTTCCGTCTTCTGTCTTCTAGAAGACATGATCGAGAATACGTCTTTTCTGAAGATGTCCGTCTTCCATCTTCCGAAGAAGTCGACTTCTCTTTACAAAAAGGTCTTAAGATCATCTTCTCTCTAAGCAAGGTGTAATCTTAAGTAATAAGATTATTTCACTTACATAGACATGTTATTAACTTTAAAAATTTTAAAAAATCTCCAATCTTGTAAATTATGGGCACCACCGTACATGTTATGGATGTGTGAATATCCTGAGTGGAGGTCAGTCTTTCAGCTCATCAATTGCATACTTTTGGCTCGTCGACGTCCAAACGAAGTACATGGACAATTAGCTTTGTACGTGAAGAGTAAAGTAGAAGAGAGCGGAAATTGAACAGAGTTCATCTTAGACTATTTGGAAGCTGAGATTTCTTCTATGAAGAAGCATATGAGTAAAGAGAAATTGATGAGACATCCAGAGACTTGGGTGGATATGATATTGACTTATTTCATGATACATGCGGGTATACTTCCCGAGTCTCGTATCCTTCTAAGTTCTCATCAAGTGGACGCGCCTATTCAAGATCATCCTGAGTCTTCTCAATGATATCAAGATCGTCAATCTTCGCAGCGAGATCTTCCACCATACAATAAGATGTTCTTTTTCCTCAGAGTAGTTTTCACTCTGTTCATTTTTTATAGTTTTCCAAAGTGTTGTAGTTTTGAATGTTGTAAGTAGTTTTTTAGTGTTAAGTTGTCTTTGAATGTTAATTGCATTTTAGATATTTTTATTTTAAATATTGATATATTCGGTTCAATTTTTGCAGGTGAAGAGATTATTCTTTTGGATAGAATCAATTGGAACAAGGAGGAAGCATATGCTTTAACCAATACCATCAAGGAGAAGGAAGAAGAGCTTGCAAAAAAGATTATAGAACTCGGAGCTATGGAGTACGAGATTTTAGTGGAGAAAGAAGAATTATCTCTTATTCAAGGGTCGAAGAGTTTTTACCTCATCTTATTCATCATACTATCATAAGACGTAAGACTTTTATCTTTGATTTGAATGATCTTTTGATTAAAGTGGGGAAGAATGAGCAAGAGTTGATGCTTGCTCATGAAAAGAAATACGTAGTAGAGACTATCCCCAAGCAGTCTATATGATATGTGGCTCAACCTGAAGTAAAAGCTTTTCTAGAGATTTGTCTAGATAAGTTTCAGGTTATCATATGAACATCTCGGACTTTAATGAATACGGAAATTCTACTATACGCAATGAGCGAAAAAGATTATTTGCCTCTTCGAGTTGCAAGTGAGAAGGTATGATACTTCTTCTATACTAATTTTTTTATTGATCTTAAACTTTTCTTTGAAGTTTATATTTTATTTCGTTTCTTACTATTTTTTACTTTCTATTTATTTCTTATCTTTTTATTTATTCTTATTAGGTATGTAGAGTGTTCGCTCAAGACATGTGTTTCAAGTATAAGACCGTTCGAGAAGCAGCATTCGGAAATCATTTATACTTGAAAGATTTTATGATTCTCCATCAGCACAACTTGAGCACGAGGGATGTTTTGATGATGGACGATAGTCCGGTGAAGAATTCTACTAATCATCCATTTAATGCTATCCATCCTCATTCTTTTTCTCTTTTCATTATAGATAGTGATAAAGAAAGTTATTTAGAAGCCACTTTGTTACCTTGGCTTCTTCATTGAGGATATAGTCCAGAGGAGACAATGTCTTATGTGGAGAGTAGATTTTCTCAGGTTTAGCTCAAGATCCTATTCCCGCTTTAAAAGAGTATTGAAGTCATATTACCAGAGAGGAAGTCGATCTCGTATGGAGATCAGTTCCACATGCAATATCCATGCATTTCCTCCATCTTCTCAAGTGAGAATAGAGAAGAAAGAGACATTATGACACTTTGAAAGTGAAATTTTGATACACTATGACACTTGTTATAATTAAGAATGAAGTTTTGTGACACTTGCTTATATTAAGAGTGAAGTTTTGCCTGTGGTCTCATGTTGTGGATGACATCTTGGAGAGTCCGTGTGCAACAGAGGCGAGTAATGTAACCCCCTTTTCGTGATCTTTCTGTGATACGTTCTTTAGAAATAGTAGGAGGAGGAACAGTGCAACCTTTCTGTGATAAGTTCATTGGAAATAGTAGGAGGAGAAAAAAAAGCTTCTTGTGATCCTTTTGTTATATAGCCTTCAAAAAAATTAGACTCGAAATCTAGAGACAAAAAGCAAGTTTGAGACAATAAGCGTCACCTTCCATCTCTTATGAGATGTTGCATCTATTTCTGACTTTAAGTGGAGTGGCTGCTTGGAGACAATAAATATAAACACATACCAATGAGCACCATCATACAAACAAAGGCAGAGGTGAGAGACAGTCAAAACTTCAGAGAAAATAGATATGTTGTTCCTCTGGATGCCGAAAGATAGTGTTTATTAACAACAATGAAAAAGACGCCATCCATAACTTGGGACCTTAGTGCCAAAGTGCCACGAAACATGTCATGTTTTACCTCGCGATGCACAACAAATATTATGTACAGCTTGTAAAGAGAGAAGCAGCATGTTTCATCTCTTACAAGCAAACCATGTCATGTTTCGTCCTTAACTGTTTCGTCCTGCGTGCACACAACACGGCATACACATATGTAAGGTGTGAAACAATTTGTTTCGTCTTACGGTGCATAGCAAATATATGTGTACAGCTTGTAAGAGACGAAACAACCTATTTCGTCATGTGGTGCTTTCGGCACAGCATACACATATGTAAGAGACAAAATAACATGTTTCGCCCCTTACGAGTGAAACATGTCACGGCAAGAAAATGAATATGTTATTCCTCTAGATGCCGAAAGGTAGTGTTTATTAACAACAATGAAAACCAAACACGACAAGTTGGGTATTCATATTTCTGTCAAATACACATGGAAATCTAAGTAGATGAAAACGAGAAACCTTTTCTCTACCATATCAAAATATGAATTCCGACCCAGAAGACTCCTCCGCTATACAGCCTATTGCTCTACTGCTGGTTATAACTCTCTAAGTCTACGTAGTGCTTCCACCAATTTCGAAAAGTCCTCCCTCTGCTGTCTCTAGAGTTCGATTATAGTGTTCATTTCTCGAACAATACTTTTTGCAACTACATCTATCTCATCTGCTCTATCCACCAATGATAGAGTCAAGTCATGTAGTCGCTCAATCTCTATAAGCTCCACATTACCCTCCAATGTGGACTTAAAATCTTCTATCGATGGATAAAATATACAACTATCCATTGCAGTGACAAGGTCTTCCAAAGCGTCTTGAAATTCATCCGGGTGCTCCCCTTCAAGCTCCACATCAAACACTGTGAAGCAATTTTGCTGTGCATTCAAACCAATTTTAAAACCCCATTTCGTCGAGAAATGGTGTTTAGTATTTCATCTTGCTTCTCCGCGCTTAGTCCCTCAAACTCCTCAGCTGTCATTCTCAAAAGCTTCTCGTCAACAGTCCACATAATAATATCGGTAATGTGATTTCTACACGATCCTTCAAACTGTATCAATCAATCTTAGTTGAAATTGATATTGTCTCTTGCTTCCTCTTTGACCACATTAGTACTAGGTCTTTCGACTGGGGTGTGACTGACTGAAATACAACACATTTCTAACAGAGCTCGCATTCGTGTTTGATTCGCTTACGCGTTTATAACACCTTGGGAAGTTACATGCAACATAAGAGATAGAACTCGACAACTTGTTCTTTATTATGTGTTGAATGGAAGCTGAAACCCACTGAGAAGACACATTGTCGATACATTCTGCGAATTTAGCGAGTGAGCACATCGTTTCTAAAGCAGCTCATCAAGCTTCCTCGGAGCACCAGAAGCTTGAGACGTAGCTCTGTTTGACACTCTAGTTCATGTACACTCTCTAGTCTTCTAATGGTAACGAGGACTGTCTTCGCGCGTAACTTCTTGCGTGCTTTTTTTCGATTGTCACTTATCTGCGTTGCCATCGTGTTTGTTGTCTAATGCTTTCTCCTCTGCATCACGTCGCATCTTGAATGCTCTAACCTGTCTATGCATCCTCATGTCATTGTGACACTGCCTGGTCCTTTTTTACTTGTTTGCAATGAGACACGTCCCATGTCAGACTGTATGTTTTCACAGGCTGGCAGTGTAGAGTGACATGGCTTGATCTACATGACACAATATACAGACTGGATGAGTGGCAAGTTGAGGATATGATCAATCAACCAAACGTTAAGAGGAGTATGATCAAGTGCAACCATAGTATTGGGGGTACGATCAAGCCAATTTCTGCTTCTCAGCCTTGCCACTGGTATGACTAACGAAGTGAGATTACCGTAGGCTAATCGGGACAGACAGGAAACGCCATGGTATGGGCTTGACATCCGGGCACATCCATCGCATCATAGCGTTCTCGTCGCTCGTCATGGCCGTGCTCCTGACCCGGGCTTGTACTTGACCCTCGCTGGCTGCTGGAAGTATAGGTAGTCAGTTCTTATCACTTATAAATGTCAACTCCTTTCGCTCGATACGGTGCACTGCGCGCGCCCCCAGCCGCTTGCGCCGACAAAACATGTTGAAGTGCGAGGTCTCTCAGGAATTGATATCATGCAGATTGCACCTTGCTGGCTAAATATACTAAACAAGTGTCGGATGTGCTGGCAGTACGAGCGATAGCGTTTAATTCATAGCCATAGAAAGAATCGGTTGTCCTTTAATTTGACATCCGGGAACGTAAGCCCAAGAGTAGGATTGAGAGCAGGGTGTCTGGTCCTGCTGATACTTGATCTCAGTTTTTTCCACGTGAGGATCTAGAATTCATCATTTGCCGTGGCAAAGGGTCCAAACGCCGTCTTCTCCTGGTGTGTGATACCCTCTGGAAGCCGGAGCAAAGCCGACAGGTAAACGAGGTTCTGTGCGGTAAAGCCTATGTGATCTCAAGCAAAAGATTAGAGTTTGTGTTTTAAGTTTAGAGTTTGCATTGAAACATTCCTACGATTGTGCACAGTTGTACCTTTATCCTTGACGTACCGACATAGTCTACACTACAACATTGCTTAACGCGAGACAACACGCTTTACATCCGATGAGTTATCCGGAGACGAGAGAGACGGAGTCGATGGAGTCGGCGGGTGCGCTCACGAAGCTTGGCTCCTTGAGGCACAGTCGATCTTCGTCCGTGGCAGACGTAGGTTCGCAGCTTCCGCCCAGCACGAGCTTGCAATTGAGCGCCATTCAGAGAGTGGATTCACGCCCGCTGAGCTCGAAAAGGACCAGCTTCAACGCATCCCCGATGGACCTCATAGCTGCCGGGATGGATTTGTCCGAAATTCCCACGTATAATTTATACGTGAAGGATCTGTCCTACAAGGTTGATGCAATTTCTTTCCTTATTCCACCGCAAGATCGGAACGAACATTACCATCTATTTATCATGCACAATTGTGCTTTATTAGCGCTAGCTGCAGTAGTCGGTTGTCTAATTCATACCCAAGCTTCACTCCTGCTAGCTAGATGCGCAATATTTCATCGAGGTCTTGTGGAATGATGGTAGGTCACGGTGAAGATTAAAGGCGAACGGCCGCAGGAGAAGATACTCTTGAACGATGTGTCTGTAGAAGCTTACGCAGGAGAACTCCTGGCTATCGTGGGGCCGTCGGGTTCCGGCAAAACCACCTTCTTGGATGCGCTGGCTGGTCGCATAGCTAGGGAGAGTTTGGGGGGTCAAATCCTCGTGAACAACGAGCCCATCAATGATTCCTTCAGCCGTATTTCGGGTTACGTCATGCAGGACGACGCCCTTTTCCCCATGCTCACTGTCCGGGAAACACTGCTGATTAGTGCACGCCTCAGGCTTCCATCAGATATGGCCTTGAAGGACAAGGAAAACCGAGTGGAACTAATGATCCAGCAGCTTGGACTTGAGAGCTGTGCAAACACTCGTGTAGGCAATGAGAAGGTGAGTTCTAATGTAAACCTTCTTCATCCTCACCATTAATTAGGGAAATGAAGTTGTAAGATGTAGTTCATGCAATGGCAATTGTATCTTGTATGTTGTTTCTCGAATTCAGAACTGAGGTTGGACTTAAGATATAATATGAACTGTTGTAGGTCAGAGGAGTATCGGGTGGGGAGAGGCGTCGAGCTTCTATAGGAGCCGATCTCATCCACGATCCCCCTGTGATCTTTCTTGACGAGCCAACGTCAGGACTGGACAGTACGTCTGCTCTCAATGTGATGCAAGTCCTCTCAAATATGGCGAAGACGGGAGGACGAACTGTTGTCCTGACCATTCATCAGCCCAGTTTTCGAATTCTGGAAACGATCCATCGAGTTGTCGTCCTCGGGCGGGGAAACGTTCTGTACGAAGGTCCTCTCCCTCAGTTAAAGCGCTACTTCGGCCCCTTGGGGAAAAGTATGCCAGAGGATGTAAGTCCCCTTGATAACCACTTTCTTCATGTCGTCTGCAAAATCTCCACGACAGCTTTCTCAGTGCAGTTCTGTAGTGGCATCTGATGAATCAGTTTACAGGAAGTTACTATTATATTACAGTACTAGTTAGTTCTGGACTTGCAGTTAATTAATTACTTGACAGGCTTACTGACAGTACCCTTGGACTTGGGGTTTGGGTTGCTACAGACGCAGGCGAACGTCCTAGAATATGCCCTCGATGTCATTGAAGATTTTCAGAAGTCACCTGAAGGCTTGGAACCGCTGATTAAACTTCAGGTATTCATCAGGGCTTCAGAATCTCTAATTTGCTGGAGAATAAACTGCATTGGTAAACCATTCTTCGTGCAATTGCAAGGAATTGGTCTCGCAGTCTTCCTCGACTCATGCATCTTCTCGGACTTGAATTGCAATCATTGACGAGTACACTCGTCCAGGAGTGCACTTGAATGATCATGACCTCCCTGCGATTTTTTACTGAATGGGTTAAGGTGTACGGATGTTTTGATCTTCTCGAACAGCGTGACAGTCGGAAGCTGGAAGTAGAGAAAGGAGAGAAACGAGACAAGTTGATTGCGGGAGGTCTTGACGACGGGAGCACATACCCAGATTTCGCGACATCATTCCTCGAACAGTGCATTATTCTTGCGGGGCGAAACCTAAAAAATGTCCTCCGCACACCCGAGCTTTTCATCTCTCGCTGCATGGCAATGGTACCGTCAAAAAATCATTCAGAAAAAGCTCGCGTGGATTCTCAGCATTTGATTTGGATCATGAGGATTTTGAGCATATAGTTTCGTGACAGATTTCACAGATTCGTTTGCTAACGTTCTAGACCTTGATATCGACTAAGACGAGGACTCCCGGTGCTCATTTTGACATTAGTGGTGACGATTTACAGGTGATGGTGTCGATCACGTTAGGAACCTTATTTTTGAACAGCGGGGTGAGTGAGAAGGGAGTGAGACAAAGAACTTCTTTTATTTCCTTCACATTGGCGCTGTTGATCTTCTGGTCCATGGAAGCCATGGGCGCCTTCATCGAAGAGCGTCAAGTATTCATACGAGAAACTTCTCGAGGAGCTTATCGCATCATAGCGTTCGTCGTGGCGAAGGATATCATCATGCTCCCCGTGCTGCTGTTTCTCGCAACTCTCTTTTCCTCCATCTCCTACTGGTTGGTCGGATTGGCACCAGAAGCGGGTCCCTTCTTCTTCTTCGTCGTCACCTGCTTCTTGGTCCTCTGCAGTGCTTATTCGTACGTTTCCTTTGTCAGCAGCTTAGTGCCCAACTTCGCCATCGGAAATTCCGTTTGCAGCACGACCATCTCCTACATGTTCCTCTTCTCCGGTTTCTTCATTCAAAGGTACCTGTCGATTGATCTCAGTGCCGCCTCGCTTCTTGATCCTGATGATTAAAGTATGAATCAATATGCCGACGTCCATCGTCAAATAGGTGGCGAACCTTTCAATTTGTTTCGAATTCTTACTTCCGTTTCCTGTGTTTATATGTACAGAACTGCCATTCCAAAGTACTGGATCTGGCTCCATTACATCTCGTTATTTAAGTATCCGTACGAGTTGCTGCTGAACAACGAGTTCGGGTCGAGTCACTATGACGGCAGGATCTGGTATGATGATTTAGACTCCAACTCAATCTTGTCAAACCTGGCGGTGGGCAAGGTACACGAGTGGGTCAACTTCCTGGCCATGCTCGGCTTGTTCTTCGGCTACCGATTTTTCTTCTGGGTTGCTTTGTCATTCTTCAACAGGAGCATCCGGAAGTAACTTTCTCGTTTTTGGACCAAGGTTTCCGAGGCATCGATCCCCCACGAGCTCAAGGTCAAAACTTGTAAGCTTACTTCGCAGTGTCATTCCAGCAGATCCGTTGACGCCGAGCGGGTGAGATCTGGAAACATGAGCTGGAACGTTAACTCTTCAAGAAACAAACTTTTCATAGTCTCTCGTCTATTGGTCTTGAGCGGCTCTCGGGCTGTGCACCAATGGTCGGTTGTACTACCTCCATGCCACACAGATCCATCGCTGGATATTGAAGAGACAACTTTTCATAGTTTCTCGTCTATTGGTCTTGAGCAGCTCTAGGGCTGTGCACCAATGGTCTTTCGTACTACCTCCATGCCACACAGATCCATCGCTGTAAATTCTACCGAGCACCGGTGAGCTTGCAACAGAATATGTATACCGGCCGGCTTCCAGACCGGCTTCCAGTTTTCGGGGACGGGAGAGCTCGAGGGAAGTGAAGAGAAAATGGAGGTAACTAGATGTCGTGATCAGCTAATACGTATATACTGGACTGTACCTCCCCTAAACCATTTCGACCCAGATTTCCACCCGGAAGTATCAGTCTCTCTAAATAGAGCAAGTTAGTATCTGGATCTCCAGATGTTGCTCTCTTTTGTACATTAAGTCCACGGAGTAAAACAGTATACTTGATATCAAGATCTCCAGATGTTGCTCATGTTTGTACATTCCTTCTTTCAACCCCGGAGTAAAACTTGGCAAACGCATTTGCAACTGTTGGAAGGATCCACTCTCAGAACCAACATGCATTACTCGTTGTAACTTGGAAGGCCCGACGAATTCGTTAAATAACGGAAACTAATGATTCCGAATATTGTGCCCTCGCGAGTTCCTGGCCTAGCTTGATATGAGTTAGTGTATGGACGACCACATGGCCCTGACGATGCAGAGGTGAGAAAAACATGACACTGTATACATTGCCTGGGAACCCCAAACAGGTTGTACTTCAACTTTGGGCATGTTTAGTTGCTCTCTGGAATATGGAGGATGTAAAAGTAGGAACCACCTGTAACCGACGAGGTCGAAGCATAACCCACTCCAGATCTAAATTTTTCCCCAGCTGCAACTTCTCTATAGGTTTGAGAGATCGCGTCAGTTTTCCCTTTCTCCGGTTTTCCTGTTTCACTGTCAGTATCGACGGGTACCCGTCGGTACCCTAAAATACCCTAAAAGGGTTTAGGGTTTAGGGTTTACGTCGATACCCGGGTACGTAAGTACCCGTCGATAATAAACCCTAAACCCTTACCACCATCTCGGTTCTTACTGTGTTTTCATATTCGCATAACTCTTTATTTCAGGTCTCGGTAGACCATCACGCCTGCCATATGCTTTCAAACTTTGAGGTCGGGGTGCAGATCTACTTTCGCCAGAAAGTTGGATTATGATGGTAACACCATTTAGTTTATCTTCCATGGGTCAACTCGTACCTCTGCAAACAGAAGAGGGTATCATCCACCTAAGAGCAAAGACTCGAGAAAAACAAATCGGTTGCAGTAATTGAGGGAGGACGTCGTAGTTATGATGTAGGAATTGTCGACTCTTTGTTTGACCATCGCAAGTCACAGTCTTTTCTCTTTTCCTGAAGCTTGACAGACGAAGGCCCTCTGTTGAACAGTCGGCAGATCGCAGAAAATGGACACGGTTCCAAGTTTTACAGTCTTTATCGCGCCTGGGTCTTCTTTATCGAATACCAGACTACGATCAAGTAAATGAACATACAACGTTAGACGTAGTAATTCATAGGCTTCAGCATCTGAAATACAGTAACGGTAGCCGAAGGAACAATATGCCTACTTGACATTTCATGGAGCAACGTCAATGAGGCAGAGCACATCTCTGCTGATTATCTATTTCGTGGACGAGGTTCTGATCAAAGCTCCTGGGTTGTCAGTTCCTTAGATACAGTAGCACGTACTTGAGTATGCAGTAACGGCAACCGACGTACCAAGCTCTTCATTCACTGTTGGATCTCGTCTAGAACGATTCGATAGTTACACTCACCAACCTTCTACCAAGAATAGTCGGGTCACAACTCCTCTACTGTCATGGTTCAGTCGGATTGGATACAGAGGAGGAGCACAAATAGATGAACACCGACGCGAATTCACAGAGACATTCTGGTCCGCTCCTGGTGAGCAAACCTTTCTAAAGAGTACAGGTCGAGAAAGTCAGTAACGACGTAGAGTTCAAAGCAGACGAGGAAGAAGAGCATGTGAAACAAAAGGACCCAAAGGGGCGTCAGCACAGCTGCTGCCTTCCCTAAGCCTTCGGCAAAGGACTCTCCAGGGCCTAACCGAAGCTCGACTGTAGGAGGACTGTTGGGGGGAGGGAGCTAGCGCCGCCACTGTGCCTTCACTAGAATTTGTTTCCAATGCTTGTCGTCGATCGCACGTCCTTCTGTGAAGACGTCACAGAAGGATAATTCTCACTAGGTGCCTGTCTGAACGTACACGTTAGGTACATTGCAAGGACACCAAACAGCAAACCCAGTCAGTGGACAGGATTGGACTAGCATGTGTTAGAGAACCAAATGTAGTGAATACTGTCTCTTGTAGAAGAGATATCAGTCGACTCATCATCTCCCAAGAGGGGTTGTTATATACTCTAACCTATAGACAAGAGTTTCAATTTGATTTTGTTTTGTTATTAGACATTATGGACACTAATCAGTCATCAGTCATAGAGAGATGTGACTGAGATCAAATACTAGAGGTGACTGAACCTAGTAAGAGTAAGAGTGACTGAAATCTGAACGTAGTAAGAGTAAGAGTGACTGAAGTCTGAACCTAGACATTATCTTTAACATCCTCTCTTAGTGTTAGTGGTACTGAATATACATCAAGTTCAAGTCTCAAATTTTTGAAATTTGTCTGAAGACAAAGGCTTGATGAATATATCAGCAGTTTGGTCATCAGTTGTTACCCATTGAGTAACAACTCTCTTGAAATTATTTTTTCTCTAATGAAGTGGACTTGCACTTCAATGTACTTTGTTCTAGCATGGTGCAATGGATTTTCTTCAGTGCTATTGCACTCATGCTATCAGTCCAGATTACTGTTGGAGTGTCTTGGTTCACATCTATATCCTCCAGCATCCATCTTATCCAAATGATCTCTCGTGCTATGTTACACATGTCACGATATTCTGCTTCAGAAGAAGATAAAGCAATAGTTGGCTGCTTTTTACAATGCCAAGTGATAGCACCTCCTCCAAACATAAATGTAAATCCGGACATTGATTTACGATTTGAAGAATCGCTTGTCCAATCAGCATTTATAAATCCGACAAGTCCAAGTGACTTATCTGAGCTATATCTGAATCCATAATTGGTAGTTCCCCTGAGGTATCGCAAAACTCTCTTTGCTGCACTCATATGCATTATTGTGAGAGATTTTATATTTTGACTGAGTTTGCTATATCTGATCTAGTAGTGACAGCCAAGTAAATCAATCAGTTCCTTGAATTCAGTTACATCTGCACGCTCGTTATCAACAAAAGAACGTGTCAATCCTTAGAGATAACCATGGGAGTAGGCACATGCTTGCACTTCTCCATCTGAAAATTTCAAAGTATACTTTTTGTGTATCTTGCTTGAGTGAGGTACATCATGTCGTTATCTTCCAAAAATAGAACTCAGAGGCAAAAGTTGAGAAGTCTTAGATCCTTCATATCAAACTCTTGCAGTAAAGCTTGCTGAATCTTCTGTACTCCTTCTTGATTACTTCCAGATATTATCAGATCTTCCGCGTACAGTAATAATAACACAATACCTTGAGAAATAATCAAAACATAGAAGTTTGGATCACCTCTAGTAGATGAGAAGCCTTGCTGCTTCAAGAAGGTGTCGATTCTTGTGTATCAAGCTCTTGGAGCTTGTTTGAGATCATACAATGTCTTATGTAGCTTGCACACTAATTGTTCACCTCCTCTACAAACAAATCCAGGTGGTTGCTACAAGTAGATATCTTCTTGAAGAATCCTATTAAGAAATGCATTCTTGACATCCATTTGTAGATATTTCCAACCATGCAATTTTGCTAGAGCAGAAAATACTCGAATGGAGTTGAGTTTTACCACAGGTGTGAAAGTCTCTTGAAAATCCTCTGCCGCAGTTTGCAAGTAGCCTTTTGCAACAAAGCGAACCTTGTATATCTCAATAGATCCATCCGCATATCCCTTAATCTTATAAACCCACTTACAGCCAAGTGCTTTCTTGTTAGAAGGAAGATGTACTAGTCTCCAAGTTTCATTTTTCAGTAATGCATCATATTCTTCCTCCACTGCACGTGTCCATTGATATTTACTGAAAGCCTCTTCAAATGAAATAGTTTCTCCATCACCTTGAGCTTCAGCCATGAGAATACAATCCTCTAGTCTTGCAAGAACCTTCTTTATTCTGATGAGTCTCCTTGGTTGAGCAGCAAAATATGAATCTTGAGTAGTCTAGTGTACTATCAGTGAATCTGTTGTAGTTGGACGTGAATCAATAACTTCAACTTGTGTAGGTGGTGTTTCTTGCTGAATTTCTTCTCCATGATTCTATGAAGTAGGTGTTTGGACGGAGAGAGGTGACAGATCAGAAAGATGATGCTGTGAATTTTGAGATGGAGGACCTCTAAAAATACTACATCTCAACTGATAACGATCTTTCTTGCAGCACTCAAGAGTTTATATCCTTTTTCTCTTGCTGGATATCTTATGAATGTACAGATCTAAGATCTATCATCAAACTTTTGGAGCAATTTTTAAAGAGTTCTAGCATATGCTTTGCAGTCAAAAATTAGTAGGTTAGATGTTTCTTCTTGTAAAAGCTTCGAATGGAGTTTTGTTATGAACAACATTTGTTGGACTTGTGTTCAGAAGATAAATCGCAGTATTCACAGCTTCAGCCCAAAGATCTTATGGAAGATCTTTCTCATTGAGAAGACTTCTTGCCATCTCCACAACAGTTCTATTCTTTCGTTCAACCACTCCATTTTGCTGAGACGTGTATGTGGTAGTATCCCCTTCTCAGCAAAATAGTTGTCAGAAGCCTTGGAAGTGAACTCTCCTGCTCTATCACTTCACAGACTCTTCACTAGCTTCCAGTTTTTGTTCAACCATGTTAACAAACTGTTGAAGATGTGAGAGTGCTTCAGACTTGCTTAACAAGAAGAAAGCCCAAATCTATCTCGAGAAACCATCAATCACCAGCATGAAGTACTTAAAATCCCCAAGCGAAATAGTCTCAGTAAGTCCGCAGAGATCTGTATGTAGCAGCTGAAGGATTTCTGTTGCTCGTGTTGTAGTAGATTTGAAAACTTCATCGGGTCTGTTTAGATTTGAGACAAACTTCACACGGGGTGTTAACAAGGACCAGTTTGGAAATACCAAGGGTCAAGTCCTCATGGAACAACTTCTGCATTTTCTGATAATGTAAATGTTCAAGTCGAAGATGCTATAATTGACTCGTATCTGTTACAACAGCTAGAACTGGAGCAACCAAAGATAGGGCTTGTAATTCATACAAGTGATCAACTCTCAACCATGTGGCTACCACGGATCTTTGGTCGAGAATGAAATAACCTCGTGCATCAAATGAGAGTAGAAATCCATTTGCATCAAGTTTACCAACACTTAACAAATTGTGCACCACACCAGTTACAAACCAAACACGTCCAATGATTTTGATCTGACTTGAAGGAAGTTTGATATGGATGTTCTCTTCTCTCTTGACTTGATATCTCTTACCATCACCCAATGGTATCTCTGATCCATTCAAAGGATGGAAATCTTGGAACCACTCCTTCTTTGATGTGATGTGATTTGATGCTCCATCATCAATCCATCATTGTTGGTCATGAAGATCTGTATACATGACAGTGAAGAAAAGCTTCTCGTCATGATCAGATGTCTATATGAAGTTACCTCTGTTGGTGTTTGAACGATGATTAAATACTTTCATTCGACACTTATACGCGAAGTGACCTCGTTTCTTACAGTAGTTGCAATACCCAGTTGTCGTTTGTTGGAGTTGTTGAACTTGCCCTCTGAGTCTCGTGTAGAACTTCATCGCTTGTTCTCCCAAGGCTCCTTGTGTCTAGATTGTGATAAGCTCCTTATCTACGTCCACAACTTTGACAAAATGCTCGTATGGTTCTGTTAAACTCTGGAGCACTATCAGTATCAAGTCCTCGTCTATCGTACAAGTATAGCTCCACCCAGATTCTTCAGTTGTTGTACAAGACCTTTCACTGTAGTCAAATGCTCTTCGAGTGAAATGCCTGCAGCCATTTGCAAAATCCTACGAAGAAATCTCTTCTTCCTACGAGCTGCTCCTTCGTGCTTTTTGGTGAATGTATCCCAAGCCTCTTTTGAAGTTTTAGCCTCCAAGATATCTAAGACTTCATAGTCTTTCATAGTCATCTTGATGATGGCAAGTGCTTGTTGCTCTCGTTTATTCCAAGATTTGACAGCTGCTGGTGATCCAAGAGGTCTCTCTTCATCACCTAGCACAATGTCCCACATTAGTAATTCTGGAAGATGGCTTGAACCTTGAAACACCATATTGGATAGTTTGTGCTGTCCAATTTATGATGATCATGAAGCAAGTCATCACTAACATTAGTCATCGACATAATATAAAGTAGCTGAGAAAAATCTGAAACTTCTCCAAGTTGTTGTGGAGGTGGAAGTAATGTCTATATTATTATCTCTTGTAATCCAGTCAAGCATGCTAAAAAACTAAAAAATGCCACATTAGATCGTTAAGGTCTTCAAAAACACAGTCAAAGTTGCATTGACCAATAGTTCATCAAAGTCCGTTTGAGTAGTTGGAAAGCTCCTTCTGAAATCTGAATTTTGGTCTTAGAAAGGCAAAGTCTTCTAGCCTTTCTAAGGCCAAAAGAACTCTCAAAATTACCAAATTCGATCTCTTTCACCTGCAAAATTGTAGTCAAAGATGTTTTAACTCAACAGTTTCGTTCTTTTTCTTTTTCGTTTCTTTTTCTCTGTTCTGTTGAAGATGTTGTGCTCACTCTATGTCTTTTCCACTCTTTGGTTCCTCAATCTCCTTGCTAATCTTCTAACTTGAGCTCTGATGTTATGTTAGAGAACCAAATGTAGTGAATACTCTCTCTTGTAGATGAGATATCAGTAAAGAGATCAGTCGACTCATCATCTCTCAAGAGGGGGTTTGTTATATACTCTAATGGACAAAAGGTAAATCACTAGTAGGTCATCAGATGTGACTGAGACTAATATACTAGAGGTGAATGAACCTAATAGGACTAAGAGTGACTGAAGTCTTAACCTAGAAATTATCTTTAACAGCAGGATGTACCCGGGGATGCTACTATTTCCCTTGCTCCACTATATTTAACAGCAGGATGGACCCGGAGATGCTACTATTTCCCTTGCTCCACTATCTTTAACAGCAGGATGGACCCGGAGATGCTCCTATTTCCCTTGCTCCACTGAAGCGATTGCCTTACTCGACAGTCGAAGTTGGAGCCCTTGCTGGGGAGGTCTTGCTTGTTTCTGCAGCTACAGAGCTCCTGCATCGACCTTGTGCTGAGCACGCTTCTCAGCTTCTGGGATTAAGTCTCCTTTCATTCCTCGAGATGGCTTACGGTCGATCATGGGCCTCACGAACTTATGTCTCCAGGTATGGACTTGGAGGTGCGAAGCCTGGAAAGAAGCCCAAAACGTTGAAGAACACGAGTTCGCCTTCAGGATCTTGGTCGACACCACCTTCCACCAAAGAAGCTGCAGCACCGAGGCTAGCTACAAGTCTTATACGAGCTAGTTCCTGAAGTTTGCCAGTTTAATCTGTTGAAAATTTTACGAGAAAATACTTACTTCAGGATCCTGAGGAACGTGGTGGAGTGGGGATGGTGACTGCTTGTGGATCGTTGTCAGATTATCTTCTGGTGTGGTTTTAAACTTAGTCTTCCCAACTTTCAAGCAGAGCACCGGAAATACAGTCACGTCATGATCATCCGTCTAGTGCGTGATACCAAGCTTAGTAGACCTAATGGCTGGAGGATGTAGATTCAACCAAAACTGTCTGGATTGAGCAACGTTTTCAGGACCGGGTTCTCAGAATGTCGAAGTCGTGGAAGAAGTATGGATGTGTATTCTGCTGCATCTCGATCTGCATCTTGATTGTTGCCCTTTTCGGCTTTTACGTTGGAGCTGGAAGATATCTGCAAGTGCCCAGTTACGAGGTACTGGAATTCCAGCTCTCTGGCCTCGACGAGAGCTTGGCGACATTCAGAGTGGACACAGAGAGCACCTTCACTATCGAGACACGCAATCGAGGCAAGAAGATGCACATATACTACAAGGATTTTACCCTCTCGGTAAAGTGGAAGAATGTGAACCTGGGGCACGGGAGAGTGGCTGGGTTTGATTACGGCAGCAAGAATACTTCTTATATCCTAGCGAGCTTGAGGTCGAGCCCGGCGCATATGGAACTCGATGCCAGTGAGCAAGCACAACTTACCGATGCTCGAAACAGAGGGAGAATGGCAGTGTCTGTTGATATAGATGTACGTACCCAATGGAAGGACATATCCGGACTGAAAAGCGACTACTTTGATGTAAAGATAGCGTGCCAAGTTACCATCAATCCCCAGATTCACCCAGCTTCGCAGCTTCTCGACCAGGATTGCCGAGTCCTCGATTTCCACTGCCTTGAAGGCTGTTGACAAGAGCAGTATGTTTTCAGAATTCTCCAATTCTAGCTTGTACGTACCTGTGATGATAATGTATATGATGTGCTCCCATCGACGTCCCCCATTTCCACTTGAGTATACCCGAGTCGTGCATGAGTCATGGACCAGAACTTCAAGCCTGAAGGTCTATGTTGTACACTGAATAGTTCGGGAAAATGAAACCAAAAGACCTTCGAAGCCATTCAATATAAATCCACACCTTCCTTGCAGCAGACGGGTTCTACACCACTGACGGAACTAGATTCATGACGGACCCATATACAACGTTATCAACAGAATCATCAGCAAAACGACCCAAGTCATGAAGAAGACACCAAGACCCTAGAGGCAAGTTTCCTGAAGATCATCATGAACATTGTCTGCGGCCGTGCAAGAATAGTTGTTTTGAAAGCCCCCATACACACAAACAAACGACGCTGCAGCTTTCTTCTTCCTCAGTCCCCGAAACCAACAGTCGATACTCCCAAGTCCCCGAAAGTTCAAAATGTCTTCTCGGTCCCCAGCCGGCTAGACCTCCAGTAACGACTGTGGTAAGTTTTAAACTGCGATACAGTCATGCGATGCGACTCAACGCAGTCCATCTATGTGATTGCGAAAGCAGGGGTTTTCGAAGATCGATTGAAATTCAAATCGAAGCTTGAAGTAAAATAGAATAATGCACAATAAACTATGAGCAGTGAAAGCGAGAGCTCAGTTCTCCATTGAACTGTTGGGCAGAGAAAGCGATAACTCTCTGGAGAAGTGAGATAAAAGATAGCTGGTGCAGATGCAAGTATTAATTGCAATCGAGATTCCAACAGAAATTATGATGATCTTGGTCGAATCAGATTTCCGTATAGAGAAGAGAAAATGTTCAATGTGTCTGCAGACACGATGTATAATGTAAGTGATTCCGAGCTCACTCTATGGCAGAGATGACAACAAACTACGATCGCAGTTGGAAAGAGTGAGGTGTCTCTACTAGAAAAAACTTACATGGAGCTAAAGTTTCAAGCAGGATTAATAAAACTCGGCGTCATATTTGATTCGATGAAAGAGTTCCAGTCTCCAGTGGCGATGGAGTCTCCGGTGGCAATCCAGTCTCCGGTGACGATGGAGTCTCCATTCGAGATCGAGCTCGAGCTCGAGGTTGAGACGATGGGCGAGGACGAGGCCGGGGCGGAGTCTCGAGAGAGAGAATAGTATGAGGCGGAGAGTCGTATAAGTTAATAATCATTTGTTTGAATGTGCTGTTAAGTTAGAATGTGTTTATCGTTAGCTATACAGGTTGTTTCACTGTTATGAGTTTCAGGCTGTAGCGTTAGCGTTTCGCTGTTAATCGTTAGCGAAAATGTTGTTTCGTTGTGTCGTCATTAAGCTAGGTTGTATCGCTGTTAATCGTTAGCAATCCATGCTGTTTCGCGTGAAATCAATCTGTATTTTGAAGGTTTTGTGTGACGGACGAAACGTTAATTGTGCTATCTCGTATGTTAGTAAGAGGAAGGACAAAACAACATGCAAGAGGAAGGGCGAAAGATTTCGCCCCTCCCTTCGTATTTTTACAAGGTTTCGCATAAAGGTCACTATGAACGAAACAGGTATGTTTCGCCTCCTCGCATGAGGAGAAGGCTTCGGATATCGCTCACAATGAGCGAAATATATCTGTTTCGTCCATGTGAGAGAGAAGACAATGGCGAGGGAGTTTCGCTTATGCGAGAGATGAAACATATCTGTTTCATCCCTCGTATGAAGAGAAGGCTTCGAGTTTCGCTCATTGTGAGCAAACATACCTGTTTCGCTCCTCGCATGAGGAGAAGGCAATGACGAAAGGGTTTCTTCACTGTGAGCGAAATAGCCTGTTTCACCCCTCGCATGAGTAGAAGGCTTCAGGTTTCGCTCACAGTGAGTGAAACATGTATGTTTTGCCCCTCGCATGAGAAGAAAGTAATGGCGAGAAAGGTTCACTCACAATTGACGAAACAAGTATATTTTGTCTCTCGCGAGGAGAAGACAATGACGAGGGGGTTTTAAGAATGAGAATAAGGCTTTAAGAGGGGTTTCGTCCCTCTTAGTGCTTGAGGCTTTGTGAGAGGGTTTACTCATATGTTCTCGCGAATAAGCTGTTTCGTCTTGTTGTAATTGTAATGCTTTGTGAGTGTTACATAAGTGTAATGTTTCGCGTCATTTGTTTAATCATTTTTCTATTACATTTCTTTTTAGCAAATGCGGTTTTGGAGAAAATGAGAGAGAGACCTTCTACGTTCAAATATACTCATGAAGAGGACGGGAAATATCATTTGAAGTGGTGTTGGGTTCGAAAAGAAGAAGTGGAGAATTCGTTGCATGGAGTAGAAGAAGAAGTTATCGATCGACTGGGATTACTTGTGGCTTTATCTTTCGACTTTCCTCGTCTCGATGTAAATAATTGTCAATCATTTCAAAGTCTATGTTGCTCTTTCTGTACTTTACTTATATTCATGTGGAACATGTATGCGCGTTAACTATACTTTCTTTTTGTATCCATCATCCACTATCATTTATGTCATCTTTTTTTTACTTGTATTCATGTGTAACTTGTACGCATGTAGTTCAAGATACGTGATTAGGTTGTTCATTTTGCAGATTCTATTCTGTATATATTCGTCGTCATGGGAATAATGATCTCTCATCCTCATAATGTGAAGAGGAGTTTGATAGATGATTGATTTCCTAGGAAAGATGAAAAAGAGAAAAGATATTTATTGTGGATGTGTGAATATCCGAAATGGAGATCCGTATTTCAGCTCATCAATTGTATCTTTTTGGCTCGTCGACGACCAAAAGAAGTACATGGACATTTAGCTTTATACATGAAGAGTAAAGTAGAAGAGATTGGAGAAGATTATGACTGGGCTGAGTTCATTTTAGATTCTTTGGATACTGAAATCTCTTCCATGAAGAAGCATATGAGTAATGAGAGATTGATGCGACACCCAAAGATTTGGGTAGGTATGATCTTGACTCATCTCATTATACGTATCGGTGTACTTTTTGAGACGCGTATCATTAGAAGTTCAGATCGAGTGGACTCTTCTCTTAATTACTGTCTTAGTTTCTACTGGTTTCTACTTTTATTTAGTTATGCTTTCGTTTAGTTATGCTTGGTTACTTATTGACTAAACTTATATTTAAACTTGTGCTTTCATATCGAGTGGACCCTTCTCCTAATTATCAAGACCCTCAGTCTTCACAATGAGTTCCTCCATCGTCGACTAAGATGTTTATTTTCTGTCTTAGTTTCTACCGGCTTCTACTTTCGTTTAGTTATGCTTTGTTACTTATTGTTTAAACTTATACTTAAACTTGTGCTTTTAGATCTAGTGGACTCTTCTCCTAATTATCAAGACCCTCAGTCTTCACAGCGAGTTCCTCCATCATCGACTAAGATGTTTATTTTTTGTCTTAGTTTCTACTGGCTTCTACTTTCGTTTAGTTATGCTTTCGTTTAGTTATGTTTGGTTACTTATTGATCAAACTTGTGCTTTCAGATCGAGTGGAATCTTCTCCTAATTATCAAGACCCTCAGTCTTCACAGCAAGTTCCTCCATCATCAACTAAGATGTTTATTTTCTGTCTTAGTTTCTACCGGCTTCTACTTTCAGTTAGTTATGCTTTCGTTTAGTTATGTCTGGTTACTTATTGATTAAACTTATACTTAAACTTGTGCTTTTGTAAGTGAAGAGGTTATTCTCTTGGAGAGAATAAATCGACAAAAGAAAAAAGTTGAGGTTTTGAGCAATATCATCAAAGAGAAGGAATAAGAGCTTAATTCAAGAAGTCTTCAACTCCAGACGATGGAGTATGAGATTATGGTGAGAAAAGAAGAATTGAGCATGATACAAAGGTCTGAAGAGTTCTTTCCTTATCTTGTTCATCCTACTACTCATCATTCAAATCAAGGATAAGACATAAGACTCTTATCCTTGATTTGAATGATCTTTTGATACAAGTGGGGAGGAGCGAGCATGAGCTGACGCCAGCTCATAAAAGAGGATATGTAGTAGAAACTACCCCGAAGCAGTCCGTATGGTACGTGGCTCAACGTGGAGTAAAAGCTTTTCTAGAGATTTGTCTAGATAAGTTTCATGTCATCATATGGACATCTCGAACTTTGTTAAACACGGAAATTCTACTACGCGCAGTACAAGGGGTGAATTATTTACCTCCTGGAGTTGCAGCTGAGAAGGTATGATACTTCTTCTATACTTATTTTGAATTTTGTTTTTCATCGCACAAAGAATTAAGGTGTTCTAACTTTTGCTTTATTATATGTTATTTTATTTCGCTTTCAAGAGTTGAGAGGTTCTAATTCTTATTTTTTACTTTTGTAGGTATATCGAGTTTTTGTTCAAGACATGTGTTTAAAGTATAAGACGGTTAGAGAAGCAGCATTCGGAAATCATTTATACTTAAAAGATTTTGTGATTCTTCATCAGCACAACTTGAGCACGAGAGACGTTTTGTTGATAAATGACAGTCCAGTGAAGAACTCTACCAATCATCTTTTTAATGCTATTCATCTTCCATCTTTTCTCTTTCCACTATGGATAGTGATAGAAAATTGTATTTAGAAGCCACTTTGTTACCTTGGCTTCTTCATTGAGGATGTGGTCCAAAGGAGACACCTTCTTTTGTGGAGAGTAGATTTTTCACAGGTTTTTGCTCAAGATCCTTTTATAACCCTAAGCGACTATTGGAAAAAGATTATCAAGGAAGAGGTCAATATCGTATGAAGATCTGTTCCACATGGAGTTTCTATGCATTTCATGAATCTTCTCAAGTGAGAAAGATTTCTCTCTCTATTGTTCATACCATTATATGAGTCTCATATCATATAATGAAACAATCCAAGGTATACTTTTTATTATTATCATGAGTACATAAGTTTTATGAAAGTTTACCCATCCATTATAAATTTGTTTTCTTAGTGTTATGTGATGTAATATTCATTTGTTATCATATATTGTGATATATATATATATATATATATATATATATATATATTATCATTGAAGTTGAGGCTTTATTTATATATACTTTAAATAAAGAAGTTGAGGATTGAGAGTGAGAGACTAAAGAGATTGATTCAAAAAGTAACATAAAGAAAAGAAAATAAGTAAGAAGACACCTTGTTCTTTTTTGACACTAAAGAATCCAGAAGCCGTATATGGACAAAACACTAGTCTCACTCGATCACAAACTCGATACAATGGGTGTTTCGTACACACGGATGAGAATAAAAGATCAAACTTAAGGGATGAGAAAAAAAATGAAAGTTGCAAATTTGATACAAGGGCGAAACGGCCTACTTCGCACACATGGGTGAGAACAAAACACCAAAAGTAATAGAGAGACGAAACAACATATTTCGCTCATAAGAGAGTTACTAGAGGGATGAAACATCATGTTTCGCTCCTGTTATGAGCGAAACTGCCAAGGAAACAATCACCATAACAAGAGGGGCGAAACAAGTTGTTTTGCCCTTCTTATGAGCAGAACAGCCTATTTCACATGGGAAATGATTTCGAAACAACACAAAAATCATAGTCACATGAGTGACGAAACAATAAGGGCGAAATAGATATTATGAGCAACCCTCTTATAAGCGAAACAAGTCTCTTAAGAGTGAAACAGTTCTTTCGCTCATAAGTATTTATTAGCGGCAACGAATTCAAAACTTTGGCATTTGACTTGTTCGAGAAAGATCAAAATATGAACGCATATCAAAATATGAACTCCAACGAGTTGACTCCTCCGCTGGAGAATCCTGTATATAGCATTAGCATGTATACACAGCTGCTTCGGCTTGAAGGTTCGAAGTCTACGCAGTGCTTTCACAAATTCTGAAAGGTCGTTTCTCTACCGTCTCTAGAGTTCTATTACAGAGGTCATTTCTCGAACAATACTTTCTGAAACTATCTCATCCGCTCTTTCCACTAGTGACAGAGCCAAGTCATGTAGTCGTTCAATTTCTATAAGCTCTAGATTATCCTCTAATGTGAAACCTTCAATCGTTGGATAGAATGTACAGCTATCCATTGCAGCGGCAAGGTCTTCCAATGCGCCTTGAAACTCATCTGGCTGCTCCATCTCAAGCTCCACATCAAACACAATGAAACGGTTTTTGTTGTGCATTCAAACCAATTTTAAAACACCACTTCGTCATTTAGTACTTCATCTTGTTTCTCCGCGTTTAGTCCCTCGAACTGCTCAGCTGTCATTCTCAAAAGTTTCTCGCCAACAGTCCACACAATTGCTATCCGTAATCGGTTTCTAGACAATCTTTCACACTGTAATCATTCAATCTCATATGAAATCGATATTATCGCTTGCTTCCTCTTTGATCACATAGGTGCCATGTCTTTCGATCGGGCTATGACTGATTATAATTACAATATTTTTCTAGCAGAGCTCACGTTCGTGTTTGCTTCGCTTACACGCTTATAACACCCTGAGAAGTTGCATGCAACATAAGAGACAGAACTCGACAGCTTGTTTTTTATTATGCGTTGAATAGAAGCTGACACCCACTGAAAAGACACATTGTTGATACATTCTTTGAATTCAGCGAGTGAGCACATCGTTTCTAAAGCTCATCTAGCTTCTTCAGCTCACCACATAGCTTGAGACGCAGCTATGTTCTACACACGTGGTGAGCTTGAGACGCACTATGTTCTACACCCGCACTCACTGTACACTCTCTCAGCTCACCACAAGCTTGAGACGCAGCTCTATTCGACACCTGCGCTCATCATAAGTTCGAGATGCACTCACTGTACACTCTCTCAGCTCATCATAAGCTCGAGACGCAACTCTGTTCGACACACTGTCTTGGCTCACCATAAGCTCGAGACGCATCTCTGTTCGACACTCTCATCATAAGCTCGAGATGCAACTCTGTTCGACTCTCGCACTCTCTCCATACACCTAACTCATCGTACACTCTCTCGAGACTGTCTTCTCGTGCGTTGCTCTTCCATTTACATGAATAACATTCCATTGCATGACCCACGTTCGCACCGCACAGTCAACTGCAATCGATCTTTGCCGACACAACCTGCTTCGAAAACTGACGACAACCGGTAAAGGGACTGAGGAAGACATTTTAAACTTTGGGATACTTGGGAAGATCGACTGCTGGTTTCACCGGCTGAGGAAGAAGAAAGCTGAACAACGCTGTCCGTCTTCGACGACTCCCGAGTCCCGAGGGCGCGCAGTAGTGCAATGCAGCCTCAGTAACTTGTATATATCTCGAGAGAAGGGGCCCCGTAGAAAGGCGATGCACAATGTATGTTGAAGTGTATAAGAAGATTAGACAATGTCTGTCTCATGTCAAGAACTCAAGCACGGTGGCTTGGGGAACTGATTCTAACATACACCGTCTGACATATGACAAGGGAATTGGACCCGCAATTGCTGATGATGAACCTTCTTTATTGGTATTGGTGACTAGTTTCCGTATACCTTGGATCTTGATCTTCCGGGCGTTAATATCAACTCCTTCACTCGTTCAGTGCAGAACCGTTAGCAGCGAGCGCTAACTACGTACTACAGTTTCTCGCGGGGAACAGGACCCACGTTGTCTACCGTGGTGCAAAGAAAGACATATGTTTGTTCATGCTTTAAATAAGATGTGATTCATTATATTTAAAGACTTACCAAAAGTAGTAATACATTGGAGAGTCTACGAATAGTACATGTGAAACTATATTGCTATCATTGTTTCTGAATAATCTATAAGAAATATCGATACAATTGGACACCTTATATCACATCCAGTATTATACATGAGAGAATATATAAATTATTATTTTTCTCTGTATAATTTACTGTAAAGCAAGAAAACTGGCCATCGAGACAGTTTCCTAAGGAAGTTTTCTCCATTCACGTAAACAGTTTTATTATTTCTTAGAGATAAGTAAAAATGTAAAAATTAATTATTATTATTATTATTATTAATTTCTTTAAAAGGTAGTTTTTCAAACAAGAATTATCATAATGTATATCATACCAAAACATAAAAGGTATGTAAAGATTAAAGCAACCGCATATATGTTACATATATTCAGATTATGAGCAATGTTTCAGTAAAACGAAATATAATAATATACTTGACAATCACCACATAGTTCCTCATATGTCCAACAAATATATCAAGGATAACAACACATTTCTCGCAATTAACCATTGAAGTGAGTTGAAACATACTACAACAACCAGTACATAATTCTCTTTTTGCTTGTAACAAATAGACCACAAATTGTAAACCAAGTGCGAAATACCTGTTTTACCCCTTGTCAAATGTATCAATCAACACACAACACTCACTCTAAACATTCTTGCCAAAACTTCTGGCTGGCCAGCATGATGCTTGATCGATATTTCTTTACCCGTCCACTATCCCTAGTACAGATTTCCTGATGCCAACTCTTTGGCAGTGCCTCAAACTCGTCCTTGTCGGGGCCTAAACATTCTCTTACGTTTGCAGTCACTACATCTTTCTATCAGACCGTAGTGATTGACATCCAGATAAAGAATGCAATATTCTCTTAAATAAAGATTACAATAATCCAACATTCTACAAACAATGGCAAGAGTGTCCAACCCTTCCATCGGAGTCAAGAGGCTGTTAGTCTGCTTTATTTAAAGTGAATTTTGCAATCTGTTCCCAACTCACCCACTCTTCACATGCTGGCTCCTCAGCCACATAAGATCACATCAGAAATATGTACATATCTAGCATAAGAACCAAGTGTACTATCTGTTTTCATCTCTATTAGCACTCGTGTTTAGCACATACTCCTTCAATGCTGCTGCATGCACTTCCTATTGAACATGAGAAAACATCAGCACTGCCCGAGGGACCAGCTGAAAACAGTCTGCACTCAGAAGATATTGAAACTTGAAGAGTTTGGCTGTGGAAAGACCTCCCCCAAAAAGATCCCTGTACTGCCACACAAGAAAACACTACCTGCATCACCATTCAGCTTATAAGCTTTCTGATCACACTTAGACGTTATAAGTGTTCCCTCTCAGCAGTCCACTCATGATTTCTAGCAAGATGGAACAAGCTAAAAAACCTACTAAGACCTAAGACTTCGTCCACTTCTGCACGGCAAGATTTCCGTTCAAGCATAAGGTGTGTTCTTCTGTTTAGAACCCAGTAACAACTGACTGTACTTAGAGTAACTCAGAGGGTCATGGATGACGTCAGGAAAAGCTAAACCTAACTAGCTTCTCTTGCATTTACTCCTATCGTCGCGGAACAAAATTGTCATTATTAGGTCATGTAAAACAGATGTATACTCACATGCAGTTGTACTTCAAGATATGTTGACAAAAGGTTCGATGACTGATGCTGCAGCTACTATCTGTTTTGCAGAATCAGCGAAGTGTAAGAGCAACTTAATGATTAAAGAGTTAAAAACAAAAGGGAACATGCACAAGTAAAACGAATTCTGATTATACTCTTGAGGTAAAGGAACACTCGCCATGAAGATCGTGCAAAGGGGTTTAGAAGCTGCAAGAGTCCAGCATTTCCTTGAAGCATATACGCCTGAGAAGGTATATACTCATCGTCATCTGCCAACTCCGACTTCCAGTCGTTAGAGAAGCTGAACTTACAGGAGGGCTGCACAAGCCGACAGCCCTCAGTGCACTTTACGATCATAAGTCGAGCCCCGTATCGCATTTGCCATACCTACAAAATACGTGAACATGCATGTGAGATGGTGCCAGCCGGGTCACAAGCGGCTGATCATACCTAGGCAAGCGTGACACAAGGTTTTAGTTTCTCGTAACAAAGTTGTCCTACAAATCTGTGATACGAAGTCAAAGCGAGTCGTCAAATTTTTTTCGTCAGGAGCTTCTACAAAAGATATATATACCTCAACAACACCCCTCCGAGGAGCATGTATGGCTAGGCAAAGTTTAAACTCATCTCTGAAGAAACGCCTTCTCCGCTTTGACTGAACAATCTCGTATTCTGGTCTTCCATCCTCAGGTGCTTCCAAGAAAACGCAGTGGGCCTCTCTGTAACCCTGTGAGTCTTTACCTCATTAATAGGTTGAACTTTGCTACAGTTACAGCGACTATAAAAGGTTCGCACACATCAGGCAGGTAGAAAGACCTGGACTGTGACAAGGGTTATTGCAGTGACCTTAGAAGTGAATAACAGAGTACAGAGTTTGGCGCAGATCATGAGCAGTTGTTAAGCATCACCACAAAGCTATCCGCTGAGCGGAAAAATCAATGGAAGGTCAAAGCCCACGGTGATCCAACTGAATCGAGGACTTCCAGCAAGTCAGAATGGAACACTTATACGACATCCCCGAGGATGCCACTAAAAACTTCTGATCACTTCCAAATCCATTTTGAACCAAAGAGCGACGCAGCTGACGAACAAAAGACAAGGAAACAAGAGACCAGTCTAGCTTGTTGCGCTGTAGTCTCCTCTTCAGGGCTTCAGGGCTCTCAAACAGGATTCCTAATCGAGAATTATGTCAAACAAAATTCACGATTCAAAACCGCAACCAGTACTTACACTTGACAACTGGAATCCTACCTTCCACAGCCGCACAACGACAAGGGCTTGCACATCGATTAGAGATATGCGACCGAGAGAATCTGTAACAGCAGCCAGTGAACCACTGGAGGACAGGGCAAGACTCACTCCCTTCCTGTTTTTGTCACGTAAAGTCGTTATCAATGTTGCTGCATTGAAAAGTACAACTGTGATGAATATACTGAAAGAAGAACGGTAAGTGAATTGCATGTAAATCATGTGTCGAACTGATGATATCTCTTTCTCTGAATTATGAAGAGTCACTATGTAGTTAAGTAACATGAAACGTTGCGAGAAATACAAGTGTCGTGAATATTCTACACCTGGTGACTAAAACGAGAAAAAGCTGACATAAATCCCTCGCACTCACCTCGTCCAAAAGCCTGAGAAGCTACTTCTGTAGGCCTGTTCGCTTCCGATGTCGGATCACTTTTCCAGAATCTCTTGGTTATGTGAGAAATCGTGGACATGGCAGCAGGCATAACCTTGTCAAACACAAGACCTGTAAGGGAACCTCTCTTATCCCCTGACACCCTGTTGGCACGATTCGAAGTATGGTGGCAAAGTCACTGACTGTACGACAATCATGCAGTAGGAAATGGCGAATGGTGTTTGGTATGACCTAATTACTGCCGCTAATCCACTTCGCTGCATCAGAAGACACAAGAAGGTGAATGAGAGATGACATACCTGAACGCTGCTAAAGTACAATCCTCGCCAACGGTGAGTGCACAGTAATGACGTTTCAGCTGCCAGAAGACCATCACCCGTTAGTAAGCACTCAGACTTGCTACCAGCAGCTAGTGCATCCTAATCGGAAAAGCTAAAAGTACAGTAGCAACATGCAAGCACCTGGTGTTCCAGAAGTGGAGGGGCCATGACGCATGCTAGTGCCCCGTCGGCGATATAACTAGATGCTGTTGACTTGCCAACATTCCACATCTCATACGGCAACCGCATGCTAAGGCTTTCACTTCGATTTAGCTCCCCAGGCCTTCGGACACCTAAAACTCCGTCATTTCGAGCCTGGTATTTACGGACCACAGTCTGATCCAGATAGAACAGTATCAGGAGCGTTGACCAGAGAGAAGTGAACAGCAAATAGACCCTGAAATATTCTGTGACGAACTCTGCTTTGAAACTTCGAGGCAAACCCGGTTAACTACCAGATGCTTAAGAGAATTTCATACATTCAAACTCCACAACTGTTGACATGGAACTGATTAAATCAACACTCAAAGAAAGGCCGGCATGCAACAAAGATACGCAGCTTGTCTTATCGAAGTTCAAACACTTAAACCTATTACATATATGCAGAGGAGATTCCCTTATAGGTCCTTACGTGAAGATCCACAACATCAACTCGCGCTATAGCCTTGGGAAAGACGAGACAGACATCTTCAGAAGCGGTGAGACCCACGACTATGTTGCCATCCTGTCGGGCCCGTATTCGAAGCAGTGGACCAGAGCTGAATTGCTGCAAGCCAAAAAACATCCAGAAAACTCTCAGGTGGTGGAGTATAGGCTTCCCAATGATGACCTAAAGCATTTAGTTACAGAGGGGTGTTGTCACGACCAATGCGCTTGTAAGTGATCAAAGATATGCAGAGATTACTCAAATTGAGCTTTAACCGGGGAAACTGCTGGAGGAAACGAAGAGCACCAAAGATCCATTTTGAAATAATCTAAAAATGGTGTTCCTTTTGGGGGCAGAAGCAGGGGCTGCTAGCAGATGTTTCCAGATATTCGAACGTCACTGCACACTCCTCTTTTTCGGCTTTTGCTAATGAATATCATGTCATCGACAAAATGTGCTCAATGCGTGTGTGAACTGGGTTCATAATCTTCGTCATGCAGTTGCCTTGGGACCAGTCTCAGTCAAAATGTCCGACACTTACTGTAAGCTTAAGCATATTTGCAACAGTCTTAATGATTAAGCCAGGCAGCGGACATTCGGAAATGGTAAAACTTCTATAATGTATTCTAAGATGAGAAATTTGAGGGAAGGAGTGGTCAAGTGGAGATCCTAAAGCTCAAATGATCGACTAATAATTAGAGAATATTATAACATTTATTGCCGCATTGGACTAAAGCTGTGGGCCTTTACATTCCACTGCATTACACCAGTGAGGAATTACTTTCCGTCACCTCAACGTCCACGAGAGACTGCGAGCTTTAGCGGTTTTCACACACGCCTTGGTGACTACAGGAAGCATGCGATTCACAACCGAAAAGATAAAGCTGCGAATTTACCTGTTGAAACAACAACCTGCCCTGATCCGTATATATACGAAGAGCACCAGAGGACGTTCCCACAGCTAAGGCAGTAAAATCGTCGAACACCAGCCACTCCATACTCGTCACATTCTCTTGGAACACATCGGAATTCCCTACCCGGATGATCAGGGGGGTAAATTCCCCGTGGTTTTTCCATCTCAACTGCATCACGAGCGTATTTTTCTTCGCAATCGCCATCTGGGACCATGTCATGGAAATCACCAAGTCCGAGCTGTCCAACCATCCGAGGAACCCGGCACCAACATCCTCCAATTCATCCGCTGCTATGCAGCCACAATACTGCAATCCCTTCACAGTAGTCATGCATCCAGTTTCGACAGATAAATGGATGCCGAACCCTAGGGACCTCCCTCGCTGAGGCCCGTTGCCTTCCGTTCCCTTTCCTTCAATGGCCCCTCACTTTCCTCGATGAAAACAGGACCTCCTGATGGAGCAATCTTGCTCTTTCTCCACAGTCCCCCTTGCTTTCCAATCTCACAGCCTTGTGCTTACTCCGAGAACTGTCTATCGGTGGGGCCGACCGAAGTGCTTTGTGCTCTGAACTACATACTGGGCCCAACCAAAATAGCGTATGTTACTGTACACGCCTTAGGGGGTCATTGATGAACTTGACCCATAGGTCACCACGGCAAACACCAGACTGGAGAAAATTCTTCAGAAATTTGCTTGATCAGTTCCCCAGTGCAGTATTCGAGTCATCGCATGACTCGAATGAGTTCTGACATGACTCTTGAGATCTTACATGTCAGAACTCAAGAGATAACTTGAATATAGTAGATCTCGTACCGTGTCTATTAGTTGTTCCTGGAGGTAAAGTTTTTTCCTTGGATTTCTTTTCTTACACATGACACCACACACCATCTGGGTAGGATGCATAGCTAGATGCCTCAAGCTACAGGTGGTATCAAGGGTTCTACAGCTGCTGCGCATGGCTGCAGGTCTGGGTCTAAGGATAGTTAGGATGTGCAAGGGTCGCACGACCGTTGCTCTTTCTTGCTCTGCTGGTAATTCGGCTGTATTACTGTAAGGTTCTTAACTCGACATGTGTATCGTGTGATGGCTGGAGAGAGTCTGTACACTAGACAGACAAGAGAGAAGTGAACTGGAGACCGTCCACACGAAGTAGCAGAAGTCCACTGCTACTAGCACGAGCTTGAATCGACCATCTATCCGCATGGTGCAGTCAATATCGCAGTCAATGCTTTGCACTAGCAAATACTACAATAAATACACAGTAGTAGCTCGATTGACACATTAATAACACAGGGTCACAAAACCTCCCAGCGATTACTTTATCGTAAAGTTCATATCCTTATCAAGACCTGTCTCTACCAATGTGTGTCTTCGACTTCTCATTTTCCATTTTCAAGTGGATGGGAGACAAGGGGTCTGTATTTTCTTTTGTACATGGTTTACATGGTGTCAGGCAGACAAAGGAGTCTGAAGGAAATAGCAGCGGCGTCTAAAGAGGTCTGTTCCGCCACGCGACTGGGTCGCTCCCGAATAATGAACTATGGCTCTGTGCTAAATAAAAGATGAACATCTGGGGAACTTTTGTTCCCTTAATGATATATATATTCATTAGATAATAATTATATCTTAAATAAGTTAAATTATTAAATTATTCTCTAGTTATTGCTTTGCGATATCATAGCTATACGTGGATTTTGAGAACCGAAAAAGGAAAAAAAAATATTTATCATGTAGCGAACGAACTGATGGAGTCGTGGTGAAAACGAGAAAAAGAAAAAAGTAGCGAGAAGAGACGGATGGAGTAGTTGTGAACGTCTGGAAAAAGAAAAGAAAGAGATAGATCCAGAAAATTGCTAACCCATAGCTCTGCAATTCCACTGCAAACGGAGCTCCTTGTTATATGTTAACTGTACTAACGGATGCGGAAAGAACCAAACTTCTTAACGCATAAGTACAGGGGGTCCAGACCTGCCTTGTGTGACAACCTGTTCAGCTCAAATAATCAATTAATCAACCAATTAATTTATTACCTAACCCTTTCAGACAGAAGAATTAAGTAATAGATTAAACCACCTTTGCATATTTGTCTCTTTCAAACTTTAGAAAAGATGAATATTCACAGACGCCTACTACAACGAGAGCACCTATGCATATTCACCTGAGAATTTTTGTTCGTTTGCTGTTATCGAAAAATATATAAGTGCTAAATGAAATACTATATCAAGTTTATGGAAAAAATCAAAATATTTATAAACATAAACGGTTAGTCTAAACTTACAAACGCGCGAAGACCCGAACATAAACCATAAAGCATTAGTAGACTGCAAAACTAATAATGATGATATAAGTAAAAGAAATAATAATTATTTATATATTATTTTATTACCTAACCCTTCCGTCACCCATGAATATTGGGCAAAATATTCATGGGTGCCGGAAGCAGCATTTTTACCTAACCCTTCCGACCCAGCATCAAAGGTTGCGAACATTAGTACCGTACTTGTTTAGATATTCTTGGATTCATACGGTTGTCGAGAAACTGCGTGCTCTAACATTCTCTTTCAGCTCATTCAGTGAAGGTTTAGCATTTGTGTTTAAAACTAGTTTGCATGTTATTCATGTGTGCGAATAACTGGATGCAAACCTAATGTTCGTTTGTTTCCTTGCAAAGTGAAATAAAGTGACGAGTGCTCTATTAGTATATGTTTCCTCGCTCTTTACATTTTCATAACATTTTCATGGTTACTTTCATTTGCCCAATTTGGACTTTTAATTTTCTTTTTCTGATATTATTTCCATCAGTCAGTTTATGTGATTTTCAAACTTTGAAATCAAAGTTTGAAAATCACATAAACTGACTGATGGAATGGAATATCAATGAAATCTATTGACTTTTATAGCTCTTACTTGGTCATACATTTTCATAACACACACGGGAAGAAAGTTGCTGCTAGGACTCTTACTCCAAATATATGTGATCGGATCGTCAATTTCAATCCAAAGGTGGAAGGAAGATACAGGTGCCTTTCAGTTACCTTAACGGATGACTGTTAATTATCTCACGGGAGTTTGAAAGAAGTGGTCGTGCGAAGTTCGAACTAAAGGTGTGACCGCACACAGTTTCTCGAGATAGTTTAGTTTTCGTTTATTATCAAAATTTGCAGTTTCGGACGCGACACATGAATCAATGTTTTCTCAGCTTTTTTGATAAACAGAAAACCATTATTACCGGACTGACACAGTTATACGACATTAGGTTTTCCGTTTAACTGATACATCATTATCTGCTTGCGCAGGACCGCCATATCGAAAGCCAGCTTCATAATGATTCGAGTGGGAACACAAAAACAGTAACTCGAAAGAAAAAGATGCCTTTCACCAGCCTGCATCCAAGAATTATAGATTTAATACGAAACCTGGCTCACCCGGCTGGAGAAACAAAAACGCTTCCAGTCAAGGGAACAGGCTTGTTACCAACCCTCAACGTCACACGAGAAATAGTCAAAAACCGGGCTCGAAAAACTATGTGTGATCACACGAAACTCTCGATAATATCTTCGCAGTTTTTATATGAGATGATTCCCTAACGACGTTATACTTATTTTTCCTTTGTCTTCAAATAAGATTCGTACAGGATTGTCATCTTTCTTCTCTCTCTTTTCTTTTTTTTTATTTGAGAGTAGCTGATGTGTACATTCTTGCCTGTCGCTAATACTTTTAAGTGATTGGTTTCATAATCGATAGCTAGTCAAAATTGCTATCAAACAATATCTCGTTAAGAGGGTGTGATCAAGTACTACAAACTTACTAAGGTGTGATTGAAACAAATTTCCAATCTTCTGTCTTCAAATCGGATTCATATATTACCATCTAGGATTATTATCTTTCCTATCATATCTTTGCTTTCTCTTTGCTTTCTCTTTCTTTGAGTCGTACCAAGTCTGAGACCACGTGGAGTTCTTTTTCATTCCAAAGTTTTCAGTTATAGCCTTTCAAACTGAATTTGCATAGAGCACGAGAGGAAGAAGACAAGCGTTGGAAGTGAGGAGAATTTTTCATTTGTTTTTGGTGATGGGAGCAAAAGAATAGTTTTCTTTTTGTCACATAAAGGAAAATAAAACAGCACAAGGATCTATCATTTTCTCTTATCATTACCGTTTAGAGTTTAGGGTTATAAGGATATATAGGTGCTCTTCTTACTTTGTACAAGGCTATGTTATAGGAGACCTGTGTGAGATGAGATTTCGGATCTACGTTGTCGTATGGATTGGTGTTTTCATATGGGTTAGTATGGGTTTTTGGTAAGCTCAAATACAAGTACTGTTATGTTTTCTTTAGTTTTTGTTGATGACACTAGATCTCGTCATGTGCATGGATTTCTATATTCCGGTTTTCAAATATCTTTCGCTCCAAATAAAGAGGAGATACGTCCACCCAAAGTTGGAATCTTCCTAAGGTCTAGGCTCACAAAGTGATTTATCGATTACTTTTTCCCAAAGTTAGATTTGGTAATGAAAGTCACATGCGCACATGTAAGTTTATCAGTTCTCATAAACAAGAATAGTTGTGAAATTAATCGGTTCTAGGAGGGTATTTTTGGACACCATCTCTAGGATTTTTGCAACGTTGAGATCTCGATGTGAACAAGTGTCGAATGTATTCGCTCAGATGGACCCACATGTTTTATGTATTTGCTTACTCAGTGAATGCGTGCGTTAACACATACATTTCTTTCCATATACTTTCTACCTGTGAAAGCGTTTCAGCATTTTTGCTGTTATGTTTCAACATTATGTTCGAAATCACGGGTACTGCCTAACAAGAATCGATTCATTCTTATGCTGGATATGGATTTTGCACACATAGAGTACATGGACTTCAGTCCCTTCTAGTCTTTATTTCCTCGAAAGCTTGAATCCAGCAATGAAATCTCCAAACATGTTCAAGAATTCTGAATTGTTTTTTATATATAGATTTGAAGGCATAATGAATGATTTTGGTTCCAAAGGGCCACGACTGCACTGTCAGCAAAAATGTGAAACTTCAAAAACAATTCTGCCAATCGCCTTCGGACGGAGTAGAAAAACTGTCAGTTAGAAGTTTATTGATAAACTGCTATGTGCCCTTGGGGCCCCCAAGCTGAGTAGATTTGAAATTCTCTTCTTTGGTTTATATGCAACCAAAGACTTTAAGACACTTCCGTTAACTCCTGTCCACTGGTTATCAGAGACAAATTTATAAAAGCTAAGTTGTAAACAAATCTTATGGAAAAGATAAGATTTAAGTATAAATATCAATTGAATGTTAAACGCATGTTAGAAGTACCAAAGCAAAGTTTAACCATAAAAAACGCACATGAAACTTCACACTAAGAGAGATAAGACCTATGACCCGACACGTTTAATTTAAAAGTTTAATTTATGGTCAAGAAAGGTTAGGTGGTAATTTTAATCTAAAGCCTTGCATGTTCTTCGGTCTCCCATCCGACGACATGTGAATATCTTTTATTTTGAAAGCATTGCACAAAAATTTTAATTCAAAACACTAGATACCATAATGCTATTTTGGTCTAGCCAAACCCAAAATGAATAATTAATTTCAAGTAAAACTTAGATTTCTGTCGTTAGCTTGAGATATAATGAAGTATCCCTTCTCTTCAGATGTTTATTGGTAGTTCCATTGGCTCCGAAAAAGGAAGCATTAATCTTTCCTAATGCTCTCTCTTGTGAACTAATTGAAAAGTTTCAACTCCTCAACAACTTAACTTAATAGACTTTTATCTTTTCATTTCACACTCTGCGTAAGTATTTATCTAATCGTATCGAATGGATAACATTATGTAAACTGAGCTTATCAGTTGAACTATTTATTATTTATTATATTTATTTTATAGACTTCATTTCCAATAAAATATATTGTCACTGTGAAGGGTAAGGATAGACCTGTTAGATAAAAGTACGTTGCTCGGAGCTCAGCTAAATAAATGACACTCTTTACCTGGCTTTGTCCGTCAGATGAAAAGACGCGTCCTATGGTAAAACTCCCAACTAGCGTCCTACTGGAAAGACCAAGACAGGACGTGGTAAAAAATGAAGGTAAGTGGAAAACGGTGAAGGTAGACTGCAAATCAGGAGCCGCCAAGCAGCCTCCCATGAGGAGGAGAATCTCCGCCGCCAAGTGGCTCAGTCCATGCGTGACACGTTGAGAGAAACTGTCTGTCTATATATGTCCTCTGGTCTGGAAAGTGTGCATCATACTCATCAGCGGTATTTCAACCCCACCCGTTCGATTATCCTTCAAGGGTCAGGATCTTCCCTGGATCATTCTCCGCATAAAATCATTCTCTCACTGTCCGTGTTCGACTCCGATGTATAAAATAGTCTAGAGCACCAACTTACAGTACACAGCCGATCAGTCGATAAGTCATTCATCAGTGATCCGGAATTCAGCTGCATCATAGTCGAGAGGGAGTGTTTCGGTCCTCGCAAGGAAGTATCCGGCAGCACATTATCAAGCAGACAGCAGCAATGGCGCAGGGAGTACCAGACACGGAGGTAGAGCAGCTGATCAAGGACGAGGAGAAGCTGATTCACGACGACCCATTGCATGACGTGAAGGAGGAACTTCTCAGCGAAGTTGATGTTACCAAGAGCGTGCAGGACTCGGGCGAGAAGTTGCCACCTCCTCAGTCCGTCGTCGGTGACGACGTCGTGAAGAGCGATGTCAAACCCGTGTTTGCAGAGGAGTACAAGAAGGACCACGAGAACCAGGACAAAAAGTAAGAGCAGTGATTCTGAAGCTATCGGTTTTCAGTTCCCTCTTTTTCAGAAGCTTTGATTCAAGTCTGTGGAACATCTGGTGGCGATAAGTACCAGTACCAGGGAGGCGATTGTTGGCAATGTATATGCTGGGAGTGCCCAATATTTGCAAGGTTCGCATATTGGAGAACTGAGTGTAGCTGCTGCTTGCGGACATGGAATTCGAAGCTTGCGCTTTCATAGATAACAGCGCAGGCCCTACCACAATTTTGGTTGATGTAAGTAGCTTCTGTACATAACAGACATTGTTTCGACAGCGTGCTCGTCCGCAATCCTGGACATAATTGTTCCTCCGCTATCTGCTATCAGACATTTTTGTGCCTCTCACCATCATCGCAACTGCGACTTTTCTGTATCGTCGTACATGAGCTCTATGGCCATGGACAGTACATCATCCACAGTATTTAGTGTAGAGGGAAATTAGTGTGGGTGGCCAACTTCCACCCACTGTGTATTCTGAATTACTTCAACTTCAATCTTTTATTGATTTGTGCGTATTATAATTTTCTCAAAAGTATTTATTTTGTCAAAAGTTCTTGTACTATTCAAAACTTATTCTTTTGTACTATGCGTAGCTTAGCCCCGGTGTTTTTCCCTTCGGGGCGTTAGTTGCTTTACCCTCCGGGTCCTTCTTTCCATTCTAAGGCTTGATGGGGTCTTTCCATTCGTTGGCTATTCATTCCGTCGCGTGTTTCCTCTGGAAACCCTCGTTTTCTCAGAGTTTACATACTTGAAATAGATTTAAACGTTATACTGATCAGTGTCACGTATCACGGTTGAGGAAAAGGTGTATGCTGAGGAAATCAGTTGAATTGAAATTATCCAGAACACAAAAGACTTATTATTCTTATTGTAATTGTTGTGTTTAATCGATGAACAACGACGCAGACCGCAAAAGATGTAAAGGCTCACAGTGCAGTTAAAGAGCTCCAGGTGGTACAGAGTCTCATTTAGTTTACCGTGCGGTCCGGTTCCAAGTCAGTTTTCACGTTTCCCGGCGTCTCAGAGGTAAAAGTCGGAAAGCCGCAGGCAGAGTCATGCTTGGAATCGCGAGTATTTTTTGGGTGAATGAATGAACGATTAGAATCGATGAAAAATCAACGACGACTCAGAGCAAAGGGGATTAAAGACCCCCAATGCGGTTAAATAAGTCCAAGCCAGGTGACACGGAGTGACAGTTAATTTTGCGCACGGTCCGGTTACATTGTGGATTCCAGCTCACTTTACGATTTTTCCGGCGTCTCAGAGTTAAAAGTTTGAAGGTCATGCTTGGGATCGCGAGTTTGACCTAGGATTCTATTAGATTGCTTGAATTTCCATAAATTATAATCTGTTTCTCTAGTCATGAGCAAAGCTTATCCTCTACATGACCCACCCGTTAAATTTCAAATTCTAGTATCATTACCCATCATATTGTTCAAACTTCATATCCTAATTTTGTCACACTGGTTCCACCATTTCCACGTGTGTTTTTGTTTTTTTCGTTTTTCTAGAAGTGTAGTTTAGATGCATATTATTTATTCGGTTTTTAAGGTTTATAGAACCAAAGTACATTCCAATGCGGAAGAAAATTAAAGTAGTGTATTTATCCGTGAAAGTGAAATAGAGGAATAGAGTAGCAAGGAGATACATGACTGACACTAGAAAACCGTCTGCGGAAACACCAAATCGAAAATCTTCCGGATATTTGTCGCGCCTGGTGGGATGCTCTTAAAGAATGCATTTAACGTCAACTAGAGGAAATGACAGCGCGCTCTTTCTCCGCCGATGAAACGCCGCGCGCGGATGCGGAAGTAAAGACTATATTTGCCGCATAAGCAGCTAACTTAGCGGAAACAATGAAGCATCATGGCATCATGGACAAATCTTCAGGTGGGCATACAAACTCCCCTAGAGACGAGCAGTTTCAAACCGAGAACGTAGCTATCAGGACCAGTTGAGCCGCTGCTACCGTCTTCCCCCGTAGGACTGAAGCTTTTTGACCAAAATTCACGAAAACGCAAGGAGGTTATTTTGCAAACTTACAATTAAACCTTTTGAAATAACAAATTTTAACTTTGGATAAACCCTTTTTCACTGAAGGATTCACTCATAATAATACATTCGACTCTATATTTGAATATATAAAAGTTTAACTAATACATGAAGGTCACTCAAATTTAGTTTTTACAGAACTCCCATAAATTACTTACAGGTTTCTTAGTAAATTTTACGTATCGCCTTTGGAAGTGGTACGTAAAATTTAAAATCACTGGTCTTATGCCGTGTATGTTTGTAAATAATATCTCTTGAATACCATTGAAAACAGTTGAATCAGATTACTTCAGATGTCAAACAGTACTTGACAAAGCTTGACATTTTTACCTTACTTCTTCACATTTCGATCTTGTAATTTTTTGCTGTGGAGAATGGTTTGAATGCCCTATTGAGGATGTCAACAGAAAACGCTATTAACTTATTAAAAATCCATTCACGATCAGTAATTTGATTAACTAATCTTTTAAATTCCACTACATCAAAAGTTAAATGATTGGTATTAGTACTTCTATGCTTGAAAGAAAAATATCTACAGCAATTCAACAACAGAATATGCTTGTCGTTTAGGAATTATTTAAGCTTTAGCTCAGGGAATAAACATTTTTTAATATTGTTCCACCACCTATTAAAAAGAATTTTCAAAACGTTATTTAAATTTCATTGTATTTCTCATACTTTTGTTGAGATTTATCATAGTAAGTAAAATAATATTCATTTTAGTTATTATTTTAGTCAGTAAATTTAAAAGAATTTTAAAGCTTTATTGTCTGGCATTGTTTAAGGTTTAATTCCTATACCTTTACTTGGACTCATGTAAGGAGAGTCAAAGAGAAAGTAGGATACAACTTCTTTCTCGGAGACACGAGAAGGATATAAAGCTCCTGGTAGATTGAGATTAGAGGAGGTTTGATCCACCTCGTCTAATCTCAATCTAATCTAATCTCCTCTAACGTTGTTGCTAACTTTGACATGCTATGCTCGCTTGCATGTTCTTAATACAAAGAAAACTTACGTTCCATTTTTGTTCCGCGCGTCCTTTAATTTTAGAGAAGGGCGTGTGCGAGCTTTGGCATCTACAGCTCCCTTTATTTCTGCTGGTGTGGCTGAACACTTGCCGTGGGAACCTGCAGCCGAAGCCTTGGATTTCTTTCCTTCAGTAAAATCCATATGGGTTGAGATCTCGGTGAGATTATCCAGCTCCCTTCGTGGTGCAAGGACGTGCTTCTGGACATTGTTACTTCAAGCGGTCGAGCTTCTACTTTGGATCCCGCTAGAACACAGAATCTTTAAGTTACTTTGTTTACAGCAGGGTTGATTTTGTGATATCATCTTATAGGAAAAGAAGAGAGAGAATCGAGTCAACAGTTGGAGTTGATGAAATGGAACTATAGAAAGCTTAAATCCAAGTCCTACAATAATGCATATAAATGCAATAAAAGTTCCATAAGAATTATACATTTGTGTGTTTAAAAGGTCATTAATTATTTTTGTATGTTAAAATGTTTATGGCAGATCCAAGTCATCCTTTTACAAGTTAACGGAGATCGTATATATATTTGTTTTATTTTAAAATTGATTAATTGGATTGCTAAAATTACACCAATATCTTGATTACGTGAAGCAACACATCTATTATTTACATTTTTAATAGTTTGTAAGTCGAAATCAGAGCGATGGAGTTAACCGGGCCCTGGAGTTTGGTGTTTCAGGTCCTTGGGGACTAACCACGTTATCGTGTCAAATTTTTGCGTGAAGGATGTCCAGGAAAACAAGAGGTTCTTGGCTGTGGTGATGTAGTGTGCTGAACAAAGACAAGAAAGAGAGAAACAAGCACGAAAACGAGCGTCGTAATATATATCAACTCTCAATATACATACATTGTCGGCTCTTTCTCCTAAGAACTCAAGACTGAGAAACAGACCGGAGCAATCTGTAATCTGCTTCAAAGCCCCTAAAACGAACCCTTGAATCTCAACCAAAACCACCGAAGCGTAGCTCAAAGCAAGAAAAACTTCCGTTTGCTAACAAACAGAGTTTACACGATTGAAAGCCAAGTCCAAACCACATCCATGTACAAGTTCTTAGCCAAAGCTAGTTACCACAAGCTGTATATAGCCAACTAGATCTGTAACGAACCCCAAAGGATGAAAAATTGTAGCGAAGGAATTGAAAAAGACCTATCTGAGAACTTCCTCTTTTCGCCAAACAGTCTTCAGATGTCAATAGGGTCTTCTTCCCTGACTCCGTTGTCGTGTCGTGGACCGGCTCCTACTTGAAATTCAAACTTCGATACTTGTTGCTCCAAAGACACTCATGAGAAGACAAGCTAGGCCCCAGCTTACGGGCTTTTGGCACAATCTCAGATCTCCATTTTCATCACATAGATGGGTAGAGCTCCTTGTCAGCTTTCCAAAGACACTTTGTCTACTTCGTTTGGACGCCTAGTGGAGAAGTTACAGGACTCGAAAGATGGAGAAAATAAGCTAGGCCTCAGCTTACGGATTTTTGGCACCACTTCGGATCTTCGTTCTTATCGCACCAGTGGATAGAGCTCCTTGTCAGCATTCTATAGGTACTTTGTCTACTTCGTTTGGACGCATAGTGAAGAAGTTACAGGACTCGAAAGATGGAGAAAACAAGCTAGGCCCCAGCTTACGAGCTTTTGGCGCAACTTCGGATCTTTACTTTTATCGCATAGATGGATAGAGCTCGTTGTCAGCTTTCCATGGGCATCTTGTTTATTTCGTTTGGACATCCAGAGAAGAAGTTATGCGATTCGGAAAAAGGTAAAATCAAGCTAGGCCCCTAGTTACTTGCTGACTGGGTATTTAGGGCTTCAGGCGTTATATCAAACACGCAAGGGGCCTGCTTCTTATTATTGAGAGTTGAACTTCGTACGTACAGACTGTTGCAAGGGGGCTGCTTAAGGGGCTTGCTTGTTTTTGCGACCTGTCGGTGGATGTTTTGGAGAATTGGGAAGTCCAATACACGCGCGCAAGGTGTCATCGGGTTCAGATCTGTGCAGGCTACGCACAGGTTAAGACGGTTCTTGAAGAGACGGATCGGGGGTTGTGTTCTGGGAGAAATTGAGACGCAGGGAGCAGAATTGGGGTTTACAGTTACCTGTGAAGGAGAGTTGGACCGTTCGGACCGTTCCGGAGTCCAAACTTGCTGTCCTTGGATCCATCGGGATCAGAACAACGACTTCTTCAGGAAATTGAAGACGATACAAAGTTTTATCGGGCGGTTTGAGAGTTGTGAGAGAAATTGGCTCGCAGGGAAGCGCTTGCGTCAGGTTTTCATCGCCTGCGACCTGAGATTGGATTGTTCTTCGCGATCGGTGAACCAAGCTCTTCGTTCTTGGTGCCTACGCGATCAGGGAGTCCTCATGTACGCATAGGAGAAGACTGTAAGTGAATTGGATTGTTGGTTTGGGTGTGGTGAGCAAATTTGAGCCGCAGGGAGCCGATTTACGTCAGTTTTTTGTAGCCTGCGACCAAATTTCTCGAGTAGTTTTGCAAGGGGAACTCCAAACGGCTTGTTTGGAGTCTTGTTGGGTTCAGAGTAGCCAGATCTACCTACCAGCGAAGACGGATATCAGTTTAGACGATCCGTTTGTGCGGTGTGAGCGGTTTTAAGCCGCAAGGAGGAGTTTTTGAAGGTTCGGTCACCTGCGACCGAAAATTAGCGATATCTCAACTATCGGGAGCCGGATCTGAAGGTTTCTTGGGCCAACGGAGTCAAGGAAGGAGACCCTATCAACATTTGAAGATCGTTTGGCGAAAGGAGAAAGTTCCCAGATAGGTCTTTTTCGGTTCCTTCGCTACAGGTTTCGTCCTTTTGAGTTCGTTAAGGACTTAGTTGGTTGTGTATGGCTTGTGGTAGCTAGCTTTAGCCAAGAGCTAGTGTGTGGATGTGGTTTGGACTTGGGTTTGGATCGCATGATACTGTTGTGGCTCTGGTTGTTAGCAAAGAGAAGTTCCTCTTGCTTTGAGCTATGTTTTGGCGATTTCAGACTAGGGTTACGTTTCAGGGGTTTGTTTTAGGGCTTCTGAAGTAGGTTACAGACCGCTCTGGTCTTTTTCTCAGTTTTGTGCTGTTTGGAGAAAGAATCGACAGTGTACATACTTTCAGAGTGGTATATATCGCAGCATTCTTTTTTCGTGGTTGTTCTTCTCTGTCTTGTCTCTGTTTGGCACACAGCATCTCCACAGCCAGGAACCTCGCGTTTTCCTGGACATCCTTCACGCACAAAATATCCGACACGATACCGTTGGCCCAAGAAACCTTCAGATCCAACTCTCGACAGTCGAGATATCGTCGGTTTTCGGTCGTAGGTGACCGAACCTTCAAAAACTCCTCCATGCGGCTTAAAACTACACATATCGCTCAAACGGATCGCCTGATCTGATATCCGTCTTCTCTGATAGGTAGATCTAGCTATCCTGATCTCCCAAAGCCGTTTGGAGTTCCCTTTGCAAAACCACGCAAGAAATTTGATCGCAAGATGGAAAAAACTGACGTAAATCGACTCCCTGCAGCTCACACCCGCTCACGACACCCAAACCAACAATCCAGTTCACGTACTGTCTTCTCCTATGCGTAGATGAAGACTCCCTGGTCGCGTAGGCACCAAGAACGAAGAGCTTGGCTCATCGATCACGAAGAACAACCCAATTTTAGATCGCAGACGATGAAAAACTTGACGCAATCTTGGGAGTCAATTTCACTCAAAATTCCTAACCGTCCGATGAAACTTGGTATCGTCTTCAATTTCCTGAAGAACTCATTGTTTTGATCCCGATGGATCCAAGGACAACAAGTTTGGACTCCGGAACAGCGCGAACGGTCCAAATCCCTTACATAGATCACTAAAGCTCCCAAATCCTCTCCCTGCGTCTCAATTTCTCTCATTACACATCCCCCGGTCAGTCTCTTCCCCAACCGTCTTAACCAGTGCGTAGCCTGCACAGATCTGAATCCAATGATATCTTGCGTGCGTGTATTAGACTTCTCAAATCCTCAAACCGTCCACCGACAGATCGCTGAAACAAGCTGACCCCTTAAGCTGGGCCTTTACTTCAGTATCTGTACGTACAAGTTTTCTTCATAATGAGGAAGCATGCCCCTTGCATCCTTAGTATAGCGCCTGGAGCTGCAAATACCCAGTCAGCAAAAGTAAACTAGGGTCTAGCTTGATTTATTCATCTTCCAAAGTCTCGTAACTTCTCCACTAGGCGTCCAAATGAAGTAGACGAAGTGCCCATAGAAAGCTGACAACGAGCTCTACCCATCGATGTAATGAAAATGAAGATCCGAAGTTGTACCAAAAGCTCGTAAGCTGAGGCCTAGCTTGTTTTACCCATCTTTTGAGTCTCGTAACTTCTCCACTAGGCGTCCAAATGAAGTAGACGAAGTGCCCATAGAAAGGTGACAATGAGCTCTACCCATCGGTGTAATGAAAATGAAGATCCGAAGTTGTGCCAAAAGTCCGTAAGCTAGAACCTAGCTTGTTTTACCCATCTTTCGAGTCTCGTAACTTCTCCACTAGGCGTCCAAATGAAGAAGACGAAGTGCCCATGAAAAACTGACAACAAGCTCTACCCATCGATGTAATGAAAATGAAGATCCGAAGTTGTGTCAAAAGCTTGTAAGCTTGGGTCTAGCTCGCTTTTCCCATGAGTGTCTTTGGATCGACAAGCATCGAAGTCTGAATTTCAGATAGGAGCCGGTCCACGACACGACATCCACCCCCTCTAAACATGTGCATCCTCCGGTATGCACCAGAGATACCAACCAAGGAGTGGACCGGCACGCACCTCGTCATATCGTCCTACTTCCATCGCAACCAACCTCATCTTCAAGATCTTCTGCATAATCCTCATCCTCAAACTGAAACTCCGTCAAGATATCTGCTAGATCGATCTCCTCATCTCTCTTTTTGAAAATCTTGACACGTTTACCTTCCACTGGTATCTTCAAGCTCGTTCCGTCCAACTCTTGCAGGGCGTAAGTTGCGTTGTCATGAACTTTTTTCATCACATACGGACCAAACCATCGTCTGGAAAACTTCCGAAATGCACTATGCTGGTTGTCTAGACTGTTGTCATAGACTAACACCTTATCACCTTCCTTGACTTCCCTAGGTCTCAAACGATGTCGTTGATCAAATCTGACCTTGTTCTTCAACCGTACTTCTCGTAGCTTATCCAAAGCAGCTTGGATATCCTCAGGTCTTCTCTCTAACTGCCTAATTTGAATAGCAAGAAGCTCTTCCCTAGTCAAATTGTCTTCCCAAGATAATACACTCCATGTCAGAACGTGTTCTTCAATCGGCATGATAGGTTTCTGACCTATGATGAGTTCCACTGACATGTAACATGTCACCGAGCTATGCGTCGTTCGATCTGTCCTTAACGCAAATGATAAGCGTCGAGGTCACTCGCGCACCTTTCCGTTGCAGGCCTTCACCAAAGCCTTCACAATGGACGGATGTCTAGGTTCACTCTTGGCATTCTCTTCGGGGTTGTAAGCAGTTGTCAGTGACAACCTCATCCTACACCTTGCAAAGAATTCACCAGCCTCATGTGCATCTAACTCTCTTCGATCTGCAGTGATCTTTCCCACACATCCATAACAACAAACAACCTCTTCCAAGAAAAATCTACATACCCCTTCAGTTGTCTTTGTCTGAAGCACTTTACCCTCAACTTGATTTGAAAGATCTTCTCTAGCAAGTACCAAGTATCTCATCTGTCACAATCCAACTGGCATAGTCACCAAGTCTACAACCCACTTGAAGTGGATTGTCAACGGATAAGTCGGATGTAATCCATCTCGATGACGGATGTTCAAGTACATCTGACATGTCAAACAAGACTCCACAAAAGCCTAAACCTGGCATGTCTATCAATTCTGTCTTTGTACATATTTTTCCACCAATACCGTTCTTTCATCTTTGTAAAAGTGACCCAAATCCCTCGATGTCTAGTCCAAAGACTCTCATGAAATGCCTTGAGCAACTTCTGCTGATCTTCCTTGTCGCAAATCACTCTTAGCGGTATCCCACCTTTCTGCTTCTGTTGCTTCCAAAGAAACCCATCCTGCAACATGAAGTTGTAGGCCTTCCTTCGAACTCTCCGAAACCTCTCATCCGTCCAATCTGCTTGCTTAATCATCGTACTAAGGTACCTCCCGATGTCAAGCAAATCACCATCATATAACCCTTCAACTAACAACTCATCTTCCCTTCCTGTCTGTGCAATTGAATAGAACTTTGCACTCACGTCGTCAATATCTTCAATCATATCATCCTCCCCATCATATCGAGCTCAAGATAACATATCCGCCATTGTATTATCCTTCCCTGCGATATGTCTAAACTCCAGGTTCAACGACTTGATATATGCGATCCATCGTAACATCGCAATATCAGGAGTTGAACAATTCATGATCATCCCTAACAACGGCAAACAATAAGCTCCAATCAAATATTCTTTCTCGGTTTTCATGACTGAAACAATACCCCATAGTTCTCGCTTCACTTGCAGGTATGCACGTTGTCGAGCACTTAACACCTTCGCTCCGAACCTAATCGCAAACCTGTCTCCATCCTCATCATCCTGTCCTACTGTCCATCTGATTGCAACCAGACTTGTATCTACAGTAAGAACCACCGGCCTGGCACCTTTGTAATTAATCCTTCTCAAAACTGAAAGAGATGATAGTAAAGACTTCAGCTTTTGCACCGCATCAATATGCTCTTCCTCCCATCTGAACTTATGACCCTTACGCAACAACCCATATAATGAATCCGCCACATGCGCATAATGAGAAATCCAAATGTGATAGAATACACAAGCACCCAACAATCTCTTTACTTCTGTCAACGAGTTGCAAATCTCCTTCATCCTCCCAGTTACATCCACCTTGTTCGGATCTGAGTTCCGATCAAACGATCCACACAAATGACCAACGATCAAAACTTCTCTAATCCCAAATGTAGACTTGACACCTGACAGCGTAAGATGAATTTCCTCAAGTAGAGATAAGATCTTCTCACTGTCTGCTATGTGATCGACGACATATCGTCGACACCCTTTCTGATCTAATGCTTCATCCTTTTCATCCTCTACACATCCTTTGATGGGGATGTCATCCAAGAATGGCATTGTCTTTTCAGGGATGAAGTCCCTTAGAACCCTATTCATCTCGTTCATCATGTGTGCTACCGAGTTGGTAGCTCCTTGTGGTAAGGTACACATCCTAACCAACCCCAAAGGTGTCCTCATTGTCGTGAAGCTTTTGCTCTCCTTCGCTAGTTGAAACTGATCATACCTTGAGTAAAGATCTCCCATCGAGTAAATCGCTCTTCCTGCAAACGGCTTCTGCAAACTCATCCACAATCGGTCCCACTCCATCATTTTTGATTGTTACTGCGTTCACTGGTTGCATGTCTTGGATGAACCACAACGACCCATTCTTCTTAGGCACTGTAAACATATCTACTCGAATACGGTGCAAACGACGGCTCCAAGATCTTCATCCGCATCTTCTCCTTCAACAACTCCACTAGTTTAGGCAAGTAAGCCCGCGGTACTGGAATTGATCTCAGGTTCCATGGCACATGTTGTATTGTGAAGATAACCATCGGGGTAACAACGTATGGGTCTACACACCCAATCTCATGTGACTCAAAAGCAAATGCTTTCTCATGTCGTGAAAGCATCTCCTTGAAGCACATCCTCTCTTCTAGTAGAAGAGACCCATCAGATCCAATCTTCAACTCTTCAAGGGTCTTCTCCATGAATTCATGTCCTATCACTGCAAGATCTCTCAAACTCTTCTCCCTTGAAGCTCGATCCATTTGTTGGTTAGTGTCATCCGACAAAGGATCAGCAACTGACTTTATCTTCTTATCCATTGTCTTGTACTTCGTCTCAACTCGAACCTCAGGTGCACGGAATGATTCGATCACCAAATAGACCTCCCTTGAATGTATCTGCACAACCTTATTCATATGCTCCCATCCAATAGACATGATCTCCCGCAAAGGATCCTCCAACCCATCCTCTTCATAAACACCAAAAATCCATTCATCCCCTTCTAGCTCACCCAACTCTTTCAACATCAACTCAACATCACGCAAATGTCTTTGTTCTTTTTTTTCTCAACTCTTCTACTTTCTTGTAAATAGCAGTCCCACACTCTGAAAACCCAACAAACCCTACACAAAAGGAACTTTTTCCTTCAAGCGAGAGTACTTTCACCTGCGCATCACCACAATCCCGCTCTATAGTGTTACTCAACGAAAATTCTTGAACTCTTCACTCACCCTTGGAAGCGATTTCTCTCTCAGACGATCTCGAGTGCACTCGTGATTGGATGGTATAGTTAAGAATTATATCGCTCTCGTCCATCTTGACTTCAGATCCTAGCATAAGCAGATCCGTTGTCTAGTATCCTTGTCTCATCCGAGTCACTGTGATGAAAGGTTGGCCAAGAATGAATGAATATGATGTTGCTTCTTGAACAAAGAAGTTTTGCTCAATAGCAACATCACCTATGCGTACTCTAACGTCTAGATATGCTCCATACAGAACTCCTCTTGTGTTGTTGGTTGCTCTTATAACCCACCCATGCTCTGTGTCGATCGGCCACTTCTTCTTCTTGTACAGCTCCTTCGACATGATGTTGATTTCTGATCCATGATTGATTAGAGCAACCACTGGCTCATCCAAGTCTCTTATCCTCACCAACGTCTCCGTCGTAACTCGAGCCCAGTGACTGCGATTGTAATGACTTGAACTTTATTTCCCATCCTCCTCTTCATCCTCAAAATGTACTCTGCGCCTTCGATCTCCTTCTTCCTCTGAAGAATAAACACTGCACTTTGCAAGCTCTTTCTCCTCATCTATAGACATCCTAGAATCCAAGGCATGTGATAAACCAGTCTCACCCGTAATCTGTCGCTTCCGTTTGATAATGTCGATGATGACATCATGAAATTCACGCTTAGCAATGCCCAAAACTTCTCTCAAAGTAAACTCCACCTTCGCATTCAGAACTGCGATCTTCCAAGACTCTTCAAGTCTGTTGAAGCCTCGGTGTCCTACTGTAGTTTATATGCTGCCGGCTTATCCTTATCCTTCTGGAACTCCTTTGCTCTTTCTTTCGATGGAGAAGAAGCATCGTCCATCGGTAGATCTTGAGCTCCTGCATCTTGAAGCTTTAAGGGCTTTGAAGTAGATTACAGATCGCTCTGGTCTGTTTCTCAGTTTTGAGTTCTTAGGAGAAAGAGCCGGTAGTGTATGTACATTGAGAGTTGGTATATATTGCGACGCTCGTTTTTGTGCTTATTTCTCTCTTTCTTGTCTTTGTTCAGCACACTACATCTCCACATCCAAGAACCTCGTGTTTTCCTGGACATCCTTCACGTAAAATTTCGACACGATACGGTGGTGAACTCGACGTGAAGGTCTGGATGGAGATTTCTTCTATGTTTGAACCTTGAATAAGAGATTGACAGTCATGAGCGAGGACGGGAACGGTGATGAGAACAGAGCTAGTGGTTTGGGTGGATTGCCAGAGGTACCAGTTCGATGAGAGAGATGTCTCAAGATATCTGAGACATTATGTGAAGGAGATGGAGCTTAATCGGGTATCAGAAGATGAGATGATTGAGACATTTGAGTTGGCAGCAGCTCCAGAGATTAGGGATCATGTTAAAATGCTAACGAAGCATTTTAACAAGGATTGGGAGACATTTGCTCGTGCTTTGATGGATGAGCACTTCTTGGAAGACTCTGATCGGGTCACCAAGAAATCATTCTTGGAGTGGGTTGAGCAACCGAGGAAAGGTTTACAAGCTACAGAGTTGCTCAGGGAGTTTGAGAAGCAGTTTTCACGGCTGACTATGATGGAGAAGTTGACGTTGCAGTCCAACAAGACAGAGTTATTTCTTTAGGCTGCAGATGAGAAGCTGCAAGAGAAGCTAGAGGTACTTCTGGAAGATCGGGAGGAAGACGATGGCTTGACCAGTAGTTGGAAGAAGGTTGAGGAAGCTATTTGTTTGCTTACCAAGAGAGAGCGAAGACGAGAGAAGGTTCCTGTTAGGAGACTCACACCAACACCGATTGCTGTAACACATGTTCCTGTAGTACGACCAGTGGTTCCTATTGCTAGACAAGTAGTACCAGTTGCTCCAGCTATTCCGGTTGTCCAAGCACCTATAGCATCTCCGAAGAAGGATGATTCAAACCTTGAGGAGATCTTGTGTGGAATGCGAGATCTACAGATCAAGCTCACAAGATTGGAAGAGAAGGGGTCTACAAGCGGAGCAAAACCGGTTGAGAAGCAAGGCTAGATCCAGCGGTGTATCTGATGCGATGGTACTGATCATCCACGCAGAGATTGCAAGGAGTTCACTGATGTTTTATAACAAGGGGTGATCTTCTCGAAGGATGAGAAGGTAGCACTGAGAGATATCGACGCACTTCTTTAGACCAACTTTGGTAGAGGGGGGATGAAGAAGTTGGTTGAGGACCACCTATTAGCGCAAGCAGTTGCAATCGTGGAAGCTAGAACCTATGACACAAGGGTTGAGGATCAAGCTGAGAGAGGTTTCAACGAGCAGGTTGAGCCAAGTGGATTGTGATCATCTGCCATCTTCATGAAACAGAAAGAGAAGTTGACACATAAGACATTGTTGAGGGCAACTACTACGATTAGAAAAGATATCGGATGAGAAGATCCGACAGAAGCTCTATCGGTGCATGCTTACATCACCAAGAACCAACACGAAGCTAGATCTACCTACCAGAGAAGACGTATATCAGATCAGGCGATCTGTTTGAGCGGTGTGTACAGTTTTAAGCCGTAGGGAGGAGTTTTTGAAAGTTCGGTCACCTGCGATAAAAAACTGACGATATCTCGACTGTCAAGAGTTGGATCTGAAGGTGTCTTGGACCAATGGAGTCAAGGAAGGAGACCCTATCGATATCTGGAGACTGTTTGACAAAAAGAGGAAGTTCTCACATAGATCTTTTTCGGTTCTTTCGCTACGATTTTTCATCCTTTGGGGTTCGTTAGAGATCTAGTTGGCTATATACAGCTTGTGGTAGCTACCTTTGGCTAAGAGCTTGTATATGGATGTGGTTTGGACTTGGGTTTCAATCGTGTGATACTGGTGCAGCTTTGTTTGTTAGCAAAGAGAAATTTTTCTTGCTTTGAGCTACGCTTCGATGGTTTTGGGTCAGGCTTGAGATTCAGAGATTCTTACCCTGATCCCAACGAGACTCCAAACAAGCCGTTTGGAGTTCCCTTTGCAAAACCACGTAAGAAATTCGGCGTAGGATCCAAAAAACTGACGTAAATCGACTCCCTGCGGCTCAAACTCGCTCACCACACCCAAACCAACAATCCAATTCATGTATTGTCTTCTCCTATGCGTAGATGAAGACTCCCTGGTCTCGTAGGCACCAGGAACGAAGAGCTTGGCTCACCGATCGTGAAGAACAACCCAATTTCAGATCGCAAACGATGAAACCTGACGCAAGCGCTTCCTTGCGAGCCAATTTCACTCAAAATTCCTAAACCGCCCGATGAAACTTGGTGTCGTCTTCAATTTCCTGAAGAACTCGTTGTTCTAATCCCGATGGATCCAAGGACAACAAGTTTGGATTCCGGAACGGTCCGAACGGTCCAACTCCTCTTCACAGGTCACTAAAGCTCTCAAATCTTCTCCCTACGTCTCAATTTCTCACAATTCCTCCGATCCGTCTCTTCCCAAACCGTCTTAACCAGTGCGTAGCTTGCACAGATCTGAACCCAATGACACCTTGTGCACGGGTATTGGACTTCCCAAATCCTCAAGTCGTCCACCGACAGGTCGTAAACAAGCTGGCCCCTTAAGCTGCTCCTTTACGTCAATCTCTGTACGTACAAGTTTTCTTCAATAATAAGGAAGCAGACCCCTTGCGTCTTTAGTATAGCGCCTGGAGCTACAAATACCCAGTCAGCAAAAGTAAACTAAGGCTTAGCTTGATTTATTCATCTTCTCGAGTCTCGTAACTTCTCCACTAGGCGTCCAAATGAAGTAGACGAAGTGCCCATGGAAAGCTGACAATGAGCTCTACCCATCGATGTAATGAAAATGAAGATCCGAAGTTGTGCCAAAAGTCCATAAGCTGGGGCCTAGCTTGTTTTACCCATCTTTCGAGTCTCGTAACTTCTCCACTAGGCTTCCAAATGAAGTAAACGAAGTGCCCATGGAAAGCTGACAATGAGCTCTACCCATCGATGTAATGAAAATGAAGATCCGAAGTTGTGTCAAAAGCCCGTAAGCTTGGGCCTAGCTTGCTTTTCCCATGAGTGTCTTTAAAGCGACAAGCATCGAAATTTGAATTTCAGGTAGGAGCCGGTCCATGACACGACAACATACAATCCATACGTCCAGACTATGTCGAGTTATCTCATTTGGTGCATAGTTGCGAACGTGAGGTAAGCGAAGCACGGACGAGTGATGGATCGATAGAGCAGAGGTAGATGTGTTGGACTCATGAACTATGTAAGACATAGTGAGCATAAAAGCGGACGGAGGATTAAGATCATATGCATGGCTAGTTGAGAGCAATATGTCATATGTCGAGTAGAGAGGAGAGAAAGTCTTGTCAGTGTGAGAAATCTCTCCTCCGCTAAGTAGAGGAGAGAGGATCCAAGAGGTGTTCACTCGCTCTGAGGAATAAGGTACCTCCAGAGATCTCTTGGAGAAGGGTTTCGGAAAAGAAGGACATCTCTCAAAGAAGGGTACCAGAAGGGAGGGACTTCTCTTGGAGAAAGGTCTCAAAAAGGAAGAACTATCAGTCCCTCCTAGTCGTGAGAGGTTGACTCCTTCGGAGAGCGAGCCTCCCATCTCTGAGGAGCTGAAGGTCCCCATAAAAGGAGGAGGTGATCGCCGTCTCCTTCCTTCCAGAAGAGATATGAGGGGGATGCCCCTCCGAGATTAAAAGCAGCATCTCTATCTTCGAGGGTGCGATGATGACTTGAGGAGGTGTGGTCCCCAAGGTTGGGTCCGGCCTCTTCAAAGATGAAAGAGGGGCTTGGTACCTCTCCTTCCTCGGATGTAGAGATGTCATCTCACCATTGAAAGACGTGTCAATTGGATGAGAGTCTTAGATCGGAGGACCCGTCTCAAATATGAAAGCACGGATCGTCATGGAGCCCGGCTGCTGCGAAACAACAACCGCGGCGAGTTGAGGAGACACCACAGTGAGTGACATACTCCTACGCACTCCCGTGTAAGAGAGCGAGTCCGTTGGGACGTCCTCTTGGGAGAGGATTGGTCTTTGTGGTCAATCTCCTTTGGGATCATGGTTCGTCTTATGATGATCCGTGGCTGCAACAAATGAGAGACATGAGATTAAGTTTGATTGCGTTTTGTGAGGAGGTACGGATTGCATTGACTGTGTTGGTTGCGTGAAGGGGTGCAAGGATAAGATGAGCAGCTGTCGATCACGGTTGATCAACCAATCATCACGATCACCTTTGAGACTCCCTAGTCTCTTCCGAGAGGGGGTTTCATGAAGCATTGTCAGAAGCAAAGATTGAAAGTGTTATGCCTGCAGCTGTGCATGGTGTGCTTGTGAGAGATATGAAATGTGCGCAAGAATAATAGACGAGTTCAGCAAGTAAAGATCATTGCTTAGCGGTCATGCGACAATTGGACGTATACTTTTATTCTCTAATTAGCAAGCACCATTACTGATTATACACCATCCACCATTGGAGTCAAACATTCAACTTCAAAATAAATTCTATCGTAGTGTGAGGACGTGAAAGATGTCTTTAATTGATACATTAAGGACATCTTTCACGTCAATTAAGGACGTGAAAGATGGACTTCAACGTCATCGTGACCTTCAATTTGGAGTGTGGTGTCATCACTAAGAGAGTTTGATCTTGAAGAGCATTTTCTCGTTCAATTTACTTACAAAATTGGTCACGGTCGAACGTCATGTGATGGGTGGCATCGGTGTCAACGTACTAGTGATAGTTCACGACTCAGGATGTAAACTCATTGTGAAGTTGAGTCATCAATACGCACCTCGTCTTGCTGTTGTTATTGCGCTGGCAGTTTTTTTGATTGCGAGAATGCTGATTTTGATTTTGATTGCCGCCTGTTGCTGAAACTGATTAGACCGAGTGCTTCTACTAGAAGCTTGATTGAGACAATTCTAGACACGATGTCTAGTCAAATTACACCCGAAACAATGAATGTTGGAGTCTGATGACCGCTTCTTAGGCTGATTTCATCCGAAACTGTTGTTGTTCTTGCCTTGCTTGGATGGTTGCCTCTTTCCGACAAACGATGCGGTCGAAAGTTTGTGTTGCATCTTTCGGTGGAAGATTTCTTCGGTAAGAAGAAACTGGATGAGGTCTTGCAACATCAGGTTGGTGTTGCATCTCATCACTTGTAAGAACATTTGATAGCTACCAGGCATGCTGCTCATGAGTGTCAGTAGTTGCTCCTACATGCCTACTTCACATGCGAACACCAGCTGCTCAATGATGAATCTGAAGATGTTCACGTGCGACGTGATTGTGTCATCCGTCCTCATCTTGAGGATTTGCAGCTTTTCCTTCAAATGCATCTATGTCACAGTGTCTTGCATGACAAAATTAAAAATCATGTGTTTCACGTGTCGATCATCGTACAACAAGAAATAATTTGATCAATAACAGTGTTCTCGCAACATTGGTTTATCGCCGTAAGAGCATTCTTGCTCTAACTATCCCACTCATGCTACTTGCTCCAGTTGCAGGTAGAGATTGCAGAGAGTGGTAACTGGTCGAGGTATGCTACCATCAACTATTCTAAAGAAGCCTTCCAAGTCTAGTTGGAGCTTCATCTTATGCTTCCAGTATGTAAAATACATCTTATCAAACTTCGTCCAACCTTCGTGCTGAACGTTGTCGTGATGTGAATCATTTGACATAGTAAATGATTCACTTATCACTGCTGTCGCGTTACTTAGCGCATGTTATTTCTACTTCGACACTTGACGTTTAGTAGTCTTAGAAGTTAGCTCTGTACTGTTCTTAGTCTTTTATGCTTATGGTTGACACCTTTTGCATATGGTGTTAACTCTGTCATATATTTTGGATCCTAGTAGGTTGGTAGTATGACATTTATCTTGTTCAAGCATTCGTACGCTTGTGCAAGTGAATTCATACTTATCTATGATACTCAATGTACATGACTTAGATTTACTATGTAGATAGGGGTTTGAGCTCATGGGTTGTACTTACTTGTCGCCCATGCACGCTTTCTAGCTGATTTAAGTTATTTTTTGGGGCTGCGTGTCATTTTAGGTAGTTTAAGTTTTACGCTGGCACTCTAGGGAGCTTGACGTGGTAGCCTATGAGTAAAACTAAGTTGCCACGTGGTTTAGGGTACTGAAGGACAACCAAGTGGAGCTATGAACTCCCATTGGTCTGTTTTTGTCTTTTGTTAAACTCTAAATTTAGAAACAGAGCTCTAGAGTAGAGTTCGAGCAATTTGTGAGGATACTTTGAAATCGGAGAGCACAGGGAGATAGAGCTCGTCGAGCCAAGCACTGTCAGCGAAAAGTTTGATCGATTTGGAGCAATAAACAAGAAGTTATGGCTGATTGAAGTTCGATTTGTGTCAGAATTGCATCACTTCTGTTCAATTTGGGGTTTTGAGTGTCATTTGCAGCAGAATCGAGGAAAGCGCTTCAAAACTTCGTGGCTGTGATCACTGTCAGCAGGGCTACGACTGTCTCCAAATTTTTATGTCGATTGAGTCAGTGAGTAATTCAGGGCGACCGCTGAAGTAGAGGGGGTCCGAAAAGCTCTCAATCTGGAGCAGCAACTTCATAGAGCGAGATCTGGAGTTCTGTGTGGAATCAGGAGGCCCAACTTCACAGGAGTGTTTATCAAGCTGTGTACTGCAAATCCTGTAAGAAATTCCCAAAGTGATCGAGCCAATTCCTTGTTATAGGTTGAAATAACTGTCTGGGTATCAAAAACTGCCGTAATTTCTCTACTCAGAAAGTTTCTGCTCATATCTTAGTGCTCTGAATTGATCTGAAGCTGAAATTTCGTATGTGTATCTAGTAGAACCTCATTTACATGTAGGAGGAGTTCTGAAGTCTGAACCTTCACATATTTCTCAATCCTGAGTGTCAAAGTTCGCCATCTGATCTTATCATTGCTAGTTAAGCCTGAACTCTGCTTCCTGAACTTATCAGAAGAGCCTAGAGACTTACATGAGTGTTTTCAGTATCACCTTGAGACCTGAAGCCTATCCTGTGAGTAGACCAGCCACAGCCAAGAACCCAACGCTTCCCCGAGTAGATTGAACATAGCCTTCAAGCTCATATCACAGCCAGAAAGTTCGCCCTTCCCAGGAAGACTCTCAACCCGACAACGTGTATCGCAGATATGTCACTGAACTACTACGGTTCTATTGAGCGCTGAGATCGTCTGAGTGATGAGCATCCTCCGCGTTTAATAATCACTGTCTCTGATTGCTCTTTCATCTATGCTTAAAGTCTACCTGAAGTTTACGTTATTGTGCCAGAAAATAACAATCTGAAGCTCTGATATCATATAAGAAAAGAAGAAAGAGTACCGCTACAAGAGATAGCAAACTTGTGTAAGTTAATTATTTACTGAATAATTACCTAAGAGATCCATTGGCCAGGTATTTATACTTTGGTACAATTGCAGGAAAGAAGTGCAAAATCGCACGAGCCAAATATCCTAAACTAGTCGACGTGTAATGAAGTTCACACTTAGACAGCATAATTCCAACACATCTTCAAGAGCCACCTCAGTTTCTGATATTCCAAATCGATCTGCGCTTTGTACAGTTCTCTTTGAGGTCTCTTTGACCGGAATTGATGATGATCGACCAAGACATTTCCAGCAGAGCGATATATTGAACAGTAGTTGGACTTCAGAACTGGACACCTGTAGACATTCCGGAATTTTGAATCACTCATTGAATGTCAAACCATCCAAAACTACGTCATCAGAGATTGAGCCTACCATACTACTATTTGGTGTTTGAAAGACCTCCATATTCGCGAAAAGTCAAGATGAGATTGTCGGTCAAACTACAGTACAGTGGGGAAGTCTACTCCAGCTTGGCGTTGTGCGCGGGTCTCGATGCACATGTAGCACTAGTGGGAATTGAATTGATTAGATTCTACCTTCTTACAACACTTCATTGCCCAAGAACGCGCGCCGCACGGGGAGCTTCAGTGAAAAGATGAGGAGAAGTCACAAAGAGCCGAGTCCTTCTGAATCAATACACAAGAGATGGGTGGCAGTTCATACGCTACCGCAACGACAGTACGTACCTTAGAACGAGGACTTCTATCCGTCAGAGTGTAACGGCTTCGATTGAGGAAGGACCAACGACGAATTGACTCTGAACAGTGGTTGACGCGAGGAAGATGCATCTTTCTCGTCATCACGTCGTTTCACGAACTCGGGGGAATCTCGAACACTCAGTATGATTTTCTCGACCGTATAGATGAAGCAAGCAGCATACGCATAAAGCGAACTGAGCTGGATGACATGTCTCTGATGCGTTCCAGCTTCAGCTGTCCTACACCTGCTCGATCGTCTGAACTGTGATGTGCTGAATTGAAAAAAAATTGGGTCTGAGTGAGTGAGTGAGTGAGCGTGCAGAGCTGCATCAGAAGCAGTGGACGTTCCATGCGGCTCTCGCTTTGAAAAGTCGTAGAGAACCAAGCTGGTCTTCATCTAAATGGAAGGTTGTTGAGTTGGTTTGTCAACCGCACAGCAACGCACAGAAGCACGCCACTTCTGACTGACTGGACTCGACCAGAGGCCCCATTACATAAGTTCCTACGTCTCAGGGATCATGTCACAAGCATGAGATTTGGATATCCTCCGACTCTCGAACGGAGGTGGGCTCACTCACTTTTACTCCAGCTGATATACACTAGAACTTTCATTCCTCTTTGTTTTCTCTTCAGATTCAAGTTTCAGTGCTGACTGACTGGAACAAGCTAGTCAAACATGACAGCCCTGGCAAGATTGAAGGGATTGAGCTCATTTCATACAATTCTTCATCAAGCTTTCTGTGACGTCTACAATCAGTCGTTCTTATTTCGCCGTTGCTGTGTCTCGATTTCAGTTCAAGATTCTCATTCAGCGGTACTACAATGTATTCCAAGGAGACGGTGACATTTAGAAGATCAAACCACAGCAGCACCTTGAGTCAGTTTGTTGTAGGAGTCATTTTCTTGCTTATGGCCCTCGTCCTATTCGGATGGGCGGTGCACCTGAGATGGCGCAGAAGGACCGACATGTTCGAGACCGGCCTCTCAGGAGAATTTGAGCTGATCAAACATGGAAAACTGAGACTCTATGGCACATGAAATTGGATACTGAAGATCGTACTATTCTTTTCTGTCAGAGTTTCAAGACTTTGTTTCTGCGTAAAGCAGCCATTCCATCCCTCGCGTTCGAGATCTGTGACACTAGATCTTGCGCTCAGTGTACATACTCGTCCTTCTTCGTAGTACATGTTTCGCCTCTGCATGCATTTCTGCTTGTAATTAAACCCCTTAGATAGGTGACCTCCCGGTACACTTGCTTGCAGAGGTTTAGGGATAACCGTATACACAGTTTTGCGTCTACATTTTCGGTTCCCGAAGCTAGACTTCAAGGTTGGACTGAAGCATGTACCCCGCACTGTCTCTCAGTTTCATTTTCGCGAGATCAAAACAGTCTGCCCTACATAATCTGCTGTTTAATGAGAAGGGTTCTAAACCAGCATGATTCCACTAAACGGCCTGCATTTCTGGATAAGCACGTGTGTAGCATGTCCACGTTGGCAGATGGGTCATCACTCCATGTCCACGTTGGCAGATTGATCGATGATGAGTCCACGGTGTAGCCTAAGTCCATCGTGCGACATTCTGCTCGAACGCGAGAACAGCGAGCATAGAGCGTATGTCGATTCTCTTTGATTTGAACGTTTTGCAGCAGCGCAAAAAGAAGTGAAATGCAAGCAACGAGACTGACCCAGCCGTTGTCCAGTTCCATCGACTGGTGTATAGTAGATGTGGGCATTTGGCATTTGATTATATTTCTGATGGAAGAAAATCATAGCATCGAATATCATGACGTTGAGACGAGCCGTTATTGAGATTTTTGCTGCAGCAGAAGTGGAAGTTGTCGAAGATGATGTCTTCGGATCTCCACACGAACCTCGTGTCAACTTGGATAGCCAGCGAATATCATTTCAACACATTCTTTTTAGTGGTCAGCACGCTGGTGGCGGAAGATTATATGTTGTTTCGTCGAATTTAGAAGAAATTTTTGATCATCGTTGGAAGATGTCCAACCATTCGAAGAAGAAGCAGCTCCACAACCTGAACCATCGAGATCGACTGCAGCTGCTGATATTTCTGTATCTCATGTGTTCAATGGCAGTGCTGATGCTGAATCGAGACCCACTTCATCTGTACTAGGTAACATTCAGTCGAATAAACGATTCAGTTGATAAGATTGAGAGACTGTGATTTTGATAGAGACTAAGAGCCCAGAGGCAGAGGAAGTAGGTGCTAGTTCTGGTAGGGAGTTAATGAGATCAGCAGAAGTGAAGCTTCGAAGGATTCAGACATACTTGAAGATAAAAGGTGTTCACATGGATGTGAGTCAAATTAAGAACAAGTGGGAGAACCTTATTAGTTCTTTTCGAGAAGTTAGAGAACACAACGACACCTATGGAAATGCTCCATATTCAATGCTGGACAAGGATGAAAGGAAAATCAAAAAACTTCCTGCTGAGTTCAGCATGCGTGTTTATGGATTGATAGAGTGCTGGTTTGGAGAACGACCTTCAATGACTCCGTCTTGCATCACGGAGTCATTGGCACCCAGCAATGATCTTGCATCTGTCTCTGAAGTAGCCATACCTGATTCAGAGATTTGAGATTCGAACTCTCTAGAGACTGAGACCTCAAGCCGTCACAATTCAAGAAAGAGGGAATGAGACATGAGCAAGTCTGCGTCTGCTCTAAATAGTACATTGTCAATTTTCTCAAACTCTATTGTAGAGATAGAGGAGAAGAAGCTTCAAGCCTACAGAGAACTTGGAAACCAGAAGCTAGCACTTGAAACCCGCAAAGCCGAGATTACACACATCCACGGAGAACAGTTAGTTAGTGTTCTAGACAAGGTTGCAGGAGCATTGCTTCACATCGGCTCTGCTCTCCATAGACATTAAGTAGGTCAGTGCACTGTCAGTTCAGAATTTGATACACTGTTTAGATTTTGAGGATATGCTTTCAACTTGCACTTAGTAGTGACACGTTTGTGTTATCATTATGTAATGTCAAATCACTCTGCCTTCGAGCCTTCTAGGAGCAGGTTGATATAATTGTTTCAAACCCTGTAAGCATGTAATGTAATGTATGTTTGGGTGAAGCTAGTTTTGGTTCGGAAGCATGAATATTCCAAGTTTTTCTCTTTATTATTTTGAGTTATTATTCTCTGTATGGCTTCTGGATGCTTGCAGACCTACAGATTGTGTTGAGCACAATCGTGACTGCCGTCATGCTCGCTGTTGAGATAGTTGCTGAGTTTGACAGTTTGGTGGAGGTGGAGGATGAAGACACTGACAACGAGATCATATCACAGTCGGTGCATTACTTCCTAGCCCGAGTAGTGTTGACTGCTTATCAAGCGGTCATTGTTCATATTTTGGAGACGGATCCAAAGATTTGCATGGTGGGTGAAGCCTAGATCTCTAATCTGGTTTGATTATTTTGTGGTCTAGTTATGATGGAGACCATTGGTTACGAACATTACGGATGTCCAAACACATGTTCTTAGAGATCGTGTATATGTTATTTCCACAGCTAGTCAAACAGAATACATCGTTTATGAAAGCGGTGCTCATTGAAGTGAGGATAGGTGCAGCTATTTTGAGACTGTCGATCGGCATGATCCATTTCCATGTTGATAAGAGGTTTGGTATAGATGAGACGACCTCTCAAGAGTGTTCTGAGGATGTGGTGCGTGCTATAAACTTGATCATGGGTCCAGTATTTGTTAAGCGGTCAGTGGGAGTTGAGATGAAGCGAATCAGCCGTGGTTATTTTCAGAAAGCTGGTCTTCCTAATTGTCAAGGGACCATTGATTGTTCTCACATCTCAATTAGAGCTCCTCCAAGTGAGTTGTGGCCAGCGGAGTATTACAATCATAAGCACTTTCATTCTCTGGTTCTGCAAGCTGTTTGCGATACGGAAGGAAGTTTCATATATATTAGTTGTGGGAGAGTCGGAAGCAATCATGATGCTAGGGTGTTCAAGAACTCAGCTTTATGGACTCATATATGAGATGGTAGGGTGCTTGTTGATCCAATCCTGCAACTGCCTAGTGGGTTCAAGCTTCTCCCTTATCTTTTGTAAGAGACTCTGGATAAACTCTAGAGCGATGGATGTTGACTCCTTATCACTTGGGGCCGAACTCAACTGCTTGACAAAGACTTTTCACCGAGCAGTAGATAAGAAGACTTATAGCAAGCATTTGGTGTACTGAAAAGACGATTCAACATCCTTAACGTGGGTATAAAGAATAGTGTTTTATGGGTTGCTGAAATTGTGTAAGCATGTTGCACACTACATAATTTTTTGATTTCGAAATAGAGTGATCCATGATAGGAAAATCACATAGACTAGCAGCTTCAGTGATACTCTGGTGTTGGATGTCTTGCGACACCGAGAAGTCAAAAACGAGATGAGAGAAGCAATCGTGACATTTTTGGCTTTAAGTTAAAAGACCTACAACACCAGGTCCGTATCATTTAATTTCTTACCTCATAGTTCATTACAGTTGTAACCATACTTTGCATCGATGATTCAGCTTTGGCACTTTGCTGTTTTATACGCCAAGCTTGTGAGAATAATCACTTCAGACTTGATAAGCAGTTCACTTGAGACTTCCTTACAAGAGCACCTTCCTAATACACTTTACTTGTACATTATAGTGAAGAGTTGTAAGCCTTTAAATACCTTTCGTTGGCGAGGCAGTTTACTAGCATATTCAACTACTAAACTTTTGGTTCTAATACCATCTACTAACCTACTAACAGTCTTTGAAGTTCGCATCTACTAACTACATAAAATGTTGACGAATTGGGCTATAAGTACCTTATATTGGTGGAGTTGTTTTGTAAATCAATTCAACCACTATAATTTCAATGGCCATCTACTAACCTGCTAAAAAGCGTCGGAATAGAGATATTAATATCTTATATTGCTGAGACAATTTGTGAAATCGGCTCAACCACTATGCTTTAGAAGGTCATCTACTAACCTGCTATTCCGCTTCGAAGTTTGGAACGCTTCAGAATTGAGCTATCAGCTCTGGTTCACTCGTTCCTTTGGATTGGTAGTTAGAGCAACGCTCAACTTTAGTTTATAAACTGGCAGCCGCTTGGAGAGTTTGCAGAACCAGTTCATGCTACGATATCAGGCATTGAAGTAGTCACGCATCGTTATTCTGGTTGCTGCGAGACTAGTCACTTGACTTCGAAGTTTGTTGCTGTTCGATGGGTGTGTATAATATCGATTTCGAGTTTTAGAGACTTTCCATGAAACTTTGGAGTCTTAGAACTTTCCATTAGTCTTCTTTTTGGTTTCAAGATACTTACATCAACTTCAAACCACTGGTTGTGATGTAGGACGACCGATGTGGACGTTGGACTGTGATTCTGAGTCCTCAGTTCGGAAATCAGTTTGGAAATCAATAAGACTCACACGAGTTATGGATTCGGAAGACTGACAGATTATAGACGGGAACCTCTCAACGTCGAAGTGAATTTTTCCGAAGGAGTTGGAGGAGCAATTCCTTGAGTGGCATCGAGTTTGCATGGATTTGTATATCGATGCAGATCATGCAGATGAAGATGTGTCCTTTTCTTCAATTTTTGAGCTCTCGATGTGTATAATTGGAAGTTTTGGTGTGGTGGGACATGTAGAGCAGATGTTGGTTGTGAAAGACTGATTCTGAAACTTTTCGTGGTTTTTGAACTCTACAAGATCGATTATCGTTTGTGCGAGGATAGAGAATTCTCATGTCCTGATGATTGCGAGGCTTGTGGGCATCCTTGGGTCTAATCGCTCTTAAATCTTGCTCTTGATATCCGTAAGCGAATGTACTTGGTTTTTATCGATCCAATTGTCGATATCACGAATGTACTTGGTGTTTATTGATCCGATAAAATATAAAGCATTCGCTTCGGAATATATCATGGCCTTCAATTTTCTAATTATCTCCGCTCCTGCAAATTTCGAATTATCTCTGCTCCTGATGTGTAAGCCAGATCTGACAGGACTTACACCTGACTCTCAGAAGATATACCACAGCTATGCACTGAATATGGTAGGATTTTCTCACGAAACACAAGAACGTCCACATACGAAAACCTTGTGAGAGCATTGCAGCAAAAGCCCAGTCACTCATGGGTAAACCATGCGTGATCAATTGCAAGCAAGGACGAAGAAGACTAGTCGCAAAGCCATAACAGTGATGGAGAGAGAGCGATCAGTGCAGTATTCGTTTGATCATTGGTCGTAAGCTTTTCTTGTGTTAAGTTTACCACGTGCTAACAGAAAGGGTCTTAATGCTAAATCGACTCGGGCGATCCTTCTGCTGGTACTTACACAACCTCCATCCTCTCGTCAACTCCTTTCAGACATTCTCACCTCCCTTCGGTCAAATCCATCGTTTCAAGCTTCCATCGCGTTTGCATTGTTTCAGAAATCGGTCGTCAAGAAGAATGTACCAAAAGTTTCTATCATTGTTTGATACCTTGTGATGAATTGTTTTTTCTTCACGGAACATTGTTTTCTCATCGTCTCAATTCTGATCTCGGACACCTACTTTGTGAATGGACCGAAGTTAATGTGCCATGGTTGTCACTGTGACATGGTTGTCCAGCTTGACAGGTTCGAATGATTCTACACGAACAATAGCTTATGTGTGCGAGTACGTGGCTGTCCGTGAAGTTTATAAACATGCAACAAGAATGATGGATTTCGATATTCGCACGTACTTGAAACTGCATGCTTGTTTGTGCGGTGCTCTTTCAGTATAAGACAAAGAGACGCAGCAAAAATGATAGCAGTTTCACAGACTCGGCACAACACAATAATATGAAATAATGTCCAACAATCAAAACTGAAACCGGTGGTGCGGTAACGCTCTTAGTCATAAGCAATGTTTCGATCACGGTCGTACTTTCTCATCTGACCATGGACTTTGGAATGAAGCGTTGAATAAAATGGATTGTATTTCATTCTTGTGTTGCATCTTTGGATTTTCTTCTAAAATTAGAATGATGTTTTGACTTCTATCTTTTGAGTCGAAACCCAATCAGCGTGATTCATAAACGTGTCGCACCACGGAAGATAATTTCCACTCAACCGAGACCAACTTAATAAGAAGCATGCTCAACCACGTTCGGGACCTTTTGTTCGCTTACTCTTATCGGAAAGATAAAACTGTCATACAGAAATTTTATAATGAATTTAGTTGAAAAGTAGTTTTGTTTTGTTGCTTGCTATTTTTATTTTTCGCTGTTGTGTTTAGTTCTTTAACGCAACACTTACTGAAACACAAACTCTATTCAGAAATTTACAATATAGGACCAAAAATATGTGATACAATATCATGATTTCTAATAATGCACATGGTTCTCAAAATGACTCTTAGCCTCATACATAACAATCCTCTTACATAAAGAACCGACCCTTATGAGTTCACAAACAATTCAAAGCAACATACCTACACGTATGCTTTATAGCACTTAGTCCTTCACGCAAGCTACTAAACATCTTACACTAAGTAGAAATGAAAAAAGACGAAAGAAATAGATGTTATAATCTACGAAGGGTTTCACGATGATACTCTAAACTTGAAAATTCTCTATGGCTCAGTAGAGATCACGTAAGTCAATATACAAATATACTATGTGTCATTATCATATAACAAGCATCAATCTATCTATGAAACATAAATGACTTAGCAGTGCACGTGAAGTATAAATGAAATATTCAAAAATGAACTTATCGAACTTATTGCAATGACCAAAGATATGTTTACCAAGCTCGTCTTTCCACATAATAGTACGAGATACCGAGACTCGGTTATGCACTGACGTCTCCAAACAGTAGTGTCATTTTGTTGATGCTCTCTCCACATAACAAACTCACGACAAAAATTTCGTTCTAATCCATAGCTACGCATGCTAGACGAGCCTCATGCGAACGGTCCCAATGGATTTGCTTCGCTACAAACTTGTTGATGACGGAATGGAAAATCTTGTTCATGAAATTCTCTCTTGCACGAGTATAATATCGCATCATTGCCATTGTGAAATACTTCTCGAGAAAGACATGCACCGTCAAATGCGTATGACCTCCACGTGGATAACATGCACTAGCACTGTTCTCAAGAATTACACATTGACGATCCTTGGGTGTGATCATTCGTCCAATGAGATGTCGCAATCAATATGTCAAAGATCATCAACGTATATTGTTGATCACTTTTGCGTAAAGAATACCAAAAAATGTTAGAGTATGATATGATGATATATAATGATCATTCAGGCCAAAAAAGATGTGATTATTGCACTTGTCATGTGCATGGTCGTCACAAGTGTAAATCCACGACTTCAACTTGTATGTAATGTAGTGGACAACAAGCTCGAGATATCTCAAACCACGTGCTTACTCTAGAATCCCAAGTCCTTTGGACAAAGTCCCAACTCCTCCGCAACGCAATTCACAAGATTTATCTTATTACCTCCAGGAGACAGACTCCTCATACGACAAAATGCCTTCAAGATTGTGACGGAGAACACTACTAGCTCTCCCTTGCTCCTCGTCTCAATTGTACAATATCTTGATGACATCTTCACCTCTAGCAACTCTTCTTTGAACTTCGTGTCAAAGATTCTTTTGGTTTTCGATCTCATGCTTAAATTACAAACATACAAGTTAATCGAGGTATAAATATAACAACGTAAATTGATTCAAAGACAAACTTAGTATAAAGATCAGCAGCTCACTTGTCAATAAAGACGTCAACAGCACGATTGTCATCGTGGATTATCTCAACAGTGATCAACCCCTTGTCCATCAAAATCTCAATGTTTCAATCCTCCAAGAGCTTGTGATCTCCACCTTGATCATGCTGACCATCTCAATTACTTAATTTTTTACAACATTGATAAAGAAGATTGTTCCATGGTATCCATTCAAAGATGAGTCTCATCTGCAATCCACATGCAAGACCAATCTGCACACAAAAAAAAGTCCTATAATGTTTCTCTTGACATGAACATAGTTCTCAAATTCAACAAAACTGGAGATCTAATATCATATCTGTGGATCTCAATAGTTCTGCGTGCAATCGCTCTTTGTGCTTAGTCCTTGTTTCTTTTGCAGCATTCCATCAGTCAGTGGTCTGTGATTCGTCACTTTCGAAGTCATACCAGTGAGACTCATTGGACACATCAACCTCATTATCTCGAGCATGTTATGAGTTACAACTTCACTTATGACATGTTATTTGAAGGTGTAACTCATACTCTCACACAATGCTACATGATACATATGATCAATCACATTGAGTGAACTTTGATCTTTCTTTATCTCTCCGCTCGTAACAGTTATTTTTTGTCTTTCATCGCAGCAGAACTTCACTTGAAAGCACTGTTGGTAAGCATTGACTACATGCAAGAGACAATAAAGCACACATCCTTACCTTGGACAGTTCATCTGAAATACCTCGCAAAACTCAAAGATCTTCTCTTTATCTCATCATAAGTCATATTTAACATCTCTATGCACTCTAGGTTGCTCTACGACCTCCGCAAGCGATTTCTCCTCCAAGTAATCAGCTTGACTATTTTTAATTATTCTCCTCTCTATATCATCAACATGAGTATATGCAATCATCATATTACTTACTACATCCTCGACACTGACTTCACCAAGAATATCCTCGAGGACAGTGTTCTCTATGGGTGCAACAACACAATTAGCTCGTGTTCTCTCCAACCCTTCTATACGTCCCTCAGCTTCGTCCAACAACCACCTCAAACATTGAGCGTGTGAGACAACATGACCTAGTATATGACATAGTCGGACGTAAGAGTCCAAGAGATCCTCAAAAATCATAATGACCTGATGCTTATCCTACCATCTCTTTACGTGGTAGTTGACTCAGTCAGAAACAAATTGTCTGCAATACCTCTCAGCCATGATCGCAACTGTCAATGAACAATAACTCATAAATATACAAGAAAATTAGAACATTTGACTACAAATAAGAAAATCATGTCACAAAGTGAATTTTGAAAAATCAAAATATAGAATGTCAATAATTTTTATGATGTAATTAGATAAAAACTTGTGGCAAATGATTCAAGCAGAGAACTTCCTCCCTACTAACTTCAATTGGGTCTGTTTAGAAATATTTACACGATTGCATGTAAAATATCAATATCCAATTTGAATAGTTCAGAAAAAATAACTAACCTCTTGAAAATTCTCCACCTCTCTTGAAAATTCTCCACAGATGAAAAACTAACTAGATAAAATCAATATATACAGAAAACTGTGAAAACAGTACATAATGTAAAATTTGCAGAATTTTTGAAAGCTCTCTTTGACCAATCTAGAGTAGAGTGAGAAAAAAAACCTTAGGAAGAAGAGTAGTTTGTCTCACTGTGCATACTGCACAATGAGACACAAAGTATCATAGGAGAGATGTTTACTCTTTTCGCGTGATCTCTTCCTTGGAGAAGGAGAATGTTTTTGAATCTGAATTTCTCATTATCTGATTTTTAGTCCGTGGTTAAGAAATATTTTGGTTTATTTTTAAGCGTTGGTATTTTACTTTTATCTGAGTTTAAATTTTTTAATGTTGGAAAATAGCGCTTGAATTTGTCTTCCCATAGTGATAAGTTCAGCGAAAATAGATAAGAAACGGAGATGAAATCCAATGTCGCAAGAACTCTAGGTAATCCAAACTCCTTGCACTAGGAGGTAGGGTTTAATGGACGAGTCCATTTTCATGCGTCATAGCTGTTCGTTGTCATATCGTAAGGCACGAAACTTGTATTCAAAAATACAAGGAGTATATGGCTGTGAAAAGCACGTAAGGTCAAGAAATGCGAATAGGAACATACGAGTATAAACTTTTAACCCAAAATCTTACACTTTACTTTAGTCAGTGTGCACAACATTTACAAACAGATTCAATGGTCTCTGGTCTTATCAAAAATTCATAAAACCTTGTTCTAACAGTACAACCTCTCAAAAAATCCAATCCAATAGTATCCAATATACTCTCAACAGAATCTTGTGGGACAAATTATGCCACTTCCATGCTAAAAGTCTTTAGTCTCCAGACCTTCTAACCTTGTTTACCAAACCTAAAATTGAACAACTATGTGCAGTTTAGTGAAAATCTGGTTCCAAGGTATCCTTTGTGTCTCAAACGAACACTCCATTAAAAATTTACAAACGTTTCAGTTTTTCAGGTCTAAACTCTTTCGCTAGTTCGAATCTGCATGAACCCTTGCGTAGATTTGTTGCTTTAATTTTGAAATTCTTAATCAACTTCAAAGTAATGCAGTTTGTTCTCTATGGCTCCAAACATGTTGTTCTTGGTGTCACTTTCACCTCCAATTGACTTCTACTCAAGTTGTGAGTGGTCAAAGCTGTCAAACCTCTCTCCTTTTGAGAATCTATGCGAACCCTTGTACGAATATGACCAACCCTCATGATCCTTCCCAATCACAAATCTGTGCGAGCCCTTACACAGCTTGGAGTTTCGGCTCAAAAGTTTCTACAAACTTCAAACGTCAATAACTTCCGTCTTGTTGTTTAAAATTCTGATGTCACTAAAAAACCCTTGAAAAACCTATGCAACAGAACCAAATTTGGCTCAATTTGACCCTTGTAGCTCATGTTATTCTCAAGTATGAAGTGGAGTCTTGGAAGTCTTCTCATTACGAATTGAGAATCTTCTCACTGAACTCCGCAATGAAAAATCACTCAACGGTTGAGAAAAAGATCCCTAAGAGATTTTCATAGATTTAGCTAGATTCAACTTGGCCCCTCCAACATATTCGTAGAGGTCGATGACTTGTTATAACCCATCAAATAAGTTTGATCAACTTCGATGTATATTTCAAATAATTCGTCAAAAGACTCAGATCATTGACAAGATAATTCCGCAATAAGCTTATGGAACTTCTTTGAATTTTTTCTTGGAACAACATCATTAACAGAATGATTGAGAGTGTGAAGAGGATGTCCTTGTCAAACTTGCATGACAAGGACATCCTTGCTCATCATAAACGTCTGAACGTGTATTGATAGTAGTTTGATCAACCGTACTATGATGAGATTGGGACGGGAAGTATAGATCAATTGAGCATGTATTTCAAACATTACATTGAGAAAATAATATTTAAAGATATGGAAAAGAGTAATATCCAAACGTGGAACTTAGACTGAATCAACAAAATGATATTTTTTCTGAAATGTGCTCATATGCACAAAATTACCGATGATATGATGCAAATCAATATGAAGTATAATGATCTCGAGAGATCAGTATCTCGAGATAAGATAAAGAGATGTTTATATTCAAAATATGGTTGCACATGAGAATAACACATGAGTACAAGAGTGATAGGGTTCGGACTCTGAATCCTTTTGTTATATGGACAATTTGTAACTAATGTGGTTCTTTTTAATTTTTCATGGACAAAGGACGCAAATTAAAATTTATATCTTGAGATCGAGAAAACAACAAAAGAAAGATAAGAGAAAGACTGGAACCAAATGAAAAATCTTAATTTTAACTCTAGCAAGAATTAAGAAACAACGAATGAATCAAACACCAATGTCAAACAAATTGAAGACTTTTCTCAAGTGGAGGAAGTCTAACAATACATCTTCGTCAAAGATATAAGCTGACACTATTTAATTCATCTAAATGATTGTGTTGTCTTTAAATATTAATTTTCAAATTGGGCAAAAATCTTCCAACATCAATAGACTCAAGATATTTTACAAGCGAGGTGTCTATGTACTTTCGTTTGTCCACATGATCTTTAACACAAATTATCTTTAAGGGAGATAAAATATTGTTTTTATATTCAAAGTAGGTTTATTTATTTAGATGGATACGTCCTAGTCTGAATTGGTAACTGATCCATGTAGTACTTTTGGGAGGTAAAAGATTTTTTTACCTCTCTGGTATGTTCAGTTCCTCAAGCGAATTCGTCTACGTCAGACTTGATAATTGGTCTCTGAGTTATTTTGAGAGAACTGTTGGAGTGCTAAAAGATTCATCTTTATCTCCTAAGTAGGTTCAGTTGTGGATTTGTCCTTGATAAAATGTTGTTTCAAAGTCAAGTTTGTACAAAAACCCCCAAACTTTTTTGTACCTCAAGTAGTCATTGATCAGATTGAAATGTAAAATGTTTGCAAAGATGGATCTATCATATACAAATCCATTCTGTTGATGTGAAATGAGCTCCGGAACTAAACGACCAAGTTTGAAAGTCAATATCTTGACAGAGATTTTATAGTGCATTGTCAAAAGCGTGATTGTCTTCTCTTCTAGTCCGAAAGAAAAACGGAGATGTCTTTTTAGAAATAATATGTGAGTCTCCCAAAAGAAATCCACCAGCTTGTAGAAATGATCTATGATGATGGATCAAAGAATATCGATTCGACCAATATCTTTCCCCACAGCCTTGTACAGTAAATTTCATTTCTCTTATCATAAAATGTATAAATATGTTATAAATCTATTATAATAAATTATTAAAAAATTAAATTAATTCATAACTAATATATTGTTAACTAGTCTCGGAGTAGCCAACTTATCAGGATATAATCCATAAGTGTAGTCCGGGCTGATGCGTTATTGGGAGGATAAGTCAAGGACACTAATTGCAAATCACATCATTTTCAGAAAATATTAATTAATGTTATAATCTTTCTCGTTAGAAAAATTAAAATATTAATTAATGTACACCCATGTACACTCCGAAGTGTACATACGTGAATATTCTCTATGCATTAAACCGTCCATCTTAAAGATCCAACTTCGCGGCATGTCGTTTACTACAACATTGATCTCTTGTTTTGATGATAAATCGTCCAGAAACATAACTTCTGTCTAATTGATTTTTCAAGATAATTTCTCAATGACTTCGCATTTGATCCATTTAGGTCAAATGCGAATGGAGACTGATGAGGATTCATCCTTCCAGAAGAGATCCAAATATAAATCATGATTTTCTTCCAAGATTTTCTCTTTGTCATGATCAATCGTACTGCTGCTAGTAATCGTTACTAAAAAATGAATTTGATAACGAGCAATGTTTCGATGATGTACGAAGAATAAGAATCAAGAAAGGGCATCTCTTTCTCCGAGAAACTTTAACCTCAACCATATCTTGTATCACGCAAAGATTCAAGTTCATGTATCTCTAATTTTAGTTCGAAGATGGTTTTAGCAACACAACTGTTCTATCAAGATTAATACTTTTTTACACTAACATCTCGATGTTATAATTTTGAAAGTCACGTTATGCTTATGGGTTATGTTGGATTAGATCATAATTTATCTAATATTTGCAAAAAAACCTAAGTATTAATTCAGTATAGAATTTTAACAGAACATGCATATATATTTCTAGAAAAAAAAATATTTAGTTGAGACAGTAAAACACACCATCAAACAAAGAAAACAATACTTCCGATATTTTCCGAACTCACCCCACCAGAGAACTCTATTTTCTCAATCTTCCTCTTAGTATTGCACTTGTGTCCTTCCCGTTCCACGTTCAACACTTTCTCTTTCGATGCATATTATTTCACTGAACTTTGTTCAAATATACTAGCTGGTCATGATTAAAAATGCCGTACCACTTCGACTGAAAGGTTCGATGAGGTTAAAACTGTTTTAGTAAATCGCTGAGTGAACTGCAGTATAGAACGGAAATAGATAAGGGGTCTAGTGAAGCAGCTGTCTAAATACCAGTCTCTGCTGAGACTGCTCAGAGTAAATCATCGTCTGTGGAGCCAGTCCAAACTGCATTGTCATTCTAATGTGAGTGTTCTATTTTCTACAAGCTTCGCCTCAGTTCCAGAGGGAAGAGACTATCTGCACGATTCGTGCGATTGTACCAATCAGTCAGCCACCACTTCAGTATATTCTGCTGTTTTGTCTGACTTAAAACTGCTTTTACATCTTGCATGTTTGCGTTCACGTTTCCGTCCTGGTGAAAACTCACATAACCGGCACCATTTCCTGATACCTTATCATGCGCCATACGAAACCTAAATACCGTATGTACTTTCACGCTGCTGGAATTATGGAACGCTGCAAATGTAGCCCGGTGACCGTTCTAATACCGTAAACGCCAGTCAAACGTGCGTTTTCATCGACTAACAGGTATTTTGCCACAGGGACAAAGTCGTCGGAAAGGAGTAACCGAAACGCGAAATGCAGATCCAGGGGAACGCGAGCGCACCCATGTGATTGCAGCTTTACTGACTTGCCAAGTGGTCGGAGGAGCATTCTCTATTTTCAAGAATCTGGGGGTAAAAGAAGTACATTGAATCATAAGCGTCGAGACTTGTTCGTTAGCTATCAAAGATGCTAGAAGCTCAGGTCACAAGTATCCTTAACTGGCACGTAAGATTCAAGTTATTGCTCAGGCTAACTGACCACCACCTGAAACCAAGAAATAAGCACTTGAGCTTAGCCTTACACAATGCAAAACCAGTGTGTGAACACTATGGACCATTCACTCAAAAGTGAAGGAACCAAAACCGACGCGAGAGATATTCTGATCTTCCACGAACTTCAGTAAGCAAGCTGGCTAGGGATCATAGGTACTAGTTTCACGAGCCCTGGGTTAAAGTCTCTGTCTGTCAGTACCCGCCTATTACAGTCGGATCTACTCTGCTTCCGGCGAAACGACGTGCGTCAAGATGTACTTGTGTATTGTACAGCAAGACAATCTGTCCATGAGCATAAATGTCATTTCCTCAATTGATGGCATGAAAAGACATAGAACTTTTACATCTCTTAGTGCTCGTTTGGTATGATACTACACCTGCTTTTAAAGTTAAGATACTTTCTCATCCAAGGCAAATGACCTCGACATTCGATTACCTCCTCCAGTTCTTTTACAGGCCCGGAAACCCCACCGCATGGAATCAGCATAACTCCCGGTGAGCCAAGCGTCTTCACTCGATGTATTTCATAAGTGGAGATTAAGATGTGCCTGGACACGGAAGTCACCCGGATCAGAATCCACTTTAACCGCTGCTACAGGTATGCTAACCTCCCACTACAACCTGCAGGGAGAAAGACACACAGCACTTAAGCATTGCAGGGAGGGGGAAGATCAGGACCCCATGGTCAACCCAGAAAACCAAAGACTTGTTGCTTACCCTACCGAGGAGATACTTACTGGGAGCCGACTGACGAAGAGATCTAACCAAAACCTTTGGCGCTAAAACTTTAAAGAAGTCAATCGATTGACCTCCCAGAGTTTTTCCCTCTGCTCTGGCATCATCTGCTTTGCTTGAGCAACAGCACCACTTCTGTTTCAGACTCCGAAACTTAAGACTGCATTACACCGCAACCATCGCTGCTTCGTAAATTCCTGCAAAGAACATCATTTACCAAGGACTTTCCCTTTCGCCTTCATGGATGTGGAACTCCACTCAAAATGTTCACACCGTGCCTCAGGATTTGAAGATGGTCCCTACAACAAAGACGGTTCAAGCTTTCAGCCTAGCTTATGCAATTTCCCAACAGAGAGATTCTTCATACAGGAAATAGTTTTGGCCACTGTATACATGTGCGATTCTTCTAGTTCGAGTTCTATTTCAGATTCACAGGTACTGTCTAGTAGATCGATTCACAGATACTGTCATAAGTAGATCGTCTGCTAAACCCGGATGATAAAGAAGAGGAAGAAAATCCATACACCCCTCCCCAAAGACCTCTAAGAAAGCAACACTGCTAGGATGATAAGCATCCACTTTCTCCTACTTGAAAGCATAGAGTGTAGCAGCCAGAAGCATAGCCGACAACCTCCTTGTATGGAAACTATTACTGGTCAACCTTCAGGGAACACGCTTCATGAACCAGAACTTAATCATTCCATGTACTACAGTGTGAAACGAACCTCGGCACGAGCACAAACATAGAAGCCCCGCCCCTTGTTGGGACCCGGTTTCTTCACAACTCGTGCAACACAGGGTTCTTTGTGCCCACGACAAAGAGGTACCGCTCGAGCCATGGCACTTTGGATCCTTTTCCACTCAAAGGCTGCATTGGGCTTCTCCTGAGAATCGGACATGGTGCAGAATTCTGTCTGGGAAGAACGTCCAAAGTCAATCGGAGCAGATTCCATGCAGTCGAGCCCATCTAATGTCCCGATGGAGTCCACTGCACCGAGTATGGATCTTTCTTTGGAGACCTCTTCTGCAGAAATATCTATAAAATTATCCTCGTTTTCTGCGCCATCTGCTTGTTTCTCACTCGAAGTGGGAGGCAGACTAGCTGTTTCCGCTTCGGGGTCATCCGCTATCCTTTCTCCGCCACACACATTTTCCTGGTAACTGACTAACTCCACACTCTTCTCAGAAGTTTGGCTCAGCTCCAAAGTAAGGGAAGCTTTTGCGCCTGTGGTGGATGCTACGAAGAACGTCCGCAAATTACTCTGTTTTTGCTTCTGGGTAGCACCAGAGTCCTGCTTGTTCGTACTAACTGAGTTGGCGAGCTTCCCTTTTGTCCTCTTCGTTTTGTTCTCCCCTCTGGAGTTGGAGGGTAGAAGTCTTTTCTGAGCGGAAGGTGAAGGACACCTTTCTGTCTTTTCAGACTTTTTGACAGAGGAAAATGATGGAGACGGTTGCAGAACAGCAGTTCCTTCAGAACTCATGGTGCTCATGGGTTTACAAGTCGTCATGTCGTTTGGAGAAGGTTGTTTCCTCAGCAACGTTACTGCACAGACGCTAGACAAAATGCTCTTAGAACATACGAAATACACTCGCACGTTGCTAGATACAACATATCAGGCACACGAAACTACATACCTAGGAGTGCACGGGAACCAGGGCGGAACCTCAAACAGCCAACATAAGTTTCCTATTTCAAAGAAGTTTAAATGTTCCAAGGACATCTTTATCTTTATTCACGGTGTATAACAAACAAAAGTGTTTTGCTGCACCTAGATTTTGCTGGCGCCCTCTAAGCTCAGGCATATAACGAGCTGCCAGAGCCGGAACTTCATGGAGCTCCACCTGACGTTGCTCCTTTAGTTGAACATATATAGGAGCATGATCAGAACCTTCCAACTTCAAGCTTCTTCCACCATGCCATCTAGCAACAAAATTCGAATTAGTAAATCACACATTTTTTGTCTCATACCAAATGTGCATGAAGTCAACGACTGGCTCAAATCCCCAGATGCACCGCAAAACATCGAAACCACCCCTTTCTGGGCGCTCGAAGAGAGTACAGGATCTATAAAAATGAAAACACTGATGCAAAGGTCGAGGTATAACAAACGTACCTCGGGAGAGTATCTGCCTTCACTCGCCTGAACTCACTAAGGATGTCAGCATCTTGCACTTCACACTCAACAAAGCCATGACTACTATCATTGACTCGGTGACTCCCATATGCCTCATGACTACAGGGTCCCGCCGCGATTATCACGTCAATGCGACTGCCATAATTAAACTCTTCTGCTCCAGACGACTGCGACCAACAAGTGTACGCCTCTTTTCTGTCCAAGTAAACTGAAGTCAGAAACCTGTTCCGTTCCATCGAGAAATACTCGAAGCTTAACCTATAATGATGGTACATGATCTCTGAAGCAGGCTCATGGAAAAGCTAGAAAGTGCAAGCAGTGTGCACGTCGTGTAGTGAATGCACAGAATACACAGAAGTGTTGTTTAACTGTAACACGAACTTTGGCTTCAGTATGAGTTTGCCCCCGGACGAGCTAAGCTAACAAAAACCTGCAGATGGTGTTGGTAACCAATGATCGGTGATAATACCTGTCCGGATGGATGAATCGAAAGACATCTCGAAAAGGTCCACCTTCTGAATGTAGCATGGAGCGTAACCACTTCCGAGATCTACAAAACACATAAGTGCACCGTTGAATTCCTTCGGTTCTCAAAGTATCAAACAAGAAAAACACAGTCCCTGAAATCTATAGAAATTTATCTTACTCATGCTTGTCGAAGTCAGGTCCTGGATCACAGTGATCGACCGGATACGCTGAGACATTAAAGTCACCCAATGCTATGACCCTCCGACCTTTCCTCAAAAGGCCTTCCCACCTTCGCTGCAGCAGCCAAAGACCTAGTAAGTTCATGGTAGTCAAACCTCCTTAGGCTAAACGAGAAATAAGAGTCCTGTTTGCAACCAGAATATACAGAACTTTCAATCATTGAATGGCACCTGCTGTTCCACTGATCCGTATAGAAAACGACCGCATATACAGAAAGAAACATACCTGCAAAGTGTGAAAGAAATGACCTTTGAACACCTGTCGATCCGTATCTCCACGTTCCACCCGCGGTGCATAAATATTGAACAAGACTGTGCATCCAAGACAGTAAAAGGCTCACTGGTGAGAATCAGCTCACTACAATATACGAAAGTTGCACGGACAAAATCTGATTGCGAGACGCTATGGAACGGTTGAATACGATTCGAATTAAGTGGGGAACATACCGAACGAGCCGTGGTCCGTGACCAGACAACGACCTTCACTATCTAAGCGTAAAAGTTCCTGCGAAGACAGCTCCGTCCTGAAGACCTCTTCATAACAACCAACACGCCCCTTGCCACCGGCAGCTTCTTCCAGCCTGGAAAAATGCAAAAGTCCTGTAAAGCCTTCATCGGCAGCAAGGGGCAAGATCGGGCTGGCACTCGAAGCTGTCTGGCCGACTCGGCAGAATGTTGCAACCCCTGAATATAAATCAGACGGTACATCTCCAAGTCAGAGGCTGTGACCTTAAACAGTATTTTGCTGTTCTTCTTCAGTGAAAGCAACTTATACGATATCAGTTTCAAGAGTCCATCTTTCTGCTTACATACTACATTCCAGTAATGTCCTGGATTTTGTATCCCAAAATCCTGGACTCGGGTAGCTTACCTGAGTAGCCACTCTTCTTGACTGTGCGGTTACATGAGAAAAATGACTCATAGCCTTCCGTTATGGCTATATCTGCAGTCAACTCTTGCCTGGAAATTTTTGTCTCCTGCAATCATATTTGTGTCAGTCCTGTAAGGTGAACTGTTACGTCATGAAGTCGGCGAGATTGTATTTGACTCTAGCTCTGATGTTCAGCCTTTCGTGAAGGGATAGACTTTTAGCTTATCCTCTGACGGCTCATTTAGACCAACCCCAACGTGACGTGACTGAGCAGCGCGGCGACTGGATATTGTGAGGTTGCGCTGAGTGTATGCTGAACTCTTATAAAGCAAATTTACCTGCACGCAGATGATATCCGCATTCAAAGAGTCCAGGAAGGACAGCAAAGATCGCGATTGAGCTACCCGAGGTCTCAAGCCGTTGACATTATAGCTAATAATTCGCATTCTGAAAACCCGGTCATCGATAATCACCAGCACAGATTTATATCCCTTCTCAACGTTCAACCCAGAGCACACAGCTAAGTCCCGACCGTGTTACCACCCTCTTCAGGTTAATAACCGCGACGTCTGAATCCTCACAGAGAAGCCCTCTGACTCGTCGCTGCTCCAGCTGCTTATTCTGACGCTTCTCAGAAGTCTCGACATCAATTCAACGGGCTCCAGGCACTGTTACTTGTGACAACCCTCTAGAGGAAAAAAGTCAAGTCGGATTTGATGGAAGCCAACTATACGGTAATCCGCTTTCCAGCTTAAAAGATGCGAATCTGCTGCAACACTGAACCAAACCTCAGCCCCGCCAAGAACCTTCCCCGAATTACTTTCTCACATTCACCCTTGGAGTGAAGTCGAGTTCGCGTGCTCAGATATTTTAGTAATTTCTACGGCGTCAGCACCACCGTTCCCACTTTTCCTCGTCGCAGTACGCAAAAGAAGCTCCTGAAAACTCACGAAGTCATCATTGATACTGAAACTGCCTGGTTGTAGTCATACAGAATATCTTTAAAATGTCCACAAACGCTCATTATTGTATCGTATCGGAGGACTCCTGAGATCGGTCCATTCTCCCAAGGCACCGGAACTGAAAGGTGACGAAATGCTACGGCAAGCGAGTTCGAGGATCTGCTTGAAGTCGGTTGGAGTACTGATCCAGTTGCAGAGGATGATGACAGTAGTAAAGCAGCCGTCCGACAATCCACTGACGATTCCTACTTGGCATTTGCGACGTACGCGTACAAGCTTGCGGTGGGTCCCAGTATTTAGGGTTTATAGGACAAAACCGTAAACGGCAGATGGAGGCAGATGGAAGAACGGGGATGGACGCCTGAGCTTCCGGTTGTTCCCCTCCTTTTCCCCTGAGAGCCTTGGACTTGAAGCACTGGATCAAAACTTCTCTAGCATCCCCTTCAGCACGCCTTGCAGCAACGAACACGTCCAGTCCACGATAGAAGTGAGAAAGGAAGGAGAGTCGAGAGAAAAGGGGTAGGAGAGAGAGCTCCACCGGTCGGTTTGTCTTTTCCTCGTCGGTCCGTCCAGGTCGGAGTCAAGATGGTGAGTTCAGTTAGGGAGCTTGTGCGCTGATTGTCTTGGTTCGTCGTTGAGTGATCGAATTGGCGGGGATTTAGGTCAATGGTGGGACATTTGGTTGCTCCGGTTGATTCATGGTTTGTGGGTTGTGGCAGTTGTTTTTCTCCTACTTCAAAGAGCTGGTGGGGAAGGAGGTGACGGTGGAGCTCAAAAATGACTTGGCTATCACCGGGACCCTCCATTCTGTGGACCAGTATCTGAACATTAAACTGGAGAACACGCGCGTGGTCGATGAGACGAAATATCCGCACATGGTAAGAACCTCCTCGCTGTTTTTCGATGGATGTAACTGCTGGGTTAATTGATTTTTGCTCTTGCTTTTCAGTGTTCCACGTCTTCTGAGGTTTACATCAGGGTGGCATTGGATTCCCGCAAGAAACGCCATTTATATTGAGCGGTTAGACATTGAGGCGTCTCTGGTTTTCACCAAGGTCTTTACGTTCGTACTGTCCATTCGGATAATTGATTCAACTGTCATCTTGTGAATTGTGAAGCTCTCTGTCAAAAATTGCTTTATCAGAGGATCAGTCGTTCGCTACGTTCAACTCCCACCTGACGGAGTCGATGTGGACATTCTGCATGATGCAACACGGCGGGAGGCTCGTGGAACTTGAGAAGTTTCGGCTGACTACTCTTGCGCGCACAAACTGAACGGACTCTGGACTTGTACTTACAACATTACTCCACGCAAGGGGGTTGTCACAGTCACTTGGGTGCATGAGCAAAGCAAGGCGAGAGTAAACCCGACCCTTTGAGCTCTGTATTTGACCTCAAGTGCTTTGTCCAGACATCCAGCGATTTCTTTATCCAGCTACCGCGTTCTGTTAATCCAGCTAGCACGTGGATATCGTGTGTACCTATTTTGAGGTGTGGCTCTCCTGCTTTCCTAATTACACTATCTACGGCACTTGCAGTTGATAGTCTTCAGTCCTTGAGCACTCAGAGTAGGGTGTGCGTCGTGTACTCATAACTGAATTAGTGAAGAAGTTCTTCGAGCTCGGTTTGCTTTGCATCCTTCAATGGTAATATGTAGCTGTGTGGTCCTGGAATTTGGTGTGAACGAGCTCTCTGTCATACTGCTTTCTGCTCTGCGGTGGAAACAACCGCATGCAGACGATCAGATCTGGACGTGCTAAGTTCTTTCAGACCAAGTCTTAGGCAGTAGAAATTGGTCCTCCATGACATGCATTGGAGTGTACTAGAATTCAGGGTGTGCAAAGTCCAACGCAGAAAAGATGGTCCTAACTAAGTCGACTTGTAGCGAAATGAAAAGATCAGTGATTTCAAAGCTTAGAATAGAACCCAGATAGCTCAAACTTGTATAAGGATGTAAATTTTTATTCCAATGAAATCTTGGAATATATCAAAGAAAGTCGTATTGCGTTACACAGAATCAACCCTTTCTTGCTTAGCTGTCATTTGTAACACACCATAATTGTTCACTTCGATTTCATGTTTCATCAGTGACTTACTTGGAGTTTCCTGCGTAGGAGGTTATGAAGAGGTTTCTTTCCTCACTCGTTTGTTGGATAAGTTGTTGTTATTAATGACGGTAAAAGTATAGAGTCGATCGTAGTGTAATGCCAGACGTGTTCTGTTCCTTCTCGGAACATGAACTCCAAGGGGCCTTGATTGGACTTCGGTCACGTCATTTCTTTAGTTCTGGCCACTGAAGCAAGTGATGGAATGGAGCTAGCTGCTTTGCTACTTGAACAGGTTCACTGTTGACTAGTACTTCGTCCACTAGTTCCGTCATCGAACCATAACCTGATTCTGAATCCCTTGAAGCAACACGTTACCGGCCAATGTGGAAGACGAGATTGTCCTGTTTCTGTAATGTTGAAATTCAGCTGTTTGAATTCAGAAATCATGGAAACTCGCACTCGGTTCAGCGGTGTGACCAAATGAGCAAATCTGCGTCACACCATCCTTCCTTTCATGTGTCACAACTCTTTAGTAATCAGCCGTATCGCCTCCAGAAATGCCACTTAATTACAGTCCGATGAAGAAAGAACAGCCGTGCTTCGCTGGTCAATACTCAGTATTTCTGCCCGGCTTCGCGGCAGCACACTCTCCTCCACAAATTCAAGACCTTGTCAAGACGCATTCCACTTATTTGATACCCTTCAGTAGTGTAGAACGTAGTACGCGGATTCAGGAAACATGTTGTAATCTTCCAGGTGATATCAAATGCAAGAATGTGCAGATACGGCAGGCAAGGTAGTCTGGTTGCGGCGCAAATGGGCTTACCGCAGACAGATAGTCGTCCGAGAAGAGTCTAGTTCCTGGAAGGCAAAAAGAGGGTGAGGGATACAAGGGGAGACAAGAACTGCGTAGAATATGTGCAACGACATCGAGGCGATTGGTCAGTATTATGACAAGCAAACCCTCATCCACACGAAAGGAGGTGGAGTGAAGCTTGGGTCTTGTTTCTCTCTTCTGTGTGGAATTACTATTTCTGCCGCAAGAACTTTGAACTTTCCCTCCTCTGTCCTCCCTCGTCCTTCTCCACTCGATCCCATCCGCTCTTGGGAATCTCCTACCTCCAGAGTCCAAGACCCTTCTAGTTTTCCTCCAAAGCTCGAAGGACGACTCCCGGCTGAGTAAGAGAGCGAGTGGGCTACTTCTACTACCTTTACACTACTGATTTATTTAATAAATGAATGCATTAACAGCTTCAGGTTCCCTGATTTGTATCTTTAGCACCGCGGCAGTATGCTCATGACTTATGGTTTAAATCCTGGCCTGCTCACATTTCCAGGCAAGGGTTAATACTTAATATTTATGAATTATTTATGTTATTTTTACTTACTTGATATATGATTTATAATTAACCCTTATATTTTCCCCCAATAACAACCCTCGAGCAAAAGTTCCCAGAAGTTAATCCAGCATAGATATCATATTAGGTTGTGCTTGGTTTGTAAAATATATATTAGACTATTAGCTCGGTTTTGGTTTGGTTGGTTTTTTGTTTTAGTTCGGGAGAGGGTTATGTAAAGGAGAAAACGAGCGTTTAACGTTTAGTCGTGGCTTGACGTTCATGCCACGGCTAAAAAGTACGTTAGCATTCAAAAGACCAGCATGGTACATGTTACATCAACTTTCGAAGGTCTTGATTTATGTGGTAAACCATAAATCATTATTTCATAGGTGTATGTAATAAATAAATTGATTTTGTTTATTTTTTGTTTATTTTTCAATGGTTTATATTAAATAAAACGTTGATCTTTTCACATACACCAGTGTCTAGGATCGGGAAATTGATCAACTACAGTTTAGGTTCGATTTGGGTCCAGAAACTGAAATGTCATTGTTTAGTTTCGGTATAGGTTTTATAAATTGATAAATCACAGTTTAGATTCAATTTAGGTCCGGACATTGATATGTTATTATTTAGTCTCTGTATAGGTTCGGAAATTGATAAACTACTGTTTATATTCAATTTATGATAATAAGAGTTTGATCATGACATTTCAGGTTTCATATATATATATGACAAACTGACATATCGTTGTCTAGTCACGAAACAAAATTGACGATATATGTTATGTTAATCATCAAATACAACAAACATGGTTAATGTTATATGAACCTTTGAAGGTTCGTGATTTATCAACACAACCATTCCCTTTGGAAGTTTATGTGGTATATTATCCGCTTTGCAGAGTTTACTTCATTGTTCTTGCAATAAAGAAATAGACTTGTAAAGTCATTTAGAGAAATTTAACATGTCATATACATATGTCTATGCCAAAGATTAACATGACTTAATATAGTTGATGAAGCATTTTTTGTCACCACGTCCATTAAGGAGGGAAGATGATAGAAATACATAATATGTAAATCACACAAATGTTAAATGGTATTATTTATACACTGAGTTCTTTGAGGACAGTGGGAATGATCATGTGAGTTCATCACAGCTGACTCGGATTAGAAGGTTTGTTAATTTTTTGTAACACATGCATTTCCAACTATGACCACAAGGAATCAAGCTCAAGATCTTTTTCGTAGAGGATTGTGAACTAAATCATTTAGGACATCGATCTTCGGTAGTACAAGTACAAACACAACACAATAATTATTGCTAGAAATTTATTTCTACAAAAAATTAATTATTTGTTCCTGAAAATACATTAAGCATAATAGGAAACATGGAATAGAATGTAACAAATATGACTTTAGAATAAACTTAATAAAAATTAAACTTTTAAATTTAAAGTGTTAAATCTGAATCTGGATCGTTACGATTTATTCAAGACATACAGCTTATGAATGTCATAACAATAAGGAATGTTGGTGTTGGGTTGACCGTGGATGAATTTGCATAAGCATTTGTAAGAAGGGCGATATACTCGATGAGAGATTTGTATTTTTGATATGACCAGTTTCAGTTGGTGTAAGAATGCAAAGACATGACAACGATGCGTACATCATTGAGATTAGTTATGATATGCACGTTGTCACAATGAGCTATAGATCCAGTCGCATATATGATGAACAAGATGATGAAAGACTTCATATCTGAGAAGACTATGTCGATTTTAGACAATGTGTCTATCAAAGAATGTAGGGAGAGTGAAAGACACCCTCCCTACATAGATCAGAGAGGATATGGACGATTCATTGTCGATCACATCAAGGATGGTGAGAAGATCTTATCTTATAGAATAAATACTTAAGGAATAGACTGAAAACTTAGCACTCAACGTTGTTATTCTTTTTTTGACTACACACACTTTTAATTTCCAGATACCTCGCTTCTTGATCACATCTTTTGCACCCTATGATACAACAACATACGACGAGCCACCAGAAGATTGACATGCGAGTGATCAAGAAAAACTCAAAAAGTTAAAGAGGCGAACAAGTAAGTAAAGTTCCCAGAGGTGTGGCCATGTCAATTTCTCTCAAATCTTACTTGCTACTTCCTATCGAGTCGAACTTTGCCTCTTCAAGAATCCATACCATCACAGTAAATAGACACTTTCTTCGGAAAGTATTATGCATATCAAGTTTAACCCAGATAGAAATTGTAAAGCGAAAATAAACCTAAACCACTCAACTGAAGGTCAAGATGTTAAGAGAAAAGATGGCTAAGTTTATATTAAAACCCCTTACTCGGTCGGGACTCCTAGTTTTGCTCCCCTCGAAGGAAAACTGGAAGGGTAAGAGTTTCCCAAGAGCGAACAGGATCGAGAGGAGGAGAAGGACGAGCAGGAGGAATAGGAGAGGAGGCAAGACGACGAGGAAAGGTTCTTGCGGCAGAAATAACAATTTCATAAAGAAAAGAGAAATAAGACTCAAGCTTCACTCCACCTCGTTTCGTGTGGATGAGGGTCTGCGTAGCATCTTACTGACCGAACCTCTCGATGTCGTTGTACATATTCCTACGCAGTTCTTGTCTCCCCTTGTATCTCTCACCCTTTATTTGCCTTCCAGGAACTGGATTCATCTCAGAGGACTATCTGCCTGCGCTAAGAAAACAAAGTAGACACCCAGGAATGTGAATTCTAATCAGAGTCGAGAAGAACAAACCTAAATCTTGAAGACAGAAGTTGAATTATGCACCTCAGCTCAGAAACAGAGGATTGACGACGGGGTCCGCGGTCCAAAAAATGCGGTGATGAGACTGGGCTTCGAGAAACGGATTGAAATGCGCCCCCCGCCATGCTTGGGAGAGATACCCCTTTGAGCAAGTTTTAAATGGAGGTTTGATGTAGGGTTGACGCCAGCTTTGTTGCCGATGGGAATGAGCGAAGGATCCATGGCAATCGCGGACTGACGGTATTGGGCGTGAGGTGCCTTAGAGTTTCTTCGAGGTCAAGAGAGCTATACTGGAATTCTGTAAGGATTGGTATCATCGTTTTAATGGAAGAGCGTTGAGGTTGATGATAGGCTGATACGGGGCGTGCTTGCTTGCATCGATGATCCCTGTGGTTTCTGTCGAAATTCGTTCTGTCTGAAAGATAGCTAGGAGGGTTGATCTTCAGTGTTGAGTTTTTGCTGGGCACTTTTACACAATTTTAATTGGACCGAGCTTCTTCAGGGCCTGCTGGAGATGCTCCTGGATGCGGAGAGCATACGTTTTGAGGTGCTAGACCTTCTAGCAGAAGGTTTTTCTCTGGAACATTATTCTCCTGCTGGGCCTCTTGGAAGTCGGGTGACGAGGATTTCAATGCATTCAACCCGGACCACAGCATCAAAGCGTCCCTGGAAGGTAAAACGGATTGTCAAACAGGATTTCGTCTTTCTGCTTGCTGCCAGACGAAGACAGGGTATATGTTGATAGCAGCGGAAGAAAATGGGAAACAAGTTAGCCCGCAACACTCAGGCATCGGCAAACGAGTATTACTTGCACGACTTGCCATCGACGTACAATTTAGTGCTGAAGGAGGTCTTGGGAGGAGGGCGTTTATTCAAAACTGTACAGTGTCTTCACGACGAAGGTTTACTTGTTGTCAAAGTTTACTTCAAACGTGGTGAAATCGGACCAGAATTCAAGGTTCTAAATCTGCCTCAAATTTTGAAGTGCGACTTGGCGTGCAGAGTGTACAGCCATAGGATATATTGCCTCAAGCTATTTTGAATGAAGTTGCACAGAAGGAGCTGCTCAGTTTTTTTATCGAGGAATTTTACTCCAGTAAAACACGGTGTGTGAAAGTCTCAAGTTCTTGAATCCCGTGACGTTGCTGAAAGTTACAGCTTAACTTTTGTGACCGGTGGAGTGAGCAGGAACATGCGAAGAGACTAGAGGAAATCGAGCAGGAGCTCAAGGATGTGGAGCATTCACATGTGTGGCCATTTCGTGTGAGTTCCAGTAGTGCTTTCACTTGCTGTTTCCCATTCGTCCAGGGAACTTTTCGTGCAGCTCATGTGAAACATAGGAGGATGGACTACTGAACTGCTAGTTCCAACAATAGCGGTGACGTCTGGCTTTGCCTTTTTGTGGTGCACCAGAGCTGGCTTGAGACTGACAAGGCAGCGTACCTGCTCCGACAATACTTATTTAACAACCTCCATGATCGGATCAGTACACGGCCTTTTCTTTCTCTTATGGAGAAGAAATGGATTGCATTTCAGGTCTGTATTGCGCAGTAGTTACTTGATACAGACTCAGTGATCGCGTCTTTCAGCATCAACCTTGATGTCATCGGGTGTGCATATCTCATGGATGTTGAGGAGTATGAATGTACAGAACATCGTGTCGTTTGTTAGGGACCTGCTATACATGTGTAAATTCATATTATTGCCTTTAAAGATGGTATATGCTGCATGGTCATAACTTTTAGTAAGTGGCTCACCCGCAGTAAGAGCTACGATGGTTTTCGTGTATTTTTTCAGTAGACATTCGTGCTTCTTTCAAGGATCACCTGAGCTAGTCGCAAGATTCAGAAGTCATGTAAAGCCGCATGGATTTTGCAGCTGCTGTTTGCCGTCAAACAATGTCATGAACGTGGTGTTTGCCATGGTAATTTCTCTGTACTTCTACTTCTTCTTTTGTTCTCGCGCGATCAGTTTAGCGACTCTACTATGAATAACTTCCTGCTTTCTTGCTGTAGCCCATCTCGACGCTGATATGTGTCCGGTCCGTTATCCTAGCTCTTTGACAACTCAGGGACATGTTATAATCTTCCAGGTGATATCAAATGCGAGAATGTGCTAGTTACCTCATGGAATTGGGTGTATCTTGCGGACTTTGCATCGTTCAAACCCACCTATCTTCCCTTCGACAACCCGCTAGACTTTTCATTCTTCTTCGATACTGGGGGACGGCGGAGGTGTTACCTTGCTCCTGAGGTCAAGCTATATCCCGCCCCACACCTAGGGTCAGAAAATCATTGGTTTCGGATGCTGTGGTTTGTTAGCTTCTCCGGGCCTCCTGCTCAATCAGCATCTAGCCAGATTGCATGTTCAAAGCCCAGTTGTCATTAAGAAAGGCTCTACTTTGTTTTCGCGCCTTGAGCTCAGCGCCGACTTCCAGGATATATGTTGTAGTGTATACACATATCCTTAGATATCTTTTTCCAGCGTCTTAGGACTCATGTTACATCTTTTTCTGCAGAGATTCTATGACCCTACAAGTGATCCCGGTGTTAACCCTGACTCGTCGCTGAAACCAGCTATGGACATTTTTTCCGTGGGGTAAGAAATTGGCCTTCTTAGGAGTGCTGTTACTGGGTATAAGTAGTTAAACGTTTGGTTGTCCTTGCTACAAGAAATGAGTCATACATGGCTCTTTTCGAGTGATTGACTTCTCCGTTTCATGAGGATAACAGTTGTAACAAATCTTAAAAGTTTATTCGGTCGCTTTGGAGTTTAGTACCTAAGGCAAACACATTCTTGAGAAAGTTGTTCAGTCAAAAGAATAAGAACGTTCACGACCTCTGTAGCAGATGCTCTGCGAGCTGATCCATGTGGTTTAAAGTAGCGTCCTTGTGGTTTGAAGTAGCGGTGACCATATGATACCGCTGTCAGAGGTTACTAGATTGCTCATAATCCGAACGCTCGAAGCCTTTCCGGAGCATAATTTCATGCAAGACCGCACTAAACCTTTTATCTCGTTCAAAATATCCAGGTGTGTTATTGCAGAGCTTTTCCTTGAGGGGCAAACCCTTTTTGATCTATCTCAACTGCTCGCATACCGCAAAGGACAGTTTGACCCTAGACCGTCTCTTGATAAGGTTAGTGTTCTGCGTTGCTTACAGTATTGATCATGAGTGCACGTTTAGCCATAAAGTTGCGGTGTACTGTACTCAAATGCTGTTCCCATTTTTGTGTTCTCAGTTTGCGTTTACGTTAGTTCTCTCATTGTGGTATTTATTCATAGTCTGGATGGCCACATGCCTATTCTTAATATCTCGGCGCAAGTGTCTTGGATTCACCTCGGTAGTGTGGATCAGTACTTTTCTGTTGATATCAGTTAATTGGTTACTCGTAGTGATCACTACATCTTCATATGTGACCTGTCTCTGGCATTAGGGTAATGGCAGTGCGGACAAGTTGTTCATTCCTTCTCATGTTGTTCAGCTGTTTCTGGTGGGTTATCGATTCGGTTTTCTACTGCCAACAAGCAGTAGCTTGTTGGCAGCCTTCTGCCCGTGGCCGGGGCGGCGTGGGGTCGAATCCCCATGCCGGGGGTTCTCAGGCTGTGAGAGGGCAGGAGCGCATGGCTGCACAAAGCCTCACAGTGAAAGAGACCAAAAAAGGAAAGAACCGAAAGGAAAGTCAACTCGGTTTTTCGATTAATCAAGTCTTTGGTGCGACATTCTATGCAGATTCCCGATAAGAAGATTAAGGCTATGGTTGAGCATATGTTACAGCTAAGTCCAGAAGCCAGAGCAAAACCGGAGCAATATCTGCAGTCCTGGGTCCCTACAGTTTTTCCCACGTACTTCTCCCCGCTTCTTCACAAGTTCTTTTCCTGCCTTGTGCCCTTGGATTCAGACACCAGGGTAAGTAACATCTTTGCTTCAGTACTCTTTAGAGTGTTTCGAGGAGCAGAGTGACAAACAGCTCAGACCAACTTTCGAGTCAATTCTTTTGTTGCAAGAAGGGTATCTAGCTAGTAAACCACCGTATTCACATTGAAAGGTATTCAAGTTGTAGCTTCTCTTCAGAAACACGGTCACTTTTCTTGAAGTTCATCACCTATGGTCCAGTTCACTTACAAAACTAGTATCGTTTTACAGGTTGCGGCTACTCAGAGAGCTTTTGCAGAGATACGAAAGCAAATGATAGCGGATGCTGTTTCTCTTGGCGACGATAGAAATGAAGTTCAGTCGTCCATTCAAGACCAAGACTTAGTGCAGGACGGTGGGAATTTTGTTGCTGATGAAATGCAAGCAGTACCAAATGGGGAAACTCTGGTTGGGCATGGCAGTAATGTTACCAAAGTTTCTGCAACCAAATACATCGTGGATGGAGTTTTACATCGTGTCAAGGCAGCCGCTATTGCTATGTCTCAGAAACAGAATCCAGTGATGGAACACGACGAGGAGGTGGGCAGCTCGGTTTGCATCCTGGCTTTGCCTGCTGGAGTTAGTAATCAAGGATAGACCAGCTGCTTATTAATGCCTCCGATATATTACATGCGTTAACGAGTATGCGGTTTCTTCTTTTAGGCTGTGCAATATTCCACTTTTCTTATTTCTTATCTAGAATTGGGTGGTTACAGTTTCTTCGTATTTCTTCGTGTTCCTTGTTGTAGACAGATTTCTAGTTTAATCCACGTTTCCCCATATTTGTCCTCCTCTAACATTCTCCTGTGTTCAGCAATTTTTGTAGTCCTCTCTAGCGTATGGCTCGCTTTTGGTTTCCTTTATGAACATCGCAGAATCCTTCGTGTGACAGACTATAAACAGCAGACGGGAACCAGACGAGGTACTTTCAGGAGTCTCCGCGGGTGAAGGAACTGTAGGTCTACAAAGTCCTTGCAGGCCAAGCAGCCAGAAAGGAAGTTCAATTTGTTCTGGAGAAGGTGAGGCTATGTTGCAAGCTCTGGACTATCTGCTCAAGCTAGAAGAATAACTGATCTCGTGTGATGGAAATCCACCAAGTCCAAATTAGACGTCGTCCTCAATTTGTCCTTCTCAGTATGTGAGAAGGCCCAACGTTTAGATTTTCTTGTCTTTCTGTCTGTGGCATTTCCCTATCCCGCGCCCTGACGCCTTTGAGGCTAGTTCAATGAGCTGCGAGGAGAAAATAATGCTGGCTTTCCGACAGGTGTGACGAAGGAGGAAGCTACAGTTTCACAACAAGCCAAGTGCGAAGGGATGGTTCTTATAGCTTCATTGCTGTGTGCCTGCGTGAGAAATGTAAAACTTCCCCAGTATCGCAGGGGGGCCATCCAATTGCTTCATGAAGCTTCTCGGTACTGTGATGATGATGCTCGTCTGCAGCACATCTTACCGTACGTTGTTGCACTTCTTTCTGATTCTACTGCCATAGTGCGGTGTGCTGCTTTGCAAACACTGTGCTATGTGCTCTCTATGGTGAAAAACTTTCCTCCGAGTGATGCAAAGATTTTTCCTGAGTACATACTGCCTCTCCTTTCACTGCTTCCAGACGATCCAGAGGAAAGCGTAAGGATCGTATACGCGAACAATATACATAGAATCGCAAAAGCGTCCCGTCGCTTTCTCGTAAGCTCACAACGTATGACTGAGGGTGGGGAGGTTCTTGATAGCCCTGGGCGGCTGCAGAAAGGATCCAATCCTAGTATTCAACGTCAGGATGGTGAGCTTTCTCATTTACGGGAGACAGTGGCTCGGGTGATTCAGGAGCTGGTGATGGGGCAAAAGCAAACTCCAACCATACGAAGAGCATTACTGCAGCACGTGGGATCCTTGTGCCAGTTTTTTGGACCGAAACAGAGCAATGATTTTCTTCTCCCAGTTCTGCCGGCCTTTCTGAACGACCGTGATGAGCAGCTGCGTGCAGTCTTCTTTGAGTATATTGTTCACGTATGCGTTTTTGTTGGTCAAGCGAGTGTTGAAGCTTACCTTCTACCTTACATTGAGCAGGCCCTCAATGATGTGGAAGAAACCGTCATTGTGAATGCCTTGGAATGTCTAGCAGCACTTTGCAAGCACAAGCTTTTGAGGAAAAGGATTCTCTTGGTTGCCGTAGAACGTGCTTGTCCCCTTCTGTGCCATCCAAGCCAGTGGGTACGGAGAGCAGCTGTCACCTTTGTGGCTGCATCGAGTGCCAGTCTTGACGTAGTCGACTCACATGCCTTCCTAACTCCAATTCTCCTCCCTCTTTTACGTCGAGAGCCAGCTTCTTTGTGTTCAGAAAGCTCGATCTTTGTATGCCTCAAGCCACCTGTATCAAGGGAGGTTCTTCAACGCGCGTTGAGTAATGTGCTGGAAGCAACAGCGGTGACAGAATCGGGGAAGGTGAAAACAAAAGGAAGGCAGAGAGTAGCGCCCATTCAACCTCCACCGGAACAAGGAAGTCAACCCCGCAGCACTTACGCAGAAAGGCGGAAGGTAGACACTAGCAATGTAGGAGACACAACTGAAGGGCGGCCAAAGAGTTCCTCTGGGAGAAAAGTTCCATCTACACCATCTTCTCCGAGAATCAACGACAGTGCCTCTAATGTTGATATTGAGGATGGAGAGAAGATGAAGGCAATGGAAGGATACTTGAGGAATTTGTCAAGCACCATGCAATCTCGAATGCATATGGAGGCAGAGAGCACTGAAAGGCTAGAAAGTTCCGCAGTTGGACTTCCACCCGGTGTGGGAGCCGGGTATTACTCTCATTATGATGGCTCTGTAGAAGGCATTCCTCTGTACACGTTTCAGCTACCTCTAGCAGTGGAAAGGAAAGCCGAAGATAATGTCAGCAATCAGGCCCATGTTCTCCCATCTGGGACCTCTTCTTACAATGAAGATTGGAGCAGAATTTTTGGTGGACGCCAGAATGCGGCTCCCTTCTTTATGGCTCCAGTTGCTGGCTCCTATGGTCCAGCCTCTTCACAGTGGGCCACAGTCGCGGCACAGTCATCAATGCCTCCTGGAGAGCCAATGCAGAGGTCGATGGCTGCTGTTCCGGTGGCGCCAAGATTCATGGCTGGTTCCATATATCATGGTGGGCCCATAAGTGGTCCGAGGAGAGTCCATGAGGTTGTTAGAGATGGTAGAATGACTGAACCTGCTTCCCTGGATCAGGGTCCAGCGAACAGCAGGTCAAGTATGGCAGCTTCTGCTGAAATTGGAGTGGAGACATCTCCCGTCCTGGAACCAGTTATAGAAGTGTATCCTGCTGTCGATTCTGTCGCTGCACTGTTAGGATCCATCCACTTAAGTCAGTCTTCAGTGGAAGGTACATGGCGGCCTAAAGGTGTACTAATTGCTAATCTCCAGGAGCACCAGCGCTCGGTGAACCAGATCGCCGTTGCCCATGACAACACCTTTTTCGTGAGTGGATCAGATGATGGAAATGTGAAGGTTTGGGATTGTCGTCGTCTGGAACGTGACCGAAGTGAAAAGTCACGCCTGACCTACTCCTTCGGTTCTAAGGTTTCTGTACTCTGTGTTACGGCGCTTACGTCGAGGCATGAGGTGGCTGCAGCTACCAGCACGGGAAAGATTCATGTGTTGAATGTGGATTACGTGGCCAAGCTAAATGGTAGTAATGAACGGTATTCGGGATTTACAGAGGTCTGCAAGTTAGAGAGTGACGAGGGTGCAGTGCTTTCTCTTCAGACATTCAAATCAAAGGGGCCGTCACTACTGCTCTACAGTACACAAAGAAATGGGATGCACCTCTGGGATTTGCGAGCCCAAAACGAGGCTTGGGTTCTCAAAGGAAAGCCAGCAGAGGGCTATGTAACGGCAACAGCGCTGGATCCGAACTATAACTGGGTGGTCGCCGGCACATCCAGGGGCATATTGACTCTTTGGGACTTGCGGTTCCTGATACCTGTCAATACCTGGGAACATCCTTTGAACTGTCCTATTGAGAGCATGTGCCCACTTCTTCCTACAGCCAGTTTAGATAGAGCATCGGTACTCCCACCCTTTATTTATGTTGCTGCGGGCCAAGATGAGATTGCTCTATGGAACTCGGAAGATGGAAGATGTCACCAGGTAATCCTTTTGCTAAAGGCATGCATTAATGAGTGGGTATGTACATTGTTAAGTCACTTCAACCAGTGAACTGATACTCATTTGGGCCTCATGTCGTCGAGCAGTTACGATCGCAGTAGCTTTCTGTTGTTTTGTCAGTTCCGATGTTTGCTACGGTGAAGCTGGGCAACTTTCGGTATCAACTATGTGCGAAATATTACCCTGCATTAGCCCATCTCCTCATAGGTTGGGGTCACATTCACGTGATGCAAGTATCTTTCCGTAAAAAGATTGTCAGATGCCGGACGCCAAGAGACGCATTTGGTCGACTGCCGATATACGGCTTGTTCGATGTGGCTTCCTGGGGTTTGAAACTGCGGGAGACTATGATTGCAGGACTTCGGAGCTTGGACTGTCCAGGTCCCCTCTTTCTGAAATTCACTGGTCGGTATTGTGCAGGTGATGAAACTGGCACCTGAGGGCGACGCTGAGCAGTCTTCAGTTCCAGCTGCTCTTTCACCTCGGATCTCGAACTCAAGGCTCGGAAGTAGCTCAACAGGCCCCGCATCTCAGTTGACCAGTCTCAAGCTGAATAACTACAGAATGGATGAGCTCAATGATCCTCCTCAGAGGCTACGCGGTGTACGAGCTTTGTTCCCATTGGCAGGAGGAACAGGTTTACTATCCGCAGGGTCAGATTGTCGCATCAGACTGTGGGATCGAGTGAGGTGGATATTCTCACCGCGGCCTCACATTCCTTCTTTGTTACATGCAGCAACTTCAGGATGTTGTGGACTTCTTCTTATGTTGTAGAATTCCAGTAATCCTCTGCAGCGTGCTGGTCGCAAGCATATTGCCTTTTTCAGATATTAACCGCAGCAAGTACGAGAAGGAAAAGTAAGGAAATTTATAGACTTGAGTTGCTGCCATTCCTGAAAGCAGTTGGGAAACTGGCTGCTCTTGTTATGGCAGGCCTGAAAAAAGTTACACCGTCTCTGGACCAACCACAAAAGCTTCAGCACCGGAAAATATCGTCTACGAGACGAGTATGCTTTCTGGTGTGCGTGTAATCCAGGTCTGTCATCAATTCCTTTTGGCCTTTCCAGGTTCGTAGAGAAAAGCATATATAGAAATCGTGTTTGAGGGTTCTAGCGGTTTGTTTATGCCATAAGAGTCGCATCAGCCGGATTCACTAGTGTTCAATAATCTGTTGGAGGTTCGCAGGAGTATTTCGGAGGAGAGAATGGCAGGAGTCAAGTCCAGGGAAATAAATCTCCCTCAAAGAATGGTTTAGCAGCTGCTGCTCTCGATTGTGTTGGATGTCACCGAGATTGTATCCGTTCCTTGGCTTTCGCTCAAGCAAGTCAGAGGTACCTGATTTCAAGCAGCCGAGATGGAGCTATCAAAGTCTGGAAATAGGTACCCAGAAAGAAACCTGTAGCAATATAGATCCTTCTTCCTTTAGGCAGCTCAAAGGGCGTAAACATCTGGCACTTATCCGTGAGTGCACCGTGGTCTTTGAAGATCTCCAGACGTGACTCTGCTCCCAGTACTTACAAGATTCAGACTGATAGAACAGGATACAAGCTGATCTACAGACTCTGCACTTCCTCTGCTTGTTGTGAATATACTGGAAGGCAAAACAGAGGTATCAGCAGTTGTACAATCTAGTATAGTTGTAAAAAATTCACAAAAGTCATTGCGTTGATATCTGGGGAGTCGTAGAAATGGGCAGCGTTACCTGTAAATTATCCCCCATTGTATAGGTATCTAGATGATCACTCTCCCCCGTGAAGATTTGTTATTTAATGGTGCAGAATCATTTCAGATCCTGGCTGCATATGGTAGCTTCGTAAACGTTTCATGAAGTTCTCCTGGGCTCGTGACACCAGTGGAGGCATCAGTGCCTCTGTTATTGTTTGAAGCTGCGGCCTGCCCTGCCCTGTGTATACGATTTGTTGTCCTCTAATTTTGTACTACATTAATTTTGATAAAACCCTCCTTTAGAGGTGTATCCGGAGATACTTTCGCAGGTGCCTTCATTCCTTTCTGCTTGCTGACTGGCATGATGGCAAATTTCAAACAACCCCGGGAAACCATTTGGACGAAAAATCAAGCACCTGTGGTGTAAGACAGGTGGAAGGTGGCACAGTTTGTATCTGCTATCAGCAGGTACTGTGTATCTACGTTCGGTCCGGAGCTCGTGAGTTTCGCCTTCTACTAACCACACGTACTGGCGAAGCAAGAACGAAAGTTTTAGTTGGCTACCAGGACTCTAACATGTTGTATTGAATGCCGGAGGGTTGGGAAGTGAACTCGGAAGCATCGAATACGAAATCTACTGGTAACGACTTGCGGTGTCGCATGATTTCCTGGTGACTAGGAGACTCTGTTGGAGTCTTTGTAAATGTTTGCCAGTTTTCACGAGGTAAGATTGTGGGTTTACGAGACTTGGTGCTTGCAGTCTTTGCCTTCTAGTTGGAGGGCCGAACCTTGGATTTTATCGTGGTGTACCGTGAATAATGAAGACGATCCAGGTGCAGTACTGATTAGTCTCTAGTGGTTGGAATCAGTCATACGCGTGATTGTGATCCATCCTACAACCGCATCGATCCTACAAGCACACAAGTACATCCCAAAACGTGATTTCATGTAACTTATTTGTTTTGAAATCTTCCGTGTTTGCTCCTGGGTAAAGGCAGGCGAGTGACCAAAAAGCGTTATGGCCCGTTCTGGATTTCGTCACAACCGGAAGGAGAATGCTGTGTGAAGTACAGATGCGCCAACCGGTTTCTTCAGCTTTCAACAGGACAAGTAACTGTATACGCTGGTGACATTCTGTAGCTAGCCCTGAAGAAAGACGTCTCTTGGAAGTTAGTCTGTCTGCTCACTCCAGCTTTAGGTTCGGTGCGAAGCAGAGACGGGAATAGAAGTTGAGTAGGTAAGTTTGAGTGAGGAAAGGTCCTTCACGCAGAAGTGGCCTTTACCGATCACAGCGAACACGGAGCAAGCTCAATATAAAGTGAAACTGCTCAACTCTCTAATGCTGCAGAAAAGTGTGTGATCCTTGGATGTCATTAAATGTGGTACCTACGACACCCTCGAGTCAGTTCAGTTGAACGTGCGTTGAACTAAGCCATATTAACGGAGCCTCTTCATATGTTCATTGCGTTTCTCACTGAAGGAGAAATGATTCTTACTCGTCTCGGTCTAAGATATGATCATTGGGCTGGTTGCTTCAAGACGGTCTGACTAATGTTTTCTTCATCTCCTAGCAGTGGATGGGATAAGGGATAGAACTTAAGGGGTAGAACTTTTTCCTTTCTCTGATGTTTCTTAGCCCCTTCAGAGACGGAGCATGCAAGATATGCATGTCAGGTGCGTTCTTCGGCCGTAGAGATGTATATACAAGTTTAGGGTGGGAAAGTTTTTGAAAGTTATGGTGAAAATTGTCTTCTGCACCTAATGGAAGCGTCCAATGAGTGTTGAAACTCCTACCTCAAGTTACAAGAAGGTTGAGAGATCTGATCTAAAGTCTTGAGTTTGATTCTATCTCCCGAATGAGTCTCTGACTTCCTGCCTAGAGGGGTTACAAATATGAGTACAGTAATAAGCATCAAGGAAATCGAAACCACATCAACCCGGAGGACTGCACGTTTCACCGACACTGCAGGTGCGCATGAAAAGGTACATCTAGAAACATGATCAAGACTTGTTAACTGATTGTGGATAAGCATAGAAGGAAGGAATGACTACTACCGTAGGCGGAGCATCATGGTCCAGACATTCGGATCTGCTGGGTATCCTCGAGCTAAGTAAACACCATTTTCTCTCCCCTAACTTTTTAAGCTCCCAATCAGTAGCGGCTTCTGACCCGGTCAGTCTGCAAGGCGAGAATGCTTTTTCCCTCTGCTGCAAATCGGTAGGACAAGAGCCTAGAAGTTGCTGAACTGCTGGGTTCTGAGCGGTCAATGCTAGCTTTCAGGGGAACATTTCAGCCTTGAGAGTGGTACGTACAGACGGAAGTAGGTGCAAGCATGGTCAACTTACGGTAGAACCATATCTGCCTCCAGTCTGGACTCTGGTAGACGGCCCGTCTTGACAAGTGAAGCTCGTGCCAGAACCTTCCTTCCCCGGTTCTTGGAGCTTCACAGCAGAGAGGTCAGGTGCTTTTTGACTCCGAAACACCAGACTCAGCGTCAAGAACTTATCTCGTATCACTGGATTGGATCACTTAACGAATGAAGGGGCTGCCACAACTGCACCACTCAAACATCGTGGAACAGTCTATCATGTCCGTAATGCGACCACATACTCGTGGAAAAGATCTCAGCTCGCACGACGGGACGAGCACAAAGTTATGATCTATTGTGGTAAGTAAGATTGAGTGTCTCACAAGCACGATAGCATTCCAAGCATCTTCCATCACTTTGCAATTCTCTCAAGTCACTGTTTATAGAGTATAATATACAAAAGTAGATCGTCCAATGAAAACCATACACTGGACAAGCTATATCTCTTAACAAGTTCACAAGATCCGCCATAGCATAACATGAGATTCTGGGGGGAAGTATTTCCATGGAGAGCAGTAGAGAGTTTAGGGTTGCTTGCTGCAAATGGAGACAATCTTGTACTAGAAAACTGAGATACGTTGTTAGGGATTACTGTTAGTGTCCTTTTCACGATTCTATGGTTCTGAGAAACAGTATGGATGGGGATCGCTTCTTTGGAAAGTCCTCTAGAGGTTAGTTAGCTCCGAAGAAGAGAGAATGTGGCAGATTTAGTAGGTACAACCGATCGAAAAGAAGTTGAAGAATCCAAGGAATCAGGTAGCAGATATAGACCATCATCATGGCATTCTTCTGTGAATCTTTTTGAAGGTTGTTAAGTCCTCCATTCTCCTCTCTACGACGGAGTCTTGAAGTCTTCTCTATCTCTCTATCTGCCTCCCTCCGTGGGTCCGAGGATTCCTTTCTCGTGGCCACAAAACGACATCCCCGTAGCAATCACTCACTCTCAGATCGAGAGAGACTGTTCAGGCTGTCTGTTGTCATTGTACACCAATTCCCCTTCTCGGACTGTGTTATTCAATACTAAAGAGTATTATAAGAACATGGTAGTGATCCAAAAAGTTGCCGCCCATTGCTACCCCTTCCTCGCTCCCATCACACCATACCTCACCAGTCTCCTTCATCAGACTCAGCGACAGAAAGAATTACACGAAATGGAACTCCTTCGAACTTCAAGTCTACTATCGTTGCTATGCGTTAGCATAGTTATACGACGATTGTGAAACCGAAAGGGAAAAGGGGAACTTCTGTCGTATCAGTTGACGGTTAAGAAGAGAGAAGGACTGAAGAATGGATGGGAAACCCAGAAAGGGAAGGGTCTAGATTCGGATAAATCGCTTGCAAGCGTTGCTACTTGCTTTTTGTGTTTGGATTAAACGGAACGCAGTTCCAGAAGAAATGCACCAAGTTTGACCATAAAATGCAGTGAAACTTTGCTGGCCGTGGAATGAAAGGTCAATGAGAAAGTTACATCTACAACGTACGTAGTAACAATATGACCAAGACTTGGCAAGTACCTTGATGTCTTGTAAAACCCACAAGCATGATTGGGATGATGTCCACCGATTAATATCGGTGGAAGAAAAGGGAAAACTTTTTCTTCTTAATTAAAATGATATAATATAATTAAAATCTAAATAAAATTGATCTTTACTAACTAATGAAAAACTCACTTAAAGATGAACTACGTAACAAAAAAAAACTAAAAAGTGATTAACAATAATTCTCAAAAATGTAGATTGTACTTTACACCAATTGGAAAAGATCTTTTGGGAAAAAAATTAGGTGATGCAATAACACATAAATGATCTTCCACCATTATATTTGAGAAAGATGCAATGAAGAACCTGAAGCGGGAAGAAAAGAGAAAAGGAGAATATTGTTGAGAGGAGGAAGAAGAGAAGGTACTGATTGTACAAAGTTTGTATTTGTTCGAACTCTTATTTTGTGTAGAACCTTCTCTTTCACTATGCGGGATGTCGATCTTCTGTTGAGTATTAGATGGTACAAATAAATGCAAGAGGATCAATGCGTCTGTAGTGTCTCTTCATGTAGTTTGAGTATAAGAAAAGTATTGATTCATAAACACTTTTCCTTTGAAAGAATCTTGAAGTTTATCAGTCAGAAGGCCGTGAGTGTATAAACTGTACAAAATACAACACACTTCTTGGGATGCTTCAGATTATTATCATTCTACCTCGTTGAGATTTAGTGACAGAAATTTGCTTGATTACACCCTCACTAGATTTGTTGGGTTTGATCACAACTCTCTTAACTAAATGTTGTTTGACCATACTTCACATTGATTATCGACTGTGAAATCAGTCACTTTGTCATGTCAATGATATGTAGACCTGTACATATCATCTAACGTGCATTCATTGTTGAAACGATTTGAATGATAGAAAGATTTAATAAAAATATAAAAAAATGAAATGGTGAAGAAAATAGTCAATAAACATCGTTAATAAGGTATGATCTTCCTTAACAAACCTATTGGGGGTGTGATCAAGCAAATTTCTGGATTTGGTGATAATCATAATCTGAATCAAGGTAAAACAAGTTCCATAGTAAGATGTGTTTTCTCAGTGTTTCCTGGAAGTAGAATCTAACACGAGTTTAAACTGTTGACCTTGCTTGGCATGAGTGGACTTTCTCACCTTCGAGAACAACTTCTCTGGAGGAGATATTTGGTTTTAACTTTAAGCCGAGTCAGGTGGTGGTGGTGGTGTAACGTTCTACAGTACCCCTGAGGAAGGATCAGTCTCACCTTCTTCTTCTTCTTCACTTCACGGACTGGAACCTTTAGGAGAGATTTGGCACTTTATTATTTCTTTATTTAGATCGTTCTAACTCCTATTAAGTTCCCTTCCTCGTCTCATACTTTCCACCACTATCCATCCGGCGTGTCCTTTGAGGGGAGCAGACAGTCCTCCTTGACCAAAGAAAGAACCAAGGATGAACTCCAACGAGTGCTGTACAGTACTGTCCACAAGTACAAGTATCACCAATACTGCAAATCCTACTCGTTTCTTGCGGCATTTCCGCGCATACGTTTTCTCGTTGACATTTTTTTCACTCCATCCAGCGCCAGCCTAGATCCGGTATGTAATGGGACCCGGCAACTTTTCTAAAAATGCAGGAGAAGTAGAGAATGCGTCGGATAATTTCTGTCTCAAAACAACCACAAAAGTGAAAAGATACACAGTAGTCCGTCTATTGTCAGAAACGGCCGGCAAATTACAGGTAAGCATGAAAAACCTGGGCTGGGCCTGACTCCATCAGTAACATTTCGCCAGTAGATTCATTCAAGGATCAAGTGGACTTTCAGGTTTTCACTCTGATGTCTGACAAACCCTTCAAAACTGTACGTTCTTGTACTTCAACTTTCATGGATGATGATGCCTGTCTAGTTCAAGTCACTTTCGTCAGAGGTGTATAGGCTGAGGATTTCCGAATCCAGTCCATTAATGTTAGCGTGTAAGAAATACAAAGGTTGTGTCAATCATCTTCTTCGTCGAGACTGAAGCATATGAGATGTGATGAGTGCTCTCATACGCCTTTGAGATAGAAGCATTAGATTCACTACCGTAGCCATACTTGCACCTTGCTTTTATTGTTCTTAACACACACTCTTTAGCGATTATCCGCGATATCATTGCACTGATACCAACTCACTGGATTTTGTCCATCTTTTATGAACAAAAGCTGTGCAAAAGTACTTCTCATATGTGTGTATACACAATCATCTCTTGTAGGAGAACTTCAAGTTTTGTGAATCTGAGCTCGTGTGAGAGTTTCGAGGTTAATAACGACAACTCAGAACGAGCTCAATGGCTGAGGAAATCAGTGCATAGGGAGAAGTGAATTTGGCGTTCTCGGAGGAACTTGTGCAGAAAGGCCAAAGAGACTGTACCTTTTACTTAACAAACGGGGCAAGCTGAGGGTTACCTCTCGGTTTGATCCAGAAGAAGAACAAAATCTCGATCTAGGGGTCAGCATGAATGTATGTTCACGTTCAACTCTACACGTACTTGACAAAGTGAGACAACTTTATCCGGATGGTTCTTCGCGGTCTTCGAGTTTAAACTACTTCTTCAACTACCATCTACTTGGTTCACTACGATCGATGTTGTGATGCACCTCATTCCCCATTCTGGCTTTTAGCACTTGACCTCGTCCTTCGTAATCTGTTTCTTGGACCTCATGGATTGCCACGAAGCTTCCCAAGCAGTCCGACTGCAGCCACGAAAGTCCTCGTCAATCTATATAAAAAAGAAACAAGCGACTAACACAGAAGCCTCCATGTCCACCTTCAAAGTTGTAAAACATGCTGAATAGACAAAACTCGAAACTCTTCGCCAAGCCAAACAAGCAACAAGATGGACACAAGCTACTCAGAGGGTCTGAGATCTAGACACTAGTGACGACTTTGCAAGTCAAAACACCAGTGTCTACTAATGAATGCACAGGGTTGATAACACGACAATCATTAGCCAGAAGTGGTGAGAGCAGGTGATAGGAGGAGGAGGAGGAGGAGGATGAGGGACCACAACGGAAGGGGAGGGGAGAGAGATTCTTCTGTTTGCTTCTTGAAGTGACGACTCTTTCTTCTTCAAACTCTATCGCGTTTGCTTCGCAGAGGGCGATAGCGGAGACTTTACAGATGAGAGTTGAGCAGTGCTCGGGGTAAAACATTCCGGTAGCCGGTAATTTTCCTATTCCCAGATTGATTTTCCAGTTTTCGGGAAACAGAACCTCCAGAAACCGGGTATTGTATTCTCGAACCATTAGAATCCGGAAGTGAAGACTCTTTTCAGGAATATTTCCGGTATATTAAATTCCGAAGGTTTCAAAATCCGATACATACTCCAAAGTTCCAGTTAAAATCCAGATGCGGAAAAGATGATCGGTTAATGAAATTAAAACTTCCAACAATGTGTCCTCAGTTTCATTCCGAATGTGTGACTGTTTAGCCGAAGTCACCTTTCATTTGAAAATTTATATTTACATTGCCATGTGCAAATGCTTCGAAATTTATCTTGTGTATATTATGTGTTTTACATAAATTCTATTTATTCTGACAGGAGTTGAACCTCCATCCAGATATTGGATTTCTTCACATGTTGGGATCAGAAGACCTAAGTAGCCTATCTAAAAGCAAAAACATTACTTAATGAACTGACAAAATTTTAAACTCAAAATTCTGCATCCTCGGTGTTAGCCATGTAAAGCTCCCGGTTAGCTAAGAACCGTCGATGAAGAACAGTGCTCTTCCAAACTTCCAATGCATCATTCAAAATATCATCAAATGAGTCATCAAGACCTTCCATATCTAATCTCATAACACTATCCAAGTTCTGAGTCTGCAAACGATTACTGTACTTGGTCTTTATAACACTCTGAATACTAAATGCTCTTTGACAATGAGATCTAGAAACACACTGAACGCGAGCAATATCAGCCAAAATAGACAGTTGTGGATACTTACACTTTAAAGTTTCACTGTAACTAATCATCGTCCACAAGTCTCTAAATGAAGAGTCCTTAAACTCACATTGTGCATGAGTTTTGACATGCTGGAACTCTAACTTTGCAGAGACTGGTTGGATATAAGAGGTCCGTGATATCCCCACTTATCTGTTTCTCTGCTCTAAAGTGAGCACAAAGAAGTTGAAGTTCTTTAGATCCCCAGTCTCGCAGAGGGACTAGCTGGAAGGCATTTGCGATGGAGATAAAATCTTGAATGCTCCAACCAAATCGTTATTGGGAAAATCTCTCCAATAATTGTAAGCAAACTGTCTCAGAGACACTCCTTTGGAAACTGACAGCTTTTCTAAGTCTCCACAACCTATCTCTCTGTAACTGAATAGAATGGAAAAAATTCCCTCGAACTTCAGAATGTAAACGTTTCAAGAAATCACCTTCGGGATCATAATCAAGAAGTAGTTGATATCCAATTTCTTCATTGATGAAGAATACATTGAGGTTCACAGTAGGCTCAACTGTATAATGCATTCAAACGGTGACAACCTCATTACTAATCAAAGCTCCTATGGTAATGACATCCACAAACTTCTGCTGAAATATATGAGACAATACACTTAGAGATCGCGAAATATCAGCCAAGAAGAAAAGACAGTATACTATCTTGAAAGAGCTTAGCTGCTTGAACAACTCTTTACCTACCTCATGGTCTTCGACCAAATCTGTCTCAGACAAAAAAAACAAGACAAATTCCAGACTATAACAAAGACTACTTATAGCACTCCAGCGAGACAACCAACGTATTTTGTTGTAACGCTTGAGAAACTTACGCGAATCAACGAGTTTGATCTGTAAAATCTCCAACCCTTCTTTGCGTTTTGTGATCTCTTGAAGTAAGCAGCAACTGCATTGATTAAGTCATTGATCTCCTCACTAAGAGTTATACATGAAGTATGTCGAGAAGCTTTCAAGAGAGCTAGATTACAACAATGCACAACACAGTGGGAAGTAAGCATAAAAGGATTCACTATGCTCTTCAAACGGGTTGCCACTCCGTTTTGTACTCCAGTCATCAGAGAAGCTCCATCAGATCCAAAACTTATCATTTTTTCGTGTTGGAGACCCCAAACCTTCAGAAGTGCAAGAAGAGTTTATGTGATAGCTTCAGAGTGCTTCTCTGAGAGACGAATGAGACCTAAGAATGATGTAACTACATGGCCTTCTTCTAAAGAGTTCCCAAAATCACCAAGTGTCATGCACAACCACATCCGTAGCCTCATCACACATGATGTCAAAAAAGGACTACGTTGAATTCTAGCAATGATACGTTTGTGCAGAACTAAACTGATGCAACTGATCATGTCCACACATGTCTTATCATCGTGGTATATATTGTATGTCATGTAACTGGAGACAGCTTCCAACATTCTGCAGAGGATAGGAAACTTTGCAAATGCTATACATTCTTTCCTTATGAAATATGATGCTCGAAATAAAGTAAGCAAAGTTTGATCACATGTTGGATTTGCATTTTCAACAACTTGTTGAAAAGTTTGCTTACCTTCATGAGCAGCCCAAGCTAACAACCTGTGCAGTGTGGTAGTCGCATGATCATGAAATGCAAAGACTCGAATATTGATACCACCATGTCTAGCAAAAAAATATTTGCTTTTACCGTGACAAACCTTGCAATATACCTTACCTAGATCTCTATCAAATATCCATTCGAAAAGATCATACCATGCATCATCCCAAAGTGTACCTTGTGCTTCCACTCTGAAAAAGATATGCACAGTAACAAAAGGTTCTTTACCTTTATCTGAAGAGGACGTGGAAGATGAAGAAATAGATATTAAATAAGAGAGGATCTTCTGCTTCTGCAAAGTATTATCATTACTTGAAATTCTCTTCCGCTTACCGGAAGTCATGATGTTGACTGAACGAAAGCAAAATCGAAATACACAGCAACCTGATCGCAACATGTACAGAGTACGACCGATATCGAAATCAAAATACTCAGCAACCTGATCGCAACTTGTAGGGAGTGCGACCGAAAGTGAAATCAAAATACACAACAACCTGACTGCAAGTTGTATAGAGTGCGACTGACTGGAATGAAACTGTACTCAAGATGATTCACTAACCCATCTGCAAAATAAATACCTCTGTTATACCATGATATCTTCGATCTCCGTAGGTACTAGACAACCACAAGTATCAGATGATCATGATGTATCAGACGATTGCCTTTGTTTGTACTTCACAACGAACCAGTTTCAGATCGAGCCACAAGTCCCACAAGTCACAACGAACCGAACAACAAAGAACCACCGCCGATAAAGTTTAGTAGCATTTTTGCTGCGTCACGATATTGCCGTCAAAGATATGCTCTAGAGTAGAGAAAAACGATAGATTCAGGAGGTTTCAACATAAACAACGAGAGTCGAGGTGTCAACAAACTCTCGAAGCGGATCCACATTGCCACAATGCTAGATTGCTCGCATACGACATGAAATCGAAAAGAACAAGGACCCACGTGATAGATTCGTGATGCACTGATGATCCGCGATCCGTCCCTACCAAATTGTCAACTACGAAAGTCGAGAGAGTCACATAATCCACCACGACTCCACGAGCTTCACAGGTGACAAGACCTAACCCTGAACTGCAGTTTTGGTCTGAACTGTCAGATCGGTTGTATCGAAACGATCTGATCTTGTCGACTAGTTTCTGTTGTTCGATGATCAAAATGAATCTAGATTGTTAGATTAATCAAATCATTTAAAAAAGAGGAAAAAGGAAGTATATATAAAAAATTACCACTGTTCATTTCAAATCCGTAGATGATGATGATTTATCGGTTTAAAACTGACCTGAACTACAAGATGACTATGTAAATCTAGCAGCATACATATGTTAGATGAAATAAATCTGGAATAGGAGATTTCATGCATGTAAAAAATCCGGCTAATGGCTTAGCAGAGAGGACGAGATCCAGTCCAAGAACTTCTGGTCTCGGTCTCAAATCCGGCGTCTTCATTTTACAACCCGACTTTTGAGAATCCCAGCTGGTTGATAATACAAATGTGACCAGTTAGCCCCGAGCGCTGGAGTCGAGTGACTTTTTTCGTCTGTTAGAAGTGGTGTACAGATGTGATTCAGGTCATGGAAGTTATTGTCTCTTTGCTGAGAGACACACAATGCGATGAATAGCCAACGGATGAAAAGATCTCATCAAGCTTTATAGAGAAAAGAGGGACCCAAAGGACCAAGCAACCAACACCTCGAAGGGAGAAGGAACATCGGGGCTAAGCTTCGCTATCAATAGTTCTAAGGTCAACTATCGCTCCTAAAATATCACACATTGGTAAATCAAAACTTCTGCATACAATAGATGCACATGAAGTAGCATCACTTATTGCAATTGCTCTCTCGTGGACCGCTCTTGCTAAAGCTCTCCGTACATCAATGGAAACTCGTTGTCTAGAAAACGTAGTGCAAAAAGAAAGAGAAAGTGCTACCTCTTGTGTCTCTCATGGTAAGCTCTGGCACAATCTCAAATAAAAACTTTGAATTCCGGGGCTGTCGATCTATATATCTCCATAGCGAGAGAGATGAAGCGATGTCCCTTCTGCATAGTGCTGTTCGCTGCTCGTGCCATGCTTGTAGCCCATCATGAGCGATGAGTGATCATCTGTGTCATCATCGAGTCTCATGTCAGATCCGTGACAAGCACATCTGCCATTGAGACTTGATCCTTCCTCATCATGTATAAGTAAGCTCTCATTGACCCTCTCGTTTGAAGGGCATACCAAACTCTCTCCATGTTATGTAACCGCTCTCCCGTGCTATAGCAAACACAACGTCCTTCATGACATCATGAGTAGCTATCCGTTCTCCACCGTGAGGACAGCGAACAAGGTGTCGAATGAGACACCACACTCGCAAGTGGACAATACCGAAGCAACATGCTGGACCAAGCATAGGAGGAATCTCATCATTGTAGAGAAGATAGTCTGTGCGAGTCAGAACGCTCTAATGCTAGATCGAGCTATGAGCCAAGAGCATGCGCCCTTGTCCGAACAAGAGCAGAGTCGAGCTCTAGTATCACATGAGATGGAAGGTTCAACTAAGAGCGTATGAAGAACCTGTTGGAAGTGATGTCTCGTCAGAGAAAGATCCATCGGTAGCTAAAATATCGAATCAGAGATGTGATTCACATGTCTCAAGAGTCAAACTATCTCTTGTCTCATGGAGACACATTTATAGTGATACTCCATCTTATCACATAGCTCTCCAAAATATGTTTATCTCGTATAAACAAACAACAACAAAGCCAAGGTGTTGAGAAGGCTCAACTAGCCAAAAAGGCTGCAGGAGCAATCTCCTCCATAGATAATAAATCCACCTAGCCACATGATGTCAACAATGATGGCTGCCTACGTGCAAGAGATCTTGTCACACACTCAAAGGTCCCCGGTCCTAAGATGTCATCAAAGACTCCAATGATTCTCCTAACAAACTCTCTATTATTCTGCACAATATCTTCATCTCTTATTTTCTCTTGGACGAGATGAAGATAAGAGATGAAGATACTGTGCGGACTAAGGAACCTAGATGACGCGTAATGGAAAAGGAAAGGATACCAAAAGCAACATGAGGTCTTTTAACCTAGATAGATCCTCAATATGCAGAACGTCCTCCGTCAGAGCAACATCTAAGAACCGAAAGATGAATCCTTCTGAACCCACCGGTACTTTGAGGATATTTAAACCATCTCTAGTGCAACAAATCTCTATTGGAGACCAAGCCTTACCCTTTGACACCTTCATTCTCAATCCTAACAAGGTCAATTGAGAAACGAGGTGATGAAAGACATCATAGGCTTGGTCCGTAGGATCTATGATATGCGTATCATCAGCTAGAGATGGAAAGACACAACCTAAAGCAATCAAGGTGGTGGTCAAGAGAGCTCTATAGTGAGCTAAGACAAAGAGAGATCCACCCAAAGGGTCTTCTTGATGAGACCTACATTGGAGCTGATGACTATAACTCCCGCTATCGAAGAATCGTGCTAGTAATAAAAAGAGGAGGAAGAACCATAGAACGATCGCACGAAAAGAACGAGATTCGTCAAAGATCTATTGTCATCCATGAGCTCTCTAAAGATAAAAGCGAGAGAAACATTATTAAAAGTATTTTCACATCCACTTGTAGGATAACGCAATCGAGATGGATGTCCAAGAAAGCTCTAATGCTGAAAGACACAGACTCACAACCTCCAAGCGTCGCAACTGATCTAGAGAAAGTTGGTCCTGAAAAGTATGTCGAATTTGAAGAACAATGACACTACTAATAAATCGTAAGAGAATCTCGTCGATGGCTATCTGTCGAATCTCTCCGCTATCCTTCATCATGGTCGAAAGTCTAGCTGTCCCTAGTACTTGAGCTATAGATTGTGGAATATTTCTCCGAGCTACTGTTGCCGCTACTTGAAAAAACTCCCTGAAATCACTAGAGGGGTCGGTTGTCTGGAAACAATCCCATAAGTGCTCGTAGATCTTCCGTTACAAACCTCTAGAAGTGGAGTTGTACACAAGACCTGGACAAACAAATATCTATCTAGACATGATGGCTCTTCAGTTCACGAACCTATCGCCTTGTTGCGCTAGCAGAAGCTCTTGTTCAGTAGATCATGAAACTCACAACGCTAACTTGCAAACCACAAGCACACGTTAGCGTTCATACACCACTTATCTTTATCTCGTTTGGTCCAGATCGGAGCTGGACGTCTCCCTAACTCTCAAGCTCAACATTCCCTATGTCTCGACCTAGACTTGGCTAGGTCGGTCTCAAAACATGAGCAAATCACAACATGACTTGGGACGGACTTTCTATAAAGTCCAAGGTTCTAACCGGTACCTCCAGCACACCTAACGGTCCAACCGCCGGTGATGTTCGTCTAGGTCTAAGCTCCCAAATGATGGTCTAACGTCGTCTCGTTTCCTAGTCTTGTTCCAGACCCAAGTTCTTGAGTCTAGACGTCCAAGTCTGGACCAGAACACGCTTGGTACTGGTCCAACCATCACCTTATGTCATAGAGTCCACCCGTCGGACCTTGGGATCGGGTGACTTGTCCTAGATCACCCAAACATCGAGCCCCTCTCTCATATACTTTTGGGGATCGGCAGCCCCGCCCTCCTCTTTAGTCCCTACAAATTATACCACAATTCGATCACAGGATCGGTCATAATTCTCAACTCTAATGTTAGTTTGAGGAGTTCTGCATATCAATGGAAACCCCTCATTGAGACCTTTCCAATGATACCTTACTCGTCTCGAGATCTTACGTTGAGCTCCATCCACGATCTAAAACGTCACTGGAGCTCCAACACTTAGAATTTTTCAGAGGAACCATGGTCCAGTGCCAGCCTTGGATCCTGTGGTTCGGACCAGCGTCGGACCCCTATTTTTGATCATGCGTTTCAATCCATTTCTAGACCTGCCCCCTTAAGTCAACGTTCGTCTTAAGATAGATCTCTACGTCCTAACCCAACGTTCAGAGAATCATTTAGGGTTCTTCTGTTCTTGATTTCTCGACCACGTCGTTAAGTCCTACTCGTAGCTTTCACAACCTAGCACAAGTCCACTAGGGTTTTGTTGTTCGCGTCTATGTCTGATCTTAGACTAAGGGCCGCGACATCAGATTGATAGTCTTGAATCTCAAGTGGTGGAGGATCACCTATGTGGGATGAAGAAAACGTAACGAAGCGATCATCTGCTTCACATCTAGAAAAAAAAACAGAAAAAAAAACAAATTTACACTAACCCACCTGCACACACTCCATCTTCTCAACTTACATTCTCATCTCTTCTCTTCTCTCTCCTCCCCTCTCCTATCCTCCTCTCCCCGCACACGTCCAACGTCTTTGCTTACTCCTTGAGGAAAGAAGTTGCGTAGCTTGTTAGACATAGCTAGTGTTCAGAGTTCATTTCTCTCTTTCCTTGGTTTTGTAATCCTTGCCGCGACCGTAACTCCGTACATTAACGTGGTCTCCAAAGTGCCCAAGTCGCGACGTCATCCATGCAACAGTAGAAGGAAAGCCATGCACATCCACCTAATGTGCGTTGTGGGCACATGCTGTGGTTCGGTCAGTCCTCCTGATCCTTCTCCGTTTATTCTCTCGTTTGTCTCTAGACTGCGGACCCTCGAGGTGTAACTGGAGTAAAATAAGCTCAGGTTAAGTTCCCCACTGTACCATCTGCGGATTACGTTAATGTGTCCTAGTAGAGGGTGTAAAAGTTAAGCGAAAATATTCTTAAACGTTTAGGAAAATAATTTTGTAATTTATAGTAGATTAATTTTGTTTAGAATCATGATTCGTTGAAGATTGTCTTTATGAGTTGAGAGTACATTTTTTCATTAACCTTCTTTTATCCCTCTGAAACCTGGAATCATTACTTGATGTAAAAGATTTCCCTACTGCAAAAATTCACCAGCAAACGACAAAAAACAAGTAGAGCGTCACAGTGTTTTCCAACAGGCACCTCCGGAGAAATTTTCGCAGATGCTTGGCCGAATTCGTGACTCTTTCTCACTGGTCTAGAATATTTGAAAAAAATTCTAACTTTTAACACCGTTAGTAGTAGTCCACTAACTCCAATAGGCTGATTTGTGTGAGACTATAGTACTAAGTATTATTGTGACTTACAGAGATTTATTTGATCAGACCTCTAGAAAGAATGTTGGACTTGATCGGACCTCTCTTATGATTCTTTATTTGATCAGACTCCTCACCTGGAATTGCCAGACGTATAGGCCACTTTGCCTTGTCAGCAATGCATGTTAACAAAAAGACTATGTATATATAGAGAGAACCAACGATCTAAAATAAATTTTTTTGGGTCTCTTTTCGCGTCATTCTTTCTGTTGGAAAGTAAGAGAAGTCTCAGTTTTTTTGTGTGACTAAATATGCATGCAACATGAACTTTCTGGGAATTTTTTTTCTCCTTTTATTAACAGAGAATTATATAAGTATTAAATAAAATATATGTACTAAGTAGATATAAATAATTAAAAATTTCTATAGATATTATTTGTTAGTCCATGCCTGCAAACACGAGAAAAGTAAAAAAAAACCAATAAGACTAGTGTGGATTGTCGCGCTTCAGGAGATACAAGTGCGGAGTACTGTACTCAATAATTAATAATTTAATCAGGCATTTGATTTAATACCTAACCCTTCCGACCGGAAGGGTTAGGTATTAAATTAAACGGCATGCCCCTCTTCTCGGAACAGGGTGAATATGCATGCAACATGATGATTTTTGTGTGACTAAATAACATAACTTGTATGACTTGCAACTCCAAGTCAGAGGTTTAACCAATCAAGAAACTATAGAAAAGATCTGATCAAGTCAGACTTTCACTGTGGAGTTCTGATCAAGTAAATCTCTGGAGGATTTTCCTTGCGTAATGATTGCAGAGATGTTATGCAAGGACCTTAACTTATGAACAAACCCTTGCACGAAAGCTTTGGTCATTCCCTTAAGTCCTTTGCAGCTTGGCCGAAGTTCATAGACAAGCTGCAATGGACTTGATCATCTCCCGAGAGAAATACCAGAAGGAAGTGAATTTTAATTCGAGCATTTACTAATTTATTCATGTTTAGAATGTTAAAAACTAAACTAAACTTGCCTCGTTTTGATTTGAAGCGTTCTGACTTGAATATAACCTGTAAGACAATACATACACGTTTCGCTCCTTATACAGAAGAAATAAGAAAATAACATCTTTGTTGAATGAGCAAATTTTCCCTAAGCGTCATTTCCTTTCTATTCGCGAATGGCATCGCACGATCATAAGCACAAGGGAAAATAAAACTCAAAATACATATGGATGATAGCCTAGACATAAATTTGCTTGATGACACTCTCATTAACTATGTTGTGATTGATCCTTTTTTTTAACGATGTATTGTTTGATTATACCTATGACGGGTTATAGATTACAAAACCAGTCATTTTGTGATATCAGTGACAGGTTTTCTGGTCATATATAGTATCATCTGACATGCACATTTTTGTTAAAATAATTTGAATAGTCCATGGTCAAATATAACAAATATAATAAATTAATTTTACTATCAATATTTAGTCAAAAATATGATCGAACAATGTGAATACACACGACATAATGAATAGTCAACGAATAGAAACACCTCATCAAGTCTTACAAGAGAAAAGAAAGACCCGAAAGGCCAAACAATCTACACCCCGGAGGGAGGAAGAAGTGTGATCCAACAATACATCGCTAAGAAGGTGTGATCAACCACAACAAACTTATTGAGGGTGTGATAAAGCAAATTTATGTAGTCTCGAGAATAACGACACGTATATTTACATGTAAAAGGAGTTACGAGTTAACTCATCGGGGTGAGCTTTCTGTGGACTCCAAGGCGGGCCTGGGCCGGGAAGTCGGGAAGTTGAGAAGTCGTTTGTAGAGGCGGGGACCTACTGTAGGCAGCAGTGTAGTTCGAACTTCGCAGTAGTGTAATCATCGGGAATGGCTGTCGTAATCGTTCACGATAGCTACAGTAGCATTCGCCAGTCCATTCTGATCCAATGAAAGCAGAGGCCAACATGCTGCTTTGCTTCGTCATGCCTTCCGTCGGGAGGATGTATGCACACTGTATGTCTGTGCGTCAAGGTAGGATGGACCTCGTCAGGCGTTGCCGCGTGCCTTATGTCCGCCATGCAGCCGCCGGCGGCCGATGGCAGTGGCATGCCCCGTCAGTGTCAGCCCCGACAAGTCTGAATCACCTGGTGATACCAAGCCCACGCGTTCTCGTCCGGTCACTTTCACCTTCTCTTCCTCGCTCCGTCTGGCACCAGAGTTCGGACTCCGCAGTCTAATAATATTCACCTATTTTGGCTTATATAGCGCTTATCACTTATCATCTTGGGGTGTCTTGACTGGGGGGCGCCTCCTGGTTCTGGCCTCCAGCGGTGACCCGTTTGTTCTCTTGTGATCCATAATGAGTTCTCGGGGGTTCTGCTTTGCTCTTTTGAAAAGAAAGTAAAATAAAATAATGTAGCTTTTTATCAGTACCAATTAGCAAGAACCCACCCGCGCCTTGGTCTCTATCTCAGGAAAAGAGAAAAGGAGAAGAAGTCTCTATCTCCAGCCCGGCTCCTGTCACAGGTGGCTCGACGGTAGCCACGACGGATGAGGTCCTTTCTTCGCGCGGAAAATGCCTTTTCCACTTTGCTCCGTAGCTTCTAGACCACGTCAGGCTCGACGGTACTCGGGATCGACCAATCATCAGTCGCGACCTTCCCAGCAGGGAAGAAGTTGCATGTGTGTTTCTTCCAACACCTTTGGGAATACTTGCGCTTGAGAATAGGAGAAACGAAGCACCCGTGACCACAAGTATTTCGCGACTTTGCTTTGGTGTCGCAGTATCTGGTGCATGGCTAGTACATCGGCACAGAGACGTCAGCCAGCATCGAAGTACAGCGACGTCAGCAGGCGAGGGAAGCTCGTCTGTAGCTCTCGAGGGAGTCAAATTAGTATATATTTTGAAATAGCGCACCAATTTGCTGAAGCGGATTCTGGAATCCCTGTAGCCCGATGCTAAAGCGGGGAATCTCCTTGGCTTTCCAACTCACACACAATCTCGACAAGTTGGAAACGGATGAAGCGGCCAAAGCGCAGTGATACAGCAAACATCGCTACGACCGGGCCACTGGCTGAAGGGATTAGCTTATCTAAGCAACGTCTGAGATAAGGATTAGGGAGCAAACATAGGGTAACCATAATTATCAGTGTTGTCGTCTGTTGTTCACCGGAGCGTTTCGATTGATGGTCAGTTCCGTATATCCCAAGAGGAAAACCAAGAAAACGCTGTCGGAACGCGAGGCGTAGACTGGTTTGGTTGAAGTTCCAAAAGCTGGACGCCTTCAGGAAACTGGAGGACGGATCGGAGGGGATGAGGACGAGAATGAGGAATGGAGGAGGTTATCGAATGAATGACATGGAGGAGGTTATTCTAACTTGAAGGACGGAGGATCTTGATGTCAGCAGGGGACGGGGTCGGACGATTGAAGGTTGCGAAAATTATGTCACGGGAGTACTTATAGGACGGCTCGGTGGATCGGATTTTGGACGAGCAAGATGGTGACTAATGAAACCAATCGGTACGGGAAGTGGTTTGTGTTGTATCAAAATACAACACAAAATCCTCAAAATCGGGAAAACTTGACACAAAATCAAAAATTCTCTTGGTTCAATTTGATGATAGGAGCCTATGAGGTGGTTGTTTAACAACGTTCGACGTGGACATCACTGACCTGTAATCCAAGTGAACCTGTTCTTGTTGTTCCCGGATCGAGCCGCCAACGGTAGTATCACTCAGAGCTTCTTGTGAAGGGGAGGACGAGTGTTTAAAACTGCAACAGTTGGGGAAGTCAGCAAGTTGAAATACAATGCGGACGATTGCAAACAGTATGTCACGAAAGATTTGTAGCATTACTCGAGTGTAGTGGCGCAGAATTACAAAAGTGTCGGTACGGGAGTGTTACAGGTCTATCGAGCTTCCGATGAGTACAACAGTAGACCTTTCCGTTAGCACTGCAGTACTTGTATGCAAGGATGGTTGTGGGTAGAGGTGCAAAACTTAGAACAGTCTCGTTGGAAATGTTGAATCACTGAACGTGAAGTTATGCCAAGTGGAGGTGTTGGAGTGGGACGTAAACAAACAGACATAAAAAGTCAGAGTATGCTTATAGAAGGAGATAACGTCCCTGCGTAGTCACCGGGGACTTCAATGCTGTAACGTCTAAAAATGGTGTACAATCATAATCAGATAGAAGCCGAGTAACTGACAAAGGTGGAAACGAGGTTAGCCCTACAACTTGTGATTCACACCTTGTACCGGCGAGTAATTTGTTGATGTATAATACTGAACTTGCAGAGAGAAACATATGTTTTAGTATGCCCGGGAGAAGCTGTGATCAAAAGAAAAGACATTTTGAGGACACGAACAAAGGACATGTCTCGTGACATTAAAAGCTGGGGTCTAGTACCTTATCCAGTGTTGGGCATATACAACCTAGCTTCAAACGGATGGTTTTTTCCATATTTTATGATAGTTGAATCGTTTCTAAATAAATAGATAAATAGAATTAGTTGAACCGTATGGTACGAAGCTCGGCCACCAAACAGCTCAACTGTACATGTGAGATAATGCTCTCCTGGATATTGAAGATTTCCGGGGCATCTATTATTACACAAAAGCAATTCCAGAAAGGTAAGGAGTTTGTTTTGTTTTGCATGTCATGTGATGATATTGGACCGAATTCATCCTTCACTCTGAGTCTCACTGGCAGTACTAATTAATTTAGCGAGAAAGTATACAATTGTTCAGTGAGAAAGATTTGGTCAGATACGATTGGGACAAAGTTTTAAAACCCTTGAAAGTATAGAGAAATAAGTCAGAAAATCATGACGATGGCACACGTTACTAAACAAGCTTAGAAAAGCTTTCGGGGTTCGCTGGAGATGCTTCACGTTTGACCTCAATGATTGGAGTCATGGTGGTGAGGGCCAGCTAGAGGACGCTCTGAACCGGTACCTGTAACCTGAGGACATGAATATGTATTACAAAAAGGTGTTTTTGTAACACATTAAGATCTCAACAACCCTTTGAGTTCCGTGACTTTTATCGCGAGCTGGGATAACCTGGTGGAGAACTTGTCTGGATTGATTGCCAGTCTGAATTGCACGGAACAGAAGGAAGGAAAGAAGCAGACAGAAATGCTACGGAAGAGAAACGGAAAGAGGGAATTTCTTTCGAAATTCCAAAGTGAGGGAGTGCATGCGTTGGCTCTGGCTTCTAGAAGCGGGCAGGCTAAGTGACAGTGAGGAAACGAAGGAGGAGTATGTGTATCCTTTTCAACTTGGCGATCGTGGCAACGGGGAAAACGATTATTCGGACCTTCTAAACAAGCGCATGTATAGAATCATGATGCGATATTACATAAGCCTCCGACGATTTGGGATTATGTGTAGCGCTTTTACGATCAGCAACATCGAGCGGCGGAGACATAACGCAGGGCGAGCAGAAAGTCCAAGTGCGGAGACTTGGACCAGATGAGTGTAGCAGTGGAGAAGAACCGGCCGCCCGTTCAGGCCCCATGCCCGGCCTGCACGCAAGCTTTTCGTGCAGGCAGGCAGGGCAAGGGAGAGGCGAGATCGAGGGCCGAGGACGTCGGGAACTTGGTTCATTCACCTTGTGCACTTTCCAGACACAGACTCACAGAGTTGAGTTGAGGACCAGAAGTGATTTTCTTCCCGGTTTCTAACCATGGCTTCTCACGTGGTTGGATCTCAGGTAAGTCAACAGAACGGTTTGACCAATCGGGCGGGCTTGTTCAGACTTGGGATTCAGGACGCTGCTCTTGGGCCGGACCTTGTCCTGAGCTTTTGGCCAGAATCAGCCCCAACCCCAACCCACTTACAGTACTGTAGTACACACTCGCTAAGAGCGAGGGAGGAGTGCCGCTTAGTACATTTCACCTACGATAGCTGAGCGTGGACACTGAACTGGTACGAACAGCGGGAGCTGGGGAGGGCGGGGGTAACCCTGAGTCTGGGGAGGGCAGCCTGGGGATAGGTGTATACGCGTGTGGGACCGGCACACGTGGGCGGGGCTGAGAATGGCGGAGGTTCTTACACAGACGCACTTACTCTTGGTCCGGCCAAAGATATGAGCCGAGGTCCTGTAGGAAGAAAGAATGAGAGACTAGGCTGTCGCATTCCGCCTTACAGACGAACGGTACTTCGACGCCTTTTGAGCTGCAAGGTGCAGCAGCACAGTTCTTATGGCTTGTGAATTGGGTTCTCGAATCAACTGTATTCATCATCAAATACAGGGATAGAGAGAACGAGGTCTTAGAGTTGGGCCGCAGGATCGATACTGCTGCTGCTGCTGCTTAGCGAATCCAGCCGGATCAGCTTTCGGCTCTAGGCTTGCCTGCCAGCTAGTAGCTTATGTAGCTTTCCCTCGCAAACTTGGGACCTCTACTGATATCGAGAGTGAGAAGAGTGTCCTTCTTCTCCCTTGTTTTCTCAGGACTCCTTACATCAAGAACATAGCAGAGAGAAGCGCTCTGGGAGTCGGTCAGTCGGTCGGTCATACTTTAGACAGACCATCGGACAGAGGGACCTGAGTGTCCGCGAATTCTTGTTGTTGCTTGGCTTTACATATATAAAGCTCTGCTCGCAAGCGGAGGAGTCCTCTTCGGGACGCTACGGCCCGGATGGCTCTTGTAGTAGGTGTTTGGTGAGGCATCCACTCGAGAGTTTTGTTGAATCCTGCCGAGTCCAGTCATATCAGCCGGGTGGAGATCTAGTCTGTTCAAAATCGGGGCGAGTTTAGCGTCCGTTAGACTGCTTTTCCTGAATCCATTCCAGACGTTCTCGTTTGACACAGAGGACTCGCGAGATAGATGATTTCTACTTGTCTTGTGAAGCTTTCCTTCTATTATTTTCATCTTTCTGATTGCGTAGACTAGAGACCCGAGTGGGCGCCCGAGAAGTAAGCTGTTCGAGCAGCAGCTTCAGATGCAGGGTGGTTCAGTATTTTCCCAGATAGAGATTCGTTTGTGTCATAAGCGTTGTGAACAAGGACGGAAGTTGAAGTTAAATTGAAGAAGAACTGGACTACTACGAAGTTGGGCAAGGTCCAGCAGATTTCAATCCGCCCGTAACAGGTAGATTAACAAACTGCAGTCACTTGAGATTGAAGCACGGCTCTATTCTGATACTGAGGCAAACGCCGAGATGGGTTCGGAAACGGTTGGCCGGGCTGCACAGATGATATGGAAGCAGACGTTCAATGTTTTGGCTACCGTCAATGAGACAGCGACGCCGCCTGAGCAGGCTCTTGGAGATCAGATTCCTGCGAAATTCAACCCGAGTATGGCCATTATTATCATCGTGCTTATAAGCGCATTCTTATTCATGGGATTCTTCTCTATTTACGTACGAAGGTGCACATCGTCAGAGGCAGATAATGCCACCCACGCACAGCCAACTTCTAGACCACCTGCAAACAACGAGAACCGCGCTGGCCAAGGGTTGGACAGAGCAGTCGTAGAAACGCTTCCTCTGGTGGGCTATTCTCTAGTGAAAGGTTTGAAGGGGGGGAAAGATTTGTCGGAGTGCGCTGTTTGCTTGAGCGAGTTTGAAGAGGATGAAACGCTGCGATTGCTGCCGAAATGCGGTCATCTCTTCCATCCTGAATGTATCGACATGTGGTTTTTCTCGCACGCGACCTGTCCTTTGTGTCGTTGTAGTCTACTCCCAGTGGCTGACGGTAAGGATGCGGGCAACACACAGCAAGGGTTTGCAACTTGGGTGCGTGTGGATTCTCGAGGGAACGTCAGCGATGGTCTCGCAATCACCATCCACGATGGGCCCCCGGTCCCTCCAAACGGCTCCATTTTAGAGCTTCTCTCGAGAGAGAATGCCGAGAGACTTCTCACTGAGAGTTTGCGTAGGGATGGTTTAGAGAGAGTGGATGCCGGATTGGCCTATAGAGAGGAGAATGTAGGGGAGGAGCGGGCGATGGAGTTGCGAGCTTTGAACCGCGCTTTGTCGAGGAATTCGACCTCGTTCCGGAAGGCAGCCAGAGGTATCGAGGTCACTGAGAGGATCGGTGCAGCCAGCGAGTCGGCACGATTTCATCCTTCGACCATCGCTGGAGCCGTGAACGGGGCTGGCATGGGCGCAGCGTACATGGACAACAAGAGGGGACATAACAGGTCAGTGGGGTCGAGCCAGTCGTTCAACTTGACGGCGCTTAGGAGATCGAGCTCCATGGGTTCTTCGGGAAGATACATAAGGCAGTTGTTCGGGCAGAATTATGTAGACTACTTCTCCCCTGAAACGGCCGGAGATGGGCTGCGCGTTGATCGGGCAAGGCTCTTGGGCGAGCACCGGATGCCCGCCAAAGGAGCGTCGAAAGTCAGGCGGGAGAAGAGCGAGGATGAGCTTCACAGCATGTTTTTTAACGAGCTTCAGAACATGAACTACTCGGAGGACAGCAGGCGTGGATCTTCTGCTCACAGGAGTGGAGAGCTGTGGGATAGCATCGATTTGCAGAACGAAAGCGCGAGAGCCGCACAACAAGCTGCAACGCATGAACAACAATCCTCCTTAAGCTCTCAGAATCGCCCCACGAGCGGGGAATTGCCTCTGTGGCAGAGGAACTTGGATCTCCCCTCGAACGGAAGGAGCGGTGAATTACCCCCAGTTAGCAGAAACGGGGCGGAGAGAAGAATACGGCTTCAGTCGGAAGCGAGCGGTCCACTGTACGTTCGGAGGAAAGGCAGTAGTAGCAGCAGCAGTGGTGCGGATGGAGGAACGCGGTCTGACCGATGGAATTTCAGTATTCGTCGAACGTTCAGCTTGAGGAGAACTTTCTCCGATTCCAGAGATCATCTAGAAAGCCTGTCCTCGTCGCAGAATGATAGCGCCAGGTGGTGGCAAGTGGGATCTGGCGTACCCACTCCTTCATCTCGACCTAAAAAGTTTTCTCCCTGGGCAGCAGCCATGAAGGACAGGAGGCATTCAGTGGACCGTAGCGCATCTACTCCTTCGACTCCTCTTAATTTTCCGTCGTCCTCGTCCGTCTTCTCTCCTTACGCTCTCTCGCTACCTTCGCCTGCGGTGAACCAAGCTTCGTTTCACTCCACCAGTCTGCCGTCCCACCCTGTCTCCACGCCTTCGAATCTCACTTCTCCTTCAGCTCAGTCTGGCTCGAGTCAAGACCGATCACAACATCAAACGCAGCAGGCAGCTGCTGATTCCCAGATTCAGATCATCACTCAGTGAGCAAACTCATCATGCCACTCTCATCCTGCTATCACTCTCATCCTGCTATCTACTTGAAAGCCTTTCACAATTTAATCGTCAAACGTACTGTACAGCCCTTTACTGCCTTATTCCCTTATGTCTATCCTGTCTGCAAATTTTTGTGGGGGGGGTTCTGGCCGCACCAGTCTGTAGCAAATTGGCTACGATTTGGAGCATTGGGGTTGTATTTATGCCTTGTGTCATGGATTTTTGAAGTAGTAATCGAAAACTTCCGGTAGCAGTTGGCAGTACAGGGAATCCTCTTGAGTAGGAACGTAGAAGTAGAGGAGGGAACTAGAGATAAATTTTATGGTTGCGGCTAGCTGATGTCGAGGCTAAAAACTGCGGGGAGTTTTTCCTGCTTAAAAATCTATGGAAATTCGGGGTGACAATGGCAACCTTGCCTCTCGAAGACGATGAAGCCCTGATGCCGCAGCTGCATCTGATGAAAGGGAAACCCATTTCTTCCCCTAGAGAAGTCATCATAGAGGACGACTTTGCGTCGCAAGTATGTGAATATGGGGAAGTGTAGATACGTCAACGAAGTTAGGCTAAATTGAAAGCACATTAGAAATTGAGCTACTGTACATGTTCGTCGTGATTAACCCACCCTGCAAATTGTGGTCAATAAACTCCCGCTCGAGTTGGTCTCACTCATACGTGTGCTTCTTCATTCTTCTTTTTCATCAGCACATATGTGATAATTTCTCTTTCGGATGCCAACTACAGTACATTGTTCCCTTGAGGCTTATAGCGAGTCAGGTTTTCTTGGAAGGCCTGCTCTCGATGACGGCATGATTACAGGTTCTCATGTTTTTGCGTAGGTTCACTTGGTAATAAGTCAGTCCTTATGAGGAGTCTGTCTCATGAGCCTGTGTGTTGATAAATCAGAAGAGGTGGAATCTTTCAATCGTGGAGTTGAAGATATTCCGCTTGTGAAGAGTGTTTCGTTTCTCACTGTGTAACTGGTCTGGACTTTGATAGCATTGGATCTTAGTAAGCTGACTTTCGGGCGAGGATACCGTTGGAGATATCTATCAGAACGTGTCAAAGCTCCCCTGTTTAGGTGTCCCTCGTCAAACCGGATGAGTACAGAAGGGGAACGGGCGAACTGCTCGAGGTACTCTGTTCCCTCGCCCCGGGCATGCTCGTAATGCCGTGATTCCCGCAGGGAATCTTTCATTTCAAAGTTATCTATTCTGAGAAATTCTGACAGTTTATACTTTCGACTTCAAGCACTAATCGATCTTTTGCCACGCCCTATAGCTGAATCTACGTCTGTCTACTGTATAACTGGATGTCTGTTGGGATGTTCACACAGACGATAGATTGAGGATAGATTCGCACTCGAAGCTGCGTCTTTGCCAGCTAGTAAATTCACTTCACCTAAGTTTCCAGTTGTCTGCATCTATCTGTCGTAGCTTACCCCTTGACTTGGAGGAACGCCTTGAATTGATGAGCAACGCTTCTTATACCTACCAACATAGAGTCAAACGTACAATGAATATGCTATTCCACGTTCCATTGGGAGGATAGGCGTCTTTCTGTTTACCGATTCCAGGTGATTATCTTTCTTCAGTAGTGCGCTTTTCATTCATTACATGGTCTCTCGCACTTTCTGAAACCGGATCAGTATGTGTTCTGTTCCACTTTAGCAGAAAAGGTTTGCAGATAAATAAAATGCTCTGCTCTTATCTTTCTTTGTTCGTCTATGGTCTGTGAATATTGGAATTCTTTATCGATGCGTATAGGATAATTCCTGTTAATTCTAGAAATTAGAGGGCGTTTTCTGCTTAAGCAAATGAGCTGTAGAAATGGACTCCACAATCTTCAGCTTCGTGGTTTGCATTGCACACACTGTCTTCAGTATCCATCACAACAATCTCACTGTGCGAATCTCACTGTGCGAATAAGTAGCCTCCTCGGTCAATAACGTAAGAATATAAAATTGCTCCTCTGGCTTTCTTTAATCTCGATCTATAATACAGAGCGGTTGCTTCTGCCATCTTGAAATATGCAGCTGATCCCTACCTAACTATCTCTACCTATTATACAGAGCGGTTGCTTATGCCAACTTGAAAGACGCAGCTGATCCCTCAACGAACTTCTGTGATCCCTTGAACCATCTCTTGTCTCCAGCCTGTGCCTTGAAGATGTACAATTTCCCGTTGTCGACAGTGGCTACGATGCATTGGTGTCGTCCTCCTTCATTTCCGTCTGCTGTACGGGTCAGCACCTCCAGGTTGTAGTAAACCGAGCCGTTGATTTCTTTCTCTTCAGCAGTGAAGACGCTAGCAGAGGCAGCAGCATTCTTTTCAAATCCTCCCTCGGAGGCGGTTTCTCCATTGTACGATTGCTTACCGAGCAAGTACGAGTTCTGTAAGTGATATTTTAAGGGAACGTCAGACTAGCCGTCTGTCGAAAAATCGGAACGCTGTATAAATCTGCACTGGGGAGGAAGATGAACAATCCCAACCTGTGCAGAAACTTAAACAACATCTACCGCACCAAAAACGATGCATCTAATTATGTACTGCCATGACTGAACCTTGGAACGTGAGAAACTGACCTGCTGAAGGAACTTCTCCGGTGAACCGAAGTCCTTGATGGACTTCACTGGAGACGCCACGATGGACACAGAGAGGTTGGACAATTGATCGAAATTGTCCTCGTATCTCAGAACCTGACCCGGAAATTCATTCTCCTTGCTGGGGTTCCATTTGGATGGGATGCTGAGGACAAAGCCCTCTCCAGAATAGGCCTTGAAACCCGTTTCCGACTTGAGGCTCCCAAAGATATTAGCTGTTCAAGAACGAATCCATAAATCAAGAGTCATAAGCAAAACTCACACTTCCCACTTTGCGACCGGAGAACAGTTCAGGAAAAAACACAGAAGCGAGCAATAAGTTGATCGACTAACCAGCCTGTCCGTAGGCAGCGTTGGCGGGAGCAGCCTTGAAGCCGACAGCAGTAAGACCGGCGAGGAGGGTAAGAGCAGCAGATCTTCGCGAGGTGACATCTTTCTCCTCAGCGGAGGCACGGCAGTTCACGGAGAAGGCCTTGGTGGCGACCGCATTCCCGGGGAAGGCGACACCAACAGAGGGACCGGACAGAGCAGATCGAGTTGAAGCGAGGTTCGCAGGCACGGCAGCTACATTTGCCATGGACAGGGAGGAGGTAGCGGAGGCGGCCATGGCTTTGCTTCCTGCTGCAATTCTCTTCTTATTCTGTGTCGCTCAGGAGCGGACCGACTAACCGACGCTAAATTGAGAGGCCCGAAAGCAAATCTTAAAGCACTAATGGAAGATGGAAGCGCAAGTGTCCACTCCTCGTCCTCGTCGAGCTAGTCGCCAATGGAATCGACAGGCGCGTGTTCGTGTGGATGGATCGAAGGGCTTTCACTTTCGAACTTCTGCTTGCGATCTTCCTTCGGGGATTGGGTGATTTGGATTGGCTTGGATTGGCTTTGATGATCAGATTATGCTACCTCTAGAGTCTAGGCGCGGCCCAGCGTTCGGGCAGCTTTTTGGCGATAAGCAGAAGAACGGTCATTTTCCGGGGGGCTTTTCGCGCAATATATTTCCGGTAGAAAAGTCCGGTTCGGCATATTCCCGCAAATCGAACGTGAAGCCAAAAAAGCCCGGGTACCCTTGTATTCTGGGAGGCCACCTCTGTTACCGTACTGTAATCTCATTAATATGCATTAATCGTTGTGTAAAATTAATACTAATCGAATTAAATATTCGTTGTGTAAAGGAAGAGTGATTGGCTAAAAAGAAATTAACTGTAAACTAATATTGGAAAGGAGCATAGAGTCATGAGAGAAATCTCAAATTTTGTATCAGAATACTCCAAGTAAGGTATGGTGCTTAATGTAACTACGCTAAAGGCCAGACAGCTTAAACTTCTGGTACAATGATTAAAGCAATTGTCACGGTGGAATCCAGTTGCTCACAAAATTTCTGTAAATCATCATTACATGTTAGAAAAGCTATATGTGAATAACATGCAATGTCATCATTATGTGTGATCAATAGACAAGCCAAATCAAGTGCTCAAAAGGCACGAGACTTCTTTGTTTTTTGTTTTCCTCTCGACCTTTCCAGTAGGTGATGTCTCTTGTTGAGAACCTTCTACATTTTTCGTCGACTTTGGTGCGGGTAGAAGAGCTTTAGAAGTAGAAGGTGTATCTTTTGAAAGAAGAGATGTATGATAAATAATAAATGTTATTACTTTTCTTTTGAGGTTTGCATGAGTCCACCACAGCGAGACTCTGGTCGAGATCTATGATAAATGATGAATGTTATTATCTATCCTTTGAGGTCCACGTGAGTTCATCACAGCGAGACTCTGACCAGAAGCTTCGTTAAGAGTTTGCAGCGCATGCACGTCCAACCGTATCAGCAAGAGATTGAACCCATGACCTTTCTCTTAGAGGAATGTAGGTTAAATCATTTGAGACACCAATCTATGGAATATGGATGGTGTAGTTAGTTCTTCTCTCATATACAACAAACTTAGCAAGCTCCACTACCCTCCTCGTACAACCACTGACGGCAATTCTAGGGATAATAACAAAATCAAGAAAAGAGCAAACTTGTGTTTAACTCTCACTAGTGATGAGATGAGCAAGAGGAGAATATCAAGCTAATCACATATTCATATAACATAGTCACAATATACTCTAAGATATGGTATTGGTAAATCAATCCACGCATCTCAATTTCCGTGCATAAATCTTGGCTCTTAATTGTCTACTCTTGAATAGATAAGTATCAATGGTCAGAGGAAATCAAGAATATTTTGCGCATCAGAGCTTTGAATCCGTAAATATTCTAGAAGTCTCCAGCAGTACGAGGTAAGGCATTGGTTGCGCAAGGTTTTAAAGAGCAGTAAGAGTATCACTTCAACTACCGTAGTCAACTTACTTATCGTAAGAATCAGAGTTTAGAATCTATGAGTTATTTACGAACATAAAGCACCTTACAAAATTCTTCACGTGTGGCTTCGAGCACAAGGATTTCTCGTTGAATGACCACACCTGGTTAGAGAAGATGCATCTTATCTTGTTAATGCGTTTTCTTATTGTGCATGTATATAGATAGAATGACATTATTTCACGTGAATGACCACCTCGTTCTTATTTAAATCTACACTGATTCATTTATCAGTATGAGAGAAGTAATGAAAATGGACATATTTGGATTACGAAGATTCACTACGTTTTTCTTATAAGGATGAGCGTAAATAGAAATGATTAAAGCCTTCCCACCGAACCTTAAGAACACTTTGGTGGTAATGAGCGGAAGTTTGGAAGGTATTTTTGACGATATCAAATTTTGATTCTAATTATTTGCACGTTGGGTCCACAAATTCAGTTAGTAATATGGTAGCTCAAAGCATCATCAAACTTTCCTAGAGTTTTTGTTTGTTTGTTGCATAACACTTGCATATACTTTTGACGAAGTCCACTTTTTCTAATTTTAAGCAAAATTGCTCCAAATTATTTACAATGTAAATCTTGTAATCTAACGTGAATTTTATAACTTATAACACCGTGAGATTCTACTGAACGAGAAAGCTCTAGAAAATAAAAGTTATATGAATTTTAGTGCTTGGTCTTGGATTAGATCGCAATAATATCAAATGAACTGATTGATCATGGGAGTCCAATTTGATTGCCTAGTATGTAATGATCTTTATGGGTAGAAAATTCCTTCACAATGTAACTATGTTATGAGACTACCGCAATACTTGTCCACCATGTGATATGGATCCAGTTATACTAAATTAAATTATTATTTATTCGTTCTAAGACTTAATGCAAGTTATCTTGAGAAATTGTGTGATGTCCGCATGTTTTCAGTTTTCTTTTTGTCATCTTTTTATTTATAAATTATATTAAATTAAATAGCGATGGTGGAGAGTAAGGGAACATATAAATTAGATTTTCCTAAGAAATACATGAAAATTACTGATTTCCAAAAGAATATATTTTTGTTTAGGAGATCTTCAAGCAGTTAGAACATTTGAAAGTTCAGCATCTGAAAGTTTGGTACTGAGAGAGGTTGACGTCTGAAAGCTTACTACAACAGCTAGAAGTTGGAACACCTACGAGGGGTCATCTTAATAGATAAAATAATCAAGTCAAAAGTGAAGAATCAAATCCATGACAATGTGAGCATTGGAGAAGAGGTAGATGACAGAATCTTCAGTGGCAATTCATCCACTTGAAGAACAAAAAGTCAACGTTTCCTATTCAAGTAGAGAGGTTCAATACTCACGCATCCTTGGTTATTATTTGAAGAGCGGGCATATGACTACTAGTTGTTACCTTGCAACATGGCAGACATAACTTCATCCTCAAGGCTGGAAGGTCCAAAACATGTTGGCTGTCATTGAGATATGTATGGGTGTAGTGATATTATGAGAGATACCAAATGATTGGGTTAAAGATAACCTCACATGGTCCTTTTCTAGTCAGATTTGGACCTGGATGCGATTTAGAGATCAGTCCAAGAAGTCAATGTATGGGAGGTTAACCTCCTATCACATTTTGCTCGCACTTTGCCTCCTTGGTGATGTTGCAACTACTTTGCTATGGTGCTTGCTACAATGGAGTTAGCTCCATGAGAGAGTATGAGGATCTAGGAATAGCTTGAGAATGGAGTTAGACAATGATTATAACTTATCTATGTAGTCTTATATTTCTAATATTCATTAATGGAGATTTTACTTGTGGATCTTTTGTGAGATCTTTCATGCATCACTCCAAGTCAACTTGGATGTTTCCTTGGAGGTTGAGTTATATATGCACAATGCTGGGGTGAACTGACTATACTAATGAAGAGAGAGATATTAAGTAGAATTTGAGATGTATGTGAAGTAGATTGTTCGTACCAAGAGTACTTTTAATCGACAGTCCATTCAGCCAAAGAGAATGTTAGGGCAGATTACCAAGATAAACACATCTATTTTGGAGAAGACAATCACAACTTCACAAACTTGATTTGTCCATCAACTCAGTAAGGTCAATGTATCAATAACCAGTGTACAAGAAGAGTCTAGAGATGTCAACAGAGGAGTACATTTTTCGAAAATCTACATCTTTGACACACAAAGAGGTGTCCCACTTAGTCTAGGTGAGAAGAGTGATAGTGAGGAGTTATGAATGATTATTAAGTTACAATAGTTACCATCCAAGCCACACGTGGAGCCAGAGGTAGTGGATGTAACAAATTCATTGAGTGAAGAAGGTGTTGGAGATTCCGACTGACCTCAAGTATATAGTGTATATACTCAAGAATAGCTCATAATGCAAACGGAGGTTGACACAGTCGAAGGTCAACAACCGGAAGTTAATGCTTTGGAAGTCGACATACTTATTGTTGCGTGGTGTTTTTTAGGTTGATTTTTAAGTGTGATAAGGTTCCTGAGTAGCTCAGAAAGATTTTGTGCCAAAGAGTAAATTACTCAATGTTTTTTGTTGGTATTGTGTGTTTAAGGAGATAATTTGGTGTTTATCTTTTAGGATAGCATATTGATCACTGACAATATTACTAAAAATTTACCAAGGTTGGACTCCAATTCTCTTGGGAACGATCTCTTTTATATTACTAATGGATTAAAACTGCAAACCTTGTGCTTTAAAAACTGATACTATCACTACTGGTTTAAACCAATGTGGTGTGCGTATATAATATACTAGAGGACAAGCAAACTTACGTGATATACTAATCTAACCAGCTCAGCGAGAAGGAAAAAAATTATAAATTTTATAAATTGTTGAAATTTAAAACATCAAGCTCTCGTTCTCTTAGACTCGTATTGTCATATATCATATCCATAGTTTATTTACATGGTATCATTTTATAAGTAACTGTTGAGTATGGTTGTTCGAACTTAGTGTTTCTTGAATCTTTTTAAACATTTTTACTTACATTCTAAATTTTCTCAATTCAAAATCAAGAAGTTACAAAAACCTGTATTCCTAACATATATAGGAAGAATCAAAATTAATGATATGAGTTAGCTTCAACCCGGCTCTTAATTCTTAGGTCTTATCTAGACCTTTCATTTTTTTGAGTACGTGGTGGATGCTAAACACAGTGCTATGGGTTACCTAGAGCAATTTGCGTCTGTTGTAACATTTTTGTCCAATTTCTAAAATCAATGTGGAAGATATCACTGGAAAGCTACTAAGAAGTGCTATAGTTTTGCAAAAACATAATTCATTGGATTTAAAAAATGATTAAGCATGATAAAAACACCCGTTACTATAGTTTTAGGCTTTCTTTTTCTTAGAGAAGGACTTTGAATTGAAAAAAAAAATTCTGCAAGGAATATTTCCGGTAGACCCTTTTGATACCAGGAAGGGCGTAACGGAAGTCTATCCCTAGTAAAATGATGAAATAATAAATTTTAATAAATACTTAAATATAATTGATATATGATATATATTGAATAAAGACTTATACAAGAAGTATTTAAAGTCTTTAAATATTGAAGAAAAAATTTTTCTCTCTAAAAAGACATGATAATATATACTGATGTTTTGAAACAAGAAATATTCTTCATTTTCTGAAAAAAGAAGAATATTTTGTTTTTTATAAACCACACTTAGTTTATGAAAATTATAAAAAACAGAACCTTTGAGAACACCAGCATAAACAAACAACTTTGGATACTAGTTACTCATTTCCATGCATTGAATATGTCACATCTATCTGTGAGAGGTCGTATTTGGCCTATCCCAGTTAGTAAGTACCTCTTTATATAGTGTGAACGTGATTATGCGCCTAATGGTTATTTTGACAACAGAAGATTACTTGAGGTTCTAATCTTTCTGAAGTTGAGTTTCCATAGCGGATTCTGTTCAAAGCTTCTCGTACAAGCGTGGATTACTTGAAACACAAGATACGTTTGACTTGACTGAGTTGCGTAATCGATGCACCATTCATGTGTTAATATTACTTGCTTACTTATTCATTTCTTCCATATGAAGATGGAAAAGTGTAGCAACTTAATTTATTACCTTACTCTTCCGTCGAGAAGGGTAAGGTAATAAATTAATGCATTGATTTTTATTTTTTATCAGTCAGTAACTTACAGTAAGCGATTGCACTTCTTGGAAGCGTGTCTGGCTCCGCTTCGCTGGGCGATTCTTCTAAGATTCTTTATAATTTTATATTAAAATATATTATACATTTTCTGTATAATACTGATAACTTTGCTGATAACCAAAACCGAGCAAAAGTTCCCCAAAGCTGGTCAAGCATGCTTATTCCCCGATCAAGTTACCAGACTTTTTGGGAGGCATGCATAGTCATCCTCTTCTGAGTTAGGAAGAGGAGGAAACAAGCATGCTTGTTTAATTTAATATCTAATCTTTCCGGCATGAAAGATTAGGTATTAAATTAAATGTCTGAGTAAATTGATGTATTCATGAGTATAGTTTTCCGATCTTGTACTTTTTGAAGCACGAGAGTCGAGTCAACACTTATGGTTTTTTACTTGCTCTCCCTGTGTTTTCAGACATAAGTTAACAAATAATATTTACAGAATATTCAATTATCTATATTCATTTAGTATATATTTTACATTTTACATTATATATTTTTCTGATAACAAAAAATGAACAAAATTCCCAGAAGTTCATGCAGCATGCATATTTTTATGTTGATAAGCATGCACAGTCACCTTCTTCCGAGTTCGGAAGAGGAGGAACTGCATGTCTGTTTAATTTAATAACTAATTCTTTTTGCAAGAAGAGTTAGGTATTAAATTAAACACTTGATTAAATTGTGTAGTCATGAGTACAGTACCCCGGACTTGTATCTTCGGAAGAGCGAGAATCCAATCTACACTTATGGGTTTTCTCCTGCTCTCTCCGTGTTTCCAAGCGTGAACTAACGTATAATGTCTATGGAATACTTTAGTTATTTACATCTACTTAATATTAATATTTTATTTAATATTTATATAATTCTCTGATAACAAAAGGAGAACACAAGTTCCAGAAGTTCAGTTTGCATGTGTTTTGGTTTACATAGTGAGATAGTTTCCTCTTGTTCATGTACAGTGATATAAATAGTATAACGATGTGTATTCGCATGACAAATCTATATAACATGAACCACGCCTCATTGAAATCAAAATCAAACAATCCTTTAATAATCTTTTTAAGTCATTACCGACAGCGAGTGGGTGAGATGACTATTCTAGTGTGGAAAGTGTTGATACTTTGGTACTTTGAACATTACTTAACATGATCATGTAAACATCTTGTCACCGTGTGCTTTCGATGTCATTGTCTGACTGCTGATGGGATCCATTTTCCCAAGCTTTACAATTGAATGGATTTTCTTCGGTTGAGTATGACCAAATTGCTGAGAAAAAATATTGCTATTAAACCACTAGTAGGGGTATAAAAGCCTTCACTTCCCACGCGGCGGACTCTTTTCACTGTAGCTGCTTTTTTTTCTCTCAGTCAGAGTGCGAGAGACCAAGGTCTCTGTGGAGCTCCTTGTCTCAAAAGAGCAGTTGGTTCATAGTAACGCGAGGGTAAGTGATTATAACAAAATATGCTGGGTAGTAGAACATTTCAAAATTCAAAATTCAGAATATTCTATTTCTGTGGTTCTCAGTGACCCGGGATTCACTTGATAATTTTGAAGTCATCCGTAGTCCTCCTGAGCTCATCATGGGTTCATTTTGAAGCTATTTCTTTTCTGCTCATTTTGCTACCAAGATCACAATGTTTGAGGCTATACTGCGTTGGTGACTACGTTGCACAAATCTCTCAAGGGCCCCCGTCCGTGCCGAACTTACTTAGCAAAGGTTTAAAATGATTAGCTGTGGGGATCCCCACCGCTAATATAGCGGTACTTGTGGTTTAATGGAAGTCTTCATATGGAGTTCTTCCATCTGAAAATGGAGAGAGGAATATACAGGGGAATATGATATAGCAAATGTTCATTTTTATTCTTTTTACTATAATTTATTTGAATTCTACTTCTTTACCTTTCTTACACTACTACAGAAAGAGGGTTCTTACAATAGGGACAAGGAGTCATGTTTGCAGAAAAAGATGCTTGCCATAGTCATACCCATGTTCTCATTTTATCAGATTATCATACTTGACTTTACAAAACTTGGACGGGATCTGGATCTACTTCCCTAATTCAAAGTTGCATGCATAATTATTCCATGTCCAGATGAAGAAGGTATTATGCCTTCATTTATGACCTAACCCTTGCTTGACAATGCTTGTGGAAGGGTTTGGTCATAACTCAAACTCAGTAAGAAATTAATTCATCCATAAGGAATAATTCGCCGGAACAAATAATATATTGGATTGCAGAGAGTAGGTTCTTCTGTTTTCTATACAGTTTTCTAGTTTCTTCCAGAGATTTACTTGATCAGACCCCTAGAAAGAATGTTCTATAGGACTTTATCAGAACTCTTTTATAATTTTTTATTTCATCAGATATCATCACCTGGAATTGCCAGTCGTATAGATCACTTTGTCTTGTCAGCAATGCTTGTTGGCAAAAAATACTATTGTACATAAAGACAGACAACCATAATTCAACCACAATTCATCCATAAAGAATAATTCGTCGGAAGAAATATATATTGGATTGCAGAGAGTAGGTTCTTCTATTTTCTATATGGTTTTTTATTCGAACTAATACTCCAGGTGTATATTTTCTGCACATGTCCTTAGAATATATTATTTATTTATTTATAAAAAGCTGAATAAATGGACTATCTATGTCTTACGTTTGAAAACTCAGACCGGTCTAAACTCGTCTTGTTGTGTCATCCGATATTACCTCGCGACATATTTTCGTATACAATTAGTCAAGAATTAATCAATACTCAGCAAAGATGCACGACTCGTTCACTAGAATTTCTAAACGCTTTTCTCGCTCTTTCTCTTCTTTCCCACCTTATATAAGTGCACTTGGATTATGTTCCAACTTAGAATGAGGTCCTAAGAATTTCAATAAGAGGAAACTCGGATGGATATTGGTTTCGAAATAATACAAATTATAAAAAATCTGTTTTATTATGCCAATTGGTGTACTGTGCCACCTTGTTTGTGGGTCGTCCCACGGTGAAAGTATCCGTGGAACATGGTATAGGAACGCCCTGTTCGATACAATAACTTCGGCATCGCATTCGTTGCCATTCGTGTGGTGGACGTTGGATCTCGAGATGTATCTTCTATCGAACAGCGGGGTTCTTCCTCCCTTCGGGGCGTTGGTTGTTTGGCTTTTCGGGTCCCTCTTTCCCTTGTAAAGTTTGACGGGATCTTTCCATCCGTTGGTTATTCATTGCGTCGCGATTTTCTTTTCTATCGAACAGCAAAGCAAATATTCCACCAGCGATTTCAAATCCCGGCTTGATGTGTCTTTTCATCCGTTGGCTATTCATTGCGTCGCGATTTTCTCTTCTATCGAACAGCAAAGCAAATATTCCACCAGCGCTTTCAAATCCCGGCTCACATGACTGAACATAGTTTCTGTACCGTACTGCTATTTAAGTTCGCGCAGCAGCTGCGCGAACACACAGAATGGTTCGTATGAACATTTCGCGCAGTCTGCTTTTAATTTTTATTATATTCGCGCACTTCTGGTATTTGGTTTGGTATTTCTAACTTTGAAACCTTTTATTGTATCTATAAGTAAATCCAGCAAGAAAAAGATCTTTCTTCAAAAAATATATCTCCACTTGTGTCGGAGTTGTGTCAGTAATATTATCCCAAGATTTCGCGCAGTTCTAATTTGTATTCTCTAAACATTCGCGCAGCCTAATAATTATTTAATTTATGCGCGAACTTAAATAGCAGTACGGTATATCCATATCTGACAGAATTGTCTGACAGTCTTGTCGATAGATAGACGACAAAACGAAGAGGATGAGGTCTCCTTTCGCCATGTGATAACTATTAAGCTTGACGGTGTATGCAATGGGACCCTTTTCACTTTTTCCTTGAATTTGCCATTATCAGCGTAAAATCGGTGGTGCCTTGATCATTCGTGTCTTCTCCATCGTGAGGAGAATACAGCTTGATGCAAGCTCGTCTAGTGACATGAAGCCGGAAGGGCGTCGTGCACTTTGGTCTGCTGTTGTTTAGGGTTGTAACTTATAAGCGCATGCAAGACGGACACAAAGTATACGAAGGACGCACTCGGGCTGGCGCTGTTTGCTTCATGAATCAGGTGAGCCTTGATTCTCTTCACGAGGCGAAAGAGCAGTATTTGTTTCCGACGCGTCCTCGTGACTGTGATGACTACATGTGACTTTGCTCCGTGGCATTAACGTAGATCTCGTTTAGTGTTGGTGCATGACGTGCGCTATGCGAGAATAGAGTTCCTGTTCGAGTACCTTATCCGAGGTTGAGATTCGCTTTCCATTGCTTGTGGCATATTCAGTCTGGATCTCATTTGTGTCCGAGAAGTAGTTGATCATGAGGCATTTGACGGTGGAAATCCATCCATTGTGGAAGTAATCCACCAGAGTTCAGTTACAGTAATCACGTTGGTCGTGAAAGATTTTTCATTTCGTGCACCTCGTGGATATATCGTGCAGCCATCGAACATGTTTTCTGATGTGTCGTGTCCCTCACTTCGTTGTATACCGTCTGAGCGCACGAACACTTACATTTACATTTACGTGCATTAGAAAAATTTCTCTTTCACCATTTCATGCAAACGAGACCCACTCTTTACGACTTTTCATCCTTTGGGGAAAATACTCTGGATTTTGTTCCACAGTGAAGCTCTGTAATGCGCAATTATGTGAAGTTATAAATCACTCCGATAGAACGAGTTTTCACTTTCCTTGTTACGTTTTGTCACCTCGAAGACATGAAACATTGAGTTTTCCTAATGCTCTCACACGTGAACTAACTGAAAAGTTTCAGCAAGTTAACAATTTCCCGAGGCAAGAGAATTAGAAACTACAATGAAATCTTTCGTGAATGTCCAATATCCTAAAGCAGTATTTTGATTGAAATTTGTGAATAAAGTTTCATATTCTCGCTTTATACCCTGGATAATATTTTCACAGTTGCGTGTAGTTCTTCATTATGCAGATTCGAACAGAAATTGCCAGCATCTCAAGGTTTCGCTCATGTACTCTCAGCGGGTTCACAAGCATAATCACATTTCTGTTGAAGCAACATTCTGTGTTAACCGAGGAGAATGATCGAGTATCAGAGTCCGGGTGCATGTCATAGACGTAGAGATTTACTTTACCACATCTCTAATATCTTTTTCTGATTTTATCTCACTCTTTTTAACTCTACGTTACTTGATCGCACCTCATACTCACAATAGTAAATTCAACAAGTTTACACTAATATAAATAAGAGATAATTTGTTGCAACATTCTGTGTTAACCGAGGAGAATGATCGAGTATTAGAGTCGGGGTGCATGTCATATACATAGAGACTTACTTGATCACACCTCTAATATATTTTTCGGATTTGATTTACTCTTTTTAACGTTAATTAATCGCACCTCATACTTGTAACAGTAAATTCAACAAGTTTACACTAATACAAATAAGAGATAATTTGTTATAAAAGCATTTTAGATTTAACTTCTCGTGTAGATACATGGCTTATAGCTAACATACACTTTGCTCGTTCTGATGATGTAACATTTTGACTTGCTGAACCTGCTCTAACCAACAAAAATACAATCAAATAATGTAAAATGGGCTCAAGTCCGTCTAACGTATTAAAAATGAAGTAAAGTAAATTTCTGATCATGGACTGTAGTACCCTTTGCTTTGTGCGATGTAGACTGAAGTGTGAACCACGTATCCTGAAACGTTTCTTTCAGAAACTTTCTTCATATCCTCTGGTCCCGACAATGAACGCAAGTCCATCTTGATCGCAACAGCAACATGTTCGGAGGGAGGTACTTGATGACCCTGATCTCTCGATCTAGCAACCAAATGATGAGCATGATCAGGATGACAGCAACCAAATGATTATACGCCTGACTGTGTACAGCAATAATCCAGAAAATTACTTGATCCACCCGCTCTTAAAGATGAGCTTCTTGATTGAACCTCAAACTGAAAACCGACCATTTTTCAGATGACTTTGCACCATCAGACGATGTCTCACTGTTATCACCATGCACTGTTCCTTTCCATTCCTTCTGCTCGATGACGTCCAACTTCGATATGGAACACTATATCATGCCAGTACTCATTTCAAGCGCAGTCCTGCTTGTCTTCTCATGCACTAGTCTAGCATTGTAACACATCAGGCACTGAAAGCTGACATGTTCATTCGACTAGGCGTCTGACATGACAAAGTCACCTGATAAATATTCGACTGTCAGTTTAGAGGTTGATCAAGAAAGTAATCGTTGAGAAGTGTGGATCAAGTCCAGCGTTCCTTCTGGGGTTGGATCAAGTAAATTACTTAGCAATAATCACATCTCCCAACTTCTCGAGTACATGTATACGTGTGAGTTCCCAATCAAGCTTTCATTCTCTGAGGCTGTAAACGGATGTTAGCGTTTGGTGCAGCTTGCCACGTAAGCTCAATCTTGATCTACGTTCTGTACACTCGTCCCAAAGAGCGAGCTTGTTTTGTTTCGTTCATCACACAAGGTGAAACATTCATCTGTCTAGACCCGTCACTCTTTTTGCTTGCGAATTAGGGATTGCTTTTACGAGTCTTTCCATCCGTTGGCTATTCATTGCGTCGCAAGTTTATTTTATGGATCTCATTGCCTGGCAAAAGATGAAAGTTTAGGTCTCTTCCAGCCAACATCAAATGAAGACTCTGAAGCCTGCCATCTTGCTTGAAATCTAACACGGCGAACGAGACTCTCAGTATATTAGAGGTGTCAAAGTTAGGAACGTTTCATAAAGATTTCACATCCACGGAAAGGAGTTACGACTTCGGCTAAACTTTTGGAGGTGTTTCTTGCAGGCACTTCCGGAGGTACTCGTAGTAAAACACTCGCGGGTATTTGCTTAACGACTATTTATTTGTTTTGTCCATTTATTTTTGTAATAAAATATATACTACGTTGAGTAATTATTCTAAGTGTCAGAATAAAAAAACATTAATTGAAAAATTGTGATATCTGAGTCACAAGCACGACCCAGACTCAATCGTGCTTCCATACAAAGTTAACTCATGTGAAATTATGAGTATTTCTTTGTCCGCCGTAGAAAAATCTTTACCTCTCAACTTTGACACCCCTTATTGCTCTAGTTCGAATGACTGTAACTTGCTCAGAGGGCACTCACATCAAGCCTCGGAGAGAATCAAGTAAACTACATTATTGCAAAAAGAAAAAAAAACAGCATTACAGTATTGCGTGTCAAACGAAAGATTCTCTAACTGCGTGAAAGAAAATTCTCGTAGTTTGTCTAAGGTGAGCTTTGTCTAGAGCCATGTATGCTGAGGAGGGCGCTTTTGAATTACTTTAAGTTTTGTATTTATTCATCTTTTTGACTTTTAAAATTCTGAATTTACTTACGATTAAAACTCACGTAAGATTCAGAAAATAATTAAGTTAAAAACGACCGCGACGTTTTCTGCAAGTGTCTCCGGAAGTAACCATATTCTTCTGCCCAGGGAAACGAATATTTCCCAGAAGTTCCTAACTTTGACACTCCCTAACAGCCGCTAAGTAAGTGCGTTCAAGGAATCCTTGCGACCGGGCAGCAGCAGGTCTCTACTCTATAGGCCTTTAGGGAAGGGTACAGGCGTATCGCTAATTTCGGTCCTATCTCTAGGGAAGCAAGAGAATTCGTCCTTTTGATTCAGCGGCCGCCAATATGCCGGAGTCTTTTTATTAGTTTTTGAAGGTGTTTTCGCTGTGCAGCTTGGCATATGAATAAGCATGCATACACATGTCTGTCTGTCGTGCGGTTGCAAGTTTACCGCACGGCCGGAACAACATGGTTTTCTCAAGAGACTGCTTTTGCGGCAGACTCGATCGCTACAGTGAGCCTTTCTTTCTCAAAATAATTATTTCTATAAATATAATGATTTATCACCTAACTCTTCTAGACGGAAAGCTTAGGTAATAAATTAAACTTACTGCACTCTTCCATTTTTAGATGGATGAGGTGAATAAGTGTTATCTAGACATTCTGGACTAAGCTAATATGGAAAGAATAATTCTCTATGTGTTAAATGACAGCCAGACCGGGTGTCGCGGGCAGATCCGAACATAAGTCATGTACACTTCCAGAATTATAATTATTAAGACTCAATATTAAATATATATTAATTTATTATCTAACTTTTCTTGAGGGAAGAGTTAAATAGCAAAATGGACATGTTATCATATTCTATGAGAAGATGGAAGAGATGAGTATGCACGGGCGCTGAGTGCTTGGGTTAAAATGACTCTGTGGCACAGGTAGAGTTCAGCGTGCACAAAGTGTGAATCACTAAAGCATTACAAATGATAAAATGATAAAAATTATTATATGTCGTTTGAGGTTTTTGCGGATCATGAGATTGTCCATGTGAATCCATCACAGAGAGACTCAGACCAGAAACTTCGTTAAGAGTTTGTAGCGCATATCATACTTGCAAAGGATTGAACTCACGATTTTTCTCTTAAGGAGTAAAGAGATAAAGTCTTTATCATGTCTGTTTTGTCTCTTCAAGAGATATCAGACTGTCTTTTGTGGGTAACCACAGCGTACCCAAATCAAATTCACATAACAGCAGCTTTTTGCAACACCTCCAACCGAGAGCAAGAGGATTTGAACCTTAGACCTTTCGCTTAGAGGTCTAGAACTCAACCATCTCAGCTATCGATCTTCGCTTGGAGGACTGTAAGCTAAACTATTACATTCTGAGTTTCCACATAAGGAAAAACGTAGCGAAGAACCATGTGAGTGACAGGACCATCTCGTCTAGTTGGATGTTACACCAGTTTGAAGGATTGGTTTAGTCGATCACTCAACTATGACCTCTATCATACAATTACTTGGACAATAGGGTCTTTCTTGGATCTAAAACTTACATTACAACCATTGTATATGTACAAATACAAGAGAACTCAGAAATATATTCGCTAAACACAATATGCTTTTGTTGATAAAGCATGGAATCTATGAAATAAAGAATCAAACCAAATCTCTTCACTAGCAACAAATTCACTTTAAAACAGACTATTTGCTACTGATAGACAAATGTTAAATGGAGTTTTCAAGGTTTCTTGGAAAATATGAGAATCTTTTCTTCAAGCGAAGAAAAAAAGAATATTCCTTTCTGCTTTGATATCCATAATATCGGAAGTTTAATAAAAAGAAGTATTAATCAACACATATTTGAGACAAAGTGAGGACCAAGCGTAGATCTGTATAGATTAGAGTGATAGAAGTCAATTTCAAACCGTGTTTGAACACTTAACCCAACTGGGGTTACTCTTGAGGTACCTTGCTTAGCAATGCGAAACATGTCTGATAGAGTTATCTGACGTGATTATTTTCAACGATTCCCCTAATGGACACACCTAGATATTTCTTGCAACCACAGTACATTATGGACCACTTGGTGGGTAAAACTCGTACGGTTTGGCCGCAGAATGTAAGTTAGGTATATAGTAATGCACTCTTAGGAGTGCAATGATTCTTCTGAAGGTGATAGCAGAGAAGGAGACATGAGACAGACGTAATGCATGACTAATAGTGCATTATATAGTATAATGCACAAAGGGTTGCATGAATTTTCAAGCAAGTGTGGTTTAAATATTTACACGTTAGTCATTGAGAATTGATTTTTTTAACGTTCAACAGTGTCAAGTTCTACTTAGGTTTACAAGATCTACTTATGAATAGAGTATTGGATATTTATTTCAGATTTTAATTTTGTCTAATCTTCTTAATATTGTGAGATTACGCTGTGTAATCTCACTATATGATGAGATTGTGAGATTACTGAACGTAATCCTACGATCTCATGGACATATTATTATATTCAAATTGTTCCGTGTTATACGGAATTTGACTTCATTATAACTACTCTAAAACAGAGAACGCTAAACCCTATAATGCTGTACACTAGCCATCCACATCAATGATCAACTCATGAATCATGAAACCACCGCATCATGGTCTACTCTCTAGTTTTCACACCCCTATTATATGCTTTTCGTCTTTCTCGTCATGTCTCTTCTCTTTGTCGAGTTCTCAACAATGATGGACAGAGACCGAAGTCGATCAACAAACAGACAGATTTTTTTTTTAATCAAGTCACATGCTCACTTCCTCGGTCTGCGTGGTCCTTTTCACCTCATTCCTCATTAGTTCAGTTTGGGGTGTATCGCCACTTTTTCCTGTAAAAGTAATAAAGCAAAACAACCGAATGATAGAAAGTTATCACAATATCCATTAACAAGTACCTCAGTTACCAAAAGTAGACTCGTCTCTGGGACCCGAGGACTTTACTTCCACAAGTGTCGATTCAAACTCCTCCGTTGTGAGAGTAGAAGACTCTTGATGCGTTATTACCATCTATGATTTGGACTAGAGAGCAATTGGATTCACAGGAAAGCAATAATAAGCGATGTTGATGTAACATATGATTTGTCCTTTATATGTAAAGAATTTAATTACTGTGCATTAGTATAACTATACGTTGATTGTGAAAACGAAGGAGGAATTTTGGTGGTGTAGTTGTAAAAATCAGAAAAAAATAAATATAAAAAGAAATGGATGAATAAAGTTATTGTGAAAACCAGAAAGAAAGAAAAAGAATAAATAATTAACGCATAGCCTCACAATTACGTTATAAGCGTAGTTCCTTCTTTACCAGTGTTAGGATATTTTAGGAGGAGTTTGTGATTTTAAAGGTAAAGATTTCTCTTCACCTTATGGCTAGGTGCTTGGCCGTTTGGTCCCTTCATAGCAATACGGTAGAGTGTGGAAAATGGAAAGGTGGAAGGAAATCTTTTGGTCATATAGTGTATTTTATCAAATTAAGAAACGGTTAAGAAGGAAAGAGGCCGGAGAAGTTGTTGTGAAAACTTAAAAAAAACGAATAAAAGAATTAGATCTAGATAAATCTCCCCGATCGACACATAGCCTCGCAGTTCCATTGTACGCGTAGCTCTTTGTTTTTCGCGTCGCTTTTCCTCGTTCGTGACTTCCAAAGAACTCCATGACTTCCATGCAAAACTCGCCCCTCCAAGTCACCCCAAAAACACACGTAGCGTAGCTCAGAGTCGCCTTACACTTCGGTAGATTGCAGTGTCCGCCTAGACTTTTCCCAGCAGTTTTCACGACTGACAGAATTCGGTTTCGATTTTTGGCATGCCGGCGGTCTCCCGTGAACTACTACTCCCTCAGACGTGTCTAGAGTATCGGTGCCTGTCCCATTTCTCCGGTTTTGTAAAGGAAGTGCCCGCTTGATATATTGCAAAGAATGCCCCGGATCTAGTCGAACACAACGACGGCTCGTTGTTCGGCACGTTCCGTGTCCACTTTTACGTTCTCCTTGAAGAACGTCCGGCGTAGATGGATGACGTTGAAAGCACGATCCACAACAAAAGGAGATACTAAAAATAACGACTCACATGGAGCTCGTATCTTGTAGATCTGGGTTGTAGACTCGGTGGGACGAGATCTTTATGTCTTGCACTGACTTTGACTTGTCATGGATATGTTTAACGCATATATAGCGCAGAGTACATTCTATCATTTTCAGGTTGGAAGCCTACGTTTGGAAGTCTAGTGAAACGCACAGCAACTCTTTGAAGTTTGAAGAGTTCCATGTACACTTTCTTGCATATTCGTAAATTCTCTTTTTATGGTAGCACGAGAGCTGTTCCGCTTGTTTTACTTATGGGTTTTCTCTTGGAAAAGATCTAAGTGTGTTTTGTACAGCACATTTATCTATATTTAAATAGTTTGATTTTAGTGATTTCTAGTAGCAATTCTCAAGACGAACATGTAAGTCTTTTAACCAGTACTGTATTCCCGTTTTCTCATAAACATGTAAAGTTAATGTACTAAGTTTAAACATAGACATGTAAAATCAATATACTTAGTTCAAATGATCGTTTCAACTTTTCATACAATTTTCTCAAGTCCAGAGCCAATAGCTTCTAAAGATTTTACTTCATTATACCAATGGTGGTCCATTTTCCTCACTCGGCTAGAACTTGACTTTGGATAAACATATTTAGAGATGACGGAAGATCCCGAACAGAGAATTGTTTGACTGTACCCGATAAGCATTCTACTGGATTGACTGTAATTTGAACAGATTTCATTTTCTCGACTTTACCTCTTAACTTGTTAGCTCTCTCAGTCTTGACTGCCATGCTGTCGTCCGTTCCATGCTATCATCAGTTTACAATCCAGCTGTCACTAGGATAATATTCTCTTTTGTTCTTCATCAAATCCTCTTTCTTTCTTCTCGGAACATTTTTCATTTTGACGACATGACATTTAATTCTGTTGTGAATTGTATTGTCACACTCACAGCTGGAGTGTAACGTGGACAATAACCGAGTGACGACGAGACACTAAGGACAACATGGCGGTCATGACCGGGAGCTAGCAGGTTAAGGGTACAGTCAAGAAAATGTAATCAGTTCAGGATACAATCAAGCAAGTAGATTGGTTATGAGGTACAGTCAAGCAATCCTCTGAGAGCTCGAAAGATCGGTGATACTTGTACATCAGAGTGCCTTGGATGTCGTTTGAACGCTTCTTATTATCTTGCGTTTACTACGCGGTTAATTAATTCTGAATTTCGCTTTCTGAGGTCATTCGAGATTTATTGTAAATTCACTCGTGTCATTAGATAAGGATTAGTTTTAACACTCGGCTTGACCTAATCTGTATAATTTCTCTCTCAAATTTAACATAAGATACATGCACACTCTCTACTCATTTTGAACTACAAGTCTCTAACGTAAAGATCAGTGTCCAAAATATCTGGAATTTATAATAAATAGTTTTTTGTTATACACCGCCAAAACATTTTGTAATATAGTCACGTTTCACGTTTACACCAACAATTAAATATTTGATGCGCGAGATATAGAGCAGCAACGTCAGCAACAACTCTAAGAAAGGTGTAGCATTACAAAAGTTGAAGAAGCAAGCCAACGGTAATAAGCGAACGATTACAAATGAGAAGTTTAATTTGAATCTACTGAGTTAAAATGGTCAGTTACTTACAGAAGACAGAGAGATCCTTTGATTAACAACGTGGACGAATGCATCGATATTTCCAAGTCCCAAGTTTCCTTACTGGCAGCGACGTTTCCACGTTGGTCTGAAATTCGAAGCGATTGCGAGCCACAAACAATGTCATTAGCGTGGACAGAAACCCTCCGGCTCCTTCTGCTTTGCGTTCGTATCTTTTGCTGTAAAGCACAAGTCTTGGAAGGTTCTGTAATAAGAATATGATGATAGATGATGACACTGAAAACTTTGGGGCTCCCAAGGAAGCAACCACACAAAGTGGCTTGTCCTTACCGACTCTCCTGTTGCCGCGAGACGGATGTCATTCATCCTTTCTTGCTCTCGAAGACATCAATCTGCTAAAGCAGTAGAGGAAAGACTTTTATTCATGATCGATCCCCGCTTTTAGAAAAACAGTTGGGGTTCTGCTACAGATGAACCGTCTCAAACTGAGGTGTAATCTGCGTGGACGAACCAGGAATAGATTCTACAACGGTATGGAAGAGCATAGTCCGAAAGCAAGAGAACTGGCAGGAATCTAGGCATCGATGAATGACCTAACATCGATGTTTCTTTGAAGGACTTTTCCAATTGGGCTCTTTTCAACACGAGTTACGACAAAATCTCTTGCAAAGATACACTCCCAGATTATGATGAATAAGGGCCGTGGCGCTGGGACAAAAGAGAAGGGGCGCCACTGTGTTCAAGTCTGAAGGTTCGGCAATTACAGCGGAGAAGAAGAAGAAGAATGAAGCATACCTACCCACGTGGTGGATATCGACTTTGAAATTTGGATGTTCTGCTTTTCTCTTTCAAGTTATAGTTTCCTTTTTCGGCTGACACCTTTCACTACTGTCTTCTACCTCTTATTAGATCCTCGGGGTGATTACCACGACTGCATCTTCTCAGCTCATGAATTCATCGTATCGTCTTTTCTGGATTTCCATCTGCTTGTCATCACTGAAGGTCTCTGTAAGATTCCATGCGTTGAATGCTTCGACTATTTAGGTCATCACAGAGTGGTCACAGTACGCTCCTTGGTCATCCGCTCCAGTGCTCGGATAGTCCCGACGTTTAGAGTAAACGGTACCCAACAAAGTTCCAAGTTTACGAGCTAGAAAGTCTCGTTGGAATCGGTCGGATATACCGACCCCAAATCTCGGATGTTTCTTGACAAAAACCGTCTACTTCCCGAATTATTTAAATTTCTTCGCAGGGTATCTTATAAAGTTTCACCACGAAGGTTCCAGAGCACTCCGCTGTTTCAGATGCTTCGAATTCGTGTAACTGCGTTGTCGGAATTCTCCAGCAGGCCATCAGTGGCGGAATTTTCGTGCCACATCTGGTGACAGCTATTCAGTTTCCCGGACCAGGATCGTATGTCTCTTCTCCGGTAGTAGTTATAGATATCGCACAGTGTCTCGGTACATGGATAGAGAGACGATGTGCCCTTCCACATTCAAATGAACCTGAGACCTGAATACAATCTCTAAGTTTCGCTCACCTTTCCAGGGACTCTCTGCAACGAAATCGGATGCCTCGCCTTTTCACCGCATTAGCTCAGGGATAATGCAATCTGGACATCGCGAGATTCGGCCACTCGTGGGATTCATTTCGTTACACAGAGACCGGGAACATGAAGCCAAGCAACAGTTGAAACATGGCGTTGTAGGAATGTTATACGATCCACAGTGTTGAGCCTTCTCGTTTGATCAGAATCGCAAGCGATCCTACTTCAGATTCTTGATGTGTGTGTGTGAACACGTGCTGGAACTTGACCGCCCTGTGGACGCCTGTTGAGGAAATTCCCCTTCCCAACTTTGGCATCGAGCGAAAGCTACAAGAATGACAGCGTGGTGAAAGACGAAACCGATGTTCGACTGTCATCCTCGGAGAAAAGTTGCCCTGAGTTCTGACACGAAGGAATGGTTCACATCGCCGTCGTAGTTTGGAAGCAAAGTACACCGAGCTCTTACAAGCCAGACGGAGCTGCGTATGTATGCCCTTGCCGAGTTTCAGCTGGAGCCGCGTTTCCAGGCAGAAGACTTTTGTAGTTACCGGTTGATCAGGTTTGCCATTCGAAATTCGTCTGCATCAGGTAGTTCTGAACCGCACGCAGGTACTTCATCCAGCTCGGCAAGTCCCAAGCTGGATGAAGGTTGGCTCAGCAGCTATGGTGTCCTTTCTGCACTTACTATATTTCGCAGTACAGTAGCCTCGCCGGAGAACAGCAAGATTCCAGTGTAATACGGCCACGAAGGGTATGGTTATGATGGACTTTTAATTGTACTCTACTATAGTTCGCAGTAGCATGGCCCAGAAGAAAAAAGCGACGCAATGAACAACAAACGGATGGGAGACCCCATCAAGCCGTAAAAGGGAAAGAGGGACCCGAAGGGCCAAGCAACAAACACCCCGAAGGGAGAGAGAAGATCGGGGCACCCTCTAAACTCATGGACCAGAATCATCGTCGGGAGAATAAGCATCCACAACAGACATATGGCAGCGAAAATGTCAGCTAAACCTGCGGGGCTGTTATCTCGAACGGCGGTTGGACGAGCGGGGTTTAAGACGCAGGGAGAAAATCGAACGCACAACGTGGTAACATTAGCAGGTACCTCCAAGCGTCTTTTTTTGCGGGGCATTGGCAGCCGACCGCGTGCGTGGAAACAAGCCTTCGTTGTTCTTGCGACATGCGCGACGAACGTCCTGTCGTGCTGGTAGCCTTTTGGTCCTCGTCCTGCGCGGTGATGTTCGTCTCGATCTACATTTCACCGTTTCTTGCTGCTCATCGATCGTCGTGCTCGTGGATTTCTCAATCTTTCTTGTCTCTCATGCTCGTGGAATCGTCATTGTTTCTTGCGCTATACGAACGTTGATTCTCGTACTGCTTGTTTTTCGTTTCGTCTCTTCTCGTTTGGAGGAAAACTGACCAATCTAGACTGTTTTGTCACGTTATCTCGAACACCGGTTGGACGAGCGAGGATTAAAGTCACCGGAAGGAAAATGTACGCATGACGTGCGAACATTAACGGCTAGCTCGAATCGTGTTGACAGACGACCGCGTACGTCGAAAAAAGTCGTCGTTCTTCTTGTGCCATGCGTGGCAATCGTCGTCTCGTTTTGTGACCTTATCGTGCTGATGGCCTTCTGGTCGTCGTCGATAACGCCCTGCGCGGTGATGTTCGTCTCAGTCTACATTCTAATCTTTCTTGCTGCTCGAGGATTCATGGTCGTGGATTCGTCGTTGTTTATTCGCTGTCATGCTCGTCGAATTGTCATTCTTACCGTTTCGTTCTCGTTTGCTCGGTTCTCCTTTCGAGGAAAACCGAGCAATCGAGAGTGTTTTGGCCCAGGTTTCACTTTCATCATCATGCTGACGCGCATCACGATTCGCTGCAAGGGATAAACAGCTCTTTCTTCACGGTGTCGTGATGTGAATCATTTCACATAGTAAATGATTCACTTCTCTGTCAGGCATTAGTCTCTCTGAGTGAAGTTAAGACCTCAGAGAAGTCCGTTTTAGGAAGATGTTATATATTTTGAGTCTTGGTAGGTTGATTATCATGTTGATAGGGCTTAAGCTCATGGGTTGTATTTGCGTGTCACCCATGCAAGCTTTCTAGCTGATTTAAGTTATTTTTCGGGGCTGCGTGTTGTTTTAGGTAGTTTAAGTTTTACGCTGGCACTCTAGGGGGCTTGACGTGGTAGCCTATGAGTGTAGATAAGTTACCACATGGTTTAAGGCACAAAATGACAACCAAATGGAGCTATGAATTCTCATTGGTTCATTTTTGTCTTTTGTGTAACTCTAAATTTAGAAACAGAGGTCTAAAAGGGATTTCGAGCAATTGGTAAGGACACTTCGAAATCTGAGAGCACAAGGAGATAGAGCTCGTCGAGCCAAGCACTGTCAGCGAAAAGTTTGATCAATTTGGAGCAATAAACAAGGAGTTATGACTGATTGAAGTTCGATTTGTGTCAGAATTGCAGCACTTCTGTTCAATTTGGGGTTTTGAGTGTCATTTGCAGCAGAATTGAGGAAAGTGCTTCAAAACTTTGTGGTTGTGTTCACTGTCAGCAGGACTACGACTGTCTCGAAATTTTTATGTCGATTGATTCAGTGAGTAATTCAGGAAGACCGCTGAAGTAGAGGGCGTCCGAAAAGCTCTCAATCTGGAACAGCAACTTCAGAGAGCGAGATCTGGAGTTCTGTGTGGAATCAGGAGGCCCAATTTCACAGGAGTGTTCATCAAGCTGTGTACTGCAAATCCTGTAAGAATTTCCCAAAGTGATCGAGCCAATTCCTTGTTATAGGTCGAAATAGCTGTCTGGGTACCAGAAACTGCCGTAATTTCTCTACTCAGAAAGTTTCTGCTCATATCTTAGTGCTTTGAATTGATCTGAAATTTCGTATGTGTATCCACTAGAACCTCATTTACATGTAGGAGGAGTTCTGAAGTCTGAACCTTCACATATTTCTCAATCCTGAGTGTCAAAGTTCGCCATCTGATCTTATCATTACTAGTTAAGCCTGAACTTGCTTCGTGAACATATCAGAAGAGCCTAGAGACTTATATGAGTGTTTTTCAGTATCACCTTGAGACCTGAAGCCTATCATGTGAGTAAACCAGCCACAGCCAAGAGCCCAACGCTTCCCCGAGTAGATTGAACACAGCCTTCGAGCTCATATCACAGCCAGAAGGTTCGTCCTTCCCAGGAAGACTCTCAACCCGACATCTGGTGCTTCCACTGAGAGCTCTTGGGGTGATTGATTGAGAAGGTTGAGTTGCTACAAGGAGAAGAGATGGATCGCAAGAGCGGAGCTGCTGCTGCTGCCTCTGGGACTGGAGCATCAACGTCTACTGCTGCACCGTCAACTGCATCTGCGTCTTCTACAGCGACATCTGCATCTGGTCTGGACACGACTGAGATCTTGAAGACGCTTGCGGCCCTGGTCCAACAGCATCCGATCGTTGGAGAGGGTGAGTTAAAATCCACCAAGGCTTTGCAAGCGATAGTGAATAGGTGTGGAAGGTTTGAAGGTAGAGATATTTCTAGATATCTGCGTGAGTATAGAGGAGAGATGGAGCTGGTTAGGGTTACTGATGCTGAGATGATAGCAAGTTTTGAGTTAGCTGTCATTCCTGAGTTGCGGGACCAAGTTAGGGATGTACAGAGAAGAAATCTTGAAATCTGGATGAGTTTTGAGCGATCTCTTCGAGAGAAATTTCTTGAGGAGGATTCAGAGAGAGTTACTAGAAGGACATTTCTAGACTGGGTTGAGCAGCAACCTGGTCGTATTATGAGCCTGAGTGAGTTGCTGAGAGAGTTTGATCAGAGATACCGACAACTATCAACTCTAGAGCGAATCACCCTAGATGCTAGGAAAACAGAGCTTTTCCTGCAGGCTACCGATGATGCTACGGCAGATCGGTTATGTTTTATGTTGACCGATCGATCTGCTGAGGGAGGTGTTACTATGGATTGGGAGAGAGTTGAGGATGATGTGGCTGTACTGACGAGGCAGAGGAGGGGAAGAGTGGCTGTGGGAGGACGTCCGCTTGCAGAAGTGGTCACTCCATCTTATGCTGCTCCTCAAGTACAGCAGCCTTTGGCCCCTGCTCCTAGACCTGTTGTCCCAGCTGCAGTTCCTTTGATGCCAGTTGTGCCAGCTCCAGCACAAAGGGCACCTGTTCAGAGACCTGCGGAGAACCATGGTCAACAGAACCAGATTGAAGACCTGATTCGGCAGATGCGAGAGCTGAAGGTAGAGCTAGCTGGATTGCAGAGAGAGCAGCCACCGGCGCCTGCTGCTGCACGTCCAAGAGGTGCTCCTGTTCGTAGATGTATCTGGTGTGACAGTCCTGATCACTTCCGAGGAGACTGTCATGAGCTCACAGCTGCTTTGCGAGATGGTGTGGTTTGCTACCAGAACGGTAGACTGCACCTTTCTTCTACTGGAGAGCCGTTGAGCACGCAGTTTGGACGAGGAGGTATGAGGAGTCTACCTCAGATTGCTACAGCTGCAACGGCAACTGCGTTGATGGCACCGCTGGTAAATTCTGATGTGTATGCTGGGCATATTGAGGTCTCTTCTAGTCCTACGTTGCTAGACAGGACTGCTGAGAAGAGTATTGCCTCCGTTCCTTCTGAAGTACTGAAGAGGGGAGCCGAGTCTATTCGTAGGGTCACAAGATGGGAAGATCATGTAGATGTTGCTTCTATCAGAGCATTCTTGGATGTAGATAGACACGTTCATTGGCAGGATGCTTCTGTGGAGGAGAAGAGGCGGCGAGAAGCCTCTGAACTTGATACTGGAATTCCTGAGGAGACTGGGGATAGACGGAGAGTCACAAGGAGACGAGCGGCTCTTCCTGAAGACATCCCGTCTACTTCTGCAGCTCCTCCACCTGCGCCAGGTCCTATGGAGGATGTGCAGAGATCCCAGCAGGAGCCAACGACTGCTGGTAGGCGGTTTACTGCCCAAGAGAAGGGGAAGGGACCGGCTTACAAGTTGGCAGCTGATATTGAAACTTCTACTGATCTGAAGAGTATCTTGGAGCAGAGGATACTGGATGCGCGAATCGAGTTTTCTCTTCGAGAAGTTCTTGATATTGCAAAGAGGGAGTTTCACGAACTGATCATCGACATCATCAAGCGCAAGAGACAGGTGATGTCCGAGCAGGTAGAGAGTCAGATGATAGATGTAGTAGGAGCTTCTCTGAATGATGCAGAGTTTGGAAATGTGCATTTTCAGGAAGCTGATGACAAGAGATACCAGCAAGAAGCGTTGGTTGCTGATACCGACACTATTGAGTTCAACGATGAGGAAGCTGGTGAGGAGAGTCCAACTAGTGAAAGTGATTTCAGAAAGAGACATTGGGCTCGTGCCACAACTGCTACGCGAGTTCGTCTTGGAAGTTTGGCTGAACCTGTTGCTGCTTTAGTTGATCACGGATCTGAGATCAAGATCATGTCACGGGAGGTGTACGAGAGGGGTCAGTGGTCTATCGAGCTAAACCATGGTTGGGTGTTACGTGCTGCAAACAACCAGAAAGGTGAGCTATACGGCGCTTGTCCTAACGTGAAGGTGAAGATAGGTGATGTGGATGTGGATCAACACTTCTTCGTGCAATCTTCTGCTTCATATCCTGTGATTCTTGGTCAGCCTTATATCATTGCGGTTCGAATGGAGACCAAGGTGATGGATGATGGATCTCATTATGCTAGGATCCGTAGTCCAGATGATAGACGTTCTATGCAGTTTCTGACCGTTCGTACGAACCACGAACGAAACCATCAAACTTTGAGAGATTCTCCTATCTGTAGGGGTAAGGGTTTTCTGAAACCACTCTCGTAGGACGAGATAGCGAGAGTGATGGATCTACTGCTACTATGATCCCGCTTGAGCAGCCTGAGGGATCACAGGAGGTTGATGGAAAGGCTGCTCAAGATTCAAAAAGTAGTTGCACTGTGCATAGTTGGAAATCTGGGTTGATGACTTTCAGTTCTGATGATTGGAGTGAGTTCACACGGATGGAGGATTTGACTGAGAAGAGTAGAAGGCAGATGGAGAGGTGTGCAGCAAATCTGCGTTGTACAGGAGTTCTGAAGGAAGATGAGATGATTTTTGGTGTTTATGAGGAGTTTGTAGGTGTGCAGTCTTTGTTCGTTGGCTGGATGGTGTAGATAGGTTGATGGAACAGATGGGAGGTAGGGTGGTGATCCCCATCCATTCTCGTGAAGTCTATGAGAAAATTATCTCATACTTGCGATATCGTCCTCATCCGAGACTAGAGAATGGATGGAAGGATGCAGTCTGTTGGTGTGGCTCTCATCAGGAAGCGGAAGTACACGCCAAGTATAAAGCTGTAGCGAGGAAGGTGAGACCTGTGGCGACCCAATTACCTGTTGATTCTCAGCAACAGATGGAGTTAGCGGCTGCTGAACCTGTGCTTAGAGATCCTACACAGGTAGGACACAAGTTTACTCAAGAAACACTTGAGCAACTCCAGATAGGAGGGGGTGACTTCTTGACTGAAGAGGAGAAACGAGCTTTTGAGCAGATGATAGTTAGTCATGGTAAGGCATTTTCTTTCTCAGCTGAGGAGATTGGTTGTGTGGATCCTAGTGTGATAGCTCTGATGGTTATCTTCACTGTTCCTCATGTACCTTGGGACTTGAAGCCTATTCCAGTCCCTCGTGCTTTACTACCGAAGGTCATTGAGTTGCTGAAGGAGAGGGTACGCTGGGTATTCTTGAACCATCTATGGCTCCGTACTCTAGCCGATGGTTCACAGTACCTAAGAAGACAAGAGCTCTGCGCTTCATCCAAGACTTGCAGCCTGCCAACAACATCACGATTCGAAACGTTGGAACAGGACCTGTGGTTGATGAAGTAGCTGAGGCGTTTGCTGGAAGGTCAATCTATTCTATTGGAGATCTGTTTTCAGGTTATGATCAGTTTCAGCTTGCTTTGGAGAGTAGAGACTTGACTACCATGCGTACACCTTTGGGATTGATGCGGATGTGCACTCTTCCTCAAGGTGTGACAAACTCAGTAGCCCATATGCAGAATGCGATGCATAAGGTGTTACGAGAGTTTGTACCTGAGGTCACTATCCCGTTTCTGGATGATATTCCCATGAAAGGCTGTCCGGTGGAAGACAAAGACGAAGCTGTGACTTCTGATGGATGCAGAAAGTTCGTTGCAGACCACATTCGGGATGTGGAGAAGATTCTGATGCGTTTGGAGGAGGTACACCTCACTCTATCAGGTACCAAATCTCATTTTGGTATGTCAGAGATTGTGGTGGTGGGTCATTTGTGTGGTACTTTTGGGAGGCGTCCGAACCCAGAGAAGGTAGATGCTATAGCAAGGATAGCTGACTGCACCAACATCACTGAGGTTCGACGGTTCTTGGGAGCTTGTGTGTTCTTTCGTGTGAGTATTCCTCATTATGCACACATTGCCGAGCCTCTGTATGCACTTCTGAGAAAGGGAAGGAGGTTTACTTGGCGGCAAGAACATCATGAGACAATGGAGCAGCTGAAGGAGATTCTGAAGTCTCCACCTATACTAAGGAGGCTTAGCTACGAGAGCGGGAGACCTGTGGTACTGACTGTTGATACGAGTCCCAAGGCGATTGGATGGGCAGTTGGCCAAGAAGATGCAGAAGGTGTGTGGTTTGTTTCAAGGTTTGGAGCTCGGATCTTAACAGATAGACAGCGTAACTATCCTCAAGTGAAGCGTGAGTTGTGGGGAGCTGTTACTGCCATGAAGGTAGATCGAGAGTTCTTAATAGGAGCTCGTGTGATACTAGAAACAGATTGTTTGCCTTTGTTGGGTATGATAGCGAACTGCAATACACCAGACATAGCAATGCTGCGATGGATTGCTTATGTCCGGAGTCTGAACCCTGAGCTAAAGCATATAGCAAGGAAGGACAATCCAGTTGCAGATATGTTGTCTAGGGCTCGTTATACAGATGAGGATGAGATGTTTGCAGAGGTGGAGAATGAAGAGAGGAGAGACATTTGGTGCCAAGTTGGTCAGCAGACTTCAGACTTGGAACCACTGCCGTTCAACGAGGAGTTGTACACAGATAAGTTCCGTGATATTGGATTTTATCTGAGTTCGTTATCCAGGAGAGAAGGATGGAGTGATGCAGAGTTCAAGGAGATCAGACGGAAGGCGTACAGCTACCTTCTACGTGAAGGTTATCTGTGGAAACGTCCGAAGAGAAGAGACGGGATGCTTGCTAGAGTGGTGGATGATCAATCGACGAAGCTAAATCTGCTGAAAGAGTTTCATGACACCTTGTGGGCTGGACATCGTGGAGTATGGGCTACTTACACGAAGATGAAGGAGCGTTACTGATGGAAGGGTTTGTATCAAGACGTGGTGGACTTTGTTGGGTCGTGTCTGCACTGCCAATTCTACTCTAAAGTCCGTTACAGAGATGGTCTTGTACCTACTTATCCACCTAGTATCCATTTTCAATGGGTTCTTGATCTTGTGATGATGCCACCGGGGTTATGGGGGATGCGTTATTTGGTGTTGGCTCGAGAGGATCTTTCCAACTATGTGGAGGGACGAGCACTACGGACGAAGACTACAAAGAATATCTGCAGGTTCGTGCTAGAAGATATCATCTGTCGTTATGGATCGGTTGGGAGACTACGTGCAGATAGAGGCGAGTTGAGAGACGCTGAAGTGAAGGAGTTCTTTGCTCGTTATGGAGTAAAGCTTCGACTTACCACTGCTATGAATCCAGAGGACATTGGTAAGAGTGAACGAGGACACCCTTCTATTGTTCATGCTTTAGTGAAAGCATGTGATGGTAGGCCTAGAGAATGACCGAGATTACTTCCATTTGCTTTGTGGGCGGATAGAACTACACATTGTACTACGACTGGCTATATGCCAGTTGAGCTTATGCTGGGCCAGAAACCGATCATGCCTGCTGAGGAGTACTTTCCTACATGGGCTACGCTACCGTGAGAAGATGATACAGATCGTGCTTCACTCCTTGCTTTACGTATTAGGCAGTTGGAGCGAAGGGAGGAGGATCTTGCTGATGCGCAGGAGAGGCTGAAGGTGGCTCGAGTAAAAAACAAGGAACGTTTTGACAAGACTCACCGACTACGACCGAAGCCAATACATGTTGGTGACTGGGTTCTGGTATATGATAGCACGTTGGAGAATCAGCATTCTACACTTCGTAAGTTCTCTCGAAGGTGGTTCGGACCTTATGTTGTGCTAGATGTGTATGAGAATGCCACTTATAGTTTGCGTGAGTTGGATGGTACTCCTTTGAAGCTATCTGTGGCTGGCAAACGTGTGAAACTGTTCAAGAGACGCGGAGGGTCAATCGAGTTATTCAACTTTCTGGAGTCAGAGCTGAGGACAACAAGAGACGGAGACGTCCCAGCGTCTGATGAGACTGAGGCGGAGGAGAGCGATGATGATGAAGAACAAGCAGAAGACTGAGCAGGTTGGCACATGTCGGAGGATGTGCAGGTTTGGAGAGGGTGGATGTCGTGATGTGAATCATTTCACATAGTAAATGATTCACTTCTCTGTCAGGCATTAGTCTATCTGAGTGAAGTTAAGACCTCAGAGAAGTCCGTTTTAGGAAGATGTTATATATTTTGAGTCTTGGTAGGTTGATTATCATGTTGATAGGGCTTAAGCTCATGGGTTGTATTTGCGTGTCACCCATGCACGCTTTCTAGCTGATTTAAGTTATTTTTCGGGGCTGCGTGTTGTTTTAGGTAGTTTAAGTTTTACGCTGGCACTCTAGGGGGCTTGACATGGTAGCCTATGAGTGTAGATAAGTTACCACATGGTTTAAGGCACAAAATGAAAACCAAATGGAGCTATGAATTCTCATTGGTTCATTTTTGTCTTTTGTGTAATTCTAAATTTAGAAACAGAGGTCTAAAGAGGATTTCGAGCAATTGGTAAGGACACTTCGAAATCTGAGAGCACAGGGAGATAGAGCTCGTCGAGCCAAGCACTGTCAGTGAAAAGTTTGATCGATTTGGAGCAATAAACAAGGAGTTATGGCTGATTGAAGTTCGATTTGTGTCAGAATTGCAGCACTTCTGTTCAATTTGGGGTTTTGAGTGTCATTTGCAGCAGAATTGAGGAAAGCGCTTCAAAACTTCGTGGCTGTGTTCACTGTCAGCAGGGCTACGACTGTCTCCAAATTTTTATGTCGATTGAGTCAGTGAGTAATTCAGGGAGACCGCTGAAGTAGAGGGGGTCCGAAAAGCTCTTAATCTGGAGCAGCAACTTCAGAGAGCGAGATCTGGAGTTCTGTGTGGAATCAGGAGGTCCAATTTCACAGGAGTGTTCATCAAGCTGTGTACTGCAAATCCTGTAAGAATTTCCCAAAGTGATCGAGCCAATTCCTTGTTATAGGTCGAAATAGCTGTCTGGGTATCAAAAACTGCCGTAATTTCTCTACTCAGAAAGTTTCTGCTCATATCTTAGTGCTTTGAATTGATCTGAAGCTGAAATTTCGTATGTGTATCCACTAGAACCTCATTTACATGTAGGAGGAGTTCTGAAGTCTGAACCTTCACATATTTCTCAATCCTGAGTGTCAAAGTTCGCCATCTGATCTTATCATTGCTAGTTAAGCCTGAACTTGCTTCGTGAACATATCAGAAGAGCCTAGAGACTTATATGAGTGTTTTTCAGTATCACCTTGAGACCTGAAGCCTATCCTGTGAGTAAACCAGCCACAGCCAAGAGCCCAATGCTTCCCCGAGTAGATTGAACACAGCCTTCAAGCTCATATCACAGCCAGAAGGTTCGCCCTTCCCAGGAAGACTCTCAACCCGACAACGGTGAGTTTTTCTCGTACTCGCTGTCTTTTCATCGCGCCTCATCTATTGTTTCGGATGCCTTGCGTCTGATCTTTCTCACCGTCTTTTTTTACGCTCGCGGTTTTTTCTCTCTTTTCTTATCGTCTGTTGCTGTTTTTGGATTGTTTCTTTCTCGCAGTTTTCGTTGTTTCGCTTGTTTTCTTCCTCGCTGCCGTTAACCCACATGCTGCTGTCTTCTAGATGACGGATGCCTCATTGTTCGTTTTGTCTCTCGTTTTGTTCAGATTTGTCGACGTCTATTGTCTGATCGCGACGACTCGTGGAAAGCCTCAGACGCCGCATGCTGCATGATCGAGACGAGTCATCGACTGCCTCAGATGTCGTACGTACATTCGCTGCATGCTACTTTCTTTCCCACCTCTTCCGCTGTCTGCTCAAAAATCATCTCCAATATCGATGCCGTGTGTACATCAATTGCATGGTACTATCTTTCTCACGTCTTCCGCACCCTGCTTCCGATAGAGATACTGTACTCTCAACGCAATGTCTAGCGAATCGCATGCTGACAATGTTATTACGGTTTTTGACGATGAGAATGTAATTACTGTGTCCGATGATGAGAAAACAGTCTCCGATGATCAAAAATCCAGCAGTCCACTTCCCCCTTCCCGTCCTGATAGTCCTCTGTTTGTATCTTCGACCCCTCCGTCGTAGTTACTTCACGTGTCTGTCTCACTGTCTCATTGTCTCCCTCGTCCCCAACAGTGTCCTTAGATTCTATCGAGTCGGTTTACCTCCACGGCATAGAAGGATACAGATGCCAAGGATTGAAATTTGCTCGCTCGACAATTCTCCCTTTGCATCCTTTGTTTCCATCCCACTATCTCTCGTTTTCAAAAACTGACCTCTACTTGAGCAGGACCTACATCTATATAGACTTCCATCTCTTCCTCGGTCGAGAAGAGTGTCCTTGAAGAGTCTTGAACTGTCTGTCACCATCGGCCAGACTGGTGGGGATCTGGACCTCTGTTGTTGAGGCTCGTTGTGCGTTTTCCTACAACGAGAATGTGACAGTGGTCTCATCTCGGTAGAGCGATGAGGTGCATTACTACATTTGCACATTCAAGGCGTTATGTCTCTGTAGGCAACAAGCCCGATCGATGTAAAGAACAGATTATTCACTGTCCTCGACTGGAAGAGAAGTAGTAGACCTCTTGGGGACGAAGTCTGCATGAAGAGACTCAATAACAAAGGCCTTCATACCTTTGTAGGTATGATTGGCTACTGCATGAAGGATAAATCTGAGGAACATCATCGTTGTTGCATGAAAAATATTACTGACTCCATGCTTGCAGATGAGGATGAGCTCTTTATGCTTTTGGGTGCTGCTGACACGAAGAACAGGGTGGAACTTAACTCCAACAATATTTTACAGCGTGCTCTGCAGTTTAACAAATACAGGTGCCGTCATCCTCTAGGCAGTACACTGCGGACATGTTTCCGCTCTATGGTGCGCTCTGGCAAGTATTCTCCATCCTATAAATGATTAATAGGTACTGGTATACAGCGGGCAAGGAGTGAGACTCTCTGGAAGTCCATTGTGCACCCAAAGACTATGACGATGAGTGATATCGATGTAATCTTCTTCTCCAAGCGTCAGGATCGCCAGCATTACTTCAGCATTGTAACTCCAGAGGAAGAGGAGCGATCCATGGATCTGTCTTCTCCGCCTATGGATGTCTGTCCACTGTTCGAAGCTGTGCGATGTTTTCCTGACTATATTCTCCTTTGCAGTGCTCTTCTTCGTGACAGAACGTCACTACGAGCCACGGAAGGTAAGTTGACTTCTTGTTTCTGCTCTTCTATTCCCACGGGTTTCTTTGCTCCATGATCTTACGTTTACGTGTAGATGCATCGGACGTTCTTGGAGAGTGATCGAACGACCTGGAAGAATCGGCAGCCGCTCCACCGATCCCAGTTATGCGAACCTTGTGTATACCAAGATATTGATACGTTTGTAGCGTTCGGCAGCCGGTCCATCGAGCCCAATTATGCGAACCTTGGGAATACCAAGATAACGTTCATACATTTGTATCATTTTTACGTTTTTACGTCACTAGTTATACATATCACAGTTTGCCACTTCTACGGATAGCATTCGGCACGATTTCGAGTATTCCACCTCTTCAGGATAGTATAGACCAAGGCTTTCAGTCTCGGACGTTGCTACCTCATTTGGGTCTGTGCCATGTACATAGAAGAAATACTTATAGCGAGCAGAGATGAACACGGGACATGGCGTTTCTGTCGTCGTCGTCCCTCTATGTAAACGAGTATTAAATTTTTAAAGATATAAAGTTTTACGTGTCCACCGTGGTCTTTTCTGTCCGACATAAGCATGAGCAATGGCGTGTGAAAGAAAGGCACAGTCTGGAACGGTGGATCGAGTTCGCTCACCGAAGGTCAGAAATGAAGTGGTATGGACGGAAACGTGTGTTGACATAAACTCGGAAGTGGAAACCTGATGGCAGTAAAATCTATCGTGAAACAAATTTATTGCAAACGGGATGATATATTCAGCACGGAATGGAGGTGTACGTAAAACCCACCGTAAATGTTTCTTTCTACAACAAGGTGTGTGAGAAGCAAGTATCAAAAGCAGCAAGTGCCGTGGATTCCGCGCGTACTGAAATGCCTTTTTTCTCAGAACCGAGCGGCGTGTTCTCCTCTGCAAACTGGAAGGATAGAGTAAAAGCAGTTTATGAAAATAAGCTTTTCCCGAACTGCCATACCGCAAGCTGATAAAAAATAAGCCACAAGGCCGGCGCGGTTTCGACTCCATCTCGGCCTGGTGTGAATAAGCAAACAAGGGAGATAACAGACCTTCCTGGTTTTTTGGACCAGAGTTGTAATCCTTGCGTATGTTTGCAAGAGCATCTCCACCCGTATAGGATAAAGACTCTTTATTTTTATTTTAGAGACTAAGAGTAGAGGATTTTTGCTTTGTGATAGCATGACTATACGTAAATTATGAAAATCAGGAAAAAAAATTTTTGTCGTGTAGAGAAACAGACGGATGGAGTCATGATGGAAATCAAAAAATAATGAAAACAAGAAAGTGAAAAAGGAGTAGTGAGATCAGGCAGATAAAAGTCATTGTGAAAACTGCAAAAAAAAGGAAGAGATAGATCCCAGAAACTCTAACGAATATCCCCGCAATTCCACTGCAAGCAGAGCTCCTTGTTATCTTCCTTGTATATTCATCCTCCTCATGATAAATATGCAGGCAGGTAAATATGACAGAGTTTAATATCTAACTCTTTTGTTGAAAATTAAACCTTTCACCCCCGAGCATTAAGTCAAGGAGTATCAGAGACGGTTCTCATTTGTCTGATCACAGTTCGATTCTGGTTCTCTTTCTAGGGGCGTCCGCGCGTCTGGATCTCGTGCTTGGAAGTTGTGTACGCTGTTCTATTCTGTTCGACCAGATCCAGAGGAATTTCAGTACTAGTTTCCTGTCAGTAAAAGTGCTTGGTCGTTGTACATCTCAGATATTGTTGTGATGCTTAACCTTTTGTAAGATATGTGTGTCTTTCTGATCTCAGGTAGTAGAATCCATACTATCATACAAAAAATGATTGTCCATGTTTGTGGATTTCTTTGTGTCTTTGAGACGCTGATTCACACTATGTTTATCTTCTATCATTTAATCATCTCGTCAGGTCTTGTATCCAGCTATCAATTGCAACCCAATAACTCTAATAAAAACCTAAAACACAAAATAAATTAATAAATTAAATCTTTCCTTAACTGTATCTGGGTGACTATCAGCAGGCTGCATATGTACTTTTGGGAGTGTGCCTGGCCACCGTTATAGTTTGATTTTTCTTATTAGTTTGATCTTTTATTTAATATTTATATATTTTCCCGAGCAAAAATTCCCGTAAGTCGATGTTACATGCATATTCTTTAGAAGTGTAACTTTTACACCACCGTCTTTAAATGAATAACATTAAAAATTTAAACATGTTCAAAAAAACCATAATATGTTTTTCGAATAGTTTGATGATGGGTTGAAGAATCTTTATTGGACCTTTGAAGTTAGAGAAATACGATAGTTTTGAAAAAGTATCTCTTTTAAAAGAGAAGCGAAAAGAAAGTTTTCCCCTAACTTGATCTCTAACTAGTTAAGGGAGCCTTTAAAGACCCTAGGTGGAGATCCTCTAAGGGGGAACATTCTTGAAGGTATGGATTGCAATATAGGAGTACAAGATCGGTTATCATGTAACTAGAGTTAAGAATGATTCGTGTTTGTTACAAGAATATTTTTCACACTCCAGGTAATCACACGCTATAGTTGTGTACATGCATATTGGAGGATGTACATGCATGTTGGAGGATATTAGTCTTGCAGAATCAAAAAAGTTGTATCGTAAATTCCTAACAAGATGAAGTAACCGAAATTAAAGATTTTAATATAGTAACAACTCTACATGTCGAACGACGAATGCAATATAGCCACTACACTATCTTCACTATTTAGTTTGCATACCCAAATAGTGTCTAGTGAGTGAAAATATTTTCGCAGGTCTCAGTCTCAAGTGGTATGTTACTGCACAGAAAAACCGTGCCTGCGTCTCCTGCTGCAATCAAAGGTAAAATCTGCATAATGATTAGATTTCCCAAACGACAAAATGTATTTCCACCGTATAGTATCGCAGTTGCAGTTGATACTAAAATACAACGTCAGTGGCCCATGACAGCGGCTAACTAAGCTTCGGCTTTTTGCATATGGAATATACATCCCAAATGACTTTAGAGGAGAAGTTTCTTGCATGTATTTTAAAAACATTAAAAAAACAATAGTTTGTTCTTATTGGTTCTAGAGTCAGTAAACTAACCTCGGGAGAATTGTCGTTTCTAATTTATTCACTTAGTACGCATTCTGAACCATCTTTGCAAAACTTCACTTCAGTAACTCCTGGTCAACTGGAACTCATACACTATACTCATCTAACTTTATCCCGTGGGTATTATAATTCAACTCTTTACTGACCTTGACTTGAGCAATTCCTGATCGTCCGGAATTATCCATTCCACAAGATTGACGGCATTCTCAACTGAACTTGCTTCAGCAATTCCTGGTCACCCGGAATTACCCATTTCACAAACAGTGAGTAGTTGCAAAACAATAAAACCCATAAGTCTAACGCCTTGTCTAACGTCTCTAAGACTACTCGTGCGATGGTTCCGAGTAAACAAATCAACTAATACATTAATTTTTTAATTTCAATTTTATACTGATGGAAGCGTTAGGAAATAAACTGAAACTGCAGTAGATTCCTTCTTCCATCTTCGGATGGAAACCAGGCTCAAGATGGATATAGTTGGAGACTTGGAGTGTTGGCAAATTGTAGTGAATCAGTGCTACAAGAACTTGCCGTGTTGTAGCAGGCACGGTTTAAACTAACTGCTGGCACGAGGGAATAAACAACCGAAACAGGTGGGAAAGCAGCAACGTGGAGTGCAAGGCGAAAGAGCATGCAACAGAGAGCGAAAAGGAAAAATATAACTCATTATGACAGCTACACTGTGTATGTTATTTAGTCTGGACCATTTTAATTCCGTGCTCTGAGTTTTTTCATCTATCCACGTTGTGTACTTTGGGCCAGATTATATAATTTAAAATACAAAGTAATTTGGTGTTTGCAAGAATAATGTGGACTACTATTTTTTACTCTTCGAAATTAGTATAGACTTTTAATTCTATCTATTATAAAAAACATATTGAACTGTTCATGAATATATAATTTTTATGTTCGTAGAGAATTCGATATATCTCAACTGATAACTGTTTTCATATCACATTTCTGTCCAATTTAAATCATCGTCCTTTATGGACTTTAGTAAGGACAGAGGCTTAGGACCAGAGTTTTAGTGTATACATGGTATGCATATTCTGTTATTTAAATATCGATTAACATATCAAATTCAAAACTGAAATACAAATGTTTTCCGAATGCACACCAAATTCTTTTAACTAACAGTCTTGGTAGATGCGAATGATTGTCACCTAACGAGCTCATTGCGTCCTTAGAAACACAAGCGCAGTCTGATTCTCAGCTCCAGGACTGATTCTTATGCTAGCTCTTTCCATGGTCCGGTCCGCTTGCTTTCCTACCTTTCGTCTCCTTCCTTGTCGATGCGTTCGGCTCTTTGTACCTTGAGCGCAAGAACAAGCACGGGACCCGATGCATTCAATGTTCAGCCCCGAGATGAAACCGATAGGCATACAGCATAAGGTTCTGGTCATGCTCGAAGCATCTGATTTGAGGGTCATACGAGAAGTGGAATACAGAAACCTGAGCATATGAACGAACATCTGAAGGGTTCTTGATCATGAGCACCCAACGGAATCTCCGAGGAATCTGGAACATTAATATTGGTGACAAGCACCTTTCTTGTATCCTTACCCTGCAAGAGTGCCACATATTCCGCTTTCTTGTCAAATCAATAGCAAAGAATTTGTATGATCATGATGGACATTATGGACATTATGGTTTCGGATCACATGAAGAACTTCAAAGCTGCTGTGCGTGATGGGAAGTCCGTTGAACACAGCATGATGGGAAGTTCGTTGAACTCAAAACACACGAGCTTCTGCATCCAACTCCTGGATTAATATAGGCTCAAGTTATGAAGAATCTTCTGACACTAGGGAGAGACGGTCCGGTTAGAGGTTCTACTATGCTCTACTTTAGCGTGCTTCATTTCGTTTGGAGCTCCAAAATACAAACTTTCAAGCAGATCCGTCCAACTCCTGACCGAGTGACTTCAGTGTAAATACAAGTTCCTAAAGAAGGGCCTAAGGAATCACAGCTTGTCGTGAGACTCATGGTACTTTTGACATCGATCACTGTGGAACTCATGAGGTTCTAGAATCTATCTAACTTGGTCTCATAAGCGTTGAAAAGACCAACCACCACGGACTGCATGAGGTTCAGGAATGTATTCAGGTAGATTGGCCTCAAACAGATAGGACGTGCAGGTGCTCCAGACAACTGAGTACAGAGAGCATTTTACCTATCCGGCTACTGTGGATCACACGCATCATGCACTCTCAAAACGAAAAATGATCAGGTGGCTTCAGTTAAGGAAGAATCAAACAGAAAGGAAGCTTGCTCCAGTACTAAAGCAAAGTGGGCAAGTCTGACGAGATTCTCCGCCCCAGACAGTCGTACCAGTTTTAGAACTTGGAACTTGAAGATCTGGCTTCATCAACCCCAGATAGAGGAATTGATGGGGTCTTCCCATCCGTTTGCTATTTATTGGGTCGCCTTCTTTGGATAGAGGAATGGAGTCTAGGGGACATACACAATAATGACTCCGCTTGATATGTAGGGAACTTTCATTCACAAAACCTGCATCAACTTTTGCGCATCAGCTTGAGCTTACTTGTATTGTCCCTCGAAAACAATATCCTGCTGTTTGCAGTCTCTCTGGTAACAAGCTTCTTGAGCCCTTCGTTTCTAGTTCTCTGTTGTCCAGTCTGATTCAGCTCTTGGGTGTCAACCGGACTTTGGTTACATCCTTGCACTGACAAAACTCGGATTCTGCATATGCCAGATTAGCAGAAAATCACATGGGTCCATAAATCTTCTCTGCCTGTGTAATTGCTAAGAACTTACCTTGCTCCTTTGAACCTTCGGGATATTAAGTACTTCTGAGGGGCTTGAAGGTCATAACAACCATTGGGAGCCAAAGAATTGAAGAACAGGATACCGTAATTCTCACGGTATCAAATCTCTTCATATACAACTGCCTCCGATACTTGAAGTGAGGATGTTCTCTACGTCGTTCAAAAAGTTTAAAATTATATAAGAAAATCATTACCAGAGAACTGGCATCGTAAGGGGGAATTACTCCAGACACTGCTTTTCCCATGATTGCTGGTGTTGTGTATTAGGGGTGTTAAAGTTAAAGAATCTCTGAAATATTCGGAAGCCGCGGGCGTGAGTTACGGAATCGGCAAGACTGCGGCGTTTTCTTAACGGCTATTCACTGGTTTTTTCTGATTCTTTTTGCAATGGATTCTGTGCTACTCTGAGTACTTATCTTGAGTGTAGAAACGGAAAAATAATTAATGGTAAAATCTTGATGTTAAATCTCAGACGCTATCTAGAATGAGCCGCGATTATATCCAAACTTACCGGTGATAATTTTACGTCCAGTTACCTCTCAGCCGTTGAAGAATCTTTCTTCTAAACTTTGACACCCCCTGTTAGCTTCAAACTGGAATAGGCAGTATTACGATTTACTTCTTCACCATTGTGCAGTGCGAATATCTTCCTTGTCGCGAATGCTAGTTTCGTCTAGGTTCAGGTTCCCAGAATCTGAGTGTCCACGTAGAACTTACAGAAGAAGCTGATCTTCGCATATTTCTTTACGTCGCTCACTTCTGCTTATACAAGGAACAGTACTTAGCAAGTTCGGCAGTGGAAGCATACAGCAAAGCTTTGTTCGGGTATTTTTCAACCATAAACCGCGGCGTATGAAGATCACCTGTAAAAGTGAGTAGGGTTTGCTGGAACTAGAAGTTCTGGTTTCAGGGTAGGCTGGCAGAACACAGGGCTGAACTGATGCTGAAGAAAGACATTACACAAAATCTTCAACAGATCAGTATAGTCCTGTTAGAATCTTCAACTTGAAGTCCTTGAAGACTCTACTGATGTGTTGAAGATAGTGTAAGGTTTGTGTTCAGTCATCAGTTCAGCCATGTGTATTGCCGAGTTGCATTACTGTTCTATCAGAGTGTTCTTCATGTGACTGCCATGTGACAAATTGTTTAACTTCTTACGTTACCTTATGTAACTAGTGTATAAAACACCCCCTCTAGGGAGATTATGCTTCCGACCTTTTGTATAGAGTCTTTTGAGAGTTTAGAGCTTGTGCTTCTTCCTGGCTTCAGCAATCCACCTACTGTACTTCGTACTTAGGGAGGATATATGCTGTTGTCACCACAGCTTCCATGGATGGGAAGGAACCCGTCCGACTTGAGAGCCTCGCAGTGTCCAAGCAAACACACATACATTGCTTGGTCAGCTAGGACAGACGGGTAGTTTTCGACCGAATGACTCAAGAGCGTCAGCGATCAGAAACCTGAGCAACTAAGGGGCTGTCAGACTCAAGAGCTCTGGACAGCACTACTTGGGAGACAGCCAAGAAAATCGGGGTTTAAGTGCTGTGAAGTCCGGGACTGTAACCTCTCAAATTCGATGATAACAAACGACATCGATATCACAGAATAACGTCGTCTCGAGGCATACTCCACCACCTGACACATAAACACGACCTGAGTACAAAGCGTGTATTCTCGGGACGACGTAAAATCTGTAGGCTCGTACACGTGAACCAACGTCATAAGGAGGATAATATATATTTTATAATATATATACTTCACCTCACCGGAAGAAAGCCTGAAACTCAGAAACATGTGTTCTACCTGAAGGGAAAAGAGTTGAATATGCAGATACTTTGGAGATTAAGACTCAAAGGACTCTGCGATTATTCTTCACATCACGAGATTCTGTTTATCAAGAATATGAATTTTACAGAGACGTATGGCGTGTATAAGTATCGAACTGTTTCCGTTTTTTTCCAGAATGTGAATTACAGCAAGACATTTGCGTGTATTAGCATATCAATACGAATTATAATTTTATGCAGATATATATCAGACTCTCACGATTCTGACTTACAACAAGGTTTCTTCTGGTATATGTTCAATGTATTCATAGTCTTGAGGCCGCAACGAACTGTTATTCTACTCTCGGTTCACAGAATATACGTCGTAGCGTCAGAACATCATATTTCTCGTCCAACGACACTTCTCTTCTTCCCTGCAGCGCATAGTTTCGTTTTCATTTTCGATGTCGATGTCCCTAGTGCTACAACCTTCTCTACTCTAACCACTCGCCCCCTTGTATACAAGAATAATCATTTGCAGTAAAGACTGAATGTGAGATTCGCATAGAGAAAGTAGACAATGGTACACGGGTAAAGCAGTTTTCGGAGGAAAAACAACAACCTCCCTCGCACTTAGATAACCTCCAACCAGTTTTGAACCCATGCAAGTACAAAGTGAGTAAAAAAGAGTGGTGACATGTATGCTAACTTGGTTTGAGAAGTTACATTCATACGTCGAGAATTGCAGATGTTCTCAAGGACCACTCTCTAGTATAGGGGTAACACGCAATTAACCCGGCCAAGTACATAGTAAGAGGCGATCACTGGCAGAATGTGCGCTAACAGTCAGCCAATCATTTGCAACCGGAGGGTGTGCCGATGGGAGTGCCGATGGGATTGTGTAGTACGAAGGACATTTATAAAGTCGAATGCGACTGGTCAATGACAAGAAGCAAATGCAGTATGTATTGCTGTAATCTTATCGCGTCTAATTTCAAAGCTAATGTAAAAAACAATGATGCGGAAGTGAAGAGCAACTGAAATTGTGCAAATACAAGAGTGAAATAAGCGAAGGCTATCTAGGCAAACGTAGATACAAATAGCCGAAGAACCCCGCCCAGAGGTGTTGCAGACAGTACTGTACTAACCAAATTACGTTGGTGCTGCTCTGTAAACGTAATAGTACTGGACGAAGAAAGTACTAATACCGGGAGTCGACGAGCTTCTGGAGTCAGAAGGTATAGAGTGAAAAAGTTGATGAAAAAACGAAGGTATGAAGTAGATCGGAGCGGAGGCTTTTATACCGATAGACACCCTAAAGGCCCAAGTTGGAAGGCGACTCGTACATAGCCTAGAGGCTACCGCAGGAAGGAACCATTAGTCGTACGGGTGCAAGGAGCATAAGTACTCAGGCAATATAGAAATAAACGTAGTGTGCAATGAATACAACACGAGTGGACAATGGATACTAAAGAGTTCGGGCCAAGGAGAAATGTGCAGGGAAAGCACATTTCCAAGATGGTACCCCCAAGGTAGGGAAGTGCAAGAGAAACGACGTAGAACAAACTGCGATGCCTATCGATCTGAGCGAGAGAACAACTATACTGTAATATAGAGGACAAGCCGAAAAGCAAACTGCATGAAGGGCGAGTTATCTAGATAATGGCAAACATAAAACATACAGAAAGTACAATCACTCGTACTGCAGACTGAAATATCGGTAGGTACCGAAGATATTATCCGCCTTTACAAGACACGGAACGATAAAGAGACATTCTTTGCAGAGGAAACAAGAGTATACACATCATATCCATCTACCAATACTCAAAAGAGCGTAAGTAAGAGACAGAACAAAGTACATATTCGTATTCAATTCTCACTTTTCATTGCTGAGTCAAAATTAAATGGACTAATACTCAAAAGAGCGTGAGTAATAGACAGAACAAAGTACATATTCGTATTCAATTCTCACTTTTCATTGCTGAGTCAAAATTAAATGGACAGTCTTACAGGAAACTGTACTATGTTACAAGCAAGTGAATCTACTGTGATCTCCTATTTATCCTTCCCTTTGTCCTGCCCATAAGGACTCTGGAGATCTGCATCTTGGACAAAATCATATACGTGCTCTGGATATATACACTGCACCACCATTCAGACTAAACTACATCTCATCTACAAGGCCACCGACACTGTGACTGACCTTCCCTGAACGTCTAACCTTATCTGTAGAAATTAAGGCTCTCGTGGAAACGGTGCCAGTACCTCCGAAGTGTGGAGAACCGATTCAACCTCTCCTTCTGTTGGTACATCAGTAAAAAGCGTCCGACAAAGCGTCGGCCTGGATCTCCTCGATGGGTGGCAGACTCATCTTCAGTATAACTCTGCAGATGATGATGATGGGACTGGAAGTCACACTTCCAGTGTCCGCTCAGCTCGGGAGCTAAATCTAGGATAATGGTGTAATTTGACATCAAATCACAGACATCAATCGCAAATGGACTCTAAATAAATTTGTTTTGTATAACGTATAGCAGTATATATAAGGTAGTGGTTGGCAGCATCTTCAGAGCTCGGCTCTAGCAACCACATGGAACATGGCAGCAGCAGGTGCAGGCCCAGCACGCAATCAATGCAGCAGCTAAAGCACCAGCGCCTCTCCTCTTACGTTTCTCCTCAGGTACAGGAGCTTTGTTGTTGTTGTAAGGTACAGGATGGTGTTGGTGATTGTTAAAATAATAGTGATGGTGATGGTGTTTCTCAGATCCACTGAGGCTACCGTTCGGACCACCATACCCATGAGGGTCGTAACCTCCTCCCTGCTTTCCACTGCCATCAGCTGCCAGAGGCTGATAATTTCCAGCTCCATTTGTGGTGGCGACCCAACCATTCTTCTCATGATCAGGACCTGTAGGTCCAGATGCAGACCTGCTGCTCACAGGCACTGGAGGTGCAACATAACCTCCTCGACCGCCACCACCATTAACTACTGGGTACATATTTGCTGTGCCTGCAGGTTGTGATCTCGGGGGTGCATTCTGAGGAATACTCCCGAAGTCATTTCCCCCAGTCGTTCCCCTCTGGGGTGCATTCTGAGTAAAAGTGCCGAAGTCATTGCCTCCACTCGTTCCTCTCTGGGGTGCATTCTGAGTAAAATTCCCGAAGTCGTTTCCTCCACTCGTTACTCTCTTGGGTGCAGTTTGAGTGGAATTCCCGAAGAAGTCATTTCCTTCAGTCGTTCCTCTCTCAGGTGCGTTCTGAGCAAAATTCCCGAAGTCATTTCCTCCGGCCGTTCCTCGCTGGGGTGCATTCTGAGGAAAACCCCCGAAGTCGTTAATTCCTCCAGTTGTTACTCTCTTGGGTGCACTTTGAGGAAAGCTCCCGAAATCATTTCCTCCACTCGTTCCTCTCTTGGCATTCTGAGTGAAACTCCCGAAGTCGTTTCCTCCACCAGGTCCGAAATCGCTTCCTGGAGCAGAAGGTCCGTAGTTTCCTGGAGCAGCTGCATAACTGCTCCCCTTCGTGAAGTTTCCTGATCCATTCCCGTAGCCGCCGTTGTTTCCACTGGAGGTCGTCAAACCGTTGCCATTCATTCCATCATAAGTCGGGTACTCCTTCGAATTCTTGCTGCCACTGTTCCCACCAGGGGCTCCGTTCGAAGCTGCAGTGTATGGAACGATTCCCCCCTTCGGGTCGCTACTTCGAACACCAGCCATATGGAGTTACAAAAGCCAAGACAACACTCTGCTGTACGCAAGTCGATGAAACTCGAACCGATCCTCTCACACTAACGTTTAACACCTCTAGCTAACAAAACTTCAGGGGTCTGCGGCAGTACTTTGTTACAACCTCTATATTGAACAGGACCCTGTCTGAGCTCGCTCTCTTCTCTCTCTCTCTCTCTCTCGATCTCCAGCGATGATGTGTTTAATATGACTCTACTCGATCTACCATTCGGATGCCTGCTTCTGATTTACACTCTACAGCTTCTTATACTTGCTTTGGCGTTGCTGTAGCATCCCACCGATTTGGCGCGTCGAGGCACTGAGCACTGACACGTGAGCCCGTGGCAGTTTCATCGAGAACTCACGACTTAGCCACCACACCACGCTAACTCAACGCTCAGAAACAGCCAGCACTAAACCCTGGGACTTGCTGTCATTGAAGGCAGCTTAGATACGAGTGTCTTGGAGATACTGGTAAGATACGGAGGTCGACGAGTTGTTACACTTGGTATCGGAGTTTGTTGCTTTCCTCACTGAATCCTTCGTATTCAGCTTTTTGACCTGACAGACGACGGGCACCTGGAAGCTTATAAGGCTTCGACAGCACTCCAAGGATGGTCCTTCACCTGTCTGTTCTTGCCACGATGACTCTCTTTTCCAAGTGTCGGGTGCTCCTGCAGTGATAATTGACACAGTTTGATGATGCCACTTCATTGGAGTCGATTGTTGCTTCGTTCTAATAATCGGCAGAAATCCAGAATCTTTGCTCCACGCTTCTGGACTCCATTCGCACCCGAGTTCTGCCAGTTGTCTCACTTCTGACATGGTTGTGTCTAGTCCGATTGCAGTACTATTATATCTGAAGGGGAGCCTAGATTTACTTATGAGAAATATGCATGCTTTGTGAGTTTGAGACCCGAGACAAGGAAAAGATAAGCAAAAATATAGTGGCACAACTCCAGAGCGAGATTGATTCTGGTAATGCATTCAGAAAAGTCTCTTGAACATATTAATCTCAGCTAGTACCACGTTCGAATTGTATTATTAACCTATAGACAAATACTATATAAGAATTTTAAAATAAATTTATATTTTGATATTGAAGTGATGTGGAAAATCAAGTAATAACCCATAATGCATAAACAGATAGAGAAGTTTCAAAAGTTACAAGGCCGGGATCCTCTACTAATTATACATTATATTTAGTTTATTATCTAACTCTCTCTCTAGTGATAAGGTAATTAGTTAATAAATTAAACATGTGCATATATCTCCACATATATCTCTAAGGCCTTGGGAGTCTGGAACCCGGGACCTCACAAAGGTATCAAAAACAATATCAATGCATGCAGATATGAGAGTCTTTGCAAGCGGAAACTCAAATGATATATAAAAATATGCATGCAACATGAACATCTGAGGAACCTTTGACGCTTGGTGTTATCAGAAAATACATAAGTGCATATTCAAAAAATCTGTATCAAGTTGAGAGGAAAATTCAAAATTATTGTTAAATGTTAGCAGTACCTGGTAATGCGAGAAGATCCGGAAATAAACCATAAAGGAAATGTAGACTCGCGGGTCTCAAAGATTACAACTGAGATAATCAAAAATAAGCTGAAGAAGATACTACAGAGTGACCTCTATTCTATTCAAGAGCACCATGCATATTCACTTCCTCGATCTTTCTATGGAGGAGGTAAATATTCATACGTTTAATTTATCATTTAACTTTTCTGTCAGAAAAGCAGAAGGGTATAAATGTATAAATAGTTATATGTTCTGGAACTTGTATCTTTAGAAGCATAGCAATCTACTCAGGCCTTATGGTTTCTATCTTGGTTTCATTGTGTTTTCAAGAATAGACAAACAGTTTATATTTATAAAATATTTTCATTAATTTCATTAATTTAATATATGATTTTTATTTAATACTTATATATTTCTTTGATAATAACAAACGAACAAAAGTTCCCAGAAGTTAATTGAGCATGCATATTTAACCCACATATTATTTGATAACCTAACCCTTTCTTGCGAAATGTTTAGAGAATAAATTAAACCCTAGTATATGGAAACATGCAAAGAAGTTAGAATTTTGGAACAGTCTAAGTTCTAGCGAGAATCAGAAACGGAGAAAAGAGGAGAAGTCCGGATGGAAATTTTATCCCCTTTTCTATTGTAACCTACTCTCATGAATATCTATAAGCATGCATAATATTATATTATCACCTTCCACCATCTTATGATGGAAGAGTGCAGCATGCTAAATTAATTTATATCCTATCTTTTACTATTGCTTCCTTGTTGCTGGAAAGGCTAGAGAATAAATTAACCTTCGGATTATATATTTTTTGGTTAGTCGTACAGAGATCGCCTTACTTATGTCTTATCCTTGGGACTCTTTATGAAAAGATGAAGTTTTAAATTGCATCTCTTTGACAATGTATCTCTTTCTTGCATAACTAAATGTCAAATCTCGACATCTTATTCATTACTAGTCTCTATTATATCCTTTATCTAATTTATAAATGATTTCTTAACAATATCATACATGTTACCTCACCACATGCCATTGTTTCCCCCGATAAGATATCTGATTCCAAAAATGAGTTCAAATCATTTACTCCATTCTAGATAAAATTTGATGTGCTGTTTAATAGCAATTAAATAATATAAACTGTTTTTAAATTACTACTTTAGAGAGCCATGCCATTGAACCAATTCAACGTGGTGCAAAGAAATTTAAAGAATAGAGGAAGTGAAAAATGTGACCATTAATACCAGAAAAACTAGAGCAAATATAGCAGTATGATCTACTATGATGAGATCAGATCTTGCACTTTTCAAGACCATTTCATAGAAAACTGGATTATAACTGAATCAGATTCATCAGTGATAAGGACCTGGTATCCAGGAAGGAATTATTGTTGAAGAGAATTCTAGACGTGGAGTGTGGATGCGAAGAAATGCATCAGATGAGCAAATTAATGATCTTTCACTGAGCAATGCCATGGATGATGGAGGTGAAGAAGTGGATTGGATCTCCAATTGCTCGCCGGACGGAACAAATGGTCCGTGAATAATATTATTCAACTCTAGACACTGATGGTGGATGGAAAGAAGTGATTATATGAAAGTCGTCCAATAAAAAGTACACAAACTATGAGATGAAGTCCTACTAAACTAATCCATTGGCAATGGAAAAACATTTCTCCGACTGACATAAGATAGAACACTGAGATACTTCAAAGGATTTGGACGATCAAAGATTCACCTTTTAACAATTGTGCATGGTGACATCTTTACAAAACCTTTAGAGCATCTTAGTACGGGTTCATATTACATAGAGATATGGTTCACTTGTTTCAAGATTATCATTTTGTGAAAGAAAGGTTGAGGTTTTGCAAAAGGCTTGCACGAGAAACCTTGATTAGTGTAGACAATATTGAAGAACTATTGGTTATGATCGTTAGTAGAAGTAGATACATGCACGATAATGAAAAGTATTTGACTGTCACAATCAGACTACAGCAACAACACTATACTAGCTTATTCATGAATAAGCATCTTGAACGTGAATAAATATGCATACAAGTTACAGTTTTGAGAGGCAGGAAAAAGACAAACGTCCTGAGATGAGAAAAATGGAAAAGCACCATTGGACCGGACACAACAGTGGCGGTGCGATGGAAATGTTAGTGGATAATTCTTAAAAAGTATATTGAATATTTTTATATTAAAAATATATTACATATAAATATTATATGTTAACTATAGACTGCATGTAAGATTTTGCGGGAAGAACCCGTGTGTTCCAGCCTGCATTAAGAACCATAAGACCGGTCTGGTGTCTTCTTACAAAATCGTTTTTTATAATGTTTAATTATCACTAAACCCCTGTCATCAAAGAGTTAGATGATAAATTAAACACCTTTGCATATTTTTTTTTTCAAACCCAGAAGAGATGAATATGTGCAAATGCAACCGACCGTGAAAAAGAAAAAAAATAGAGATAATTTTCTGAGAAACGATTAGGTGTCGCTACTGTACATAAGCTCGTGGTTTCTTTTCCCTTGCACGTGAGAGAGAGGCTGTATGTTATTGTTTGCGTCAGAGTCTGCAACTACATGATACATTTTGTCTCGCTGTCTTCTTGTAGAACTACCTGCAAGGTGGAGAGTTGTTTCTTTCTCGTAGAGTCCGTTTTGTTTGAGTGTTCAAGTGCGAGTGAAGGTTCCAAGTTTAGTGCCATGGCAAAATTGGCAGCAAAAACAAGCAGATAAGTTTCTCTATCATGCGTGCAAAGCTGACCGTACTGGGAAAAGCAAACACATCCATAGAAAACTTATAAGTGAAGAGCGTGACAACGCGCTTCCAAGACCGTACTATAATTTTGGCTCCTTAGTGTATTAAAAAATTATATAATCAGTACATAATTTATTATCTAACTTAATTTATCAGTAAAAAAATTTATTTAATAAATTTTAAGCTTATTTATTCTTTTCCATCTTCACATGGAAGAGGTTAATAAGCCTACTAATGTAAGCATGAAAAAGAAGTTTAAAAGGGTTGTAGACACATCATCTATAACACTTCACATGGAGAGTTGGAGTTCGATGAAACAGACATTCTAAACCAATATAAAGACAAGAAGGATAATGAGAATAAACATACACTTCACAAGAAATTGTCAAGGAAAGTGTGATTTATTGTCTTAATTCTCATATTTGAAGATTGCTACTCAAAACTCCTCGTCATGTAAAACAAGTTAAACAACCAAGACTCCATAAACTATTCATGTAAATTAGATAAGGTCATATGAAGTCATAAACTATTTTATGTGTAATTTTTATATTTCGCTCTTCATGATCTTTTATTCTTTTTAGAATAAAAGAAGAAAAAGTTTGAAGATATATTTGCAAAACAAACAATTTTGTAATAGTCATTTGGTTGATTTCATTAACAATATATAAAATAAAAACTATATTCATTAGTCTTACTAGTGTGAATATAGTAGTGTCGTGAGTGTGAATTACTGATTTGTTGTAAGTTTTGAGCAAAACCACACTTCTCCACACATCCAATCTCATACTTCTTCTTTTTTATGTCTCAATGATAAGGAATCTTAATGCGCCTTTGTCTCTTAGTTCAGGTCCTTTAGTTGATTCATGAGGCTACTGATATTACTATAAAAGAGGCACCTTGCGACGCATTCCGCGTTGTAAAATAAGAAAAAATGTTTTTAAAAAGTAATGTGTGACAATTAGCGATGCAGTCTGCATCACAATTTGTGATGCAAAAAATATCGCACCTTGCACATCCTAATGCTGATGCAAATGCATCACAAAACTTGATGTACATAATTATTTAAAATTTAAAATTTGTGATGCAGAAAGTATCACATTGTGATATTAATAGCATCATATTTGCCATGCTAATAGAATTACACTTGTGATGCATTGTCGCGTCAGTTTAACACCTCGGCTAGGTTGGTCGTGTGCGTAATGGTTAGTCTCGGTAGGGCCGTTAGTGTCATTAAGATGGATTCTTGGGCTAGCCTGACTAGGGGTATACTTCGCAGGTAGGGCTTGTAGGCTTTAGTTCTTCGAGTGGAGTCTTCAAGCTCCTGGATATGGTGGATAGTCTTGGTGAGCGTAATCTAGATTCTTTGATGTGCGGAGTGGATTTGGCTCGACTTTAGTGGTTATTTAGTGCCGGTTGACATGATGTAGTGAGTGCATACCGTTCACAACTCGAAGAACTCAATTCGTGAGGTCTAATTGAGAGCTTTCAGACCGCAGATTTGTGCCAGTGGTATCTCCGGTGTCGTGTCGTGGACCGGCTCTTACATGAAAATCAAATTTCGACTGTTATTTCTCCAAAGACATTGATGGGTAAAACAAGCTAGACCTCAACTTATGGACTTTTGGCACAACTTCGGATCTTCACTTTCATTACATCGATGGATAGAACTCATTGTCAACTTCCCATGGACACTTCGTCTACTTCATTTGAACGTCTAGTGAAAAAGTTACGGGACTCGAAAGATGGATAAAACAAGCTAAGCTCCAACTTATGGACTTTTGGCACAACTTCGGATCTTCATTTTCACTACATCGATGGGTAGAGCTCGTTGTCAGCTTTCCATGCGTGCTTCGTCTACATGGGCACTTCGTCTACTTCATTTGGACGTCTAGTGGAGAAGTTACGAGACTTCGAAGAAGAAAAATCAAGCTAAGTCATAGTTTACTTTGCTGACTGGGTATTTACAATTCCATGCACTATACTAAAGACGCAAGGGGCTTGCTTCCTCATAATCTGAGAGAACTTGTACGTACAGCGACTGACTTAAGGGGGCAACTTAAGAGGATAGCTTGCACCTGCAACTTGTCAATGGACGGTTTGGGAGATTTGGAGATCCAATGCAAACGCTCAAGGCGTCGTTGGATTCTGATATGTGTAAGCTACGCATTGGTTAAGATGGTTCGTGAAGAGACGGATCGAGGAGTGTGTTCTAAGAGAAATTGAGACGCAGAAAGAGGATTTAGAGTGCTCCAATGATTTGTGAAGGAGAGTTGGACCGTTCGGACCGTTCCGGAGTCTAAACTTGTTGTCCTTGGATCCATCGGGATCAGAACATCAAGTTCTTCAGGAAATTGAAGACGATACGAAGTTTCATCAGACGGTTTGGGAGTTCTGAGTGAAATTGGCTCGTAAGGAAGCGCTTGCGTCAAGTTTTTCATCACCTACGATCTGAAATTTAGTTGTTCTTCGCGATCGGTGAGTCAAGTTTTTCGTTCTTGATGCCTCCACGATCAAGGAGTCTTCATCTACAAATAGGAGAAGATCGTACGTGGATTGGATTGTTGATTTGGGTGTGGTGAGCAAGTTTGAGTCGCAAGGAGTCGATTTACGTCAGTTTTTTGCAACCTACGATCGAATTTCTCGCATGGTTTTGCAAAGAGAACTCCAAACGACCTGTTTGGAGTCCCGTAAGGTTCAGGGTAGCTAGATCTACCTACCAGAGAAGACGGATATCAGATCAGACGATCCGTTTGAACGATGTGTGCGGTTTTAAGCCGCAAAGAGGAGTTTTTGAAGGTTCGGTCAACTACGACCGAAAATTGAGGATATCTCGGTTGTTGGAAGTCGGATCTGAAGGTTTCTTGGGCCAACGGAGTCAAGGAAGAAGATCTTAACGACATCTGAAGACCGTTTTGATGAAAGGAGAAAGTTCTCAGATAGATCTTTTTCAGTTCCTTCGCTATGGTTTTCGTCTTTTTAGTTCGTTGGAGTTCTAGTTGGTTATGCACAGCTTGTGATAGCTAGCTTTAGCTAAGAGCTTGTACATGAAAGTTGTTTGGACTTGGGTTTGAATCGTGTGATACTTGAGCAACTCTTTTTGTTAGCAAAGGGATGTTTCTCTTGCTTTAGCTACGCTTCGATAGTTTTGGGTCTGGGCTGAGATTTAGAGACTCGTTGTAGAGAGTTTTGAAGCAGAGTAAAGACCGCTTTGGTCTGTTTTTCAGTCTTGAGTTCTTAAGAGAAAGAATCGGCAGTGTATATGTGTTGAGAGTTGGTATATATAGCGACGTTCGTTTTCGTGCTTGTGTTTCTCTTTCTTGTTCTCTGTTCAGCACATTACATCTCCACATCCAGGAACTTTACGTTTTCCTGGACATCCTTCACGCAATATCCGACACGATACCGAAGTGGACATATCGTTGGTACCTTCGATTTGCGAGTGCGCACGTACGCAAAGTGGTTCTTTTTGATCGTGTGGTTGATTGCTATGTGGATTGGTGTACCTCGACATGTTCTTGGTCGAATTTATGGTGAGCTAGTGTGGAAGCGCTGCTGAAATTTCCCGTGACAGGTTTTGAGATCGATTTGAGATCGATAGAAGTGCATCGGTGGATGTCGGTTAGGTGTGCATCAGAAATTTCTGTTGGTGAGGAGTGCAGTAGGTGCGAGCTGAGAAGACGAATCCAATGCACAAAAATCATCTGATTTGATGAAGGATCGATTGAGTTACAAGGAAAAGAAGGTCGTGGGTGATCAAAATCTGACGTAAACCAGTCTGCGAGCACATTTGGCAAATTTCGATCATTTGGAGTGGTGCGAGTTGCTGTTTGGGGTGTTTCTTTCATGCGCTTCTTCTTTTGTAGTTTAGCTCGAGTTTCTACTCTATTCCAAGCGGAGCGGAGTGGAGAATGATGCGGTGTGGAGACTTCGAGGTGACGTGAGAGCGGATTGCGAGAGTGCAGAGGTGGAGCTCGAGGTCGAGCCCGAGCCAGCAAGTAAGCTTGTTGGCGTGCGTGAGCTATGCCCAATTTCAGTGTTGTGGGAATGAGTAAAACCATGTCACCCATCCAAACACTATTCCTGAAGAATGTGCTTAACTACTATCTCTTAGCTTTGGCTTTATCATTAGCTCTTGGTGTCTTCTAGGGATGTGTGCAAGTATTTATGGACTTGTTTAAGGTAGTATGAGATCTTTTTGCACGTTCCTAGAGGAGTGGTAAGACGACTCCATAGTACTAGAGAGAAGCTGTAGTTGTGATAGTTGTCGTGCGCATACACATCGCTACATAACATACATTGCTGTCCGAGATACACCACACATACACATAACACATGGACGATGTCATATCCATACACAAGTGTATCATAATGATAACTGGTATGTACTCACTCCACCATGCCAACGGACACGAAACAATCACTAAAGTCGAGCCAAATCCACTCCGTGCTCGTAGAGACTCCAGATTGCACTCACGAAGACTTTCCACCATAGCTAGGAGCTTGAAGACTCAACTTGAAGAACTAAGGTCTCCAAGCCCTACCTGCAAAGTATACACCTAGTGGGTCATCCCAAGAACTCACCATAACGGCACTAACGACCCTACCGAGATTAGTCACTCCGCACTCGGTCAACCTAGCCGAGGTGCTAAACTTACATGACATAGTGTTTGTCTATATCGTAGAGACGCGTATGAAGGTAGTTGGTGATAGTTGTCTTGGGTGAGCTAGTAGAGCTACCACGTAGAGACTTTTGGAGCTACTAGAGGTGTAGACATCTAGGTAGTGACCTTAGGTACATGTTACAACAGTTGGTGGTCATATATTGTGCATGTGGTCACTGAAGAGGAGACGTCAGTCCGGATGAGGTTGGGTTTATCTTTTGTGCATGTTTGAGTGTGAAAGGTTATCGTTTGGACTTCTTGTGATTGAAACTCGTCCATATTATGCTTCTTGTTTGTGCATCATGTTGCTTGTGTTGGCACTTGATTTCTGAAGTGAGTTCACTCTTATGTGCTATCGACAGTGAGACTGGAGTTGCGGAGCAATCAAACTACTTTTGTTTCTCTCATAGTGAGGTTGGACTTGCGACCGACAGATAGTGAGAGACTGTCTGTGGTGATGGCAAGTATATGTTGTCCTTATCTTGACCGTGCTAGTAAGGGATAGGTGAGGTCAGTAAGAGTCGTGTTAGATAGGTTGACGTTACGTGTGGTGATGAGATTTTGACACTCTGGTTAGAGCTTAGTGTTCACGATTGACACGGGGGGTTGTCCATCACGGAGGTCCACGGAGATTCCGGCGGAGATTCAACTGCAGTAAGCAATGATTTCACACGAAGTGGTGTGAGATGCCAACCAGTAACACCTATCTCATCGGCATATAACATCGATTCAGATGGAGATGTGGTTGGAGGTGCACATAGTGTCGTCACACCATTGTTGTGAGACATGGACGAGATCTATGAGATCACGAAAGGGTCTCGACGACGTTCGGATATGATGAGTATCATTGAGCTGGATGACTTCATCTACGAGTTCGACAGTTGTTGCGATATGCAGCAGATGCGGAACTCATAGTTGTTCACACCTTCATGACATGGAAGATTTTATTTCAACACTTGGAGGGATCGTCTACGGACGATTATCATGAGTTAAGGCGAGACTACAACGTGGAGACTGAGTTGTGGAGACAACATTGATCTCTGAACTATGTTTCTATCACTACTAACGTAGTTTCAAGAGACGTAGCACTTACAAGTTCGAGAGGTGTATCACTTACAAGTTCGGATGTCAATAGCAGTAGTACATCCACGAGTGACGGAGTATCTACTACCAGTGGTGCATCCACTAGTAGTGGAGCAAGTGGTAGTATGAGGGGGATACCACCAGGGTTTAATCTTGTGGTTCAGTTCTTCCAGTGTTTGAAGAAGAACTATCAAGATGTGCGGACTGACAAGTTGAGAAGTCTGGAAGAGTTCCAACGAAAGATCAGAGAGAGCTTACGCGAGGCGTTTACTCGCATGAAGCGGTTGATCAACGTTATCCAAAGGGTGACGGAAGCACAATCAGTCAAGTTCTGATATGAGATACTAGAACGAGAGCTGCGTTGAGAGTTAGAGATACGACTCTTTTTAGGGACACCGTTCTGACGTTAGCAGTTGTCTTTGGTTTGGCTGAGCGGATTGAGCTCAACACGATAGAGGAGAGAGTGATGATTGTTGGATTCAGCAAGGAGGTACCTCATGAGACGATCGTCTCTTCTCGATGATCACAAGCTACGCAACATCGTGATGTTGCGTAGCCTTGCCTTGCATACTCTATCTCCATTGTGGTGCACTTGTGTATGTGTAGGACGTTGTTCATGAGTTATATGTATGTGGTGTATCTCTGACAGCGATGTATCTTGTGTAGCAATGTGTATGCTTATACAACATATTGCATCATATTTACGAATCATACTTGCGATGTATATAACATCACTTTTTTGATATTATAATAATCACACTTGTGACGCATGTAATATCAAATTTACGACGTTGAATGAATTGTAAGTGTGATCTTAACATACGGTGCGAATTTCATCGTATATTTTGAATGATAAATCAATCATAAATTCTTATTTATGCGACAAAACCATGATATACTTTTTATCACAAATAGTGAAAAAGACATTATTTTAAGTGAAGCATGCATTTTACACAAGAGTTAAGCGTGAACCCCTTACTCGTCTTAATCGGCTGTTTTCTTTCCATGTAAGGAGTGCAATACAGTATATGTGTACATGATAAGCTAATCATACGGTATGACATTTGACCGTGACCCGAGAAACCTGCACCTTCGGATTACGTGGGATAGGGACATTCTTCACCCATCCTCATTCTGTTCCTTCTTTTTGGCATTTCGTGGATTTCCGAGTCTGCAGGTACACTCTCGGCACGCACCTTCCCCATCCCAATGGAGGCATGCCTATTCACCTCTCCGGCTAAAAACGGAGAGGCAAATATGCAAATAAGTTAAGTTATTTTCTCTAAGAAGGTTTGATAATAAATTATGATATAGAAAAGAATAATTGTTATTTATTATCTGTTAAAATATTTATACTTCACTACATCCATCACTGATCTTTAACATTTCTACTTTAATTTTTATTAACGTCTGAAATGTCAAGGAGAACATGTAAATAAAAGATAGAATTACCAAAAGTGATGGCACTTCAAAAATTCGTTGTTTAGCAAAATCTGACATAGAACTTTAATCTCATTCGTTTCATGACAGAACCGGCTACTCCTCTCCATGCAGTCGAAAAGAAACTTAACTTTTTACCTGAGGATGAGATTATTTTCCCCACAATCATCGAAGAGAGCTGTAAAAGATCTAACCATAAGCAGCGAGTTGGGATGCACACTGGTATAAAGATAATTGTATCATATTGGTCTTAACTTGAATATATCCATATTACTTCTGTCAATGTACAAAAGGGGATGATTTTACATATTTTGCTTACTTTAATTACCACCATCTTTGACCAAATAATGTCACACTCAAGAGATAAACTTATTTAAATACAAGTAGAAAGATACAAATAAATGAGTTCTGAATATATACTCTGGATATTTTATTCTGGAAGATTAAAGACGTTGCCAATTCAGTGAGGTTTAAATAATATATCATGTAGATGAATGATAATGGACTTCAGGTATATGCATATTTTGTGCAGTACTATATGTATATACCTATACATATTCTTTTGTAACAGACATGATGAAAGTAATTGGACATTGTATAAGTATACTTTTCTCATATGGTATTCAACAGCATTTTAATTAGGAATTTATATATCGACATAACTCCGATTCTAACGGTGCATATGGAGATGAACCGAGCCTATCGTTTTTAGTAAGACATAATATTTTAAAGAGGTTATAAAAATTAGTTCCAAAAGTATTTGGTAACTGAAAGCAAGAGTAGATCAGTAACTTTAACCAATCGTTAATTATCGTAATAATCAATCAGCTATCCGACAGATATATTTCCTATTCTGTCCTAAGATACAGGGAGTGGGAATATCAAGCATTCGAACTGAAAATGAACTATGATATGAAATATGCATCTCAACTCACCTGCAACGTAGTTCAACAAGGAGAAAACCAGCAATTTTAATTCCACTATTTATAGATCGTGTGACTGCAAAGATATGGTTATGTTTTACGATTAGGATTTCGTAAATATGTAACCAAAGTGATTCTACTGCTGAATATAATATTCGCTTTATTCTTTTGGATATGGCGTAAATCAGAACAAAACTATATTATATTAATGAGCAGAAATCTCATTCTCTAAATGTTCTATATAAATAACACACATATGTTGTAAAATTTTCCACATAAACCAGAGACTATTCTCTAGAAGTCTAAATTCAATTTTTTTAAAAAAGTTGTAATTTTACTGGATTAAGTGATAAAAGTAAGACAAAAAGTCTAAATGAAGTAATTTTATTATTTAAATGAATAGTACTTGAGTAATAAATAAATTATATTATTTATGAAATGAATACCAATCATTCATTTTACTTTATCACACTTCTAATACGGTTTTTAGACTTGACTCCACCCGTTTTAATTTTACATTACTTGATCATAGTTTTGGTTGTCAACGGTAAATTTTCGTGATGTAAAAACACTGTACGAAGCAAGTAAGAGATAATCTGGACCTGATAATATGTTCCATTGAAACTTTTTAGACACATTGTTGTCGGTTAACATGCACTTCTCTCGTTTCGATGATGTGTCATTCTGACTTACTAAACTTGCTGTAGCCGGTAAAAGGTGAAATCAAGTAATGCAAAGTTAAAAGAATGATGAGGTCAAGTACGTTTATATTACGAGTGCGATAAAGTAAACATTAAAAATTACTTGAAGACAAATAAGTAAATGCATACATAGTTGCAAAAGTGCATCAAACTTGAATGCATTATGCCACGACTGGAGTTCACGGCCTTGTCTGCCATATAGTTACTAGGGCAATCTGGGTAGTTAACATCTGCCGGATATACACCAACTCATTTCGAGAAGCACGCCTGCCGTGTCAACAACTTGATTGTCTCACGTACCTATCATGCCCACCTGTACAAAGCAAAGTTTGTCGGGTGCTGTCCGTCAAAGCCTGTGGGCAATCGGCAGTCAGAAGGCTCGCGTCATTAGCGTTTTCCGCTTGCCTTGATTGGGCTGAAAGGGGCAACTTAGACAAGATCCTTGGCAGTACAGCCATGTGGACGGGATCGAGCCGTCGATTCTGTTCAGCTTACTTACTTTGCCCACTGACTACGAATCGCCCAATCTTTCGTCTTCCCCGATTCGTTTTCGGTTATCACGGAGTTTCCCATTCAAGTTCCTTTCCCGCGAGAAAGGACCAGTCGGACGAGGCCTCACTCTTCTGGTGACGACTTGTCGCGCTTGTTAACTTTGTGTGAGTAGGCCGGGCGCTGCTCGTGGCTTGTTTGAAAAGAAGCTTGCTCGCTCTCTGTTTCTCTCTTGCGGGTTCCTTTTTTGTTGATTTCTCTCGTTCACCTTCGCTGCAGGTGGTTCGCTATTGGACAGAAAGCGACTCGGAGCTCCTTCGTGCCAGCTTGGCGCGGCGGCAGACCGCCCTTCGCGGCCGAATTCATCCTCTGCGCCTTGTTATTGCTCGTGTATATGTTTTGGCACTACGATGCGGAGGAGTGGATAGGACTGGATTTGCGCAACCCCGCTACTGCGTGAGCGAGGGAGAAGGCCACGTTCCATTTTCTTGGCTTCGAATTGTTGCCCTGTCTGTCTTGTCCTTGGAGTTCTCTAATCTGAGAGCTCTTTCAGTTTTATTGAGCGTCGTGCTAAGAGTTACCAGTTCGGAGATTTGGCGTCGAACTGGTTGGACCTCCGAAGTCTGCGCTACGCTTTTACTCCCCTGGACCTTGTTGCCATCAAACTGCGTTCTGCAGACTTCATAGCTTTCCGAGTACAGCCGCTTTGCCGCAGAGTTTTCTTTCTTGCTCGAATGCCTCAGCTACATTCGGCGCAAGTTACATGCGTTGATTGGTTTCCAGGGTCCACGAATTGGTGGATTCTGTTTGCTGCGTCGCTTCTCTGCAATTCATTATTTTCGAACTACTGTAGGCCCGTTTGATACGCCCTCGGTGCTGCTTTTAAAGTCTGTAAGTTATCTATTGAGCACAATTTTCAGTTATTGAACTCGCTTCAAGCAAATGCTCCTCGCAACAATGTCAGTCATACGTCGTACGACATAGTTGTCTCATTGACCTCTGTTTTAAGGATATTCCGAAACTTCTTAAGCTAGCGCACTTTCCTGCACGAGTTCGCGTTGAAACAATTGGGCGGGTTTCGTCGTTCGTTGTCCTAAAGTAGTGGTAAATTTGGTAGTACCAGTGAGGCTTATCCTCGAGACTCTACTTAAAGCTAATGGTTAGAGTGCTGAATTCTGTTTTGGACTCTCCCCAAAACTACCACGGAACATATCCCATAGATTACGCAACTTATTTTGCGTCTATTACTTGCTTTCCTTGGTTCTCGTTTCAACCTCTTCGCTCATGTTCAGTTGTCCAGTATAACAAAGCTTACATTAGGTTTCTTGTTCCCACCATTTGCTCATATGCATTTCTCGTGAAAGTTACTAATCACTTCAGTAGTTGGCAGTTCTGTCCTTCGGTACCGGTTTGTCACAAAAAAATCACATCATCCACATAGAGAAGAAGCTTGATTTTACGTCTTCTTAACCATACTCGCCTGACTGCTTCTGAAGCCACTCGTCCTGAGAAGTATATCCATCTTGTTTGTGTCATGCCCTAGGTGTCATGTCAGGCTTTCGCGTTCTAGCTCGAAAACACTTAATTTCCTTACTCTGACTGTCACCGCTTTGCTTGCAGAAATTTTGAGTTGAAAGTGTAGCTCGCTGTTATGAGTAAGAGGTTTAGACTTGAACACACTACTCTGCCGCCTAGTCACAGTACACTATTGCCTTATCATACTAGCGGCTCCGGTTCCTTATCACGCCAGCAGATGTTGAGAATCATCATATGATATGTAGTAAGAAGCAGGAACGGTTGCAAAATGCTGATTTGTTGTGGGGAGTTCTGGAAGGAGTTTTATGCCCTTATTATCTTATTGCATTGCCCTCATCTCATTGCAAGATCGAGATGCATTTCCCAATTTGACCTGAATGTGTTTGGCATAAAACTGGCATGTGTAGAGAAACTCCAGCCCATGAGGTGGAGTTGCTTCCTCTAGTGCTAGTTTCGACAGTCGTTATGGGTGATATCGGAGCAATTTCAGATCTGGTGAAAGGACTGTGCAGCTCTGTGGGAGTTCAGCCATATCCAACTAGTCCCGCAAATCTGCCAGGCTCTGCAATAGTAAGAACCATACTTCTCTGTTGTTGTTAATCGTCTACTAGTCCACAACCATCGCTTCGGTTTTGCTTCGCATTTATTCACAATAGGTTCTTCCTTGTTCTTTTCCTCATACTTTCCGGTTTTTGTTCTGAACTCATTGCCTGTGTGATTTCTGATCGTCAGGACTTCGCAGCTGCCGATGCAGCCCTTGCAAAATTGTTGTGGCTTGGATACCCTCATGAACAGGCAAGCGAGGCCATTCGTGTTTGTGGTGAGTTTGAGTTCATCTAGATGCATTTCGAATAAGTATTGCTCTCTAAAAGAAGTTCTTGACTCGTGCAAATCTTGCATGCAGGTAATAGATAATCGTTATCCTTTCTGTTCCCTGGGTAGGGTAAGGCCTGCGCCTTGCGTTACGCATGTCTGTCAATAGTTTTTGTGTCGTCATGTTTCCTGGCAGGACTCACCGGGAGCGTGGATCCCGACTACGTCTCCGAGTATATTATTAGGCAGTTGGTGAGCTCTACCTTGTACATCTCCTCCTTGGTGATCAAAAAATGCTATGTTAAAGGTTTTGGAGGTGTCTGTGTCGGGTATAACTGGACGACAGTAAGGAAACGAACTAAATGTGCTTGTTATTTTTCTAGGGTGGTGCCTCTGAGATGTCTGAAGTAAAGGCAGTAAGGACCAATGGGTCCAACGTAACAGGGAATAGTAGATCATCCCGCCCTCAAGCTGCTGTCTTACGTATATGTGAACCAGACGACGAAAGTTCAAAATCTGAGCGCACGGTGCCGAATGGCAGTGCCTCGCGGGTCGTCATCGGTAAGGGGAAAGCCCCCATGGACGAAGTAATTGATGATGTAAGTAGTCCCACACTGCATCGAATTCGTCTGAACACCACCACGTCAAGCAGCATCGAGTGGCAGGCAGGTGGTCTGTTTGGCTGAAGGATTTCTTGTCGGTTTGTGTTCGTGTTGCTGGCTCCTTTTACTTTCTCTCCCACGGCTTCTGCTCTTCACGGACTTTTTCTTCGATGATATTGTGATTACCTTTGTTCTCCCAGTATGGTGACCCAGAAGATGGTAGATGGAACGTCAGCAACGCTGATACAACACTAGAGATATTAGTGGAGATGGGTTTCACGTCAGAAAAGGTGGAGGAAGCTATTCGGAAGCATGGTACATATTCTTGCTGGCATTTCCAAGTTACAGTCTCTTATAAAGCCTATCCGGTATGTCCGCCTGGCCTCTCTTCTTTTCTCCTGTTTCCACGATGACTAATAATTCCACATATGCGCAGGAATAACGGGCAATGTCTTGGAAAGCGTGAGTAGCTTAGCTAACTATATCGTCACCGGCCTTAACAACCTAAACCTGGATCAGGTTAGCGTTTCTGTTCTTCGTCTAGTTTGTTCTCACACGTAGTAACTTTCTTTGTTGGTGCCATAACCCGTCATATTCTTTCAGTGCAGTTTGTCTCATTCTTCTCTGCTAAGAATTCTAAGAATATTTGCCAAAGTTGATCTCCACGATGTAGTCATAGAATCTGGATTATGTTGTGGTTCAGGATCATCGTGAGGACAGGAATGGACAGGCAAGCAACCAGCATGCGCTTGTTCAACAAGATGATCTACCGCACCAGGATCTTGAAATTTTTAAGCAAGTTACTGCGATGGGTTTTGATGCTGTGAAGGTTTCTAGAGCTATTGATATTTGTGGTGGGTGCACCTTCAGGGCTTTGACCGTTGGCCTTTAAAGAAGGAACGTTTCTCTCTGATCTGTTGAAGGCTACCTTCAGTCTCCTCACAGCGACCACGGGCTCAACCTAAACTTGTCTCCCTCATCTCATCTTGTGGCTACTAATTTTTCTCTTACATGCGTAGTAGAATCCGTTTTGACATGGATCATGCAAGCTCACATCTGATGGTCTGTGCTTCAAGCACTAGTCCTTGCTGCACGTGTAGAACGTCTCTACCTTCTCATTCATTACAGCAGTTCCTCCTTTGGTTGAGTCCATGGTCGCTGTGAGGAGACTGAAGGTAGCCTTCAAACAGCTCGGTTGGAGAGATCTTCTCTCCCTTATCTTATCTTGTGGCTTGTAATTCCTCATCTTACATGCGTAGTAGAAGCCTTTGATATGGATTATGTTCACCCTGTCGTATGTGTAGCATGAGTCCTAAAAGCTTTTAGTAGGCTCCGTCTTCTGGGTAGTTAACACTTAGGCTCTTACACGGGATTTTCTCATTGTTCCAGGAGAAGCAGCTACAGGAGATCAAGTTGTTGCACTCATATTTGATAGTGATGCTTCTGAGAAAGTCGCGGTAACTGGACAGTCCCTTCATTTTGAACCTTCTTGTTGTTTCTACTCACTCTCACATGAGATATTCTCATACTCTGTGCGATGTCGTTTATGTCGTTTATTCGTGTGATACCTTTACTGGGCTTGTCCTCTATAGCAGTCTTCTTTGATACTATAGAAGAGATTAAACTTCGTTACTTCACCCAGGTCCAGCCGAAGGAAGAAGCTGTTGACGATAACATAATCTCCAGCAAGTTCGATCAACTTGTTAATATGGGCTACTCTTATGTCAATTGTAGGCGCGCAGTTGATACTTATGGTAAGTTCGGATCGCGCATGTGTCTCGTGTAGTAGAAGTCAGGCCGCTTTGTAAGCTTGAATGCTCATATTATGCACATGAGGTCACTGCATTACTACTTAAAGTCATGAGATAGTCGATTTCCTGTCCGGGGCATGATCGAATTTTGATTTTCTGTGGTGAGTTGTTAACACAACTGCAGGCCAGGCATCAATTTGTGAACTCTGCGATTTTTTGGACGCCCTCGGCGAAGAGGACAATAACGAGGACCTGGATGCAGTAAGTTATATTTCGCCTTGTTACAGGCAGGAACATTCAGCAGCTATGCAGTTGTGTCTGGGAATTGTGCTTGTTTGCTAATATCATATGATATTTCGGGCTTATAACAGCAAGGACTGAGCGATATCATTGTGGTTATTCTAGCAGGAACTCTCCTCAAGGAATGGAAAGTCTTCCTCGGATAGCGATGATGAATACCTGGAGAACGTAAGTGTCTTGGTGCTTATATACCCTAAACGCAAGGATATGATGATAATTATATTGATGTAATGCAACGATATAATGATGCGATTTCCCACTCGCCCCATCACTCTACTAGGAGTTGCAAAGGTGACTTCCTCGTTTTGTGTCTCAAGCTTTGGGTTTGTTTTGTTGTATTTACATATATGTGGGACTGGTTGACAGGGCGAGGAGGTACACGAATACCCTGCTCCTGTCAAGAAACGAAGAAGTGGCAAGATGAAAACTTTACGAACTACGAAGGACAAGAGGTTATGCGTCTCACCTGTGTCGTCCATACCTACGACCGAGGCTCTGATATACAGGAACCGAACTGGTTTTGGTCTTCCTGGAGAAAGTGTTATTACTCGAACACTTCCTCCTGATGTTGCACGGCCTCCTTACTTTTACTTCGAGAATGTGGAAAACATGCCCACAGGAGAGTGGAATAATATCCGGCGGCACCTCTTCAATATAGAGCCGGAGCTGATGGATGCACTAAACTTCTCAGCTTGTAGAAGGCCAAGAGGATATGTACACAACCTCCCCGTGGAAGGAAGAATGGACATCCTGCCAAAGCCTCCGATGACCATTCAGGAGTTGATGGGTAGTGCTGCAAAATATTGGCCGGAATGGGATAAGCGCATCAAGTTGAATACTATTTGCACGAGGTCAGCCACTGACTTCGTTTGGAGACAGATTAGGGATCACCTCGAAGCTTGTGAGAAGAGGGGATATCCTTTAGATGAGGAGAAGAAAAATGTCATGTACTGGGCGCGGAAGTGGAATCTGGTCTGGGTCCATCCCAATAAGTTGGCTCCTCTCAGCCCCGAGGAAGTGGAGAGATGCCTGGGTTTTGATGTCCATCATACTCGGATACTGTACTCCCCAGTTGACAGGATCAAGGTTTTGGGGAATTCGTTCCAAGTGAATACAGTCGCATATCAGCTATCAGTTCTCAAGGTTCGTTATCCCCAGGGCATGAGAGTTCTGTCATTATTTTCAGGTATCGGTGGGGCAGAAGTTGCTCTTCATAAGCTTGGGATATTTCTAAAGGTCGTGGTGAGCATTGAGATTGACGATAAAGCAAGGTCTGTCCTAGACAGTTGGTGGAAGTCAACTGATCAAAGGGGTCATCTAATACACGATTACACCGACGTAAGACTCTTCGATTCGAAAGTTCTTATGGGCCTATTGCAGAAGTACCGAGGTTTTGACCTTGTCATTGGGGGCAGCCCTTGTAACAATCTGTCTGGGAACAACAGGTCAAGCCGCGTGGGTTTGCAGGGTACAGAAAGTGTAGCATTTTTCGAGTTCCCACGGATTTTGAACGTTGTCCGAGATTTTATGAGTAACACGGGAGGAGAGTAACAAGTGAGAAGATCCTATTTCTTTTAGACCGATGTGATTCAGGGTCGAAGAGGGTTCTTGAGAAAATTTGAGGCGACGGTGAGCTTTCTGAACATGTGGTAGAGCTGATGCTACACAGACTTAGAGGTATGTATTACTTTTTCTTTTGTTGAGTAGTTGTTCAGTGACCAGGAAACTTAGTGACTTCAAGATAGAGTGTGGAGAAACGTTTTCCAGTAACAACGGTGCTAACTCGTGGATCATCTGCAGGGCTGGAGGTCATGTACTATGCCAGCAATGTAAGTTGTTCTCTGCGGTTGCGCTTGGTTCTACAAATCTGCATGCTGCGAGTCTCCCGTGGCCCCTGTGTATTCAGTTACTGCTGTTAGAGCAATTTACTTCGGGGCTGTTGGAGGCCCTCCACATGTACCTTAATGTCTAGAAATCATTTTTTCTCGGAAACCTGAACTGTACATCAGATTTAAAGCCATGGTCTTCCATTCCCGTTCTGACTGTTTCTTGGGAGAACTTGTATCTGCAATGAGCACAAAAGTTTGAATCTTCACAACTTTCAAGGTATGTTCGATCCTGTGGCGATTACGTTTCAGAATCATTTCAGCGGTACTTTTTTTGTATGACGACGTATTCTGCCAGGTGACAACGTTCTTTAGGCAGCGTGCAGTGTGTTCAAGTTTCCTCAACTTACTAGAATTGCCCATCTACTTAGTTAAGTTTGAACATTGCCTCTTCTGTAGTATCGCTACGTAATTAGCAACCCGACCTGACTGTTGCCGCAAGGGCTTGCCCTCCGTTTAACGAGAAGCTAGCAGTTTTGAACCAGTGTATGTGCGACACCAACCATGGGAGCAGATAACCTTGCCTCCAACATTGGCAACAGAGCACTGAACATTCGGCTCTGATGTACCGAGTGCCAGCCAGCTCTGTCCCTGCTACAGTAAATCGGGAACCTCATATGGCGTCCTGCTCCAAAGGGATTGTACCTGTGTTGTGACGGGCGAAAGTCTCCTGTATAAGTTACAAGTAAGGATCTATTTCAAGCGTAGGCTTCCTTTGTCATGCTCTTTGGTCTGAGGTTGGCTTTTTCCAGATGCACGTTCCGTACTGTGATCCCTACAAGAGGTATTGACAGTCTGGTCGTCCTATATATGGTGTACTACCTTTGCAGAGATTGCGCTTGTACCCCTTTCCGAACTAGCAGGTCTGTACCCACGCGCTGCTTCCGTGGATCCCTTTCTACAAAATCATAGTTCGAGTCAGGTGATCCAGTTTCCTGAAGTCAATCCGTTACGTTTTATCGAAAGCTATTGCGTCAGGAAGAGATAGTTATTGTCACAGCAGAGACTAGCGTTCTGTCCTTGTGATTGATGATGGAACCCGGAGGGCTTTGCACGCTTGGTACACCTATCTGTTTATGTGCTTGTGCTCTTCGTTTCTTTTCTTTTAATTTGAAGTATTTTTGTCATAAGATTTATTAGATCTAACATAGTACTTAACACAAAATCTTTACTCTCTTGTTGTTGTTCATGATTTAACACACGAAGATTTTGGGTCCGTTGTTCATGAGCTTGACTTGAATCACGAACTAGGATGTTTTTGTTCTTTGGTGAGAGAGGTGGTTGGGTTTGATGGGTTGTTGCAACTAACTTCTGTTTTACTTTTTCATCCTCTTGTCTATTTTATTTCTTTAAAGAAATGGTCAATGATCAAAGTTTCATTTTTCAATTGTTTTGGTTGCTTATTTGTATTTATGAATTCATTTTATTGTCTTTTTTTGGAAGATTAAACTTTTTTTTATCACTGGTTTAGTTGTTTATTTGTAAAGGTGAATTTCTTTTATTTGTTTTCTTTTGGGAAGAATATGGAAGTTATTTATGTGGAAATCAATATACTTGAGAAAGTATACTTTTGTGGGTAAAAGGAGTAAACTGATAGAGTGGATTCAAGAAAATAGATAAGATGAGCGGTAATTGTGAAGTATTTTCAAATGTATATATATATAAATTTTTTTTTTTGAAAAAATTAAAATGCATGTAGTTGTGTTTGACATTTATAGATATTTCTGAAACATATAGAGCACAATTCTAAATACTAGAAGATACATAAAAAGAGAGAAATAGAATGATCTAGATCGAGATTTTATAATTGGATTGGATTATGACTTTTAGTAAATTAGTTGATTTTAAGTTTGGTACTTAATTTATATAATATTAACTTTTAATAAAAAAATTAAAACAATAAATTGATAACTAATTCCTCTTTTGGTGGAAAGATGAATCACGAATACTTTTTAGAAGTATACATGTTGTCTATTGTACTAACCGGTGAGCTTTAGATAATGGGACCTCGAATCCTGTAGAAGGGAATGGACTTTTTTGTGTAAACAAGTATGAGTTTGAGTATAGAAGCATGAAAACATATATTCCTTTTTTCCCAATGTATATTGAGTTTGAAAAAAGATTCTCTTTTGTTCTAGAAATTTTTCTCTATACATTTTTCGTTCAATACTTTGTAATTTGTTTCGAGATGGATCGATATTCTGCAGTTTGTTTAGAAATCAATCATGACTAGGGGGTGAATGGTTTTAAGTTGAATTTTTATTTCATAGACCATGAAGTGAGATGAAGACTTAGTCACCAAAACCATTTTCTGCAAAAAAATAAAATTTTTCTATTGTTTGCAAGCAAATAAAAGTGATTTGGAAGATCATTTGGTTCACTTGGTGCGCTTGTAGTCATTCATTCTGGTTTGTTGTTTGATTTTGACGAGGGTTCACCACCCAAGATTTTAATTTATCAGTTTTCCGCCTTGCTGTTTGAATAGCTTGTTTTTACTTCACCCGCCTCGTGAGTTAGGGCCGCTATTTGCAAGAGTGGAAATTGTAATTTATTATTGTTATTATCGCTTTATTAAACCACCAAGAATGGTCTCCGAATACTGCATATGTACTAATCTCTTTTGGAAAATGCCTCTTACATCTCCTTTGGAAAAGTTCCTCTACAGTTCCTTTATAGATGATCAAACTTACACACTGGCTTTTGCTGAATGCACTAGACAGATGCAATAGAATTTGGAGAAAAGATTCATTAATTGATTCATTGGATTGATGTGAAGAACTGATTCATTAACAGCCACGAGCTAAAAGACAATAACAGCTAATATTCAGAAGGAACTACAACGTTTTAAGATCAGTTTAGTTTTGATTATCAATTAATAGTAACACAAAGCGAACCACCATTTTCTGAAATTTCTGTAGTCTTTTTGCACAAAAATGAACACGGAAAGGAAAAGGAGAAAGACGACTAACCTTGTTTTGGGCTCGGTTTGTGTTACATCTTATTGCCACACTACTCTTCAGTTCCTCTGTTGCATGCTCTTCCCGCACTGCTATTGAGTGCATAAGCAACGGCCTTGTACAGTAAATTTGGTTTTCTCTTATAGAGTGTAAATGTTATAAAAATATTTTATAGTAAGATATTAGAATGAAATGTGAAAAATTCATAAATGATATATGTTAACTTGTCTTTAACTAGTTAATTCAGTAAGATGATACCCACAAGTGGAGTCCGGGCTGATGTGTTGCTGAGAGGATATATTAATGTCCTTAAAACGAGGACATTAATATATGTTAAAACGAGGATATTAATATAGGTTCTAACCCGAAGAATTAAAACATATATTTAACCCATGTACACTTGGAAGTGTACATAAGTATCCTCGTAGGTGAAACTGAAATTGATTGCATATATATTCACCATTTATCAAAAAACCATGATTTCAATGTCATGTTTCTCGATCTTGAAAATTTTTATTGAGTATCCTAGTCGGTTTCAAGATTTATTGAGTATCCTAGTAGGACACCGACTTCGGCCAAGAGACCTGAAGTTTTTGGGGCACCTGCATATGTTCAAAAGAGTCTTGTCCCATTGTGTTTAATTCTAATGCATTATAAACCCTCAAACTCGTTTTAAACCGCTAGTGCCCTATAAAAGAAGGGAAGATTGTATATTCATGTATATTTTTCAACAATTTTTATGGATGTGATGTTATGCATACACATTAATTTATGAGTTAACTTTTTTTTTGAAAAGTATCCGTTTATAAATTAAAAAGGTTTATTTTTATTCGTCCAAAACACTTCTTTTATAGCAGAAGGGGATTAATTTCAACTCTCGATCTTTATATGTTTTTCTTTTTCTCTATTGAACATAACACAGTCTGTGTTCAGTTGAGAAATATTTAAATTTATCTTACCATTGTGCACAATGGGAAAGAAAACCAAATCTTTTAAGTAGTGGTGCAATGTTTGCGTATATGTTAAAAAAATAAAAGCTGTTTATTTTATTTTTTCAAGAAATAATCGGGCCATAATGATTATGTAAACCTGGCTTCCTCGTGCCTATGTCCACTTCTTGCCCTATCTTCGCACAGAATTTCTCATCCCTGAAATGTTAGTTTATCTTTTACTTGTCATTTTCCAAAAACCACTGTTTGCATGTATATTAATTTGTTTCGTAAAATCACAAAATTTATTTAATGATAATATTTCAGTAGATACTTTTCAGTTTTCTTTATAGTGAATTATAGAGTGTAAAGCAATTAGGCAGCTTTGATTTAATTCTTTGCTTCATCATGGAAAGTGAGTATAATCAACATTTTAGTTTATCATTTAGAAATTTTGTGCTTCCCGACAATGAACCTGCCAAATATGAGGTCCTGCTAGCCCCCAAGAGTATATCTAGGGACATTGCGGTTTTTATCTAGTGACTCAAAGTTCAAAGATCAAAATTTTGAGACGAAATAGTAAACAGGAAGCCGAGAAATTACAAGAAAGTCAACCATCCACAACACTATACAGTATCACTTTTAACAGTTCTCGTGTCCAGAGATTTTCTCGTAACTTTGCTGCTCTATATGCAACTTTGGAGGCTTAAGATCTCTCCAAGAGAAATCAGTTCAATGCCAACGAAGTAAATGTTTAAAGTTTCTAGAGAAATTCTTCGAGATACTCAGTTAACCGGTTAAGATAACAATCATTACTATGTGATAATAATTTCAGAGTATTATTAATGTCAAATCACTGACCTCTGGTAACAGATCTAGAGAAAGTGCCAAAATTCTGTAAATAACAACTGTAAGTCCGTGCGTCACTACCTAGTGGTTGTCAGCTCTTGACATCTGTAAAATAAAAAGAATGATTGCAGGGAAAGACCACCCATTATACGCCAAAAGAGTCGTAACGCATACATTTTAGTCCCTAGATCTTACAAAATTCCAGGCTGAAAGCTAGTCGTCCATAAATTCACCTCAAATTAAGAAGCAGTAAATTCATCTGAACTGATCAAAGAACGTAAAGACTATGGGGGTTGGTTTGAGACGTTGAGTTTTGCTTCTAGATTTGGTTATATTCTGCATTAGCAGGGCCTATCTGTTACACTTGCATGAGTCGTAGGCGTATTCATATCTTGTTATAAGAGCAATAGATTTTGAGACTAATATTTTCTTCATATTTTACTTTTTAAATCACTTATTCTTGTAGGATATTAGTTTCATTGTATAATTACTATCCTATCTGTTACCATGTATTTCAACTCTTGGAACAATACAACATTGTTCCGTTGATTGTGTGATATTTCCAGTCCTTGTATCGTAACACAATTTTGGAATTGTATAGCAACACCAAAATTTTGATAGTATGATAAGTAATTAACAAACAGTTTCACATCAGAACTATGTCTGTTCGTTTGTCCATCTCCAGAAAAGATCTTTTCTAGTTCTTCATGTTAATTGAGACCTTGGCTACTTTATGGTTCATATACATTTATAGTGTTCATTTTATGACCGTTAGTTCTGCAGTTGCGCTCTTATTCATCACTAACGGATATATGAAAGTTTCTATATTTTAGTATGATGTAAAGTAAGACGATGATATTTCTTATGAAAACATGAATACTCCATGAACATTCAAAGCAATAGTATTTTGGATAAAAGAACTTGACGACATAATTTACTGTTACAACAAAAAAATATGTGTATACTAAATGTACTATAAATTTATTCTTGATAACTATATCACCTCGGAGTAATCTAAAAGCATGCAATTGAGTAAGGTTTGCACTAATGGTACTAATAATCTCATGATTTTACAAAGTGCAACATTGCACTTCTTGACATTTCGAAGAGGGTTCAATTTAGAGATGAAACATGCTTTCTGATATTTGTATATCCATGGCAAGGAGAGAGGCAACCAATGTCATATTCTGATAAAGACTAGAATATAGAACTAGACTGTACAAGCTACGATTTGTTTTTACGTTCAGAGCTCTAGGTTTTGTGTTCATATGATTAAATATATAAATTCAGTTGTAATATGCCCTTGCGGAGCCCTTCAGATTCATACTCATTTTCATATACTTTTTGTGAATTTTGACTTCTCAAGCTCCAGACTGAAAGAGAGGGACTCTAGAGAGATTCGGAGATGAATTGAAGAATTGGAAGATTCTCACGTGAATGTTTCACGGTACCTTTGCTATGGTATTCCATTTTAGTCATGTTCTTAACTGTCAACAAAGATTCTAAAAAGTAATCTTTCTATGCAACAAACATAGCCGTCTAGAGATCAGAAGCGGGAAGGTTATGATAACTTTTTGCCCCAAACATTATCTTCTTAATGTTAACTACACATGATTGACTTTCTTGCTTGTTTCGAAAAAGCACTCGAAATGATATCATGAAATTACTTCTCTACCAAAACAAAAGAACTTTGCACAAGAGCTCGCAGTAGACTCAATAGAGTTTCCAATTGTGTCTTTTGATAATCGATCAAAAGATAATCTAGTGAATGTAGTGGAACAAATTTGGATGTACGAGGAATTTTTGGAGGAATTTTAAATCACTTATTCCCTCATCGAAGCAATATAGATGGTGACTGTAACACTTAAGTTTTTTCAACTCATATCAGTTAGGAAGAAAGGAGAATTTTATGTCTCTTAGAGAGTTGAAATCAAAGTGTTATGTTTTCAGTAATGATTATCGATGGAGGAATATCAACTCGAAGTCTTGAAGAGCTAACAAAGAGATTTATCTACAAAAGAGATGATCAAAAGAATTTTGCCAACCACTCAATATTTGTGTCCTTTTGACCCTGAACGTACTTTCTGCTCAAATGCCACCATATATTTGCTAGTGTAAGTTTATGAATCACAAGCTAGTGTGCAGGTGAAGCAGTGCGTGATTGATCTTCTAGGATGGAAAGGAGGTTACAGTCTATTGGGTGGGGAAATTTGTGTCAAGCAATTAACAAATAGAGGCCTCTGCACTTTTGTCGGAATGCTTGGCTACTGCATAAAGAATAAAGTTGAGACTCATTACAAATGCACAATGAAGAATGTGACAAAGAGCATGCTCCAGGACGGGGATGCATTATTTACATCGTTTGGTGCCACAAATACTAATAACCGGGTTGAATTAAACTATACCGACATACTTCAACTTGCCTTACAGTTTAATAAGTACCATTCTAGACATCCTTTAAGTACTACACGGAGGTAAACACGTGACTCAATGAATAGCCAACGGATGGAAAGATCCCATCAAGCCGTACAAGAGAAAGAAGGACCCGAAAAGTCAAGCAACCATCTCCTAGAAGGAAAGAAGAATAACGAAACTACACGGAGGACTTGCTTAAGAGTACTAGGATAAACGTAAAAAAGTTCTAGCAAACGGATGAGAAGACCTCATCAAGCCTTACAATGGAAAGAAGGACCCGAAGGATCAAGCAATAACCACCCCGAAGAGAAGGACATCGGGGCTAAGCCTCGCTATCAGTAGCTCTAAAATCGCCAGTCGCATCTATAATGTCGGAGACCAAAAAATCAGTATCTCTACATACAACAAGTGCACATGAAGAAGCAGCGCCTACTGCAATTGCCCTCTTGTGAGCAGCGCCTGCTAAAGCTCTCTGTAGGCAATGGAAACTCGCTGCTGAAACATGGTGCAGAAAGAAAGAGAAAGTGGTACCCCATGTTGCCTCTCATGGTAGACTCTGACACAATCTCGGAGAAAGACGTCGAACTCCAAAACTATCGATCCGTATATCTCCAAGTCTAAGGGGATGAAGCGATGTCCCACCTGCATACCCCTATACTTGGATATCTTCGTTGCTGCTGCCACGCCTGTAGCCCATCCTGGAGGATGGATGATCACCTGTGTCGCCACTGAGTCCTGTGTTGGATCCATAGCAACCACATCAACCACTGAGACCTGATCGTCTCTCATCATGTACAGGTAAGCTCTCACTGATCCGCATGTCTGAAAGACATACCAACGCTCTCTTCACGTCATGTGATCGCTCTCCCGTGCTAAGGCAAACACGACGTCTATAATGACATCATGGGTAGCTATCCGCTCTCCACCACGAGGACATCGACCAAGGTGACGACTCGAGGTATCGAGCGAGACACCGCACTCGCATGTGGACAGTGCCGAAGCAACAGGCTGGACCAGCCTAGGCGGAACCTCATCGCTGTAGAGAAAATAGTCGATGCGAGTCGGAACGCTCTAATGCAAGGCCGAGCTATGAGTCAAGAGCTTGCGTCTTTGTCCGAACAAGAGCGTAGTCGAGCTCTAGTATCCCGTGAGATGGAAGGATCCACTAAGAGCACATGGAGAACCTGCTGGAAGTGATGTCCCGTCAGAGAAGACTGTAGTCCACGAGATCCATCAAAAGCTAAGGTATCGAATCGAGAGTGTGCCTCACGTGTCTCAAGAGTCAAACTATCTTTTGTCTCACGGAGATACATCTGTAGTGGGTAAGAACCATCCTCCACCTCTGTCACATAGCTCTCCAGACTAAGTCCATCTCGCACGAGAAAACGACCACAGAGCCAAGGTGTTGAGAGGGCCCAACTACCCAAAAAAGCTGCCAAAGCAGTCTCCTCCATGGATAATAAGCCCACTCCGTCACATGATATTGACAAAGATGTCTGCTTCCATGCGAGAAGTCCTGCCACACAGTCAAAGATCTCTGGTCCTATGATGTCATCAAACATCTCCATGATCCTCCTATGAAACTCTCTAAAGCGTGAGATGAAGATAAGAGATGGGATATTGTGCCGAGTAAGTAACTAGGACGTCGTGCAATGGAAGAGGAAAAGATACCTAAAGACAACATGTGGCTCCTCTAACATAAGGAGATCTTCGATATGCAAAACGTCTCCGCAAGAGCAACATCTAAGAATCGGGAGACAAAGTCCTCTGTACTCACGGGTACTCCGAAGATGCGTAAATCATCTGTAGGGGTAACAAATCCCTCTGAGAGCTGTAGGTCCGACGGTATAACTATGGGAGACCAAGCCTTACACTTAGACATCTTCACCCTCAGCCCTATCAAGGTCTATTGAGAAAGAAAGTGATCAAAGACAACATCGACTTGATCCGCCAGACCTACGATGTGTGTATCATCAGCTAGAGATGGAAAGACATAAGCTGGAGCAGTCAAAGCGGTGGCCAAGAGAGCTCTATAGTGAGCTAAGACAAAAAGGGGTCCACCCAAAAGGTCTCCCTGACGAGTACATGCAGCGGAGCTGATGACTGTAACCCCCCTCTATCGTAGGACCGTGCTGGTAATAAAGAGAAGAGGAAAAATCATAGAACGATCGCACGAAAGGAACGAGACTCGCCAGAGATCCTCCGTCATCCATGAGCTCCATAAAGATGGAAGCGCAGAAAATACTATTGAAAGCATTTTCCACGTCCACTTGTAGGAGAACCCAATCGGGATGGATGTCCAAGAGAGCTCTAATGCCGAAAGACACAGACTCACAACCTCCCGGCGTCGCAACTCCAAACTGATATGGACAAAGATGGTCTTGAAAAGTATCTCGAAGCTGAATGACAATGGTTTGACTGATAAGTCGTAAGAGAATCTCACAAGATGACTATCGGTCGAATCCCTCCACCATCCTTCGTTCATGGTCAAAAGTCTAGCTGCTCCTAGTACCTTAGCTATAGACTGAGGAATATGTCCTTGAGCTATTGCTACCACTATCTGAAAAAGCTCCGTGAAACCACTAGAGGGGTCGTCTGTCTGAAAACAATCTCGTAGGTGCTCGTAGATCATCCCAAACAGACCTCTAGAAGATAGACGTGGAGATGTACACAAGGCTTGGGCAAACAAGGATCTATCGAGACATAATGGCTCCTCAGGCTGATAATCTTGAACCTCAGGTGCTGAAAGATCACGCGGTGAGAGATGAAAGAAATGCAATGCAGCAATCGTCTCCTCAGTAGGACATACCAATGACAAAGGATGCAATGATCTGGCAGCTCTGCTATACTCTCCCACCTGACCTAACATCCTACAACGTCGTATGCGAACGAAAGATGAGATATAACATGTAGAGACAGACTCACTCTTATCTCGTACCGCACGGATTGATTCCTACTGTAAGACCGCTCAATCACATGCACGGAATCTCCTAAGATGAGCCGTCACCTCCCAATGTCCTCCTCTGTCACCTTGAGTATAACGAAGACACCAACCAGGAAGTTAGAGGAACAATAACCACGCCGCCTCGTCCTTGGTGTTTCGTGTCAACATGTCGAGAGGTAGACGGAATGCCTGTCACACCTCGTCATGAAGAGCACGAGGTAACCGATGGAACAAACACGGACAAGAGAAACTCGTCTCGAACAAACTCAGAATAGTGTCAGAGTGAACTTTCGACCACTCCCACGACTTTGGAAGAACTCCAGGACGAAGGGCTAATGGGTCATAATGACTGCACGTGTAGATCTCTCGTTCTCTGCTAACTTGGGCATCCCATGTGATCGTATCATAGCTCTTGTGCATCTTTTCCACATGAGATTTTACCCCTTGCGAGATAAATAACTAATTGTACACCGGGCATGGTGTGTCTCGAATCAATCTCGGTCTCATGGAAGAAAGAATACCCATAGCTAGAGAAAAGATCATATCCGATCAAACGATACTCGTAATAAAAACATCTCCTAGAAAAGAAAAAGAAAAAGAAGAAGAAAAGAAGAAAAAGAACATTGAACCCTGATATGTAGAGAGAAAGAAAATAAATACACTAAATGTGACAAGAAATCTCTCAAAAATCTCTCAAAAATCTTAAAAAGAACACTATGTAATCTTAAAATCTCAGAAAAACTAAAACTATTTAATACTCACTCATTTCTCTACAAGATGTGCTAATTCGAAGAGCAGAAGAAAGAGGAAAAAGAAACGAAGAAGAATATGTAAAAAAGATCTTACGATATCCCGCTCTAACACCCTCTCCTCTCTCACAATACCCTCTCTGCAATCCCACTCCCACCCCTCCCGCACTCCGCCTCCCGCTCCCTCTCGCACCCGCTTAAGGTCCATGGTAAGATCAGTTAAGTATACACCCTCCTGTGGATGGAGTGATTGCTTGTGGTATTCAAGAAACTTGCAACAACTCATCATGGAAGACTATAGTGCGGCCGAAAACAGTAACTATTGCAGATAGCGATAATGTCGTTTTTGCTAAAACGTGTGCTCGTTATTTTACTATCAAACGACCCGACTCAGATATTATCCAGGAGGAAGAATACATCCTCACAGCTTCTCCAAGCTTTCAGAGGACGGGGACTGTTCCTAACTTTCGAGACATTTGTAACCTGCCAGAATACATACCTCTCTGCAGTGCTCTCGAACGTAACTTGGGACCCAGCCGAACTTATGAAGATAACCAAACTTTGTTTCCGTTCGTGCTTCTAAATCTGCTGCTTGTTATTCTCGCCTGCACGCAACTCGCATTTCTTTTATACTGCAGCTGAAGGTTCCAGGTGATCTCCGGCAACCACTACAGGGATGATGAACGAGCTCTCGTCAATGACGTCTGAATATTGCAAAGTACCATACCGTACCGTACCGTAGCTCCCGTAGCTCCAAGAATTACTCCTCACATGTTGGAACGTTCTATAACTTCGTATCGAAGCGTAGAGAAAATTGCTATCACTAATTTTCCGTGTCGTCTACACTTTGGAATTGAAGCGAAGTAGACCATTGCAGACCGTGCTTGCATGTAGCGGTCTGAGAGTATATTAGTATATTTTCCCAAAATAAAGTAAAAGTTTTCTATGTCGCCTGCTTACAACACTGCTCCAATGAACTCTTACGTGGAGTTAAGAATTCCCGTGAAGTTATTATGCTAGTGTTTGCACGTAACACGAACGAGTTTTCTATGCCGCCTACTTACACCATATAGGACTGCTCCGATGAACTCTTATAAGGAGTTAAGAATTCCCAGTTGTTATCCCAGTTCTCGTAGTATTTCCATGCGGCAGCCGGTATTTAAACCACCAATGCCTCTATAAAAGAGGCGTACTGGCAAAAAACTGACTTGGCATTCTGTCGCGTGCAGCCAAGCTGCACGCAACAGTGACCACGCGCTCTCTCCTGAGTTCAAACTCAGGGAGGAGCGCGTCAGTGAGGCGTGTCAGCGAGGACCCGTTTGCCAGTAGCGCGGCTAGAGTTCGAGGTTTCTGACCGTTCTCTGCCTGCGGGTTACACACTAATCTTTTGGGTCGCTGCAGCTGCGGCTCTGGCTTTGTTGAGGTTCTTCATTTTTCTGCTTCATCGTTGTGGCTCGCGACTTCGTTTTGTGCATGCGAGTTTTACACTAATCTTTTCGAGATTTATCTTTGTCATCCCTGCGGCTCGCATTCGCTACATGTGCAGGCGGGTTTGAGACATTTTTTTCTTATCGTTGCGGCTTCGTTTTGTGCAAGTGGATTTGAGTCTTTTTCATCATGACGGCTGCGGCTGCTTACGTTCTGTGAAGTTCCAAGATTTCTCTTTTTCATCGCTGCTCACGTTCTGTGCATACGTTATGTGGAGTTTCTGAATTTTTCTTTTTCATCGCTGCGGCTCGCTTTCTATGCAGGCTGGTTGGAGTCATATCTTTCTCATCGCTGTGGCTCACGTTCTGTCTCCATGCCACACACGGTCAAGAGACGGAGGGTGATGGCTGACATAGAGCTCGAAGATGCTTGGATAGTCTCGGGCGGCTGTCTTGCTGACAGCCCTCTAACTTTCAGTACACAAGAACTACGAGAAGCTTTTCCTGATTATAGTGCTGCTGTGGTGGTCTTCGTTACCTCTGATGGAAGTGCACACATATGGGACTTTGAGAGTGACAAGCTGTACAAGCTTAGTACTTACACAGACGGTCCAGTATGCTCTCCGAATATCACGTCCCTCAACTCAATCTTCCATGCAGTGGTTCTCTCAGGTAGCTCTCGGCGTGTTTGAGTTCGGTTGCGCACTGTCGTGTGTTGAGGACGTCGTTGATAAATCTTGATGGGCTCTCGACGTATGTTCTCCTTCTAGTCCATACAACATGCCACCAATCGAGCTTCATGCGACTTTGCAAAATGAGTCCTCTTCGTGGCTAACTTATTTATGAGATCGGTCTTGTTGCATCATCGACGTCACCAGGAGATCGCTTCTTCGTTTGCACCTCCGCTAAGAACTTCTTGATCACGTTCTTGCACTTGTATCATAAGTCCTTTTGACTCACAATGCCATGTCGGTGCAATATAACATCCACCGATGTCTTGTCACCATGGACAACATCGTCAGGAACAATACTGCGAGCTACCAATCGCTGGATCCCGATCTCAAATACCGTCAACCATGCATTTCCTCCTACCTCGACTCGAGTCATATTCATCATCTCGATGACACGACTGTCAAACGCATCAATGAATGCACAAGTGCCGTTGTAGTCATTTCGGATGGAGTCGTAACGAAAGTCGACGTACACAACAAAGTTTCCTAAGACATACAAGTCAAATTCAAAAAATACATATTTAGGACATTCTAAGTAAGATTACTTATGCATATGATATCACAACATGAGTAATATATAAATCACTTAGCACAATGTGAACACACTCACCTCCCATGGGAGCATAATTCAAGTCTGGAAAATGCCGTGCGAGTACTTCTGACTGCACCTCCTCTTTCTTGACCGTCCATCGATCGAGTATTGCTTGAATCCATCCAATCCGTCATCTCCTCCCGCTCTGAAATCCATAAAAATGCTTTCGTCCTATAGGATGTACGCCGATCTCCCGATAGATTGAATCCAATTGTGTATATCTCAGTCTCGCACATAGTGCAGAATGATACATACGACACACCACATCGGGGATCCCATAATACAACTCCATCTCCGTGGACAACCATACAAACTTGTGTTGACACTCACAACTGAACTTCAACTTCCAAGTCTGATGGAAAGCTTTGCTTGTTGGAGGTAACAAGAGCTTATCACATCTTGGGTGAGGACACTTCACCTTGAAGTCCTGAAACAATTCTCTCAATCGAGACAAAGATACAAATCCAACCCTCGAGAAATCCTCGACAAGTATGTCAACGTCTCTCATGTCTCTCTCTCTTGTGACTCACGATCATCTACTTCATTGGGGATCTGAGAATCTACTATCGGATCTAATGAGATTTGAGAGTCCAACACGTCATCTGCCACCTATAGATAAAATATGCCAATTCAAATAAGAAATATATAATGTGTACGCATTCATAGATTTACAAACATACTTCAACTTGCTTGAAAGGGGTGGAAAGACGATCATACCTGAACACCCAACGCATTCAAAACATCAAGATCGGCCACAAACTCATCATCATCCATCTCTGGTACAAGTACCTCCAAATCACCCTCCTCTGGAATTACATCTGGAATCTGATTTTGAACTTCTGTCTCTCTGATAATTTGATCAATAACGACCCGAGCAGTCAAAAATAGAAAGTTCATAACCACAGAATGCCTTGCACCAGGTCCCAAAAGTTGCATCAGTTGTACATATCACGGAAGCAACGACTCTGGGATCCTAATCAACCCTCCAGGGACATCTTGACATCCTCTAGGTCTATGTCTATCGCACGATCGTGGTGGATGTATTCTAGGAGGCATGAACTTAAATCTTGACAAACAAATGAACCTATCCGTCCGGAGGTCCAGTCCTTGTCACTGAGATATCTTCAAATCATGCAAAAATTATGAAAGATATTTAAATAAAACTATAAAATATAGACTAAATAAAAATAACAGATAAGGACAAATATAAAATCAAGAAAAGACTAATGCAAAATCAAAACATGACAGTACTAATACAAAATCAAAATAGTCCTAAAAAAACACTATAACTATACTAATTTGAAAATATTACTCAAAACTAGAATGAGACTTGAAGATGACTAAGACACTTGGAAATGACTAAGTCCTAAAGTGAAGAGCGTCTAAGTAGAAAAAGTATTAGATGGGGAGGAGGAAGGCTAGAAGGGCGGAGGAAGGAAGTAGGAAGAAGGGGAGGGCTGGAGGGCTGGAAACGGAAGGAAAGGTGGCAGGAAGGTGCGGGGTCCAAGCAGGAAGCGAGAAGAGCCGCCTCTGCAAGACCTGCAGCAGCTTGCTGCAGGTCCTGCAGTACTGAAAAGACATACCAGAAACTTCTTTCCGGCTCCAGTACATTCCCGATATGTCTCAAACCTGCCTCCCTGCAGTGTAGTTTTTCTTCAGTTTGCAGACATTATGATTTTTCAGGTTGTCCTTGTTCTTATATGAAGTTCGTCTCACACAATAACAAACTAACTCGATATTAGAACATTTTGAATTTCAAAAAATATAATATTCCAAAGATTCTTTCGAAGATGCTGAAATCTTATATATGACATATTGTCCGCGTCAAACATCAGTTTCGGACCAGAGATTACTCAAATTTTAGGTCTCAACCAGACGAACGTTTTGAACCATAAATGAAGATCACTGTATAACAAATAAAAATGTGACCACTGTACGAAATATCGTGGGTAAACCCACCACCGCCTGTTTTTCTGAAATCGCGACTAAACTGTTTAGCGGTGGGTTAACCCGCCGCTATTATAGAGGCCCAGGTGGTTTAAGAGCTCCGGAGAAGAAAATGACCACGCACGAACGACATAAAATAGTTCCGTGCCCCTTCAAGTTCAATGTGGGAAAGAACGAATATCCCAGAAGTGAACGGGAAACTACTCTTTCTTGTAGTGAACTTTTTTCGAATGAGTATCAACCTTCTGAAGAATGAAGGAGCAAAAAAGAAAAGAGTTAAAGGTAATAAATCCTGCTAGTAAATGCATGGGTTTTCTGAAGTATTAGAGCTGACGGTTGGATAACTATCATACTGATAACCTTGATGGTGCTGCTCAAGTAAAACTGGGGGAACGTGAAAGATTTTCTGTATTATGAGCGAATGAAATATTTTATTGTGTTATTATGCGACATACATTGTGTTTCAAGGTTTTTGACGATGAAATCATTTTACTTATAACTGAAATGTTAGCTCTCAGGCACTTGGATAGAAAAGCCAACATAATGCCTTTTGTATTTTCAGAAAGGTGAACAAGACTGTTAAAGGTGAAAAAAGACTGTTAAAAGGATTCTTTTATCCCTTTTAATTAGTCAATTAAGACCCAAAGTACCTCTTATAGAAAGCTAAATTATTTAATCTAGATATTTAGTGTATAGATTTTAACTCTTAAATATCGCTTATTATTAAGGACAGAACTCAGTGCATTTTTTTATAATTTAATTGATTCTCTTAGAGTTATTTCTGTATCAACATAATTTATAATTTTTTTCTGTCTTGAGCTTACAATATATTGTATTAATGTCAAACATGCAAACTTTAAAAGCTCCAATTATCACTTATTAGGGACAGGCTTCAGTGCATTTATTTATAATTTATTTGATTCTTTTTAGATTTACTTTTGTATCAGCATAATTAGATTTTTTTCTGTCTTGAGATTAGTATAATATTAATGTCAACATGCAAAATTTAAAAGCTCAAGAAATAATAAGTTATTCAAGTGAATGGTATTCTTAATTTTATTTCTAAAATCATTCCGTTCCTCCTCCAAGGTTATGTGGAACGATAAAATGATTCTATGTAGGAAAATCAGTGGATGTCATTGTAATCAAAAGAATACCTTTTTGATTAAACTTGGAAGAAAATTTCTCATGCAAACAAATAGTCTTTTTCTATATGGCTGGAGGGTCTTCGAGAATACCATTTTTGACGTTTTAGATTAATATATATTTTTTATCAAATTGAATTTAAATACATTCATTTTAATTTGACGTAGTTTTAACGAAGTCACTTAGTAAAACTCTCGGGGGCAAAGAAATCTTTCGTAAATTGATCATTTTGCGAACACAATAATAACCTGTTGGTAAAATTTAAAGAAGTAATAACCTACTCCAGTCATTACATAAGGTGTTACACTTGCATGAGGTGTGACGTACATACAATATTGCATTGGTATAAGATTATCTATTATAAAATTAATATGGTTATACGTGAAGTACTTTTAAAAGACTATGATTTCTTCATATTTTGCTTATTATATCAGGTTTGGATAATATACTATAAGATTTGTTATATTGTACTCCTTATATCAGGTTTGGATAATGTAGTACAAGAATGATTAATCTCCTATCAGTATAAGTTACATAGTTTATTCATTATTACATAATTTGTTTTCTACATAACAATTTTAACCCTTATAATATGATTTCCAACTCTTATAAATACAACACTCCATTTTCACTTGCTTTCTTTTTCACCTCTTCCATCTGAAGATGGCTGCGAGCTTAATTTATTAGTTAATATTTTCGCCAAGAAAGGATAGGTAATAAACTATTAAATTATTTAAATTTTTGTTAGCAGATTTTCGCACTTAAAGTTTTCAGCAAAGTGTGAGTCTGCATTTGAGATCTACCGCAACTCTAGATTCAGTTCTCATTTAACAGTGACAAATAAACTTAATTTTTCATAACAACCTGGTACAGAATTTCAAAATAACACTTACATTTTTTTCGGGGGGAAAAAAGGACAAAAGTTCCCCAAATGTCCAAACAGAATAAAACTATTCAACACAAAACTGTTATGTTGTGATGAATAATAAACAAGGTTCATTTTTCAACCGCCATACTAGATAGATGTTTCATAGTTCTTGCTTGAACTGAGACCTACTGCGTCAATATTACGATATGTCTATATGTTTCAGTGCTCAGTTTTTGCAGTGGATTGTATATTCATCATAAGGAAATATATGAATTCTTTTGTATTTTTGTGCAATACCTACAGGATGATGCTATTTCTTAAATAAATAAGAATAAATAAGAATAAATAAGAATAAATAAGAATAAATAAGAATAAATAAGAATTTCCAGTGATAAACTTATTTATCTTATACCAATGTAGTAGTATGTTGTTCCGAAACAAATCTCCAAACTTGATTTTAAAACAAATTGTAAAATTGTAAGACATATTCAAAAATTGTAAAACAAATTTGATTGTTACATAATCTGCTCCCTAACGAATATTACTGTATATACCAGATGTACAGTATAGGCGGAAGTAAAGATCTTGTAGGAACGTCAAAAGCGACGGACGAACGGAAAAGCAAAAGATAGATATTTATGTCAGTTCCACCGCACCGCTGAAATGAGTACCGAGTGCGAGTGGCACGTCCGGACCTGGAGCAGAGCGGAGGTCATCCATCGATGGTGGAACTGACCGTGCTCGCACTGGCACTGAACTCAACATGAACGAAGAGATTTTGTCAGTCACAGGAAGGAAGAATGAATTTGTGACCTCGGAATTGCTCCGAATTGTTCTGAGGGATCGCTAGCAGAGGAGGCGCTTCTTGTGGAGGTCGAGTTTGCCCCTTGTCGATATTATTATCGTAGTTGCGTCGATTAATGGAGAGCAGTGTCCTCACAGTATCATCATCTGCCTTGCGATCAGATTGTCCCGCTGCTGCTGCCGCAGCAGCGGGATCTGTGAAGTATAGAATAGGTCGATGCTGCAAGACTTTCCGAACCCTCAGGTCGGTTCCTACGTCTGTGTTCCCTCCATTGCCGGGTGATAAAAGGAAGTGCAGCAAGAGAAGGGAAATTCAGGCGCGCCTCCATATTGACAGAAAGCTCCACTTTAATGAGTCTTTTAAACGGCAAGAGGTTGACAGATCTTTCTCCTCCTTCGTGTCGCATCTTTAACACTTTGTCTTTTACGTGCCCTAACTTGCAGCTCGTTTCTGGACGCTTGGTTATGAGTTTTGCAATTGAACCTTCGATCTCATCAGTCACTCGTAGTGGAGTGTGCTGTTACGGAGATGTTTTGCGCATGATTGTTATCTGAATGGAAGTTATGGAATCACGAAATTAGCATAGGTTCAGACGTGCATAACCATTCGTGTGTCGCCTTGTCGAGATAAGAATTTCAGCGGCTTAGATCCAACCGGAGCCGTGAGAATCGGTGCAAACACCGGTCAGTGGCAAATAGAGTATCTGGTGGTATGTTTTACCATTATTTTGAGGGAAATCCCGATATGACGCAAGGGGGCTCGGGGCAAGGTGGGACATGAAAACTTATTTTGTAAAAGTGCAACTCCTCCATGCTGTAACTTCGACACGTGATGCAGGAAGAGGAGGCGCGCGAGGCTGAGGCTGAGATAACTTGTCCTGTCGACTGTGTACGTGAAGTGCGCACCTATGCAGAATTTGAAAGAGTTCTTCAAGATGCTGAGCTGCACAATGCCCTGGTATAGTCTTCGGACAAATCTTCTTCAGCGTGAGTGTAATATTGCTACAGATTATAAGAGACTGTTTGATTCTCAAATGCCGAGCAGGAGCAAAGCTCACATTGAAAGACGGCCTACTGAGTACAATGTTCCTCCTATACTCTAGATTGTATTTTGCAAATAAGACCACTGTTCAACCTGGCTGGGTAGTAATTCTGTAACCACTTCGTGATGTTTGTGGGACAGCAATTCTTGCCATTTTACTAAAATTATGTGTGCTAAGTTTCACCTAAATTGATGGTTGCGATGGCAGGTTGTGGTAGACTTTTACAACTCATCATGTGGGTCGTGCAAGTATATTCTTCCACAATTCATTAAACTATGCAAACGTGTGAGTATAACTGTACCGTGGTATAACTGATGTGTCCACTTGTTTATCACGCATTCCTCTGGAATTTTCTCAAATAATAGTTGGATGTTCCAGTGACACGTCACATTCCAAAAATCCTTACTTAGTCCAGCTTTCTCCTTTGAGTACTTACCGACTACTGGATGTGTAACCAGGGATGTGGAGAAGAGTGTTTTGTGGAAAATGAGAAAGGAGTCCTGTTCATTAAGCACAATGTGCGTGATGAATATGACGATCTAACGGTAAGTAGAAACTCCTGGTTCAAAGTATTTGGTCAACCGCATGATTGTAACATTTTTAACTACCAAGGAGGTCTTCAGGACAGCATTGTCAAGAAGGGGAGGGAGGGGAGAAATTGGAAATATTCTCTGAGTCTAATGAAGCCACATTCTAGAAGCCGTATGTTGTGAGTCCCAGAATGTATGAGAAAACTTATTGAGGGGTTACTAATGCAGGACTTGGCGCGATTTTACTCTATCCGCTCTGTCCCAATGTTCTCGTTCTTCGTGGTACGCGCATTACTTTTTCTTTTGACATTCCTTGAAATTTCAGATCTTACTGTTTTCTGCCTCTAGAAGCTCTGACTGATGTAGAACGGACTGCAAGATGGAGATGATTCAAGTTCAAGTACCTATCTAAATTGTGTACAATCCTGTTGTCTCATTTTCAGGATGGTTGCAGAGTCGAGCAATTTCCAACCCGAGATCGACAAAAGCTGGAGCAGCATGTCCAGCGTTTGGTGTCTCGCTATTTTGATTGAGAGGCAACAACTGTTGAGATCGCGAGTGTACGATATGTACCATATTCAGCTGTATATCAATATTAAATTGTTACTCAATTTGGTGGTCGAGTATCGCGTGGGTTTAAAATGTCCTCACTTAAGTAGAAAGTACCAACTTCTCCCTCTGATAGAGTGTTTTGAGTCCCATGTCAAATTGGTCTTAGCTAAAGTATAACCGCGCGTTGGAGGATTAAAGAATGGGGCCAAGAGTCTACCATTGTCAGTTACTGTACCAGTGATAAACGTGAGTATTCCGTACTACAAACGACAATGCTGCAGACGCACAGCACTTAAAAGGGCTGACTCTTGCAGAGACATGCCTGTAAATGTTTGGAGCATATTATTATCGTTTCTATTTGGACATACATACAGATGCGGGTAGTTCACCAGCGAACAGCAAGGACGTGTGCAAGAGTACCTCAGTAGCGGTGGTTCTGAAGTAGGTTCAGTCGCCATATAAGATACGCTAGGCCATGGGTGATTAACATAACTGTACGACCTTGCACGTCTGAAGCCCGAATGGTAGACCGGAGCGACGGACTCTCGGGGCAATTCACCTCCGTTGCAGCAGTCCAAATTCCTCGATGCCGAAGTGTGGGACTCCCATCATCTCATGATCTCCGGTTTTCGTTTTCAGTCTGTTCCGCTCCGGCAAGGAAGATTCTCATGGCTGCAGGTTCACGTTTCGGAGTTGAGAGGTTTAAAATAAAGTACCGGTCGTAAGAGGTACATTTTGGATCTATGATCTTCTAACAAAATTATAGGCATTATATTAGGTTTTGACACTCAATTGGCGTGATCTTTTAGGACTGCGATATTGTGGAGGCGGAAATCTATCGTGTCTGTCCATTTCCATTTTTAACTTGGTTGAGATTTGGTGTTGTCGTGACGGTTTTCAGCTTTGGTGGTCACGTTTCATCGTATCGTAGCCGTTTGCGAATTTGGATTGTTTGCGTCGCTCTTTCTTGTACAAATTCATCATCCATGGCCATAGGTTTCTTGACTCTTTGCCCTGGCCTCTATTGTTGGCGAAGGGCGGTGACCGGCCTGGCAATCCTTGGGCCGATCTCCGACCCAGAGATTTCTCGTTGGGTATCGTCTTAACCGGCTTCGCGAGAAGAACACATTGCGGATCTCAGATCCAAAGTATGAGGAACAGGGTGAGCAATTGCTGAATTTTAAGACTTTGAACTTGAGAGTAGTAATTTAACTTTTGGTACTTAAGTTATTAGATATGATTAGGAAGGAATTCTTGAGTCCCACAGTGAGAAAGGGGTTTGGGGGCTAAGAGGCCTAAGAAACAAAATGGTTAGATCATTCTTACACACCATTTAGTCATAGTCATGAATATTGTGGATAGTTGAAAGAAGTAAAAAGTTGACATATTTAAAATGTTTTGTATGAAAAGTTTATCCTCTTACCTTGTTGCTATTCTTTCTCAACCTTCCGCATTTCAGTGCACACTTATCACCACCAGCTATCATTCTCAAGATGACACATTTCTCTCTACCAGATACCATTCTCACATCTAGACATGGCAGAAATTTACTTGACTTAAATCTCTAATACGCTTGTAAGACTTGACTCCATCCTTTTTAACTTTGTGTTACTTGACCACACTCTTGATTGGCAATAGCTGGTTTAGCAAATCCGTACCCTTGATTGGCTATAGCGGGTTTAGCAAATTCACCGTGATGTAAAAGCACTACATTAAGACAAATAAGACATAATCTGAGTTATAAGTTATCCTAAACATTTTAAATTCAACTTTATCTGTAGATAGATGGGCTGCGGCTAGCATGTAATTCTCGCATTCTGATGAAGTGACATTTTGATATATTGAATCTGCTATAGCTAATCAAGGGTGCGGTCAAGTAACGCAAAGTTAGGAGGGGTGGGGTCAAGTAAATTCCTTTGTATCACGGATACAGATATCATTCTAATTTCTAGATAAACCGTACAGTTTGGTATAGGTATCTCGTGTATTTTAAGATATACAATTTTCCACTAGTAAGGAATACTTTTAAATACAGATATCTCCTCTGGTTTGAGCAGGGATGTATTCATGCGAAACCTAGAGGACCTCTTTTGTTCGTGATGATCCAATTGTTATAAGCAGAGTAATGGCTTATGGTCAAAAAGCACATATTCTAGCAATATCTCTCGGTGGAGTTTGACGATCTATGCTTTGGAGGATTCTAGCGGTCGAGGGCTGGGTCAGTCTTTCGTCCTCCTTCTCCCTTGTGGATCTAGCCTTTTGTTTGTTGTCCCATGTATCCCTGGGTGACTCTTGCGAGGAATCAAAGGTGTTAGACAAGCGTAAGATAGCTACCAATGTCATCGAATTCGACGCCCGTGATCCCTTTTTCGGGTTTTTTCCTGTTGATCTTCCGACGAAGTAATCATGTTGAAGTCCCCATTACACATCATTCGCGATCAATGTCCACACTATCATTTCCACAGTGCAGCAGGTTCTAGCAACTGAGGTATGTGGGCATACACTCCTATTATCTCCAACGTGTATTTCAGTATGTCATCAACATGAATCAAATTCCTCTATAAGTCGAGAAGTACGCACGGTGGTCACCATCTTGGCTAACTGGGGCGTCAATGCAAGAACCATTCCACTCTTGTCAGCCTCGATAGATGAGCTTCTTTGTGGATACACTCCATCTATGGACGGAAAGGGATGTTAAGTAGGTGGTCAGTAAGTCGGATCTGAGTTTGCTAGGTTTGTCGAGTAGGTGGTCAGTCGCTGGATGATGACGTTGCTTCTAGATCTGTCAGTGTTTCTGCTTGTGGCGAAATGCTTGTGAGGGCAGCATATTTTGTGCAGGTTTGGAGGTTTTCCTTCAGTCCGTTCTTTGAGATTGCATATGGTCGACCTTGTGCTCTGATTTCCTTCTAGGTTGTAGTTGGTGGTCCTTCTGCTGCGGGCAGTCCTCGGCTTTGTGTGTGATAGCACCAGAGACAAAGCAACGGAGTCTGAGCCATTCGTAGTCGAGATCTACATGTAGTGTGCGAGTACTATCTAGTAGACCATCCAGAGTGGTGACATCTCTACCACCGCCTTGAGTGTAGAGGTTGTTTAGGTGTAGAATATATTCTGCTAGTCTGTGGATCAGTGGAGATGCTTTGGTTACAAGTATTGTGACGATGTGCTTGAGTCTTGCACGTTGTCTCGATCGAAGTCAATGTTGTAGCCGTTGATTGCTGCGAAACGGCCTCCTTGGTGCAGTAGAGCTTTCGCGTTGAGTTGTTGGAGGATCTCTCCTGTGGCGTGGTCCCTCTGATTTGGATTAGGTTTATGGCGTTTGCTAGCACCTTCTGATATATCAGTTCATGCTTCGTCTCTTCGTTGTATCGTGTGATCCAGAATTTGGCCTCCTCTTCCACCAACTCACCTCGAAAGCTAAGGACGAGTCTGCTCTGGAACTCGTCCTCTGGCTTTCCCTCTCTTGTCAGGAGACTGGTCGTGTTTCAGCAGATTAAAGCCAGTTCGGTGACACTGTGCGAGGTCCAACTCCAACTCCAACTCCTCCTCTGACTATCGTGTTGTGGTGTTGTCTTCCATAGCCGCTCTCGCTGTTCAATGCTCAGTGTGATGGTAGATTTCATCAGACAGGCTATCCTGCCTCTCCTTTCGTCTACTCTGTCAAAGTGGTCTCAAATCTGCTAGTTGCTCTTGCACTTTGCTCGAATAATGCCCACTTTGCCGACTTGGCTATGTCGATGGATCTGTAGACTAGGGCCAGATCTGGCTGCTTGTGCCTTCGGTTTCCCTCTAGTTAGCCAAACCTCCTAGTTAGCCAGTTTTTCCAAGTCCCCTTCTCCCTCTCCTCGCTTTTCAGCTACATCTCGATCAATTAGCTCAATTTACAAAAGTTACTGTGAAGATTTAGGCTCCGAGTTACTCCAAGCTGATCAGTTTGCATCGGTCCATTTTTGGTCTGATCAAGAAAAGAGTGAACAGATACCGTTTACATCGTACAGTATATCAAAATGTCAGATAATTTCAATCTATTCAAATGCACTTAACATCACTCGTGTATATTCAAGTTCTAAATGGAAACAAATCGTTCTAAATCCTAAATGGGATGATCTCACAGTGTTTACAGTTCCCAAGAAAGTTATATTTCTGCATTTGATGTTCAAACTTGCGATTTAAATATTAAATTCTCGTAAAATTAAGTTTATGTCAAGAAGACTAAATTTGATCCTAAACTTTAACTTAACCTAAACTTTAACTTTAACTTAAAGAGTTAAAACTAAACTATAGGAATTACACTTAGATGTATCGACAAGATTAAACTTCGAGAGAGATAAATCACTAACTCACAAGCCGGCGTGTCTAGTTTCCATGGTGAAAGCATAATTTCATTTGTGACATGAATGTTTGACGTGCGAAATGTTTCACTCTTGCTTGGAAAATTATTCGAAATTTCAATTTAGTTTAATTGAATGAATGAATGAATTTGTTGTTTTTCTAGAATGCAATGAATGAATTTGTTGTTTTTCCAGAATTGCATTCTAGTTCTGACATTCCTTCTTGTCTCCTTTCTCTTTTGCTGCAATAGATTACACTTGAATACTAGTCGTATTTCGATGCATCCGGAGAGAATCTTCCAACCAGGAATCGATTATTATTCTCCGTCGCCTCTAGATGGTTGTCTCATCTCCGGTTTGTCTACTATTCAAGAGCAACGTTATATTCATTTACTTGCTTAGGATGCTGGCCTCCTACCACTTGAGTGATAAGATTCTGAACTTTTCAACAAAGGTCCGGTATGTTAAGTTTAACATCGAGAACAAGTAGGCGCGGACTAGAGCAATGCCCGTAGTCCGGGGTTTGGTAAAAGAGAATCTGTACCAGAGAGAGTGCAAACATATCTATCCGTAAGTTCATAATGCAAGAGAAAACCGAGGTCTAGCCTTCTGCACACATCAATCAAGAATAGGTGAACACAACAAAACAATGTATGCCCCAAATGAATGTAGTCAAGGCATCTATCACGCCATGCATCCATTCATTCATGTTTTGAGGGACGTTACACATGAAGCTAGAACAAGTGAATGGAGACGGTGAAAGAGGAAGCACAGATTGAGCGCATGTAGGAGTGAAGAACCCCTCCTCTACTAGAATTGCAACTCAGTTACAACAGTAAACGGTGCGGGGGGGGGACACGGAGCAAACAACAAGCACAACTCCGTGCTCCAGAGGCCAGCCGGTAATAGTTCAGCTCAAAATCACTGACACCGCAGTAGGTGATGCATACGTGTAAACTAATATATCAACATTTAGAACTCCTTCGAGCATACACATATACGTTCGTGTATAAATGTTCTTACTGTTTGATCTGGAAATGCAAAAACAATTTCGGACGCAGTAATTTCGATCATAATCTCCTTGATTCACACGTATACTGCTGAGGCGAACCGCTTGGTCGAAAGGAGGAAACGACTGTGGGTAAGCACCTCGCAGTTACTCGTCGGAGCCGGACTTTGGAGATTGTCAAGATACTGCTTCTGAAGGTAGGAGCACACTCGTAGATCCCCCGATACCTGCTTTTGAACAACCGAATAGGACCGCCTTCAGTGCTTATCTCTCATATCGCGGTCTCACTAATCACCTTCCCGACTTGCCCCTAGATGTGACCACAGGCACATGGAAAATATGAAGCCGTCATAAAAGCTTCATAATCCTACGACAACTGCCGCTGTAGCCGATAGGGCATGCAATCGTTTTCCAAGCACTTTTCTAAACGTGGAGGCCCGTCACCAAGCAGAACTGAAAATGCTGCAACAGAACGGCAGAACGGCTATTCCTTCCGGGGTAGAGTCACATACTGCTCAGGCAGAAGTATACCACCTCCTAGAGAACGCTTAGAAAGTAAGACCCCAGGGGTACGTACAACAAACTCCTTCGGGATCTCTTCGAGTTTAAATGTGTGTACATATCGGACCTGCATAAGCACATTATCCTTGCTTTCATATGACAACCTCATAACCTCCTTGAGTCTTCTGAATCCACTGAATGATGTTGGCACAAGCAGATGGGTTTGTAAATATTCTGCACAGCAAAGTTGTGTGAGATCGCGACCGTAAGAAGATAGCTTATATTATGAAGCCGGACTCTACTATATGGTGCAAATGATACAAAGTCCCAGATTCACATCCCAGAACTGATCTGTCCCTCGTTATTCCGCACCCTTAAACAAACGAAGTTCAGAAACGAGGTCCCGGCTCCAAACGTAGCCTTGATACACAAGGAGAACTCCAAGGTTCCACTCACGTCAGACGAGATGAAGTAGATTCTTCAGCGTGAAATAAGCGAATCCTGGTAATAAGGTTCCAACTTCACTTACGTACCTGTTATGAGCTACATAGGTTTTGAGCGCCTTTAATTGCGTTTTGTTCGATAGCCTTTGCTGGCTTTCCGAAGGAGGAGATAGCGCGGCTGAATCAGATGGATTGTAGCACTGTTGCTCCATAAAGTCCACGATTTCTTCCTGAACGATGTACTAGTGGCGGTCAAGTGTTGATCCGAGAGGACCACTTTCCAAACAAGGAGATTATCCAAGAGATATTATCACGAGTCGGGAAGAAAATATTATCTTGTAAAAGACTGGAACTAAGGTTGACTACAATACCTCTTTGCGACTGACAACACGAGCGAGGAGGCTTACCTTTGGAGCAGATGCGTCGACCTGTCGAAACATATCCTCACCTCGAAACCACGTCAGCTGTCTTTTGGCATAGTTCCTATCCCCATCCAGAAGCCATGTTTAAGTTGTATATACCACCAACCACGAACACGATATGAAATGAACAAGTGAAAAAATGTTCTATACGAATGGGGTCACGGCATGAACAAACCTAGACGCTCTCTGGAACCCCTGTAAGAAATCCAGAAATTGTGCAACTGAAGTCACCCCTCCCGACATCCTGCAATTCGTCAAGTATTCCATTGTCTACACAAGAAAGCATACAGCGTGTCAACACTCCTGATAATATAAGCTTCGAGCTTGAAGCCTCCAGAAGGTCAAACCTCCAATCCCCGAACCAAAAATCAACTGTGTTGGGCGGCTAAAAGGATATCTTCCATCTGTTTAAGGTGACTGAATGTTCAGTAGCAAGCTACCTTGCCACCAGATCCATAAACTTCCAGGAAAACATACTGGAGAAAAGGTGAAGAAATGTTACTTGTCGGTAACCGATAGCTCGAGACGGTGAGCTGGAATTCGGCAAAATTCCTAAATCTAGGAGCCACGAAGCTTCTTTCAACAATCCTTCCGTATCTGACGTTTGGGGAACAAGAAAAACTTATCATAATGAAGTGTGGTACGACTCATGACTGTCTCCACACGATCAAACATGTACCTTCATAAGTTGAACTATTCACTGCAATTTGCTCCTGCCTCTAATTGAGCAAACAAGAAGAGAACCTGTAAGCATTTCCTCACACCGTTGATCGATGCGTCGGTATAAATCCATGCGTATAGTGGACATGAAGTAGCACTGAAAATCGTAGTCCAGCTCCGTATTTTCCGTGCCAATGGTTTGCCCGGGACTAAGAGGAGCCCCGAGAGAGTCTGCTCCACTAGCAACCGGGGACTCCTTGACGGCAACCCAAGGGAGAGGAAAAGAGCTTTGTGGCCGTCCGGATATCTGCCACACTCACGCTTCAGATTCACGATGGAACTGCCTAGCACACCTGCCCCTTTAGACATTGAATGGATTTTAAGTAGAAGAGAGGCAAAAGGCACCGGCCCAATCAGTCGCTGATACTGCATTGCAGATGCTGGCTAATGTGGCAGCTACGAAAATGCATGATAAACTAATACCTTAATAATTTCAAGGGATCGACGAAGGCGGTACCAGTCATTTCGCGCTAGTCTGTGGGCAGTCTCCGGATCACCAGCTTCAGCCAAATACTTAACACCAGCATCCCAACCCCCACCGGCACTCTGCAGTGCCGCAATCTCGGCGTCTACGGCGGCTGCCTGTTCCGCAGTGGGCTTGGGGGTGTCAGGCTTACCATTCAAGAACCTTCAACACTCACAAGAAGCTTTTTAAGTTGCGGGTAGAACAACCTTCTCATGAGGTTCAAACCTTTCTGGTCCTAATCATAGCAAACTGTCCATACTGGCAATAAGCAAACCAAAGAATGAGCAGACTACAACGACAAAAGATGTGACTGTGTGATTAAAAGGCTGCTTTTAGTGCTATCTGGCTCGACATGTACCACATGTCCGACTACTAAGGTCAAGTTATGTACCAGCGTAAGTACAGTCCAGTTCCTCCCACGACAACTGGTACCCGTCCCTTAGCAAGAACCATATCTGTTGCGGCCCTCGCATCCACGTAATAATCTCCGGCACTGTATTCTGCAAGGTTGAGATATTCAGGTGGGTAACATATCAAAAGAACCAAGACACAAAATAACTTGGTCCGGGATTCGGGTTCTTGATTCTGCGGGAGGCAAATTCCGCGCTTGCCTAAATGATCTCCAACAAGTCAGACGTCTAGGCAAGCTAGGTAAGGGGTAAAAGATCCAATCTCCAATTGATCTCGCATGATAAATGCATCAACATTGCCTCACCATACAAAAGGAAAACCGCTTTCGAGGCAAACCTCACAAGTAAGAGTTCATCAACCGACAGTTTTCTAGAGAATATTCACCTTCAGTCGGAGATACGATGTCAATGAGGTGATGAGGTACATTCTGCAAAACCCAGTCACACTCAGATAGATGGCATCAGAGCGGTGGGAGCACCAGAACATGTAACAGGCTTGATCAGAACCACGCTAATATTGCAGGAGCCGCGGAAGGCAAAAGAAAAGAAAACTGTGAACTGGAAATCACATTCTTTTACTGAATGGGATGGTGGTGCCAGGTATTTGATACTAGTAACACTCTATACTTGGGACGAAGCCTTTTAAGCACCAAACTGGAGCTATAGCAGTCTCGAATTACTTCCACGAGGCAAAGAGTACTAATTTACCTGACGCTCGCTCACAGGTGTTTTCGCGCTTCCAACATCGAGACCCTTGTAAACCTGAAATTCAAGAGCCCGGTGATCATAATACACGAGGACAAAACGAATTGTTCACCGACGAGGTCCAAATATACGGCAACTTCCATAGAAAGAGTACGAGACTGGCAGACTAAACTGCTAACTGTGAGGTGGTGGACTGGAACCTTCTCATATTCAGCATTATATGTGAACAGGCCTCAGTGCCGCTTGACAAGGACCAACTATCAGTTCATGTAGGCTCCTCTCAGGTCGAATGGACAAATGTAACCCGCCGTGATGCTAGTCAGTACCAAGTGGTGGGATTACCTGCACTGAATCGGCACTGATAATCTCCCCACCCAAGCGCTGAGCCAACGCAATGGCCACGGAGCTCTTACCGACTCCTGTGGGCCCAGTGATAACAATCACTCTGCCCTTCTCACAGGACGCCGCCGCGGCCCTCATTGCACACTGCACTCGCAGTACTAGCATTGCATTGACCGAGTGAAATCACGAAATTCTCCTGCTTCGTGTGGAATGAGTTCCCGTACCACACCACGTCACGAGTGGCCAATGCCGTCAATGTGGTATAACTGCAACATCACGACGTTCACCTGATGCTTGGACGATCTTCGACAGTAATGAGTTTCCGTTCCATACCACGTCTCAAATTGGCAATACCGTCAGCGAGGTCCACCTGGAACGACTCTCTCTCTCTCTCTGGCAGATTGTGCAGTGTCGCTTGCAACAGGAAGATACAAAAATCACTCTCTACTCTTGCTCGTTCACTTGCCTCACTCATACAATATTCCAGCATTCCACTCTAGTATATCACATCACACGAAATGATGCAGAATGGTTATTCCCGGGAAACGAGGACAGCAGCAGCAAGCACCAGGGCAAGGTGAAGGAGCCAATCGAGAGTCGAGACTACGCTGCTGCAGTGAAGTCCGTTACTCCTGAGCATCATAAAAAGGCACTTATCATGTCATGGTGCATTGTCGAGAAGATTTCTCGAAATGGATAGGTTAGACTAGCTGAGGTCACGTACGTCACGGTTGTTACCAATTATCTTTGCTTCTTTTCCTTTTCAAGGCCTCTATTTTGATGTTCATCCTCCCTTCCGGCCTCGCTGCCTGCCTAACTCTAATTCACTCCCGTCAATCCGCTGCCCATCGCCGGGAGCGGGAGGGCCGGCGGCTGAAAGGTATCGCTGGAACCATCGAGAGTCGCAGCAGTGAGGACAGCCGCACCGCCAAGTGGGACTCGACTGACTCGACTGACCTTTGTCTCTGTCCTTTCCGTCCGCTCAGTGTCAGTGTAATCAATGCTTGCAGTTGAACTATTAGATTCCGGAAGGGATTCGTTCCGTTGCACTGCACTGCACCGCAATGTCAATGCATTCATCCTCAGACATCAGCGCACAGAACCGTTAGCACAGAACCACAAAAGTCTCTAGTGCAGCCCTGAGCCGCTCTCATCTGGCTGGAGTTTCCTCCAGCCAGCTTCCAGCAGTTCTCTTTCTTCTCCGCAGTTGTTTAGACAGGACAAAAGTAAGCTTTCCTACGCTGCACGTACTCGCATGGCCCGAAAGCCTTCTCCAAGTTCTCCTCCTCCGTCTTCTTCTGATGCTCTTTCCCCATTTTACCTCCTGGTAAAAGTGCAGCGAAGCGAAGACAAAAGGGACGAGTCGGGAGACCGGTGGGAAGTGCAGTCTAGAGTCTAGAGTCTAGTGGCTCCGCGCTATCTCCTGGATTCCTAGGATGTTTCCAGTCATGACTTCTGTGCTCGATCGAGAACAGCAATGATTGTACTACCGTATTGTACTGGAAAAACAACAGCTTGCAGAAGATATCCTAACATATCCTCTCATGTATGTCATTTTTACCGTCTGACTTTCGCAAACACTTGAGACATGGCATCTAAACTCAAATCAATGAATACATTTTTAATAACATTCCTCACGTTAGATCCTCCCGTAGAATCGTATAGATGGATAGAAGGAGATCTTCATAGTTTGTGGATTGGCCGCCTTGAGCCATTGCGATAGATGAAACTAGGGAAAGCACCTGCAATATTTTCTGACAGCGGCTAGTTTCTTCACTCTACTATGTGTATTTCTTCTCATCACAGCTTCGTGACGTTGCTGTGGTTTTTGACTGTCCTGTCTGAAAAATGAAAGTCTAGGAAAGCGTAAGCATCTGGCTTCTACAATACATATAGTTCTATCTGCAAACTGAATCAACAAATGACGATAATCGAGGACCGCTTCGTAGGCTGTGGTTGATGTACTAGGAAACATGCACAAAAAGTAAAGGGAATGCTTTGTGAGTTTGCTTACAAACTTTGGAAAAGGAAGCATAGATTTCTCTATTTAGTTGGCTTATTGCTTCTTTGGTGGGTCTTCTCGAGAACCCTGGCTTCATGTTGCAAATTCGTTGCTGAGAGGAAGGAAGCGTCTGAGCAAGGAAGCATAGATTTATACTTTTAATTTGCTTACTGCTTCTTTGGTGGCGATCTCGAGAACTCTGAAGTTGAATGTGGCTTCATGTTGCAGAATGGTTGACTTCGTTTTGTAGTGCACGAAGGATTTTAATATTTTAAATTCGACTGTTTTCTTCTTTTACTTTATCGCACCGGAGAGGACGAAGAGACAACACAAGACACGAACATGTGTAGTCAAGAGGAAAGTAACTGAGCCGAACGCTAGTTAAAACTCTTCACAGTTGTTCTCTGTGTCTCCTTGTTATACCTTCATCTAAAGCGCCAGGCTTCATGCGGTTGAGACCGAGACGGATCAGCCAGAAGCAGGACGACGCCTAGTCAGAGGAGAACCACGGGACGACCTATAGTGCAGAAATCTAGAGAATTCAGAACTTGTTAAGTAGCGTGATAGTGAGCGTAGGAATCACAGAATTCGCAGGACGGCTTACGATAGAAGCCCCAGGAGAAACGCCAACAGCGAAGACGAATGTAGAAGCGCGGATCAGCGAGAGTCCATTCCCAAATCACGGCAATACCGCATACAACCGAAGAACCACCGACGTGATCGAGAATTTGGATCATATCTGGGTTCTCGGCATGAGCAGTAGCTACGCGCTTCTGGAGAGCGAATCGTCGACAGACACGAGCCCCATTAATTAAAATATTGTGAGGTCGAACGCGGAACAGAATACACTCGTGAGGTAAATCACCACAGTAAAGCTGTACATAGTGAAAGTAGTCGGTCCACAAGGACTTCTGTGGACCGAGTTACGGGGTTGCCACCAGAAAGCACGTCCGGACACATGATTTGTCTTCCGTTTTAACTTTTTATCACTTCCAGCGTCACGGGCTTTACCCACTTCAAAAACAAGAATAAAGAAAAACCTTCGTCTAAAGCAAACAGACACACACATTAGGGGGTGTCAAAGTTGTAACCTTTTCCAAAGATGCTTGACCAGCGGGAGGGACGTTTTCTTACTACGTTTTTCACTCGCTTCGCCCCCTCGTTGTTGCAGTAGATTTCGTCAAAAACACTTAGTGCGTTTTCTTACTAAATTTTCACTCGTTTTCTGCCCGTTTGGCTTTTTGCTTTACAATTTCCTCTTTTCTTATTGCTTTGCAGTAGATTTATTTTACTGCAAAGAAAAGACAAATCAACAAAAGAATCTATTGTTTAGATAACAATTTCAAGTGATAAACTAAAATTAATTAATAATTAAGTACGATATCATACTTTCATTGCATAAAGGAGATATAATGGAATATACATGCAAGGTCTACTCCGGAAAACTGTTGTCCATTTATTATTATCGAGAAAAGTAAAACTATATCATATATAAAACTTTTAAAAAAAATTACAAATCATACGTTGAATGTTACAGTTAATATATCATAAATGTTGAACGTTACTAAAATACCCAGACATAAACTATAAGTAAGAAGCTGACAAACACACTCACCAAAGTATTGTTAAAGATAATGACTAGTCTATAGTGACATCTATAGTCATCTCTATAGTCACCTCTATAGGCACATCTCTATGTCTAGTAACTGACTAATGACTAACTTCTATCCATAGGTTAGAGTATATAACAACCCCCCTCTTGGGAGATGATCAGTCGACTGATCCCTTTAATGATGTAACTTGTACAGTGAAGAGTATTCACTTGGTTTACTTCTTTAACATGGTATCAGAGCTAAGGCACGAGCATTAGCAAAGAGAATGAAGAACCAGAGAGTGAAAAAGACATAGAGTGAGCACACCACCTTCAACTGAAAAGTGAGAAAGAAGGCGTAAATTTCTGGTCAAACTACCTTTGACTGCGTTTTTGGAGGGGAAAGAGATCGAATTAGGCAAATCTGAGAGTGGATTTGGAAAGCAATTTGCAAAGAGCTTTCCAACGGTTCAACTTTCGACCCAAACGGACCTCGTATAAGGAAGTTACACTTTGGGGAACCCTTGGTCAACGGATCTTTGACTGCACTTTTGAAGGCCTTAACGATCGATTTTCACGTTTCTGAGATTTTTGCCGTGCAGGATGAGACTGCAGAGGATTACAATATAGACACTACTTCCACCTCCACAACCACTTTGAGGAGTTATAGATTTTTCCCACCTACTTTACTTTTGATCGATGGCTAACGTTAGTGACAACCTACTTCATGATCATCATAAGTTGGATAGCACCAACTATCCAATATGGTGCTTCAAGGTTCAAGCCATTTTTCAGAACTATGACTTATGGGACATAGTGTTGGGTGAGGAAGAAAGACCTATCGATTCACCAGCTGCTGTCAAAGCTTGGAACAAGAGAGATCAACAAGCACTTGCCATCATCAAGATGACAATTAAAGACTCGGAAATCATGGATATCTTGGAGGCTAAAACCTCTAAAGATGTTTGGGATACTTTCACCAAGAAGCACGAAGGAGCTGCTTGAGGGAGGAAGAGAATGCTACGCAGAAAGTTAAACACTTTGCAGATGGTTGCAGGCATCTCACTCGAAGAGCACTTCAATACTGTCAAAGGGTTGCTACAACAACTGAAGAATCTGGGTGGAGATATAGATGAGGACGACTTGGTGCTTATAGTGCTCCAGAGCTTACCAGAACCGTATGAGCACTTCGTCAAAGCAGTTGATGTTCTTAAGGAGCCTGTCTCATTTGAAGAACTGCAAACATTAGCTTTGCAAGAAGCAATGAATATCGAAACCAAGTCAACTCAAACAACTACAACAACTGATGCAGCTTTCTTCTCCAAGAAGAGAGATCATAAGCGGGGTAGAACTCAAGAATCGCAATCCAAACAAAAGGAGCATTGGGACAACAAGAAAGGCAAATACAACAAACGAGATTCAGAGGGCAACTCCAACAAACCGAAACCTGGGAACTGCAACTACTGTAAGAAACGTGGTCACTATGCTTATGAGTGCAGGAAGAAGGCATTTGATCAACGTTCCAACACAAACAACAGAGGTAACTTCGTACAGACAACTGATCACGAAGAGAAGCTGTTCTTCACTGCCATGTATACAGACACACATGACCAACAATGGTGGATTGATTCTGGAGCATCAAATCATATCACTTCAAAGAAGGAATGGTTTCAAGACTTTCATCCTCTAAATGGACCAGAGATTCGACTAGGAGATGGTAAGGGCTACCAAGTCCAAGGGGAAGGTAACATTCGTATTAAGCTACCTTCAGGTCAGATAAGAATCATTGGAGGTGTCTGGTTTGTACCTGGTGTAGTGCATAATCTCTTGAGTGTTGGTAAACTTGTTGCACACGGATTTCAACTGTCATTTGATGCACAAGGATGTTCAATTCTTGACCAAGGATCTGTAGTAGCTACAGGGCTGAAGGTTGGCCACTTGTATGAGTTACAAGCCTTACCCTTGGTAGCTCCAGTTCTTGCTGCTGTAACAGAGACGAGCCAGTTATGACATCTACGACTTGGACATTTACACTATCAGAGAATGCAGAAATTGTTTCATGAAAACTTAGCACTTGGTGTTTCCAAACTCGCCCCTGTAAACACCCCATGTGAAGTTTGTCTCAGATCTAAACAGACTCGAAGGAAGTTCTTCAAGACTACTGCAACAAGGGCAACAGATATCCTTCAACTGTTACATACAGATCTCTGTGGACCTACTGAGACTATTTCGCTTGGAGGTTCTAAGTACTTTATGCTGGTTGTTGATGACTTCTCGAGATACATTTGGGTTTTCTTCCTGTTAAGAAAGTCTGAAGCACTCTCGAATCTTCAACAGCTTGTTAACATGATAGAAAGACAGAGTGGACAACAAGTGAAGCAGCTACGAAGTGATAGAGGAGGAGAGTTCACTTCCAAGGCAGCTGACCAATATTTCGCTGAGAAGGGGATACTGCGGCAGTTGACTACAGCTTACACGCCTCAGCAAAATGGAGTTGTTGAAAGGAAGAACAGAACTGTTGTGGAGATGGCAAGAAGTCTTCTTCTTGAGCAAGATCTTCCAAAAGATCTTTGGGCTGAAGCTGTCAATACTGCGGTCTACCTTCTCAACAGAAGTCCAACAAATGCTGTGAACAACAAAACTCCATTCGAAGCTTTCACAGGAAAGAAACCAGACCTCTCTAATCTTCAAATTTTTGGATGTAAAGCATATGTTTCAACTCCTCGAAAATTACTGCAAAAGTTTGATGATAGATCTCAGATCTATACATTCATAAGATATCCAGCAAGAGAAAAGAGATATAGGCTATTGAGTACTGCAAGAAAGATCATCATCAGTCGAGATGTAGTGTTTTTAGAGATCCCTTCATCTCGAAACTTACAACACCATCTTTCTGACCTGCCACCTCTCTCTATCCAAACACCTACTTCAGAGAACCATGAAGAAGAACCTCAAGCTCAACTAGAACCACCTCCTACACCACCCACACAAGTTGAGCTTACTGAATCAGGTCCAACTACAGCAGATTCGCCTCTCATTCATCAGCCTACTCCAGATTCGAATCTTGCTACCCAACCAAGGAGACCTATCAGAACAAAGAAGGTTCCTGCAAGACTAGAGGATTATATTCTCATGGCTGAAGCTCAAGGTGATGGAGAGACTATTACATTCGAGGAAGCTTTCAGTAAGGATCACTGGAGAAGTGCTATGCAGGAAGAATATGATGCACTGCTCAAAAATGCAACCTGGAGCCTAGTAACTCTTCCAGCAAACAGGAAAGCACTTGGTTGTAAGTGGGTTTATAAGATCAAGAGGCATGCGGATGGAACTATTGAGAGATACAAGGCTCGCCTTGTTGCAAAAGGTTATTTGTAGACTGCAGGAGAAGATTTTCAAGAGACTTCCACACTTGTGGTAAAACTTAACTCTATCCGAGTTCTTTGTGCTCTTGCAAAACAACATGGTTGGAAGTGTCTATAAATGGATGTTAAGAATGCATTCCTTAATGGCATTCTTGAAGAAGATATCTACTTGCAGCAACCACCTGGTTTTGTTCGTCAAGGAGGTGAACAATTAGTGTGCAAGCTGCACAAGGCATTATATGGCCTCAAACAAGCTCCAAGAGCTTCGTACACAAGAATCGACACCTTCTTGAAGCAGCAAGGCTTCTCTCTTACAAGAGGTGATCCAAACTTCTATGTTTTGATTACTTCTCAAGGTATTGTCTTACTGTTACTGTACGTGGATGACCTGATAATACTCGGAAGTGATCAAAGAGGAGTAAAGAAGATTTAGCAAGCTTTAATGCAAGAGTTTGATATGAAGGATCTAGGACTTCTCAACTTTTGTCTTGGAGTTCAGTTTCTGGAACACAACGAAATGTTATACCTCTCTCAGGCAAGGTATACAGAAAGTATACTTCAGGATTTTCAGATGGAGAAGTGCAAGCCTGCGCCTACTCCTATGGTTATCTCAAAGGAGTGGCAAAGTTCTTCTGTTGATGATGAGCAGGCAGATGCAACAGAGTTCAGGAAGCTGATTGGAAAGTTAATTTATCTGGCTGTCACTACAAGACCAGATATTTCGTTTGCAGTCAGCAAACTCAGTCAAAATATGGAGTCTCCCACACTTATGCATATGAGGGCAGCAAAGAGAGTTTTGCGCTACCTCAGGGGAACTACCAACTATGGGCTCAGATATAGCTCAGATAAGTCACTTGGACTTGTTGGATTTACAGATGTTGATTGGGTAGGTGATTCTACAGATCGTAAATCAATGTCTGGATTCGCATTTATGCTGGGAGGAGGTGCCATCACTTGGCAGTGTAAAATGCAACCAACTATTGCTTTATCCTCCTCTGAAGCAGAATATCGTGGCCTGTGTAATGCAGCACGAGAGGTCATTTGACTAAGATGGATGTTGGAAGATGTAGGTGTCAACCAAGACACTCCAACAGTAATCTGGACTGATAGCATGAATGCAATAGCATTGGCGAAAAATCCAGTGCATCATGTTAGAACAAAGCACATTGAAGTGCAAGTCCACTTCATCAGGGAGAAAATAATTTCGAGAGAGGTTGTTACTCAATGAGTAACAACTGATGATCAAACTGTTGATATATTCACCAAACCTTTGTCTTCAGACAGATTTCAAAAATTGAGACTTGAACTTGGTGTATATTCAGTACCACTGAATATACACCAATATTCAATATACACCAATATAGAGGTGATTATAGAGATGACTATAGATAATGTCTAATCTATAGTCATCTTTATAATCACATCTATAATCACCTCTATAGACACATCTCTATGTCTAATAACTGACTAATGACTAACTTCTGTCCATAAGTTAGAGTATATAACAACCCTTTACTGATATAACTTGTACAGTGATGATATAACTTGTACAGTGAAGAGTATTCACTTGGTTTACTTCTTTAACAGTATACATGCAAGATTGATTACCACCAAAGCACATCTCATTGATTGAGTTTATTAACTAATTCAAGTCATAAAGATTGCGTTCTAATAGATAAAGGTTTTTCCTAATTTAAGTCGTAAAGATTGCGTTTAGAACTTCAGATTCGGGTAATTTAGTTAGCGTCTTGTAAGATCGACCTTTGACTTTCTGTGCGAACTGATTCTGACTGAAATCCCTCCACTCTCATGTTTTCAACCTAAAATTCGTTGTCTACTACGACAGGCAAAGCTGAACTGAAATTCGCACCTACAATCTTCTCAACAACTCTAAACTTGCAGAGACAATTTTCTTTTAAATGGAGGAGAACCGCTGAAGTATACTTTCCAGGAGGCTAAGCTTGTCTCTTATACAATTATATAAGTAATGATCACTATAACATACGCAATTGGGACTCAGTTGTAGGATAACAGAGAAGCCAAGAAGCCCGTTACACGCTGTAATCGGTTCATGACTGGAGAGAGAACCGAAACCACCTACCAAGGAATCAGATCGTTCAATTGACTGAGACAATCAACTTTGACGGGTAGGATTCCATATCCTCTTTCAGCACATAATACTCAAATTAACATGTACAGGCTATATGTTATATAGGTTAGGATAATTTGACAAAGGTCGGTGATCCCAGTATTGCCGAAGATCGTCTAGATATTTCGAGTGGTACCTGGAACGATCAACTCAGGTTAGGTTGATCCTGAAGAGAACTGTGTTCAACGCGGGTGGTGAGCGATCGGCTCCTAGTGGACACGAAAGATCCAATATCAACTCGAATACGGTCTACTGGAGTAAAATCAACCGCTTAAACCACAAAACATGGAAACCAAAAAGACCTGCTCTTACTTTTTGTTTCGCTTACCCCTTACCGTACCGAAACGACTTGCCGGCCACCGCGGACGCGAAGATGGAACAACCAGCTTAGTTCGGTCTCAACTTCTATTGCCACTCAAAACTTCCGCCTCACTACATGGGGTCACGATACCTACAGAGAGACCCAAGAGTGGCTAGAAAAACGGTGCTCCTACTGGGTTCATTCTAAGTGAAAGCCTGGTCTGGACCACAGACTCAGTAAGAAAATCATCATACAGAATCTAAGCTTCCAGTCCAATACAATGACAAAAACAGAAAATTATCAAGTGACAGCGAGTACAAAACAAAATCCACTATCTCTGTAGAAAAAGTATTTGCTCATCATTCGTGCAACGCGGATGACAAACTTCTACCTGCACCATTAGATACGTGAACCATCAGATGCACAGAGGCCAGAGACACAACGGCATACACCTTCGATATAAGCATAGTACAGTATTGTTAGTATGAACCATAGATATGGTAATCATGACTTTATGTACAAATGCCAAATTTATTGGACCCAACACATTTCGGAATTGCCAGTTCCTTCCTTACCTGTACAAGTGACCCACAGAAAAGACGGAACCAGTCTGCTGAAAGGAACTGGTTTGTCTAACTGCCTGCTGAGGACAATAAAGTCCATGCACTATCTTCAGTCGCATGAAGACTATCCTTCAAATCTCCCTCTGAAACCTTCGCGAAGCAAGGATCAGATGTGGGACGCGCCACGCTGTACCTGCACTTCACGGTGCACAGCGCGCTTTGCAGAGCAGCAAATTAGAAATGGTATACCTCTGGATGAAGTGACCACAGAGATGTACCCCAAGCTCATGTAGCTACTGCTGAACAAGACGATAGTGATATCATCCATCACTAAGATTCTCGGTTCGCCAACGCCTGATAAGTATCAGCTGTAGCTCCATGGCGTATGTGTACGAAAATCTGGAGTAGGAATTTAACTAGCCTACGTAGTCGTGACGTAAAGGGGTCAGCTTTGAATCCGCACAATCCTAACTCGTTCCTTCCTACTCGTGGTGACAAAGGTTTGTCGACACACGAGAAGGAACAAGTTAGTAATTGCGCACCAAAAATGGGCGAAAAGAATGACAAGAGAAAGAAATCTATGACAAATGGAAGAGAGGAGAGTGAATTTCTTGAGCAGAGCAAGGACAGATAGGATGCACGAGTGCAAGAAAGTCATCTTCATTTAAGGGCACCGGACTACTATCATCCAGATACTCCGGGAAGGGCGCATCAGGACTCAAATTGCTTCTTTTTGCAAAATGAAAATTTGCGAACTCCAATCCCGATTTGAAGTGGGAAATGCGCTCTTTGAGTTGCCACAACAGAAATCGGTCATTGGGTACACGCATAGTGAATGGTTCCCCGAAATACGATAAAAACTTCCCTGTCCTGTCGGGTAACATGTGAGACAAACGCAGAGTCCTCACTGTACTCTTCACTTTCTGTGAAGGTATCTCTTCTGCTTTTAAATCGTCTGTAACATCTTTAATCTTGTCTTTGGGACCGTAGATTTTCACTATCCGGTGATCTACAACCCCTGCAATTTGTAGCCATCGAGTGGTCGGAAGTTTCATGAGCTGCTTCAACTCTGAAATCACATCCGCAATTGTGCAATCCGCCGACATCCTTAAAGTACAGTTCCTAACCCTGGTTGTGCTAAAATTTCTAAACGAAATCCTCAATTCTCTCGTCTTCTCATCCAGGGTGGTGCTCCTAATGAGTTCCACAATCAGGGAAGGGTTCGTGATAGCCAATTCTTCAAAAGCTGCGGTGCTGACAATCTGCTTGAGGTGTGCACCTATGAATTCTTTGCATCTCTCGAACAACGATGTATCATACAAGGCCGCGTGCTCCAGTATGCTGAGCGAATTTTCCACCGTAAGCATATGGCCCAGGACTGGGCTACAAATCTTGGCCAATTCTGGCACCTCGTACTTATGACAAGCGGCCAAGACCTCCAAACCGTACTTCTCGATGTCCTCACGTGACAATCCGCCCGTGTACAACAACCTAAGGAAACAACGGAAGGCTCCGGTGCTCATGTCATCCACCTTCACCACGGAAGTAGTCTGCTCAAGCATCTTGTTGTGGAACATAGCTCTATAGACAGGGGACACGCTGGCAAGGATACAGCGGTGGGCAGGGGTCCTGTCATTTTCCGACTCGAAAGTTATGTCCGAGTGCAACCCATCTTCGAGCATTTGTTCCAGAGTGGACCGAAAATGCTCTTTGTTCAAGTCCTCTAGACGTCCCCCTTCACCTCCTCCGCCAAATCTTCCACCTCCCCCTCCTCCCCCGTCCAGATCCACCTGCTTTCGCTTCAACCCTCTCTCCATCCTGCTGCTGCTCTCCTGCTGCGAACCGGGTTGATGATTTCTACCCTCCTCTCGCCTCCACTCCCAACTATACGACTTCATAACCTGAAAGTCTCTGATCGTGTCGCTTTTCACCACTCTTCGCTCCTCTCACCTCCCCGGCCGTCTCAGCGTTCTCCTCCCCCCGCAATCATCCGATCGCCCTCTCCGCTGCTTCCAATTCCTCGACTTTCTCCTCTCCCTTCATCATCACGGGCGCAACTCTCTCTCTCTCTCTCTCTCTCTCTCTCTCCCCCCGCGTCCAGAGCTTATGTGCAACAAACGCGAATTGGATGAGTGAAAGCTCTTCAGATACCATTCACAGGTCGATCTCGGACGGGAAGGGGGGGACTCCGACGCGAGGAAACGTGAATTATACGACATCAGTCGATCGACTACGGTAGTCGTCCGCCATGTCACGCCCTCTCGGCCAGACATTCTCCTCCTGAGAATACATTGTCAAGACATCCTCCTCCTCTACTCTTCTCTCCGTTCCTCTAAACTCAGGCCCCCCAGTCCCTTGCCTTTTGCAGCTTACCTTACCTTACCTTGCATGTGCTCTTCAGACATAACTGCAGGGCTGTTGCAGTTTTTGTGTTATCAATGACTTGTGAGAAGCTTCTGCCTTCTTCTCTCTATCTCTGTGGTTGTAACCCCCTTCTGCAACAAAAGGAAACATCGATTCCGCGAAACAAAACAAGGGAGCTTAAACAGTAATTACAGGATATTTGACTTGTTCTCCACATGGAAGAAGGCAGTATGTACGTCTTTAATTTATGACAAAACTTTCGTGAAAGTGTTTGGTAATAAACCAAAGTTAAAAAAGTATTAAATTCATTCGTTCACATTAACTTGTCTTAGTTTAACTCGAACATGTAACAACTTCATACTTTGTCGATGGGTTTATTAGTGCGTGTCAAAGTTGGAATCTTGAGCGAATATTCTTCTCTTGTGAGGGAGTGTTACGACTAAGGCCAAGAGACCAGGGATGTTTTTGCAGCACCTCCGGGGGCATCCGTAGGAAAAAATCATTGGTATTTTATCGTCTTTATTTTATTCAGTCATAAATTTTTGCAATAAAGTGGTGTAGGACTCAAATAATTTATTTCAGTTTCCAAAAAAATATATAACTCAAAAGTTATATCAGTTAACAGATATGATAGTAAGTGATTCACGAGGCTCTATCCAAAACTGTCTTTCAATAAACTACAGCTGTACTCTAAACCTAAATAAAACTACAGCTGTTTTTCTTCCAGACGTTAGAGAATCTTTTCTCTTAGTTTTGACATCCTTATTTTACTCTAAACCTAAATATGCATCTAAAGTCCAGTTTTGGCTAGAAGAGAAAAAAAGATAAACGACGAGTGAAGAAAAACATGGAAATATGCTAGTGGATCGGATACAACAGTGGGGGTGCGGTGGAAATGTTAACAGGAATTTTATAAATATTAAAAATATAATAGTCAATACTTTGTTTTAAAATATACATTAAACATAAAATTTAATTATTAACTGTAGCCTGCATCCGAGAAGAACCATGAAAAGTGTGTGTTGCAGCACGCGTCTAGAGCCATAAGACCGGTTCGATGTCTTCTCACAAATTCAATTTTTTATAATGTTTAAATTATCACCTGACCCTTTCGCAAAAGGTTAAGTGATAAATTAAACACCTTGCATATTTTGTACACTCTGAAGAGGTGAATATACAAAAAAGTACATAGTGAATATGTATCGTTAGGTCTATTCCGAAGTCGAAAGACGGACGTCTTTCGAGAAGATGTCTTCTGGACAGTGTCTTCCGGAAGACAGAAGCCGGAAACCGGAAGATAGTGATTGCGATTGCAGGGGTACCAACCGCACACCGACTAGATAAGAGATAGATATACCTACCGAGTCGTCACCGTAGTAGTAGTAGGTAGGTCGGGACAATCGAGCCCATTCCCTAATCGCGCAGGAGAAAATACAAGCTGGAGGTGCATTAGCACAGAGCTCTCTCGCTACTTCTCGTTGCAGAGATTTACTTCAACTCGAGAATTGAGAATTGACAGTGGAAGCACACATGATCGGTTTAGCTTACATTCCTCTAAGAGAAATGTAAGCTAAACCAAGTTGCTTGGAAAGGCAAGGAGAGAGGTAGTACAAAACAAAGATATACTTCATGATAATTCATTCATTAATTCGTTGGTTAGATACTTGTGTTACTTGATATAATGTGTGGAAGAATTTTGAATTGTATTCATTACCATAGGACTGATATCTTTCAGTGATACTTCTAAAGGTGTATTTATAGACGAGGGACCCAAAGGACATCTGATGCTCATGAATAACCCTTCTGCATCAATTCAAGTTTTTCACATATTGACTATAGTAAAGCTTCATTTAAAAAATTCGAGAACCATTTAAAATACACAAAAAAACTCCTAGGTCCTAGGCTAGTATCATAGGTGACATTTCTTTTTGCGTTGATGTGAATGGATCTGGGACCATCATACATATCACCTCTTGGTGTAGCAGTCAGATGGTATCTCATTTCATTAGTATTTTGAGTTTGAGAAAATAGTGTACATTGATTTTTCAGTCACATGAACCCACAGTTTTCGGTATGCATGTTAATAGCTAGCCGTCGATTTTGCAGAGTTCGGAATTAGACAAAGACGGGAAAGCAAGGTGAGATTTTTTTGTTCTCTTCTACTAACTCGAGCAATTTATAATAATAAATGGGGGCAAATGCATAGTTTTATAATGCTATATTGCAAGCGTATCACCTTGTTTTTCATCAACCACTTGAATTTTACTGCCAAAGGAATCGGATTAAATACAAAACCTATTTCTCAAATTACATTGTGATGTATCATGTTTTAGATCTACCGTACAGAAGTTGAAATTATTAAGGCGACTCAAACCTCCACACATAACAAGAATTAAAAGGTTCAGATGAAAAATGTAAGCTTGAAAGTGTCAGGTTGTGTCAGAGGCGGTAGAACTTCTGTAAAGGTCCGTTTGAAAAATAAATTTCTAGCAGATCAAGTTTACGGCCATAGACTGCAAAAGTGTAATGACTTTAAAATTTACAAATGAAACCTCTTACGGGAATATTTTACAGTCAAGGTTTGAGTGGCCTTATTTGAACTATAAAACACTACTTAGAAACTACGAATATCGAGTCATATTCCAGAATCTGTAATTTTTCAGTGAGATCCTAAAATGAACTGGAAAGGAAGAAGTGTACGTAGTTCCTCAGTCCGATCTTAAAAGAAGTGGAGAAAAAATGTTATCTTTTCTTGTAGAGGTGACTGAAATATGGAGCATCTCTCTCATTTCATAACAAACTCAAGAATGTTAAAACTGAAAATATACTGATTTCGCAATTTTATTTCCTTACTCGAGAACTAAATATAGTATAAGGATCATTTGTTCGCTTTTTAAAACATAAACTACGACTCCAGGTAGAGATGTATTTTTTTGTCTGAATTGTTTATTATAAACATGGTATGAAGACAACGATTGTCTTCGTTGGCTATGGTGTATGCATGGGTGGTCTTTTGGCTTTAGTGGCCCTACGAGACTCTCTGTATATTTAATCATGAATTATAACTCCGCGAGATTATAATATATACAACATGTAGAGCAACTTGAGGAAAAGCAAAGGAGGGGCAGAAGATAGAGTTGAAGTTAAGAGAGAAATTCATACCTTTCATTGGCAGAATCCCACTCCAAACAGATTTCGCGAGGAAAAGAATTAGTTCCGATATGTATTTAGACATTTGAAGACTTGAATCATATATATTTATTATTTTACAAACTAAAGATGGTAGGACCGTGTTGGACCGTGGATGCACACTGTGAAGAAAAAGATCCATTATAATTATAAAATAGTATTATGGAGGCAAGCCCGACTATGATAAGATAAACGATAAACTTGGAACTTGTACATAATTAGTTTTGGATGATAAATGATAAATGATAAATGATATTACTTGTTCCATGAGGTTTTCGTGGACCATAGGACTCGTCCATGTGAGCCCACCACAGTTGGACTCTGACAAGAAACTTCATTAATCATTTGCAGCGCATGCACCTCCAACCGTACCTGCATCATCAACATTCCACAGTTTATTTAGCCATGAGCTTTCGCTCATGGTTAAATCAACGCTTATCTAGATCTGATATTTTTGATATTCTCCTTCCACAGAATATCCTTCTTCACGGCCTTGTACAGTGAACGTTTCTGGAGAATATTGTTAGGTTCTTTGGCTCCATATGGTTGGTCTAGGTCGATTTAGCAATAGTCTGGGGTATGTTAATCAATCATTTTCTCGCATGACGATCGTTACATAAGTATAGAACCTTTGTGACCATTTCTCGCTTCTCTGATTGCCTTCTTCTATTCTACTTTCGTCTAACTACTCATAGCACGGTCTTGGAGAAATGAACAATTTCTTGCTCTCGTCTTCGCTGCATCGCATGCAGCCAGCCGGAGTCGTCGTCCACCATTGCTTGGACATTATTTCGCCGTTCTTAGAATTCATGACTTTTTTGGACCTCATTTTCATTCGCTGCTTGCACTTTGGACCTTTTGTCATTCGCGATAAGACGAAAAAACAAGGTTATACTCGCTTACTCAAGCGATTTCAAAATACTTTCTTGCTTTTTTGTTTGTTTGATCACACGATATCAGTCACCTGGAGCGTACATCGACATGTTGCAATGCTAGAATTGCTCTCAGGTTCTTATCTTATTCGCTTATGCGTCTTTGCTTCACGTTCTCTCCACTGAGTTACATGATACTCATGCATTTGTCATTTGTATTTTTGCACCATTTCATTACTTCTTCGGTGGATGGAGGTGTGCAACGATGGACAGACAGTACCGTTCTTCAACTTATCCATCCACCCACTACTCTCAGAGAAGTGCTCTAACTCTCAGTTGCGTAGTCGTTGGATTTCTTTTTCATTCTTTTCTCAATTCTTTCTATGTCGGATCTCACATATGATTGTACCAAGTCGTCTAGAAATGCTATTTTAGATGCCATCTCTACTGACGATGAACTTGTCTTGTCGATTCTCACTACTCTCGTACCATAGCTTGTAAGTCCATCAGTACTCATCTATTATACAAAACAAGTACAAGAATTTCTTTTTGAATCGTTGGAAGCCGTTAGCTCTCACAAATGTAATGTCACTTCGTGATGTTGATCATTTCCGGAGGTCACTCACTTTATCTGCTATCCTCTTTATTACAGAATGCTATTATCTTTCTCCGATCTTGAGCTTTACAAAATATATCTTACATCTATACAGATTTTGATTTCACTAGTGTGCGACCTGAGTTCTTGCTTCTCGACCTGGACTATGTCCTCACTATAACTATATGTGGATCCTCAATATACTTCAACGAGCCTGCAGTTCAATAAATATCGGAGCAGACACCCATTAGATGCGATGCTCAAAACGTGCTTAAGGTCAATGATCAGATCTGATAAATATACTCCTTCTTGCAGATGGCTCATGACATGTGGTCTGCAAAAGACGTGCAGTGATTCTTTGTGAAAAGCTATAGTTCACCCTGAGATAGTGATCATAGCCGACATAGATAATGTGTTCTTTGCGCAAACTCGTACTCGTTATTTTACTGTTGATCAAACTGACTCAAACGTGGTCGATGAGGAGGAGTACATTCTTGCAGCGTCTCCCACAGTTCCAAGGACCTGAATGGTACCCAACTTCCATGATGTACATACTCTTCTCCAATATATGTCCATTTGTAGCACTTTGGAGCAAAATCTTAGAGCCACCAGACTCTATGAAGATAACACATCTATGTCTGTTTTGCTGCCTTACAATTTGTACTGGCTTGCTCTTACAGTTCTTACTCATATAGTTTAAAATGTAGTCACCACAAGTGTCCAGAAGAACACACCGACAGAAAAAATGAAGATTTCCATAGACCATGGTCATTACTATGACTCTCCATCACCATCTCTGCATCTTTCATGTTTAAGCACACAGCCATTTAGCCATACTATATACATTGCACCTCACTTCAGCTAGTTAGTTGCGCTCTGCTCGACCTTTGTCGATCAGTTTATACCTAGTCATATACACTTCGTATAACTGCTGCTGGTTACTTCTTGCGCACTTGAACGTGTGCACTGCTTCATTTTCTGACTTCTCAAAGCAATAAACTTCCATATGTATACACTTCGAAATTAACACTGTGCAGTTTCTGAATGTGAATCACTTCTTGTCAACATTTTCGATCCGTTTTCAAACTGCAGCATGGCGGCAGAATATATTTCATAATTTATACCTGCAGCTACTGCTTCGCCTTAAGAAACACCATCACACTTGGAAAACTTTCAATATGGAATGGTGTACATTATGACTTGCAGTTGCAGATCCAGTGTAATTGTGTAAATTAAATAAAAGTCAAGTTTTCGTAAACATGAAAAAGAAAACAATGCACGAGAACAACCCGCACACGAATTGATGATTTCGTACGAATGCGAGACATGGACCATCATGTATATGGGTGAATATCCTTCTCGAGTGTACAACCCATTATAAATCTTTGAGTGTATACTAAATTTACTAAAAATATATATGATATAGATTTATTTCCTCAATTTGCATCGGACAACCTGAAACGCGGAGGATATGTCGATATGTGTAAATGCAAGATCAGCTTCGGATAACTTTTGTCCGTTTGTTATTATCAGAAAACATACGTGTTATGTGAAATAAATAAATAAATAAATATATATATATATATATATATGCATTCTAAGCGCACTAATGAACAATGTGTACAATATGTTTTGTTGTGAGTCTCGAATGTCCATCCCATTATCGGCTCGCATCTTTGAACAAAGCTTTAGCTAACTCCACCATTTTCCTATATTCGAGACTCGACCATGAGTTTTACTAACCACTCATAGTTCTACTTCTTTGACTATTTTCTCATCATGGATTATAAAATCTTGGCGTTTTCTTTCTTTGTATTTGTATGATAAACATGTGATTCCTAACCCTATGTTGTTTCTCTATGTCTTTGTCGAATATACATCCAACTACACAAATAAGAAAATGAGAGAAAAAGAAAAATGCTTAAACAAGTAGAAAATAAACATGGGCGATTACTTTCAGTAATCTTTAAAAAAGTGAGTGAAAAATACAATGTGCAGGAAAAGCGTAAACTGCACAATCACGAGAAAAGGTCAAACTGTGACTTCTGTCAAAGTTCACTTCACTATAATTTGGTGAAAAATAAAGTGCACATTTGGAAGAGAATATTGATCGACAAGGTTTACTATTTAATATAGCTTCACTTAAATTGCATGGCTAAATTTGAATCCTCAAATTTATATTCCACCTTGATATTTTCATTACACTTGGCACTTCAGTTAAACCTACAAGTGAGTCAGGGGAACATAACCTTCTCTAGTATAAAGAGTTGTCACTCCCACGAGTAAAGTATTTTCAAACTTGTAAGCTTTAATTTATAGCCTAACCTTTCTTTTTATGGCATAAATTAAAACTCTTTGCATACTTATCTCTTATGAACTCGAAAAAGGTGAATATGCAATCTCCTTTAAAGTTTCGAGAAGGGCCATTATCTCCATTCTCAGAAAATTAACGCTTCGAGGCTTATGAGAGCTATATAGAGTTATATGTGTAACTCTGAATTAATGACATGGTGAAACTTCTTCGCATCGGTCGGCTGTGTTTCTTCTAAACTTTTTTTATACAAAATTTTTTTAAGATGAAGGATTTTATTACACTTGGTAGAGGGGTACATGATCCGACGATAGAATCGAATGATAGACTATAGACACAACTTTGAATCAAAGTGTCGAAAGTATACAAAAGTTTGAAGATGTTAACAAGCCTGAGAATCCGACTCATGTTTGAGTTAATAGATTCAACTACTCTAGAGACAGAGGCACACATATCTATCGAGAGGGTAAACATCACAACAGTATCCAAGGTGTGCAGATGATCGAGTATTTTTGCTGGACGAGAAATTTGTATTAAAATTCTCATGAACTTGATCGAGTAGAGTAGGACAGCGTATCCAAACTCCAAGCATGGGACCCGAACGTCCAAACCTCCTGGAAAGAAGACCAGAGTCGAACCGTGTCTGTAAGATGAGAACCGCCACTTGTACCTGTTGAGCTAATGCTCGGGATACAAGTTGCGGTATATTCTTAGTATATCATTTTTTTCCAAAGAAATTTTTTTTCCTCAGATATGCACTACTTCCTCATACTTTGGTAAAATCTCTTTACGAACGATAGCAAGACGATAGACCAGGTGGCGAAGCGAAATGACCTAATACAGCGGCCTCGCAAGATAACTCCCGGCGAAACACACGGTGTCGTGTTGCACGTGCGTATGTACAATGAAGACTAGTAACAAAAGGATTTTCTTTTCATTGTGTACGTTGTCAAGGTGAGAGTTTTCCTGGGAAGGGTGGAACCTTCTGACTGTGATTTAACCGTGAAGGCTGTGTTGTGCTTACTCAGAGAAGCGTTGGACTTCTGGTTGTGGTGGATTACTCAAGGGATAGGCCTTTCAGGTTACAACAGAGCACTATGATCACTCATACAGGTCTGTATGAACCTCTAATTCACTCAGAAGGCAAAGTTCAGGTCTAACTGATAGTAATAGGATCAGGCGGTGAACTTTAACACCCAAAAAGAGAAAAACTATGATGGTTCAGACTCCTAAATTTCTCCAGCATGTAAAAGAGGCCCCTATGAGCATACACACTAAGTTTCAACTTGAGATCAAATTCTGACACCAAGATATGGATAGAAAAGTTCTGATCAAAGATATTGCGGCAATTTCTGGTACTCAGACAGCTATTTCGACCTATAACAGAAAATTGGCTCGATCACTTCCAAAGATTCTTATAGGATATGGAGTCTACAGGATGCTGAACGTTCCTGTGAAGTTGGGACTCCTGATTGTACATAGAACTCCAGATCTTGTTCTCTGAAGTTGCTGCTCTAGATTGAGAGCTTTTCAGACCCCCTCTTCTTCAGAGGCCGCCCTGAATTACTCACTCACTCAAATGACTTGAAACGTTTTGGAAAGTCGTAGCCCCGCTGACAGTGAACGCAACCACGAAAGTTTGAAGCGATTTCCTCAATTCTGCTGCAATTGACACTGAAAACCTCAAATCCAACAAAAGTGACGCAGTTTTGGCGCAATCCGAACTTCAATTGGGCATAACTCCTTGTTTATTGATCCGAATCAATCAAAATTTCACTGACAGTGCTTGGCTCGACGAGCTCTATCTCCCTGTGCTCTCAGATTTCGAAGTGTCCTCACCAAATGCTCGGACTCTCCTTTAGATCTCTATTTCTAAATTTAGAGTTAAACTAAAGACAAAAACAGACCAATGGGAGTTCATAGCTCCACTTGGTTGTCCTTTAGTACCCTAATCCACGTGGTAACTTAACTTCACTCATAGGCTACCACTTTAGCTCCCCTAAAATGCCAACGTAAATCTTAAACTACCTAAAATGACACGCAACCTTGAAAGATAACTTAAACCAGCTAGAAAGCGTGCATGGGCGACAAGTAAGTACAACCCATGAGCTTAAACCCCTATCAGCATGAAAACCCTAAGTTATGTACATTGAACATCATAGACAAGTAAGAAGTCACTTGCACAAGCACACAAATGCTTGAACAAGATAACCAGCATACTATCAGTTTACTAGGACTTAAAACAAATAACACAACGATGTTAATATATGCATGAAGGACTAAGAGTAACATTAAGCTAACTTCTACCGCTACTAACTTCCAAGTGTCGGAGTAGAAGCGTAACGCGTAGGCCCCAATGTCCACAGCCTCCAGAATCTACTTCTCTGACGTTTAACTTCACTCAGAGAGACTAACTCCGAGCAGAGAGGTGAATCATTTACTATGTGAAATGATTCACATCACGACAACGTAGTTGTGAAAGAAGCTGCCCTGTAGTTTATCAAGCTGGGCATGAGCTAAGCTGGGGCTATGCTTGACAAGTTGCCCCCTAGCTTGTGATGAAATATCACCATAGAGGAGGCAAAAAGTTCCAAAATGCAGAGCTCGTCGAGAAGAACGACTTCATACTTTCGGTTTTGAGAAAAAGCGTTATAGGCGATAGTTAGTACAAGTCTTAAGCTGTAAAAAATATGAAAGAGAGAAATCTATCGATTCTAGCTCGTGACCCGAATCCATGATCTGACAACACGAGTGCGTAGGTGTTCGTGAGTACTATAGCTTTGACTCTTCATTCACTAGAAACGGAGTTGTACAAAGAAGTTAGTGTAGGAAAAGCTAGTAAATAGTGTACAGAAAAGTTTCCTTAAGGATATGTACAAACTTTGTTTATCTTTTTAATGGAAGCACATGCCATCCCAGTTATAGGGCGTCTGCCTAAGAGAAAAGTGGTCTCAGGATCAATTCCTCCTGGCCTGAGTTTCTTATTCCGGCATGTTGGCCTCCTGGAAAGGAGTCTATGTTGTAGAGGCGGGATACTAGTATCTCTCTTTATCGTGAGCTTCCTGACCTAAGCCTCCGCATGTCATCTTGAATATACCATGGGAGATACCTGGTGCGCATATGGGGGCTCTAAGCCCTGTGGGGCAGCCTCATAAGTGTAGGGACTTCGACTTACATTTGTGCGACTTGTCCGTGGACGCCTTGTAAGAGGATGTCGTTCAAGATGGCAACGAGAAACTTTTATTAATTAAGGGATCAGCTTGGCTAAAGGGCTGCTTTGATAAGTAGTTGTACGTATAAGGACAACAGGGGGCCAACTTAGCTAAGGATTTATTTTTTAGACAAATCAACCTGCGGCGGTTTTCGACGGGGACTTTTACAGAGAACTGATAGAGGAGAAAGGAGACGCGCGCAGGAGAGAGAGGAGAGATTTTTGACAATTGAAGACTTTGATGATGAAATCGACATCAAAATAAAGATTATTGAGTCTTGAAAGACTTGTGTGTGTGTATCTGAGTGTTTGATTTGCATTTGATGGATGCAAGAGACAGAATTTTGAGTTCTCATCCCCTGCAACAATCTGTCTTCTTTTTTTATCATTCTCCTGATCAATCACAGTCAGGAGGTCCGTCCTCTCCAAGAAAGACTCTCGTCATGACAACGGGTTGGCAGATCACCTGAAAGAAAACATAATTTCAGAGCTGAAGCAAACCCCCTGACGCAAACCGTCCAATAAATACTTTTAGCGCAACCAAAATTTCTGCTTGTCCTCTAGCGGACGATAATCACCAAAGTGCATTGAGCATGCTTATTTACCAGAAATGAATCGATTGCTAAATGTTGGATTTGTATATTAGCCATCTCATTGTAGTGATGACATGGCAAAAATGGTGTGGCTGGTATCGCGGGTTCAGTAAAGATTTGTTAAAATCATGTATAAATAAAACTAAATTCTACTTTCAAAATGGATAATTTATAACTTTTGCTTCAAATATGCAAAAATGATGTTGTGTTAAAAATTACCTCTTGAGTTTCAAGTATAAATCTCCACAGTACAAAGAGATTCCCAGTTGAGCTGAGAGCAATATGGCATAGAGTTCAAGGAAAATGTGTTGTCCTAATATAATATTCAGCACTAAAAAATCAAGTGATAGCAGCATTACGCATCACCAGCTACGAGTATATTGAATATATGCATGTAACATTACCTTCTGGCCAGAAAGAAGAAGAGAACAAGCATGAAATTAGGGTAAAAATTTCACAAGGCTCTGTAGAGTAATGACAGATTTGGTTCGCTCAGGCAATTCTATCAGCAAACATATTTTGGGTATTAAGATTTCAGTTCCTTGTGCGCAGAACGAATCCTCCGCGTTACCAGGTATATCTAGAAGGGCACCTGGGCTTTGATAGTGAATACAATGTATTCACAGTTGAAAGTTCTGTGAAACTTTCGAACTGTGTTTTGTCTTTTCTTGTTTAAGGTGAAGGACTTTTTATTGCACTTGAGGACACCTTGAAGCTTTGTAAGCTTAATTGCAATGCAACATAAACGAACTGAGAAGGTAGTTTCCGTTACAACGTCGAAACTCGCATAGAACCGAAGAAGATTTTTTCACTTCATTCATTCAATAGTAACTTATTTCACCCCCTTCCGCCTTCACCTACCTTTACCTAACCCTCTCGACGGGAAAAGGTAGGTGATAAATTAGATGATAAATTAGTATATATATTAATGTAATTTTTTGGTTCACTAGGCGCTCGCACTTGTACCCCTGAAGCGCGTGGTTTTCCACTCCACTTATGTGTGGCTCTGCGCTCCACTTACGGATTTTTATTGACGTTTGCTGTTATTCTGGAAGATTAAACTATTTTATTTTAAATAATATTATATTATTAAAATTGACTCCAAAATATCAATGATATTTAATCATTTCTGATATCATATGAAAGCAAAAAGTTCCGAAGTTAGTCGAGCATGCTTATCTTATTCACTATATGGATTTACAGTATTCATCTCGTCTGTCTATATTGTATATAATATTCATTCTCTTCGAACTTTAAATGTTAAATATCTCATCATCTATCGCTTAATCATTTGTGTAAATGTACTGAAAATAGATAACTGTTAAAAGTAGAGATTTATATAGATATGATTAACTTTAAAGAACAGTTATTAAATACTTCATCCAAGCAGGATTACTAACACCATTTACAAGCGAAACGATAAGAGAAGCGTTCTAAACACTCATAAAGTAATTGTTTAAATAACAATGTGCATGCATGAATATAATATGTACGCACCTTTAGCTTTCGACAGGAGGGAATGAAGAGGACAAGTTGTTAGAATACCGTACACAGTGTGAATACTCCTCTTAGCAGTAAGCAGTTCAGGCTTTTAGGATGGTGACCTTTCGTACGGTCACCAAGGCCAAGACCCCAAGGTATATTATTCAGGCCCAAGGCCATTGTACATTATTGAGTATCTACTTACTTGGTTTTGCCTACACTCTCTTGAGGAGCTCTCCCACACTCCCACACTCTCATATTGTCTTTATGCCGTGACTTAGAGTTTTATCTTAGCCTATTCTACTAGCAGTCCATTTCCAACATGGTATCAGAGCTTTGCATTGTTGATGCACTAGCACAATAGCATAGGCACTAGGTAGGCCTTCGGCCCTTAGGTGAGAGCAGTTGGAGGACGCTTCAGCTGCTGCGAGAAGGACGCTTCACGCACCCATATTCTGTACCTTCGCTAACAGAATTTCACCGTTCCAACGATCAATCTGATACAGAATGTCTGCCCCCTTTGACACCAAAGGCTGGGCCAAGTTCGACGGCACATACTTCACGCTGTGGAAGCACAAGACAACCTTGCGGCTCAGGGCCCATGGTGTTCTTGATATCGTGGAAGGGAACGTGCAGAGACCACGTGCCACGACACCCGGAGGTACTGCGGTACCCATCCCTCCCTCTGCTACCGGACCCGGTAGCATCGCAGATTGGGATCAGCGTGACGTTAACGCGCTCGCAGCGATCAACGAATGCTGCGAGAACAGTGTGGCAGGACATCTAATGTCCTGCACCACGTCGAACGATGCATGGTCCACCTTGACCAGACACTTTGCAGGTCAAGACATGGTGACCAAGATGCACTTGAGAGAGAAGTTGCGGGTTTTAAAGATCAAACCCAACGAGACTGTTATCCAACATGTCAACAACTTCAAGTCTCTCATCCAGCAGATGACTTCAGCTGGATTGATAATTGCCAACGAGGAGCAAGTCCTCGCGTTGATGGGCAGCATGCCCAACAACTACCATCTATTCTTGCAAGCGATGAGAACGAATCCAAATCTCTCGCTACAGGACCTCATGACCTTCCTCATTCAGGAGGAAACGATCGGGCGCAAGCTATCGATGGAACCATCCACTGCCTTGTTTGCAGGTCGCCGGCAAGGAGGCCGCAATGGCAACAACCGGCGCAACAATGGTGGCAACAGACAAGGTGGTAACCAGCCACCGAAGAGACCGTCAGATCCTAACGAGAAATGTTTCCAGTGCAACAAGCCCGGGCACCGCATCGCTGAGTGCCCAGACAAACCCAGCAGCAGTAACGAAAACTCGACTGCTGGTAACAAGAATAAGAACAAGAATCGCCGTTCCCAGAACAACAAAGGCAACACTCGTCGGGTTTTGGTGGCACAATGTTCGTCTGCAATCGTCCAGACAGCTGATCCTAACTGGTATGTGGACACGGGTGCCACACACCACATGGCGCATAATCGACGACAATTCGTCGAATACTCACCCGTCTCTTATGAGAACGTCGAGAATGATGCGATTCTACTCGGTGACAACACCACCATCCACGTTGCTGGTTCCGGCATGGTGGAAGTGCGCATGCTCGACGGCGAGCATGTGTACATACGTGATGTTCTTCACGTGCCTGCCTTGCAGAAGAATTTATTCTCAGCTCGGCAATTTGATGCCAATGGCGGCTGGTGCCTAATCGGTAACGGATTCTGTCACCTTGAAGACAGATTTGGTCAAGTGCTAGCTCCTTGTCCCACTGTGGACGATCTCTACATGCTCGGGAATTCAATTTTGATCACTGACCAAACCGCGCTTGTAGCTACAGCTGGTAGGACTTCAGTAATCCACACACTACCACCTAGCCAGAGATCAGGACCGCGCTTGCGAGCTAGACCGCAATCTAACCAGCGGACTAGCACCTCACTATTCAACCGCAACATGCGGCCATATCAACCATCATCGAGTTCATGAGCTGAGCCACCGCAGGTATGTCACCGGCCTCCCTTCCTTCCCGCTCTCTGAGGATATTTGCCCAGCTTGTGCACACGGCAAGCATGCACGCACTAAATTCCCACGTGCTAGCTCCACTCGCTCCACTCGTCCTCTAGCACTGTTCCATTCTGATATTAGTGGTCGCATCTCTCCTTGCACCTTTTCTGGCTATGAGTATTTCATCACATTCATTGATGACTACTCGCGCTACACTGTCACTCGTCTTCTCTACTATAAAAGTGACTGTTTTGCTGCTTTCCGGGACTATCTAGCATTTGCTGAGCGCGCCACTGGTCAATCTCTTGTCACTTTGCGATCTGACAATGGCGGAGAATATCGTTCAGCTGCTTTTGACGCTTTTTGTCACGAGCGTGGCATCCAGCATCAATTCACAGTCCCTTACTCTCCTCAGCAAAATGACGTTGCTGAACGTAAGAACCGCAGCTTGCTTGATGCTGTCCGTTCTATGCTTTACACTTCCAAGCTCATCAAGCCCTTGTGGGGTGAAGCAATCACTTGCGCCACCGGTGTCCGTCTAAGACTATCTCGCCTATGACCACACCTTATGAACTCTGGCACTCCTATGCCTCCACAACACCTCGTCGACGCGATCTCTTCTTTCTGCGCGTCTTTGGCTGTCACGCTTTTTCCCAGGTCCCCGAGGTTGAGCGCACAAAGCTCGATGATCGCTCTCACGAGTGTATCTTCCTTGGCTATAGCGGCCAGAGTAAGAGTTACCGTCTCCAAAGAAAATCTGATGGTCATACTTTCACTTCTCGTGATGTTATCTTCGATGAGTCTTCTCCGACTCTCCCTTCCACATCCACCTCCTCTGCTGATCTCCCACTCACTCAAGCATCTCCTGAGACCGACGTCCATTTTTATCATACTGTGCCCGCCCCTTCAGCCGGTCCAGCTCATGTCCCGTCCGTCTCTCCTGGTTTCTCTTCAGTGGGAGTTCCTCTGCCATCTCCTGCCAATCCAGCTCCAATCCCATCCATTGGCCTTGGATCTGGAGGAGGAATCCCTAGCAGTCATGGCCCTGGCGGAGGAGTCACCAGCAGTACACAGTCCAGTGGGAGCAGTCGCCCTCCACGTTCTCACTCCTCAAGCAATCACTCTCCCCCTGCAGAGAACTTGAGCTCGCGCCATCCTTACCTTCGGCGCACATCACCACGCTCACCACGAGTTTCCAGCTCCACCCACAGCGAGTCCTCTCTTCCTCCATTGGATTTCCCAGCACCTCCTCCATTGAGACGATCAGCTCGACATTCAGTTCCTCCACAACGGAACCCAGATGAAGGCTACGACCCTTCATCGCTGATCCCGAAGTCTCGGAAGAACACCAAGCGTGCATTGATGGTAACTCTCAAACCAGTGCCAATGGAACCTGTTTCTTACACAGAAGCAGTATCTTCTCCTGATGCCGATCAATGGAGAAGAGCAATAGAGGAGGAGCTAGATTCCCACGAATCTAACGGCACCTGGAAGCTCACCGACTTGCCACAAGGACGCCGACCGATAACATGTAAGTAGACCTTTAAGTTAAAACTTAATACCGATGGGTCCATTGCTCGTTATAAGACGAGACTAGTGGCTCGTGGTTTCACCCAGATCTACGGGTTGGACTACACAAAAACTTTTTCTCCTGTAGTTCGCATTCAGTCAATACGGCTCATCCTTGCCATCTCAGCGCAGTATAATCTACATGTACATCAAATGGATGTTAACTATGATTGCCAGCAGCAGTGAGGCTCTACTGTCTCACGTAAAAGGAAAATTGAGCTCACGGTTCAGCATGACTGACATCGGTCCAATCCATCATTGCCTTAGCATTGAGATTAATCGTGACCCGTCCTCTGGCACTATCAGACTTAGTCAAAGTTTGTATTTGACACAGAAACTATTTCAGTTTGGCTTACAGGACTGCAAACCTGTAAGCACCTCTCTAGTTACAGGTGAGAAACTTTCTTCGGACGACTCCCCTGTCACTGAGGATGAAAAGAAGCTATGTAATAGTTATCCTTACCAGAGTGCAGCCGGCTCTATTAATTGGGCTGCAATATGCACTCGTCCTGATTTGTCTTATCCCATTAGTGTACTCTCCCAGTTCATGAGTAGTCCTGGACCTAAGCACATTGCCGCTATGAAGCGGGTTTTCCGTTACATCAAGGGAACCTTAAATTTGTACCTTGAGTATGCTCACTCACCCCAGCCCTACTCTCTGTTCGGTTACACCGATGTTGACTGGGGAGGACATGCGGAGACAAGACGATCCACATCAAGACACTGCTTCATCTACTCTGGAGGAGCCATCAGCTGGTCCTCCAAGAGACAGAAATCAGTAGCCTTATCAAGTACAGAGGCAGAATATGTAGCTCTTAGCACGAGTTGCTCAGAGACAATCTGGTTACGTCAGCTCCTGACCGACATCGGATTGCATGACAAGGAGCCGACCGTTACATATTGTGACAACCAAAGTGCTATGGCCCTTGTCGACACCAGCAAGTTCCACGACCGTACGAAGCACATCGACATCCGATATCACTTCATCAAAGATCACGTCGCTGGAAAAGTTATAGAAGTTAGATACTGTCCTACTGAGGACATGGTTGCAGATATTCTGACAAAGAGCTTACCAGCTCCCAAGTTGGATTATCTACTACCGAAGCTAGGAATGTTTTCTAGCTAAGTAATATTTTTATCCGAACTGTTACTGAGTGGGAGTGTTAGAATACCGTACACAATGTGAATACTCCTCTTAGCAGTAAGCAGTTCAGGCTTTTAGGATGGTGACCTTTCGTAAGGTCACCAAGGCCAAGACCCCAAGGTATATTATTCAGGCCCAAGGCCATTGTACATTATTGAGTATCTACTTACTTGGTTTGCCTACACTCTCTTGAGGAGCTCTCCCACACTCTCATACTGTCCTTATGCCGTGACTTAGAGTTTTACCTTAGCCTATTCTACTAGCAGTCCATTTCCAACACAAGTGCAAGAGAAATGAACTGCCTGTTAGTGATATGCACGAGTGTCAAATCTGCGACATGTTCCAAATGAATTACACTGATTTTACCAAAATTGAAATTAGAAATAACTGATTTTACTAGAACGAAAGACAGAGATAATAGTGAAAATAACACGTTAACAATAGATGAAGGAGTCAAGAAATCTACTTTGCATGTCCAGAATGGAAAAAGCACAAGAAATGTATAACCATCGGGTGACTTTCTTAGAACACAAAAGTACAATCTATAACCATGAAACACAACAAATATTTAATCTTCCATCTGATTATGCATGCAACATGCACTTCTGGTTGAGGAAAGGAAGACTACAAGCGCGATGAGAGGAGATAAATCTCCTAAGTTTTTGGAGGGACATAGTGCGATCTTATCGAACTTCTGGATTTATTAATTAGTGTTAATTTTATACATATATAATAATTTAATAATCAAAAATAAATAGTATATATTATATTCAAAATACATGCATAATTTTTAAAAGAATCTATAAGACATGTATATTGAAGGGCACTCCGGGACATAATACATGTTTCTTGTCCTGCCAAACATTAAATTTTCTTTAAAGTTTAATTTATCACCTAACCCTATCCACCAAAAAGATTAGGTGATAAATTCCACTGTTATGCATTCATCTTTTCCAAACTTGGAAGATGTGAATACCTCTCTTTCATATACTGAGAATCTCTCATCATTAAGGTGCTTTGCGAGACGCCACCAAGGTGTCTAAACTTTGCAAAATCTGTAGAAAGAATGTGATAGTAGCGTATTGCATAATTCATGAGAGGGAGTGGCTTTTCAATCCTAAAACACTCCCTCAAGTGGAAACAAGAAGAGGGGGGTCTTTAAGATTGAGAAGCCACGATCCAGATCGTGGCTTGCACATCGTAAAGAGGAAAGGAAATGTAAAGATCAATTGACTTCTCAGAAGATCGAACGTTCAATTCTTTTTCAAATTATAATTTTTCAAAATGATATATAAAATTCATGGTTTATCAAGTCAATTATCTTATATATTTTTGTTATAAGAGAGATTGAGTGGTTCTACAATCTCATAAGATAGCGCATCAATTAGAGTAATTGTTGCTCGAGTATGAGATCCAAGCAATAGCTTCTGCCATGGGGAGGGATCTTCCACCCCGGAAGATGAGAAGAGTAACTTCTTCTCGTGCGCAGAAGATGAAGGTCATAGTGGTAGGATTTTATGTGTAACTTTCAGTGTAAAATTAGTTAGGATACCATGTGGCAGCATAGGTAGCGTAGGAGCAACAAGGTGGATGGCTAATTAGGAAGGGGAACCGCTTGCATGTGGGGTGTCAGCCTTCTGACAGCGCCCATCTCTCCTTGGTGGTCGTCTCCTTTGTTTCTCATGGTAGTGGCATAAGTAGGATCGAAGAGTAAGAAATTGAACACACATCTACACATTATACGGTGCAGAGAGTTCTACACACACAGACATTTTACATGGTAGGCTCATAGCACCTTGAGCACATGATGTACAGTGCACACTACACCCGTCGTGAGAAACATACGAATAGTCTGGGAATACACAGGAGGGGTCTGCATGCTCGTACCAGCAGTGGTTCGAAGATGTAGATAGAGGTAGTGGACAGTTTAGGAATAGGGAACGGCATCCTCGTGCAGTCCTGTTGTCTAGACTGGTGTGTCGAGGAGTAGGCGCAGAAAGTAGAGGGAGTGAGCTTCCCAACGCCAATGTGACTTCTTCTCGGGGAGTGGATTGTTGATTTGAGTGCAGAAGCTTAATCCGTGTCTTCTGGGTGGTGGGTTTTCTTGAATTCGCTCCCAATTGTGCATGGGATGTGTTCTTCTTGAGTGACGGTGACTGTCAACAGTTGTGAAAGTGTAGCTTGGCTCGTCCAGTGGAGCACTTAAGATCCGCGTACGGACAGTCTTATGGGTAAGGGATCCCAGAAGACAGAGTAGTCGGAGCAGCGAAGAGAAGAAGAAAGAAGCCTTCTTCTCACAACAGAAGACGACATCCTCAAGTAGAAGACGGTGTAACAGTACTCATGTTTGTTGTCTTCCTCCCCAAACTATTACAAGCAGGGATGGCTTGTTAGTCAGGATCCGGACTAGAAGCCTGTCGGAATCTTAATTTCTCCTTTTCATCTTGTTTTCTCTTGTTTTGACTTTATTTTCTTCCCCATCTTCTCCCATCTTCCCCATCTTCTTACCTTCTTCTAGTGAGCTTCCGAGACTTCTATTGAGCTTCCGTGAAGGTGAATGTCGTTGTAGTGCTGCAGGAAGACCATTTCCGTAGGCAGAAGCATGGGAAGGCTACATGGAGTATACACCTTGTGATTAATCTAACCCGTTGGAATGTGAGTGTGAGAGTAAGGTGTAACAGCCGTGCTAGTCGACTTCTGCGAAGGAGGACAGTCTTCTGAAGGTGTGAGAAACCGAGTTGAACCCCCAGAAGCCGAGAATTGCTTCGGGAAGACGGTACTGAGAAGACCGGAAGAAGTGACCTGGAAGCAGGAAGAGCGTCTTCCCGAGCTTCCCTGTGAATAGATGTGTGATATTTTAGTTAGTAGTTGTTTGTTTAGTTCCAGAGCACCTTTTGGAGTGTCTGGAAGACGCGTGGTTTTGTGAGAAGATGGGATTCCTAGACAAAACCCGTGTGTTTGTGTGTTTGAATAGATCTTAGAACTTAGAGCAGTGTTACTTGTGCAAATCTACTGTGGGAACGATATCTTGTATACTAAATGAGCAAAAGGAGTAATCATGCGACACTACAACGTGCCGCGACAATCGATTCGCGTCAGTTCTACTTGGCAGTTCATCGCGATGAAGAGTAAAAGAAGCGCTACCAGATCGCATCAGGATCGTGCTAGTTCATCACGATGAAGAGTAAAAGAAGTGCTACCAGATCGCGTCAGAATCGTGCTATCAGGTCTCACGGAGAAGTGGATCCAGAGGACGAAACATGCAGTGTTTCGTCCTCTCGATCCACTTCTCCTCGTGAAGAACGGCCCTCTTTGATCAACTCCTTCTCACTGGGCAGGGCAAAACTAACCGTGTTTTCGTCCTTCCTCACCCAGTGGATCCACTTCTCCGTGAGGAAGGGCGAAGCACGTCTTGTGTCGCCCCTGGAAGGACGAAACACATGTTTCGCTCTCGACACTGCGGTCCACGGTCTGTTTCGTCCTCATACGAGACACCTTCGTCAGGCAAAACACTGCGTTTCGTCTTGTGGATGAGCGAAACACGGTGTTTCGCTGTTGACGATTATTCGTTCCCCTAAACATCTCGTGCCTTACTCTTGTTGCATATTTCGCTTCCATTTCTTGCATATTGTTTTCCAATAGTTCTACAATATCTCCGCTTTGTGTCAATAGTTGGATTGTTATGTTTCCGTTTTGGGCCATCTTTAATTTGTATACGTCCTTTTTAGCTGATGAGGAATTGGAGAGCATGAAGGAAGGACCTTCATTGTTTCAATATACTCACGAGGAGGATGAACGATATCATCTGAAGTGGTGTTGGGTCCAAAAGGAGGAAATGGAGAATTCTTTGCAGGGAGTAGAGGAAGAAGCTCTCGATCGACTTGGGTTACTTATTGCTCTCTCTTTTGAGTTTCCTCGTCCTGATGTGAGTTTTCATATCTTTCAACAGAGTATTACATGATTCTTGTGTGTTAAAGAGTATTACATGATTCTTGTGTGTTAAAAAGTATTGATCAAAGTATCGATAATGCATGCTTATCCTTATTATCATTTATTTTGCAGATTCTGTTTTGTATAGAATTCATCCAGTCATATGAAGAAGAAAGTCATCGAGCTATTGTTCAAGGACATCATATTGTATTGGATGAGTCTGTGTGGCAAGCTGGGAATGAACTCTTAGGCATGACAGCGACAGAATTTTCCATTTTGTCTGAAGTGAAACAGAAGGAACTTATCCAATCTACTATTTTGCGAGGATTTTGGGAGCTGCAAATCGGTCTCAGCCGAAAAAATAGAGAACGCACAGTGTTCGCAGCTCGTAGAGTAGGATGTTCACAAGCAATTTCTGATGTTATCAAGCGAGTTGGGGTAGAGTCTATTGTTTGGGACATGGACCGATTGGTGATGGAAGAGCCTATAGTGATAATTAAACATGTTGATCATTGCCGGGACGTATTAACTAGGTTTCACCAAGTTCGAGATCATATTGAAGAGGTGAAAGACCGAAGTGTGGGTCTGTGTAAAGAAATAAAGAATACACTCTGTGTGTGCGAAGATGCAGTTGAGAGCCTCGAGAAATTATACACTTTGCTAGAGTAGCGAAAGAGTATATTTTGATAACAATGTCGGGTAATATTGCGGAATAAAATGTATCACTTTTTATATATGCTGTTATCTATTTTGATAACAATGTCGGGTAATATTGCGGAATAAAATGTATGCTATTATGTTTTCTGTGATTACTAAAATGATGAAAAAGCCGAGCGTCAAGAGAGAAAAACCACAAGATATTGTGAATGCGGTACTGATGAATAAGTCTAACCTCAAGAGAAAAAGACATGGTGAATGATTTTAAAAATGAAATGATAGTAATACACAGAACCGAATTTCAAACTGAACAAACCGAACTGAACTGAACTTCAAACTAGTTCGAAAGCATCAACATTCTTGCTCCGGCTTCCTTGTAGCACCTTATTCCCTTCCCGGAAAGTCGAGAGAAGTAGAGGCTACTTCAAGCTTTCGATTAACTTCCTCACACCCTTCCAGGAGAGTCGTGAAAAGAAGAGGAGGAGAGTTTCTCACGCTCTTACAGAGAGTGGAGAGGAGAAAAAGAGGAGGAGAGCTGGAACGGTCGAGAGGAGAGTCGAGAGTGGAGAGGTTTAGTCGAGAGGAGAGTCTAGATCAGAAGAGGAGGAGAGTGGAGAGATTCTGAGATTGTAGAGGAGAGAGCGAAGGGAGAGGAGTGAGGATGCGAGAGAAGAGTGAGTAGACATGTTGTTGTAAAATTGGATCTACTCTAAGCGATTTTGAAAATCGCTGTGATGAAAACGAGAGGAGGTGTCGGTAGTAGTGGCGATGGAATTCCAATTCGAGGTCGAGACGGAGGTGATGGAAGAGGATGAGGCCGGGGCGGAGTCTCAAGAGAGCAGAGGGTACCACGACGGTCTTGTAAGTTAACTTTTATAGAAGTCATTTTTATATGGCATGTGTTTACCATCTGAATTATTGTTTGAATTTGGAATTTGTTTCCATGTCTGCATGTTAGGGTTAGCGATACAACATGTTTCGCCCTATTTGGTGAAATTCTTTGATAAATTTCGGTATGATTAGAGCGAAACACGTCCTGTTTCACCTTGTGCGAGGGTGAAACACATGTTTCGTCCTGTATGAAACCATTCTTTTCACTAGGCAGGGCGAAACAACATGTTTCGCCTTCTGCGGTCCCATTCTTTTCACTGAGCACGGCAAACACGGTCTATCTTCTGCGGTCCCATTCTTTTCACTAGGCAGGGCGAAACACTGCTTGTTTCGTCCTCCCAGATCCCTTTATTTTCACTGGGCAGGGCGAAACACGGCCCGTTTCGCCCTGCGGGAGAGCGAGACACATGTTTCGCCCTCTTTGATCAACTTCTTTTCACTGGGAAGGGCGAAACAGGTGTCTTGATCTTTTGACTGATATTTCGACATCATTTGATGAATGTTTTGATGAATTTCAGACCGAACACAATGAAGATACGAGAACATAAGACACTAGAAAAGTCTATGTCAGCTCATGACGCTTTCAACTTATATGTTAACGAGAATCTAAATCTAAAACTTTCACATCACTCACAAAAAAGAAGGTTCTTACAACTAAGAATCTCCTTCCTCCTTGAAGCAAGGGAAGGTTCTTACATCGAAGATCCTTTTGCAGATTTTCTCTTATTCTATCATGACAATCAATATTCGATCTCATCGATAGATGACATATCAACCAATCTGACACATTTTTATAGTTGTGAGAGGTGCAGCACTGAATGGTTGCATAGAGACACGAGATACATTGGTTTAGCTTAGAAAAGCTTGTATCATGTGTTTCGATCACAGTTGTACATTTCAACTCTATTCAGACCAAAAAATATAGTTACAATCAAAATAAAAATTGTTTAAAATCACATGTAATGGTCCTTGTCAGTATCTATTATAACCAATCTCTTTTACAAAGACAAGCATGATCAAGAAATAAAATCTTGTGTCATTAAAGATAAGAGTTTCTCTGCTGTGAAGATTATGCTAGTTCGTATATCGACTAACATTTGTTAAGTTAAGTAAAGCGGATAGCGTGCATTTGATCATGAACAATGTTCACATAGAGCATAGAGCATTTGCAGATACTATGTTTTTGTTTATCAATGCTAGATTTTCAACACATGCTTTCAATTTGCCGTGTGAAATAGTTATTCAACAAAACAAATGTTTGTATGCGTATGAAGCTATTGAACCAAAATAGTCCGTTCGTTACAATGTCTGTCCTCATTTCATATGCAGATTTGTTGGTTACAATGTCTAACAAAATAGTTCTAAGCGAAACAAAATTCTCTTTCTATTGATTTTGATAAGTATACAACTCGTTTGTCGTTTGAGACAATGCATTTATTATGAAGTATATCATATATGTCATCAATAAAGAAACATTAAACGGAGTTATGTTTGCAATGAAATTTCGAGGTTATGCGTTAGAGATTTATCCGGATCTATAAGACGGAGCTCAAGAGTGAACTCAAACTCGAATGCTCTTGTAGATGCATTCTCATATTTTATATAGTGAGAAAAGAGTACAAAATAAGGTGCAACCTGATTAACCACCCAAAATGAATACACGGATCGACAACATGATTTACATGTAGTCTTAGATTCAAAATCTCAAAATAACATCTAGGGTCTCAGAATGAGACAAACAAGGACTCTTTAGAAATCTCTCAAAGAGTACGAACCATAGCATTTAAAGCATATTTTAAGCCCTACCTCTAACAGCCAGTTTTCAGATAAAAAAAACATCATTTTGACTCTCAAAATCCTTTCGAAAAGTTTCAGTGATCTTTTGGTGCTCTCGTCTATTAGAAGTACTCTTTTGCTGCATTTATTCTCAAGTCGACTCAGACGTAACTGACTATTTGATCAAAGATTTTTATCAAACTAATTTTCATCTCTAATCGATAAGTATAACTCTACTTATTACAAACCTCCTCCTTTTTAAGAAGCAACATCACCGTTGCTCAAGTGTTTTTCGAAGGCTTTCACTAAGATTGGTGCATTTGCAAGATTTGTTGTGAGTTTCCATGTAATGGATATTTTTTTCATTTCAACGAATAATCTATCCGTTGATGACGAGTCTCTCGAACACAAGTCTTCAAGATGCATTCTATTTCAAACTCTTCCTAGCCATCAATGATTTGAAGAAGAGGTCAAGATTCTTATGAAGTCCTAAATTTTTAGGGTCGTGATGCATATCACTGTAATAAGGATACATGAAACACCGGATGAATTTTTATATGAGTTGGAAGTTTGAGTTGATATGCAACTGCCCCCTACTCCACATGAAAACAACAACATGAAAATTTAGATGAAATGAGGGTTGAATTTACGACTGCCGATCACCATAATGTTGGTTGTGGATAATCACACTTGATCACCAACCATGAACTCTTCATGCCGATGATTGACTTTTGTATTGACAGACGATAAATGACCTAATCATGTCAAGCCTACTTGTGTGAGAGAGTGTTCTTCCTACGTGAGATCAAAAAAAAGTTTTGCAAGTAGACGCATTCAGTGAGTTGTTGTAGCTAAAATTATACCAAAGGAAGTAAGGTATCTCACTTCTCTTGCTCCTCTAGGATAAAGATTCGTAACATGTCCTCAATAGTTCGATTGGCTCTTTTAGTCTAACCATTGGTCTGTGTGTCATAGACAATGGACATGACGAGTTTGGTTTTGAATACATCAAATAGGGTTCTCCAAAATCGACTAGTAAACTGAGGACCTCTATCAGTTATGATCACTAAGGACATACTATGTTGAGCAAAAATATTTACTTTTTTTGCTCAATTATACTTATTATGTTACCGAATTATACTTGTTCAAGTATAATTGGACAAGTTGAGGAGTTAAGACGTCTTTCGTGGTTGGTCAAATATGCATCACCTTGCTATCTATGAAGACAATCAAAACTTGAACTGGTCAAGGATAGTTCACAACCTAAGTCCATACTAATATGTTCTCAACGTTTGCAAAGAATAGGAAGGGGTTGAAGAAGAACGATAAGTGCTTGATTTGTAACTTTATTTTGTTGACACATTGCACAACTCCTAGTGTATGCTGCAACATCTTCTACCATCATGGACCAATACAAAACTCGTTGGACTGCTTCTATTGTCTTCTCTATTCCTATGTGTCTTGCAATTGTTGAATCATGACATTCAGTTCATATGGTGATACACAGTTCTAGACCATATGGGATCCAATACTTTTTTTCATAGAATGTCAATCCATGATTGCGAGTAGCTTTTGACATTTTGACTTCTACAATCTTTGCATCAGACCTCATGCCTTCAATCAGTTTTGTCTAGAAATTAAAATTCACCTTGACTTCGGAGATCATGTTATGCAAGCCAAACATACGAGTCAATGCATAAGCAATTTGCTTCTTGTCTTCAACATATGTGATGGTCATGTTCAATCGTTGTTTCCATTTTGTCCAACAGATTTGTTTCTTTGAGAGATATTTTTGTGTGTCCAAATAGACTAAACATTTGTGATATGTCTCAATCACAAAAGTATTTTCTCTTAAATAATGCTTCTAATGCTTCGCGACGAAGCAATGACCAACTCTTTTCTTCCAATAGTGTGGTAATTTCGTTCTAGTGGTAGCAACTTCCGTGAAAAAGTATATTGGATGTCAACTATCCTCTCATTCTTACTGAGCACAACCTTCACTACCGTGCTTGATGCATATGTTGTCAACTTCATAAGTCTCTTCGGATCGGCCCACTTGAGGATCGGAGCATGTAACAGTGCGGTCTTCAGTGTTTGAAAATCTATTTCATGTGTTGCTCCTCACATAAATTTCTTTTTTTTGCTTAACAAAACGGTTAGTGGTAGGACAATCTTGAAAAAATTCTTAACAAATCTATTATATAATCTTGTGAATCCGAAGAAGCTCTTAAGTTGAGTTTGTTCTTCTAGAGCTTTCCACTATTGAATGATTGCTATCTTATCTGTCATGACGTGTATGCCTTATGCACTCATTCTATTTCCCAAGTAATCCACCTCTGTCTTGCTAAATTCACATTTTGCAGTTTTGGTATACAATTTATTATTACGGATTACTTGGAGATTAAAAGAATTACGAGATTAGAGAGAAAATGAAGTATTGAAAAAGGATCTTAATGAACGTCAGTATCTCAACTGGACAAAGTTGTCAAGTAAGCAATTTCTGTCTTATGTCCTTTATGTATGTAGAGGGGTTTTTAATAATCTTTTGTATTCTAAATCTCAAGCAGAATGATAGTTTTTGGATTGGACATAACTTGTAATTTCTTCAAATTAGTTCAAATATTCTCGAGTCTTTGACTTCTCATACGTAAAGGACACCTTTTCATCAAAGGGAACTTTGCACTGGGAACGTTCTTGTGCAAAGACCACACTTTGAGCAACTCCGTCGATCAGGACCGGAGTCGGATATTTTCTCGTTATATATGATAGCATCCATTCCACTACCAAGTGATAACTGTATGATGCAATCATTTCATTTCAATATAATCTCGAGGGTTCATTTCGAACTATTTGTCCGTACACTTGAGAATCAAGTTATAAATTTATTATTTAATTAAATATAAGAAAAGAATTATTTTTAAATTTTTGTAATATTATTTTTAAAAAAGTTTAATATTATATTTAATAAATTATTATTATTTTTACTTTCACCTATGTTTAACAAAATTATCTCTTTTCCGGGTTTCACAATGACTCCATCAGTCCCTGCCTCTTCTTTAACTCTTTGCAAAACACACTACACGACAAAAAACTACCCGTTCCTTTCCAGTTTTCCCAATCGCCATATAACTTTGCTAACGCATAGCAAAAGCTGACTTCCAACCCGTAGTGCGATAGGCCCCTTGTACTTTGCAGCCAAGACATTACGAAGCACCCGATTTTCTACAACTTGCAAGATGAATTGCAATGAATTTTTCGTGATCAAAGTGATTGATCGTTCAAAGTGTGACGGGTGATGACTGTACCTTTATCCTTCGTTGTAATCACTCATGTGTATCACAACTATTAACGAGGTATAAGTGTACACTAAAGCTTGCGAGTTTGTTGCTGAGTGTTCCCAGTTACATACATGCCCATTGAGGTTGGCTTGACAGGTTTCCCTATTTTTCTCCACGTGAGATTCTCCCAACTATGAAGGTAGGTGGTTTTCAGTCCTCATGAAGTTAGTTAAGCTAGCTATCCACCACGACGATGGTTCGACATCAACCTCTCATGCACAAAAATCTACTTTCTCCTCAAGAAATGAAAAGGTGTATTGCTGCCTGCAAACCAGTACAGAGAGCACTACTTACGAACAAGCTTCTGACGTTGCTTTGCAGCCCAAAGAACACGCTTACCCCTAGACTTCATGTTCTACATGCCGAAGTCCCAGGTCCCAGGTCCCGTATCCACGTTTTGCTAATCAACTTCGAAATTTCGATCATCATAACGAAAGGGATAGTGACAGTGCATCCTGCCCACAATATCAGTGGAAACAGAGTACAGATAAGCTTACTCTTGAGCTCCAATCCCATAACAAAAGAAACCTCAGTCGAGCCGGTAGGATATGATTGCTTTTAACGTTTCTGCATATGCAAAGTCTCCTCCTACGACTGAAGCTTCACAACTTGTTAAGACTGTCCCTTAAAGCTTCAAGCTACTAGGTCTTACATTGGCACCTAGAAACTTTCAGCCTCAACCATTCGACCAACGGTGAAGTGTGTGCATAAATCTTATAGACCTGTCCTTCAGAACCTCCCATGGAATTTAGCCACACAGAAGCTTGCAACGACGGGATTGTGTCTGATAATCCCCAAGGGAAGCATGAGTTTTCGGTTCTCGGCTCTCCGGATTGTCGTCTTCTGAGTCGTTCGAAGACCTTCTTCAGCACTTGCTCACGGAGAAGAGGTTCACAAGGTTAAGGCAACGTGATGGTGTTTAGGCTGCTTGGCTTTGCACTGCTTCGAATCCCGACAACGTGTACGGTTTCGGGTATAGGCTTCGAGTTCATCACTGTCACTTCTGGTCAAGTTACGGGCCTCGTGTTCCTCGAGAGCGATTTCCCTAAGGCGAGTCGCACAGGTTCGCAGAATTTTCGTGCCATCGTCTCTAATAGGTGTCAAATTTAAGCGAGAAGATTCCTTCACGGAGTTAGGAGAAAAGCCGTAGTTTATCAAAGGTAACTTCGTACAGAACTGTGGATCGCTGACGGGTGCCCTTGTGAGTTGATAGTCACTAAACTTTTTCTGCTTCTGCACTTGAAATCATTGCCTTGAGTATTAAACTACTGCCAAAACTCCGGCCGAAACGAGTGAAAAGCAAGTAGAAACGTCCGCGGATTCCTGCCCGAAATCGTAACTCCCCCCGCGGGTCAGGAATATTTGAAAAAGATTCAAATTTGACACCCCATATTCAGTTCCCACACTTTCCCCTTTGTTCTGGAGCTACTAAGCTGCCAACCACAATAAGCTTGGTACTCCCAGTGACTGTTTCCACAGCTTCCAGAGACATTTGCATCACGAATAAGGAAAAGAGCTGGAGGTGGACCGATAAGGATCAACCAACACGAAGGCGAACAGTGGTGACTCCGTCCATGGACTTGAGTCCAGGACAGAAGTCCAGTCTGAAGGATCGCCTTTTTGTATCGAAATTCGAATCCTCCAATCTTGCAGAACGTTTAACAGCGTCAAGCATCGGGCCTATGGACCAGCACGTTGAGAACCAACAACCGAAAAACGATGCAGATAACGTGCGTATCAAGTACATGAAAGCCATGATCCGTTACACACCTGTCGGTCGTTTACTCACCGACACAAATTTAGGCTTGGAAGATAGCTCGACCTTCACTTATAAATTCCGCCATCGTCTTAAACGATATTGTCTTTCTACCTTGCCATGATGGAGAAGCTTGCCTTCACGACGTTCGCATTGGCGTGCATTCTCCTGTTCCCAGCATTAGCCAGGGGAATGTTGATGGATACAACCGACCCATCCGACTTCAAAATCAGCAAAAGATTTGATCAGCATTACAGACGCGCAATGAAAGACAACGATCAATCTCTGCTTCATGTCTCTCGAGCACTAGCTAATGCGAGTCAGCCAGGATACATCGACGAGCCCAGCCCGTCTCAGACAGATGACGCCGATGATGGTCAAAGAAGCCAACATGGCAACCCTCGGTGAGTGGCTGCCCCCCAAGACCTGGATCCATTCCCAACTCGTGCTAGCTGTGTCCCATGTCTCACGGTGCTATCCGCTCCACAAATGTGAGAATCACCAAACTTCTCCAACCGTACTCTCTAACCATAACATCTTCGTAAGACATCAGTGCTTTGCACAGAGAAGGAGGAGCACAACCGGTAGTCCTGACGCAGCTGACTATGGACGAACCGTCTTCTGGACAAAACTCTGCGGATACCCGTCTCGTGACAGAGACTGGAACAGGCCCGCCTCAGATAAGTTTTAGAGGTGGCATGAAAGGAACAGGGATGAATTTTCTGCGTATCCTAACCATGCATACTCTGAGATAACTCGTGACTGAGGATGCAACTTCTTCGTCTCCTCGAGTCACGTCCCGTCTCGAGTCTTGATTTGATCCGTTGTCCTCAGTCCAGTTGTCTTCGCGAGGCTGGCGTATCACCTCATCAGGGACTTACTTTCCAATCACTGTTTTGCTCTCCTCTTCGCGTCCTCAGAACTGATTCGATGGTTCTGTTCTAGAGTTGGCAGTTGCCTTCGCTCACATTATTCACCTAAGTGGCGAGCGTCGACTTACCATGTCAGAAGTAGAGTACGACTTCAAAAAGCAAAAACATTCAAGCGTTCCACCGGCTTGGATGCTCAGAAGAAATACACGGAAGGTCTGATAATCTCATTGGAAAGAATAGAATTTTCAATAGATCCACAGAGCAGTGCATACAACCGCTCGTCATGTCAATATGCACGGGTTGGAGAACCACCGATCCTCGATAGGGTGCTAGTCTCGGTTTTGTCGTCCTGAGCTATCTGCTTTTGAGCTCTCTAGCGTAACCATTTGCTTCGGACATGTTCCTTAGCTGTGCGCGCAATATGAAACTGTCCTTGCGAGCAATGTGCGGTCATGCCATTCCGGCTTGGACGTCTGTGCTAGTTCCACCGAGGAGCCAATCGATGGCCGCCACCGCGCACCTCATTCGTTGGTATATGTTTTCGTCAGCGTAAAGCTACTTCAAGTAGTAGGAACTGTAAGCGAATGTCTCTCAAGGTTGTTACGTTTCGTCAGCTTGCTAGGCATCATTCCCTAGTTTACCTTGATGCCGGAATGCCGCAATACTCACCACAACACTTCACATACACTACACGTAGAATCATCTTCTCGCTCGTAAGTTTTTCATCTCCGACCTACTCTGTCCCATCATCGACTTACACCGTCATTCCAGCTCGACCCAACAAACGAGTGGAGCACGCGGTAGGCATGAGTAGAATATAATGATGTCCAGGAAGATTGGGCTCCCGATGTTTTCTTTTGTGTTAAAATAGAGAGTCGGGCACTATTTGCAAGGGGTCTTCCCATCCGTTTGCTATTCATTGGGTCGCGTTTTTCTTTTTGCAAGGGGATTCGAGACATACCTTTGTATATCGTAAAAAAGGTACGTTCTTCCGAGTACTGTCGCAGCAAGTTGGAGCCTCTAAAGGCTTCCTCCCGGTCACGGAGATGCAGTTTTTGGCCTCTGATACGGCTAGTGGCCGTATGAAGTTGTGAGTTGAATGGTTCTCAATGCAGTAGTATCAAAGGGACCTGAACCCGAAATCCACTTCTGGTTCGCCTCCTTTCACGCGCTTGTCTTTAGTGTTACAAAACTGAGAACTGTACTCCTTAGTCTCAGAACATAGAATTTATCTCCCACAATAGAATGCTACCAGCCGATTAGAACTGATAACAGATCAGCCTGCTAAAACTAATCAGAAGGAGAACTGAACAGAAATATTCCGAGATGAAATGTGCACAGCTTTACTTAGACTTCATAACTGGTACAGACAGCAAGGACTTCGGACTCATTCTACTCTACAGAGAATGTGTGTTAATATACTTTTGATACATAACTGCTGTCACCTCAAAGTGACTTATGCAACTGCTATCACAGTGCTTCTCACGTCACAAGTCATGTCACAAGTCACAATCTTTTTTTTTTCTTTTTGTCTTTTTATCTTCCGCAGAGTTTTGATGTGACTCTCTAATGATATTTAACCCCTCCTTCATTAGAGCATCACTTCTTTCATACCTAGTAAATCTCTGATATGTCTAAACCTTAGCTTTGATAAAACTTTGGTAAAAATATCAGCTAATTGATCTTCCCATGGATAATATTCCAGCTTGACTATCTTAGCTTCAATTTTCTCCCTTATATGATGTAACTTTATCTCCAAACCTTTTGTTCTTTCTCTGATAACCCTGTTGTTAGCCAAGAACATTGCACTCTGATTATCCACATGTAATAATGTAGGTCCAGATATATTTTCTCCCATTTCCAGCAATAAATTCCTTAACCATATCAAGGTTATAGAACCATCACTAAGAGCAATGTATTCAGCTTCCGTTGAAGATCTTGCTACTGTATTCTGCTTCTTGCTGCTCCAACTGATAATTCCACCTGAACATAAGTTGAAGCATGCACCTGATGTGAATTTTCTGCTGCTAGTATCTCCAGCCCAATCACTATCACTGAAGCCTTGAAGTTCACTTCTCCCCTCCTTAAATATAAGGCCAAGATTGATAGTACCTTTCAGATATCTCAGAATTCTCTTGGCAGAAACCCAATGAGATGAATTTGGACAATGCATAAATTGACTTAATCTTCCAAGAGCATAACAATATCCGGTCTGGTGTGGATGAGATATCTGAGTTTACCAATTAATTTTCTGTACAGATATTCTTCAATGATATTTTCAGCTGTGGTCTCCTCAAAACCACTTTCTTGCTCCATAGGTATTGCTGATGACTTGTAATCTTCCATCTGAAACTCTCCAAGTATAGACTTTATGTATGCTTGTTGAGAAAGCATAATACAGTCCTCCATCTGTCAAATATCAACACCAAGGAAGAATCTTGCTAAACCCAAATCAGACATCTCAAATCTCTTGCTGAGTTCTCCTTTGAGTAGTTGCACCAACTCCTTATCACTTCCTGAGATTAAGATATCATCCACATATAAGATGAGTATGATCCTCTTTGAATTATCTTTCAAAGATATAGAGGTTTGGATCCAACTCTGATCTTCTGAGTTCATGGCTGTGCAGAAACTCATATATCTCAGAATACCAAACTTTTGGTGCTTGCTTTAATCCATATAAGGATTTTCTGAGAATGCATACATGATCCTTCTTCTTTTTCACTTCAAATCCTGGTGGTTGAACCATGTAAACTTCTTCCTCCAACTCTCCATGAAGGAAAGCTGACTTCACATCCATCTGATGTATTTCTCAGTGGTAATGATCAGCAAGAGCCATTACAAGTCTGATTGAATCTCATTTTGGTGCAAAGTTTCTCCATAATCAATCCCTTCTTGTTGCTGAAATCCTCTTGCTACTAATCTTACTTTCAGCTTGTCAACTGAACCATCTGACTGTAGCTTGGTTTTGTAAATCCATTTGCATTGGATGGCTCTTTTTCCTCCTGGTAGCTTAACCAAATCCCATGTATGATTTTTTAGTAACATTTTGTACTCCTCTTGCATAGCTTGTCTCCAACCATGATCTTTGTTAGCTTCTTCAAATGTAAGTGGATCATCCTCTTGAATACTTTCAGCAAGTCCACAGTAATCATCAAGCTTTGCTGGTGGTCTTCTAATCCTTTCTGATCTCCTTACTTGAGAATCTGCTGCATGTTGTAAGTCATCTCCTTTAGCTTCATGAATACTTGGTAACTCAGATTCAGAGTTGGGTTGAAATTCAACTTGCTCTTCACTAGGATTAGTGAGAGATGTTGACTGCTCCAAGTCCACCTCAATATCAGATTTATCAGATTCTGAATCAATCTGATCTTCACTTGTAGGTAGCTTAAATCTGAATGTATAACAAGTTTCTTTCTCACCTTCCATCAGATCAGAATCCAACTCAGAATCTAACATCTCTGCTGATGTGAGTCTTTCTTGTAGATTGATTGTATACTTTGTAACCCTTGGTTTGCTCAGCATAACCCACAAAAATATACTTCTCAGATTTTGCGTCCAACTTCTGTCTCTTCTCATCATTGATGTGCATGTAAGCTGTGCACCCAAAAATCCTGAAGTGAGACACATCTGGTTTCACTCTTGTAAATGTCTCTTCAGGTGTCTTGTCCTGCATAGCTGTTGTATATGCTCTGTTCATAATATAAACAGCTGTGTTGTAAGCTTCAGCCCAAAAATAATTAGGAAGATTCTTGACCTTCAGCATGGATCTGTCACTTTCCACAATCACTCTATTTTTCTTTTCAGCTACACCATTTTGTTGTGGAGTATAAGCTGTGGAAAGTTACCTTTGAATACCATGCTCTTCACAAAATTGAGTAAAGAGGTTAGAACAATATTCTCCTCTTCCATCTGATCTGAGAACTTGAATCTTCTTGCCACTTTGATTTTCTACAAGAGCTTTGAACTTCTTGAAGTATTCAAATACTTCAGATTTCTGTTTTAGGAAATATATCTATGTCTTTCTGCTCACATCATCAATAAATGTCAGAAAGTACTTACAGCGTCCAATAGAGCTTGTTTGCATGGGTCCACAAACATCTGAATGGAACAAGACCAACAACTTTTTTTGTTCTTGCACCTCCCTCCTTTAGAAAACTCTTTCTGCTTTGTTTTCCAAATATACATCCTTCACATATATCTCCAGTGGTTGGTAGCTTCATCCTTGGTAGCCCTTCCACCATATGATTATCCATCATATGTTTCAGACTTCCAAAATTCAAGTGTGCAAATCTCTGATGCCAAAGGCTTGCTTGATTATAAGAATCAACAACCATAGAGACTTCTTGAACTTGAGGCTCAACATTCAAGATATATAATCTTGACTTCTGATCTCTCCTTCCTGAAGCAATAACTCTCTGATGATGTGAAGCATCCATTATCTGCACCTTTGTATCATCAAAAATCACCTTCATTCCATGATCTGTGATTTTTCCAACAGAAAGTAAGTTCTTAGTGAGCTTTGGAATAAAGAGTACCTCTTGTATACTCTTCAGATCTCCTTCACTTGTTTTCACAGTCACAACTCCAGTACCTTGAACTTCACATCCTGTACCATCAGCTTGAGTAACCTTAGAGCCTGTAGTTGCTGAAAAATCCTTCAAGAGTGATCTTTGGCTGGTCATGTGCTTAGAAGCACCAGAATCAATGTACCAATTCTTATTGTTGTAGATATCAAGCTGATAATAAACATATTATCAACATCCTTCTCTTCTTGTGCATCTTCTTGAACAGCAACATTACTTGATGTAGAATTCTGACCTCCATTTGTCTTTCTAGTATAGCAATCTTCAATCTTGTGACCTTTCTTTTCACAGAAGAAAACAAGTTCCCAACTTCTTTCTGCACTCTTCAATTTTGTGACCTTTCTTCTTACAGAATGAGCAGAAAGTTGTGCCTTGATTTCCTGAGTAGGAAGACCCATGTTTCTGACATTGCTGCTCCTCTCTTTTGTAAGTCTTCACCATAAAAGCAGATCCTTGATTCTTATGAGGGAAAAACTTTCTGATCAGCTGCTCTTCTTCATGTAGTAAACTGCACAACTCCTCATAAGTTGGCATACTCTCCCTTCTGTTGATATCAGAAACAAAATGAAAATATGGAGTACTAAGACTATTCAAAGTTATAGAAATCAGATCTTCATCATCATATGTCCCTCCTGCTCTGGTTAGCTGCACATAAATACCATCTATCTTCTCAAGGTGCTCATGAATATCTGCACTCTCATCCATCTTGATGGAGTGCAAATCATTCTTCAACTTTGCTACTCTATTTTTGCTCACATTAACATATCTGATAGCTAGCTTCTCCCAAGCTTCTCTTCCTGTAACACAAGCCTCAATAGTAAGTCTGATACTCTCCTTCACAGCAAGCAGAATACTGGATAATGCTCTAGTTTGCTTCTTAATGAACCTTACAGTTTCAGGAGAACTCTCATCATAAAATGGGGCAAGCTTCTCTTCTCCAGAAACCACACCCCATAAATCCTTCTCACTGAGAATGATTTTCATGATCAGTTTCCAGGAATTGTAATTATTAGGACCTGAAAGTCTAGTGCTCTCATTCAAACCAAACTCACTGAAAATAGCAGCCATGGATGCTATCTTGCTGAAAAGATGAGTACAAAAAACCCCAGAAACTAAATACCAGATTACCAGAATTTTAAACCCTTAACTTGAGCAACCTGTGCTCTGATACCATGTTACAAAACTGAGAACTGTAATTCTAATTCTGAGAGTTTCTCAGAATTAAAATTTATCTCCCATAACAGAATGCTACTAGTTTATTAACAGCTTTACTTAGACTTCAGAACTGGTACAGACAGCAAAGGCTTCGGACTCATTCTACTCTACAGAGAATGTGTGTTAATATACTATTGATACATAACTGCTGTCACCTCAAAGTGACTTACCTAACTGCTGTAACAGTGCTTCTCACGTCACAAGTCATGTCACTTCTCACTTCACAAGTCATGTCACTAAGTCACCTCTTCTTTTTTTCTTTTTGATGTGACTCTCTAATGATATTTAACATTTAGTGCTGGTCACATTTCGTTTGAGCTGAGAGGATTATGAGCCAAGCCGTCCAGGATTATGTCCTCGGATTCAACTTCTCACTATTAACGCTTACGGTGTATGTACATTTCTTTCTTCATGAGTGTCCGTCCTGAGAACCTCCATAATCCCTGGACAAAGGATCAAGCCAAAAGCTTATCTATACAATCTGCTTTGCAAATCCTGAATGAAGTAAAAGTTAAACTAATCGTGGAAAAGTTTCTCTGTTGTTTTCTTTTCTTTCCCTCTATTCTTTCACGTTGGGCTGGTGACAAATCCTCAGCCAAACCCGCACAAATACACCACAACGGGGGAGCCATTAGGTCGTAAATGAATTGCTTCCCACAACCACATCGTACATTACACTTGAATGCTGCGAAAGTGTTCACCATGATACCAAAGACAGGCCAGATCAGTTCTGACTACTGCTATAGGCGGCACTTCCCTTTCCGCACAGATAGGGCATTCTTCAATCTTGAAAATCTTTACTCAAAGATTCAAAAGTCCCAGGAGTACTTTGCATTTGATTATCGATTAAAATTTTAAAACCCAAGTTCATGTCTTTTAACATCGACGACATTAGATATAGTTGCACTATCTTACATTGCGAAAGAACTTCACGAACTTCACGACGGTCATAAAGGTTTGAACAGTTGGTGTGTCATGCCCTAGGCAAACCACCAAGTTCTAATCATCTTCCTTTTGGTCGTCATCCTCATCCATTGTGTCTACTTCTTCCGTTCTCTTCACTTGGTCCATGGAATTGTTCGTTGGTTTCGTGCTCGGGACGCTGATGACAACGTCAGCCTTCACACGTCTCACTGTTGACCAAGCCTCCGTTCCTGTCAACTCGATAAGCCAACTCCGGACTGCCAGGCTCCCAATCGATGTACACCGTTGAGTTCTCGTCTATCTCATCGTTAATCACCATCCTGGAAAGCTGAGTGACGACCTTGTTTTCCAACCAACGTCGAAGCGGACGAGCTCCGAAGATGGGATTGTAAGCCTCGGACAGCACAAGTTCCAACGCCAAGTCCGTAACAGCAAGAGCTATTCCACGGTCAGCCAGCCGCAATGCCACGTCCTTCATGTGCATCCGGCACACTTTCCGCAGTTGAGCATAAGAGAGCGGGCTGAAGACCACTATCTCATCCAGTCTGTTCAGTAGCTCTGGTCGGAAGTGCGCATGAACCTGTCGCATGCAGCACACGGTCAGTGAGAGACTGCGGACCCTTGAAACTCGTACCCCACAGCGAATGGAGAAGTAACACGCTCGTAAGCGCAGGGAACGTGCATTACATGAAAACCCCCAAGGCATACAAGCAGTCATAAAGACTCTGTCAAACTCGAGCAATCTGGCAGAGCCCGTTCAGATACAACAACTCGACGTACCTCTTGCATGACTTTGCCCTTTGCCATTGCCATTGTTTGTTCTCCCACAAGCAGCAAGTGCTCCGATCCTAAATTCGAAGTAAGTATCACAACAGTGTTATTGAAATTCACAGTCCTGCCTTGTCCGTCGGTGAGCCGCCCGTCATCAAGAAGCTGCAAAAGTGTGTTTAAAACAGCAGGATGAGCCTTCTCAACCTCGTCGAACAATACCACACTGTACGGCCTCCTCCGTACAGCCTCCGTCATCTGACCGCCTTCGTCGTAACCTACATAACCTGGAGGAGCTACAATCAGTCTCGCTACTGAGTGTTGCTCCGCATACTCGGTCATATCGATGCGCACGAGCCGACTTTCATCGTCAAACAGCTCCAACGACAAGGCCTTCGCAAGCTCAGTTTTACCGACACCAGGCGGACCCACGAAAAGGAATGAACCGGCAGGCTGTGTAGGGCTTCCTAGCCCTGCCCTGAATCGGAGTAATGCTTCAGAAACAGCTTGGACGGCTTCGTCTTGCCCGACTACACGACGCTGTAACCGATCTGCTAGGCCCATTAGTCTTTCCTTCTCATTCTGCCCCAGCCTCGTCACAGGAATTCCCGTCCACTGGCTCACCACCTCGGCAATTTGGTCCGGTCCAACGATCTCCGTGAGCATGTTATTCTTACCAATCTCTGCATCCAAAGCAGCAATTCTTTCCTCAGTTACCAGGCGAGCAACATACTCGGCTTCCTTGACTGGATTCTTGCGCAGGATCTCTTCTCGTTTCTGCTTCAACCGTCTCCATTCGTCTACTCTGGCTTTCTCTCGTTGATACTGCATCTTGAGAGGGCGAAGCTCATCGTTCAAAGCGTCTAGTTCTTGCTTCACCTCTAACAGGCGATCTTTGCTAGACTTGTCCTTCTCCTTCTCCAAAGCGTGAAGCTCTACTTCGAGCTGGATGATTCGTCTTTCTACGGTATCAACCTCCTCAGGCTGGCTATCCAGCTGCATACGGACATTGGCACAGGCCTCATCCACCAGGTCGATTGCTTTACCAGGAAGATGCCCACCTGTGATGTACAGACTAGATAACTGTGCAGCAACAGCAAGAGACTTATCAAGAATACGCACACCCTGATGCGCTTCATATTTCTCCTTCAACCCTCTGAGCATATTGATGGCGTTAGGCACGCTGGGTTCTGCAACGTAAACTTGCTGGAAAAGCCTTTTGAATGCCGCGTCCTTCTGCACATACTTTCTGTACTCTTCCATAGTTGTGGCGCCAATGCACCGTATCTCGCCTCTTGAAAGTATGGGCTTTAAGAGGTTAGCAGCATCCATGGAACCATCGGCTTTGCCAGCACCGAGGACAAGATGAATTTCATCAATAAACAGAATAACTTTGCCCTCAGCATCTTCTACTTCCTTCAAAACCGCCTTGAGTCGTTCTTCGAATTCTCCCCTATATTTGGCGCCAGCGATCAGAGCTCCCATGTCCAGTGATATAACACGGAAGTCAAACAAGTTGCTGCACAAAGCACAATCATTAAGTAAGTACAAGGAACCCCCAAGCTATCAAGGAAAATAACAATCAAATGTGCAGCGCGGAACGGATACGAATTACACGATAAGAGTGCAAACGCCAACCCAGCGCTTACGACCTACCTTGGCACATTTCCCCGAACGATACGCTGGACTAGACCTTCCACAATGGCAGTTTTGCCAACACCGGGGTATCCGGTTAGCATAGGATTATTCTTGGTTCGCCGCGAAAGTACTCCGATCACTTTCCTCATCTCATCGTCTCTGCCGATGACAGGATCCAGTTTTCCAGCTTGCTCCACGAGATCCTTCCCGTACTTTTTGAGAGCCTGAAAATTCGTATCTGCAGTAGCGTTGTCTACTTTCTTCCCTTCACCACCTCGCACCTTTTCAATCTCCTGTTTGACTTTGGCAGCTTGCACTCCGGCCTCCTGCATGCAGGCGCTTACTTGCGAGTCCTCAAGAACGGCGATGATAATATGATCTATTGACAAATGTGTGTCCCCCCTCTTCTTTTGAAAGGACTGCGCCTTCCGAATGCACTTAACTAGAGCAGAATTCGCGGGAACTTTATCTGGCGGAGGGCTTTGAGAAGGTAACTTCTTGAGCGCTTGGTTGAACGCCCTCTCGACGGAACTCATACTGCCACCAGCGGCTGTCACCGCCTGACTAAACAACCCATCGGGATCCTGCAGCAACGCGAGGGCGAGATGAATTGGCGTGTATTGCACATGACCTCCGTTGATAGCAATCTCCTGGCCCGCAGCTAGGGCCTTGTTGGTCTTGTAAGTAAACCGCTCAGGATTCATCGTCCTCTGCTCCTACCTATCGAATGCTCCAAATGATGCTCGATTTTCCAGTCCAAAGACTTAACTGATGACTTCACAGACAATCTTCTCTACGTAATTCAATCCCTTCCGCTTCTCCTTTGGCTACCACACACAAACTGAACGAGAAACTCACGCTCGACAAACTAACAAAACGCTTTGCTGCGTCTAAGAGCGCCACAGTCTCAACGACCGAAATCTCTCAAATTTGATGGCTTCGAACAGCCAGAATCGCCAATTATATGCGAGTGGTATGAACGACGAGAGGTCTAATCTTCGTGTGCATGTGCATGCTTCTGAGGACAGATATCCTTCCCGACGGCCCTGTAGAGGTAACGTGGAGGTAAAGAAACTATATACAAAATAACCTACATTCAAAATAACCTGTATACAAAATAACTATATAAATAACCTTCGCACCGCCTTCCTTAATGTGCTTTAACGCATTAAGGAAGGGGTGCGAAGGGGGTGCAGCGTAAATTTACTGGTTTTTTACTGTAAATTCTTCACGGCCACGGAAAGAAGCGGCGCCGTGTTTCACGTCAAATTGAAACGAAAATTTAAATGTGAGTACTTAAATTTAAAATATTATATATAAAATATTTTAATTTAAATCCCAACAAAACCACATGGCTTCTAAAAATCACAAAAACTCATAAACGCAATGACTGTCTTTGAATTTCTCGAAGTATAAGTGAAGTGTTTTTCAGAAATGAAGTCACTGATGAAACATTAATTTAAAGCTAACCCTTCTTAGGAGAAAGGTTAGCTCACAAATTACGCCCATGTACACTTCTAAGTGTACATGAGTGGTATACAGTCCAATTCAGTCTTCACGCGAAGAAAGGGATGGGTTCCTCAATACAGTACTATGCAGTTAATTATTAGTCTTGTAGAGAAGAATAGTTGAATAATCGCTCTAATACTCTCAAAGTTCATTATCTTTTAGTTTTCTAAACTGCTGACTAAACAGTTACTCACTTTTATGTATAAGAAAAATACATACTCGAATATTTTGTTATGCGAGTAATAATCTCAAGTTGTATACAATTTTTATTTTGTGCAGTGAAAAAAGTTACAATCCATTTGCAAAAGGGGATGAAACGTGGAAACTAAGAAAAGATGATTGAATATCTACCATGTTTCCTCGATCGTACCCACACATATATTTGAACATTAATCATCACACACTTACACCAGAATTAACAAAATTATTTGTTGGTGCGTTATTTAGATAAATATTAATTAAGTTAGCAAGAGAAAATATATATATTACCAGAGTTTAGAATACCATGATGACGCAAAATAGTGCAACCATGACTTTATGTGTAGAGTTCCAGATGCTCATTCGAAATACTAGAAATTCAAGATACTAAACGTCAGAACTATCTCTAATATTGTAGAACATATAATAAATGATATGATAAATATTATTACTTATCTCTTAGTGTCTTAGTGGACTATGAGAGTGCCCATGTGAGTCCATCCCAACGGGATTCGTACTAGAAGCTTCATTACAAATTTAGAATGCATGCACTTCCAACTGTACTTGCAAAGGAATGAACCCACGATCTTTTTCTTAAATGACTGTAGGCTAAAACCACTTGGGACATCTATCTTCGATATAATATTTAATATACATGCTTCTTGAGCTTTTGATGGAGAGAAGAAGAGAACTAACAAGAAAATAAAGAGAAAACTCACGAAGGATATCGGAGAGAGTATGTTTTGCAATTAGATTGAAAACACGAAAGTTTATTAATAAATCAATATCATTTATCACTATATTTACTTTATATTATCGATAAATTTATATATAATATAAATTTAAAATAAAGTAAATTTTTGTCTCCAAGCAAGTGTTAATCGTTATCAAGAAAGAGTGATGCGAGAATTTCAAATCTTGACATAATCCATAAGTAAAGAATACATCCATGGACTTCCTAAAGAATAACTCCAAGGTCTTGCTATCAAGTATACATTAATTAATCTGTATTTAATTTATCATAATAAATTAAACTTCTGGTACACCTCTCCCATCTGAACATAGAAAAGGTGATTATGCATGCCTCCAAAACATATAATTTCAATCTCTAGAAATTCTCTACCTATTTACAAAGTTCCTCATATCCAAACTAGAGATAGTTGGTCTTCAGTTAACACCTGCATTGGATGGCGAATATGAAAAAGTAATGAAGAAGTAATGAACGAGGAGATCCTTGACATACCAGTCAATTTCAAGATAATTAACAGTAAGATTAATTAAGATAATGATCTGGCTATCATGATTGATAGACGTACAAAACCACGATCAAGAAATTAGAGGAAAAAATTTAGAAAACTTCCCGAGAATTTTATTTTAGTTAAATTATTAGATTATGTTATAATTCTGCTTTTATGTTAGACCTCTTTATTTTCAAGAACTAGAATTATGATATAATGCATAATTGGCAATAATAGAGACACATAAGACATGTTGGCTTGGCGTTTGGTGGAGCTCACGGTAACCGAATAACCGAACTGTAGTTCAACTGAAGCTAATTTTCAATAGTGTGTTATACAGTCATGATGATTACCTGAGCTTTACCTTTCCTGGTCGGTAACGCATGAGCGGACCAAGTGGCAAAAGGTCACAGAGTCCAGTCACCAGACCATAGTGGCAGGAACCTACGGCATCTGATCAAGTAGTGGAGGGCTTTAGTGGCTCCATGGCTTTCTGTGGGCCGGAGAATATATAGCTTGTCATTCACATCTAGGTCTGCTCCTTCGGCTGACTCTGGTACTTACTGTTTACGATCTCTCGACAGCAGCGCTCGGGGTAAAAATTTTCGGTCGCCGGTTTTTTTCCGATTCCACGGGGTTTTAAACTGTTTTACAAAATTCCAACCCCCAATAACCGGGTTTTCCTTTACTGAAGGATCAGAAATCAGGAGAAGAACATTATACTCGAACAGTATCCGTTTACTTCTTGTCAACCGGTTATCATAACCGGCTTTATCTTCATATTATGGGTTTGAATCCGGTTCCAAAAGTTTTCGACCGGTTTAAATTTAAAAGTTTTGCACTGTTTCAAAAATTCACAGATATCCAGTTCACAGGTTTCGAGTTCCGAAAGTTTGCAAATTAGTAGTTTACAGATTTGCAGTTAAACAGTTTACAAGTTTTTTGTTCCGAAAGTAAACAGTTTACAAGATTAACCGTTTACAAGTAAACAACTTCGCAAGTTTACGGTTTTCAACTTGGTAGTGAACGGAACGGTTTTGGAACTTTTCTGGCAGGAGTTGAACCTACATTCAGGTTTAAAACCTGAATCTCCCTACCAGTTGGGACCAGAAGACCTAACTAATCTATCTACGAAAGCATCAAAAGTACTATAACAAGTCTATCTACAAAAAATGAAAGCATCCAAGTACTCTAGTATGTTCTGTGCAAAAAATGAATTCCTGAAGATGAAACAGAATTTCAAAGTTGTTAGAATTAAGTTTGCTCGTTCTCTGCATCAACCATGTAAATCTGGGGGTTATTAACGAAGCGACGATGGTGGACAGTGCTCTTCCAGATCTCCACTGCATCTGATAGCAGATCATCGAAAGAGTCCTCAGGTCCTTCTAAGTTCAAACGCATGACACTGTCCAAGTTTGTTATCTGCAGACAATTCCTGTACTTCGTCTTAATAACACTTTGAATAACTGAATACCATCTCACAGTGTGATGTAGAGACACATTGAACACGAGCAATATCAGCCAAGATAGATAGTTGTGGATACTTACACTTCAAAGTGTCACTGAAACTTATCATCGCCCACAGATCTTTAAACGATGACTCCATAAACTCACTATGTGTGTGAGTTTTGAACTGTTGAAACTCTAATTTAACAGAAACAGGTTGCACAAAAGGGGCTCGTTAGACCCCACTAACATGTTTCTCCGTCCCAAAATGAGCACAAAGAAGGTTAACTTCTTTACTTCCCCACTCGCGTAAAGGAACTAGTTGAGATGGCATATGTGAAGGCAATAAAATCTTAAATGCTCCAACCAGATGATTGTTAGAAAATCTCTCCATAAGCTGCACACAAATAACCTTAGAAAAACTCTTCTGGAAACTCATCACCTCTTCCAAGTCTCTTCTCAACCGGTGTCCTGTTGTGGGACCAGTTAGTATGTAAATTACCCGTATAAGTGCGTTTTGCACACAATTGTAGAAGTTGTGGTGTAATGGGATCTAAAACATTGCTCTTATGAGCTTAGAAGGCTCTATTATCTGCTGGGGGTCTCCATGGGGCAGAAAAGGACAAGGTTGAGTCCTTTAGCTTCTCATTGGTCCTCCAAAAAGTGAAGATAACTTGTCTTCTATCTAAGTGTGCGCTCTGGGAGGATCGGGGCACTTTGACGAGAGATTTTGGAGATCAGAGGGCATGGGCGGAGAGCTCTCGACGGGAGGAGCAATCTGACCACAAATTTCACTCGATTTGGAGGTCCATGGCATACGTTATGGCATCTTGAAGTTCATAGAGTGACGGGAGTACATAGCTTTCTCTTCCGATTGTAAGATTAAGGGGTTTGAGTGATTGAGCCGTCAGATTGAGACCAGATTTCATGAGCTTGTAGTCTGTCAGTTGCTGAAGCTCTGACCACAAATTTCACCACCGGATGTTCTGCGGATTGAGCGCAATGGCGATTTGAAGGCGACGGGGTGCAGAAAGCTCTCAGTCTGGAGCAGCAACTTTGCAGATTTATGGAGGATGATCCGAACGGTCAAATCGGCTCAAATTTCCTGAGTAGTGAGTTTACCTTCTGAATTGATAGCACAGGAAGTTTGAGTGGAAGTGGACGGTTCATTTAGGCGAAGAAGCTTCTGTCCTGAATCTGAGATTGGAAGTGCGTGTTAGTTTCTGTGGATTTGTGTTAATTGTGGGAGAAGATCTAGCCGTCAGATCTTCCTGAAATTTGACCTGTGAGTAAGGATTCTAGTATCCTACCTACGTGGCAAGTTTGAGAGGAGACTGAGATGTAGATCTGTACCTCTGATGTGTGAAAGTTCGCTGGTTTTCTGTCGAGTTGTATCGGCAACGGTATCTAGTCCAGGTCCCGAGTCTTGTTAGCGGCAGCTGGCAGAAAAGTATCTAGTGTGACGTTTGTATTGCTTGGGGGTGTTTTCTAGGCGTAGATAAGACTTTTGCGACCTACGTTGTAACCACGTCATGTGGTTGTCAGGTTCGCACTCAACGTGGCAAAGTGCGGTCCTTGACCTGTAAAGTCGACTAGCTGTCTAGCCTAGTCTCTTGTTTTGGGACACGTTACGGTGCATGCATTAGAATCTATCACCCAGAAGACCCACACGTGGATGAGTATGACGGCACCAAACATGCGATGTGCATGTGTGCCACCTCATCGGTCCGTGAGGCTTGGGTTGCTCGGTTAGGGAGCTTGCACCTGTCCTTGTTTTTGTGTTCGAAACTTTTAAGCAAATGAGAGTGACCTGTGTGGGGGCATTCGACCTGGAGGAATTCAATAGATTGTTCGTGGAGAGATCATGGGGGGATCCTATGGGATTGTATCAGAGTTTTATGGATCGAGATACCTTTGTAGTTGGAGTGCACATGTTGTGAGAGATGGACGAAGGACTCTACTTACCGCCCAGATTCTCTTTTCGAAACCCTTTCTCGATTAAACTGATGTATATGGAACGAGTTCACTTTCAACAGTTTCTGATAGGATCTTTCGGGCATAACTTTACCGCGCAAGTCATGCTCTCGCCTGTCTCTGTGATCTTACCTGTTGTCACTTACGGCCAAGAATGGGATCTCACCGTCTTATCCTCATCTAACGAAAGATGGATCTAAATCAGCTCCCTCCTGTAAACTTTAACACCCAGTGCGAGATAAGACACATCTGTCGACCCAAAGCCATGTACGAAGCCCTAGTAGTGAGAAACTTCGGAGAGGAATACTACCGAGAGATCATGTCATCACATATCCCGTTTGTCGTGTCCATGATCATCCAACGTTTTCGTGTAGTTATCTTGACCCTTTACTGAGAGAAAAAAAGCGCTTAGTTATCAAGGAAGTTAGAGAAATCTACAGGAAACTTGTCGCTCTGTTGTGCATTGATCGCTAGCCACAGCCAGAAAGTACGCCCTTGCTCAAAGGAAAGACTCTCGCTACAACATATTTGGTGCTTCCACTGAGAGCACGCTTTGAGGTGGTTGAGTGAGTTGTTGCCGAGGAGCGTCAAGTATGAATCTTCCCGAAGCAATGGGGACGAGTGGAGGAGGAGCGGACGATCTGCTTCGAGCATTGACGATGTTGTTGAGACAACAACAAGGAGGCGATGTTGGGGAGCAGAAGTCTACAAGAGCTCTTCAAGCGGTGGTGAAGAAGTTGGGGAGGTTCGATGGAAGGAACATCACGAAGTATGTTCGTGAGTATATTTGTGAGATGGAGGTAAATCGTGTGCCTGAGATCAAGTTTCAAGTTGGCTGTGATACCTGAGATCCGTAGTCAAGTGACAAAGTTGAAGAATGCACGTACGAGTTCTTGGGAGGAGTATGAGCAGAGGTTGAAGAGTGAATTTTTTGATGATGATGCGGATAGAGTAACCAAGAGAACATTCTTGGAGTGGATAGAGCAGCGTCCGGGGAATGAGATGACGTCAAATGAGTTGCTGCGTGAGTTTGAGAAACGGTTCTGTCAATTGTCTCCATCCGAGAGGACAACGCTTGACTTAAGGAAGACAAAACTTTTTCTAGAAGCTGCTGATGAAAATCTAGAGGACAAGCTTTTCTTGATGTTAGCAGACAAGGGAGAAGAAGGAGGAGTGAGCATAGACTGGAGAAAGGTAGAGGAAGCTGTTACTATTCTCACAAAGCAGAAATGTGGAAGAGGTAGAGCTGCAACCTTGAGGTCTGATGTCTCTTTAGCTCCATTGCCCAAGCCTGTCAATAGCAAGATTGAAGATTCTGCAATCGATGAGTTGGTTAAGGGTCTGAGAGAGTTAAGGATAGAGATGGCAGAGCTAAAGCATAGTCGAAGTCCTGGTGATACCAATGCATCTTCAACTAGCAGAAATTTTGTTAGAAGATGTATCTGGTGTGACAGTACTGAACACCAACGTCGGGATTGCGAGGAGTTTTCCGAGGCTCTCAGAACCGGAGTCGTGAATTTTAGAGATGGAAAGATTCATCTCGCTCAAACTGGTGCGCCGTGAATACCAACTTTGGTAAGGGAGGAATGAAGAGCTTGGTGAGAGGTCAGGTTGGTATAGCTACGGCAATATGTACAATAGAGCCTGAAACATTTGCGATTGAAGTAGATGTACCGGTTGTAGCAGTTGTTAAGAGCGATGTAGTTGAAGTTCCACGAGAAGTAATGTTGCGAGGTGCGGAGGCAATTCGTCGCATTACTGGATGGGATGATCCTGTAGAGGCAGGGTGTGTCAAGGCTTACTTGGTACAAGAGAAGCCAAATTCATAGTGTTTTGAGATTAGACATGTGTATTGTTGAGCCAGTAAAAGCGTGGAATACTAAGAAAATTTACTTTCCTACTAAGGACATTTCATTTTCATTATTAAGTCTGTTAAGATTGTTGTGGAGAGTGAAAACATATTTCATTGATGGAGACATATATTACCAAGAACTAAGAGCATAGACCTTTGGTCAATATGAGAGGTCGTTCATGAGAAGATGTTATGAAGACCACGGCATTAATTAAGTTGGACGAACGTTTTGCCTCCTTCGAACAGTTTGACTACTTGTTGTCTTCTCTGTGCATTGTCTTAGGTTGAGCATTCTAGAAAATCAAATCAAAGGCTGACTGCCAAGTATGAATTTACAGATACGGAGTAGCCATGCGAATTCAAAAGTCACAAGAGTTACAAAATGAGTCTCGAATCTATTGAGAAGTTCTATTGATGGTTAGTCTCGAGTATAAGAAGTCTATCAAAGAACTATTTTATGGATGGAGATATATTTCTAGCTCCAGAATTATCATTTTTGAATCTTTTCTATATCAAGCGTATGTATGTACGTGCGAGCATTCTCGAGTGTATCTTGTCCATAAGAATTTCATGAGTCAAGTGATGAATTCGTCAGACTTAGAGCAGTAGTGAAGTATATAAATAATTGGATTTGACTGTCTATACCTTGATTTAGTTGAACATGCATCTAAATATACTTGCTCCTATTCCTTTCAAAACCTAGGTGGAGATCCGCTCTGTCTATAGACCAAAATCGTTACATAGAGAGTTTTGGTGAGTATTTCTACCGTGAAATGATCAATTCTCTCATCCTTTTTGTAGTACATGTAGTGTATGAACGTTTTAGGATGGTCGTCATAACTCGATACTATAGAAGAAAACTTGGATCTTTTATGCTATTTGAGAGAGAGAGAGAGAGCATGGATCCGCAACTCATGAACCTCGAGTTGATAATGTAAGAATTGATGCAAGGAATATTGAACAAGTTCCGAGAGAGATGAAAATGAATATCCTTGTTTTCTTGTTCCAACTGATATGCTTCCTTGTTCATTCAAAGATATCCTATATTCTTGTTCCAATTGATATCCTTCTCCATTCATAGATATTCTTGTTCCAACTGTGAATACACACCGTCCAAAGTCATGTGAACTTCCAAACTGTGTTTTGTCTTTTCTTCTTTAAGATGAAGGATATTTTTATTGCACTATAGGACACCTTCAAGTTTTGTAAGCTTAATTGCAGTGCAACATAAATGAACAAAAAGACGCGATACAATGAATAGCAAACGGACTATATAAACAAACTGAGAAGGTAGTTTCTATATAATAATTACAACATCAAACTCTCATAGAACCGAATAAGCATGCTCGATCAACTTTGGTATCTTTTGCTCTCTTTACGTTATAGAAAATATTATATAACTGTTATATCAAAATTCTAGATTAAATTTAATAAAAATATTAAATATCATTAAATGTTAAATATCAATTTTTCCAAGACTATGAAAAGATGAAAAGAAAACTAATCAATAGAGTGCGAGACTTTGCGTTTCAAAGAATACACGTGCGAGAGTGTATTTGTCCAAAACAATACATTAATTTATTACCTAACCCTTCTCATCAGAGGGGTTAGGTAATAAATAAAGCTTGCATCTTCAGATGGAAAAGGTGAATAAACAAACAAGTAGAATATGTTTCACTTCATTCATTCAATAGTTACATATCCGGCCCCCTTCCATCTTCACCTACCTTTACCTAACCCTCTCCACGAGAAAAGGTAGGTGATAAATTAGATGATAAATTAGTGTATATATTAATGTAATTTTTTGGTTCATTAGGTGCTCATTACCCCTGAAGCGCATGGTTTTTCACTCCACTTATTGTGGCTCTTCGCTCCACTTAGGTGACTTATTGACGTTGCTGTTATTTTGGAAATTAAATATTTGATTATAAATATTATTATTGGAAAATTTGACTATAAAATATCAATATGATATTTTAATCATTTCTGATATCAAAAAAAAGGAAAAAGTTCCGAAGTTAGTAGAGCATGCTTATCTTATTCATTATATGAATTTACATTATTCATCTCGTCTGTCTATATTGTATATAATATTCATTCTCGTCGAACTTTAAATGTTAAATATCTCATCATCTATCTCTTAATCATTTGTGTAAATGTACTGAAAATATGTAACTGTTAAAATATATATTTAAATAAATATGATTAACTTAGAAGAACAGTTATTAAATACTACATCCAAGCAGGATTACTAACACCATTTATAAGCGAAACGATAAGCGAAGCCTTTCTAGACACTCATAAAGTAAGTGCTTAAATAACAATATGCATGCATGAATAATAATATGTACGCACCTTTAGCTTTCGACAGGAGGGAATGGAGAGGACAAGTGCAAGAGAATGAACTGCCTGTTAGTGATATGCACGAGTGTCAAATCTGCGACATGTTCCAAATGAATTACACTGATTTTATCAAAATTTAAATTAGAAATAACTGATTTTACTAGAACAAAAGACAGGGATAATAGTGAAAATAACACGTTAAAGTAGATGAAGGAGTTAAGAAATCTACTTTGGATGTTCAGAATGAAAAAAGCACAAGAAATGTATAACCATCGGGTGACGTTGTTAGAACACAAAAGCACAATCTATAACCATGAAACACAACAAATGTTTAATCTTATCTCTTCCATCTGATTATGCATGCAACACATGCTCTTCTGCTTGAGGAAAGGAAGACCACGAGCGCGATGAGAGGAGTTAAATCTCCTAATGTTTTTGGGAGGATAGAGTGCGATCTTATCGAACTTCTGAATTTATTAATCAGTGTTAATTATATACATATAAAATCATTTAATATCATACGAAATCATAATATTTTAAAAGATATCAACTCAATCACACGATTTGAAAGCTCTCATATATACACTGACTAGTTCTTTTATTGGATAAATTAAGAGATTTGAAATTGATGACACTTGCTAGGTAAATTCGAGATCAACCATTTGAAAAGACAAGCGACTCAATCACATCATTTGAAAGCTTATATATATATATATATATATATTAATAAATTGACTAGTTTTTTATGGATAAATTAAGAGATTTGAGACTATTATTGTCATTTTCACTTTTTCTCCTATGTGAAACCCTCATCAGAGAGAAGTTAGGATGCATCAGTCTCTTATGCAAGAATATATATTTATGTCCAGACGTTTCTTTACTGAAAGATTCTTAAAGAAAATTAAAATGCATTCACTCCACGAGATGGATTATATTTTGGAATGTGGATGCATGTACATGCAGTGCTTATTGTTTTATGTGAAAGCATCGTGCATGTGTCTTGCATCCAAAAGTGAAAGGAATAAAGATCTACACTTAACTGTTTAAGGTTCAAAATTTATCTAAAAGCGAACAAGAATAATCATTTCTAGTCTTTGTTTCCACGATTGTCTTCTTTCCATCCTTTGTTAGGGAGTGGAGTTGAGTTTGAGTATTTCATTTCAAGTCAAAGCTTCCTTTTCTTTATATACGCGGAATCCCTCATCATAAAGGTGCTTCGCGACGAGCCAGCAAGGTGTCTAAATATTGCAAAATCTGTAGAAAGAATGTGATAGTGGCGTATTGCATAATTCATGAGAGGGAGTGGCTTTTCGAAGAGGGGGTCTTTAAGATTGCACATCGTAAAGAGAAAAAGAAATGTAAAGGTCAACTGACTTCTTCTCAGAAGAGCGAACGGTTCAGTTTTTTTTCAAATTATAATATATTAAAATTTATAATTTATCAAAATAATATATAAAAGTTATGGTTTATCAAGTCAATTGTGGTCTATAAAATGTTTTGCCTGTAGAGGATGGTGTATTGGTACATAAAAGCACTCCAAAATAGATCAAGTCTAGAATCTCGTATTGATCATACTTTATCATATATACGTTATTTCTTGTACATCATAAAGAACTTCTGAATATGATGTCTAACATTATCTATAAATACTAGTCGTTCCTTGACTCAGTATGACATTCATACCTTTATCTTATGTATTTTTGTTACAAGAGATATTGAGTGGTTCTATAATCTCCTAGGATAGCACATCAGTTAGAGTAATTGCTGGACGAGTGTGAGATCCAAGGTTCGGTCCTTTGACTGATATTCTGACATCATTTGATGGATATTTTGACGAATTTCAGACCAGAACAGAATGAGCATACGAGAACATAAGACCACTAGATAACATTAAGCTACTAGAAAAGGCCATGTCAACTCATGACACTTTCAGCTTATTGTTAAGTCACAAGTTTGAGCTTATTGTTAAATCACAAGTGGCGGTATATTAGTGATGGGATATCCTACCCCTAATCATTTTACTCAGTGTTTAAGAAAACTCACCCGAATTATGTCCAGCTGGCTTTTGCTCATTTATTATCGCCTGCTCTTGATCTATGTATCAAAATGATCATCATCCTGGGATCTTCAAAATGAGCCACAAATTTTCACCATCTGACATCGGATAGGTCCAGAACAATCATCCAAAGATGAAAGCAAGGAGAACCTCAAAAAAAAATTATTCTTAAAATTCAAAATTTGAATAGTTCCTCTAGCAAGGCCTTGCTCTCTAGAAGGACACAAAATACCACATAAATGTTTTGAAACTCGGCTGTGCAGCTTGTGCATCAATCGGTGACCAAAAATATTTTCGGTGCGACTGAATCAGCGTGCAGGAGGAGCGATCCTCCTGCCTGTTTTCTTGGCTGGAGGGAGTGCGGAGGGGTAAAGCCCCCTTCCTTCTTTTTTGCTTTGGTCTTTTTTCCTCTTCACTTGCTTACTCTTCTCACTCTCTCTTTTTCCTCTTGGCATTGTTCACACTTGGTTTTATTCTGTGTTAGACAATTTGGGTCTTTCTAGCTGATTAGTTATTGCTTATATATGAGTTTTTCTCTTTTTCTTTTGTTTTTTTTATATTCTTAGAGTTTGGTTATTTAAAATTTTTTTCTCCCATTTAGTTTAACTTTTTTAGAACAGCATAGGTCAAACATTTTATTTATAGTAATAGACGGAACTTGATTACAACTTATGATTTTGGACGGACTTCTCAACGAATAGGTCTGTGGACGGCTTTAGGACATATTTATATATCCATGCCACCTAGAGAGTATCCTAGGCGTTCTGGAGACCGACATGCACCTAGAGGATGTCCGAAGGTCCTGACATGTATGGTGAGAGTCCCGAGTCATTGTTATATAGGCATGTACAGATCATGACACTTTCAGGATCAGGAGCTGGACACGCTGTTGTGTTTCACTTTTTGTTTTCTACCTCTGAGCAGCGGATAGACCAGATGGTTAGAGACGCTGAGCAAGTACTCGTAGACCCAGATGTAATGTCAGAGGATGGTGTTATAGAGAGAGGAAGCACAAGGATAGTTGCAGATGATTTATTTGCTGATCTAGATGTGTTGCGTACTCTTGGTGTCAAAACGCATGGAGATCAGGTACACTTCCTCCCAATGTACTTGAATATACTTCTGCAACCAGTTGTATATTAGTTATATGTCATGGTTGTTGTATTACAATACGTATCACAAGTCATATGTATCATATCGCATGTATTGCATGTATAAGATGTCATTCATGTTGAGGATCATCATGTTGCGGTTCTAGACTCTCAAATCTCACGGACCTCAAATTTTCAGATTACGATAGATGACGTCAATCCAAGCTCCCGTCGTTGAGTTGGTGCTCTCTCTTTATGGATTTGTAGCGCATACTAGATTACGTGAGTTCTTTCAGACCATTCGAGTGCGATGTCTTCACCACAGATGTGAGCACTACTTTTTATCACTCATTATTTCAGCGATCCATCAAAGTTGATCGTTGAAGTTAATGCGTCCTGATAGACACACATATGTATAGAGGTCTACTGAGATGGAGATATATAATAGCGTCTCGGATGTTACCCATCGCTTTTACCGTGCAAGATTATCAGCATGTTTGGATTTCGAGCAGCTAGATTTTGTGTTTAGAGAGGGTGGGTTAGCCTCGATATCTAGAAGTCATTTTTTCCAATTTCAGTCAGGGAAGCACCACGAGATAAGCTAGGTAGAGGTGACATTGGATAGATGAACAATATTGAAGGATGAGGTGCAGTCTGAAGTGCAAGCCAAGCATTTTCTGAACTTGAACGAGGTCAATGCCGGAGGTGCGTGTTTTTTTATTCTTCTAGCCCTGAATTCTTGTACATTGTTGATAATTGTTGAATACTTAGTTATTTATTTAGTTTATCATTTGTGAGTGGATTGGTTGTAGGCAACTTCATCGTGTTTGTCGACCTTAGGTACGATTCTACTCGTAACGGTTACAATGACAGATGTTCGTTCATCTACTCATATTCGAATAAGATGATAGAGATGATGAACATGACATACATTGAGACCAATAATAATTCTTGGTTGATCGAGGATCGTGCATTCGAGGTTGACACAATGGTTGATTGCACGAGGTATTATGTCCAACAAGATGGTACACAATGACAAGTCATCGATAGATGTAATATTGCTTCGTAACGGTATCGTGTCATAAAAGGATTTGTGACACAAGTGCAAGAACGTGATCAGGAAGTTCTTGATTGACTTACAAATGAAGAAGCGCTTTCCAGCGGGTGTGGAGGAAGTCGAGGTGACCACTGATCTTGAGCTTCTGATCAAGAAGTAGCTTGTCACTTGGCTTTATGGACAAGAGGCTTCCATTGTTGGCAACAAGTCCATGCTTGTTCGGCGAGATGCCTAGTTGAGAGGGTTGGAGGAAAGAGACCCAGTAAGATCCAGACGGTTAATGTATCATGAGCTTCAAGAACATGGGATTGCAGACAAGTTGAAGAGATGGATTTACACTTGTTGTCAACTGAATGTACAAATAACAGTGGGTACGATGGACGATTTATGCAAGAAGAAGATGATGCATCGACATTGTGTCTTGATATCAAGAATGCTGCAGATCATTGGACAGGAGAGCACAACACATGTCTGATCGTTTGACGTCTGACTGGGGTATCGCTAACGGATTTAGTGTCCTTGATCTGAACAGATCAGCCTCTGATAAGTATTACGAACGAGGTAAGCTTACAACTCATTGTTATATTCGTCATAGTTTTGGATATAAATAGTAAAGATTTCTTATAACCATTGACTTTGTAGGTTCGCCTACACATTAGACAATGATGGAGTTTCTTGGCAAGACTATCTCGCATAGGAAGATGCGTTTTTACACACGAGCTAGGGAGAACTATATGTCAGAGACATTCAATTTAGTTATAAACAAGTTTACGACGAAGAGGATTCACTTCTCTCGTACTCATGAGACTCGTCTTACGGCATGCGTTATGAATTGGAATGAGAATATCGTTCGTGAGTCTGTCAAAATATTCTAACGCCAACCAAAATACACTTCAATGTGTCATTGGACAATTACTTCTCGAGTGTTGTCTCTATGAGCCGTGGCTTGGACTACATCGCTGAAGGAACGGTTATTCAGTGAGCGGACTCTGCAAGACTTGTAAGTAGGAGATCAGTTCATACGAATATTGGTATTTAAAAAAGTATAATTGTGATGGATATGGTTGAGCTTTCTCTAATTTGTGTTTCTTATTTTTCATCAGATCTCATCATCTGAGATCGAGCACTAAGTTGCCCTCGCTATAGTGTGAGTTGGATGTTTGACGGCTAGATTCTCTACTTAGGCTCTCGATACGCTCCATATATAGCTTATTAATTCATCATTTCTGGAACGACCCATTTTGATATATAAGCTATCATAATGATATATTTTTTGCACTTCCCATCGGCAAATGCTTCAAAGGAATCCTAAACTACTTCTGACTTTCATTTGTTTAGTGATGACTTTGAATACCTTGAAGTGTTTTCCATCCGAGTCCTATTTACTTCTGACTTCATTTTTGTCTTTTGAAATGCTTCAAGTTGCTTTTGTCATGTGCTGTTTCATATGTTGTGTGTTCAGATAGATTACATTTCATCCTGATCTGATCGGCTTCTCAGGTTCTTTTATTTAAATTTTATCAGACTTAGAGACTTTCTTGACAAAAACAGTTAGAACATTGTTGTTTTGTAAGTGTACCCTTTAATTTATGTTCTAATCTAGTTAAGAAAGTTTAGGGTTTGAAGTGATCCAAATTTTCAAAAACCTGTTTCAAAACCTGATTCAAAATAGGTTTTATAGAAACCTGATTCGACAGATTTTATAGAAACTTGGTTCGACAAGTTCTGAATAGACGTAATGCAGGTTTGATAAAACCTGCAATCAACAGCAAAAATAATTTTCAAAAAATATAGATATAAAATTATGCACATTCGTTGGGAGTTGAATCCAACTGGCTGGCCATCCCAGCGAAGGTTCACTCCCCTCACAAGAAGGGAGGAGGCACAAGCCAATAAAGTACAGAAAACTCCTAACTGATAAACAAAACGTTGTGAACTGAAAGAAGTTTAGACGTACATCGTTCAAAAATGAAAAAACCACAAAACTCTCAAGCCATGAAATCGATAATGACCTCACCAGGCACACTCCAGGTATGTACAATCACACACAATATTTCATCAGGGAGCTGATTCTGCTGCACGTATCCCATGGTTAGAGAAACAACTCTATAAACATTAAATCTCTTCTTCTGAGGTTCAGAAATCAAATACGAATACATTGCGCAAGAGAGAAGTGGAATTCATCCTCAAAGAGACATAACAAATCCGTCCTCGCAGCTATTGTTACACAAGCTACTGCAAAGTCAGAGAAAAGTGACCGCAAGTCATTTACAGTAACCACAAGCGGAGGTTTAAGTGTTGGTTTATGTATTGTAGCACCAGAACCGTCCCGGATCATTCTACACGTTTGTCCATCCTGAAAGTTTCAGAAGCAAAGGTTTCCGACTCAACAACCAAAGGACAGTATGCTGCATATAACTGTGAAAGAATGTCGCTCATCAAATCAACATCATCGGACTGAAGCTCACCTTCAGACATTAGTCACAAGACAGAAACAAAAACCAAGGAGGTTTACCATAAAAAAATCAATAAAGTCTAAGTTCATGTAAACCACACTGCAGCAAGATACACTGCTAGACTAACAACGACCAGTAGAAGAACGTAATACCAATAGCATGAAGGAATAATCGGGTCCTGTTCTGTAGGAAAACCCTCAATTGAAAGGATCCTTTACTTAGGGTTAGGGCTTGTTTCTTCGCTCCTTTGATCTGCTCTGCTCTCTACTCTGCATCGTACAACTCCTTGCTGAGGAGAGCACTGCACTCATAGATTCCTGTCTTAGCGATCGAGTTTTAGAGGACAGGACGGGCGACGAGCAGAAGTTGATCTAAGTGCGAGTGGGAGTGCGAGTGGGAGAAGAAGATGAGGATTGTGAAGCAATTCGGGGAAATAAATAGCTCAAATTAGAGGGTTGAAGGACTTGGACTGAGTGAGTATGGCGACGGTGGAGACGACAGGGGGAGGAGGAGGAGGAGGAGGAGGAGGAGGTTGGGCTGCCATAGCTCGGAAGGAAGCACCCGTGGAAAAAAAGCCCGACGTTCAGTCGCTGCTGTCCACTGCTGGATTGAAAACCGTGGTTGTTGATGCAAATGCGATAATCGGAGGTGGTGTCAGACTCTCAGGAATTGCTGACCAGTTTTTTACCGTCAGGGAAGTTCTTGCGGAGATCAGGGATCCAGCTTCGAGGTTTCACCTGGCGACTCTTCCGCTTGAGATAAAATGCTTGGAGCCATCGGAGGAGGCACTTATGAAAGGTAGGAATTGAGATTGACAACGAGAAAGTAGGACCGTTTATTCAGAAATAACCTGGCACATGTCAATTACAGTAGATGTTGCTGTGATAAGAAGTTGTGGAGGTGGATACTAGGTGCACTCTTCCAGTCCAAATTCGTAGGTAGGAAGCAACACGGGATGTAGCTGGAAGGCAGATTCATCTGCTCTTCCCACCTACGTTGGAGGATTATGAATGTAGGAGGGAGAACTGGACTGTCTGAAGGGAAAAGAAGATGAGAGATTCAGCAGCTACAGATGATCATAGTCTCCATAGTGTGAAGTAATGTGACCTCAGTTTGATACGTAAGTAAACCTCGAAGAGAATGAAGGAGCAGGAGTGCCGCTCAGTAGCGTACGGAAGAAAATTTGGGTGCGAGCTTTTAGCTTGCTAATTTGATCTGAATATTGGAGCGTGAAATTCGATGTGTAGTCTTTCTGGAGATTCTTACGTGATCACCTTGTACTTCCTGAGTTCTTGCGCTCGAATTGGACTTAGATGCCTTGTAGATGCATGCCCATCTTACTTGCCTACCGGGATATTTGCAAAACCCCAATCCTAACACTGTACTAAACTGGAACTGTGTTACCATGTTTATTCTAATTCTTTTGATTCTGATTTGGAGCTTTCGGTTTGTATGTTGATATGCCGTGTGAATGGCAGTGGCACAGTTTGCCCGGGCCACGGGGGATGTGCAGAGTCTGTCGGATGTAGACCTGAAGTTGATAGCGCTGACATACACTCTGGAAGCTCAAGTACATGGGACTGACCATATTCGTACCCGACCTCCTCCTGTTGTACTCACACCTGCTAAGGGTGGTCAGCACTCCAAGGATCCACCTGGTTGGGGTAGTGTGCCGAACCCTGAAGAATGGGAAGGGATTGATAATGAAGGAGACGATGCAAATACCGGTTCTCGTATATTAGGGTTGAAGTCCTTATCTTTAGATACACCGGAGTCGAATTGGGGTGATAATTCTCTTTCGGGCCAGACAGAGAATTCCGCTGTTGTTCACGATCCAAGGAGCAATGGAAGCACACCCGCAGAAACTGACAGGTCTGCTCCTGTCGTCTCTGTCGACTACGAGGAAACTCTTCACGCCACTCTCAGCGGCGCTAGCACTCAAACGGAACCACTGCAAGAGGCTGACGGCATCAAGATCCCACATACTCTTGATGGGGTTCCCAAGCCAGTTGAAAATAAGCAGATACCGAAACGGGAGGTCGATGCTGATGGGGACGACTGGCAGCGAGCAACAAGCAGAAGCACCAGGCGTCAATACTTGAAGCGAGCGCAAAGACGTGCTCTCAGGCAGCAGTTAGCAGAGCCTTTAGCCGCGAGTGGGGCCCGGGACAAGGAGAACAAGGAACCCGAAGGAGTGGAATCTGGAGAAGAAGAATCAGATGAAGGATCTGCTAATGGTGTTGCCATTTTCAGGCCAGAGTTGAGTGGAATTAACGCCAAGCACGAGAATCAACTGCCCTACAGTGGCAGTGGGGGTGATTCTCCAGAGTTAACGGATAAAGGGTTAGACGAAAATACTGGGATAGACGAAGCTGATAGTGTGGATAGTCAGAGCAATTATCACGATGCGGACAGCAATACGGAAGCCGCAGCTTCAGCGGTGGACACTGAGCACAGTTGGAGTTTTACCCCAGTGTGGACGTCTAGCATTGCCTGTATGACGAGTGATTATGCTATGCAGAATGTGATTTTGCAGATGGGTCTAAGACTTTTGTCACCTTCCGGCAAGCACATTAAGGAACTAAACAAGTATGATTCAGCTTTACGTCTGTACTTAATGCTTAAATTTTCTCCTAAATCACCAGAAGTCGTAGTGGTAGACTAGATGAGTACACTTTTGCTTTCCCGAAGACAGGGTTTTACGATGTTTTCGAGCTTGAATCTTTAGCCTGAATACTATTACTCACTGTTCTTTGTACCAAACATGGTTTTAGGTGGATACTCAAATGTCAGGCATGTTTCAAAGTGACAAACGAGACCGAGCGCCTATTTTGCCCCAAGTGTGGCAATGGAGGAACACTTTGCAAGGTGTCCATCACTGTGGGACCGAATGGCTGTGTGCTTGCAGGTCGCAATCGCCGCCCCATGCTTCGAGGGACAAGGGTAAGCTTTTCTTTGGGATATAGACCTGTTACACTCGCGAGTATACTATAGCTTGCTTGCGAGTTCCTCCTCAAATATGTCGAATCTCACATCTTCCTGGGAGCTATCTCTTGTCTGTCGGTTTTCCAACTTCGTTTGCGATCAAGGTCGAACTTGTTAGAAGGTTGATTCCTCATGCTGCGCCTCTTGGCTGCGTTTATCATGGTGCGCTTGAACAGTATTCTTTGCCGCTACCAAAAGGTGGAAGAGAAGGAGCACTCATCAATCCAGTTTTGAGGGAAGATCAGTTGCCAGCCAAACCTCGCAAAGTCAAGAAGCCTGTAAGTTTCCATTTAACGATCGCGGGTTATGACTGACCTTTGCGATCAGACCATCTTTTGAGGCGACTGCTGGATCTGGGATTCTCGCATCCAGACCTGACGACCTGGTGTCTAACGATGTGGTTGTTTCCCGCCAACGTCCTGCAGGAATTTGAGGCCTTCAGCTCCTCGGATGTGGTATTTACACATCCACAAGAGAGAAAAGGTCAGAAGGGCGCTGGTGAAAAAGCTGCAGCCGCTATCTTCTCTGGGAGAAGAAATCCAAACGAAAGGCGAAAAGTTCGCAAGTAGAGTTCGTAGAATTCATTAGGCAGGCACTTTTTCCAGTTCTACAATTGTACACTAATTTGGTCCTCACTTGCTGTTCTCCTGCTGGTGGGAACTTCGTCTATCTCCATCGGAAGTCCTTGGTACCAAAGAGGTGGGGAGTCAATCTTCTGGATTTCCTCACCTTGTGAGTTTGGTTGCCATTTTTATGCGATTAAAGTGCCCTGACAGTTTTGTTCTTGAGGCTTTATTCTCTCCATTGACGCATGTCGTGAGTTGCTAGCGGATCTGTGGTTTACTTAAAGTATGTCCAGAAGATATGGATCGCGAGCCCTGCTTTCTGTCGTGGTGCCTGGACTTCAGTAAGATGCCTTGGTTCAGTGGAGAGATGCTGAACTCCCTGCAGCCCTGGAATATACTGATCCGCTAGAAGCCGGTTCTTCAGGCTCCCGTCCAGGGGTACCAAAGTTATGAAGGCCGGGTATGCACTGTGAATTTCCCATGTAGGTTTAACAACTCTCTTTATTATGCCCAGGAAGTCACGTGCAACAACATTCATGTACATCCGCTACATTGGCTGTTTACGGAAATAAAGATCTGCTGTATGCTGTAATCAGTGCTATCGATATGGTGTTGTCAATCCTTGTTCGTTTTCGTTACTCTCGGTTTATGTTGTCATCAAGTTTTGCTTGCGGGTTTTCTCGTCGTAAACACGCTTCCTCGCTTTGTATTTGGACGGTACTTGAAAAAGCGGAACTTGTAGAGCCGGGGCAAATTCGTTTTCATTGCATCGGATCTATCATTAGGTTTAGTAGATTTCCTGCACTAGGAAGGTTACAAACTTCGTATCTCCTTACAATGGATTCACTTTACTCAGAAATCCAGAGTTCCAAACTTTTGAAGACATCTTGCAGCATTTCTCTTTGCCGATAGCGCGTCCAGCTTTTCCATCTTTGCAGACGGAAAACCCAGAAAAGGCAGCATGGGACCTCCTGTTCTCGCACTTCGTTTGCGGAAAACCTGAAAACAGAAGCAACGCCAGTCATCCGTCCCAAAGCGATTACTAATGATAACAATGACCAGAGTACCAGATTTACATATATATAGTTTATCGTTATTAGTCTGCGTGTACCTTGTGGTAGTTAGGTGTTTCAGTGCACACCTACTCAATACTTACAGCTGTGTCCGTGACCTTTGATGGGAGATTTGCTTTATCTCTAATTTCTTCTGGGTTGACACTCTAGCTGTTGCGATAATAGTTGTTTTCTCGCTCAGCTCGTTAGGCATCGCATTTATACTTGTGTTTTGTCCTAGGGTTCAATCTTGGAAATGTGCTCACCCTACACATTTTCTCTTGTCCCGATCTCGCTTATACTCATTCGCTGACTTCTCAAACCAAGTCAGAATACATGTTACCACTCTTCATTACTCACAAGTAAGCATACATGTTACTGCGCTTCATTACTCAATACTTACATGGGTTCAAAACTATTTTGGGGTTACCTATAATGTGCGGGCGAAGTCACTGTTTTATCAGTACATATACACCGTATAACAATACATATATAGTCGATCGTTATTAGCATGATTGTCTTGGACCCCCTCCTGGTATAGGGGACTTAAGGGAATAGTTTGAGAGTTGTAACTTGTAAACTTGCTTGTTATAGTTTTAAACCCCCGGTATGGGTATAGAAGCACGGAAAGGAATATTCTTTCCTTTTCTCACAGTGTACTTCGAGCTTGAGGTGAAGATTTTTTCCTATTCCAAGAAACTTTGAAATTTTCTTCTTAACATTTCTCTATCGATACCAATCACAACCATAATTTGTGAAGCTAGTAAGGAGTTTTAATTTAATTCTCGATTTCACATATTCCATGCTATGATGAACATGAATCACCTACACTATTTTCTGCATGACGGTAGAATCTCTGAGTTCTCTGAAGGAGACCCGGGAAAAGAGGTGCTCGGGTTCACCAGGAGTGCTTGTAAGCATTAAAGGGGTTTAAATAGTTTGTTGTTAGTTGGGTTCTTGCCATTATGTTCTAACGACGACTCTCTTAGTCGTGAAACAGAATTACAGAAGCCCTGTGAACCCACCCTTAGTAGTTTCGTTAATTATTACTGCGCTAAACCACCATAACTTAGCGGTCGGGTAATTTCGTGATGTGCCTTTCACAGGAATCCATGTTTCCCTCAAAGGCGATTTAGGTTTTACTTATATTCCAGTTACGATTAATAACTTTTGCCTGATAATTAACCTGATATATCATGGTTAGGGTTATCATGAGAAAAGAGTGTTTGTGGAACGTTCTTAAACCACCAAGAGTGCTATAAGAAGAAAGGAAGTAAAGATATGAATGTGACTTGTTTTTAGGTCAACTTTACTTGTTTTTACGTAGAGTTTAGGGACTCATCACACTTGCTTTCGTTGGTATTTATACCCAGTATTGTGTCCGTTCGGTTCGGGAATAAATATTTTTTTCATACTATGCAGTTTTAATTAAAGTGGATTTCCATCGCTTTCCTGAGTGTTCCAAGGTATATGGGAGAGGGTATTCTTTGGGGCACCTTCCTGCATTTTCCGGGAAGCTCTGCAACAAGAAGCAGTCACGTTTTTGTATCAATTGTATAAATATGTACAATATGGTGCAAATTTCTCTTTCGGAACATAAAATGAAAAAAACCACTGATAGGTTTAAAGGCGGAGTTCTACTGCACAGAAACCCAAACAAAAGTTAGATTATTGCACGATAGATCTTCTAGGTTCGAGAGGTGTAAGACGAATAAAATATCATGTAAAGCGTGAAGACGTTATGAATGGGTGAAAGGAGATTTGAATACAATCATATAAGAAGATTGTGAAAATCGAAAAGAAAGGGGAAATTTTTGGTCGTGTAATAGAAAAGACAGATGGAAGCATTATGAATATTAGGAAACAAAAAGCAGAGATAACACACCGATGGAGATGTTGTGAAAACAAGAAAGAGAAAGGAAGGGAATAGATCTCATAATAAATAAAGTTTTACATATTAATTAGAGATGAAAACTGATTTGCTAAAAATCGTTAGTATGATAGTCAGTTATATCTAAAAGTCTTAGAATAGATGCAGTAAAATAATACTTCTATTAATATATGAAAGCATCAAAATATCATTTTGAAGGTAAAAATGAGCTTTTTCAAATCAAAAATTGATCGTTAGAGACATGGCTAAAGCACACCTCAAATGCTATGGTTTGTATTCTTTGAGAACTTTTCAACAAACCATTTTTTCTCATCCTAAAATTTTTAAATTCGGATCTAAGGTTGCATGTAAACCACGTCAGCGATCCATGTGTTCACTTTGGGTGGTCAACAATGGGTTGCACTTTATCTGGTACTCCGACTCTATTATATAAAGTATGAGAATGCACCTCCAAAAGAATTTTGCGTTTGAATTCACTTTGAGCTTCGCCTTACAATGGTATCAGAGCAAGAAACTTTAAGAGCGCGAATTACTCCTCTTGGAAGAACTTTTGATGATGACAGAACTAGTGAACGTAGTACTAGTCCGAACTCCGTTGTCATACGGACTTTATCAAAAATTCCGAAAGATTGAAATGCTTTGTAATTGGAACTTTGAGTGCGTCGGAAGTTTAGTCTCGAGTATAGGAAGTCTATCAGAGAACTATGTTATGGATAGAGATTGATTTCTAGCTCCAGAATTATCATTTTTGAATTTTTATACATCAAGCTTATGTATCTACGTATGAGCATTTTTTAGTGTATCTTGTCCAGTGAGAATTTCATGAGTCAAGTGATGAATTCGTCAAACCCTGTGATTCTTCCAATAGTGATGTATACGGTCAGTTAGGATTTGACTGTCTATATCTTGATTTAGTTGAGCATGGATCTAAATCTACTTGCTCTCGTTCCTTTCAACACATGAGTGGAGGTCTTTTGTGTCTGTAGACCAAAATCGTTACATAGAGAGTTTCTGATTCAAAATTTTGATGATGATTTTTATCATGAACAAATAATTCTCTCTTCTTTTTTGTAGTACATGTAGTGTATGAACGCTTTAGGATGATTGTCATAACTCGATATTAGAGAAAAAACTCGGATCTTTTGTGCTATTTGAGAAAGAGAGAGAGGGATATCATGGATCCACAACCCGTGAACCTAGAGTTGATAATGTAAGAATTGATGCAAGGAATATTGAACGAGTTCTCAGAGATGAAGATGACAGTAGAAAGAGTACAAAACAAGATGTTGAGTCTCGAAGGTCAAAATATGATAGCCGTGAGAGGTGAAAGACGACTCAAGGAGTACTTGTGGTGGACGAGCAAACTGCATCAAAAGGACCCGTGACATAATTTATTAGAGCTCCAATCGATGATGAAAGTATTTTGTTATTATGGATGAACAAAACCTATAACATTAAACATTACAAAGGTCACGACTCATGAGAGTAATCGAGAATTGGATTTCTCGGATGAAGCGTTGTTTGCGACTCTTGAATATGCAAATAACTGATCACATATCGAGAGTGTTTGCATGTGGATATTTGAACGATAAAACTCTTACGTGATACAATGCATGAGAGAGATCAATGTCGACGAAAGAGAGAGTAGTAATCTGAATTGCAATGCAAGAAGCTCTATTAAAGAATTTCCAATCTGTGGATTTTGTGCAAATGACTCAAGCGAAGATGTGAGGATTAAAATAGAAAAGAAACTTTCAAGAGTATGTAGACACACGTTCATCGACTTGCAAGTTGCAATCACCAACATGAGTCTAGCGAAGGCTCTTGCTAGAGTGACACCACATGAATTGGAAGAGTGCAAGACATAGATTGAGCAGATGTTGCAGAAAGGATTTATACAACTCATTGTGTTATCATATGGAGCTCTAGTCTTTTTTATAAAGAAAAAAGATAACAATCTACGGATGTGCATCAGTTATCGAACGCTCAATCAACAAACGTGAATGATCTGTTTGACCAACTCGAAGGAGCAAAGTACTTCTCCAAGCTAGACTTACAAAGCGCTATAACCAAATCCGGATTGTCGATGAAGATGTGAAAGAAACTATATTTCGAACAATGTATGATCACTGCAAATATTTAGTGATGTCATTTAATCTCACAAATGCACCAATTATCTTCATGGGTTTGATGAATGACATATTCCATCTTTACTTAGAGATAAATCACTCGTTGTGTTTCTTGACTACATCCTAATCGATAGTAAAACTATGAGAGGACATGGGAACATTTGAGAGAAGTCCTCCAAGTACTCTATAACAATAAATTGTACGTCAAAATTATAAAATGTGAATTTGATAAGACAGAGATTGATTACTTGGGACATAGAGTGAGTGCAGAAGGCACACAAGTCATGGTTGATAAAATAGCAATCATTCAATAGTGGAAAGCACTAGAATATCAGGCTCAACTCAAGAGCTTCTAGAGATTCACAAGATTATATCATAGATTTGTTAAGAATTTTGTGAAAATTGGTTTGATAAAAATCTTTGGTATAATAGTCAGTGATGTTTGACTCGACCTGAGAATAAATGCAGCAAAAGAGTACTTCTAATAGATGAGAGCACCGAAAGATCGCTGGAACTTTTTGAAGAGATTTTGAGAGTCAAAGTGATATTTTTTTGATATGAAAATTGGCCGTTAGAGGTAGGGCTTAAGGTATGCTTTAACCATTACGGTTTGTACTCTTTGAGGGTTTTCTAATGAGTCCTTGTTTATCTCATTCTCAGACCTCTAGATGTAGTTTTGAGATTTTGAAATCACGTCACCGATCAATGTACTCATTTTGGATGGTCAATAAGGTTGCACTTTATCTTGTACTCTTTTCTCACTATATAAAGTATGAGAATGCACCTTCAAGAGCATTCGAGTTTGAATTCATTCTAGAATCATGCTTTATAGATCTGAATAAATCTCTCTATGTTCCCAATTCCATGCAAACATAGCTCCTTGTTTCATTATTGATGACATACATGATATACTTCAGTAATAAAGGAATTGTCTGAAACAAGAAATGAGTTGTATACTTATCAAAATCAATAGAAACTGAATTTTATTTCACCTAGAACTATTCTGTTACACATTGTAACCAACGAATCTGCATATGAAACGAGGAAAAACATTGTAATGAATGAACTATTTTGGTTGAATAACTTCATAAGCAAACAAACATTTGTTTGGTTGAATAACTATTTCACATGGCAAACTGAAAGCATTTGTTGAAAATCTATCATTGATAAAAAAAACATAGTCTATGCAAATGCTCTATGCTCTAAGTGATAATTGTTTGCGATCAAATATCCGCTTTACTCATGAATAGATATTAACTTACAAAATGTTAATCGATATACAAACTAACATAATCTTCACTACAGAGAAACTCTTATCGTTAATGACACAAGATTTCATTTCTTGATCATGCTTGCCTTTGTAAAAGAGATTGGTTATAATAATTACTGACAACCGATCATCACATGTGATTTTAAATAATCTTTTATTTTGATTGTAACTATATTTTTTAGTACGAATAGAGTTGAAATGTATAATCGTGATCGAAACACATGATACAAGTTTTTTCTAAGCTAAAACCAATATATCTAGTCTTTCTATGCAACCCTTCAATGTTACACCTTTCACAACTATAAAAAGGTTTGTCAGATTGTTCAATATGTCATCTATCCATGAGATCAAATATTGATTATCATGATAAAATAAGAGAATATCTGTAAAAGAATCTTTGATTGTAATAACCTTCTCTTGCCTCGAGGAGGAAGGAGATTCTTAGTTGTAAGAACCTTCTTTTTCTCTCTTTGATTGTAACAACCTTTCTTTACCTCAAGGAGGAAGAAGATTCCTAGTTACAAGAACATTGTCTTTTTCTTTTGTGAGTGATGTGAAAGTTTTAGATTTAGATTCTCGTTAAACCACATGTGGAGATATATAAATCCCCTTGCCTGTCGCGTCATTGCTCGCGAGGCACTGTAGCAAAACCAACTGAAGTCGAAACTCCTTCTCGGAGTAACCGTGCTTTAGTTTTAGGGTTCAAAAGCACTGAGCCATTAGCCACATTCTGACCTCCATTCTCTTCTTCATTCGTTTCATCATTTGTTTCATCATTTTTCTTTGATTTGGTGCAGGTGTTTGGTCCCACTCGACTGCTTTTGAATTCGCATGGTTTTGACTTCGGAGGGTCTACGTATGCGACAGTGATCTTAGCAATTTCTGTGCATGTGCGGCGAGTTTACATGTCCTTTTACATCGCTTTCATTTTCTAGCTATTCTATCGAGCTTCAAGCTATTCTGACTATTCTATTTTACGGTTGTCGTTTTGGGATCGAGCTTCAGTTCGTTTGGTGCTAGTGCTTTCGGTGGCTACTCATTCATTACTTTTTGATTGCTGTCGACTTTCTTTTCGATGTAGTGGGAGACACTGAAATCTTGGTGGTCGTATTCTTGATTACTTTCCAGATGTTCTTGTACATTCAAGTTATTCTTGAAGCCTTCATGCTATTGGTATTGTGTTCTTCTACTGGTCGTTGTTAGTCTAGCAGTGTATCTGGCTGCAGTGTGGTTTACATGAACTTAGACTTTATTGGTTTCTTTATAGTAAAACCTCCTTGGTTTTTGTTTCTGTCTCGTGACTAATGTTTGAAGGTGAGCTTCAATCAGATGATGTTGATTTGATGAGCGACATTCTTTCATAGTTATATGCAGCATACTGTCCTTTGGTTGTTGAGTCGGAAACCCTCGCTTCTGAAACTTTCAGGATGGACAAACGTGTAGTATGATCCGGGACGGTTCTGGTGCTACAATGCATAAGCCAACACTTAAACTTCCGCTTGTGGTTACTGTAAATGACTTGCGATCACTTTCCTCTGACTTTGCAGTAGCTTGTGTAACAACAGCTACGAGGACGGATTTGTTATGTCTCTTTGATGATGAGGTTCCACTTCTCTCTTGCTCAATGTATTCGTATTTGACTTCTGAACCTCAGAAGAAGAAATTTAGTGTTTATAGAGTTGTTTCCCTAACCATGGGATACATGTAGCGGAATCAGCTCCCTGATGATATATTGTGTGTGATTGTACATACCTGGAGTGTGCTTGGTGAGGTCATTATCAATTTCATGGCTTGAGAGTTTTGTGATTTTTCCATTTTGAACGATGTATGTCTAAACTTCTTTCAGTTCACAACATTTTGTTTATCAGTTAGGAGTTTTCTGTACTTTTGTTGGCTTGTGCCTCCTCCCTTCTTGTGAGGGGAGTGAACCTTCACTAGGATGGCCAGCTAGTTGGATTCAACTCCCAACGAAGGTGCATAATTTTATATCTATATTTTTTGAAATTTATTTTGCTGTTAATTGCAGGTTTTGTCAAACCTGCGTTACGTCTATTCAGAACATGTCGAAACAAGTTCTCGAACCTGTCTAAACAGTTATAGGAACCTGTCGAACCAAGTTTTTATAAAATTTGTCGAACGAGATTTCTATAAAACCTATTTTGAATCAGGTTTTGAAATAGATTTTTGAAAATTTTGATCTTCAAACCCTAAACCTTCTAAACTAGATTAGAACATAAATTAAAGGATACACTCACAAAACAACAATGTTCTAACTGTTTTTGTCAAGGAAGTCTCTAAGTTTAGTAAAACTTAAATAAAAGAACCTGAGAAGCCGATCAGATCAGGATGAAATGTAATCTATCTGAACACGCAACATATGAAACAGCACTTGACAAAAGCAACTTGAAGCATTTCAAAAGATAAAAATGAAGTCAGAAGTAAACAGGACTCGGATGGAAAACACTTCAAGGTATTCAAAGCCATCACTAAACAAATGAAAGTCAGAAGTAGTTTAGGATTCCTTTGAAGCATTTGCCGATGGGAAGTGCAAAAAATATATCATTATGATAGCTTATATATCAAAATGGGTCGTTCCAGAAATGATGAATTAATAAGCTATATATGGAGCGTATCGAGAGCCTAAGTAGTGAATCTAGCCGTCAAACATCCAACTCACACTATAGCGAGGGCAACTTAGTGCTCGATCTCAGATGACGAGGCCTGATGAAAAATAAGAAATACAAATTAGAGGAAGTTCAACCACATCCATCGCAATTATACTTTTTTAATATCAATATTCGTATGAACCGGTGCTCCTACTTACAAGTCTTGCAAAGTCCGCTCATCGAATAACCGTTCCCTCAGCGATGTCGTCCAAGCCATGGTCCGTTGAGACAACACTCGTGAAGTAGTTGTCCCATGACACACTGTAGTGTGTTGTGATCAGCGTTGGAATATTTTGACAGACTGACGAACAATATTCTCATTCCAATCCATCACGCAGGTCGTAAGACGAGCCTCATGAGTATGAGAAAAGTGAATCCTCTTCGTTGTAAACTTGTTTATAACTAAATTGAATGTCTCTGACATATAGTTCTCCCTAGCTCTTGTGTAAAAATGCATCTTCATATGCGTGATAGCCTTGCCAAGAAACTCCATCACTGTCCGATGTGTAGGCGAACCTACAAAGTCAATGGTTACAAGAAATCTTTACTATTTATATCCAAAACTATGACGAATATACCAATGAGTTGTAAGCTTACCTCGTTCGTAATACTTGTCACAGGCTGATCTGTTCAGATCAAGGACACTACATCAAGGCAGCGATATCCCTGTCAGACGTTGAACGATCAAACATGTGTTGTGCTCTCCTGCCCAGTGATCTACAGCATTCTTGATATCAAGACACAATGTCGATGCATCATCTTCTTCTTGCATATACCGTCCATCATATCCACTCTTATCCTTATGTTCAGCTGACAACAAGTGTAAACCATCCCTTCAACTTGTCTGCAATCCCATGTTCTTGAAACTCATGATACATTAACCGTCTGGATCTTACTGGATCTCCTTCTTCCAACCCTCTCAACTAGGCATCTCGCCGAACAAGCATGGACTTGTTGTCAACAATGGAAGCCCCTTGTCCATGAAGCCAAGTGACAAGCTGCTTCTTGGTCAGAAGCTCAAGATCAGTGGTCACCTCAGCTTCTTCCACACCCGCTGGAAAACGCTTCTTCATTTGTAAGTCAATCAAGAACTTCTTGATCACGTTCTTGCACTTGTGTCACAAATCCTTGTGTGACACGATATCGTGACGAAGCAATATTACATCTATCGATGACTTGTCATTGTGTACCACCTTGTTCGACACAATACCTCGATGCTAAGCTACAACAGAGAGTACCGATTTGCAAGACAAGCTTGCTCAAAGAGGGTGCTGAATAATATGTGGAACGACTATAGCTCCCGGGCACATGTCGTCATGAGGGCGGAGTTACTGTTCAAGTCTGTGTCGTCCTTTACTTGGATTCGGAGGGAAATCTAAACATTGCATGTGTTCTGGAGAGAGTTAGTTAGTTTGCGAATTTAGTTTGCCTCTCCATAGAACGGTAGCATTGTATTCATTATGTTCATACTTTAAGTAAACATCATTCACTTTCCGGTAAGACATATTATCCCGTTAAATCAAAGTTAAAGCATTATAAGGACCTTGAATCATATGGACAACAAAATCATACCTTACCTGTATTTCTTGACGATTTTTTCCACCCTTACGCATTGTAGCATGGGTTTACTTGATCACACTCTTATTACGAACGCAAACATTTACACTTACACTATAAGTTTACAACTACTCTAGTGTTTTGGAACCACAATGAGCTAAGGTTCCAAATTACCAATTGCTCTCATGTTTATTGAAGTAAAAGAACAGCCACCATACGAGCAGCTGATCTACATACAGTGCAGCGGGGCAACCAAACATACTTCACAAACAGCCAACGAGCTCCGGTTAAAGGAGGTTGTACGACCAGCTGATCTACATAGAGTGCAGCGGGGCAGCCAAACAGAGTTTCCAAAGAGCTCCGGTTACCAGAGACAAGAGAATGAATATTGAAAACGAGCACATACAAATCTATATCAAAATCTAGGCTTTCTAGTACTAATGTCCATTTAGAAGAACTAACCACCCGCTCGAGATTTGAACTCAAGTTGACCAAGTAGGTCTAGACCATGTGGGTGACCTGCACTGCATAAAATTATGTATACGGTAGACACTACGTAAAAAAATTAACTAACTAATACTAAATAACTAATATACAACGCATATAACTAACTAATACTAACGCAAATAGAAAGAAGGTCCAGAAGACTCCCAAGTCGGCTGCTGCCTTCTAGATCGCAAGTTCGCTCGAAGACAAAAAAACATCGGTCAAGTTCTTTGAGAAAGAGAATATTATCTCCTTTTATAGAATATTGACGTGCCCACACGTAACATCTCAACGTTGTTGAAATGACTCTCTGGAAGATCCGTCAACGTCTTGCTCACTTGCGATCTCAAGCTCAACATCATCTCCTTGGGTGTTATTTCCCAATGACACCTGCACATCAGGCTCTGTGGGATCCTCAGCAACAGATGGAATAACATTAGGGAATAACATATCCTGTCCATGGATTACATGCTTCAGGAACCATCTCTCGCTCAAAAAATTTATAATCGTCGTTAAATACATAAAATAGATATGTACACCTTCGATAAGTCATCTCAAATCGAGGTGCATTTACAACTCTCTCCTCATAAGCGGAGATGAGATGCTTACACAACAGGTACGGAGAGTTCAAAAACTGAAGACATGAGCAGACCCATCTGCTCGTGCAAGTCAAATATGTGAAAAACCAGTCGAAATAGGATGTGTTGCAAGCTTCCACCATGTAACCCTGAAGGTCTCACACCACGAAGAAAACGTCCTTCCATTGAGCACTTGGTCCAACACTGTCTGCATGTCAGTGACCCAACTTTCTGCTATTACCAAAGTCAACCTGTCCAGATGAGACCTATTCAGCGCATACTTATAATCATGTTTAAGTTTTCTCCAATGACTTTCCACAATGTTAGTAGTTCGAGATAAACTAAGGAGAGGCTTGGACGAACGGCTGAAGATGTTGAACTTCGCAAGACTATACCACTCTCTCCACAAATATCTCCACAGGTAGACAAAATTATGTCGTTTACACCAGTCATACATTTCATGAACTGCCCTTGCATGGAGAGCCTAAAGAGTTCGGGATAAGTGGACGGAGATTGTAGTGACTGGTGAGCAAAGTTAACACCTCTTTCCTGGTTTGAACTCCCGGCAAGTTAGTACCACCAAGAACAGATGCTGGAACCTAGTCCGGATCAATGAAAGAGAAAATCGCAGTTGCTTCTACTCTAGTATAAGAGTTTGATGCTTTTCCTAATGACATACATTTTACCTCTACAGCCGTTTGGACATGCTTCAAACATAGCTGGATGTACACTGGAACAAACGCTATGCGTAGCGCCGAGATCTGACCAGAGTCCTTGTCAGTGTGGGCAAAAACTGGTTTCAAGCCTCTGTCTCTCAAGCACACAAACCAAGATGTTAGCATTGCCTTACGATGTTGCTCAGTCTCAGAACCGGTGGTCTTCTTATCATCACCAACCTTCAAGTAAAACAAGTATGCAAGCGGAACACCAAATCCTCCTAAGTTAGCAGCTACCACGAACAGTTCAAAACGCATAGAATTGGTCTTCAACGTACTATCTACAACAATTTCACGTACTGAACTCGCTCGTTCAAAGAAAGGAGTGCAGAACCCAAGGGACATGAAGCAGTCAGGGTGTTCATACAACACTTGCTCGAAGTTCTTTGATACAAATCTAGAACTTCTTATCAGTTGTGAGGCAGATCTCATCTAGTCATCAATATCACGCAGGTACTGTCTAGACTGTATCTCAGAAATCCAAAAGTTCACTTGGGCCCTTGTTATATTCAGAGGATTGATAATGCCCCTATCGAGAAGCATCCGATACACTTCAGGTTTATGAATGTTCATGGTGGCGATGCCCTCTAAAGACACAATAGCTCTCTTGGAAAAGCTTCCAGCTTGTAAGTCGGTTTCTCATGTACCAACAAATGTTGACAAGTTAGAAGCATTACTTTCGAGCATGTGTCTAAGATAACTCGAACAGTGCCTCCACACTCAAACCTGCAGATCTTCTGTTTTTTCTCCTGAGCACGCTGCGAGGTAGATGTAGACGTTCGGCTCACATACGAGTCGCTGCGTGAGACACACCAGAGGGTCGTTTTGAATACCATCATTTCCTGCGAGCTAGCACGTGGATTCCAGACATCCCAATAATATGAACTAGCAAATTCTAAGTCAGAAATGAAGTGTTCTTGACCCAAGATGACTGTTTACTACTATCACTACTCGAGTTCCAACTCGCAAACTCCTTTGTCATAGACTCATCAGTTAGACAACTGTCAGTCGAAAGAAAACAACATTATCTTTAGTCAGTTCTGCGGCCAAACACTCTTTTAGTACGTCAAACATTTCAGACATCTCACACTCTGTCGTCACTAAGAAGCTCACGTCTTCTTCATTATCGTCGTCTATTGCACTCCCTCTATTCCTCTCAGCTTTAGCATAACAGACGTTACACGTCTTGAAAATTACCAAGTCCAACGGGTTGGATCCTTTGCGAGCACGCGTAAATCGAGTTAAAGGTTGATCCTTGTTACAACGATAGCAACATCGTGTTTCCATTCCAAATATATATGTCAACAGTGTCGTTAAATCAGCGTGCAAGCACAGAGCTTTGAATAAGAAGGCATTGCAAAAAGGTGTTAGAATTGCAAGAAGACGATAACTGAGTTGCGTTACTCCACATTGCGACATTCACAGTTTACAAAGGAAGATACAGCGATGAATGCAAAATAAACTAAGCGACATTCATTTCTATTGCACTCCCTCCATTCCCCTCGGCTTTAGCATAACAGACGTTACACGTCTTGAAAATTACCAAGTCCAACGGGTTGGATCCTTTTCGAGCATACGTAAATCGAGTTAAAGGTTGATCCTTGTTACAACAATAGCAACATTGTGTTTCCATTCAAAATATATATGTCAACAGTGTCGTTAAATCAGCATACAAGCACAGAGCTTTGAATAAAAAGGCATTGCAAAAAGGTGTTAGAATTGCAAGAAGACGATAATTGAGTTGCGTTACTCCACACTGCGGCATTCACTGTTTACAAAAGAAGATACAGCGATGAATGTAAAATAAACTAAGTGACATTCATTTCTATTGCACTCCCTCCATTCCCCTCGGCTTTAGCATAACAGACGTTACACGTCTTGAAAATTATCAAGTCCAACGGGTTGGATCCTTTGCGAGCATGCGTAAATCGAGTTAAAGGTTGATCCTTGTTACAACGATAGCAACATTGTGTTTCCATTCAAAATATATATGTCAACAGTGTCGTTAAATCAGCATACAAGCACATAGCTTCGAATAAAAAGGCATTGCAAAAAGGTGTTAGAACTGCAAGAAGACGATAATTGAGTTGCGTTATTCCACACTGCGGCATTCACAATTTACAAAGGAAGATACAGCGATGAATGTAAAGTAAACAAAGCGACATTCATTTCTAACCAAACGATGACCTAGGACCTTGGCATATAGAACATGAAGTCTAGGGATAAGCGTCTTCTTTGGCCTGCAAAGCAACGTAAGAAGCTTGTTCGTAGTGCTCTCTGTACTGGTTTGCAGGCAGCAATACACCTTTTCATTTCTTGAGGAGAAAGTAGATTTTTGTGTATGAGAGGTTGATGTCGAACCATCGTCGTGGTGGATAGCTAGCTTAACTAACTTCATGAGGACTGAAAACCACATGCCTTCATAGTTGGGAGAATCTCACGTGGAGAAAAATAGGGAAACATGTCAAGCCAACTCTTCCTTGCTCAATGGGCATGTATGTAATTGTAATAAAACATACGGGGTAACACTCATCAACAAACTCATTAATAGTTGTGATACACATGAGTGATTACAACAAAGGATAAAGGTACAGTCATCATCTGTCACACTTTGAACGATCAATCACTTGATATAGTTATACAAGAACATTTCTAAGTTGAAAATTTGACTACGAATGTGGTCATGACGAAATTGCAATTCATCTTACAATTCATCTTGCAAGCTGTAGAAAATCGGGTGCTTCGTAATGTCTTGGCTGAAAAGTACAAGGGGCCTATCGCACTACATGTTAGAAGTCAGCTTTTGCTATGCGTTAGCAAAGTTATATGGCGATTGGGAAAACTGGGAAGGAACAGGTAGTTTTTAGTCGTGTAGTGTATTTTGCAAAGAGTTAAAGAAGAGGCATGGACTGATGGAATCATTGTGAAACCCGGAAAAGAGATAATTTTGTTAAACATAGGTGAAAGTAAAATAAAAATATATTTCTTTAAAATTTCTTTAAAATTTTTAATAAAAATAATATTACAGAAAATCAAAAATAATATTTTTATTTAAAAATAATTCTTTTCTTATATTTAATTAAATAATAAATTTATAACTTGATTCGCAAGTGTATGGATAAATAGTTCGAAATGAACCCTCGAGATTATACTGAAATGAAATGATTGCATGATATAATTATCACTTGGTAGTGGAATGGATGCTATCGTATTCAACGAGAGAATATCCGACTCCGGTCCTGATCGACGGAGTTGCTCAAAGTGTGGTCTTTGCACAAGAACGTTCCTAGTGCAAAAGTTCTCTTCGATGAAAAGGTGTCCTTTACGTATGAAGAAGTCAAAGACTCGAGAATATTTGAACTAATTTGAAGAAATTATAAGTTATGTGCAATCCAGAAATTATCATTCTGCTTGAGATTTAGAATATAGAAGATTGTTAAAAACCCCTCTACATACAAAAAGGACATAAGACAGAAATTGCTTACTTGACAACTTTGTCCAATTGAGAAACTGACGCTCATCAATATTCTTTTTGAATACTTCATTTTCTCTCTAATCTCGTAATTCTTGTAATCTCCAAGTACTCCGTAACAATAAATTGTATACCAAAACTGCCAAAAGTGAATTTAGCAAGACAGAGGTGGATTACTTGGGACATAGAGTGAGTGCAGAAGGCATACACGTCATGGCAGATAAGATAGCAGTCATTCAATAGTGGAAAGCTCTAGAAGAACATACTCAACTTAAGAGCTTCTTCGGATTCTGAAGATTATATAATAGATTTGTTAAAAATTTTGTCAAGATTTTCCTACCACTAATCGTTTTGTTAACCAAAAGAAAGAAATTTATGTGAGAAGCAACACATGAAATAGATTGAAGACCGCATTGTTACATGCTCCGATCCTCAAGTGGTACGATCCGAAGAGACTTATGAAGTTGACAACATATGCATCAAGCACGGTAGTGAAGGTTGTGCTCAGTAAGAATGAGAGGATGGTTGACATCCAATTGTATACTTTTCACGGAAGTTGCTACCACTAGAACAAAATTACCACACTATCGGAAGAAAAGAGTTGGTCATTGTCTTCGTCGCGAAGCATTAGAAGCATTATTTAAGAGAAAATACTTTTGTGATTGAGACATATCACAAATGTTTAGTTTATTTGGACACACAAAAATATCTCTCAAAGAAACAAATCTGTTGGACAAAATAGAAGCAACGATTGAACATGACCATCACATATGTTGAAGACAAGAAGCAAATTGCTTATGTATTGACTCGTATGTTTGGCTTGCATAACATGATCTCCGAAGTCAAGGTGAATTTTGATTTCTAGACAAAGCTTATTGAAGGCATGAGGTCTGATGCAAAGATTGTAGAAGCCAAAATGTCAAAAGCTACTCGTAATCATGGATTGACATTCTATGAAAGGAAGTTATGGATCCCATATGGTGTAGAACTATGTATCACCATATTAACTGAATGTCATGATTCAACGATTGCAAGACACATAGGAATAGAGAAGACAATGGAAGCAATCCAACGAGTTTTGCATTGGTCCAAGATGACGGAAGATGTTACAGCATACACTAGGAGTTGTGCAATGTGTCAACAAAATAAGGTTACAAATCAAGCACTTATCATTCTTCTTCAATCTCTTCCTATTCTTTTCAGACATTGAGTACATGTTAGTATGGACTTAGGGTGTGAACTATCCTTGACTAGTTCAAGTTTTGGTTGTCTTCATAGATAGCAAGATGATGCATATTCGACCAACCATGAAAGACGTCTGAACTCCTCAACTTGTCCAATTATACTTGAGCAAGTATAATTCGACAACATAATAAGTATAATTGAGCAAAAAATATAAATTTTTTTGCTCAACATAGTATGTCCCTAGTGATCATAACTGATAGAGGTCCTCAGTTTACTAGTCAATTTTGGAGAACCCTATCTGTGTATTCAAAACCAAACTCGCCATGTCCATTGTCTATCACACACAGACCAATGGTTAGACTAAAGGAGCCAATCGAATTATCGATGACATGTTACGAGTCTTTATCTTAGAGGAGCAAGAGAAGTGAGGTACCTTACTTCCTTTGGTATAATTTTACCTACAACAACTCACTCAATGCATCTACTTGTCAAACTTTTTTTATCTCAAGTAGGAAGAACACTCTCTCACACAAGTAGGCTTGACATGATTAGGTCATTTATCATCAGTCAATACAAAAGTCTATAATCGGCATGAAGAGTTCATGGTTGGTGATCAAGTGTGATTATCCACGACCAACATTATGGTGGTCGGCAATCATAAATTCAACCCTCATTTCATCTAAATTTTCATGTTGTTTGTGGAGTAAGGGGCAGTTGCATATCAACTCAAACTTCCAACTCATATAAAAATTCATCCGATATTTCATATATCCTTATTACAGTGATATGCACCACGACCCTAATTATTAGGACTTCGTAAGAATCTCAACCTCTTCTTCAAATCATTGATGGCTAGGTAGAGTTTGAAGTATTATGCATCTTGAAGACTTGTGTTCGAGAGACTCGTCATCAACGGATAGATTATTCGATGAAATAAAAAGATACATTACAAGGGAACTCACAACAAATCTTGCAAATGCACCAATCTTAGTGAAAGCCTTCGAAAAACACTTGAGCAACGGTGACGTTGCTTCTTAAAAAGGAGGAGGTTTGTAATAACTAGAGTTATACTTATCGATTAGAGATGAAAATTAGTTTGATAAAAATCTTTGATCAAATAGTCAGTTACGTCTAAGTCGACTTGAGAATAAATGCAGCAAAAGTACTTCTAATAGACGAGAGCACCAAAAGATCATTGAAACTTTTTGAAAGGATTTTGAGAGTCAAAATGATGTTTTTTTTATCTGAAAACTGGCTGTTAGAGATAGGGCTAAAAATATGCTTTAAATGCTATGGTTCTTACTCTTTGAGAGATTTCTAACGAGTCCTTAGTTGTCTCATTCTGAGACCCTAGATGTTTTTTTGAGATTTTGAATCTAAGGCTACATGTAAATCATGTTGTCGATCCGTGTATTCATTTTGGGTGGTCAATCAGGTTGTACCTTATTTTGTACTCTTTTCTCACTATATAAAATATGAGAATGCACCTTCAAGAGCATTCGAGTTTGAGTTCACTCTTGAGCTCCGTCTTATAGATCCGGATAAATCTCTAACGCATAACTCCGGAATTCCATTGCAAACATAACTCCGTTTAATGTTTCTTCATTGATGACATATATGATATACTTTGTAATAAAAGCACTGTCTCAAACGACAAACGAGTTGTATACTTATCAAAATCAATAGAAAGGGAATTTTGTTTCACCTAGAACTATTTTGTTAGACATTGTAACCAAAAAATCTGCATATGAAATGAGGACAGACATTGTAACGAACGGACTATTTTGGTTCAATAGCTTCATACGCATACAAACATTTGTTTGGTTGAATAACTATTTCAAACGGCAAATTGAAAGCATGTGTTGAAAATCTAGCATTGTAAACAGAAACATAGTCTCTGCAAATGCTCTATGCTCTAAGTGAACATTGTTCATGATCAAATGCACGCTATCCGCTTTACTTAACTCAACAAATGTTAGTCGATATACGAACTAGCATAATCTTCACAGCAGAGAAACTCTTATCTTTAATGACACAAGATTTCGTTTCTTGATCATGCTTGTCTTTGTAAGAGAGATTGGTTATAATAGATATTGACAATGGACCATCACATGTGATTTTAAACAATTTTTATTTTGATTGTAACTATATTTTTTGGTCTTAATAGAGTTGAAATGTACAACTGTGATCAAAACACATGATACAAGCTTTTCTAAGCTAAACCAATGTATCTTGTGTCTCTATGCAACCATTCAGTGTTGCACCTCTCACAACTATAAAAATGTGTCAGATTGGTCGATATGTCATCTATCGATCAAGAAGATGACATATCGATTGCGTCATCTTCTTAGTTGTAAGAACCTTCTCTTTTGTGAGTGATGTGAAAGTTTTAAATTTAGATTCTCGTTAACAATAAACTGAAAGCGTCATGTTGACATAGACTTTTCTAGTGTCGTATGTTCTCGTATCTTCATTGTGTTCCGGTCTGAAATTCATCAAAACATTCATCAAATGATGTCAAAATATCAGTCAAAGGATCGAACCTTGGTTCTCATACTCTAGCAACAATTACTCTAACTGATGCTCTATCCTATAAGATTGTAGAACCACTCAATCTCTGTTGTAACAAAATATTTAAGATAATTGACTTGATAAATCATGACTTTATATATCATTTTGATAAATTATAATTTGAAAAAAAATTGAATGTTCGATCTTATGAGAAGTCAATTGACCTTTATATTTCCTTTCCTCTTTACGATGTGCAAGCCATGATCTAGATCGTGGCTTCTCAATCTTAAAGACCCCCTCTTCTCGTTTCCACCTGAGGGAGTGTTTTAGGATTGAAAAGCCACTCCCTCTCATGAATTATGCAATACGTCATTATCACATTCTTTCTACAGATTTTGTAAAGTTTAGACACCTTGGTGACGCCTCGCAAAGCACCTTAATGATGAGAGATTCTCAGTATATGAAAGAGAGGTATTCACATCTTCCAAGTTCGGAAAAAGTGAATGCATAACAGTGGAATTTATCACCTAACCTTTTTGGTGGAAAGGGTTAGGTGATCAATTAAACCTAAAAGAAAATTTAATGTTTGGCAAGACAAGAAACATGTACTATGTCCCGGAGTGCCCTTCAATATACATATCTTATAGATTTTTTAAAAGTTATGCATGTATTTTGAATATAATATATAACATTTAATTTTGGTTATTAAATTATTTTATATGTGTAAAATTAACATTAATTAATAAATCCACAATTTCGATAAGATCGCACTCTATCCCTCCAAAAAGTTAGGAGATTTAGGTACTCTCATCGCGCTTGTAGTCTTCCTTTCCTCAACCAGAAGTGCATGTTGCATGCATAATCAGATGGAAGATTAAATATTTGTTGTGTTTCATGGTTATAGATTGTACTTTTGTGTTCTAAGAAAGTCACCCGATGGTTATACATTTCTTGTGCTTTTTCCATTCTGAACATGCAAAGTAGATTTCTTAACTCCTTCATCTATTGTTAACGTGTTATTTTCACTATTATCCCTGTCTTTCGTTCTAGTAAAATCAGTTATTTCTAATTCGATTTTGGTCAAATCATTTTGGTAATTCATTTGGAACATGCCGCAGATTTGACACTCGTGCATATCACTAACAGCCAGTTCATTTCTCTTGCACTTGTCCTCTTCATTCCCTCCTGTCGAAAGCTAAAGGTGCGTACATATTATTATTCATGCATGCACAATGTTATTTAAACACTTACTTTATGAGTGTCTAGAACGCTTCTCTTATCGTTTCGCCTGTAAATGGTGTTAGTAATCCTGCTTGGATGTAGTATTTAATAACTGTTCTTTAAAGTTAATCATATCTATATAAATCTCTATTATTGACAGTCATCTATTTTCAGTACATTTACATAAATGATTAAGCGATAGATGATGAGATATTTAACATTTAAAGTTCGAGAGAATGAATATTATATACAATATAGACAGACGAGATGAATACCGTAAATCCATATAGTGAATAAGATAAGCATGCTCGACTAACTTCGGAACCTTTTGCTTTTATATGATATCAGAAATGATTAAATATCATTGATATTTTGGAGTCAATTTTAAAATATTAATATTATTTAAAATAAAACACTTTAATTTTCCAGAATAACAGCAAACGTCAATAAAAATCCGTAAGTGGAGCGCAGAGCCACATAGAGTGGAAAACCACGCGCTTCAGGGGTACAAGTGCGAGCGCCTAGTGAACCAAAAAATTACATTAATATATACACTAATTTCTCATATAATTTATCACCTACCTTTTCCCGTCGAGAGGGTTAGGTAAAGGTAGGTGAAGGCGGAAGGGGGTGAAATAAGTTACTATTGAATGAATGAAGTGAAAAAATCTTCTTCGGTTCTATGAGAGTTTCGACGTTGTAACGGAAACTACCTTCTCAGTTCGTTTATGTTGCATTGCAATTAAGCTTACAAAGCTTCAAGGTGTCCTCAAGTGCAATAAAAAGTCCTTCACCTTAAACAAGAAAAGACAAAACACAGTTTGAAAGTTTCACAGAACTTTCAACTGTGAATACATTCACTATCAAAGCCCATGTGCCCTTCTAGATATACCTGGTAACGCGGAGGATTCGTTCTGCGTACAAGGAACTGAAATCTTAATACCCAAAATATGTTTGCTGATAGAATTGCCTGAGCGAACCGAACCAAATCTGTCATTACTCTACAGAGCCTTACACTTCACAGCAAATGATTGAGAATCGATTGGGATATTAGAAAGACGTTTTGGTGATTGCATGAATAAAACACTTTCTTCCGTCAAACCTGCGCAGACACGAGGAGGAGAAAGGAAATATTTCTTCCTTTGAATTGATACCCGCAACAAAAATTTACAAACACTTTATTTACAAAAGAATCGCTCTAAGTGGCGATCAGAAGAGTAGCACAGAACTACCAAAAATCTAGCAAACAAAACCCTTTGCACGAGAATCTTCCCATCTTTTCCGTCCTAAAGTTATTGGAATTGTATTTCGGTGCACTGTGAGGGAACTTCGCGACGGTCATGAAGGTTTGAGCAGTTGGTGTGTCATGCCCTGGGTTCAACGGCCAAGTTCTAATCATCTTCCATTTGGTCGTCATCCTCATCCATTGTGTCTACTACTTTCATTCTCTTCACTTGGTGCACGGAATTGTTCATTGGTTTCGTGCTCGGGACGCTGATGAGAACGTCGGCCTTCACACCTGTCTCACTGTTGACCAAGCCTCCGTTCTTGTCAACTCGATAAGCCAACTCCCGGCTTCCGGGCTTGCAGTCGATGTACACCGTTGAGTTCTCGTCTATCTCATCGTTAATCAACATCCTGGAAAGCTGAGTGACGACCTTCTTCTCCAACCAACGTCGAAGCGGACGAGCTCCGAAGATGGGATTGTAAGCCTCGGACAGCACAAGATCCAACGCCGAGTCTGTAACAGCAAGAGCTATTCCACGGTCAGCCAGCCGCAATGCCACGTCCTTCATTTGCATCCGGCACACTTTCCGCAGTTGATCGTGAGAGAGCGGGCTGAAGACCACTATCTCATCCAGTCTGTTCAGTAGCTCTGGTCGGAAGTGCGCATGAACCTGTCGCATGCAGCACACGGTTAGTGAGAGACTGCGGACTCTTGAAACTCGTACCCCACAGCGAATGGAGAAGTAACACGCTCGCAAGCGCAGGGAACGTGCATTACATGAAAACCCCCAGGCATACAAGCAGTCATAAAGACTCTGTCAAACTCGAGCAAACTGGCAGAGCGGTTCAGATACAACAACTCGACGTACCTCTTGCATGACTTTGCCCTTTGCCATTGCCATTGTTTGTTCTCCCACAAGCCCTGAGAGCAAGTGCTCCGATCCTAAATTCGAAGTAAGTATCACAACAGTGTTGTTGAAATTCACAGTCCTGCCTTGTCCGTCGGTGAGCCGCCCGTCATCAAGAAGCTGCAAAAGTGTGTTGAAAACAGCAGGATGAGCTTTCTCAACCTCGTCGAACAATACCACACTGTACGGCCTCCTCCGTACAGCCTCCGTCAACTGACCGCCTTCCTCGTGACCTACATAACCTGGAGGAGCTCCAATCAGTCTCGCTACTGAGTGTTGCTCCATGTACTCGGACATATCGATGCGCACGAGCTGATTTTCATCGTCAAACAGCTGCTCCGCCAAGGCCTTCGCAAGCTCAGTTTTACCGACACCAGTCGGACCCAAGAAAAGGAATGAACCGGTAGGCTGTGTAGGCCTTCCTAGCCCTGCCCTGGATCGGAGAACTGCTTCAGCAACAGCTTGGACGGCTTCGTCTTGCCCGACTACACGCTGGTGTAACCGATCTGCTAGGCCCATTAGTCTTTCCTTCTCATTCTGCCCCAGCCTCGTCACAGGAATTCCCGTCCACCGGCTCACCACCTCGGCAATTTGGTCCGGTCCAACGATCTCCGTGAGCATGTTATTCTCACCAATCTCTGCATCCAAAGTAGCAATTCTTTCCTCAATTTCCTGGAGAGCACCATACTTGAGGTCTGCTACTCTAGCTAGATCCATTCGTCTCTCTGCATCTTGAATGTTGCGCAGGATCTCTTCTCGTTTCTGCTTCAACCGTCTGCTTTCGTCTACTCTGGCTTTCTCCCGTTGATACTTCATCTTGAGAGGGCGAAGCTTATCGTTCAAATCGTCTAGTTCTTGCTTCACCTCTAACAGGCGAGCTTTGCTGGACTTGTCCTTCTCCTTCTCCAAAGCGTGAAGCTCTACTTCGAGCTGGATGCGTCGTCTTTCTAAGGTATCAACCTCCTCAGGCTGGCTATCCAGCTGCACACGGACATTGGCACAGGCCTCATCCACCAGGTCGATTGCTTTATCAGGAAGATGCCGACCTGTGATGTACCGACTAGATAACTGTGCAGCAACAACAAGAGACTTATCAAGAATACGCACACCATGATGCCCTTCATATTTCTCCTTCAACCCTCTGAGAATACTGATGGTGTCAGCCACGCTCGGCTCTGCAACGTAAACCTGCTGGAAACGCCTTTCGAATGCCGCATCCTTCTCCACATACTTTCGGTACTCTTCCAGAGTTGTGGCGCCAATGCACCGTAGCTGGCCTCTTGCAAGCATTGGCTTTAAGAGGTTAGCAGCATCCATGGAACCATCGGTTTTGCCGGCACCAAGGACAAGATGAATTTCATCAATAAACAGAATAACTTTGCCCTCAGCATCTTCTACTTCCTTCAAAACCGCCTTGAGTCGTTCTTCGAATTCTCCCCTATATTTGGCGCCAGCGATCAGAGCTCCCATGTCCAGTGATATAACACGGACGTCAAACAAGTTGCTGCACAAATCACAATCATTAAGTAAGTACATTTTTTTTGTTTTTTCGTGTTCGTTTTTTCGTTTTTAGGTTATGAAGGTACTAATCAAATAGCAGATTTAGTTTTTCTTTTACTTTAGGAATGGAAGACCACCTTTTAGAACAAGGAACCCCCAAGCTATCAAGGAAAATAACAAACAAATGTGCAGCGCGGAACGGATACGAATTACACGATAAGAGTGCAAACGCCAACCCAGAGCTTACGACCAACCTTGGCACATCTCCCCGAACGATACGCTGGGCTAGACCTTCCACAACGGCAGTTTTGCCAACACCGGGGTCTCCAATTAGCACAGGATTATTCTTGGTTCGCCGCGAAAGTACTCGGATCACTCTCCTTATCTCATCGTCTCTGCCGATGACAGGATCCAGTTTTCCAGCTTGCTCCACGAGATCCATCCCGTACTTTTTGAGAGCCTGAAAATTCGTATCTGCAGTAGCGTTGTCTACTTTCTTCCCTTCACCACCTCGCACCTTTTCAATCTCCTGTTTGACTTTTGCAGCTTGCACTCCGGCCTCCTGCATGCAGGCGCTTACTTGCGAGTCCTCAAGAACGGCGATGATAATGTGATCTATTGACAAATGTGTGTCCCCCCTCTTCTTTTGAAAGGACTGCGCCTTCCGAATGCACTTAACTAGAGCAGAATTCGCGGGAACTTCATCAGGCGGAGGGCTTTGAGAAGGTAACTTCTTGAGCGCTTGGTTGAACGCCCTCTCGACGGAACTCATACTGCCACCAGCGGCTGTCACCGCCTGACTAAACAACCCATCGGGATCCTGCAGCAACGCGAGGGCGAGATGAATTGGCGTGTATTGCGCATGACCTCCGTTGATAGCAGTCTCCTGGCCCGCAGCTAGGGCCTCGTTGGTCTTGTGAGTAAACCGCTCAGGATTCATCGTCCTCTGCTCCTACCTATCGAATGCTCCAAATGATGCTCGATTTTCCAGTCCAAAGACTTAACTGATGACTTTACAGACAATCTTCTCTACGTAATTCAATCCCTTCCGCTTCTCCTTTGGCTACCACACAGAAACTGAACGAGAAAACTCACGCTCGACAAACTAACAAAACGCTTTGCTGCGTCTAAGAGCGCCACAGTCTCAACGACCGAAATCTCTCAAATTTGATGGCTTCGAACAGCCAGAATCGCCAATTATATGCGAGTGGTATGAACGACCGAGATAGTGCTGGTCTAATCTTTGTGTCAGTCGCGCGGACAATCTCGAGAACTCGCATTCTGTTCTGTGCACCGCTTTCTCTACGCTTCTCGACTCTTCCAGCCACTTCTCTCTCCCTTTCTCCAGACGGGGCTGAATCAAACTCCTTTCACCGGCTGGCTCCCGGTTTCTCCCGTCCGCGTAACCGAGTTACCCTTACAGTAACTTCACTACTGTACTATTTCAGAAGTTCCTTAACTTTGACACCCCCTATTACTGGGCCGTTCAATGTTGTCTCGATTAATGACTATGGTAATCGTGATGTCCTTCACTTCGCGGTCATTTAAGTTGCACTTCACGCGACATAAACCGTGCGAAATCTGTTGATTCGACGGCCAAAATAGTGCTTTCGCATTCTCGAAGCCCATCCAACGGTTCAGAACTTCTGCCTGTTTGTAATGCTTGAACGGTCGTCGTCACGCATTTACTCGAAGCTACGGTAGATCTAACTCATGGTGAAGAAGGGGATGGGTTCCTTGATACAGTACTATGCAGTTAAATTATTAATCTTTTAGAGAAGAACAAAAGTATAACCGCTCTAATACTCTCAAAGTTCATTGTCTTTTAGTTTTCTAAACCGATGACTAAAACAGTTACTCATTTTTATTTATAAGAAAAAAATATATTCAGATATTTTGTTATGCGAGTAATAATCTCAAATTGTATACATTTTTATTTTGTGCAGTGAAAAAATTACAATCCATTTGCAAAAGAGGATGAAACGTGGAAACTAAGAAAAGATGTTTAAATATCTACCATGTTTCCTCGAACGTACCCACTCATATTTGAAAATTAATCATCGCACACTTTCACCAGAATTAACAAAATTATTTGGTGGTGCATTATTTAGATAAGTATCGATTAAGTTAGCAAGATGAAATATATTATATTACCAGAGTTTAGGATACCATGACGGCGTAAACTAGTACAACCATGACGTTATGTGTGGAGTTCCAGATGCTCATTCGAAATACTAGAAATTCAAGAAACTAGATGTCAAAACTGTCTCTAATGTTATAAAATATATAGTAAATGATAAATATTAAATGTTATTATTTATCTCTTGAGGTCTTTGTGGACTATGGGACTATCCATGTGAATTTTATCACAATGGGACTCGTATCAAAAGTTCCATTAATAATTTACAATGCATGCATCTCTAACTGTAACGGCAAGGGATTGAACCCACGACTTTTTTTTTTTAGAGCACTGTAATCTAAAATTACTTGGTACACTAATCTTCGGTATGATATTTGATATACATGCTTCTTTAGCTTTTGATGGGAGAGAATGAAGAGAACTAACAAAAAGATAAGGAGAAAACTCACGACGGAGATCGGAGGGATAATATTTTGCAATTAGGTTGCAAACAAGAAATTTATGTCACTACATTTACTTTATATTATCAATAAATATAATATAATAAATTTTAATTTTAATTTCGAAGTAAGTGTTAATTGTTATCAAGAAAGAGTGATGCGAGAATTTCAAATCTTAACATAATCCATAAGTAAAGAAGACATCGATGGACTTCCTAAAGGACCTTGGGCTTATTCTTTAGGAATAAGTCCGAGGTCTTGCTATCAAGTATACATTAATTTAATGTATATTTAATTTATTATTTAATTTTTCTAGTTAAAAATATTGATAATAAATTAAACTTCTGGTATACCTCTTCCATCTGAACATAGAAAAGAAAAGGTGATTATGCATGCCTCCAAAACATATCATTTCAGTCTCTAGAAATTCTCTACCTATCTACAAAGTTCCTCATATCCAAACTAGAGATAGTTGGTGTTCAGTTAATACCTGCATTGGATGGCGAATATGAAAAAGTAATACTCTAATATGAAGAAGTAATGAACGAGGAGATCCTTGACATACCCGTCAATTTCAAGATAATTACTAGTAAGATTAATTAAGATAATGATCTGGCTATCATGATTGATAGGCCTATGAAACCACGATCAAAAAATTAGAGGAAAAAATCAAAAAACTTCCCGAGAATTTTATTTTGGCAATAATAGAGACACATAAGACATGTTCGCTTGGCGTTCGGTGGAGCTCACGGTAACGGAATGACCGAACTGTAGGTCAACTGAAGTTAATTTTCAACAGTCTTCTATATAGTCATGATGTTTACCTGAGCTTTACCTTTCCCGGTCGGTAACGCATGAGCGGACCAAGTGGCAAAAGGTCACGCGGTCCAGTCACCAGACCAGGTGGCAGGAATCTAAGGCATCTGATCAATAGGACTTTAGTGGCTTTCTGTGGGCCCGATAATATATAGCTTGTTATTCACATCTAGATCTGCTCCTTCGGCTGCCTCTGGTACTTACTATTTATGCTCTCTTGACGGACACTGTAATATCCAGAAATACTCTTTGAGTGACAAAATGCGGATTCCGTTCACTTGATCGAGCCCTTGCGCCAAAGAGCTTATATTACCAGACCCCTAACCGGAAGTATTTCATCATTGATCGTCATGTCCAATCGTGTAATTGACATGGAATGTCAAGTCTTAGTTAACAAACACTGAACGAAATTGCGAGAATGGGAGATGAATAGAAAAGTGAGACCGCGAGAACATGAAATGAATTGAGGAGCAAGACCGAGAGAACACCAGTGTCAGATGGAGGATAAGTTTTGAGAATTTGAATTCTATTGAGATGATGCTCAGCTTAGCGAGGTCAAGCAATTCTAGTAACGAGAACAAACAAGAATGAAGAACAGACTTCACAACTAACAAACGACTGAAAGACTCACTTGTCGGCAAGAATAGTGTACAATCCGTAGTGTTTGGAGATTAGATACAGATACTGTTGGGCCAGTAGAAGCATGGAATATTGAGAACATTTATTTTCTTACTGAGGACATTTCATTTTCAATAACCTCTAGCGCGTTAACATAGTTGCGGAGAGTGAAAACATATTTGATCGATGAAGACATATATTATCAAGAACCAAGAGCATCAATCTTTGATCAATATGAGAGATTGTTCATATGAAGATGTTAGGAAGGCCGCGGCATGAATTAAGTTGGATGAATGTTTTGCCTCCTCCGAAGAGTTTGACTACTCGTTGTCTTCTCTGTGCGTTGTCTTAAGTCGAACATTCTAGAAAATCAAATCGAAAGCCGACTGCAAAGTACGAGTTTGCAGATACGGAGCAGCCATGCGAATTCAAAAGTCACCAGAGTTACAAAATGACTGTCAAAATCCATTGCAAAATTCCACTGAGGAAAATGATCGATCATTTCATGAGTTTACGCAATGTCGGAGAAGACGAAGGGAGGCCGATCCATCAAGTACATCCGGTAAAGAGCAAGGTGAACCTTCTGGAGTCCGCATTGCAACAAATTGTGGACCGTTTGTGACGAACATGCTCGATATTTGAGTAGTGGATTACATTGTTATCGTAGCAGCAACGTCACGATAGAAGCTGGTGCTGGGAATCGGTCTTGTCCTTTCTGAATTCTTGCATAGAGGAGTAGACTGTCAGGAATAATAAAAATCACTGTATGTATAGTCTCTCATATCTGTCTCGCGATTGTGTATGCTTGACGCGGTCTCACAAATAATGCTCGATGGTTAAGTACAGTCCTTGGAAATCGAATAGCTGTCAACCAGAACCAACAAATATGTCACTTTGTGGAGGAATTTTAACATACATTTGGTCAAAAGTCATCTTATGCTCAAATGCGGCGGATGAGAGAAATATCTCGTGATTCCTTACTAGGCAACCAATCGTCATCATTTTATTACACACGTGGGTTGTGTAGACATATAGAATCTATCAATGAGCAAGCTGTAGTAGATTGAGGAAATTGTGAGTCCAATCCGCAAATGTTTAGACATGCATTCATATGCCCATGTGCTACAAGAGGTGTGTTGAAATTGACCCAAAAAGTTATAGCTATCGATGCATGTCATTTGAAGAATCATAAGTTTCCATGTCAAATCTTTATGGCATCCATATTAGACAAAAACAACGAGGTCATAATCCTTGCATATATTGTTGCACCCGAGGAGTCGATCGTTATGTGGATATGATTTCTTCGATGAAGTAGTCATCTAAGGCATCATGTCATCAGACACAATGTTGATATCCGATCGTCAAAAAGGATTGGAAAGTGATATCGCATAGTACTACCGAGGTCGTGCATAGTCATTGTGCACAACACATCCGGATGAACATTCGGGTCATTTTGATCGAGAGACAAAATGATCATCCATGGCATTACTATATGCTCGAAACATCAAACGGCAAGTCATATCTGAAAGTTGATTACTGTTGTTGTTTGATTTAGGAAGAATTCACTTTCATTAACATTAATCTGAGGTATGTATAATAGTTCAGGAGTTCAGTTTGAAGCTTCTAGGACCATTCTGTTACTGTCTGAAGTAATATTTTGAAGTAACATGTGCAGGTTCGAGCACACCATGAAGACAATAGAAGATGAGGAGGAAAGAGACAATATATCTGAAATCCATCCGACCTGAACGCTATAGTCGAGCTTGGTTCTCCTTTCCCAGATATGAGAAGGTCACTTCAAATTTGACAAAATCGACGAATGCTGCATTGAAAGTCATTTGGTTGCATGCCCCATTCCGGATATTGCTTGAGCTATGGTTCTATATAATGGATCAGTTTTCATGCAGAAGGTCTGCTATTGATCATCATACATGTCCTTTTACACCATTTGCCAAAGCATGTTTGGAAGAGAATGAGTTAGCGTTGAGGTAACTGTTATGCTCGATCTCATCTCCAACGCAAGTCAGCATTCGAGCGTTGGACGGTTGGAATTTGTACTCAAACGTTGTGAAGACAAGCGTAGAGGTCAGTGTAGTTGTCTAGAGTATCAACAGATGACAAGGTCTTGCATGCATGCAATTTGTTGAGATTATGACATCGTCACCATCTCTAGCAATTTCTTTGATCTTATTGGTACTCATACTCATTCTTTGACATTTATAGACATCATTCTATTCCACCTTTTACCGTACAAGATTTAGAGTCAGTATTTAGAAGTGGAGCGTCATCTGTAGTAGTTAGATACGGACGACATTGTGTCGTTCGCATACGTAATGATGGTAGTACAAGTCGAGAGGGAGCTCGAGTAGAGATCTCTATGGACGGAGCTCCTTCTACTGCTGTAGTCATAGTCGAGTTCCCTGCAGATAGAAACAAGCATTATGAAGCGCTGCCACAAGAAGAGACTTCAGAAGTGTAACCTCCAAGAGGATCATTACGAAACCGAAGACAAAGAGGTACATCAGTAAGCAAGAGACAACCTATCGTTAATAAAATTCATTGTTCTCTCTATGACAACTTGGACACAATCGCCGTCAATGTGCGTCTCGATCTGACGTCTCACTTCCACAACCTCGGCCTACAATGAATCCTTCCGAAGCTGATGAAGCTTCCAATGTTGGTGGTCTTGCGGCCGAGTATGAACTAGAATCTCTTCTAGTTTTTTAGACTCAATTGCAAGTTACGGAGGAGTCATGCATCACTCAAGAAGATACTACTTTGCTTGATATGAATCAATTGCTCCAAGAGCAGTTATATGAGTTGTTATTCTCCAATTCTGATGGGAGCTCCGACTCAAACAGTGAAAACTTTGATACTATAGAGGCTTGACTATAAATCATGTAAGGATTTGTTATTACACTTTCATTTAAGTCTCAACAAGTTGAATGACTTGTTTGTTTTTTATCCACCTAGGAACTTATCCAAGTCCCATGACCATGTTAGACAACGTGCATGACGATGGAGCTGATGTGAGAGAATGTCAGCATGCTGCATCTGGATTCTGGGCTGTAGAGACAATTATACACTTGTCTCATTTATGTGCGCAAGCTCCAATGGGGACTGCCACAATTGAGATGGTCAATCTGTAGACAATCGATGAAACAATGAGTTTGGACTCTATAGTGGTCCAGGTCCATGCATATGTAATCAAAATGGTAGCAACTCTTGTGCTTGCTGGAAGGCTGAAACTTACAAAGTTTACTTAAACTTACTTTACAAAGTTTAGGGTTTAGGATTTAAACCCTAAACCCTTAAACTCTTTACAAAGTTGTCCGGTCTGCATGGAATGGCTCAGGTTTTCCAGTCCTCTCTTTGCATGCACAATCGGGTGGAAGTGGTCGAAAGTGAGTAAGACTTCATCTGTCTATTTTGACTCAAATTTCCATCACATGAGCTCTATAGATATGTCAACTTGTTGGTTGGGTATATCACTCTCGTAGGAAACATGATAGCTGAAAGTACAAGCGCAATTTCATGGAGTATAAATCTTGACACTAAGTATTCTACTTCAAATAATAATTGGTGAAGAAGTTGAATATTGTTCGTGGATAGGAGAATCTCATCCTCGACTCTTTTCACATCTCCTACTACTTTTTTAATCTTGTGAATTAACGTCCACTGTACAAGTTTTGATAATAATCATGGCTTGTCATTGCCTTGACTTTGATGTCCTACAAACGGTTTTGGCTTTTAACGTCTCGGACTCTTTGTTTAGATCTGCGATGAACTTATTCAGCTTTCTGTAGACATCAATTACTTTATCTTCTCTTATAGTTATCATTGCAATAGTAAGATTAGCTTGCTCCCCAAATTTGCTGACATCTACTGTTGGTACAGAAGACGGGATGATCGGATCAATCTCTTCTGCACTCCATGTATGGAAGTGCAGAAGAGATTGCCGTTCCAAGCACAATAGTAAAGAAAAGTGTAAATGTTTCGAGAATGAATTAATTACAAGATGACCAACACTAAAAAGATAAAATCAAAAAGAAAATTACAGAACAATATGCATGATCTGAAGAATCTACTGCAGTCAAGAATTTTTTAGTATTGATTGAAAGGACAATACGTTTACACTTTAATAAACTAACTGTCAACAAGTTATAGTCGGAGCGTAGAGCACACTCTCGCTTTATGTAACTCAACCTACTTCATGAGCACCCAGCACAAACGATTAGGCTATAGATGACCAAGAAACTGAGGATCAAGATCATGCGCATGAGTACTCATTCAGCTCGTCATATACCAACGGACCACATTGAACAGCTAACTGTTATTCTGGAGGCATATTTTGCTTGCAACGGTGAGAGTTACTCTCGTCGACTAAGCCTCCCCTTTTGTGTTCTTCGGTGGGTCTTCTTGCAAAGATGTCTTAAGAAATGACAATGTATGTTTGATTGTAGCATCGCTTCTGCAGGTTTTCAATTTCGAGACTCACCTCATCTCTTCGACGGATCATACCAGCACCTATCAGTAGTATGATACTCTGATCTGTAGTGTATCAGTAGTACATGAAGGCACGAAGTATACGAAGACAAATGATTGAAGGAGATAAAATAGACACATGTCACAAACGACAAGACTTACGTAGCGCTTGCTAGGTCGAATCCATCACTATCTAGAATGATCGTCTCATTCAGAAGTTACTGATATGATAGAGTGGACTTTAATTCTGTAATGTCAGTGCAAGTACACATCTCAACTTTTCTTTTCATAAAAGAAAAGTGAGAAAAAAGCACATTTTAGCTGTTATGAAGCTTTGATACTTCGTCAACTGCAGCAGACTCATGACTCAGAGTTGCTTGAAGATACTTCATCGATCAAGCAGTAGAGTGACATCAGATGAAAATATCGACAGAGAGCTGAACACTATCCACGGGCACGAGCTAGAAAAGAAAAAAAAGGATCCTGACGATTATTGTGCGTTACAGTACTTCGACGAAACTGTAACATAAAGAACAGCCTTCTTTACAGTCATGTGATCTGAACTCACAATTTCCACATGAGAATATTTGGAACAAGCGTAGCAGACATTCAAGCGTTTCAACTTTTGTTCCTTTCCGAGTGGAAAATTGTACATATGCAAGTTTCAGCTCTGAATGCAGAAATCGCTGAAACTAAACATCTATAGAAGTCTCCCCTAACTACTGAACTGAACAAAGACGATCAACTATCGCAATCAGTTCCTCTGCTCTTCCCACAGCTTCTTCAACATTCAGCAATGTTCCAGCTACAACTCGTCGAATCTCATGAAGATCATCCATTGCTTGTCTCAAATTCAGGCCGATCTTTAGACATCCCTCTTTCAAGGAATCTAGCTATGCTTTGCAACCATTTGCTTCATTAGGCATACACTCCTCATTTTCTGGTGACTCTCACAAGGATAGTTTTTCAGTTTTAAACTACAACTGTAATGTCGTCTAGCATCAAAAACATGTCTTTCTTTCGTCTCAGGATTCCACGAGACTCTTACCAACCATCCGTTCTTTTGAGAATCAATGAGTCATTTGCGTTGTTTTTCTAATGACAACAACATACAATTGTTCGCATCGAGGTCCATAAACTGCTTCTCATCATGATTTTTGACCAAAAATCATAGCAACTTCTCAAAATCCATTCCCACGCGACTAACATTGTATAGAGTCACATTGTATTTACATTCTTTGTGGACAAGATGTGGCGACACACCGCAAATGTGACTGACCTCAAAGTCTTGCTTGGATTTCGATCCGCCGCTGATGTCTAATCCATATTTGCACACATCGACTGTCACAAAATCTGTCGAATTAAGATGCATGATCACCACATAACATTCCACGTAGACCGCTTCCAAATGATCTGCTTGTATTTCTTTCATACTGTAATAACGTATGCACTGTGGAGGATTGCACTGAATTCGACTTAAGACACACCTCACTAGACACTCGACTAAGATGCACCTCGCTTCTTCATCGACTTTGTCTCTGATCACATTGCTCGACTGACCTAATGTTCTCACGGTCTTGCTCCTCGACTCACCTCCTATTCCCGCAGTTTCACTCAGTAATTGTCAACTAAGACTTGACCTTCCACGTCAATTACATGATTGAACATGGCTGTCGACGATGGACTACTGCCGCTAAGAGGTCTGGTCATGTAAGCTCTTTGGCGCAATGGCTCGATCAAGTAGACAAGATGACGCACGGGCCTGGTCAAGTAAATTTCTGGGACTTTCGGAGATCTTCTAGTTTCCCACATCTCGATCACCGTATGTTTGAACTTTTATTAAATACTCTTTTGCTTCATATAAATAAAAAAGAGAGAAACACGTGACGCAATGAAAATGAAATGGATGAAAAGATCCCAACAAGTCTTACATGAGAAAGAAGAACCCGAAGGACCAAGCAACCACCGCCTAGAAGTGAGAAAGAACATCAAGGCTAAGCCTTGAACATAATCTGCCAAAATCTCTTGGAATTTCACATGAATATGCCAGAATAACAAGATATTTAACAGAATCAAAGTGGATACATCTGCTATAAGAATGGTAGAGATTAAAAAAGCAGAAGTAATTCTTTGAAGTTCGCAACTCCGGTCTCCACTTATTGCTATGAATTTTCAGTCTGACAATTGAACATCTCCATGGATCGTGTACAAAGACAGTGCTAACACTTCCGACTCAGATAACTGACCCTTGTGGTACGCACTGTGATGGTGAGAACAGATGGGGTATGCTTCCGTTTCAAGGCACCTTTCCACTCAGAATAAACGTAACGATCGAGAAAAGCTCGAGCAGATCCGAATTATTCTCCAAAGGTTTGCTTCTTTGATTTTATAGGTCCTCTGGCCAGCTTTATGATTTCTGCACACGAAGACCCGCCGGATCTCTTTACCCTAGCATTAGCTTAGTACGGAATCCCAAGCATCATTACATTCTCCCTAGAGCTTCACACCTCAAAATTACTCCAGATGCATGTCTAGTGTCGTGCGCATACACATCGCTACACAACATACATCGCTGTCATAGATACACCACACATACACATAACACATGGACGATGTCATACACATACACAAGTGTATCACAATGATGTATGTACTCACTCCATCATGCCAACGGGCACTAAACAATCACTAAAGTCGAGCCAAATCTACTTTGTGCTCGCAGAGAATCCAGATTGCACTCACCAAGACTATCCACCATAGCCAGGAGCTTGAAGACTCAACTCGAAGAACTAAGGCCTCCAAGCCCTACATGCGAAGTATACCTCTAGTGGGCTCTCCCACCAACTCGCCCTAAGGGCATTAACGGCCTTACCGAGATTCGTCACTTCACACTCGGTCAACCTAGCGCCAAACTGACGTACAGCTGTCGTGCGCATACACATCGCTACACAACATACATCGCTGTTAGAGGTACACCACACATACACATAACACATGGACGATGTCATACACATACACAAGTGTATCACAATCACCTCCCTGACTGACGGTTAGGTCCCTCTAACTCCAGATAGCTCCATATCCCAGTTACGTGATATACATCTTCATGGGTGCAAGGATCAGGAGGCCGGGTGCTACAGCGTCCCATCGTTAGTCATCTGTCTGAAATCCATACCACACAAAGATCTAATCGGCTATCCCTGCTATATACATCGAGGACAAAACCACCGTCCAGTAGGAACGACACTGAGAGGCGGTGTCAAACATGACATGTGCCAACCTCTCCAACAACCATCACACACCAACATAAGGGCTGCTCCACCAACAGACCCACACAACATACACCTCAAGCTCGCGCGTACAACTGCCAAGCTTGGGTCAACGATATCATCGATGTTAGGAAGATGACATGGCACGCAATTACGCACATGGTCCTTCCAAACAACACCATCACGGCCCTCTAACACTCGTAAAATAGTGCGCCTTGCGATCACATCCAACGTCGTCGGTGCGGTCTGTTGTAGATAGATATAATCACCAGGATGAAACTTGCGAATCGATAACGATCGATAACCTCCTCTTTAGATAGTTACATATCGCAACGTGTCTCTATGTTGAGCAATCGTTGGGTTCTTAAAAGCCATGGGTATAACTCTCTAAAATGTCTCTGCGTTGAGAACATGCTCTTACCCACATATCTGAGTCATCAAGGTTCAGCACCGCAGCAGAATCACGACGAATGACCGAAGGTAGATCTGGATCTCGATCATACAATAGAAAATATGGTGAGAAGAAAAGCCAAAGACGCTTGTCGGCTGAAACGGTAACCATAGCCGATCATGGTAACTGTACATCCCAGTCTCCCAAGTGGTCTTTCTGCAAGCCATACTTGCGCAATCCTCTCTTCACCGTCTGAACTACCCTCTCCGCCAAACCATCCGCCTCAAGATGATCTCGAGATGTAGTCCGATGATCAATCAGCGCCCGATCACACAAGACTTGAAACTCACCAAGGAACTCAGTACCTTGGTCTGTCAGCACTTCAGCTGGTGCTCCAAAACGACTCAGCACTCGATCTAAGAACGCATACGCCGTCTCTTCACTCGCCTTGTCCGGTAATGCCACCAACTCAATCCACTTGGAGAAGTGCTCCACCATCACCAACACATACCGGTGGTGATGTACGGTCAACGGTAAGGGTCTCACAAAATCCAAACTCCAACGGTAACTCAACCCCATAATCGGTAAGGGGTGTAACTGTGGAGTAGGAGCATTAAACGATTCTCGTACTCGATTACAAACCACACATCGTGCGACAAACTGTTGCACATCGACGTGCATACCACGCCACCAATACTGCCCTTGGAGTAAGTTATGCGTAGGCTTCACTCCAAAATGTCCCAACTCCTCATGGGCATGTCGTACTAACTGTGCCCTCTGGAATGGGTGTGGCACTATCCGTACTCTTCCATCTCTCCACACTCGAAGTACATGTTGTCCTTCTTGTCGAAATCTTTTCGCTCGTTGAAGGACATGATCTCGCTCCTTGGCACTTACTGTGCCTACCACCATACCAGTATGTAGATATTCCATCACGATCACATCGTCATGGATATCTCGTTGGTCTAGAACACCATCTCCACCCTCAGGATTTGGAGACTCATCATCTACTCTCTGATCAGAGAAAGATACGACTTGACCCTCCATACTAGAGTTCATGGTCAACACATAAAGAAAGACATATGCATGCCACCCTAGCACTATCTCCTCATCAACCTCGTCATGCCATCGAGCCCTCGTCTGATCCTGCTGACTCGTGCATGGATTACGACTCAACCCATCGGCACATAGGTTTGCAACTCCAGGTCTATGTACTACCTGGAAGTCATACTCTTGTAAGATCAGAGCCTATCGTGCAAGCTTCTCTGTAAGCTTGTCCGACTTCATTAACCACTTGAGCGGCTGGTGATCAGTCATGAGAGTAAAAGGGTTCTCAAACAAATAACATCGAAAGTGTGCAACAGCCCACACTGCCGCCAAACACTCTTCCTCATACGAACTATACCTCGCCTCCGCTGAATTGTTAGAGCGACTGGCATACGCCACCACGAACTCCTTTTTCTCATCATCATGCTGAGTCAGCACTGCTCCAAGCCTTAACATACTCCAATCGGTGTCTAGTTGGAAAGGACGCCCCCTAACGGGTCTCCTCATTTCGCGCACCTACCGCCTTGTTGCGCCAGCGGAAGCTCTAGCTCAATAGGTCGCAAACTTTACACCACTAACCTGCAAACACAATCACAAGTTAGTGTCCATGCACCACTTACCTTAGTTCTGTTTGGTCCGGACCGGAGACGGACCATTGTCGTAGCAAGAGCCTTTCCTTTGAGCAAGGGCGTACCTTTTGGCTGTGGCTAGAGATCAGTGCACAGCAGAGCGACTAGTATCTCGTAGATTTCTCTCTAACTTCCTCGGTAACTAAGCACTTTCTCTCTCTCAGTAAAGGGTCAAGATAACTACACGAAAACGTTGGATGATCATGGGCACGACAAACGGGATATGTGATGACATGATCTCTCGGTAGTATTCCTCTCCGAAGTTTCTCACTACTAGGGCTTCGTACATGGCTTTGGATCGACAGATGTGTCTTATCTCGCACTGGGTGTTAAAGTTTACAGGAGGAAGCTGATTTAGATCCATCCTTCGTTAGATGAGGATAAAGACGGTGAGATCTCATTCTTGGCCGTAAGTGACAACAGGTAAGATCACAGGGACATGCGAGAGCATGACTTGCGCGGTAAAGTTATGTCCGAAGGATCCTATCAGAAACTGTTGAAAGTGAACTCGTTCCATATACATTAGTTTAATCGAGAAAGGGTTTCGAAAAGGGAATATGGGCGGTAAGTAAAGTCCTTCGTCCATCTCTCACAACATGTGCACTCCAACTACAAAGGTATCTCGATCCATAAAACTCTGATTCAATCTCATAGGATCACTCCGATCTCTCCACGAACAATCTCTTCAATCTTCTCAAGGTCGAATGCCCCACACAGGTCACTCCCCTTTGCTTAAAAGTTTTGAACACTAAAAACAAGGATAGGTGCAATCCCCTCCTAACCGAGCAATCCAAGCCACACGGGCCGATGAGGTGGCACACATGCACATCGCATGTTTGATGCCGTCATACTCATCCACGTGTAGGTCGTCTGGGTGATAGGTTCTAATCCATGCACCGTAACGTGTCCCAATACAAGAGACTAGGCTAGACAAGTAGTCGACTTTACATGCCAAGGATCGCACTTTGCCACGTTGAGTGCGAACCTAACATCCACGTGACGTGGTTACAACGTAGGTCGCTAGAGTCTTATCTACGCCTAGAATACACCCCCAAGCAATACAAACGTCACACTGGATACTTTTCTGCCAGCTGCCGCTAACAAGACTCGGGACCTGGACTAGATACCGTTGTCGATACAACTCGACAAAAAATCAACGAACTTTCACACGTGATAGGTACAGATCTATAGCTCAGTCTCCTCTCAAACTTGCCACGTAGGTAGGATACTAGAATCTCTACTTACAGGTCAAATTTCAGGAAGATCTGACGGCTAGATCTCCTCCCACAATTAACAGAAATTCTCAGAAACTAACACGTACTTCCAATCTCAGATTCAGGACAGAGGCTTCTTCGCCTAAATGAACCGTCCACTTCCACTCATACTTCCTGTGCTAACAATTCAGAAGGTAAACTCACTACTCAAGAAATTTGAGCCGATTTGACCGTTCGGATCATCCTCCATAAATCTGCAAAGTTGCTGCTCCAGATTGAGAGCTTTCTGCACCCCGTCGCCTTCAAATCGCCATTGCGCTCAATCCGCAGAACATCCGGTGGTGAAATTTGTGGTCAGAGCTTCAGCAACTGACAGACTACAAGCTCATGAAATCTGGTCTCAATCTGACGGCTCAATCACTCAAACCCCTTAATCTTACAATCGGAAGAGAAAGCTATGTACTCTCTTCACTCTATGAACTTCAAATCGTCATTACGTATGCCCTGGACCTCCAAATCGAGTGAAATTTGTGGTCAGATTGCCCCTCCCGTCGAGTGCTCTCCGCCCATGCCCTCTGATCTTCCAAATCCCTCGTCAAAGTACCCCGAACCTCCCAGAGCGCACACTTAGGTAGATGACAAGTTATCTTTACTTTTGGGTAGACCAATGGGAAGTTAAAGGACTCAACCTTGTCCTTTTCTGCCCATGGAGACCCCCAGCAGATAATAGAGCATTCTAAGCTCATAAGAGCAATGTTTTAGAACCCATTACACCACAACTTCTACAATTGTGTGCAAAGCGCACTTATACGCGTAATTTACATACTAACTGGTCCCACAACAGGACATTCACCCCCTCCAAACCTGCACATCCTCCGGTATGTGCCAACTTGTTATCCATAGTCATCATCGTAGTCCTCATCATGCTCTGAATTGTCAGGTTCATCATCCTCTTCTCTCGCATAAGGTCTGGAAAGATGAGAATCAGACTCGAGAAGTTCATCGGAATCAAGAAATCCTTCACGTCTTCGGAAAACCTTGACCCTTTTACCAGCAATGGGTAACTTCAAGAGTGTACCATCCAATTCTCGCAAACCATATGTGGCGTTGTCGTGAACGACAACAACAACATAAGGACCAAACCAACGTCGTGCAAACTTCTTGATAGTGCTGTGTTGGTTATCCAAACTGTTGTCATATACTATGACCCAGTCACCTTCTCGGATCGGCTTCTTCCGCAGTCGATGTGTCTTGTCGAACCGCTCCTTGTTCTTCAACCTCGCCTCCTTGAGTTTGACCAATGCTTCTTCGAGGTCCTCCTCACGTCGCTCAAGCTGCTGAATTCGTAGTGCCAATAGTCCTTCCCTATCAAAACCATCCTCCCAAGGTAGACATACCCAAGTAGGAACGTCTCCTTCCGTTGGCATGATAGGTTTTTGACCGATCATCAATTCTGTAGGCATGTAACCAGTAACAGTACTATGAGTAGTTCTATCAGTCCACAACGCAAAAGGAAGAAGTCTAGGCCAGTCCCCATGACGCCCCCTGCACGCTTTCACCAATGCTTGGATGATTGGTGGGTGCCCTCGTTCACTTTTCCCATTCGCTTCCGGGTTCATCGAAGTGGTCAACTTCAATCGTATTCCATATCTGTTGAAGAACTCACGTTCTTCATCTGCATTCAACTCTCCTCTATCTGCACGGATTCTCCCCACGCTTCCATATCTAGAAACGATATCTTCTAATATGAATAGACAGACAGGTTCAGTAGCTTTGGTGCGTAAAGCCATCCCTTCTACAAAGTTAGATAGCTCTTCTCGAGCCAAAACTAAATGACGCATGCCCCAAATTCCTGGTGGCATGGCAACCAGATCCAAAACCCATTGGAAATGAATGGACAAGGGATACGTAGGTCTCAATCCATCCCTATACTGAATCTTGGATTGGAATTGACATTCAATGCATGACCCAACAAACTTTTCTACATCTCGATACAATCCTTTCCACCAATACCTCTCCTTGATCTTGGTAAAGGTTGCCCATGTACCTCGATGTCCTGCCCATAAGGTATCATGGAATTGTTCGAGTACTTGTTTCTTGGTCTCTACATCATCCACTACTTTCAAGGGTACTCCATCTCTCCTCTTTGGCCTCTTCCACAGATATCCATCTCGTAATAGATAGCCATAGGCCTGATGTCGTATCTCCTTGAAGACTTTCTCCGTCCATTCTCCATACTTCTGAAGAGTGCTTAGATAGCGTCCGATTTCCTTGAGCCTCCCACAATAAAATTCTTCCTTGAAAGGAAGAACACCATCCAAGCGACTCCAGTCCTCGCTTGACAGTTGTAGAACTTGCCCCTCCTCTGCATCATCTTCCTCCATATCTTCTGCCTCCATATCGTCTTCTTCTTAGTACCTAGCTCTAGACAACATGTCTGCCATCGAATTCATCTTCCCTGCTATGTGTCTCAACTCTGGATTCAACGACCTAACGTAAGCTATCCAACGTAACAGAGCAATATCAGGCGTTGTGCAGTTTGCTATCATTCCCAACAAAGGTAAGCAATCAGTTTCAAGTAGTACATGTGCTCCAATGAGATACTCCTTCTCAGCTTTCATTGCAGTTACAACGTCCCATAGCTCTCGTTTGACTTGAGGGTATCTCCTTTGTCGATCTGTAAGTATGCGAGCACCAAATCTTGTTGCAAACCTCTTTTCCTCACCATCATCCTGCCCTATTGCCCAACCTATAGCGATAGGACTAGTATCAACAGTAACGACTATGGGTCTACTACAATCATAGCTCAACTGTCGTAGAACTGGTGGTGATTTCAGTGCTTCTTTTAGTCGCTCCATAGTGACCCTCTGCTCCTCACCCCAAGTGAACCTTCTTCGCTTTCTCAGCAACTCATACAACGGTTCAGACATGTGACCAAAATGAGGAATCTACACTCGATAGAACAAACAAGCTCCCAAGAATCTCCTAACCTCTGTGGTGTTGGCACAATCTTTCATCCTCCCAATGGCATCAACCTTTGATGGGTTCGGACGTCGACCAAATGCCCCACAAAGATGACCAACCACAACAATCTCCGGAACTCCAAAGCTCGATTTCTCCGCTGAAAGAGTGAGATTTACCTCCTCAAGCCTTGTTAAGATCATCTCCACATCGTGAATATGATCAACCACAAATCTTCGACATCCATTCTCAGTAAGCTTTTCATCCTTGTCTTCGACTGCACATCCTTTCATAGGAATATCATCTATGAAAGGTATGGTCTTCTCCGGGATGAATTCTCGCAAAATCCTATTCATTGCATTCTGCACATGAGCAACGGAGTTTGTCGCTCCTTGTGGTAATGTGCACATCCTTACAAGCCCAAGTGGAGTACGCATAGTTGTGAGATCTCTGCTCTCTATCGCCAACTGGAGCTGATCATACCCAGAGTATAAATCTCCAATAGAGTAGATAGCACGCCCAGCAAAAGCTTCTGCAACCTCATCTACTATGGGCCCTGATCCCATGTTCCGGATAGTCACCTTGTTAGCGTGTTGCATGTCTTGGATGAACCTAAGAGCCCCTGACTTCTTGGGTACGGTAAACCACCGACTCGAGTAAGGTCCCATAGATGGTTCTAAAATACCCATCCGTATCTTCTCCTTCAACAACTCAATAAGCTTTGGCAACATAGCTCGTGGCACTAGTATAGGCTTCAAGTCCCAAGGCACATGTGGTACTGTGAAGATCACCATGGGTGCTACGACACTCGTATCTGCACATCCAATCTCTTCTGCACTGAAAGCAAAAGCCTTTCCATGCCTTCTCAACATCTCATGAAAACGCTTTCTCTCTTCCTCAGTGAGAAACTCACCCCCTCCAATCTGCAGTCGTTTGAGTGTCTCTTCTGTGAATCTGTGTCCTACTCTCTGTGAATCTCGCAGAACTGGTTCAGTCGATGCTCGTTCCACTTGCTTGTTAGAGTCTTCAGGTAGTTGAGTAGCCACCGGCTTCACTTTACGCGCCACAATCTTGTATTTTGTATGAACCTGCGCTTCTTGGTGATTCGTGGCTCTACTCCTTTCTAACTCCAACTCATGATCTCCTTTCATCTGAAGCTGAACCTTGTAGCCATCCTCGACGAATCTTGTAATCTCCTCATGTAACTCACGTGAACGGATCGCGACAAATCCATTAACCAAAGAATTGGTGCTTATAAACGACAGAACCTCCTCAAGAGTATCTTCAAAGCCCTCTTCTTCATACACCCCGTTAATGAACTCCTGATCTAACAAAACTCCTTGAGTTTTGAAGAGATCTTCCTGCTTCTTCACACATTGTCTTTGTACACTATCCATCTCTTCTACCACTCGAAATCTATTTACACATGTATCAAAAAACTGAGCAAATCCACATTTAAACATCTCTTCTTCATCTTCTGACTCTAGCGGAAGGCTCTTTCTCCTATCAACACTCCCATACTCCCGCTCTACAGGAGTGCTAACTAAAAATCCGAAAACTCTTTGTCAGTCCTTAAGGGACTGTCTCTCAGCTTCTCTCTGTTCTTTTCATGACCCGTACGTACAGTAAGAAACTGTACCGCTCTCGTACCATCTTGACTTCTGATACGAGCATAATGAGACCCATCGTCCATTACTTTCGTCTCCATCCTAGACGCGGTAATGTATGGTTGACCAAGGATCACAGGATAAGCAACTACACTCTAAACAAAAAAGTTTTGTTCTATCTCTACATCTCCTATTCGAGTCTTGACAGCTGGACAAGCACCAAAAAGTTCACCTCTTTGGTTGTTAGCAGCACGAAGAACCCATCCATGTCCTGTGTCGATTGACCACTTCCCTTTCTCGTAAACGTTTTTGGACATGATATTGATCTCCGAACCGTGATCCACCAACGCCACTATAGCCTCTGACAAGTTACCTAGTCGGACCCTTGTCTCTGTAGTTGCACGAGCCCAATATGCTCGAGAATATTGACTCTCATGCTGCTTCTCGTCGCCATGTTCTGCAGCACAGTCTGAAACTCTTGCCTCTCTTCCATTCGACGCCTGTAGTACATGCTTTTGGGCAAATACGCGACCTAACTCTTCATCTTCTTCCCCAGTGATGTCAGTATCCAATGCTTTCATCATCATTGTATCTGCAGTCATCTGTCTCTTTCTCTTGATCACATCTATGATCAACTCATGAAAGTCACGTTTTGCTATCCCTAGGGCCTCTCGCAAGGAAAATTCTATCTTTGCATCCAAAATTCTCTCTTCAAGAATCTCCTTCAAGTTGGTGCTGGTCTCGATATCAGATTGTAGTCTGTAGGTCGGTGCTTTACCTTTGCCCTTTGAAGAAGCTCCTTTGCCTTTCTCTCTCATCTCCGTGTCATAAATAGGAACATCAACCATAGGTTCAGATGTAGATGCCCCTTGAGACGTTGAAGGGATATCAGAAGGTGATGCCTCTTGTTGCCCTCTCCTCTTCGTGGCTCTGGCTCTCCTTGTAGCCTCCTCCGGATCAGCAACATCATCATCACGTCTCCTTTTCTCTTCCACAATCGCATCTTGCCAGCTGACATGCTTCTCTTGTACCAAGTAAGCCTTGACCCCTGCCTCTACAGGATCATCCCATCCAGTAATACGGCGAATTGCCTCCGCACTTCGCAACATTACTTCTCGTGGAACTTCAACTACATCGCTCTTAACAGCTGCTACAACCGGTACATCTACTTCAATCGCAAATGTTTCAGGCTCTATTGTACGTATTGCCGTAGCTATACCAACCTGACCTCTCACCAAGCTCTTCATTCCTCCCTTACCAAAGTTGGTACCCAACGGCGCACCAGTTTGGGCGAGATGAATCTTTCCATCTCTAAAATTCACGACTCTGGTTCTGAGAGCCTCGGAAAACTCCTCACAATCCCGACGTTGGTGTTCAGTACTGTCACACCAGATACATCTTCTAACAAAATTTCTGCTAGTTGAAGATGCATTGGTATCACCAGGACTTCGACTATGCTTTAGCTCTGCCATCTCTATCCTTAACTCTCTCAGACCCTTAACCAACTCATCGATTGCAGAATCTTCAATCTTGCTATTGACAGGCTTGGGTAATGGAGCTAAAGAGACATCAGACCTCAAGGTTGCAGCTCTACCTCTTCCACGTTTCTGCTTCGTGAGAATAGTAACAGCTTCCTCTACCTTTCTCCAGTCTGTGCTCACTCCTCCTTCTTCTCCCTTGTCTGCTAACATCAAGAAAAGCTTGTCCTCTAGATTTTCATCAGCAACTTCTAGAAAAAGTTCTGTCTTCCTTAAGTCAAGCGTTGTCCTCTCGGATGGAGACAATTGACAGAACCGTTTCTCAAACTCACGCAGCAACTCATTTGGGGTCATCTCATTCCCCAGACGCTGCTCTATCCACTCCAAGAATGTTCTCTTGGTTACTCTATCCGCATCATCATCAAAAAATTCACTCTTCAACCTCTGCTCATACTCCTCCCAAGAACTCGTACGTGCATCCTTCAACTTTGTCACTTGACTACGGATCTCAAGTATCACAGCCAACTCGAAACTAGAAATCATCTCTGTCTCAGGCACACGATTTACCTCCATCTCACAAATATACTCCCGAACATACTTCGTGATGTTCCTTCCATCGAACCTCCCCAACTTCTTCACCACCGCATGTAGAGCTCTTGAAGACTTCTGCTCCCCAACATCGCCTCCTTGTTGTTGTCTCAACAACATCGTCAATGCTCGAAGCAGATCGTCCGCTCCTCCTCCACTCGTCCCTATTGCTTCGGGAAGATTCATACTTGACGCTCCTCGGCAACAACTCACTCAACCACCTCAAAGCGTGCTCTCAGTGGAAGCACCAAATATGTCGTAGCGAGAGCCTTTCCTTTGAGCAAGGGCGTACTTTTTTGGCTGTGGCTAGAGATCAGTGCACAGCAGAGCGACTAGTATCTCGTAGATTTCTCTCTAACTTCCTCGGTAACTAAGCACTTTCTCTCTCTCAGTAAAGGGTCAAGATAACTACACGAAAACGTTGGATGATCATGGGCACGACAAACGGGATATGTGATGACATGATCTCTCGGTAGTATTCCTCTCCGAAGTTTCTCACTACTAGGGCTTCGTACATGGCTTTGGGTCGACAGATGTGTCTTATCTCGCACTGGGTGTTAAAGTTTACAGGAGGGAGCTGATTTAGATCCATCCTTCGTTAGATGAGGATAAAGACGGTGAGATCCCATTCTTGGCCGTAAGTGACAACAGGTAAGATCACAGGGACATGCGAGAGCATGACTTGCGCGGTAAAGTTATGTCCGAAGGATCCTATCAGAAACTGTTGAAAGTGAACTCGTTCCATATACATCAGTTTAATCGAGAAAGGGTTTCGAAAAGGGAATATGGGCGGTAAGTAAAGTCCTTCGTCCATCTCTCACAACATGTGCACTCCAACTACAAAGGTATCTCGATCCATAAAACTCTGATTCAATCTCATAGGATCACTCCGATCTCTCCACGGACAATCTCTTCAATCTTCTCAAGGTCGAATGCCCCACACAGGTCACTCCCCTTTGCTTAAAAGTTTTGAACATCAAAAACAAGGATAGGTGCAATCCCCTCCTAACCGAGCAACCCAAGCCACACGGGCCGATGAGGTGGCACACATGCACATCGCATGTTTGATGCCGTCATACTCATCCACGTGTAGGTCGTCTGGGTGATAGGTTCTAATCCATGCACCGTAACGTGTCCCAATACAAGAGACTAGGCTAGACAAGTAGTCGACTTTACATGCCAAGGATCGCACTTTGCCACGTTGAGTGCGAACCTAACATCCACGTGACGTGGTTACAACGTAGGTCGCTAGAGTCTTATCTACGCCTAGAATACACCCCCAAGCAATACAAACGTCACACTGGATACTTTTCTGCCAGCTGCCGCTAACAAGACTCGGGACCTGGACTAGATACCGTTGTCGATACAACTCGACAGAAAATCAACGAACTTTCACACGTGATAGGTACAGATCTATAGCTCAGTCTCCTCTCAAACTTGCCACGTAGGTAGGATACTAGAATCTCTACTTACAGGTCAAATTTCAGGAAGATCTGACGGCTAGATCTCCTCCCACAATTAACAGAAATTCTCAGAAACTAACACGTACTTCCAATCTCAGATTCAGGACAGAGGCTTCTTCGCCTAAATGAACCGTCCACTTCCACTCATACTTCCTGTGCTAACAATTCAGAAGGTAAACTCACTACTCAAGAAATTTGAGCCGATTTGACCGTTCGGATCATCCTCCATAAATCTGCAAAGTTGCTGCTCCAGATTGAGAGCTTTCTGCACCCCGTCGCCTTCAAATCGCCATTGCGCTCAATCCGCAGAACATCCGGTGGTGAAATTTGTGGTCAGAGCTTCAGCAACTGACAGACTACAAGCTCATGAAATCTGGTCTCAATCTGACGGCTCAATCACTCAAACCCCTTAATCTTACAATCGGAAGAGAAAGCTATGTACTCTCATCACTCTATGAACTTCAAATCGCCATAACGTATGCCCTGGACCTCCAAATCGAGTGAAATTTGTTGTCAGATTGCCCCTCCCATCGAGAGCTCTCCGCCCATGCCATCTGATCTTCCAAATCCCTCGTCAAAGTGCCCCGAACCTCCCAAAGCGCACACTTAGGTAGATGACAAGTTATCTTTACTTTTGGGTAGACCAATGGAAAGTTAAAGGACTCAACCTTGTCCTTTTCTGCCCATGGAGACCCCCAGCAGATAATAGAGCATTCTAAGCTCATAAGAGCAATGTTTTAGAACCCATTACACCACAACTTCTACAATTGTGTGCAAAACGCACTTATATGCGTAATTTACATACTAACTGGTCCCACAACAAGACACCGTCTCCCTATTCATCAAGCTCAGCAATCCTGAGTCCCGACTTAGATCCGCCTAAGTCGGTCCCAAACATGAGCAAGTCACAATATGACTTGGGGCGGACTTCCCATAAAGTCCAGGGTCCTAAACGGTGTCTCTAGCACACCTAGCGGCCCAACCGCCCGTGATGTCCGTCTAGGTCTAGGCTCCCGAACGGTGGTCTAACCCGCCGACTCGTTCTCTAGTCTTGCCCCAGCCCTTACATCGTTCCTAAGTCTAGACATCCAAGTCTAGATCAGAACGTGCCTTGGAACTGGCCCAGCCATCACCTCATGCCCCTAGAGTCCGCCCGCCGAACCCTGGGGTCGGGTGACTCGTCCTGGCCCACCCAGGCATCGAGCCCCCCTCATATATACTTCTGGGGATCGGCGACCCCGCTCTCCTCTTTGGTCCCTGAAAATTATACCACAACCCGATTGTGGTTCGGCCATAACTTCCAGCTCGGAGGTCAGATCGAGGAGTGTTATATATCACTGGAAAGCTCTCGACGAGACCTTTCCAATGATACCTCACTCGCCTCGAGATCTTACGTGGAGCTCCGTCCACGACCTAAAATGTCGCTGGAGCTCCAACACTTAGCAGTTTTTCCGAAACCTGTGGCCCAGACCCAGGGTCGAACCCTGTAGTTCGTCTGCGTCTCGGACCCACGTCTCGGTCCCACGTCTCAGACCTATGTCTGAGACTCATGTTTCAGCCCGTTCCCACACTCACCTCCTTAGGTCAGCGTTCGTGGGGCCCTCTTGGGGTAGGCCCTTATGTCCTAACCCAAGGTTCTACCCTTGGTTCAGAGAACCACTTAGGGTTCATCTGATCCCGACTTGCCGGTCAAGCCGTTAAGTCCCACTCGCAGCGTTCACAACCTAGCGCAAGTCCGCTAGGGTTCTGTTGTTCGCGTCTGCGCCCGATCTTGAGAATGAGGGGCGCGACACCTCAAGATGGGAGCAGATGTCAACGTATTCTTGAGCTCTACGAAAGCTCGCTCCTACTCATCTCCCCATTGGCACTCCTGGTCCACCTTCATCAGCTTGGTCAATGGCTTCGTAATTGCACTAAACCCCTTCATGTATCGACGATAGAAGTTTGCCAAACCAACAAATGCTCGAACTCGACTCACATCTATGGAGCGTGAGATACGTGCATAGCCTCAACCTTCGTCTGTTGAACACCCAACCCACCTGGATAGATTGTGTGGTCCAGATATTCTACCAACTCCTGGAAGAACTTACACTTCCCAGGGTGTAACTTCAACCCATGAGCTCCCAACCGCTCGAACACATCTTGTAAGTGTCTCTCGTGCTCCTCCATTGTAGCACTATAGACTAAGATGTCGTCAATATAACATCTGACAAAATCCAATCCTGCTAGGATTCTGTCCATCACCCTTTAGAACTCAACAAGGACGTTCTTCAACCCAAATGGTAAGAATCGCCACTGATACAAACAATCCTTGTCGTGAGAGTCAATTCTCCAGAATGCTATCTTGGACTTATCTCCGGCAACTGATGATACCCTGCTCGAAGATCCAAAGTACTGAAGACCTTCACATGCCCCACTGCATCAAAGATCTCCTCAGGTGTCGGCATGGCATACTTATTGGACTTTGTCTGTCGATTGATAGGACGGTAGTCTTCACACATCCGTCTATCCGTATAGTTGCCATACATATCTTTCCTGGTATAACTGTGACAGACGCATACTTTCCTGCGACATCTCCACCAACCTAGCCTCCAACAAGTCATGAGTCATACTTTGGATCAAAGCTCTCTCCATGTCAATGTACCTGTAAGGACGTTGAAAGATTGACGTGTCATTAGCCAAGTCGATCCGTATACATGGTCCCTTCAAGGTACCCAAATCCTTCATACTAAAGGCAAAACAATTCATGTAGCTCTTCAGGAATCTCTGAACTCTTCGTCTCTCCTCTCCTATAAGCCCGGGTCCAATCTCCGACTCCCAAGTATCCTCTATCACCATGCTAGAGGTAAAAGACGAAGTCGTTGACTGCTATCTTGCAACCTCTAGAGCAATTTCCTTCTGCTCACCATCAACAACCTCCACCGCTACTGCACGAAAAACTTCTGAAGTTCTAGCTGCAAGCTCCACACTCTCTCCTACGACATCCCATGCTGTCCAAGGATGACGAACTCCACGTGCCTCGCCCCCAGCCTTTGCCTCCACCGACCCGGTAGGCAAGAGCTCAAGAGTGTTCGAGTAGTAACACCCGTCGATCGCATCCGACGTTGCTCAGCCAATCCAAGGCTAACAATCCATGTCAAGCAGCTCAAGTCTATTGCTTGACCCAACACCTGACGACGTGAAGCCTCTAACATCAAAGCTACTACCGTCGTACCCGTAAGGAAACACATCGCTCGCTCTCGCTCATCGACATTAGGCTCCACCAACTGTTATAATCGAGCATCTCACGCAAGCCCATGTGCTCCATCTCTGTAAGCATGTGATGCTGGAAAGCTCGCCAACGTGAGCGACGTTGCCGTGGACCGCCCCACTAGGTTCACCACTACCATGAGTGACCTATCGACGACTCTCACTACTTGAGATCGTCGCCTTGCATCCAAAATACCATCAATTGTGAGATGCGTTGGTCGTCTCACTGCATCATGTGCGCGCTTGAGCACCTCCCTCGGTAACAAGTTCATCCATCACAATCGTGGACGATGTCTACAACACTGCCGGTCCGATCCAGGACCGCACTTGGTGCACACTCGTCATCATCTGTGCACGAGCATCACCCACAAAGGAACGTTCTCCAAGATGTACGCTGGAGAATCCACCTGATGCATCTGGAGATGTCGTAAGATCTGTAACATCTCTCAAAACATCTTAGATCGTGGGTCATGTAATCCCTGACCTCTCTCCGCACGCGTTTGACCTTGACATGACCACCCCGCTATCACCAAGTGAATGGTGTCAATAAACGTGAGATCCTGCGCCTCCAACAGCGAAATATCTGACGATAATGCTTGCTGGTATCCTCTAACAGCGGATATGGGTAACAACTCAAGATATCTTTGCATCAAACGTGCCACATGATGCAACGAGATGCGTCTCGTAACCTCATCTCTCTCCACGTACAAGTATCGTTGTACTTGTATGCCTGTCTGCAATACCGCAGCCAAACCTGTGCTGATCTCTCCAAACAGCTCCAACACACACACCCTCCTCTGGATACTGCCATACAATGAGAGTCGTATCCAACGGTGATAAGGTCACATGGTCAGTAGCAGGAACAACTTTTTGTTCCTCTACCGGTGATACAAAGGCTTCACTCCAAGCCTGCTGCACCAACCGATCAGCATACTGCTGCAACTCCTCACTCAAACTCCAGAGTGGAATATCCAAGGCAGATGGTACTAACGTGGACATGCTAGGCATGTCCTCCACCTCCTCAAGACCGGAGTGTCCTCCGCATGGACATTGTCCTCTAACAACTCGTCCGGCCAAGTGATGACCAAACTGAACCTTGCAACGGATGCCATCGTCCCTGATGTAGACTCCGTTGTCCCAACTCTAGCACTGAACCGCACTGGTAAACGGCTCACTCGTCCCTCACCGGACTGCCAACCTGGTCTATAAGATGATGTCTCTGTCCAATAGTCGATCACGAACCCCAACACGTCCAACCAATACATCATAAGACTCTGCGGCCGTAACAATGACCTTTGCTCTCACCATGGAGCCATCTATGGGATGATCTGGTCGAACTCTCACCGTCAACATCTCCCGTGTCATGTGTAGATCTTTGCCTCCTGATCTCCCTAGAGATGTCTGTAGCTAGAATGGACATCTCTCCACCTCGGACTTCTTCAAACCTAGACCAATACACGTCGCCTTCTCCAACATCAACGGTTGGACTCCAGAGTCTAACCAGACCTTCTGTGGTCGATACATCTTCCCTGAAGGTACAACCAAATAGAAGATACCACTATTGTTTGTCCAACAACATCACACATGGTGCCAAACTAGCACGGTCAATCGCCGGTCTCGCTGGTAACTCATCTAACCTAGCAGTCGCCGCTTGTCAAGTACCACTGGTAGCTGTCTTGATCCTCGACTCCATGGACACGTCTACCGTCTCTCGCGAAACCACCTCAGCACTAGAGGTAACTACATCCTTGTTCTCACTGAGCGTGACCGCCAACTGGAATACTGGAGCCAAGTTGACTCCCAATGCTTTCATATCCGTGGCTGAGAATAATGAGGTTCTCAAAACTGCTGTAGCCGCTCCCAACATCGAGTTCGATGTCGCATCTACCAACGTCGAGGGTTGATCCGCATCACCTCTACTCCTGGATGTCATGTCTCCAACTCCACTGCATCATCGATAGGTCGTTTAGGAATCATAGATGTGATCCTCAACGTCTCCGATAATATGAATGACTGAGGAAGCCTAGCCTGTCTATCAGCCTCCCCGCGTTGTGGATCCAACTCCACCGACGCATCTCGTGACTTAGAGACACGTACTGCACCTCGAGTCACTGCCGCAGATGTCTCAATCTGCGCCACACCTGCCATGAAGTCGAAGTCTCCTCCGTCTCCTCCATAAGATATGGAAGTTTCTGTTCCACCAGATCTCTACTGAGCCATAACCATACTAGCTATCCTCTACTCCAACTGCTCAATCCGAGCAGCCATACTTGCTTTCGACGTCGTAGCAGGCGATGGACCGACTGATCTTCTGGACCTCTACCTCTAGCTCGACCACCACGGCCTCCTTGAGCTCCTCCGCCTCGTCCACGATCAGCCTTCCCTTGCCGTAGCTTGGGGTGGAGATCAAACAACGGTCACTATTGTGACCTGCTCGTCTGCAATGCTCACACTGTCTATGCACCGCTTGAGACGTCCCAGACGTCTCATAACTACTTCTCCTATGTGGACAGTCCTTTTGCTGATGAGGACCATCACACGTCCAGCAAGGACCCGCTTGCTGCTGACTAGAGAAGGACGGCATGGGCTTCTGCCCACCAGATCCTCCAACACCTCCCTGAGATCGTGACTGCTCCGCACGATCCTTACCATCACCACCATCACGCTGTTGCGTAATCTGTGATCCTCGAGAAGAGGTGGTCGCTCCCTGTGATGTCTTTTTGCTGAATCCAGCAACCACCACCCTCTCCTCCACCATGTTGAGCTCAATCCGCTCAACCAAACCAAAGACAACCGCCAACGTCGAAACGATATCTCTAAGAGAGTGGCATCTCTAACTCTCCTACGCAGCTCTCTGTCTAGTATCTCATACTAGAACTGGACTGCTTGTGCTTCTGTCACCTCTTGAGTAACACTGATCAATCGCCTCATGCGAGTAAACGCCTCTCATAAGGATAAGCTCTCTCCAGTCTTGCGCTGGAATTCTTGTAGACTCTTCAACTTGTCGGTCCGCACACCTTGATAGTTCCTCCTCAAGAACTTAACCACAGGGTTAAACCCTAGTGGTATCCCGCTCACACTACCATATGCTCCACTACTTGTGGACGCACCGCTGGTAGTAAGTACTCCGCCACCTGTGGATGTACCACTGCTACTGACATCCAAACTCGTAGGTGCTACGCCCTCGAAACTGCGTCAGTAGTGATAGAAACGTAGTTGGGAGATCAATGTTGTCTCCACAACTCGATCTCAACACTGTAATCTCGTCTGAACTCATGATAATCGTCCATCGACGATCCCTCCAAGTGTTAGAACAAACCCTTCCACGCCATAAAGGGTGTAAACAGCTGTGGGTTCCGCATCTGCTGCAGATCGCACCAACTGTCAAACTCCTGGATGAAGTCATCCAGCTCAATGGTACCAACTGTACCCGAGAAACGTCGAGGCCCCTTCGTGACCTCATAGATCTCGTCCATGTCCCACAACAACGGTGTGGCGACACTAGACTCACCACCAGAAAATGCGCTGTATGTGTCTGACTCGTCCTCTAGAACAACCGACGGCAATGGTGTAGGTAGTCGGTACCTCGCTCCACTCCGCGTATATCCACTGTCGAGAAGTCTCCACCAGAACCTCCCGAGAATTCCGTGATGAGAGAATCCCGGTCACACACTCTCCAACCAGAATGTCGAAATCCCCGTCATCATCGTAACCACCACTTGCCTAACCCCGCTCCTACTAGGAAGGTCAAAGTAAGGATAACTTGTACTTGTCATCACCACAGATAGCCTCTCACGGTATGTTGTTCGTCACTCCAACCACACCGTGAGAGAAACAAAGATAGTCTGACTGGACCGCAACTCTAGTCTCACTACCGACAGCACACTGGAGTGAACTCACTCCGGAAATCAAGTGCCAACACAAGCAAACACGGCGCACAAACAGGAAGTAGAATATGGAGGTTCCAACCACAAGAAGTCCAAACGATAACCCTCCACACTCATTCAAACATTCACATAAAGAGAAACCCAGCCTCACTCGGACTGCGTCTCCTCTTCGATGACCACATGCACAATATATGATCACCAACCGTCGTACCTGATACTTAAGGTCACTAACTAGATGTCCACACCTCTAGGACACGAATGGCTCATTCTCCGTGGAAATCTGTAAAGTTCTTGAAGTGATGATATTTTGAATTACCGAACGTAATCCGAAGTAGATGCGTCATATTCTCAGCGGATTCACTAGTTCATTTTGTTAAACATAGGTGCAAGTAAAATAAAAATAGAATTTTAAAAATTTATTTTATAAAAATATAATATTTTAGTTTTTTGAAAATTTTAAAATTTTAAAATTCCGAAATTCCGAAATGATATTTTCATTTAAAATTATTTCTTTTTATATTTGAATAAAAATATTTAATTTATTGAATTGATCCACAAATGTACGGACAAATAAATGGAAATTAACCCTCGAGGTTATATTTAAATGAAATCATTTCCATCATACAATTAGCCACTTGGTAGTGGAATGGATGCTGTGAATTACAAGGAAAAATACTTTTGAAAAGAAGAAAATAGTCTCCGGTCCTTATCGACGGAGTTGCTCAAAGTGGCCTTTGCACAAGAACGTTCCTAGTGCAAAGTTCCATTCGATGAAAAGGTGTGTTGAGTTGCGTCGTCCTTTACGTATGAAGAAGTCAAAGACTCGGGAATATTTGAACTAATTTGAAGAAACTATAAGTTATGTCCAATCCAGAAAATATCATTCTTCTTGAAATTTAGAATACAGAAGATGGTTAGAAAGCCCTCTACATACAGAAAGGACATCAGACAGAAATTGCTTACTTGCTGACTTGCTCATCAAGATCTTTTTTCAATACTTCATTTCTCTCTAATCTCATAAATTCTTTTAAACCACAGGTGGCACTATATTAACGGTGGGATATCCCACCGGAATTAGTTTCAGTTCAAAATTTCAGAGATTAGCTCCGGCGGACTAGCCCACCGAAACTACGTCCACTTGTCCCGTTCTTATTTGTTGTCTAAAGTTGGTGATCTAGGGCTCGAAACGACAAGAATCTTGAGACCTACAAAATGAGCCGTAGATGTCGTCGAACTGAGATCTGACGACTGGGAAATAAACTAAAAAAGAAAGCTGTGATGTGGACCACAAAAAAGGAATATACTCTTTTTTGAATTTTGAAAAGTTCTCCTATCGAATGAATCTTATTACAGTGAGAAAATATTTTGTTACAGTGACCGGCTCGCCTGAAATGAAAATCGTTTTTTCTGGAATTCAATTTTCCGGGAGAATTTACCGGAAATTATAATAAAAAGTAGAGTTTCCGGCAAAATTTCTAGATCTAACCATGATTCGAACCTGAGACCTCTGCCTCCCCACTTCCAGACTTCAACCATTGAGCTACAACGCTTTTGATACAATACAGGGTTGCTGCTTTTATACCCCTACTTGTGGTTTAATCACGTGTGTAGAGCAACGCAGTCCAGTTCAATAATGCTTGACGACACGGATGTAGCCACTACAAAATGGCTACATCCGTATCGTCTATACGACTATCGATTCTTAAACAACCTATATTTTTTGTCTTTTCACAATACCTAAATTACAAGTACTAAATTATCTGATATTAAATTAAAGTCACTATGTATTAATGTATATACAGCTTCAGGTTCCGGAATTGTATCTTTGGCATCGCGGCTGTGTACTCATGCCTTATGGTTTATATCTTGGTCTTTCAGTGTTTCCATGCATGAACTAACCGTTAATATTTATAAATATTTTGATTATTTCTATCCACTCGATATATAAATTTTATTTAACACTTATATGTTTTCCGTTATCAACTGAAGATATGTTTCTATGCATGCAAAATCAACTTGGAGACATTTTTGTTATCAGAAAAGATGAAAATAGTAAATATGTGGAAATTCTGGTTCAACTGTTAGAGAAAATAGAATTGATCTATTAGTGTTAAAAACCGCATCTAGAACTGCAGGACTAACCGGATATAACCCATAAAGCCAGCATGGAAAGAACACTTCCAAAACTACAAATAGGGGAGGTTGCTAACAAGCACAAATTAATTTTAGCCAAGCAATAGTTTTTTTACCTAAAGCTTTGTAGCTGAAGGATTAGATAATAAATTTAAAATATTTACTTCTTCCGTCTGATGGAAGAGTTGAATAAGCATCCTCTATCACTTTTGTTGTTCGGTTTTTGTTATGAAAAAAGATATAAATATTATTTAGGAAATTCTGTTATAAATTCGTATGAAAATTTAGATATATCTGTAGTGTTAAATGAAAACCGGACCTGGAGTTGCAAGAATTATATTATAGATATAACTCATAAGTGGAGCATGGACCGACGTCTCTATTGGACTACAAGTGTGATATCCTACTAATAAAAAATATAAATTAATAAATCAAACTTGATGCATTTTTTCTTCTTCAGATGGAAGAGGTGAATAAATAATAATGCAGATACAATTTAAAGGGAATATACATAAAACATGAACTTCGGGAGAACTTTTAGCCGTCTTTTATTATCAGAAAAGTTAAACCGTTATGCCAAAAATTCTATATTAAATTGATAAAAATTTTGAAATTTACTACATATATTAAATGTTAAGTGCACTTGTACTTGCAAGGTGGTCCGCCCTTAACCAGTAATGGAATCGGAAACAAACGCGTTTTAGGAAGTACACGAGAAACTAGAAAAGAATAACAAATCACTTTATTACCTAGCCTTCCATAACAAAAAGGTTAGGTAGTAAATTAAGCTTGAATAATGAGCACGTCTAATAGAGGGGAATACGAAACACGACGTTAGGTTGAAGCTGGTTCTGCATTTTGGTCCTATAATCTGAGTCGCACTCACTGTTATCTAACCTCGACGTCAACCACAATGCTATTTGTTGATTTTGCCAAGGATATCACTTTCTCTTCTTTTTTGCACTACGTGTTTTAGATAGTGAGTTTTTATTACTCTACACAGAGCTTTAGTATGTGCGGTCCACAAGAGAATAATTGCAGTAGGTGATGTTACTTCATGTGCACCTGTTGTATACAGAAATTTGATTTACCGATGCGTATATTTTAAGAGCGATAAGTAAACTTAGAGCTATTGATAACAACTGAGTGGTTGAAAGCATTGGTTTGCAAAATCAGTGCGACAAGAAACTGTGCTATGTAATGTGGTTCAATTCCACATGACGTAACCCCTGTCCTACCCAACCTAGTGTCACGTCAGTTTGGCACCCTGGCTAGGTTGACCGAGTGCGAAGTGATGAATCTCGGTAAGATCGTTAGTGCCGTTAGGACGAGTTGGTGGGAGAGCTCACTAGGGATATACTTCGCAAGTAGGGCTTGGAAGTCTTAGTTCTTCGAGTTGAGCCTTCAAGCTCATGGCTATGGTGGATAGTCTTGGTGAGTGCAATCTGGATTCTCTACGAGCACAGAGTGGATTTGGCTCAACTTTAGTGATTGTTTAGTGCCCGTTGGCATGATGGAGTGAGTACATATCGTTTATCACTCGAAGAACTCAGATTGCGGGGTCTGATTGAGAGCTTTCAGGTCACGGATTTCAGCCGGTGGTATCTCCGAAGTGGGCAGATCGTTGGTAGCTTCGATTTGCGGATGCGCGCTTGCACGGAGTGGTTCTTTTTGGTTGGGTGATCGATCGCTGTGAAGATTGCTGTCGTTTGAATCTGATCTTGGTCGATTTGGTGGTGAGATAGTGCGGAAGTGCTGCTGGAATTTCTTGTGACGGGTTGGTGTGGTCGATTTGTGTCAATCCACCTGCGAGTGTCAATTTGACAGATTTTGATCTTTTGGAGTGCAATTTTGACCTCCGAGTTGCTGTTTTGGGTGTGTCCTCTTCATACACGTCCTTCTTGTGGTGTCGAGTTTCTTCTCCTACCCAAGCGGAGCGGAGCGGGAGTGTCGAGGTGTGGAGTGTGTGTTAAGAGGCGTTTAGAGGCTTCGAGGAGTAGAGGTGCGTGAGTGCGGAGGCGTGAGAGCGGAGAGCGAGAGTGCAGAGGTGGAGCGGAGCCAGAGCCCGCGTCCGCTTCCGCTGCAAGCTAACTTGCTGGCGTGCGTGAGAGAGGTATCCAAATTTCAGTTGTGAGGGAAGTGTAAAACCAACTGATCACCCATCCCAACACTATTCCTGGACATGGACTCTTAACTCTGTAGTCTTAGCTTTGGCTTTACCACTAGACCAATAGCTCTTGGTGTCTTCTAGGGATGCGTGCAAGTACTTATGGACTTGTTTAAGGTAATAGGAGGCCTTCTCGCACGTTCCTAGAGGAGTGGTAGGACGACCCCACAATATTAGGGGAAGCTATAGTTGTGGTAGTGTTTGTCTATATCGTAGAGACGCGTATGGAGGTAGTTGGTGGCAGTTGTCTTGGATGAGCTAGTAGAGCTACCACGTAGATATTTTTGGAACTACAAACCATATGCTGCTAAGAGAGGAAGTCGCGAGGTCCTCTTACCTTTTACACCACTCTTCTCAGCTGATAGTCTCAACTCAACGGTAGTGAAATATGAAATACTTGTTTGTTATCGTACCGCAGCATCGGCTTAAAACCAGAGAAAACAAGTAACTATGCTTGCAGTGAAACTGCGGGGCTATGCATTAGCGATTTATCCTGATCTAATAAGAATGTTCGATCAATTTCGGTATTTTTGCTCTCTTTAAAATATCAAAAATGACATAAGTGTTATATAAGTATTCTAGATTAAGTAAAAAAATCAAAATAATATTTAAATATTAGTTCTTCCAAGAACGTTGAAAACTTCGTTAAAAAACCCATAAGTGAAATGTGAGACTCTACGCTTCAAAGGGTACAAATAAGGGAGGAGTGCTGCACTAAATCAAACCATTCGTAAATACATTGAAGGGTTAGGTAATAAATTAAGGAAGAGGTGAATAAGCCACCATCAACCAACTATAGTCTTTCTTGTCTCTTTTCGGGGTTTCGCAATGACTCCATCCGTCCCTGCCTCTTCTTAATTGGCTTACAGTACGCCAAATACACTACACGACAGAAAAACCCATTCCTTTCCAGTTTTCCCAATCGCTATATAACTTTGCTAACGCATAGCAAAAGCTGATTTTGAACCCGTAGTGCGATAGACCCCTTGTACTTTTCAGCCAAGACATTACGAAGCACCTGATTTTCTAGAACTTGCAAGATGAATTGCAATGAATTTTTCGTTATGACAACATTCGTTGTCAAATTTTCAACTTAGGAATGTTCTTGTATAACTATATCAAGTGATTGATCGTTCAAAGTGTGACGGGTGATGACTGTACCTTTATCCTTCGTTGTAATCACTAATGTGTATCACAACTATTAACGAGGTATAAGTGTACACTAAAGCTTGCGAGTTTGTTGCTGAGTGTTCCCAGTTACATACATGCCCATTGAGGTTGGCTTGACAGGTTTCCCTATTTTTCTCCACTTGAGATTCTCCCAACTATGAAGGTAGGTGGTTTTCAGTCCTCATGAAGTTAGCTAAGCTAGCTATCCACCACGACGATGGTTCGACATCAACCTCTCATACACAAAAATCTACTTTCTCCTCAAGAAATGAAAAGGTGTATTGCTGCCTGCAAACCAGTACAGAGAGCACTACTTACGAACAAGCTTCTGACGTTGCTTTGCAGCCCAAAGAAGACGCTTACCCCTAGACTTCATGTTCTACATGCCGAAGTCCCAGGTCCCAGGTCCCGTATCCACGTTTTGCTAATCAACTTCGAAATTTCGATCATCATAACGAAAGAGATAGTGACAGTGCATCCTGCCCACAATATCAGTGGAAACAGAGTACAGATAAGCTTACTCTTGAGCTCCAATCCCATAACGAAAGAAACCTCAGTCGAGCCGGTAGGATATGATTGCTTTTAACGTTTCTGCATATGCAAAGTCTCCTCCTACGACTGAAGCTTCACAACTTGTTAAGACTGTCCCTTAAAAGGTTCAAGCTACTAGGTCTTACATTGGCACCTAGAAACTTTCAGCCTCAACCATTCGACCAACGGTGAAGGGTGTGTATAAATCTTATAGACCTGTCCTTCAGAACCTCCCATGGACTTTAGCCACACAGAAGCTTGCAACGACGGGATTGTGTCTGATATCCCCAAGGGAAGCATGAGTTGTCGGTTCTCGGTTCTCCGGATTGTCGTCTTCTGAGTCGTCGAAGACCTTCTTCAGCACTTGCTCACGGAGAAGAGGTTCACAAGGTGAAGGCAACGTGACGGTGTTTAGGCTGCTTTGCTTTGCACTGCTTCGAATCCCGACAACGTGTACGGTTTCGGGTATAGGCTTCGAGTTCATCACTGTCACTTCTGGTCAAGTTACGGGCCTCGTGTTCCTCGAGGGCGATTTCCCTAAGGCGAGTCGCACAGGTTCGCAGATTTTTCATGTCATCGTCTCTAATAGGTGTCAAATTTAAGCGAGAAGATTCCTTCACGGAGTAAGGAGAAAAGCCGTAGTTTATCAAAGGTAACTTAGTACAGAACTGTGGATCGCCGACGGGTGCCCTTGTGAGTTGACTACTGCCAAAACTCCGGCCGAAAGGAGTGAAAAGTAAGTAGAAACGTCCGCGGATTCCTGCCCGAAATCGTAACTCCCCCCGCGGGTCAGGAATATTTGAAAAAGATTCAACTTTGACACCCCCTATTCAGTTCCCACACGTTCCCCTTTGTTCTGGAGCTACTAAGCTGCCAACCACAATAAGCTTGGTACTCCCAGTGACTGTTTTCACAGCTTCCAGAGACATTTGCATCACGAATAAGGAAAAGAGCTGGAGGTGAACCGATAAGGATCAACCAACACGAAGGCGAACAGTCGTGACTCCGTCCATGGACTTGAGTCCAAGACAGAAGTCCAGTCTGAAAGATCTCCTTTTTGTATCGAAATTCGAATCCTCCAATCTTGCAGAAACGTTTAACAGCGTCAAGCATCGGGCCTATGGGCCAGCACGTTGAGAACCAACAACCGAAAAACGATGCAGATAACGTGCGTATCAAGTACATGAAAGCCATGATCCGTTACACACCTGTCGGTCGTTTACTTACCGACACACATTTAGGCTTGGAAGATAGCTCGACCTTCACTTATAAATTCCGCCATCGTCTTAAACGATCGTGTCTTTCTACCTTGCCATGATGGAGAAGCTTGTCTTCACGACGTTCGCATTGGCGTGCATTCTCCTGTTCCCAGCATTAGCCAGGGGAATGTTGATGGATACAACCGACCCATCCGACTTCAAAATCAGCAAAAGTTTTGATCAGCATTACAGACGCGCAATGAAAGACAACGATCAATCTCTGCTTCATGTCTCTCGAGCACTAGCTAATGCGAGTCAGCCAGGATACGTCGACGAGCCCAGCCCGTCTCAGGCAGATGACGCCGATGATGGTCAAAGAAGCCAACATGGCAACCCTCGGTGAGTGGCTGCCCCCCACGACCTGGATCCGTTCCCAACTCGTGCTAGCTGTGTCCCATGTCTCACGGTGCTATCCGCTCCACAAATGTGAGAATCACCAAACTTCTCCAACCCTAGTCTCTAACCATAACATCTTCGTAAAACATCAGTGCTTTGCACAGAGAAGTGAGGAGCACAACCGGTAGTCCTGACGCAGCTGACTATGGACGAACCGTCTTCTGGACAACTCTCTGCGGATACCCGTCTCGTGACAGAGACTGGAACAGGCCCGCCTCAGATAAGTTTTAGAGGTGGCATGAAAGGAACAGGGATGTATTTTCTGCGTATCCTAACCATGCAACTAGTTCTCAGATACGTGACTGAGGATGCCACTTCTTCGTCTCCTCGAGTCACGTCCCGTCTCGAGTCTTGATTTGATCCGTTGTTCTCAGTCCAGCTGTCTTCGCGAGGCTGGCGTATCACCTCATCAGGGACTTACTTTCCCATCACTGTTTTGCTCTCCACTTCGCGTCCTCAGAACTGATTCGACTTGCCTGGTTCTGTTCTAGAGTTGGCAGTTGCCTTCGCTCACATTAGCAACTAAGTGGCGAGCGTCGACTTAGCATGTCAGAAGTAGAGTACGAGATCAAAAAGCAAAAACATTCAAGCGTTCCACCGTCTTGGATGTTCAGAAGAAATACACGGAAGGTCTGATAAATCTCACTGGAAAGAATAGAATTTTCTATAGATCCACAGAGCAGTGCATACAACCGCTCGTCATGTCGAGTATGCATGGCTTTGAGAACCACCGATCCTTGACAGGGTGCTCGTCTCGGTTTGTCGTCCTGAGCTATCTGCTTTTGAGCTCTCTAGCGTAACCGTTTGCTTCGGACATGTTCCCTAGCTGTGTGCGCAATATCAAACTGTCCTTGCGAGCAATGTGCGGTCATGCCGTTCCGGCTTAGCTAGCAGCCCACGTCTGTGCTAGTTCCACCGATGAGCCAGTCGATGGCCGCCACCGCGCACCTCATTCGTTGGTATATCTTTTCGTCAGCGTACAAGCTACTTCAAGTAGTAGGAACTGTAAGCGAATGTCTCTCAAGGTTGTTACGTTTCGTCAGCCTGCTAGGCATCATTCCCTAGTTTACCTTGATGCCGGAATGCCGCAATACTCACCACAACACTTCACATACACTACACGTAGAATCATCTTCTCACTCGTAAGTTTTTCATCTCCGACCTACTCTGTCCCATCATCGACTTACAACGTCATTCCAGCTCGACCCAACAAACGAGTGGAGCACGCGGTAGGCATGAGTAGAATATAATGATGTCCAGGAAGATTGGGCTCCCGATGTTTTCTTTTGTGTTAAAATAGAAAGTCGGGCACTATTTGCAAGGGGATTCGAGACATACCTTTGTATGTCGTAAAAAAGGTACGTTTTCCCGAGTACTGTCGTTGCAAGTTGGAGCCTCTAAAGGCTTCCTCCCGGTCACGGAGATGCACTTCTGTGGTCTCTGATACGCTTTTCCGAGTACGGTCGTTGCAAGTTGGAGCCTCCAAAGGCTATCTCCCGGTCACTGAGATGCACTTTTTGGCCTCTGATACGGTTGGTGGCCTTATGAAGTTGTGAGTCGAATGGTTCTCAATGCAGTAGTATCAAAGGGACCTGAACCCGAAATCCACTTCTGGTTTCTCCTCCTTTTACGCGCTTGTCTTTAGTGCTGGTCACATTTCGTTTGAGCCGTCGTTTGAGCCTTCAGGCGAGCATTCTTTTGTTCATATTTTCCTCGTTGGTTTCTTACTTGAGATGCGCTCTTGCAGCTTGTTACTTGCTGTCTGGTTACTTGCTGCACACTTACGAACACAAGATATTGCCTTTTATGAAATGGAATTGTTCCCTTTTCATAATTCCCCGACGTTGATAAGTTCATGTGTTAACGCCCCATGCCTCCCTTTCTGGCTCGACTTGATAATAGATCATCAACGACAAGCCAGATTCTATGCCCTCGAAGTTTTGGATGAATGAAAATGAAAACCGTAAGCTTCTACTGACCTGTACATGTGTGTATCCAGTTAGGTGGCTGGTGCCCCGGCTGATTTCAGCTGTTGCGTGCTTGGCGGGACCCTTATACCGAAGGAACCACATCCATTCAACTACCGGTAGAAAAACTTGGAGCTAGAGGGAGGAGCCAGAGCAGAGCGCTCACGCATTCAACATCCTTTCGCGGTTGGAGCTCCCGGGCCTACCTGAATCCGGTTGGTGGAGAGGCCTTTGGAAAGAGATCTGGTTGACTCCAGCTGGCCAAATCTCATACGCAATAGGGTCGTGAACACCATTCACGCCTTCTGCTTGGTAAACCAGGGAATATGCTCAAACTCTGGGATTAAGGCTACCCGACTAGGTGACACACAAACATAAGAAACTGAAATCATACTTTGGAACAATCGCTGACACAGAAATTTGGACCTTCTAGAGTAGATTTCGTGTATAATACTTCGTCTTCAGTTCAGATAGAAGTTACAGTAGAAGGTACAGTAGACGGAATTTCAAGCTTACAGAATGAACCAGCTCACATTACAATCAAGAAACAATCCACTTGTTCTTATAAGTTTCCTTCCCTTTAGTCTTCTGCAGCACATCTGAATATCATACATGTACTGTGTGGTGACGAAATCTGTACCGGACGCTGCCTCGACGAGGGATCAAGGCAAACGAGGGAATAGTTCCTGTCCCACCCGAAGAGCCGTCGAGGATTATGTCCTCGGATTCAACTTCTCACTATTACCGCTTACGGTGTATGTACGTTTCTTTCTTCATGACTGTCCGTCCTGAGAACCTCCATAATCCCTGGACGAAGGATCATGCCAAAAGCTTATCTATACAATCTGTTTTGCAAATCCTGAATGAAGTAAAACTAACTAATCGTGGAAAAGCATGTTTCTCTGTTGTTTTCGCTTTCTTTCCCTCTTTTCTTTCAACATTAGGCTGGTGACAAATCCTCAGCCAAACCTGCACAAATACACCACAACGGGGGAGCCATTAGGTCGTACATGAATTGCTTCCCAGAACGACATCGTAGTGGCTCTACTGACATTACACTTGAATGCTGTGGAAAGTGTTCACCATGATACCAAAGACAGGCCGGATCAGTTCTGACTATTGCTATAGGCCGCACTTTCCTACTCGAAGGATCGAAGAAATGTTTTGGAAAGACCGCGATGTACCAGAGTGAATATAGCCCGCCTACCCACCGCACCCCCATCACCTTAAGAGAACTGCGCAGAAAAGTCGCTATAATGCGTGCGAACAGTTGAGTCTTTTGGAAGTGCTTTCCGCTTTTGCCTAAAGCGGGCATATCTCCGGTCCTAATAAGGGAGCGCAAGCGGCTTACACGTACGCTGACGCGCGACTTTCGCAAAAGCTTGTGCGACCGGCCGTCGACATCAGAAGTATCAGGATCAGGACGCGGATGCTACAACCTCAACACGAGTAGACGAGTCACGAGAGAGTGAGATGGCGGGGCTCTGGGAAGAGAAAGCAAAGAGATGGACGGATGAGTTGGTCAGGTATTGGGATGCCTATACGTACTATAAAGGAGTCATCACCCAGAAATTGGCTTCATCATACCCCCAATACGATTGTTGCGCTTGATCATTGTAACGTTCGACCGCAGATCTCGGAACAGATTCTTTAATCTCTAACCAATGAACTGTCGAACGTGAACCTCCCTAGAGATCTGTATACTTTATTTGTGTCTCTAGATCCAGTTCGTTAAACTATCAGCTAATGAGCACAGAGGATTTAATAGCTGTTGAACGGGTTTCGAATAACCAACTAGTCTTTTGTAGGTCTCTGGTCAATCTTAGGTTACTAACTACAGGTGGAACTATTCTAGACTTGGGTTGCATAAAATTTGGGCAGCGCTTCCGCTACTGGTGATCAAGTCGGAACGCCAGGACCCACAAGGAGCAACCGCCAAGACTAGGAGACCTAGAAGATGCTAGGAAGTAGGAAGACAAAGCAATTACACCGAAATAAAGTCAACACGACACCAGATGCGCCCAACTCAGTTTTGGCACACAACCCAAGCCTACTTATCAAAATGAAGGAATTCACGGGCTCATATACATTACACGGTGTTTTCTTGCTGACAGGGTCTCGGAGAAGCGCTCAGACTGGCAATCTTTCCTGCTACTAGAACGCTCTGATGAGAATTTAGCTTCGAAACTGAAATTTCTCCAGAAAGCTAGTTTTCTCTCTAAACGCTCTGATTACTGCAAAGACTAAATGGGACTCCAGAATTCCTCTGAAAACCTCAGCATGTAGCTCTTAACCAAGGGTTTTCTCTCTGTGTAATCTAGTCTAGAACTATAGTCTGCCAAACGTCTTCTCTGCTCATGCAGTCTGGTCTCTCTGGAAGCCTCCGCTCTGCTCTTGCTCTCTGGTCCGTCTCTGCTGGTACAGCAAAGTGAAGAATGAAAATAAGTGCCTCTTTAGGGTTCGCGACCCTGGCTATATACTCTTGCCTTTAGTCTGCAGTCTCCTGAGCCCGGCAGCCAACACCACGTGTGCTTGTTAAATCATCGCCCCTTTTAAAAGTAAAAGGCGTTACAATCGCCCCAACCAAGAAAAAGCAGTTCTTCCACTGAACTGCGGTACCTGCAATACCACATTAAGAACCACACTTCCTCAAATCTAGAGAAACATTACCCCATCCAGGGTAAGCTCTTTCTTAGAGCTATGCTCCATTACCGAGCATTCATTGAAGCTTTCGGGTGAGACAAAACCCTAGCTTCCAGGTGGTGAACTCGTCAGTCTCCTTTTATCCACCTCCATACTATGATACACCATAGTAGCATCAGCCTAAACCTGATTGACATCCGACAGTCATAAGAAGTCAGCAGACCACAACTCCACCTTTAGACGAGCAGATTGGCCAGATCTACTCGGTTCCAGTGTCCTTGAAGGGCCCTTTGCATGACTCTTCTGACTCGATTCAATCCACCGCTTAGCTGGAAGAAACCACTGCAGATTGTCGTCTCACAAAATATCTACGCAGTGGTTCCTGAAACTTGTATAATGCTAGATCATCTAAGTACTCCCAAGCTTCACTTACCAATCCCGGAACTCTACCTGTCCAACGACATAGGTATTGAGTAACGGGTTCTCCAGCTCCATCTGGATTCGGTGATGCTCGATGATCTACTATCTCAATCAACTCAAGATCATCAGCTCTTGGTAATGCTTCTAACACTGGATGCCATTTCTGATATCTTCCTGGCAACGATTCTAGTTCTTCACGAAACATCTTTAAGTTAGAAACATGAATGATGGGATGATAGTGCTTCATACTAGCTGGAAAACGTAACTTATAAGTCACAGGACCTAACTTCTTCTCAATCAGGAATGGTCCGGCCCACTTTGGAAGAAGCTTCTTGGCTAAATCCACCCCTGCTGGGATTCTGAAGTTCTTGGTTCTCAACCAGACTCTCTGCCCTTCTTCGAACTGTACGTCTTGTCTACCACGGTTTGCATACTTGGCATACCGTTGTTGTGCCTTTTCCATGTGTTTCTTTGCCTCTTGAAACACAGTACCCTGAACACGTATGAAAGTCTCTAGATCTGGAGGATCCTGGTTTGACCTTCCTGTGTTTTCATGCCCCTTGGTAGCTAAAGCTATAGGAGTCCAAGGTGCATGAGAGCCCCGATAAATCACTTCAAATGGTTTAAATCTTGTACTCGAGTGCTTGGTGTTGTTGTATGTAAACTCCACCAAGTCCAAGTGCTCGCTCCAATCACTCTGATCTCGCATGATATAGTTTCTCAACCCTTGCTCCACTATCTGTATAGTTCTCTCTGTCTGACCATCAGTTTCAGGATGATAAGAGGAACTGAACTTGAGGTTAGTTCCGAGCCTTCGAAACAACCCCTTCCAAAACTCAGCTACAAACCTCCTATCCAAGTCTGAAACAATGTCTTTAGGCATCCCATGATACTTAAAAACATATCGTATAAACAATTCAGCAGCACCTCTTGACGTCACTGTTTCCCTACAAGGGATGAGGTGAGCTTGCTTGCTGAAACGATCGATGACAACTAGCAAAGTGTCAAAACCTCCTGACTCAGGTAAACCGGTGCATAAGTCCATACTTATACTCTCCCAAGGCCCATCAGGTATTGGCAACGGTCTCAGCAATCCTGCAGGTCTCCTCCGCTCAGTTCGTTGTTGCTGACATGTCAAGCAAGTCTGCACGTACTTGATTACATCCTCCAACATGGATGGCCAGTAGAACTGCTCTTTAACTCGTTGCAACGTTCTATTCTGCCCTCCATGTCCAGCCAGTTCACAATCATGACATTCTTGCATGACTAGTGTCCGTAGAGATCCAGCTGGAACATAGACCTTGGTTTGCTTGTAAAACCAAAGTCCATTGCGAGATGAGAGATTACGTACCAATGGATCTCTCCTTTGTTGGCTGGTCCAACGTTGAGCCTGGGGATCATCAGGCAATGCTTGTCTGATTCGATCCAAAAGCTCTTCACTTGTGTCCTGGGTTGTTAACGCCTGGACACGTCTGCTTAACAAATCCGCTGGAATATTTTCCTTCCCCTTTTGATACCGCCATTCGATATCAAAACGTGCAAGCTCCACTTGCCACCTCTGTTGTTTACGTGACAAACGAGGTTTACTCTGAAAGTATGTATTACCCTCGCAGTCCGTCACAACAGTAACCTTGCTTGGTAACAAATAATGCTCCCAACGCTTCAGACAATGAACAACAGCGAACATCTCCTGTTCATGAGCAGGCCATTTTGCCTCTGTTTCTGAAAACTTGTGACTTTCGTAAGCCACTGGATGCTTTCCTTGCATCAACACTCCTCCAATGGCCCATTGAGAAGCATCTGTGTGAACCTCGAAAGGTTCTCCCATCTTTGGAAGAGCTAGCACGGGCATTTCTGTCAGTGCTTGTTTCAACTCCTGAAACGCTCTTTCAGCTGCTGGATTCCAAACAACCTTGGAAGTCTTGCGTAATAAGCCAAACAAAGGTGCGGCTTTATGCGCAAACTGATAAACAAAGCGTCGAAAATATGTGGCTAACCCAAGAAAAGATCTGAGCTCATGAACACTCTCAGGTCTCTTCCATTCAACAATGGCTCGAATCTTAGCCCTGTTAGGGTGAATGCCCTGCGCATCGATCAAACATCCTAGAAACACCACACTCTCTTGTCCAAAAGAGCACTTGCTCTTCTTGAGATAGAGTTGATGCTCTTCCAAGCGCTTAAACACCATTTCAACATCTACTAGATGCTGATCCCAAGTGGATGAGAAGATGATGATATCGTCTAAGTATACGATAACACTCTCATCCAAGAGATCTCTGAAAATCTCATTCATCAACCTGCAAAAAGTACCAGGTGCATTGGACAATCCAAATGGCAGCACTGTATACTCAAACAAGCCATACCTCGTCCTTACAGCTGTCTTTTCTTCATCTCCTTCTTTGATCCTGATCTGGTGATATCCAGAATGTAGATCCAGCTTGGTGAAGTATCTTCCAGTGGCCAACCGATCAGTGGTTTCATCCATGAGAGGAAGAGGATACTTGTTCTTGACAGTAACCTTATTGAGTGCACGATAGTCCGCACACATGCGAATACCACCATCTTTCTTGGCCACGAACAACACCGGGGCTGCATAAGGTGATATACTAGGTCGTAAGATACCCTGAGCTACCAACTCTTTCAACTGAGTCTTCAGCTCTGTCAGCTCATCAAACGACATCCTTCTTGATGGCACTACAGTAGGGGTAGCCCCAGGAACCAGATCAATAGCATGATCCAAGGCTCTCCTCGGAGGAAGTCCTGTTGGTAACTGGTCCGGCATTAGATGAGAATACCTCTCAATCAATGCCTGCATATCAGGATGTATGGGAAGAGCAGCAACACGTTCTTCCTCATCCGTCTCCACCTTGGGTTTAGACATCACTGCTACCCAAGCTTCATCTACTGACTTGATCTGCTTTCCAAATTGTCTAGCTGTGCAGATCTGAAATGCCACCTTGGCTCGTTGGAACCTACGGACAGCATGGTTTGGCTCCTTAGGTCTCTCTTTGATGACCAATGGATGTGGTTGACCCGAGCCCCATCGATCCATGACTATGATGTTCCCTTCTTGAACATCTAGCTTTGCCTTGGTCTCTTGTAACCAAGACCAAGACAAGATACCCTCCATCGTGTCACCTAAGCTCATAACTAAAAACTCGTGCTTCCTAGTTACCCCTCCAACAGTAACAGGAACACTCATGAGCTTTTCTGCAACGGTTGTGCTACCTTGCACAAACCTTACCAACAACGGGCTCATGATCTTGGTTCTAGTCACCCCCAAGGTCCTGACTAGTTTTTCATCCAAGACATTCACATCTGCTCCAGTATCAATAAGCAAACAACACCGGTGGTTTCCTATTTTCACTTCAATCCACGGCAGAAAATCCCCATGCTCTACCAAATGCTCACCAGCACATACCTCTGCTTCAGTAGTCGCCTCAACTGGTTCTTCCACACTGGTTGTCTCTTCAGCTGTCAACCCACGAACATTGCTCGCTGTTGAACGTTGGGGACACTCACGAGCGATGTGACCATCTCGTCCGCATCGAAAACAGATGATCGTCCTTGAAGGTGTAGCACTGCTAGCGCCACTGCTCCTAGCACCTGAAGTCGAAGCTTGGTTGGATCCTGCATTGGATGCATAAGATCCAGTAGGTCGTGTCTGAGTAGGACCACGAGTGACTCCTCGCTGCTGAGAGCCACGAGAAAATCCCCTTCCAGATGTACCAAATCTTCCACCACCACGTCCTCTACCACCTCTACTCTGAGAGGACGCTATCTGTCCTTGAGGATTACGCCAAAATCCTCGACTAGGCTCGTCACCACTTGTTCCACGCTGAAACTTGGAAGGCTGCACGGTGTAATTACGTTCCCTAGTGTTCTCTGCTGCTTCCAGAAATGCAAACAAGTCTTGCATGTCCTCGGACTTGTGAAACATAACCCAGCTATCAAACACACCAGCATAGAAACCCTGCAGACCTTTCTTCAAGTGAAACAACAAGTCGGTGCGATCCACCATGTGCAAACGAGTAACCAACTCAGAAAATCGCTGGAGATACTGCCTGATACTCCCTGTCTGTCTCAGATGAATGAGCTCCAGCCGAAACTGTGTAGCTTCATCCACCGGTACTAGATGTCTTCTGAGTTCATCCTTCAACTCCGGCCAAGTGGACATAGGAGTTGTACCATTCAAACTCCTCATCCGCTGTTGACCTCCATACCATTCCTTAGCCTCTCCTTCCAGTCTACTAACAGCATAGGTGAACCAGCTGCGCTCATCGAAGTTCTCCAAGTAATTCTCCATCTCAGTAACCCACAATTCAAACTTGGAAAAGCTTTTCTCACCGTTGAAGGCTGATGGTGTCGCTGGTTCAGCCCACTTCACTTTCCGCTTGTGCCCTTCTTTGGCTGAGCTCCCTTCCGCAACATTCTCTTGCACCTTCTGTGATCCATCTTCATTCTTGTCTGCTTGAGCAATATCAACTGCTTCTTCGCCTGGTAGTGCTAAATCCTTGACTTGCTCGATTTGCAGTACAGGGACCTCCGCTTCCTTCTCTTGTGTCGCTTTTGCTTGAGTTAAATCCGCCTTCAACACCTTGTTCTCAGCTTCTACTTGCTCAAGTCGTCCTTCCAACTTTCTCAGCAATGCTTTCATCTCGTCCAACTCGGTCGACACAGCCTCCATTGTCGATGGTGTTTAGCAAAGACTCAACTTGAGCCTGCTCTGATACCAACTGTAACGTTCGACCGCAGATCTCGGAACAGATTCTTTAATCTCTAACCAATGAACTGTCGAACGTGAACCTCCCTAGAGATCTGTATACTTTATTTGTGTCTCTAGATCCAGTTCGTTAAACTATCAGCTAATGAGCACAGAGGATTTAATAGCTGTTGAACGGGTTTCGAATAACCAACTAGTCTTTTGTAGGTCTCTGGTCAATCTTAGGTTACTAACTACAGGTGGAACTATTCTAGACTTGGGTTGCATAAAATTTGGGCAGCGCTTCCGCTACTGGTGATCAAGTCGGAACGCCAGGACCCACAAGGAGCAACCGCCAAGACTAGGAGACCTAGAAGATGCTAGGAAGTAGGAAGACAAAGCAATTACACCGAAATAAAGTCAACACGACACCAGATGCGCCCAACTCAGTTTTGGCACACAACCCAAGCCTACTTATCAAAATGAAGGAATTCACGGGCTCATATACATTACACGGTGTTTTCTTGCTGACAGGGTCTCGGAGAAGCGCTCAGACTGGCAATCTTTCCTGCTACTAGAACGCTCTGATGAGAATTTAGCTTCGAAACTGAAATTTCTCCAGAAAGCTAGTTTTCTCTCTAAACGCTCTGATTACTGCAAAGACTAAATGGGACTCCAGAATTCCTCTGAAAACCTCAGCATGTAGCTCTTAACCAAGGGTTTTCTCTCTGTGTAATCTAGTCTAGAACTATAGTCTGCCAAACGTCTTCTCTGCTCATGCAGTCTGGTCTCTCTGGAAGCCTCCGCTCTGCTCTTGCTCTCTGGTCCGTCTCTGCTGGTACAGCAAAGTGAAGAATGAAAATAAGTGCCTCTTTAGGGTTCGCGACCCTGGCTATATACTCTTGCCTTTAGTCTGCAGTCTCCTGAGCCCGGCAGCCAACACCACGTGTGCTTGTTAAATCATCGCCCCTTTTAAAAGTAAAAGGCGTTACAATCATACCCCTCTTAACGTTTGGTTGCTTGATCATACCCGTGACTTGTTATTGACTGATCATTTATAACGTTTAATACATGTCATCAACATATATAATTGTGTGTTCATTGTGGAGAAGTGCACACTAGAAGCTCGACTAGATTTAGAAACGTTTGCTGTTAAGGCTAAATTCGTTTTCGATCGGGTTCGAATTCTCTGCTCACGGACGCTGCAGGGAAGTGCGCACACGGTTCTTCAGTTCTCTCTGTTCTATTTGAAGTCTTGGAAGATTACATCACGTCTCTCTTTCGAGATTATCGAGTAAAATCTGAAGAAATCAGTTCATTATAGAGGCCGATTAACTTGACATAACGATTAGAGTCAAGACCTGGTATTGCTGATTCATCTCATTGGTGAGCCAGTTTGATTGAGCAGTTGATCCCTCTGCGAGACTGTTGTCGCGTTCTCCGCTTCCGGAGTTCAGTGAGTAGCACTTGTAACGACGAGGCTGCGTATACTTACAGCTTGGTTCTCTCTTAGCTTGCAGCTGCATAGCTCTGACGTCAGCAAAAAATAAACATCCAGGCTGGCAGTGTAGAGTGACATGGTTTAGTATACCGGCCAGATTGCTGATGGAGGAATTGGCTTGATCATACCCCCAATACGATCGCTGTGCTTGATCATACCCCTCTTAACGTTTGGTTGCTTGATCATACCCGTGACTTGTTATTGACAGTAGAACCAGTCATTTTCTCTTTGCTTAATTATTTTATTACTTTCAACCTTGACTAAATATCACTGTAAGTAAAAATATTTAACATTAAAGACACGTTAGACTATCCATATTCTCATTTCTTTAATATGTGCAGTCTCACATGTGAGTAAACATCGCAAAGTGACTGGTTTTACAGGAAATAGCTAGTCAGTGGTGTTATCAAGCCATACATAGTTAAGAGAGATATGATCAAGCTTACGGAACCTACTAGGGTGTGATCAAGCCAATTTCTAGTCATCACCGTACGGTAAAGAGCCTCACCTCACCTGTATACGGTTGAAACGCGACGCAATGAATAGCAAACAGATGGAAACCCCATCAAGCCTTACAAGGGAAAGAAGGACCTCACCTATATACGGTTGGGTGGCGGCCTTGCGCACTGGATAAAATCCACGTGAATTTTCAAGCACCAACTACAGTACAGTAGTTCAAATGGAACGCGCTCAGATGTCTCAGCAACAGAGCGCATGGAAGCGGGAGCTGCTTCTCAACTACATTCTGACGTGGAAATGACGCTCGTTTCTCATCCATCAAACACATTTCTGTGATCGCTCTTGCTCCCCGCCGTTTCCGTACCGGACCGGTTGTCTGTCACCATACGCGCCCTGTTTCTGAGAGCAGATGAGTGAGGAGGGACAGACAGGTATCGGTAGTGGTCACTCGTCGCTAGCACTGGGGCTCCACTTCACCGTAGTAAAAAAGGGCGCCATACCTGTTAAGAAGTGGAGGTCATCTGACACCCTGCATTTTGGGCGCCAGTCGAGCTTGAGGTCGTGGAGGTCGCTCGCAGCAGGTGTCTGGAACTCGGGCCTACATTTTTCCTCAGTGGAAACTCTGGAACCTGCTCACTAGTACTGATGAATGGGCTGTGCTATCATTCTCCTCTAGGTATCTTGACGTCGGAAACTCGACCGAATCTTTTGACTTTGAGTTGTAGATTATGGTGCTTCAGTCCGGAAAGTGCCTAGTCGATGGGTAAGGATCACTGGAACAGTGCTAGTGTCGTTAGGAGTTGAGGCTGCAGTGAGCGCGGTTCCGGTTTGTTTATCAGCTTGTGTAAGGTGGCGAGCAGGATGGAAGTTTTGGAGCTACATTCTCATATCTCGCCTATGCTTTGAGCTCATCGACTGATACCTTCCGTATGCCGCTCTACTGGAGACGACTTGCTTAATCCGAGCTGCCATACTACTCCATCTATCACGCAGCGGAGCATGGCAGCACTATCCGTCTGTGGAACGGTCCTCAGGATTATGCTTTTCACCACTGTTGCGTTGGTGGTGACAACAATTTTCCTGAACCCATTTCCTGCAGGATTTAACGCTTTGGGTATTGATGTTAATTCCGATGGTGATAGTGACTTGCTGATTAGCTATAGAAATGCCATCCTTGAAGGTGAAGAAAGTTCATGGACGAAACCAGCGGGAAAACCAGTTACGGACGTTGCGATCGTCGATAAGAAGATACTTACGTTTGTTGCCCGCATCATCGAGCTGGAGAAGTCCCTAGCCAGCGCATCACAAGGATCGTTGAGTAGCCACCAGACGTGTCAGCTCAAGCAGATGATTACGCGCTTGGAACTTGTCAAGACTCTTTTCCAGAGATCAGTGTTTCTGATGAAGCTCGCCGATTTAGCGTCTCATCGCACAGATTCTTCCCCTTGGATAGCTTGGGATCAATTAGAGCCTGCAACTAAAGAGCTTGAGGAGAGTATCAAGACTCTCCATCTACGAGATGACAAGGACCGACCTGTCTACATCTGCTTTACGAGGGAGAGCGTCATCGCTGTGTCATGTAAGTAAATTGGTCTAAGGTCGTAGGGCTGACTCTACGATCCACTTTATTTTGGTTGTGTAGGGCCGATCACCTTGTCCTTCGTTATTCTGCCTCTGCGGAGATTTGCGTTTTCTGTATACTAAAATTTCAGTCACTGGAACTGTAGGTTTGAGGATATGTGCTAAACGAATTTGAGCTCGAATGTAACAAACCTTAGACGTACATTTTTTTCCCAAATGAAAACTTGTTTACAGAGCGCCGGAGATCATTGCTGCATTTCTGAAAGGGTTTAATCAGATGTATGGAATAATCTGGTTCTGACTGTGGGTATTGCGCTGCAGTCGTCTTGATGAGCTTCAGCTGCTTGCTTGTCGCTCAGAAGGTTGTGCGATGGGTTGGAAAGCGGTGATTCTGGTGATCGTTTAGATTCTTTGGCTATCCTCTTAGTGGTTTGCACTTCTCATTGCAGCCCGTCGTCCCATCCTCATAGCTGGTCAGAGTGTACGTGAACTCCGAAGCGATTTGGTCGTAGCAGTCTGCCATTATGCAGGTGGCTGGCCTTTTGCTCGACTTACTGACATTTGACATACACTGGTTGAAATTTGTCGGACACAGACGTACGGGTGAGATGTGACCTGTTAAAAGAAGGATCGATACTCGCAGCAAAGATATTAGGCTGCATTTGTACAAGAGTGTAGCCAATCGAGAGCACACTCAGAATCTCAGAACTCTAGATTTTAGATCGAAATTGCAGCATGCTAGTCTGGCCCGAAGCTGCAATTATACCATGACAAGATGTAGAATACTGTCAAGGTTGGTACCAGCCTGTTAACTGTGTATATCCAGAGCTTTTGTGCCTATCCCCACCAGTAAACGACAATTGAGGAGGTGGTCTTTGTCCGACAACGTTCGGTTATCATGAAATGTCAAAAAGTGTGGGAGACTGAGCGGATGCATCTCAGATATGGTTGAAACATCCGTTCATGCGCGGGGCGAAAGCTGCACTCGTTGAGCGGTCCAAAGCGACGGATGCACACTGAAGGTGAAGGGAATTTTCCACTTGCCTTCGCGTGAAGGAAGTGTAAAATCTCTGCAAGATCGCCGGTAGTGTATTTTCGAAAGGTAAAGATCGGCCTGGTAACCCGTTTGTCTCAGTTGTGAAGACATTCCGAGGCTCTCATACTTGATTGTATAGTTCTGGTTTCACTGTAACCGTCGAAAGGAGATTTCGTGGATGACGAGACAGGAAACGGACGCAGAACTGCACATTTTCACATTTCATGTCAGGGTTCATAGTTTGTCCGTTGGGATGTTGTCGATTGTGAAGCTTGAGGGACTTGTTACGAAGCTTTCAACCATTAGTAACAATCCTATCCTGTGTCATTAATAAGCACCTATCCATACATGATATGTTTCTTCTCATCTATGGCGGGGTCACAGATTTCTTCCACACCCTCAAGCCTCAACGTAGTGAAAGATCCATCGTTGAAGAGCAAGCTCGCGGATCACCGGAGCTCCCATTGGGTAGTTGAACGGATCTAATCTTACCGACCCGAAGGTGCTCGTGTCGACGGCAGCTTTTGCCTATGATTCGGAGGAGGTTGCTATTCATGATATGTGAACATCCTTTGAGAGAACTCTGCAGTTGTATGCATCAGGTTAATATGTAAGGTCCCACGATAGTGGAGTCTAGTGACCGCCCCATCGTTGACAGTAAGGGGAGCACTTCTAAAAGCAGGATTACAAGTACTTTTGACTCCCAGCTTGTCCATAGTCACCTTTAGCCTGTAGACAGTTGGCAGTGGATGAGCCTGCTGACCTTGTCCATGACAGACATTCACTGATGGATACAGGAGGTCCCCACAACGAAAACCTGTGGTCTCCAGCGGTGCGGGGGTTGTGCCCAATCTGTCCGTGTAGAGCAATCTTCCATCGCGGAAGCATGTTTGAGGCTTGCCTAAATAGAAGCCAACGTCAACGGCAACTGCAACTGACGATCTACCAGTATCCACTCAACTTTCATCGTACTGTGCTCTCCAAAGAGCAATTCGCGACTTGGTCTAACTTCTTCGTGGCTTTTCGGGAAATGGTTGCACTTGGTTGGACAATCAGTGAACAGCGTATTTTGCCGATACGTGGAAGAAGTCAGATCTTATCGGGACATGACGCAGACCACGGTTGCAGGACAGGTGACAGGCCAGGAGCATGTGTCCGTCTTCCACAATCCTCTACCTCAGCGCTCGGAAAGATTTCCGATTGGAACAGTGTATTTTCTGTAGAAATAGATCCGGCAAAACGTGTATTCTGACGGGAGGAGAATGCAGGAATATTTTGCAGTTACGTGGGAGAAGTTTCCCTCGGCAAATTGTTCATATGTTTTGTTAAATTTATAACTGTTAAATAATCTAAAATATGAAAAATCTATATGATGATAATCTAAATATCGAATGTTCTCGAGCATTTGCGATTCTAACATAACTTGGTCCCAGCATTCGACTCTCATGAGGAGGATCTAATCAGTATGTGACACAAATGCTACATCTGCACCAAGTTTCACGCACAAGCAAAAGAAAGACTGGTCCTTGCAGTTCACCTCCTCCACCTTCTCATGGAAGAGGCATAATATGCAAGGGTTTAATTGATTACCTGACTTTTTCAACAGAAGGGTTAGATAATAAATTAAATCTGATGTGTTTGTTACAAGTCTTTTCATATAAATAGTTTGGAATTGTGTCTTACAGGTTCCCTTTATAGGCTCTGTTTGGATCTTTGCACAAATATCTTTTCTCACAGCCTTGTACACCAAACTGTGTTTTATGTTTTCGGTAAACAGATAAACGTTATATAAAAATTGTTTACTAGGTTTAAAAGATCAACTTTTCCATAACTGCTAACTATTAAATGTTAGCATTTAGCATTTAGAGATAATTTAATTATTCTTGTCAGTTTGGTATAGAATTTTCTTTTTCATATTTATCATTTTTCGATAATAAAAAACGAGCAAAAGTTCTCCGAAGTCGATCTTGCATGTATACATGCAAAATCGACTTCGATCGATCGATATTTAAATGTTTATTTTGTAACTCTGTGTGGAACATGGTTCATCGAGAAAAATGATTAAGCTTCATAAGTATGCTTTCATCCTAGCCCCTAGATCTTTTCTAGTGTAATCCTTACTTATCTTATTCGATAGAGTAGTTTTTATTCCCCTGTACATCTACGTAATCTCAATAACACAGTTGTCTTTCAGTCTTGGTCTATGTCACAAGATGTTGCACAACACAATCACATGGGAACAGGAGAAGTGAGGACTGTAAGTGTATCAGCAAAGTCACATACTCATGGTACTGGGTAGGCAAGCCTGCATAATCAGATGGAGAAGGTGGCAGGATTCATTTATTAGTTAATTTATTAACTAATTTTTCTGATAGGAAAGTTTAGGTAATAATTTATATCACTCATAACTTAATGATTATCCGAGACCAAACCTGTTTGGGCAGTGTGTGCTAACATTCTGTACTTATGGGTTTTCTCCAAACTCACCGTAACTTGTGGTTAAGATAACATTTAATATTTATAAAATAATTTGAATTTGAATTTAAGTTTATCCAAAATATTTATCTAACATATAGACTTTTATTTATAATTTAAACAAAAACATCATTAACAGATGTGGAAGAAAGAGTTTGAAAGATATGAAAATAGTCCGTGAATCCATCTCACCTTCCCAAACCAATCCATTCTCTCTATTTTCGCTCTCATACCCCTCTCTCCCTTTCAAAATACCTCCTTTAGAGCATCTCCACGTTTCTACATATTGGCCTGCATATGCATTCCTCACAAAACACTTGCTGCTGAGAAATAATAAAATAATAAGGCGTGTTTCTTTTTTACTAACTTATGATGAGCTACCGGATTCTTACGTTAGTGGGAGTGGGAAAATGTTCTAGCAAACAAAGACTGTAACCAACATTCAAGCATATTTCCTCTGTGTTTATCACCAAAGGTCGTAAAAAATGTATATATGGTCTATGACTTCTCAAGACTATATATACACTCGTTGGAGAGCCTGTACGAATTTGCAACATTTTGTTGATATTTATTTCTTTCATACTTTTTTGCACGAAGGATGTCTTAAAGATGAAAATTATTATCTAACAGTAAGAAATATTCTCATTAGTCGATCAATGGAAATATGTCAACTACCGAACAAACAGAAATGATGTCACATAAAATATTGAAAAGGATATGAAAGGTATGAGAACAAACACTTCTTACTTGGAGTACAATTGTTTTTATTCTTACTTCTCCCTGGATACATGAATGTACAAACATATATAGAAGTATGTGGTTTCATCCAAGTCTTTTAATTCATTATCTAATGTCTTCACTACATAGCTCTCGAAAACTCAAACCAAGTCCAAATCCTTGATTTCTCTTGCAATGGAAATCAAAAATTTGGACTTCTCAATGCTATCAAATTTACGTGAAGCAGAAGTCTCTAGCCGGATCTCTAGTTAATATTATGAATTTTTGAAAGAACTACTGATTTTTTTCAAGGAGAATTGCGTGAGCTTTACTAAATTATCTTGAGCCAAATCTCTAGTCCTTGTTCTGATCACCTTCCATTTGCTGCAAATCTTCACCTCATACAACTATTCTTTTCCAAAATCTTTCCACAGATTCCACTTCAGTCTCTTAAAAACTTCTTAACAACACAATAAACTTTAAACAATCATAGCTATCTCAAACCAGATGTTCATCAGATGTTCATCAGACGTTCTTGGTATTGTTGGAAAGCTCTCAAAAAATCTTATCCAAACAAACTCATTTTTCATAAAAGATGAATTCTCACAGTTGCTTATTCTTCTCCTCGTAAAGCACTGGTGAAATGTCTGTCTAGCAGCGTATGTCACTTGCAGCCAACGGACAGCAAACAAATGCACGGGCTTCAGTGAGAAATTTAACACGTGATTTAAGTAGTGTATTCCACTTTCCGGTGTGAGTCACTCTCGGGTAATGGATTGTGCTGCGTAACATCACTGCGGACAATGGATTATCCTATATTTTGAGAACTACGTGAGTCGTACTTTATTATGTCCTGTAAGCCATAACTCGCTCACTTTTCCCCAGGACCATAAAGTAAACATTGCACAATTATTCTTGGATGCTTCCAAAATTTCTCAAGATCTAGGTGAGAAGGTGAAAAAAAGGTGAAAAGGTGAAAACAAGGTGAAAACTGCACAACCTCCTTGAATCTGAAAATTCTCTCTCAAAAAAACAACCCTTTAAAACATCAATGTGAACACCATTGTGCAGCTATTTGAACCCGACTCTCTTTTGAAGACATGTGTTCCACTACTAACCGGATGGAGTACGACATCATGTCAAGTCGGTATTACATCCATATCACTTCAGAGCTTGTACTTCATATCAACGATATCTACATCAGCACATTTTTCCATGCACTATGTCTATCTCACGTTAATACTCACATCTCACATGTTTTCGTGACCTTGCATAACTTCTTGGATACTGTGTGTTTGCTGTAATTCGAAACTCATACTGATAGCATTATGACTGAAATCTGATATTAGAATCGCGTTATATGCAAATTCAAGAAAACATGTATGATATATCCCAACATCATCACTAGGATTCACCCTAATCATCTTGAAATGGAAATGGTTTTAGAACATGCTCAATTTTTTTCAATTTAGAATAGTTAGATAATAAATTGATAAATTAAAAATTTATATTTTTTCATTCTGCTAGGGTTAGATTTTTATACTGTGAAGGGTGAGCATATCACACCCTTCACGTGCAGGTTTATGATCGTAGATGCCAAGTATGACATGTAAACTCGGGCGGGCTAGACTTTGCGTAGCCGTCTCAGTCAATTATAAATGTAACTTCTTTCATTTATAATACTAAAAATAATTGTTTGAATATGATACATCACATCTTAACATGCATTGCTTCCTCCTATGCAGTTTTTTCTTCAACCCACCTTACTAAATCTATTCTCATGAAAATATATATTTCATTATTTTTCCTCACCATGTCTCCACCAATCATGTGTAAAAATTATTTCCAGTACATTATTGTTTGCTTCTTTCTGGTCTGGGCCAAAAGTGAATCGAGTATGCATATTCATTAGTAGTGCTTATTAGCAGCTTAAGTGATTCTTGTGAAAAGTTTTATTTCTCGCGAGCTCATATTTTCCTCTTTCCTTCGGTTCGGGGCAATGAGGATAATGTGTTTTTTTAATTCGGTGCAAGTCCTTACTTCTTGACATAAATTCGGGAGAAATTTACAGCGTCCCGCAGAAAAAAGATTTTCTAGTTGTCCGTCATTCGCGCGGTCGGTCCGTTTAAGCCGAAGAATCTGCGCGTTACGGTCACTTGTTGGTTTTGCTTCATCCCAGCTCGGTGGACGTGAGCTAATGATAAACGAATGATCGATGGACGTTCATCGTGAGGTAAACATTTCGTTGCAGCAAAATTATTTCTTTCTATTATATAGTCTGCGTGTCTTCAACCGTGACCACAGCTTGAAACTTAATATTTCTATCACATGTACCGAAGTCTGTGTACATCTGATGACGCAATTGTGCTGTAATATTACGTTCTTTCGAGCTCCGAGCACGAAGTTTTAACTGTATCCAGCAATTAAACTGCATTGGAGGAAACATTGCATATCTTGAAGTCCTCACCACGACTTGGAAACTATATCTTTGCGTGAGAGATATAGAACTCTGAGCTAAATTTAAATTATATCTCTCGAACTATGAGTCCAAACTGTATCTAGCAATTAAACTGCATTGCCTGGAGGAAACACTGCATATCTTCAAGCCCTGACCACGATTTGGAAACTATATCTTTGCATGAGAGGTATGGACCACCGAGCAACATTTCAAGCATACCTCTCGAAATTGTATCCAGCAAGAAAAGTGCATCGTCTCGAACTCTGCACAGAGCAACAATCTTGCCGATAATAGTCTGAGCACATAGACATGAAAAGGAGCAGTAGCGATTAGAATCGGGAGGGCCACGACAAGCACAGAAGCAAGAATAGAATGAAGCGAGTAGCTACGACAACAGCAAGAAGATGAAATGAATAGAGCGTAGAGCAGGAAAGAGGAATCTACGAATAGCAAACACTCCAAACAGCGTAGTATCAACAAGCTTTCACATTGCGCTCGTTATCAGGAGCGCGATGTGAAAGCAATAACGAGCAGGACGAGCGGTTCTCTTACGCGAATAGACTATCGAGAAGCTTTGAAATCCCTTACGCGATGTAAAGCGATAACGAGCGAGACGGTGATTCGCTTTCTCTTCAGTAACGACGTCGAAGCAAGTAGTGACGATAACAATGACGGCGTTGAGCACCATCCGATCCGTTTCAAAAAGATAGGACAGTGAGAATGACATTTCTCTTTGATAACGACGTCGAAGAGCGGATGAAACTATACGGTGTCGTGTCGTGGACCGGCTCCTATCTAAAAATTTGTTTGCGATACTTATCATTATCGCTCCAAAGATACTCATGGGACTAAAAATGAAGCTTTCTGCACAACTTCGGATCTTCATTTCATCGCATCAATGGGTAGAGCTCGTTGTATGCTTTCCATGAGCATTTCGTCTACTTCATTTGGACGCCTAATGGAGAAGTTACGAGACTCGAAAGGTGGGAAAAACAAGCTAAGCCCCAACTTATGAGCTTTGGCACAATTTTGGATCTTCACTTTCATGGCATCAATGGATAGAGCTCATTGTCAGCTTTCCATAGGCACTTTGTCTACTTTCATTTGGACGCCTAGTGGAGAACTTATGAGACTTGAAAGATGAGAAAAACAAGCTAGGCCTCAGCTTATGGACTTTTGGAACAACTTCAGATCTTCATTTTCAATACATCGATGGGTAGAGCTCATTGTCAGCTTTCCATGGACATTTCGTCTACTTCATTTGGACGCCTAGTGGAGAAGTTACAAGACTCAAAATAAGAGAAAATCAGACTAAGCTTTAGTTTATTCTTGCTGATTGGGTATTTGCGGCTCTTGGTGATATACTAAGTCAATTCTTCACTTCTCTGTAACTCTCATGTGAGAATTTCACTCCAGAACTAGAATTTCTCCAGAAAATTAGAACTAAATGCTCTGATTTTCCACTCAATAGACTAAATCTCAAATTAAAGATCGGGTCAACACTAGAATCCCTCTGGCACCCTTACCCTGAAACTATTCATCAACAGTATGCTCTCTGTGTAATCCGGTAGGTGTCCGCATTCTGTAAAATCTCCTTCTCTGTTTAATATGTATCAGTCTCTGCTCTCTGCCAGCCACCAGCTTGAGAACCATGAAAACTAACCCAAGTCAAAAAGTGAAAACAACAATGAGGCCTTTTTCGGGTTCACGACCTCTTATCTAGTCGCTGCGAGCCTTCCTTGTAACCTTGCAGCCGTCACGTACTTTGTCTAATCACTGTCCTTTATATTTATAAAACGACGTTACAATCGCCTCCAACAAAACGTAGTTCTTCCACTGAACTGTGATATATACAATACCACATTAGGAATAACACTTCTTCAAATCTAGAGAAACATTACCTCATCCAGGGTAAAGTTAAACCTTTTAACGAATGCTCCATTACCGAGCATTCGTTGAAGCTTTCAGATGAGACAAAACCCTAGCTTACAGGCGGTGAACTCGTCAGTTTCTTTTTATCCACCTCCTTACTATGATACATCATAGTAGCTTCAGCCTAAACCTGATTGACATCCGACACTCATAAGAAGTCAACAGACACAACTCCACTTTTAGACGAGCTGATTGGTCAGATCTACTCCGTTTCAATGTCATTGAAAGGTCCTTTGGCATGACTCTTCTGACTCAATTCAATCCACCGCTTAGCTAGAAGAGAACACTGCGGATTATCGTCTCATAAAATATCTACGTAGTGGTTCCTGGAACTTGTATAGTGCTAGATCATCCAGGAACTCCCAAGCTTCACCTACCAATCTCAGAACTCTACTTGTCCAACGACACAGATATTGAGTAATGGGTTCTCCAGCTCCATCTAGATTCGGTGATGCTCGATGATCTACTATCTCAATCAACTCAAGATCGTCAGCTCTTGGTAATGCTTCTAACATCGGGTGTCATTTCTGATATCTTCCTGGCAATGACTCTAGTTCTTCGCGAAACGCGTTTAAGTTAGAAACATGAATGATATGGTGATAATGCTTCATACTAGCCAGAAAATGTAACTTATAGTTCACAAGACCTAACTTCTTCTCAATCATGAATGGTCCTGCCCACTTTGGAAGAAGCTTCTTGGCTAAGTCCACCCCCGCTGAGATTCTGAAGTTTTTGGTTCGTAACCAAACTTTCTACCCTTCTTCAAATTGTACGTCTTGTCTATCACGGTTTACATACTTGACATACTGTTGTTGTGCCTTCTCCATGTGTTTCTTTGTCTCTTGAAACACAGTACCCTGAACGTGTATAAACCTCCAGATCTCTAGATCTGGAGGATCCTGGTTCGACCTTCCTGTGTTTTCATGCCCCTTGGTAGCTAGAGCTATAGGAGTCCAAGGTGCAAAGAGACACGATAAACCACTTCAAATGGTTTAAATCCTCTACTCGAATGCTTGGTGTTGTTATATGTAAACTCCACCAAGTCCAAGTGCTCGCTCCAATCACTCTGATCTCGCATGATATAGTTTCTCAACCCTTGCTCCACTATCGTCCTTTCTGTCTGACCATCAATTTCAAGATGATAAGAGGAACTGAACTTGAGAGTAGTTCCGAGTCTTCGAAACAAATCCTTCCAGAACTCAGTCACAAACCTCCTATCCAAGTCTGAAACAATGTCTTTAGACATCATGTGATACTTAAAAACGTATCGAATGAATAGTTCAACAGCACCTCTTGACGTCATTGCTTCCCTACAAAGGATGAGGTGAGCTTGTTTGCTGAAACGATATATGACAACTAGCTAGGCATCGAAACCTCTTGATTCAGATAAACCGGTGCATAAGTCCATACTTATGCTCTCCCAAGGCCCATCAGGTATCGGCAAAGGTCTCAGCAACCATGTAGGTCTTCTTCGCTCCGTTCGTTGTTGTTAGCATGTCAAGCAAGTCTACACATACTTGACTACATCTTCTAACATGGACGGCCAATAGAACTGCTCTTTAACTCGTTGTAACGTCCTGTTCTGTCCTCCGTGTCCAGTTAGTTCACAATCATGACATTCTTGCATGACTAGTGTCTTTAGAGATCCAGCTGGAACATAGATCTTGGTTTGCTTATAAAACCAAAGGTCATTGCGGAATGAGAGATTACGTACTAATGGATCTCTCTCTTGTTGACTGGTCCAACGTTGAGCTTGAGGATCGTCTAATAATGCTTGTCGGAATCGATCCAAAAGCTCTTCACTCGTGTCATGAGTTGTTAACCCTTGGACACGTCTGCTTAGCACATCTGCTGGAATATTTTCCTTCCTCAACAATACCGTCATTCGATATCAAAACGTGCAAGTTCCACTTGCCATCTCTGTTGTTTACGTGACAAACGAGGTTTACTCTGGAAGTATATATTATCCTCTCAGTCCGTTACAACAGTAACTTTGCTTGGCAACAAATAATGCTCTTAACGTTTCAAAAAATGAACAACTGCGAACATCTCTTGTTCATGAGCAGGCCATTTCGTCTCAGTTTCTGAAAACTTATAACTTTCGTAAGCCACTGGATGCTTTCCTTGCATCAACACTCCTCCAATGACCTATTGAGAAGCATCTGTGTGAATCTCGAAAGGTTCTCTTATCTTTGGAAGAGCTATCACAGACATTTCTGTCAGTGCTTGTTTCAACCCTTGAAATGCTCTTTCAGCTGTTGGATTCCAAATAACCTTGGAAGCCTTGCGCAATAAGTCGAACAAAGGTGTGGCTTTATGCGTGAATTGTTAAACAAAGTGCCGAAAGTATGTGGCTAATCCAAGAAAAGATCTGAGCTTATGAACACTCTCATGTCTCTTCCATTCGATAATGACTCGAATCTTTGTCCCGTTAGGATGAATATCCTACGCATCAATCAAACATCCTAGAAACACCACACTCTCTTGTCCAAAAGAACACTTGCTCTTCTTGAGATACAATTGGTGTTCTTCTAGGCGCTTAAACACTGTTTCAACATCTACTAGATGTTGATCCCAAGTGGATGAGAAGATGATGATATCGTCTAAGTACAAGATAACGCTCTCATCCAAGAGATCTCTGAAGTTCTCGTTCATCAGCCTGCAAAAAGTACCAGGTGCATTGGACAATCCAAACGGCAACATTGTTTACTCAAACAAGCCATACCTCGTCTTTACAGCCGTCTTCTCTTCATCTCCTTCTTTGATCTAGATTTGGTGATATCCAGAACGAAGATCCAACTTGATGAAGTATCTTCCTATGACCAACCAGTCGGTGGTTTCATCCATGAGTGAAAGAGGGTACTTGTTCTTGACAGTAACCTTATTAAGCGCACGGTAGTCTGCACACATGCGAATATCACTATCTTTCTTGATCACGAACAACATCAGGGTAGCATAAGGTGATATACTGGACCGTAAGATATCTTAAGCTCTTTCAACTAGGTCTTCAGCTCTGTTAGTTCATCGAACGACATGCGTCTTGATGGCACTGCAATGGAATGTAGCCTCAAGAACCATATCAATAGCATGATCCAAGGTCCTTCTCGGAGGAAGTCTTGTTAGTAACTTGTCCGGCATTATGTGAGAATATCTCTTAATCAGTACTTGCATGTCAAGATGTAGTTAGTCCATGCATAAAGTTTATGGTTATATACTCTTGAAACTAGTAGAGCTGTTTGAGAGTTTTACCGGTATGACTTTTACTAAGGAATAGTTAGAAGTTCGTGAGAGAAAGATCATGTGGATGCGCTTATTCAACCCCATCAATTTACTATGATAAGACTAGTCCATAATCACATGAAGTTTTTTGAATTTTAGTTTTTAGTTTTTTAAAAGAAATTTGATGTTCTCGACACAGTTTTGTCGTGATTTAGAGAGCGAAGAGATATAGAAAACATTGGAATTAAATCTAGAAAATCACATGTGCATGTAGGATCATTAATTTAATGGTCTCTTGTCACTTGTCATTTGATAAAAATTGTAGGTTCTGAGCTTCGCAGTTTTTTATTCAATATCTTTGCTATGTTTATTACTTGGCTGAACATTGAAGTGTAAAGATAATATGTAAAGTCATCACGAATCCACCTTAAAACCAGTGATGATTGACAAATCGAAATTTTTAAGTTATTACCAAACCCTTCTAAGAGAAAAAATATGGTAATAAATTAATGAATATGCATATTAATCTCCATTTAAGATGGAAAAGGTGATTATGCACTCTTCTCAGTATATAAATAATTTTTTCTCCACATCCTTTTACATATGTTGTGTATTTTCTATTATAAAAAAATGTAAGTGCTATGTAGAAAATTCAAACTAAGTAATCATGAGAATTTATATTTATCTCTATTTGTGAAATGATAATAAGATCTGAAGTTTAGAGAGATCTTGACATAATCCATAAGCGCGGATTTATCTACTACCAAAAGTATAAATGCGAGCTACTATCAAGTTATTTCTAACCTTTCTGACTAGAGGGTTAGGGAATAATCGATATTCCTCCGACCTTAAAAGTGTATACGGATAAATATACATATACATATAATATATGCATTATATATGAGAGAGCAATAATGTATGAGGTGTACTGAGCACAGTAGGGTGATTTTTTTGTTGGTCTTAGAGAAAAAGAAGCTGTACAACCAAACTTCATGCTTGTATAGCATCTCTTCATGGTTGAGGAAAGTATGGACCTGACAACGATGTGTCCAAACCGAGTTGTATGTAGAAAGTTACGTCTTGTCAAAGTACTCTAAAACGAGTGCTCTCAAAGAAAAGTTTACGCAGCCGTGCAAGCTTTTTACTGCAACACTTAGAACCGTTGTCGTGTTTATATACATCGCTATACAACATACATCGTTGTCTAAACTACAAAATACATACACATAACAAGCATAGAGTGTCATACACATACACAAGTATACCACTCACGAATCAAGTCAAACCCACTCTATGCTCATAGAGAATTTATGTTCTACTCACTAAGCGCATCTATCATAGCTAAGAGCTTAAAGATTCAATTGGAGAAAAGTGAAGGACTACAAGCTCCAACTCGAAATATACTCCTTGGTGATCTCAACCAATGAAACTCAACTAACAGTACTAACAGACACTATCGGAACTACCACCACTAATATGACACTAACGGTGTGCGTCGCTTCTTAGTCGGCTGAACTAGCAACTGGAAAAAATGATGTGAAGTTGTCATGCACATATACATCACTACATAACATACATTGCTGTCTCAACTACAAAATACATACACATAACAAGCACAGAGTCTTATACACATACACAAATATATCCCAATCGTCTCCTTAGTTGACGGTTTGATCTTTCGAACTCTAGATAGTCATCTGATCCAACTATGTGATATGCACCTTCGATACGAAGATTAGGAGATCGAGTGCTACTTCACTCCATCGTTTGTAGCCTGTTTGCAATCCATATCTTTATCGTGTCGGATATTGCGTGAAGGATGTCTAGGAAAACGCGAGGTTCCTGCCTGTGGAGATGTTGTGTGTTGAAACAGAGACAAGACAGAGAAAAACAACCACGAAAACGAACGCTGCGATATATACACTCCAAATGTATGTACACTGTCGATTCTTTCTCCTAAGAGCACAAAACTGAAAAACAGACCAGAGCGGTCTGTAACCTGATTCAAAAGCTCCTGAAAACAACCTTTGAATCACAACCCTGACCCAAAACCACCGAAGCGTAGCTCAAAGCAAGAGAAATTTCTCTTTGCTAACAAACAGAGCCACAGCAGTATCACGCGATCCAAACCCAAGTCCAAACCACATCCATGTATAAGCTCTTAGCTAAAGCTAGCTACCACAAGCTGTATACAGCCAACCAGAACTCTAACGAACTCAAAAGAGCAAAACCCGTAGCGAAGGAATCGAAAAAGGTCTATATGTAGACTTCCTCCTTTTGCTGGACGGACTTCAGATGTCGATAGGGTCTCCTCCGCTGACTCCGTTAACCCAAGAAACCTTCAGATCCGACTCCCAACAGCCGAGATATCGCCAATTTTCGGTCGCAGGTGACCGAACCTCCAAACACTCCTCCCTGCGACTTAAAACCGCGCACACCGCACAAACGGATCGTCTAAATTGATATCCGTCTTCCTTGGCAGATAGATCTAGCTATCCTGAACCCAACAAGACTCCAAACAAGTCGTTTGGAGTTCCCCTTGCAAAACCACGCAAGAAATTTGGTCGCAGGTTGCAAAAAACTGACGTAAATCAGCTCCCTGCGGCTCAAACTTGCTCACCACACCCAAATCAACTATCCAATTCACATACAGTCTTCTCCTATGCGTACATGAAGACTCCTTGATCGCGTAGGCACCAAGAACGAAGAGCTTGGCTCACCGATCGCGAAGAACAACCCAATCTCAGGTCGTAGACGAACGAAAATATGATGTAAGCGCTTCCTTGCGAGTCAATTTCACTCACAACTCCCAAACCGCCCGATGAAACTTTGAATCGTCTTCAATTTCCTTAAGAACTCGTTGTTCTGATCCCGATGGATCCAAGGACAGCAAGTTTGGACTCCGGAACGGCTCGAACAGTCCAACTCTCTTTCACAGGTAACTGAAAATCCCAAATCTACTTCTTGCGTCTCAATTTCTCCCAGAACACAACCCCCGATCCGTCTCTTCCCAAACCGTTTGAACTAGTGCGTAGCCTGCACAGATCTGAACCCAACGACGCCTTGCGTGCTTGCATTGGACTCCTAGATCTCCCGAACCGTCCGTTGACAGGTCGCAGACGCAAGCTAGCCCCTTAAGCAGCCCCCTTGTTACAGTCTCTGTACGTACAGTTCTCTCCTGAATTATAAGAAGCAGGCCCCTTGCGTCTTTGATATAACGTCTGAAGCTCTAAATACCCAATCAGCAAGTAACCAGGGGCCTAGCTTGATTTTACCTTCTTTCGAATCGCATAACTTTTTCTCTGGATGTCCAAACGAAGTAAACAAGATGCCCATGGAAAGCTGACAACGAGCTCTACCCATCTATATGACGAAAGTGAAGATCCGAAGTTGCGCCAAAAGCCCGTAAGCTGTGGCCTATATTGTATTCTTCATCTTTCGAGTCCTGTAACTTTTCCACTAGGCGTCCAAACGAAGTAGATGAAGTGCCTATGGAAAGCTGACAAGGAGCTCTATCCACTGGTGCGATAAAAATGAAGATCCGAAGTGGTGCCAAAAACCTATAAGCTGGGGCCTAGCTTATTTTCTCCATCTTTCGAGTCTTGTAACTTCTCCACTAGGCGTCCAAACGAAGTAGACAAAGTACCTATGGAAAGCTGATAAGGAGCTCTACCCATCTATACGATGAAAATGGAGATCTGAGATTGTGCCAAAAACTCGTAAGCTGAGGCTTAGCTTGTCTTCTCATGAGTGTCTTTGGAGCGACAAGCATCGAAGTTTGAATTTCAGGTAGGAGCCGGTCCACGACACGACAACGTGAAGGTCAAATGAATTACCTCGCTAACTACAACGAGGACATATCCATCGTCCTTGAAAAACTATGATGAGAAGTGGTGTCAAACATGACATGTGTCATCTTCTCGCTTTTGTAATAATTAACTAGTTGCATCAGATCTGAGGAAGTTTTTAGGTTATATAGTTTCGCTTCTCTTGAGAAAAACCATCATTATTATCAAAGCCAGAGAAGTGTGAATCTAAAAGTTCCTAATCAAAATAAAACGGAGAGATTCATAAAAGTGATCCCTAAACTATGAAGAGACATTAGATCAAATGAAAAGTATAACCGAAATGTCTTATTACAGCCCCTCAGTTCCAAACATACTAACGGAAAAACAACCCTCAATAAGCCTAGTGCGGTTATAGCCTTTGTTGTCATATCCATATGGACTTAACTTTTTCATTGTGAGTAAATTCGAAGTTGAAAAGTTGTTTATACTGGATATGGCCTTGCGCTTGTCCAAGTTCGAGATGTAGTCTTTCGACGCTGATCAGAGTCCAAAAAAGCAAAAGGTTTGTCAGAGGGCTTACCCTTTCGAACCCTTGAGAAGGGAGCGTCAAACGACAGATTCGATTCTTTCGTGATGGTGTTTCTTGACTACGGAGAGAATATCTGACCGCAACAGCATATCCGCGACATATACCAACGAAAATCACTTCCCCATGGGCCATGCCGTGCCCGAACTGAAAACACAGTCAAGACTCAAGTGTATAGGATCAGTCAGAAGTCAGGAGGTACGTATCGTACGACCATGACAGGGAGAGGACAGATTCGGTAAAAGTCACGCTTTCTCTCCTGTCACGCGCTTTTTCATGAAACCTCTACGGTAGTCTGCTATGATTCCCCCTCCCTTCCCGTCGCGGTCACCTAAGTCAGCCCCGCTGTTGAAGAGTTATAGAAACCAGGGGCCGAGGACGGGTAGAGACGATAGTGATGCAAGAGCTACATAAGGGGCTGGCTGTAGGCTGTAACTAGGCTACGGGTGGGTGTGAAAGGTTTTACATACCGCCACTTTCTTGCCTTGGGGACTCGTGAACGGTCAGAACGAAGCTTGAGACCCAGGGGAGTTTCGTTCTAGTTACTACTCTTTGTGGCGGCACAGGCGTTTACTGCTAGAGATGTTCACTACCTACTACGGTACTGCTATGACTACAGTCTAATGTCGTGCAACCACAAACGAGCACATGGTGTAGATTATGGAACCTTGTTTCTTCCTTCCCCATATCTGGTTCCCTTTTCCTATTTTTAACGTTGGATAAGCGGATGGTAGGCTCCACTGTTTCTTGCTGCTGTGTCGTCATCAAGAAGGGTATTATGCTTTAGGCGCAGAATGGAACTGGGAACACAGGCAGATCCCCTCAGTCTTAGAAAAACCTCCACGGGTCGTACCATTTAATATACAGTACTTGAACCATCCTCGAGCGTTAAAGACAAGAGGAGTCACAAGGAGATAAAAGAGATGCGAGGGAGAGCGACAGAGAGAAAAGAGAAAAGAGAGACGGGAAATGTTGGGCACCTCTCTTCATCTTCGAGTGACAAAGAGACATTCGAAGTCTCGAAGGCTCTCGTCAAACTTCTTCTTTAGATGTAGAATTGACGAGCTTGTTGCCTGCACCCATAAAGGCGGGTGATTACGCGCGGAGGTGGTTAGCATTATCATCGGCAGTTCGGCTCCGCCACCCTCCTTCGACGTGGCGGAATGTTGATGAGGAGGTAGAGTTTGGTTTGTGCTGGGTCTCAGCAAGCAGGCGTAGCTTGCAGAATCGCGAGGAAGGAACAATGACGGACACTACGGATGACATCGCTGAGGAAATTTCCTTTCAAGCCTACGATGACGACTGTCATCTGCTGGGGAATTTGCTCAACGATTGCCTTCTGCGGGAGGTTGGTCCGGATTTCACAGAAAAAGTGGATCGTGTTCGACTCTTGGCGCAGGTAATACTCTTGTAGATATTTGTGGGTTAATTGATCAGTCTCAAACTTGTGTTTGATACGCGCTGCCTTTAACGTCTTTTGCTCCTTACATTCTTAGGTGAAGCACGGATCCAGAGATTATTTAAACTCCACTGCAGTGAATATGTTAATTCAGCACCTCCTTTGTCACAGTCCAGGGTAGCCAGCATTGAATGGGTTAGTCGACTGGCTGTCCAGTCCTACGAAAGCATAGTCCGACGTTCTTCAGTTTTGAAGGAGTAACGTAGTGAATGTGTCCGGCTTGTGCACCTCACTAGCTCCTTTCAGCTTACCGTGGAGATTGGATGAGGCTGAGTTCCGGTCATCCTTGGTGGACTGCTTGAATTCTCTTAGCATAGAGTGCAGATCCCCTCAGATTTGGCCGTTTAGTTTCAAGCTTCCTCTCATGATTTCCATTCTCATTTTCATTTGGTCGATGAAGTGGTTACAGGCGAAAAATGAGAGCAGTCACCACTATTGTTGTGTCGTTAATGTAAGAGTCAGGCTACTGAAATTCCTGTCCGTAACAGCTGCATATTTTTCTTTCGATCAGTTTGAATTGCTGATTGTGCGGTTGTATAAATTCTTCACATGTCTCAATCGGCTCAGCATAAACACGCTGAATTTGCAGAGTGAGTGCAACATGCGTATGGCTGGAGTAACCGACGCAGCTGATTATTTGTCGAAACAGCTGCTGAGAGAAGTGTCAACCATGGAGTTGGAAGAAGCGGTGCCTCTTGCGAGAACGTTTAGTCACTACTTGAATTTGATGGGAATTGCAGAGACACATCATCGGTAATTTTAGAACATGCCCTACAATTATCATTGCTAGTCCTGTTCAATAAGTACGTTCCTCTAACCGGTAAGGACTGCTTGCAGCGTACGAAGAACGAAGTTACCGGGTCACATGTCTAAATCGTGCGACGATGTATTCGGGAAGCTCATAGCATCTGGAGTCTCCCAGGACGAACTTTACCGTGCCGTTTGCGAGCAGGCAAGCAACCTTTTGTCAAATTCTTGTACACAATATGTTTTTTGCGCCAGAAATCACAGTATCTGGTTTTGCAACGTTTTCACCTTCCATTTTCTAGTCTGTCTCGACTCAGTTTGCTGTGGAGTTCCTAAGATGGTATTTGAGGTAGTCCTGAGAGTTGCTCGTCACGTAACAGTTGTTACAACACACATAAATCGGTCACTTTCCAGGCCTTTTTTATACGATAGGATGTCAGATTGTTGGCCTCTCTCGTATCAATTTCAGTCTATACTGGTAATATCCTGAAGGTTAGAGCATTCGTCTTTCATAGGGGTAATATTCAAACTCCGCTAATTTTTTCATGGTAATTTTACACGATTAGGTATCTGAGAAAAATAGCGTGCTGAAACGAAATCGCATGCCACACTTCCAGTTGGATGCAGCTGAACTTGCTACTTACAGTGGTGATCACAACCTTATCAATAAATTCTGTCCAATGTTTATCAAATGGGGTTATAGCCAATACCACGCGCAGCGCTTCTGTATGCTGTGTGGGTCATGAGGACGTATGGGCAACGCATGTTCTCCCCTCCAACAGAGGGTGCAACTCAGCCACCACGTCTGTCAAAAGATAATATAGAAATCGTACCCCGTATTCTCCTCAACCCTTACGTATGCCCATACTTTGACGGGGCTCCGTGACTAAATCTAAAGCTTTCTGGACAAAATGTGTGTATAAGTTTGACGTCCCACGCATTCACTGTCTGACTGGTCTTAATGTGTTGCAGGAAGTTGGAATTGTCCTGACAGCTCATCCGACGCAAATCAACAGACGAACTATACAGTACAAGTTTCTGCGTATCGCCGTGAGTGACCTCCCCATGTATTAAAGGGGATAGATTTTGCAACCACCATCGTGAAGCAAGGCAGGGTCGATTATTACTTCTGCCTCGGTCGCTTTTTGAACTCTTCATAGTCTTGCTACTTGTCAGTCCACAAAGCTATATATGTAAAAGTCGTTTGTTTGCTTTTGCGTGGGTTGTATATGCCAAGGATCTTGATGTCATATATGTTGTGTATCTTGGTATGTTGCTTCTCACTGTGCAGCATCTTCTGGAGAGGAATGATCGTACGGATTTGACTCATGAAGATAAGGATTTACTGATCGAAGACCTGGTTCGTATAGCTCAGCTTGATCAGTATACTTCTTCGCTTTTGGATGTCCTTTCTAGTTCAAAATCTTGTGGCTTAAGGGCTCTCGGAGGCCCTTATACTTTGACCACTCCCTCGACGTTTAAATGGTCTATCGTGTCCGTTTGTTTCAGGTGAGGGAGATAACATCTCTGTGGCAGACAGATGAACTTCGACGCCGGAAACCAACTCCTGTTGACGAAGCTCGGGGAGGTGATTTTGTTTACCAGAACTCAAGGGCTCAAACTTTGTCCCTTTGAGCAACGCGTTACCCCTCTTGATGTAGGGAGCGGACATCAGAGTCTGCAACACTCAACCATATTCACAGATAATCTGGTCGAATTGATGTGCAGGCCTGCACATTGTGGAACAGTCACTTTGGAAAGCGGTGCCACACTACCTCCGACGTGTAAACAATGCACTGAAGAAGGTAAACACTTTCAGTATCCACAACCAAGCGTATTGCTGTGCCCGCGTAATGCTAAAAATCATTGGCTGTGCTGGTCTCCGGTGAACGGTTCAATGAGATCTTTTGCTTCTCGTCCACTCCTATTTATTTCCTCACTCCACTTTCTAACTCAGGCTTCGTCGAACAATACGAGTGCACTTTTTTCAATCTCACGTTAGGAGCTTTGAACGGGTATTTACCGTAAATGTGCAGCACACTGGGAGAGGGTTACCTTTGACAAGTACCCCCATCAAGTTTGGATCTTGGATGGGTGGTGATAGAGATGGCAACCCCAACGTCACTGCTAAGGTATTGTGTTTCTATGTGGATGGACCAATGTTGTCTTTCTCTCAGCGTCCTCGTCAGTGATCTCTGCACATTGTGTTGTTCAAACCACGACTAGATGCTTCAGTGCTCTCTTGTGGAACTCTCATCTTTCGTGCACCCGTTGTGATTCCATTCGGGTCATGGCCACTTGAAACATCTGCGAAGATGTTGCTACAGGGTTAAAGAAACTCTTGTTTCCGAGTAGAGGCCGTTGTAAGGATTTGTGCGGATATTGAATATATGCTTGGTATTTCCAGAGCTATTTGGCGTTTACAATTTCCTTTTCCGTTTCTTTGCAAATCTAGGTGACAAGAAATGTTTCCTACCTTGCGAGATGGATAGCCGCCGACTTGTACCTGAGAGAGGTTGACGGTTTACGGTTCGAACTTTCGATGAGCACATGCAGTGATAAGCTTGCCCGATACGCCTGTGATATCCTACAACACGGTTGGTCCCTTGTCAGCCTCACCCTTACTAGAATGGTAGCTGTACAACTCCAATTCCTGTATTGTGGTTATTTTCCATGAACAGCACCAGCAGTAATGAGTGTGGGGTTGTCTTCGACGATGGGATATTGGTGGTGTTCAGAGCAGGAGATACATGACGATCATCCTGTGAGCTCGTTCAATCATCGGCAGAAGAAACATTCTGACTATGTGGAGATACCCGGACATCCTCTGCCGTACCATATTCCGGTTGGAGCCGATGTGCCAGGTTTCACAGGTGTGGACACGAGATTGAAAATAATGTAATAAGAAAGTCTTATATATACTTCCGTGCAGAATTGACGACGAACTATGCCGTCTAACCACATTACGTCTTGCCCACTTTGAGTGAACGCCTTCGAATAATTGCATTGCGAAGTAGGTGTGCAATCTTCGTGCCTGAATCTGTCTTGGACTACCGCGGCCCACCGCTGTAATCTCACTAGGTTTGTAAAATTCTCAGGTAATGCTAATGATGGAGAGGCAGATTTGGAGATGCCTCCGCTAGAACTTCCGCTGACCGACGTCCAATATAAGGTATTGTACTTCTTCCTTTTCTGCTGTCTAGATGTAATTCACCTCTGCACTAGTCATCCGCATATACATGGCAGCTCGTGTACCTTCTTGTCAGTTACGTCGATGTCTTGACAGGTCTATGAGAATTTTCAAATGTAGTTTTGATGTACATTTACCGCTTAGAGTCCGTACATTGCGTTGCTCGTCCGCTCTGCAAGTGCTGGCCAGCTCTCACGTGTTTGTATCAACATGCAGACAGAACAGATTATGGGTTACGGGCTTATTGGTAAAGCAACACCTTCACTCAAGAAAGCGGAGGGGTTAGGCCTACAACCGCTGAACATTTCATCGCCTCGGAACTCGCCTCTCACACCGTCCACGCCGAAAGGGCTTACAAATTCTGGCTCTTTCAAAAAAAAATCTTCCTCAGAGTCCAACTTGAATAAGTCGAGTGTGGACAGGCTCTTGCATCCGAGTATGCTTGGACGCCCCGATGTAGCTCCATACCGTATCGTTCTTGGTCATGTGAGAGAAAAGGTAGCTAACAGTTATTCGTCCTTTAGATCATGACTTCTCCTTCGCTGTGTCTCTGGTAGACAAGATTTACATAATTCCTTTTATCACAGAACTGCACTGCAAGCAGCTTTCTTTCGCACCAGTGGCATCTGGTTGTGATAATTTACCCAAGACACGGACAGCAGCGACGAACATAATTTGTGTTGGAGTTATAGTGTCCAACAGTGAATAACTTAATGACTGCTTGTCCTGCAGCTTGTGAACACTTGCCGGAGAATGGAGATGCTATTGGAGGGGTCGACCTGTGATTTCGAGGAAGACGAGTACTATGAAGCCACAGAGGATCTTCTGGAGCCGCTTCTTTTGTGTCATGAATCTATGGTTCGTGACCTGAAGTAATTTTTGACTGAGGCAGTTTTTCTCATGCGATAGAAAGCTTGAAGCTGTAAGGGCTCTCAGGAGAATCACAGCCGCAGTTTATAGGGCGCAGAAAGGAGACTGCGCTTGTCCTTCTTAATCTACTCGGATCATCCATCTAAGATGAGGTCGCTGGAGACTAAAGATGTGGAGTCCCTGCTTACTCCTTGATTCTTCGTTCAGTTTTAAGTAGTTGCTCTGTGAACACATCACTGAGAAGCGAGTTCCAGCGGAGTATCTGTTCTCATTACCATGAAGGTTCTCAATTCGAAGAGGATCGTCGTTGTTAGCAAGTTGCCACAAAATTTTCCGGGTGATGACCTTCGATGTACGACACATCGTTCACGTTTTGTTTCAAACACTGTACCGCGCTGACTGGTTGATGGTTCGTGAACTTTCAGGAGACGACTGGATCGGAAGTCTTAGCAGATGGTCGCCTTGCGGATCTTATAAGGCGTATATCTACATTTGGAATGACTCTTATGAAGTTGGACTTGCGGCAGGTACCTTTTCCCACCGAATAAACTCACAAATGAAGTGTATGAGTGATTATCTTTGGATATATAGGATAATGTAACGGTTTAATGGATCGATGCTCTTGGTTTCATGGTAAATAGCTTGAAGTGCTTATCCTTAGATGATTTCCTGATGACCGTTGTGTTTATAATTTTCACAGGAATCGGACAAGCATACGGAGGCCCTCGATGCAATTACGGAGTACCTTGGATTGGGCAATTACAGTGAGTGGGATGAGGAGAGAAAATTAAGGTTTCTAACCACGGAGCTCAGAGGCAAACGACCACTTGTTCCACCATCGATAGAGGTATGATCTATCTTAGGAATCTCTACATGTTTCATGGATTGAGGCCTTGGATCCTGTCAACAGTTTACTGGGAGAGATTCAGTCTCTCCATCATTGTCATGGCACGCATGTCTGGGACATGGAACGAATGCTTTTTGCGTATTGTGAGAGTCAGAAGCTTAGATGCTCCGTCTCCGCAGAAGGCACTTTTTCACGGTCTCTGTGGACAGCTTTGCCCTGCTGTCCATTCTAACACCCGTTAAATCCTTCCTCGCTGAAACTTGGACGCTGAGGAAGAATATCCGTTACAGTAACGCGTCTTACTACTTGAGTAAGTCTCCCTTCCTTAAGGTGGCTGTCTCTTTTGTTTGATCTTTTCTCAACTCATCCTTGATTCTAGTACCTTCTATGTTACAAAGTCTATGTTCCAAAGTCTACGGCATGCAGTTCTTAATGAGTACAATCTTCTCTGGGTTCAAATTAACGGGTTACCTTCAGTGTATAAGGGTCCTTGCATTCCGTTGCATTCGTCCTTGCATTCCGCTGCATCGTCTAGATTATTAGAACGGTAGACCCGATGTACACTAGGTAGGATGTTGTTCTTCCCGTATCTGTCCTCTATAGAAACTTAACGGTAACTTCAGAAATCCTGATGACTCCAGTTTGTAAGTATCTGCTCCAGCAAGCTGCTATCCCGAGCGTGAGAACGTGGATGAATATCCTACATTCTTCTTCCCCAGAGGTGATAACGTCTAAAACATTCAAAAATAGGAAACATAGGCCGGCGTTGTAGTCTAAAGGTTTCCTCCTGACCATCCGAAGTGCAGGACGCGCCAACGTCGATGTTGTCGCACCTTTATTCCCCTTGACCGGTCGGGTTTCTGATTACAGAAATAAAGGGATAAGATTTCGGAAAACATTCTGCACCTTAACTAACAAACTAACAAACTCGCGGACTCCGTAGTCTACAAGTATTCATCGATATTCCAGGTAATATACTGCATATTATTTCTATCACCGCCCGGTTTTAGTGCAGGATCTGGTCTAGTACAGCGCCCGAGATCTTAGATGTATAACTCTTTACGGTGAGAAAAGCAGTACCTATTCCCCTGGTTGCATGGAAGTGTGGTATCGATGGAAGTGCGTACCATAGGCCAAGAGTAACTATCAAGAAGTAAGTTGGATACTTGGACTCCTTGCAATACAAATGTATTATCCTTACCTCAGAATATACCACTAGTTGTATTTCTGCCTGGCCCTTAACCTAAGGTTATACTTACCTGCACATTACTTTCTACTCTGGTTTAGTCGCCTCTCTACTTACTGGCCACCCCGTCTTCCAGTATATACGTTTCTTCGCGCTATCCTCACCCGACTCTTTGAGCACTACCTTTCAAACTGACAGCTTAATGGCAACCATTATGTCAGCACGGGACTAAACAGGACCCACAGCCTAGCATCTAAAGCAGGTATAGTGAACAGAGCCAGCCTACTCTTCATATAACCGGGGGTTGCTTAAAAGCATCTTGTCTTTGTTGTAACTCATTCTCTGGGTACACAATAAACTTTTTGGTCTGTCCTCAGATAATTGCTCAACTCGTATGTATGCTCGCTGCATCCTGCGCTTTCTGTAAATCTGTGTACTCCATATATCAGTCCTTCAGACTTTTTCTATTGGATTTCCATGCTTCCAAACTCGTAAGTAACTTCACATTGGTTATTCACTTACCTTCATACGCACTACGTGTATGTTTAGTATATGCTCGCAGATTTTCTGTTGTGGTATGGGAACATCTGAACACTGCTCCCGGGATAGGATTGGAATGATGAGCGGCCAGGGTCATGGTGTGCATCTCATGAGTTATGTGGTCCTGTTACTGGGAACGTCCTGTTTGCTACACATTCCCAACTTGTTGATCCCCGAGTATAACTTTTCTGCTAAAAGAGTAGAGAATGTAAGGGAAATTTTTGTTTCTTCTTGCTATGTACATATCTGGGGTTTTATATTCATAAGTTACCTTGAAAGGGTATGCGGATAGTTCTAGCATCGAGCTGGTAATCCTGTAGACTGGCGTATATGAATGGAATAGATTTGATGGTCGCTTGATGGATTAAGTTGTATCACTTCATGTCTTATTGCAGGTGACACCGGAGGTCAGGGAAGTGTTGAACACCTTTCGTGTAGCAGCTGAGCTTGGATCACAATCTCTTGAGGCGTATATCATCTCCATGGCTTCAGAGGTAGCCGATACTGTCACACGCACTCTTCCTGTTACGAGATAGAATAACGGTCTAAGTATCACTGCAATCTGTTACGGAGTCAGTTCTTACTGCGCTCTGGAACAAGATTATAGATCCTCCTGATTGCTTGTTTGCCAATCTAGACTAATGTTTAATCCACGACCCCACGTTGTGCAGGCTAGTGATGTCCTTGCTGTAGAGCTGCTGCAAAAGGAAGCTCTGCTAGTTGTGGCAGGAGAGACGGGACGACCCTGTTCCGGAACGACGTAAAGCTCTGTGCCATTGTACTTTTTGCGACAGCTCACTTAACCACTACTTTACGTCCGTTAGTTTCTGAACAAATCGTGGTCAACTGGGAAGTTGTTTATCGTATGCCTTTTGACCTTTCTGCGGTGTTCAGGTTAGAAGAACGTAAGAAGGTCGGGATGATACGAGATGTTGTGATGCTCTTTGCCGAACGAATTCTGTTGTCCTCGAAGATCCAGCTGTTTATATTTGGAGTTTCTTTTTCCCGTTATAATGGGGGTGCTAATATAATTGGAAAAGAAATTCCGACTAGCTAGAGGAGCAGTTACATTGCATCTAATTTCCTAAACCAAACTTAAGACAGGTGTGTTCCGGGAGTTTGGAGTATAACGTCCATCCTGCTTATTTATGGACTTCTATGATTGAAGTCGGTCTCAGTCGATAGTAATTACGTCTGTGGATGGTAGATCAAGTTACTAGGATATCTGTAACCTGTTCCACCGATTTGATCGACCCAATTCTGTGCGTACAGGTTGCGGGTGGTTCCTTTATTCGAGACTGTGAAAGATCTACGGGACGCAGGGACTGTAATCCGTAAACTGCTAAGCATCGATTGGTACAGAGAGCATTTAATCGCAAACCACGGTGCCCATCAAGAGGTTGGTTTTACCAGAGCTTTTTCTTCAGCTCACACCGACAAATATCTGAATACAGATCCACTAAAGACCTGTTCAGTTCAAAGCTAAGCTTTACATAGACGCCTTGTGTCAGGGCTGAAAACAGTCATCACGCTTAGGGCTTGTTGCTGAAGTTCTACGTCACATCCACCCATTCCGAATCGTCTGCATGGCATATCTAAACCTGATGAACGCTTGCAGGTCATGCTTGGATACTCAGACTCAGGTAAAGACGCAGGACGCTTTACTGCCGCTTGGGAACTGTATAAAGCGCAGGAAGAAGTGGTCAAAGCATGTCAGGAGTTTAAGATCAAAGTGACTTTATTTCATGGCCGCGGAGGAAGTGTAGGACGTGGAGGAGGACCTATGTATCTGGCTATCCAGTCGCAACCACCCGGTTCTGTCATGGTAAGGATTATTACTGTCAAAAGCTTTCAGTACGAATAATACCGAACACGTCTCATCAGAAACCGTGAGATCCCTTAGAAGTGATAGGAGCAAAGTTTTCCAACATGGTTCCATAGTGATGATATTAGATAACATTACAGCGGTTTGAGCTATAACCCGTTGGTCTTCCAAACATGGTTATCTTATACGTTTTGTCATGTTCACTAGAGTTGTGATACCGACATAAACGGCTCTAAGCGGTTCGACATTGGTTAAAGGGTACTCTAACGTATGTCGAGTCATTAGTGGTTCCTGTACAGTGAAACCGTACTGAGGAGCTTGAGTGGTGACAATCCTTTGATGACTTCAGTTATTCAAGTGGCGTTATTCATCCCGTCTTTCACTTTCAAAATGTATTTCGTTCGGGAAATAAGTACACTACTGATGAATTCCGGTGGAACTGTGAACGTAGGGCTCATTGCGTGTTACCGAACAAGGTGAGATGGTGCAGGCAAAGTTCGGTCTTGCTCAGACTTCTGTTCGACAGTTGGAAATCTACACGACAGCTGTACTTCTGGCAACCTTGCATCCACCAGATCCCCCACGCTCACTCAACTGGAGAAATGTTATGGAACACATTTCGGAAGTAAGTTGCCATTACTATCGGAACATCGTCTTCCAGAATGAACAATTTTTGCAGTACTTCCATGAAGCAACGCCAGAGGCAGAACTTGGTAATCTGAACATCGGAAGTCGACCGACTCGAAGGAAGAAGAGTGGCGGTGTCCAGCAACTACGAGCCATACCTTGGATCTTCGCCTGGACACAAACTCGACTAACCTTGCCAGCATGGCTCGGAGTAGGAGCAGGGTTGGATGCTGTGATTGCCAAAGGGGACCGTGACGAGCTGCAGGCCATGTATCGCGAGTGGCCCTTTTTCCAGTCGACAATTGATCTAATAGAGATGGTTCTTGCCAAGGCAGACATACCCATAGCAAAGCATTACGATGAGTTGCTGGTTGCACCTGAACGCCAACAACTTGGAGCCGAGCTTCGCGAAGCGTATTACACCACAGAAAAATGTGTACTTGAAGTCAGTGGGCATCACAAGCTGTCGGAAAACAACAAGACACTGCGGCGGTTGATAGAGAGTAGATTAGCGTACCTAAACCCGATCAATATTCTTCAGGTGGAAATTCTCCGAAGACTACGGCAGGATGAGAGCAATCCCAAACTCAGAGATGCTCTGCTTATCACAATCAACGGGATTGCTGCAGGCATGAGGAACACTGGTTGATCCGCCGCCAGATGAGCCTGGAAAGGAAAACACTGCAGTCTCATTCGCATAGTTCCAGGTCTGCAGTTGAAGCAGTAGATCACCCATATTACGACTTTGAGCTTCTCTGGAATTTATATCGCAGCACGGAACTATCACTGTCCCCGCAGGCGTCTCGAACTTGAGTGGACCAGACTTCAGCTTCAGTACTGTGAAATACGTAAGCAGTGTGTATTTCCTGTGCATTCTCTCGGTAAGTTGTCGTGGGGTGTGGAATACTGGTCGGTACGTAGGACGGAAGAATACGTTTGCTGAGGAAATCAATGGTATATAACCCGGAAAGGTGTCCCTTAGTCTATTCTGACTATGAGACCAGTAGTAGTCGAGGCCATGTATATCACAGCATGATTAAATAACTTGTTACCTCAGGATCATCTCATTTGGTTGTTGAGACTGAATAGTTCATGACTTTGCCTACTGCATCACTGTCACAAGATGATAGAAGCCCGGCTGAGCTCGCTCTTCCCGCCCATTCTTATGTCTCTCCACGTTACACCACTTACTGAAGAAACTGAACGACAGAACTCACTGTCTCCCGCCTTCTACTCGCCTGGGGCGGGTGACAAGAAAACCAATACGGGCCTGATCTGTGAAGATGGTAGGGAGGAGTTTGGAAAAGATGCAAGAAGCTCAGCTGCAAATGTTCATCAGTGTAATGTTGCAAGAAACGGAAGATGCTGATGTCAACCCGTACAGTATGACTTTCAGAACTTACACCTGCACACTCATATGCCCTTCTTCCATTGTCTATCTCCGGTTGTCCACTGATCGAACTCCTTGATCCTTGAAATCGTCCCCATAGCGGGGTCCTTAGATAAAATACTGCAGTACAATGTAGTAATGTTATCATGGCGCCATGATACGCGTACGTTGGAGGGAAACTATTCTTCAAGAGATTGTAAGAGATTGTAACCCCTTAGAGCTTTCCACGCATTCTTGTCCGTCGACGCTATCCCGGATTTTATCTAACCTTTTTCGAGCGATGAACCTTATTGTAGTGCTGGTCCGTCTACATCATTACTCTTATCAAGAACACCATGCACCACTTACTACTCGTGGAGGCCACAAAAAGCTGAGGACGATTTCCTTGACCTTCCTTACAAGTGTGGGTGAAGGCTAGATTATATCGGAACGCGCCCTATATATGCTTGTTCGAAATGACCATAAAAGCACGAGAACAATGGAAACAGTGTGTCCGTTTGAACACTTTCCTAGGACCATTTCTTCAACTAATGTCCAGCCATCATAGTGCTTGAAAACTCCATTGAGATGAGGGGTTCTACAAAAACACTGGTAGTTGATTATTCATTTCCTGTGACAAATTTCTTCACCTAAGGTACAGTCTTGGGTATAGGGACTTATCGTTGATTTTGTACTATTAATCACAATGCGGTCTTGAAGATTATGTATATGCAGGAAGAAATTTGCACACAGCGAAATGCAAAGAATTCTCCATCCATAGTGAACGTTTTATCCTGCAAGTAAACTTTCTGTAGCTGCTTGCTGTGAAAAGTAAGAATAAGATTCAAACAGGAAGTGGAGAAAAAAGAAGTACAGATGAAGAATTCTTGGCTTCAACACGAAACACATGGAATGAACGAAACAAATAGAGTGCGAGAGATGCAGAACACAAGTATGAAAAGAGATGCATATATATCAAGAGTATGAAGAAAAAGAGGAAGCTGTATACATATAAGAACGGATATGTAGGAGAGAAGAGTATGTATCATCATTGGTGCTCTGCAAGTGGAGTGTTTACTCTCACACACTCTCTTCTTGAGAGGTTCCAGTGGAGTATCTATCTTTCTACACTAATTCTGTTTCTCCGTTAGAGAAAACACCAAAATCGATGGAAATAATGTCACGCTCGAGATCTTTTATGCACTAGCCGGCTTTGTTCAAAGAAATGGTTTGTTACTCCGGTGCTAAACTTATGAGCTTGGTGAAAGAAATTCTTATACTTCCTTTTTCCTCCCCGTTGGGGGGAGAGTTGGGATGCAGTTACCATGTCGACCGATGTTTCATCTAATGTTTACTATGCTTAAAGAGAATTCAAATAAGATTTCTCTAGTTTTTCTTTCCAACGAGTGTCATGAAACTTATGCAATATGCATGCAACATGAACTTATGGGAAACTTCGGCTCATTTGGTGTTATCGGAAAGATATAAAAGTTAAATGAAAATTCTATATTAAATTGAATATAAACATTATAAACATTATTTAATACTGAGTATTATCGAACCTGGAGAAAATCTTGACATAACCCACAAAGAAAAAAGACGGATACGTTTTTGAGAGTATAAATGCAAGAAATTACTAAAAAATCTTTTAATTAATGATTCTAGAAAAAATAATTAAACAATAAATTAAACCCTCACATATTTGCCTCCTCCATCTTCTGAGAAAGTGAAATATACATAGGTTTCTCATTTTTGAATACACTAGAAGAAGAGTCTAACTCGAATCTAACATCTAACTCAAGTAAACTTATCCTATTCGATGTGAATAGTAGTATTGCATCCACATGAGAAACTGCATTCTGGATGATAATTCGAGAAGCAGACCGAAACAGATATGTCACAAGCTAGTACATGTACAGGTAGGATCTCCACCTTCTTAGATGGATTCATCGTTCCATCTAAGAGACCGGCGGTAATACTGATCATGAGCTAGTCAGTCAATGAATCAGCAAATCGATCTCGGTCGTTTCTGATTCAAGATGAGATCCAGATCGCAGCGAAGAAACTGAAGAACAGGAGCAGCAGAATCCGTGAATGAGTTGACTGCGTGATTGTCCGTTTCCCTGGATCTCCTGTCACTCCTACTACGTGATGCTGGATGTCATCTGCTGACGGCAGCCGTCAGCAGCTCGTTTGCTGGCTGGTTTGCGTTTTGTTTTCTTTGTCTGTCTGTCGTTCGAGGCTGGCACGAGCATACGCGTGAACTATACAACAATCTAGTCTGACATGATCATGCGGGCATGACGTTGCTGGTGGCGATTCCACATGTGCTCCTACGATGATCTGAGCTCCGGCTTCGTCGACTCTCAATGCGGTGCTGTGGCATATACTTTTGTGATGTCCCCTAAATGATAATAGAGTAATGGCGACGCAATGAATACCAAACGGATGGAAAGAACTCATCAACAAAACAAAGAGAAAGAGGGATCTGAAAGACCAAGCAACCCAACATTAAGAACGAGAAGAGAAAATCGGGACTAAGCCTCGTAATCTTTAGCTCTAAAGTAGTTTCTTGTTCTTAAAATATTAAACGTAAAAAATTCCTACTAAGTCCTGCCTACTACTGATGTGTAGGAGGTGAAATAGTTTATTATAATTATTCTCATGTGGACTGGTGTATTGTGGTAAGCTCTAGCACAATCTCGAATAAAATCATCGGACTTTGAGACTGATGAATTCATATCTCCAAAGCTAGAGAGATGAAACAATATTCTCTTCCATACCCCTATACTTGATCACCTTTGTTGCCGCTGCCATACTTGCAGTCCATCCCAGAAGATGGATGATCACTTGTCTGTCATTGAATCCCATGTCAGATCCGTGACAACTACATCTGTCACTGAGACTTAGTCCTCCTTCATCATGTACATATCAGCTGTCATTGACTCTCTTGTCTGAAGAGCATATCATTGTTCTCTTTTTATCATGTAATCATTATCTCGTGCTATAACAAACACAACATCCTTGATGTCATCATTAGTGACAATCCACCGCCATGAAGACAATGAGCTAGGTATGTATCAGAGGTGTTGAACGAAGCACCACACGCGCATGTGAGCAAAGTCGAAGCAACAGACTGAACCAAGCTTAGGTAGAACCTCGTCGCTGTAGACAAGATAGTATGTGCGAGTATGAACGCTCTAATGCAAGGTCTGAGCTATGAGCCAAGAGCTCATGTCTTTGTCCGAACAAGAGTAAAGTAGATCTCTAGTATCTTGTGAGATGGAAGAATCAACTATCAACACATGAAAAACTTACGAGAAGTGGTGCTCCATCAGAGATGATTGCAGTCTATAAAAACCATCGGAAGTTAAGTTATCGAACGGGAGATGTGTTTCGCGTGCTTCTAATATCAAACTGTCTCTAACCTCATGGAGAACCTCTGTAGTGAGTAAGAACCATCTTCCACCTCACTAAAAAAACTCTCTAAACTAAGCATCTTCACACGAGAAAATGACAACAAAGCTAAGGTGTTGAGAGATAACAAACTCACCCCTCTACATGATATCAGCAATGATGTCTGCGTACATGCGAAAAGTCTTGCCACACACTCAAAGGTCTCCAGTTCTAACATATCGTCAAAGACCTCATGATCCTCTTGTCAAACTATCTAAGACGCAAGATGAAGACAAGAGATGAAAGTCAAGTTTCGAGATTTCACTCCAAAGATGTTCACGGAGTGAAAAGAAATTTAATCTACTTTCGAATCTTTAGTCTTAGGATGCCAAGTGGTAGAGCTTCTTGTAAGCTTCCCATGGGCACTTCATTTATTTCATTTAGACGCTTATGACAAAATTACGAGGTTTGAAAGATGAGAAAATCAAACAAAGTCTTAGCTTGTTGATGCTTATTGGATATTTGGAGTTCTTATACACAAGGGGACTACTTACTGATAATTTGGGATAACTTCATATACTATGAACTGACTTAAGAGGATGCTTAAGGGGTCAGCTTGTACTTACGTATGTCCGTGGATGTTTGGGGAGATTGAAGAGTCTAATGCATACGCATAAGATGTCACTGGGTTCATGCTTGTGCACAAGATGCATATGATAATATGGTTCGTGAAGAGGCAGATCGTGATGTGTGTTCCGGGAAAAATTGAGACGTAGAGAGAGAGATAGGATATATTGAAGTACTTCAGTTGCGTGTAAAAGAGAGTTGCACTGTTCAGACCGTTCCTGATTCTAAACTTGCTATCCTTGAATCCATTAAGATCATAACATCTAGTTATTCAGGAAATTGAAGACTTTACAAAGTTTTATCGGACGATTTGAGAAATGTGCGAGAGATTGGCTCACATGGAGAATGTTTTCATTAATTTTTGTTCACTTAGGACCTAAAGAGGCTTTGTTCTTCGCGATCGAAGGACCAAGCTCTTCATTCTTGGTGCTTACACAATACGTGAGTCTTCATCTATGCATAAGAGAAGATCGTATGTGGATTGGATTGTTGTGTTGGAGATGACGATGGAAACTAAGCTATAAGGGATCAATTTACGTTGATCTTGTGCTTCGTGCGGCAAATTTCTGGACCTACTCTACAAGGAGCACTCAAAACTCTTTGTTTGGGAGTCTCATCGTATTGAAAGTGTCATATCTACTTACAGAAAGAGACAGATCTCAGATCAAGCGGTCCGTTTGGACAGTGTAAGTTTTCCGTAGGAGAGCAGGTCGGAGGCATTAGACTAACGGTCTCCGAGGAGGTTTTGAGAGTTCGGTTACTTGCGATCAAAAGTTGGAGTTATCCTGATTGTTGGGGGTTAGATATGATGGTTCTTGGAGCCATTCGAGTCAAGAGAGTATACACGAAGAGCGTTTGAGGAAAGAAGGAAGTCCCCAAATAGACCTTTTTCATCTTCTTCGCTACGAGTTTGGTGCATATTTCAAGTTTTGACATTGTTCTCTCTATATTGCTAGCTACATAAGCTGTATTCACAATCCTCATTTGGATTAAGGTGATCTGATCATCAGGTTAATGATGTACTAAATGGAAGCATTGATACGACGGCGGTATTACGGCTGAGATTTTTACATAAGATATTCGAGAGTTTAAGATGATGAGAAGTTGTTGTGAAGCTTTCTGTTAGCAAAGAGACATTTCTTTTGCTTAAGTAACATGTTGGTGGTTCTTGTCCTAAGTTCAAGTTTAGAGATTTGTTTAGAGATTTAGATTGTAGTTTACAGACGACTTACGTCTGTGTTTTCATTTTGTGTTTCTTTGAAAAATAGCGAAAGTATACATAAAGTGAGGTTTGGGATATACGAAAGGCTCATTCTTGTCGTTGTGTGTCTCTCTCTCGTCTTTGTTCTTGCAAACGATATCTCCACAGCCAGATACCTCACGTATTTCTGGATAACCTTCAGGTGATGTATGATATGATATCGGACGACGTGATGTGGAAGAGGAAAGGATACCAAAGACAACCTTGAGGTCCTCTAACCTAGGAAACTCAATATGCAAAACATCCTCCGTACTGCGACATCTAAGAAATGAGAGATGAAGTTCTTTGAATCCACTTGCACTTTGAGAATACGTAGATCATCTCCAAGTGTAACATTAACAAAGCTCTTTGAGAGCTATAGGTCAAATGGTATACTTATGGAAGATCAAGTTTGGCACTTTGACTCACTAACTCAGCTCTATGAGGGCTATTGGAGAGACGAGGTGTTGAAAGACATCACAAACTTGGTCTGTCTGACTTACGATATGCGTGTCATCAATCAAAGATGGAAAAAACCAACATGAAGCAACCAAGGCGGTGGCCAAGAAAGCTCTATAGTGAGTTAAGACAAAGAGAGGTCTATCCACAAAATCTCTATGTCAAGTACTTATAGTGGAGTCGAAGACCATAATCCCCCTATTGAATAACTTTATGATAAACAAGAGAGGAGGAGGAACCATAGAACGACCATAGAACCCTAAACGACGAACTAAACCCATAGAACCATACCACACAAAGAGGACGAGACTTGCAGGAGATCCATCTCCATCCATGAGTTTTACTTGCAAGAAAATCTAATCAAGATGGATGTCAAAAAGAACATTAGGACGGAAGGACACATATTCACAACCTTCAATCGTCTTCTCCACTGTCCTTCCCGAGATGCTTATTGATAATTTGATTATTGCTACTGCAAACTGTGATGGACAGAGGTGGTTTTGAAAAGTATCCCGGAGTTGAAGAACCTCGGGGGTGTCATTCAGTATGGACTTTGAGTATCATGTGTGACATTTATCATTATTTTGATCTTTATTATTTTAACTATTATATATATTTTTCAATCCTTTATTATTAATATTATCTAATTATTTGATCCTTTATAATATAATGATTATTATATTTTAAGATTTTAAGATTTTTATTCTTTATAAGTTATGAATTTAAATTTAAATTTAATCTTATATAGAGAATTTTTTAAAATAATTATCACATATCAAAGGATGTTTGAGATATATTTTTTAGTATAAGTTCACTTTCTTCGTTGCAACGAGCTATCAAAGTATCATACACCTAATATGGTGTTTAGATTGACTTCTCGAGATGAAGTCAACTCACTGAAGAAACAATGTCTATTTGAGGGTTCTCTTTTATATGTCATATTTTTCCAATAAATAATATTTGTACTAATATTAATTACTAATACTAATAATAATGCTAATAATAATATATTTATAATTAATAACAAAAAATAATACTTTAATATATTTTTATTCTTAAAGATTTATTAATAAACATATCCAAAAGTATTATAACAAAACTCATATCTAAAAAAAAATATATATATATATAAGCATGTATAATTAATATCCAGCTTCCATAGCATACTCATTTAAAATTTTGAACACAAACCATCAGTCTTTTATTTATTTTTCCTAAAATAACAAAAATTATTAATTACTATCTCTAAATCCTTTATTACTTATACATTTAAGATAATTTTCTCAATATCTTTTTAGAACTTTTATGTATTAATAATAATTAAATAATATTATAAGCATCCATTTTTTCATACTTTATTAAGAACAGACGTTGTCGTGTTGTGACACGGTTCACATATGAATTTAGCGTATAATGTGTTGATTTTCTAGTTCTGTGAACTTTTTTGTGTAACTTGCCAGATGATGTATTAGGTGTCATGTTCACGGTTATATGAGATATGAGTTCGCACAATAATGAGACGTGCCAGCTCAGTGATCCGTGAGCATTCGTGTGAGTGGCTCTTGCCATAAATTTAGATATAAGATAGAGGATCGATGGTTCATGAGAGAATTCTTCATTGCTTGACGTTTTGCGAGTGTTTCTTTTACATGGTGGGTGAGGAGCTGTGAGAGTTATACTCATGGAGGGAAGATGATCTGGATCTTCTATTCGTGAATTCATTTCATATCAAGCTTCACTACATCCACCGTGATCACTTTTGACAGTGGTTCGTTGTCTACTTTAGAGACGAGTTCATGAGGAGTGTGATGGACTTGTCTACTCCGGAGATCTTGTCACGTACAGGACAACGACATCTTGTATACATCTTACTTTCACGAGTGATGGACTTGAATTTTCCAGCCAACGTTCCTTTCAAGATCTAGGTTGATATGCGATGTCACCATTAGTGAAACATCATTCATCATGCGTGGAACTTTGGTGAGAAATACTGCAATAAAGTGATGACTTCCTCATTTCTTTTTGTCGTACTTTTTATTGTATCGATTCAAGATCATTATTTTGACTTTGTATTGAATCTCGTGTATTTTGTGTCGGTATTATCTCTATCGCTCGACGATGATGATTATTTTGTGTTAGTCGAGGTCATCAAGTCTAAGACTAAAGAACTAATGAGTTACGGTAGTGAACGAGAAGAGATCATCTTGTCTACTCATGATCCCATGTGCAAGTCCATGTGCAACCAGTCTTTATCTGAAATTTTATGATTTTAAAATAATCTTGAATGTTCTTGTTTTTCTCTTATATTTTTTACTAAATAAAAAGTATAAGAGAAAGAATGAAATATCCTCTTTAATTCCTAGTCCGGGGAGGCTCTCCCACTCCTAACCCACTTGATATTAGTTGTTAAAAAAGAGAAGAAAAGTAACATAATAGTTGTAGTAATATATACAGTACTATAACGTAATACATACCGTACGTACCATATATACCATATACCATTTATATATACAGTAAACAGATTGGACATATGGGTCATTATTAGTTTCGATTGGCACTGTTGAGTACGGGTAACAAGGTAGATAACATGATCAAATCGTTTATATTATATCTATCGTCTATCATTCTATCAAATCGTAAACTCTTATACCCATCTATCAACTGCAAAAAGAAAGAGAAAAAACAACATGATTAGATCACGGGGCTCTGCCTAAATAATCACCTGGCCCTTTGGCACACAAATAAGGACGGAATGCCTCCGATGGGTGCGTGCAGTCGATGGAGAAAATGAGGTACCACAGTAGCTTTTTCTCCCTCCACCTCCCGTACCACGTATTGACCACCACCACCACGTTATCATACACTAGCCAACGTGGTGGTAGTGGTGGTGGTCGGGAAGGCCAGGCCAGGCAAGCAACAGTTGAAGTTTGGGCGCCAGGGTCAAGCTAGTCAAGCAAATATAGTCGCAGTTGTTAACAATGAGCTGAAGATGTTGTCAGTTGAAGCATGCACGTACCGAAACAAAAAGGAGGAATACACAATAGCAGATTCTGCATGTGGCTGTTCGAGTTGACTCCGAGAGCGGCCACTTCGATGCAATTGCTGGCATGGCCTTCTTTTATCTAGACTAGAATGGCAGTGACGGAGTGAAGACAGACAGGCCCAAGCTAGTCGACAGCGGTGGAAGGAGAAGACGAGAAGAGTCAAATTACAATTTTTATTTTATATATTTTTTACAATATTGAACCAGACTGTCTCGTTCATTCGCTAGCTGCACAATATGTACGTATACATAGGAGACTCAGAGTTAACTCTATGTAACTCTTGTCCGAGTGTGTATATTGCTCGTCCGATGCAGTGACAAATAACCATATATCACTATTTCTATTCACGGCAAGGAAAGTAACATGAGTAGAGTTAACGTGTTTGCTTAGTAGTATGCCTTCTTATTAAAGGACTTACACGTATGCAAACAGTAGAAGAGAACATCACGTTGGGAAATGTTTGTCTTTGATGAAGTAATGCGGACAGTAGTGCTGGTCTGATTCTGACAAACAGTTACTTACCATAGATAAATAATATGTTAGAGTTCGAAGGTATTGTACATGTTATGTCGTATGCCGATGGAGCTCGAAGCACATCCAAAAGTTTCTACTCGAAGCTATAGCCCAAACTTGTGAATCGTATCGTAAACTAAATTTAGTACACCATAAAACTTAGGGACTCTACCCACTTGTTACTCTATTTGATTTCGGGGCTTCTGACCTCAGGTATGGAAATTAATAACAACTGTCTATTCACTGTATCGTTTTATTTCCATTTCGTTTTAAACTTACGGTAGATTTCATTCCAAACATTTGGGCTAGAGATATGTCATGGGGACCCTTCAGCTTTTACATATTTCGCTTGTGTAAAACTCTTGGTATCACCAGAGTGTCATCAGTCATCTCCATATTACTCAAGGAGCGCCAAGAAGGACACCATGATAGTGTAGTTGCAAGAGATGATACAAATATCATGGAGTTCTGAGAAACTTCTAGTTCAGCAGTTGACATATATATAAACATTACTCAAGGAGCACCAAGGGCCTCTATCGGAGTCTATTCACATGTTACTCCAATTCGTGAAACATTTTTTGCCGAACCTTACTTATGTCTACGGACGAATCAGAAGTTTTTCAGGAGTCCACGAAATTTATCTTATTTTTTCCAACTAAGTCTTCTTCTTGGCATACATGAGGGATATCTCTAGCCCAAATGTCTGGATTAAGTACATAATCAACCGTTAGTTCTAAACGAGTTCTAAACAAAATAGAAGTAAAGCGTTACAGTGGATAAGCTGTTGTTATTTCATACCTGAGGTTCTGAAGTTTCGAAGTGAAATATATAGAGTAAGAGGTGAGTAGAGGCTGTTACACGAGCTAATGCACTATCTTAAACTTCAAATCAGACTGAGCACTGAACAAGTACAAGTAGTTAATAAAGAATCTTTACAGATACTATGTAATTGCTACTTGAAGTGCATAGTTCCAGAACGAGCACGTCATAAACAATAGACGGATGTTGATTTACTGCATTTTATAATCCTGAAGTAAAGTCATATCTAGTCCTGAGGAAAAGACCTCCATATATATACGAGTTATCTTCAAGTTGTTGTCAACTAAAGTTACTAAAGAATTAAGACTTTAAATTGTCACACTTGAACCCCACACAAAGGTTGAAGTCCGGTCCACCAAATGTTAGAATACTGATATCTATATATGAATACCAGATATTCTTCTTTGCATGTGAGTGCAGGAAATTGTGCAACTGCAATAATTCCACTTCTTCAAGTTGTTGAATTTTGACTTGGGATGAGACAGGAGTGGTAGTAATTAAGTCATTGCTGCCTACAAGAATCTTTAGGGACTCTATCTATTTGTTAATCAATTTATTTAAATTCTCGGCATCAGAACCTCAGGTATTGAAATAACAAACATCTACCCACTATAACGGTTTTATCTGTTTCTTTTTACAAGTCACGGTTAATTAGATTCCAGGTTTGTGGGCATAGAGGTATCCCATGAGTATTCTTCTGCACATTCTCTAGTGTAAATGTCACGATGTAGCCTCCAGATACACAAGGATCGCCAACGTAAGAGTATACAGTACATGGATTACTGACGTGAGTAACATGGAAGAGCAGTTGGAAGAGATAATCTTATAAGTTCGGCCTCTGACAAAAGTAAGATTTCGGAAAAACAATCCTTGAAAATTTTAATTAACTAGTGAGTAGAATTCCTAATTTTCCATATAGACAGATATAATAATATCAACTAAGTGTGTTCCTCGCCTTTAATAGAGAGAAAAAAAATTAATAACTGAATGTTACCTCCATGATGGGTATAAAAGGTGGAATTCCAAACGAATGAAACAAATATTCTCTTGTGGTTTGCTTTGTACTTAAGCTTTAGCTCATAGAGAAGATAGTAGTATTATTGATTTTCTCAAGGAAACGATCCGTTTTTAATTTCTGTGGTTCTCTTTCAGTACTAACCTGATTAGTTAAAATTCAAACGCAAAATATAGAACTCCTCATAATTCAATCTCACAAGTCAGAATTCATTACCGAATGAGAAGGTCACGAAGAAAAACATTTCTCAGTTCAAGACACTTTTTCTGTACTCCATTTCTTCTAACTGACAAGGAAAAGAGTCTAGGAGGCCAGTTCCTTTATATTCTTGTTTGACAATGTGTATAGTCTTGTTGCTACAATGTATGCGAGTATAGAAACCACTACCCAAAGCAATTCTTGGTCTCGCGTACTTGTTTGTCGCTTGTTCTGTGACTCTCTCGCACATTTTTAAATTGCTTGTTCTCTGAACTAAAATTTGACGCCTCAGATCGTTTCGTTACTGGGTCGTTTGACTTAAAAACAATCTCTTTTTGTAAGGTTTTTGAAGGACTTTGTAACAAGCCCTAGAACGCTCCATACGACCCTGTGGACAAAAAGATATAAAGATAAAGAGGAAACTTCCATTTTTACCTTTTGTGCATGAGACTCCGTCCCTCTGAAAAGAAGCTGTTACGAGGTAACGATGAATTATACGTATACTCACACTTGTGGTTTAAGGTCGATGGGTAGCAGCCAAGTCTGTTTCCAGTTCTGATCGGGGGTCCAGGTTATGACAGCAGGCAGTGGGGCCCCCAAGATTGAAGATATCGACACGAGAAGCCAACAGCTTGCAGGTCACTCGGTGGAAATTCGAAGAACTTCTCGAGAAAGTGGAAAGTGACGAACACGGCCAGGCTGCTGCATAGATACACTTTACCATGGCCAGCGGCACCAGCCCACTATCTGAATCTCGCTCACTCAGTCCGACCTTAGCTCCTCGTCGACTGATCTCCTCCAGGTCCTCCTCCTCAAAGTGCAGTGTTCAGATCTGCTAATACAGTTTCATTTCTGCATGTGAAAAGGAACAGTCCATAGCTAGGTAGGTAGCTAGAGGTCTGATCTCTGCCATTCACCGGAATCCTGCAGGGCCGGGCAACACGAAAGGACTTCTGTACTAGGTGCAAGAGTAGAATGGGGTCCGGAAGATCTTGACACTGGTTCCTCATTGCAGCTTGTTCCAGAACTTCTGAGGTGATTTTGATCATGAGGGTGATCCTGAAAGTCTCGATTTTAACGAGTGACAACTTGCGCTTGAATGGGCGTGTGCGAAGCATGAGTTCCTCCACCTAGCCAGTCCAGATTTCTCGCCTGTGCAGCAGCTACCGCTGTACATGTATCTTTGTATTGGACAGGTCTCGTCTCATGGTGATCATGTCGACAGGCAAGGCGCAACGGAGCAGGAATGGGGAATGGTCTGACTGACACGCGCTAAGCAGCACCAGCATCGACATCTTAATAAGCTAACATCGGCCATATCTACCGAACAGATATGGCCACTCCAGAAACCATCCCCTAGCTCTTGCTTCCCGTCACGCATCATTAAGTCTACGTACTGCCATCTAATATAATGTCAAACATGCTAGCTGGTCCACGGACCTGGACTGGCCGGACAGGATAAGAGGTCTCTGCTCACTGATCTCAACTTTAGAATTGATTCATTACTTATTCAGTTCAGTCACCAGTTCTCATTTTGGGTTCAGACTAGAAAGCTGCAACTGTGGAAAGGGCCGGATCAAACTGTGACAGTTGAACTCCATCATTAATTTCTGCAAGCGGAGATCAGCTTGAGTTCACTTAGGCTACTCATTCTTTGAAGAGTCACGCTTAGCTCGAGTATGCTGGATCGATGTCCATCACTGCTCGAGTAACGGGCAGTCACGGTCCGGCTTAATAAAGTTGAGCTAGCAGCAAGTATTTTACAGGCCTGGAGGAAGATGCATGCTTCGAAGTTCATTAGGACAAGTTAGTAGGCAGTGAGCCAGATGCACGGACTCCCGGATGACTGAACTGCGCATGTCGGGGGACTAATGGCTAGCGCTTACTCGCCATTCAAGATCATCGATATCGAGTCCTTACGTGCCCGAGTTTGACGCAGCCGACCGTCCCCTTCTGATCATGAACGGCCGAGAAAGAGTGAGTAAAACTGAGTCGACGATCGACAGCACATGTCAGACAGACGTGTTTGTTTGATGTCCAGCATTATCTTCATCGTCCAGTTTGGTTTGTTTCCGCCGTGCGTAGCGACCTCAGGCTGGGATCCAAAACTATGGTCGTAGAATATTTTTGGATTCCAAGAGACATTTGGACTCGAAGAATGACCATTCTCATGCAGGCCCTTCGAGGTAAACTTCTCGACCCACAGGACTCTCAGTAGTAGCAGCAGCAGCACTCGAGCAAACTGAGTAGAGCACCTCATTGTTATGATTGGAGACTTGGCGGGCGAATTCCTGTAAGAAGGAAGTCTGGGGCAGGATAAGGAGCAGTAGCCGCCAGCTTAAACGGGGAAACAATCTTGACCTGACATGGAGTTCTAAGCTAAGGATGATCGGAAGATATTATGTGGCTCGGTAACGTATTACATGATCTGCATCGGCTGGTCCAGGACAAGATATCGATGATCCAGGAAGTCACAGTCTGCGATCTAATACAGCGAAGGAGATAATAACGATTTCTTCAAACTCATAACTGGGTCGATCATACCCGCACGAATGCATCGTGAGCTCCGAATCCCGTTGCTGCCTGGACTTGGCTTCGCTGCTTCAGACATCATATGAATATATCTACAGAACGTATGTAACCTCCTCATAGTACTCATTCAGTAAACGTGGAGCTGCTGAGGTTAATTGTCAGACGTCCCTCTCTCTTGCTATGCATATGCATCATGTCTATAGTCTATATATATTGATTATATATCTATTGTCTATATCTCTATAGACATCATGTCTATAGTCTATATATATTGATTAGGTAGCACGCACCCTTCAGGCGTTTCTTGACCAGTGATTAATGCTTCGGAGACCGGGGGAAGATGGAGCGTGCGCATGCCAAGAAGTCTCGTGATCAATACGTGATGGACCTTTAACTTTGATAGCTCTACCGTTCATAGCAGCGCCGACATCGATAATATCGTGAATGAGTGAATGAATTCCACTTGGCTCGGGGGAGCATGGAGTCATGCATATCATGGTACCTGCCGGTAGGTATTGTTTGTGGTCGAGCCACTACCATCAAGGCAGCCCTTCACTTTTGAAGACATCTAGAAATGTGTGACAAACTAGTTTACTTCTTACTACATATCCATCCATGCAAAGAGTGTTGCTTGTCTTCAGCGTTTGCAGGCAGGCAGGGTGTGGTCATCCGTATAAATGAACATCAAGCCTTAGGTCAGTCAGGCGGGATCATATATTGTCACAGAGAGAGAGAGAGATTACGGGAACTCTGAAGGGTATTGACACAAGCTAGGAGTTGATTGATGTGAATGCCGTCCTGCAGGCAAGCGAATCGACAACAGCGAAGGTGGATGCATGGATCAACCCTGGAAAAGGTCTTAGTCTTGAATCCTGTACAATCAGCTCGGCGAGTCGAGCAGATATCGATGTTTGATGATAATTATAAGTTCCCAAGTTCAGATACATATATACGTACAGTGGGGTCCGGTATCAGATGTGTTACTAGATGCGCGTGCCATTCCAAGGCTTGCGTTTCATCCTCACCGAACTCGACTCAGACTGCTGGATTGACTGAGTCGTGGTATCAACTGGACAGAGCTCGAGGTTTGTAGTTAACAGAAGACTGCAGCTGCAGCAGCTCCTGCTGCTGCTGCAGAACATCCAGAGATGGTTTCGAACATGGCGACTACTACTGTCGTTCTCCTGTATTATTGCTGCTGCTTTGCTGGGGCAGTGACCGCAGTATTATCGGAGGTTGCAGTGCAGGGTCATCCATCGCCTCAAAACTTGAACGCTCCCTCCCGATTCCAGTTCGGGGTCCATAAGGGACTTATATCGAGAAGGCTACTACCTCTCGGTAGTACCTATTCCAGAGCGGGGCTTCACTTTCCCAAGGGACTGACATGGCCGCCTCCAGAAAGTGACCAGTTGAGAACATCTCTTCGGCAGGATGATCATCACCATTACGGGTCAAATATCATCGACTCACGTTCAGCTTCGAATTCGCAGTCATTTAAGGAGAAAATCGAATTCCAACGTGAGTTAACAGCACTTGACTGATATATTCAGTTCGATAGTTCCACAGTGTCATGTACATTTGGTTCCGAAGAATCTGTGGATGATTGATTCATGACATTTAATGACATTTAATTTATTAGTTTTTCATAGTACTAACATACTGAGATCATATCGGGTCAACGTCGTAATGAATATATTATTTTAGCTCGTGGCCACCTTGAGCCGAAAGTAGTACAGCTTCATGCTTCTTTCATTTTACTTAGTGGACCGAACGTGCTCTTTCTTCTCCACACTCATCGTAATTATGTGCTTGCCTGCTTGCTTTGCGTGTATTAGTGCTTGAGGTTTCAATGAAGGCAGCTTCGAGCGGCGACGGTAGCTATAGCTCAGAAGATGGCGGTGGCGGTACCCGTGGCCATGGCGGTGATGGTGCTAAACGGGAGGTGGTCATCGGAATGGCCATAGCAATTCCGTTACTTCTAGTAGCAATACTCGCGGCTTGGCTCTGGTATAAATTCCGCTATCAGCCCAAAAGCCAAGCGCCGCCCAGCCTCCTTCGTGATCGTCGCTCGGTTCCAAAACTGGGAGAAGTTGCCACAGAAGCAGACTGCTACAGCAATTCCCTCTCAAGTAAGTAATCTTGAAGCTTAGAGCTCGTGGATGCACACAACTTAATTTGACCAACATGTACAACAATCATATATTATATAGAAACAAAAAGTATTCCAACAACAACGTTAACAAGAACCAACCATTCATTCCAAGCTCCTGCTTACGAGTGCCTGATGTCCATCACATCTAGATCCGATCAACTGTTTGATTGCGAACCATGACTCAGTGCATGCTCGCTACTGCATCTCGATCGTTTGCAGCTGACAAATTAAAGAAAGAGCTAGCGATATAACTACACGTACCTGTAGTTGAAGTTTACAAACTAGCTACCCCTACGATAGTATATAATTACTATGATTTGTGCAGATATAAGCAGGCTACAGCTGCTTGGGTCGTGGTTGACGAATTCGTTCTCGGGCAATCAGAATCGTCGAAGACGGCGGCAGGTGGTGTGGCTATCGTCGGCTTGTGAAATGCACTACTCAAAACTGCAGGCCGCCACCAGCAACTTCAGCTCCAACAATCTGCTAGGAGAGGGCGGGACCAGCCGCGTCTACAGAGCCAAGCTGGACGATGACACTGTTGGTGCTGTCAAGCGCCTCGATACTCTTCGTAATCGTCGACTTACCGAGAGTCAGTTTCAGGTTAAGACTGACCGTCAACTGGAAATCTGTCACTGGCTGGCCGTCTCACTCCTATCGATCACAACGCAGTACTTACTACTAGTGGTCAGATCAGTCATGAGTGAGGTGAAACTGGGAAGCAAATCACATATATATCTGTACACTTTATTGATGAGAACGGGCTAATAAATTTTATTGACTGATGAGAGTCAGCTCGGTCTGTCTGTACGTGATGCAGTCAGAGGTCGAATTGATGCGACAAGTGAGGCACCCGAATTTGGTGTCTCTGCTGGGATTCTGTAAGCATGGAGATCAGCGACTACTGGTTTACGAACTCATGAAGAACGGATCCCTCGATGATCAGCTTTATGGTATATATATAATTTCATATGTTCGACATATGCGATCTAATTCCTATGTTCGACAGTCATAGGAATTAGATCGCACCTTGTTCCTCTTGCACGCACGCACCATCATGATCATGCTAATCGTACGGTAACTACAGATTAACGTCGTAGCTTTTGTTGCACTGAATGATCTCCAGGCTAGCTGTGGAGAAATTAACATCGAAGTGCTGATATGGTTAATTAATGTGTAGACTTCTTAATGTTAATTAATATGGTTAACTAAAGTGTAGTGCCTGTAGACCTCGTACGTGGAAATCTACCGTGTTTACTAGCGCTGTAACTTTCTTGTTTCATAACGTTCCGCCCTCTTCTTGTGTAACGCTCCGCGCTATATATGTTACTTCTCTTTGTTCCGCGCCATACCCATTTTCGAATTTTGCTATCTGTATTCCCGCGCCGGCCTCTGGAGTGCTCGGTGTATGTATTCACTTCCTTCCTGATGTTCTGGTGTTTCTTGTACCTTCTTGTGTGATCGATATAAACACACGACACACACTGCGGAAATGATGATAGTACACTTCCCCACTTCAGTTTGCGTTTTAAGATGGCCCGTGCAATCAATCGTTTTCCTTCTTGAGTGTACGGTCACGAGCTCGAGTTAATTACACAGGCGAGGGGAGTAGCTAGCTGCTAGTAGGTTTTACACTGGAGACGTTGTACAAGTCCTACTTTCGGATCGATGGTCCTTTAGTTTATTAATCTGTGCTTAGATCATGATCATGGTGTTTCTGGTAATGTAATTAGGTCCGACGAAGGGATCAGCGCTCACTTGGAATCTGCGAATCAAGATTGCACTGGAATCAGCAAGGTATGAGTCTTGTCAGCACAACGTGACTGCTTCTTCGATTCACAACTCTTCCAGATGGTCATTTGTTGTCATTTCTGAGTAGCCCGCTGGGTCGCTCGTTCGTCGTCATCTTCAGAATCTTACACAAACACACTGGATCGTAATTAGGGGCCTTGAGTACCTGCATGAGCACTGCGTCCCTCCAGTGGTTCACCGAGATCTCAAAGCTTCCAACATCTTGCTTGACGCCAATTTCAATGCCAAGGTAAGATCCTCCGGAGATGCACGTTTTGTACTCATCGTCATATAATGCAAACATTAAACATCGAGAACATAACTAAGACTTCTTGCACTGACCAGTGAGTCAGCATTTTATGCTAGCTACAGTTGCTAGACCGATTTCGTCTCCTGTGCGATACCAATAGCTAATAACTTTTAACAGCAAACTTAATCGATGCACCGACAGATTTCCGACTTTGGTCTAGCAACACCACTCGAAGGCCTTACACATGAGGAGAGCTTACAGCTAATAGGCACCGTCGGCTACGTCGCTCCCGAGTTCTTCGAAACGGGTGAGTTCTAATTGATAATCTGTGTTACAGTAGAGGTGAGTACAGAATTCTAGCTGCTCTCTTCAGTTACTCATTCACTCTGCACAAAATTAAGGCAAAATGAAGGCTGGAATGCAATCGGAAGCCTTCATGGTATGTAACTGGTGCAGGTGCACTTACCGAGAAGAGCGATGTGTATGCGTTTGGAGTGGTGTTGTTGGAACTGCTCACCGGAAGAAAGCCTATCGATCACGCACTACCTCCAGAGGAGCATTCTCTAGTGAAATGGGTAAAACTCTAAAGTTTCTCATCTCTCAGCAGTTTGATGAATGCGTCAAAGCTTTTCAGTGGTTCATGTCCTGGCAAGCATTGGATGCTGGACAATGATATGAAATCGAAGCTGATTTTCTCACGAACATTTAAAGCTTTCGTGTCTTAAAATCGAAGATATGTTATCCGATGTCACTGTACAGACGAGGCCACAGCTGACGGACAGAAGAAGACTGCCTCATATCGTTGCACCAAATTTGAGAAGCCACTTGAACCTCAAACATTTATACCAGGTACTTCAGACTATATTGCTCATGATTCAGAACTGGCTCAACACGGTCTGAAATCATCGGAATCTTAGCAATTGAGCGACGGGAAGTTCAGTTGAGATCATCATGAACGTCAAGATTCAGGAGGGTTAGAGATTTTCAGACCACTGCTTCCATGGCCAAGACCTAATATTAAACTCATCTGTAGAGCTCTGTAAATGGTTCATGATCCCATTGCTTGCTGCAAGATTAATTGTTCTTGAACTCTATAGGTGGCGGCAGTGGCGGCATTGTGCGTGTGCGAAGAGCCTAGTTATCGGCCACTGATTGCTGATGTGGTGCAGTCGCTTGTTCCTCTGGTGCCCGTCGAGCTGGGCGGAGCTCTGAGATCTTCACAGGCACATAATCCAAGATCTCCTGCTCCAGGCTCTGGTGATCATACACCCAAGCGCCTCAAGTCTGGATCCCGCTCCTTCACCCGCAGCCTTAGCCAGGAGAAGCCTGGAACATGACTCACTCTGTCTCCATAGATCTTGCTGCGTGTCATTACTGCATGCATGCTCAGTCTCCAAAGTGTAGATTCCGTTTGGGGTCTCCCCAGAGCTCACTTCAATACGAGTTCCAACTCCGTACTCCAGCATTTGAGTGGTGAACAATTTCAAAATACCAGCAACGGTCAACTGCATGCTGACTGCCGGTCTCATGGCCAGCAACCGTAGGGGTAAACATCCTGTTGTAGCCTCAGTGATGTGCAGAAGTCGATTCGGAAAAGCTTATTCAACTTCCCGTTTCGTCATGGGAAGAAAAGCAAGGAAGGTTGGCAGAGCCTCATCTCAGCGATTTTAAGTCACCAGGCCGCCAAATTAACGACCAGGGCCAGTTCCAGAATTTGTATATTTTACGGTTCCCCGTCAGACTCTCAGACTTGGTCAGAGATTTCTGCGAAATCTGCATCGAGCCGTTATTAAGAGCTCAAAACTGAGCACAGAGCAAGTACAGAGTGAGATAAGCTCGTTGTCAGGAGGATAACTGAGTTTTGGTCAAGGGGACTTCCTTCAACATCCACAAGCACCAGATTCAGAATTGAAGTTTAAGCGTGTGGGTGAGGTCTGTTCCAGCCGGGAGGATACATGTGTCCCCTGCAAGCCCCGCTTGGACAGCTTGCAAACAGTTGCGTGCCGACAATTTATCTGTCCCAGCATGAAGCCGTTTTGCTCTTGTCCCGATTTCTCGGACCCTCTAGCCCCTCCACGTTTTGACGGATAAATGCACTGCTTTCACGTGTGAATTAATTGAAAACGGTAATCGTTTTCCGTGCCTGGGAGATTACTCTCTGCCCTGTTTATGCTGCCCGTGCTATCACCTAAACCGCGAGGGTTTCTCTGAGACTCACTTCCCTCTATCGGAGGGAAGCAAGAACCCTAAGACTGCGGCCTCTGGCCGCACTCAGAGTGCACAAGCACCCTAAACTGCGACCTGCGGTCGCACAAAATTTCGACTGAAATTTCGAACCTGAGACCTCTTTGCGCTGGACGAGCCCATCCACCAGTGCGCTATTACTTCACCTTGTCAAAAATTCTCTCAAGTCACATTATAACACCTACTTCTCTCAATTCCGCTACACCCTGCCCGGTACGTGCTTGTTTGGGCAGCTACATTTAACGCTGCAGCGTGCGAATGCAGGGCTTTAATCCGTCAAAATGTGGAGGGGCTTGAGGGTCCGATTTCTCGATTCTTCCAAGAGCTTCAGGTGGTTTTAATTTCCATCCTCTATCGGAGCTCAGGGATGAGAATCTGCCCACAGAAAAACTGGTTGAGTCATGTTCCATCGGCAATCAGTTTGAGATGGTGTGACCAACAACGTAAGTCGTCACTGTTGAGTGGCAAACGTTGATGGATTAAATTATGGATGGATTAAATTAACGAATTAACGACGTTCTCTTTTCACTGCGGTGGATCCACTGTTTCTTTTGTGCAATTGCCTCTGTTGCCTTATCTCCTGCAAGGACCGACTGCACCAGATGAGTATATGTAGAGTAGTCGGATGGTTTATTTCCCAGTTAGTTAGCTATAGACACTCGGAGGTCGTTACTTGGGAAAGTACATCCTTGCAGTTTTAGCACCCATGAAGTGCTCTGTAGGTGTACTAGTTCGAAGACCGAAGCTGCCATCTACCCGATTACTAGATAGTATCATATCCCAAGTATGTAAAACTCTTTTTGACAACAACGAGCATGAGTTTGTTACAATGGGCTCAACAAACCAGTAGATTCTGGAAGTTTCTGCTGCTTTGTTAATTTGTTACCTGTCACGATTGTTGAAATGACGAGTCTGTCCGGGTCCTGGAGTCTTGCAGGTACTTCGTCGTTGGAATTCATGTGATCCTCGAATGTCTGCTGCATATAACTTACTGCACTGGTTAGACTTCATGTTCTTTTTTCTAAAACTCCTCCACTTTTGAGAAACGATGTTAATTCTGATCTCTCAGCACAAATGCCTTGTTTATATTTCGGAAGATCATTCACCGTACAAGACGGTGACATGAAGTTTCTCAAGCGTGAGGTTTTGGACATCAGAAAAAAGGAATAGCATATGAGCTTCGTCGTTCCAAAAAGTGAGAAAGGTCAAGAGAATGACAGAAACATGTGTTTGGAGAATAAAGGGGTATTGCTTTTCCACCTAAAATCTGTAAGTGTCTATCTAGAACATTAGGTCTACTTTGGTCGCATACCAGCTTTTATAACATTAGAGGTGGTCCAAGTTATCGTTGGAGATGATGGACATAACTTTAGACATGTAATGAGTATTTTTACCAAAATATCGCCAAAAGTTTCAATCGTTTTGATAACCACGGTCAAATTAACCACCTTATCAACTTTTTAGATTATTTGGAACGAGTTTATCTATCTCGAGGTGGGAAAATCATTGCGAAGGTTTAACAACAATTTTGTGTCAAAAACAAAGATTGCGGATTATCTTTTATTAGGCTTTGTGTTATATCTAATATTTCTTCTTCCTATTTTCTAAGTTTTACAAGTTTTTTAGCAGATTATTTTCTTACATCTCGTATATTCAAGTGTTTTTCTTGGTTGGATGGCACAATATGTGAATAAATTTAACTGAACTGAGTCTAATTTAAACTCTAACAAAAAACGAGTTTGAACTTCTTAAGTTAACTGCTTCTCTAATCCTCTTTGCAAAGTTTTCTTTCGGTCTTCTTTGTCTAGTCGTCCTTGTACGTCTTACACTTGGCCGAAAGCAAAGGAATAAATTACAATTGTAATATATCGAATCATGAAGTCATCGCTCTAGATTTGAGGGAATAGTAAAATATTATATATATATATATATATAATTTATGACCAGACCAAAAATAATATTCATAAATTAAGGGGTATACATATTGCTCTCTTCCATCTTAAGAATATGTTTAAGTGTGTTTGTTTCTTTGGTTCTAAACCCTAAACCCGAATATGTGTGCTTCTGGATCAACATAAACAGCCAAACCTGTCTCTTATAACTATATCGAAAAAGTATCCTACTATTCTCCCCTTTTGCATCTCATACACTCAATCTTTTACTCTCACTTGAAAACTTTCACTCTCAATTATCACTTACTCTCTTTCTCAAATGTGTAAAACCATAAAGTGGATATGGAAATCCTTTTGTTCCTCCTTTATGTGAGTCCAACCACTCGACATGAAGAACTCTTGATAGAGCTAAGCAAATATTAGATACTATCGTTATCTACAGTTAAATGTATCGACTTTGAAAGTTGTAACAATATTGACAAGTTCAGAAGTTCTACTTGCATATTTGACACTAGAGCCACTGGAAGTCGAATCAGGATTGCAGATTCATGTTAAGAGCCACAAGATTATGATAAATGTGGTTAATGAAGGATCTCAGTTGTAGTACACAAGGGGTCGAGGATTGTGCTCGGAACGTGGGGGGACGATGATGGGGCGGCGCGAGCGCGGAGGAGGCGTGCAGAAGTGTTGCGAATGCTGATCGTTCCCCTTGGGATTGCAGGTTGTGGCAGAGAAGAGAGAGACAAAGAGAGAGAATTAGAGTCGAGAGAAGAGTAGACTACGCGAGGTGGTGAAAATGTCGAGCGAAGGAAAGAAGGGAAATGAAGAAAGAAAAAATCAAAAAAATCAAGAAAGTGAAGGAGTTAAAATGGGCGAGGCAGAAGGCGACATCCAAAATAGCCCAGAAATCGACCCCGATACTGAGAAGAAAAGATGTAGGTCTCCGGTGCAAAATGACCAGGGTGCGAGGAATGTAAGAGGTTACAGCTTAACTCAAAATATGGGCGAAATGCTGAAGCCCTGCTCGAGAAAACAGCTGATTATCGAGCAACCAGAAGAGAAGAGAGAACCGAACAAAGCAGGGGAGAAGTTCGCAGACCTTCAAGCAAAAGAGAGTGAGAGGAAAATTGAGGACGATGTACTAACGCCCCTCCTCGAGAAGTCGGAGCTAAGGCAAGCGATAGAAAATACAGCGCTGAGCAGAGTCGGAGCGAACACGTCCAAAGAGCCTTATGGTAGGCAAGCAAGCGAGGGAAGTAAGTAGGAGAAAGAAAATCCAAATACAAAGTCATTTCCGAAAGCAGCGGGAAGCGAATCGGTCTTGTCCGCGCTTCCTGAAATGACAAAGAACGCAGTCAACACGGCAAAAGGACAGGCGGGTACAAGTATGAATTAATCTCCAAATTGCTGGTCGAAACCACTAAAGATACTATGCAAAGAGGGAGAGAACTCGTACCTCGAAGGGCTAGACTTGATGACAGGGAAGAGCCTTTTGGACGATGAATTGCTAGAAGCCTTAAACAAAATCAAGAAGAACTAGCAGCAAGACGAGTACAAAAATTGAGTGGTAGTAGACCTCAACAGAGATCTTGTTGCGAGTCGCTTGATCCAGCTAAAACACACGGCAGTAGTGATGTTCATAGTCGACTGCAGTCCCTCTAGAGACGCTTTCGAGCTATGGATCACGAAGTGGAAGGAATCGAATCTAGGGGTGAAGGTCCTACAGCTGAGAATGCTAAGTAGGAAACACTTCCTAGTGGTCCTGAAGGAGGAAGAACAAGAAAAACTGATACTACAAAGATCACCTTTGTTCTTCAACAAAAGAATTGTCAGGGCGGCCCTCTAGATATACCAGGTTTTAAGACACATACAGAAAATTCAAAGACGGTGGCAGTATGCGTCAATTAACCTCTTGTTGATCCTACTTTTGAAGTAGGTGCTGACAAGCTACTAGGGGCGATAGGGCCAGTGCTATACAGAACGACAATGAAGTCAACAAATGGTTACCCACACATTAGATGGTGCATCTTGGTAGATCCGGACGAAGAGCTAAAAGATCACATTCTCATCCGTATTGGTGTAGGAGACTCATTGAACAACCAATAATCTACAAATCTCTCTCAGACTCGTGCTTTGTCTGCAAACAGAAGGGTCATTTCGCGAAGAGCTGCCTTAAACGTAGCAAAGCGGAGAAAGCCTCTCGAGAGGAAGGAGCAAGACAGGCGACCTCTCAAAAGGAAGCAGCGGAAGGGAGAGCAAAAGAAGTCCAGGGTATAACTTCGACGACAGGAGATGAGTATACCCAAGTGCTAGGAAGACACAAAAAAGGGAGCAAGACGGTAGGCAAGTGGGTGGAGGTCAAGTCCTCAATAAACCGTTTTGCAGCTTTGAGCATCGAGTCTGAGGAACAGAACACATCACAGACACCGGTCAGTACCACAAGTTCGAACGGAGAGCTCAAAAAAAACACCCTTTTTCCTCCAACCCAACCAGCGACTCACGAACACATGCCGTGCGAGGTAGCTATGGTGCAGACGTCTAACTCTGAAAGCGAGGGCGAGGCAAGACATCATTACCAGGAGAAGAAGCAAATTCTAGATCTCAACGCGAAGAATAGTTACGAGCTAGACAAACTGGAAGATATAGAAGATAGAGAAAGACAGAAGGTAAACAAGAGAGGGGCAAGAGAAGAGACCCCACAAGAATTGAAAATTCGAAATGAAAAGACGGAAGTCCAGACACAGGAAAACTACAGACAAGCCGACTACAGACACAAGAGGAGTTTCAGGCGCAAGGATACCTCTCAAAGGAGACTGTAGAAGAGACAACTCAAAGCACAGTAGTAAGGTTTCAAGATGAGAAGGAGGAGAACGTCATGGAACAGGAGAAAGAAGCTCCCGACAAAGAAAATTTTGAAGATCCACCGGATTTAAGAAAATGAGTATCGGTCACAGGTTACCGCAGGGGTGAAGACGGAGAAACACAAGGAGGTCCGACCTCACATGAGAGAGAACAGGGACTTACATCTCCATTATTCTCTCCCTCCAAGAATTGGAGCGGGAAGCATTGAGAGAAATAGATCTCAACAGTCTAGACAAAAGGAGAACATTCAAAAAGCTCAACACTCCTTTTGCTCCAATCACCTCAAGCGGATCCTTTACAAGAGCATGCGGGAAGGCAATTGCTATAAGAGGAAAAGTCAGAAAAATCGAGACAGCAACGCTCTAAGAGAGACATGTTAGAATGTCTGAGGACGGACTAACGCAAAGCATCCAGCCTAAATGCAGACAACCCTCAAGCTTGCCTCGTGGAGCATTAGGGACACTGGTACTCCCATAGAGTGTCGATCATACGCCGCTGGATAGGAAGAGAAAGGGTGCCGGCTGACATCATTGCTCTGCAGGAACTAAAAACAGAGGAACACAAGTTAGAACACAATCTGAACCAAATTTTTCCACAAGGAACAAAAATTACGAATTACAACGAGGAAGGTAGAGGAGGTGCGACACTTCTGCTACGTTCTCATATTCAAGTGGAAGACATAAGGGTCAAAGGAGATGGTATAGTGGCATGAACTATAGTAGCATCAGAGATAGGACCGCTAGGGATATCATCAGTGTATACCTCAAATTGTCGAGAAAGAAGAAGGCAACTGAGGGAATGGTTAAGCACAAAGATACAAAGTGGCCCTTGGGTGTTGATGAGCGACTGGAATATGGTTGAACTCCCATACGATAGCTTGGGGCCCTCGCCATTGCTGCATGGCAGTGAACTAAGAATATGGAGAAACACCTTACTCCAAACCGATTTAGTAGACGTCTATTTTGTTGCAGTAGCGAAAGAAGGACCTACGTTTAGGAGACAAGTGAGAACGGGATTAAGATTTGATCAAGCAAGATTAGACCGAATCTACCTTAACGACAACACTGTCGTGATGTGAATTGTTTCACATCGTGAATAATTCACCTCTCAGTTTGAAGTTAGTCTCTCTGAGCGAAGTTAGGACCTCAGAGAAGTCGATTCTGGAGAATGTTATATATTTTGAGTCCTAGTATGTTGTTTACCGTGATGATAGAGTTCAAGCTCATGATTGCACTTACATGTCGTCCATGCATACTTCCTAGCGTGGTTAGGTTATCTTTCGGGATTACCCGTCCTTTTACATGTCTTGGCATGTAGTTTAAGATTTACGCTGGCACTTTAGGGGCTTGACGTGGTAGCCTTTGTGTGAAATGAAGTCACCACGTAGTTTCAGGCACAAAAGGACAGGGAAATGAAGCTATGAACTCTCATTGGTTCAATTTTGTCTTTAGTGAAATACTAAACTTAGAAGTAGAGGTCAAAAGAGGAGTTCAAGCAATTGGTAAGGAAATTCAGAAATCTGAGGACACAGGAGGATAGGGCTCGTCGTGTCAATTGCTGTCAGTCAAATTCTTGATCGATTTGGAGCAATGAAGAAGGAGTTATGGCAGATTGAAGTTCAGATTGTGCCAGAATTGCAACACTTTTGTTGATTTTGGAGTTTTCGGTGTCAATCGCAGCAGAATTGAGAAAATCGCTGCAAACTTTCGTGGCCACGTTCACTGTCAGCAGGGCTATGACTGTCCATAAATTTACATATCAAATGAGTGAGTGAGTAATTCAGGACGACCGCTGAGCAAAGGGGGTCCGAAAAGCTCTCAATCTAGAGCAGCAACTTCAGAGAACGATATCTGGAGAACTGTGTACAATCTGAAGGTCAAATTTCAAAGGGGTGTTCAAGATGCTATAGACTTCAAATCCTGTGAGAATCATCGAAAGTTATCGAGCCAATTCTTTGTTCTAGGTCGAAATAGCTGTTTGGGTACCAGATATTGCCATAATTTCTCTGCTCAGAACGTTTCTGTCCATATCTCGATACTCAGATTTGATCTGAAGCTGAAATTTTGTATGTGTCTTCAGTAGGACCTCATTTACATGTAGGAGAAGTTTTGAAGCCTAAACCATCGTATGTTTCTGATTCTTGACTGTCAAAGTTCACTGTCTGATCTTATCACTACCAGTTTAACCTGATTTTCACTTTATGAGTATACTAGAGGATCCAATCGACCTGTATGAGTGTTCATAGTGTCATCACATCCTGAAGCCTATCTCTGTAGTAAGCAACCACAACCAGAAGCCCAACGCCTTCTCTGAGTAGTTGTATCACAATCTTCACGATCATATCACAACCAGAAGGTTGCGTCCTTCTCAGGAAGACTCTCATCTCGACATCTGGTGCTTCCACTGAGAGATCTTGGGGTGATTGACCGTGAGGTTGAGTTCTAAGACGAAGAAGAAGATGGATCGGAAGAGCAAAAGCGTTGTTGCTACTACTTCTACGGCTGCTGCATCGACGTCTACTGCAACACCTTTTGTAGCACCTACGACTGCAGCGACATCTGCATCTGGTCTCGATACAGCTGAGATTCTGAAGACGCTTGTGACCCTGGTCCAACAGCATCCGATCATTGGAGGGGGTGAGTTAAAATCCACCAAGGCTTTGTAAGCTATTGTGAACCGATGTGGAAGGTTTGAAGGTAGAGATATTTCTAGATATCTGCGTGAGTATAGAGGAGAGATGGAACTGGTTAGAGTTATTGGTGCTGAGATGATAGCCAATTTCGAGTTAGCTATCATTCCTGAGTTGCGGGACCAAGTTAAAGATGTACGGAGAAGAAATCTAGGTGTCTGGATGAGTTTCGTGTGATCTCTTCGAGAGGAATTTCTTGAAGAAGATTCAAAGACGAGTTACTAGAAGAATGTTTCTAGACTGGGTTGAGCAACAACCTTGTCGTATGATGAGCTTGAATGAGTTGCTGAGAGAGTTTGATCAGAGATACCGACAACTTTCAACTCTAGAGCGAATAACTTTAGATGCTAGGAGAACTGAGCTTTTTCTGCAAGCTACCGATGATGCTACGGCAGATCGGTTATGCTTTATGTTGGCTGATCGATCCGCTGAACGAGGAGTTACTACTGATTGGGGAAGAGTCGAGGATGTGTGCTAACGAGACGAAGGTGTGGAAGAGTGGCCGTGGGAGGGTGTCTGTTTGCAGAAGTGGCCTCTCAACCTCGTGCTGCTCCTCAAGCACAACAACCTCCGACTCCGGCTCCTAAACTTGTTGTGATGGCTGCAGTTCCTTTGATGCCAGTTGTGCTAGTTTCTGCTCAAAGGGCACCGATTTAGAGACCTGCGAAGAACCATGGACAGCAGAACCAGATCGAAGACCTGATTCAACAGATGTGAGAACTGAAGGTGGAGCTAGCTAGCTTGCAGAGAGAGCAGCTGCCGGCGTCTGTTGTTGCACGTCCTCAAGGTGCTCTTATTCGTAGATGTATCTGGTGTGACAGTCTTGATCATTTTCGAGGAGATTGTCAAGAGCTTACGGTTGCTTTACGAGATGGTGTGGTTCGCTACCAGAACGGTAGGCTGCATCTTTCTTCGACTGGAGAGCCGGTGAACATGTAGTTTGGGCGAGGAGGCATGAGAAGTCTACCTCAGATTACTACGGCTGCAATTGCAAATGTATTGATGACACCACCGGTAAATTTTGATGTATATGCCGGACACATTGAAGTTTCTTCTAGTCTTACGTTGCTAGATAGGACTACTGAGAAGAAAAATACTCAAGTTCCTTCTGAAATACAAAAGAGAGGAGTTGAGACTATCCGCAGAGTCATAAGGTGGAGAGATCCTGTTGACGCTACGTCCATCAAAGCATTCTTGGACATGGATAGACATGTTCATTGGCAGGATGCTTCTGTGGAGGAAAAGAGACGGCGAGAAGTCTCTGAACTTGATACTGGAGTTCCAGAGGAGACTGGGGACAGACGAAGAGTCACAAGGAGGCGAGCAGCTTCTCCATAAGACATCCCGTCTACTTTTGTAGTTCCTCCACCTGCACCAGATCCGATGGAGGACGTGCAGAGATCTCAGTAGGAGCCAACGACTGTTGGTAGACGATTTACTACCCAAGAGAAGAGGAAGGGACCGGCTTACAAGTTGGCATCAAACACAGAAACTTCAACTGATCTGAAGAGCATCTTGGAGCAGAGGATACTTGACGCACGAATCGAGTTTTCTCCTCGAGAGATTTTTGGTATTGCGAAAAGGGAGTTTCACGAGCTGATCATCGACATCATTAAGCGGAAGAGACAGGTGATGTCCGAGCAAGTAGAAAGTCAGATGATAGATGCAGTAAGAGCTTCTCTAAGCGATGTAGAGTTCAGAAAGGTGCATTTTCAAGAGGCTGATGACACAGAACACCAGCAAGAAGCGTTGGTTGCTAGTACCAACACTGCTGAGTTTGATGATGATGAAGCTGGCGACGAGAATCCAGCTACTGACAGTGACTTCAGAAAAAGACACTGGGCTAGTGCTACAACTGCTATGCGAGTTCGTCTTGGGAGTCTTGAACCTGTTGCTGTGTTAGTTGATCACGGTTCTGCGATCAACATCATGTCACGGGAGGTGTACGAGAGAGGTCGGTGGTCTATCGAACTAAACTTTGGTTGGGTGCTACGAGTTGCAAACAACCAAAAAGGTGAGCTATACGGTGCTTGTCCAAACGTGAGAGTGAAGCTAGGTGATGTGGAGATAGATCAGCACTTCTTCGTGCAATCTTCAGCTTCTTATCTTGTGATTCTTGGTCAACCTTATATCACTGCAGTTAGAATGGAGACCAAGGTGATGGATGACGGGTCTCACTATGCTAGGATCCGTAGTCCAGATAATAGACGTTCTGTGTAATTTCTGATCATTCGTACAAACCGCGAACAAAACTGACAAACTTTGAGAGATTCTCCTATCTGTAGAAGCAAGGGTTTTCAAAAACCACTCTTGTAGGACGGGATAGCAAGAGTGATGGATCTGCTACCACTATGATCCCGCTTGAGCAGCCTGTGAGATCACAGCAGGCTGATGAAGAGGTTGCTCAAGATTTTGAGAGTAGCTCTACTGTACATAGTTGGAAATCTGGTTTGATGACTTTCAGTTCTGATGATTGGAGTGAGTTCACGCGAGTAGAGGATTTGACTGAGAAGAGTAGAAAATAGATGGAGAAGTATGCAGAAAATCTACGCTGTACAAGAGTTCTAGATGAAGATGAGATGATTTTTGATGTTTACGAGGAGTTTGTAGACACACAGTCTTTTGTTCGTTGGCTGGATGATGTAGATAGGTTGATGGAGTAGATGGGAGGAAGGGTGGTGATCCTCATCCACTCTCATAAAGTCTATGAGGAGGTTGTCTCATGCTTACAATCTCGTCCTCATCCGAGACTGGAGAGTGGATGGAATGCAATCCTGCTGGTGTGGCTCTCGTGAAGAAACAAGGTTCACACCAAATACAAACTGTAGCGAAGAAGGTGAAACCAGTGACGACCCAATTACCTGTTGATTCACAGCAACAGATGGAGTTAGAGGCCACTGAGCCTGTACTGAGAGATCTTAAACAGATAAGACACAAGTTTACTAAGAGACACTCCAAATAGGAGGCTTCTTGACTGAAGTGGAGAAACGAACTTTTGAGAAGATGATAGTTAGCCATGGTAAGGCATTTTCTTTCTCAGCTGAGGAGATTGGTTGTGTGGATCCTAGTGTGATAGCTCCGATGGTTATCTTCATTGTTTCTCATGTACCTTTGGACTTGAAGCTGATTTCAGTCCCTCGTGTCTTGCTACCGAAGGTGATTGACTTACTGAAAGAGAGGATGCGGATGGGTATTCTTGAACCATCTATGGCTCTATACTCTAGCCGATGGTTCACAGTACCTAAGAAGACAAGAGCTTTATGCTTCATCTAAGACTTACAGCCTGCCAACAACATCACGATTCGAAATGTTGGAACAGGAACTATGGTTGATGAAGTAGTTGAGGCATTTGATGGGAGATCGATCTATTCTATTGGAGGATCAGTAGATTTGTTCAACTTTCTGGAGTCTGAGCAAATGATGACAAGAGACGAGGACGCTCCGACAACTGAAGAGGTTGAGACGGAGGAGAGTGACGATGACGAAGAGCAGACAGAAGAATGAAGAGGTTAGCACATGCCAGAGGATGTGCAGGTTTAGAGGGGGTGGATGTTGTGATGTGAATTGTTTCACATCGTGAATAATTCACCTCTCAGTTTGAAATTAGTCTCTCTGAGCGAAGTTAGGACTTCCGAGAAGTCGATTCTGGAGAATGTTATATATTTTGAGTCCTAGTAGGTTGTTTACCGTGATGATAGAGTTCAAGCTCATGGGTTGCACTTACATGTCGCCCATGCATACTTCCTAGCGTGGTTAGGTTATCTTTCGAGATTATGCGTTGTTTTACATGTCTTCGCATGTAATTTAAGGTTTACGTTGACACTTTAGGGGCTTGATGTGGTAGTCTATGTGTGAAATGAAGTCACCACGTAGTTTCAAGCACAAAAGGACAGGGAAGTGAAGCTATGAACTCCCATTGGTTCAATTTTGTCTTTAGTGAAATACTAAACTTAGAAGTAGAGGTCAAAAGAGGAGTTCAAGCAATTGGTAAAGAAATTCAGAAATCTGAGGACACAAGAGGATAGGGCTCGTCGTGCCAGTTGCTGTCAGTCAAATTCTTGATCGATTTGGAGCAAGAAAGAAGGAGTTATGGCAGATTGAAGTTCGGATTGTGCTAGAATTACAACACTTTTGTTGATTTTGGGGTTTTCGGTGTCAATCGCAGCAGAATTGAGAAAATTGCTTCAAACCTTCGTGGTCACGCTCAGTGTCAGCAGGGCTATGACTGTCCATAAATTTTCATATCAAATGAGTGAGTGAGTAATTCAGGGCGACCGCTGAAGTAGAGGGGGTCCGAAAAGCTCTCAAACTAGAGCAGCAACTTTAGACAACGAGATCTGAAGAACTGTGTACAATCTGGAGGTCAAATTTCACAGGGGTGTTCAACATGCTGTAGACTTCAAATCCTGTAAGAATCATCGAAAGTTATTGAGTCAATTCTTTGTTCTAGGTCGAAATAGCTGTCTGGGTATCAAAAATTATCATAATTTCTTTGCTCAGAACGTTTCTGTCTATATCTCGGTACTCTGATTTGAACTGAAGCTGAAATTTCGTATGTGTCTTCAGTAGGACCTCATTTACATGTAGGAGAAGTTCTGAAGCCTAAACCATCGTATGTTTCTGATTCTTGACTGTTAAAGTTCGTTGTCTGATCTTATCACTACCAGTTTAACCTGATTTTCATTTTCTGAGTATACTAGAGGATCCAATCGACCTGTATGAGTGTTCATAGTGTCATCACATGACCTGAAGCCTATCTCTCTAGTAAGCAACCACAGCCAGAAGCCATGTGCTTCCCTGAGTAGTTGTATCACAACCTTCACGATCATATCACAGCCAGAAGGTTTCGTCCTTCTCAGGAAGACTCTCATCTCGACAACGCTGAGTGGTGTAACTCGATCACAAAATTGTCTCATGATGGAAAACAAACCCTTTCAGACCATGTGCTGGTTGTCATGGAACTCAATCTGATAGAAGAAAGGAGCGCCACTCAGATATAGAAAATGATCTACTTTAAAATAGAAGTCGAGTTCCTGCAAGATCCAAGATTACGTTGTCGTGTCGTGGACCGGCTCCTACCTGAAATTCAAACTTCGATGCTTGTCGCTCCAAAGATACTCATGAGAAGACAAGCTAGGCCCCATCTTATGGGTTTTTGGCACAATCTCAGATCTCCATTTTCATCGCATAGATGGGTAGAGCTCCTTGTCAACTTTCCATAGACACTTTGTCTACTTCGTTTGGACGCTTAGTGGAGAAGTTACAAGACTTGAAAGATGGAGAAAATAAGCTAAGCCCCAGCTTACGGGTTTTTGGCACCACTTCGGATCTTCGTTTTTCTCGCACCAGTGGATAGAGCTCCTTGTCAGCTTTCCATAGGCACTTCATCTACTTCGTTTGGACGCCTAGTGGAAAAGTTACAAGACTCGAAAGATGGAGAAAACAAGCTAGGCCTCAGCTTACGGGCTTTTGGCACAACTTCGGATCTTCACTTTCATCACATAGATGGATAAAGCTCGTTGTCAGCTTTCCATGGGCATCTTATTTATTTCGTTTGGACATCCAGAGAAGAAGTTATGCGATTCGAAAGAAGGTAAAATCAAGCTATGCCCTTAGTTACTTGCTGACTGGGTATTTAGGGCTTCAAGCGTTATATCAAAGGCGCAAGGGGCCTGCTTCTTATTATTCATGTGAGAACTTCGTACGTACAGAGACTGTTGCAAGGAGGCTGCTTAAGAGGCTTGCTTGTTCTTACGATCTGTCGGTGGATATTTTGGAGAATTGAGAAGTCCAATACACGCGCGCAAGGTGTCATCGGGTTCAGATCTGTGCAGGCTACGCACAGGTTAAGACGGTTCTTGAAGAGATAGATCGGGGGTTGTGTTCTGGGAGAAATTGAGACGCAGGAAGCAGATTTGGAGTTTTCAGTTATCTGTGAAGGAGAGTTGGACCATTCTGACCGTTTCGGAGTCCAAACTTGCTGTCCTTGGATCCATCGGGATCAGAACAACGAGTTCTTCAGGAAATTGAAGACGATACGAAGTTTCATCGGGCGGTTTGGGAGTTTTGAGTGAAATTGGCTCGCAAGGAAACACTTGCGTCAAGTTTTTCATCGCCTGCGACATGAGATTGGATTGTTCTTCGCTATCGGTGAGCCAAGCTCTTCGTTCTTAGTGCCTACGCGATCAGGGAGTCTTCATGTACGCATAGGAGAAGACTGTACGTGATTTGGATTGTTGGTTTGGGTGTGGTGAGCAAGTTTGAGCCGCAGGGAGTTGATTTACGTCAGTTTTTTGCAACCTGCGACCAAATTTCTTGCGTGGTTTTGCAAGGAGAACTCCAAAAAGCTTGTTTGGAGTCTTGTTGGGTTCAGGGTAGCCAGATCTATCTGCTAGTAAAGCTTCCATAATCCCCCACTTCGCTATCCCTTTCCATTCCTGGTGGCCTCTCTCCATTAACTTCCTTATGTATTTTAGCCTCAGCGCTTGGGCGACATCCGTGAAGGGAGATATACCAAGGCCCCCTTCCTCTTTGCTCCTTGTGATCGTCTCCCACGCCACTAATGATGTCTTGTTGCGTCCTTCTTCATTTCTGCCCCACAAAAAAGCTCTACATGTCCCTTCCAACTTCTTATATCCTTCTGACGTGCAGTTTAGACATGTGAGTTGGTACGCTGGTATGTTTCTGAGAACATGTCGTAGAAGTATCACCCGGCTGGGCCAGGATAATAGCCGGTTCATCCAGTGCTGTAGTTTCTTCTGTAGTTTAAGAACTAGAGTGTCTACCACTTGAGCTCCCGTGAGCTTGACCCCTATAATTACTCCCATGTATTAAAGGTTTGGCCCGGCCTTGCGATAACACACCCTGGTTCTTCTAGCCAAGTTGGCATCTCTTTCATTCCCAATGACACTACTAACGATTTGCTCAGGTTTAGAGTTGCTCCAGATACTTCTTCATACTTCCTTATTACTTCTTGAGTTGCTTGGAAGCACTCTCTTGATCCTTCTATCATCAGACCTGTGTCGTCTGCGAATAGTTGGTGAAGAAGGTACTTCCCCTCACTCACCCTGATGCCTTGAACTTTGCCTAAGCGTTGTGCTTCTTTAAACAAGTTCATGAGTGATTGTGTAGCAATGACGAAAATGTACGAGGCTACTGGACACCCTTGTCGTATCCCTCTGGTGAGAAGCTTGCTGTGAAGGAGCCATTTACGTGGACTTTGGAGGATCCCCCGGTGTTAGCCCCCTTAGCAGGTTTATGAATGGCTGTCAAAATTCATCTGCTTGATGGTATCCCATAGGTAGTTGTGTGCTACTCTGTCATAGACTTTCATAAAATCCACCTTGAAAAAGAGAGCTTGCTGCTCCATGGCTTCTATCATCTCTTGACCCATCTTGAAGCTTAGGATGTTGTCGAAGATGTCTCGTTCCAGTATGAACCCCGTCTGTTGTGCGTCCACTACTGACCCCACGACTCTTTTTAGTCTCTCTGCCAATAGTTTACTCAAAATTTTGTAAGTAGCTATTAGAAATGAGATAGGTCTCCAAGTGTTGAGGTCTGCTCTACTACCTCCTTTCCTTATGAGCTTTACCACGCCTTGAAGAGTTTTCTCATCTATCCTTCCACTTTCTCAGAATGTTTGCACAATTTCAGTACAAACTGTGAATTTGAACTCCTGCAATAACAACATCCATCTTGCTATTCTTCTCGACAAATCAGATTTTTGCACCAGATGTTTTAAAGCATAGTGATCCACGTAAAATACAAACTAGCATCCCAATAAGTAGTGTCGAAATTTTCTGACAGAATATACCATCCCTAGTGCTTCCCGCTCTGTAGTAGAATAGTTCTTCTCTGCAGACTGTCTACTCGCATAGTAAATCGGATGGTCCCTCTTTTCGCTGTCTTTATGACTCAGTACTACTCCAATAGCGAATGCTGAAGTATCCACATACACTTGAAAGGGTAGACTCCAATCTGGTGCCTTCATGACTGGAGCTTCAATCAACTTCGTCTTCAGCGTTTCGAAAGCTTTCTGTCTCTATTCCTGCCAGATGTACTCAGTAGTCTTTTTCAACAATTCGGTTAGTGGTGCTGCCAGGGTTGCATAGTTTTTGATAAACCTTCCATAGTAACCCACATGTCCTAAAAATCCCCGCAACTTGCTAACATTTGGGGGAGGATCCAAAGCTACTATAACTTGAACTTTGTCTACGTCTACTTCAATGCCCCGCTGCGAGACTCTATGTCCTAATAAAAGACCCTCTGTCATGGCGAAGAAACACTTTTATGGATGTAATGCCAACTGAGCATCTCTACAACGCTGAAAAACTACAGCCAAGGAATTTACATGTTCTTCCCTTAGACCAAAAACACAAAAATCATCTATAAAAATTTCTAAGAACTTCTTAAGATACTCCTGGAAAATGTTTGTCATCATTCTCTGAAATGTAGTAGGAGCATTACACAAACCAAATGGCATCTTATGATCCCTTTGTTTGAATGAAGGACCAACACGTCTGTAACATTTCGTACGTCACCTCGTCTACTCTTGGTGCATTTTCTTTTGGAAAGCTCATTACTATCCTTTCTATTTCTTCACCTGTTGGGATTTTTTTCAGATAAGCATTCTCTTCCTCCGAGTGATGTATCTTGTGTAAGATCTCGTGGTGGTCCTCTGTCACAATTCCGTCTTCCGAGATAACTGCTTTTATTTCCTCACGGCTGTGTTTGGCTTTTAGCTACGTGAAAAAGTATCGAGATGGGGCTTCACCTTCTTTCAACCATCGGATTCTACTTCTTTTCCGCCATAGGCTACGTCCTAGTGTTCTATTTTTCTTAGATTGCCTTCCTTTTCTCTTAGTTCCAGCTGAAGGACTTCTGAAAGATCTGTCTATGCTCTGATCCTTAAGCTTGAAAGTCCCTCTTCTAGTTTGGCCCTCGGAGGCAACATGTTAGCTCTCTGTCTCTTTTCCTTCATGAGTAGTCTCCGTACTCTTCTCCACGCTAGAGACCATTTGATTCTTGGATCGCATTGTCCCGGGGGTGGTTCTTCCACTCCTTTTCTACCTCCTCACGTTGTCGTGTTGGATATTGCGTGAAGGATGTCCAGGAAAACGCGAGGTTCCTGGCTGTGGAGATGTTGTGTGCTGAAACAGAGACAAGATAGAAAAAAAACAACCACGAAAACGAACGCTGCGATATATACTCTAAATGTATGTACACTGTCGGTTTTTTTTCCTAAGAGCACAAAACTGAGAACCAGACCAGAGCGGTCTGTAACCTGCTTCAAAAGCCCCTAAAAACAACCCTTGAATCACAACCCTGGCCCAAAACCACCGAAGCGTAGCTCAAAGCAAGAGAAACTTTCCTTTGCTAACAAACAGAGCCACAGCAGTATCACGCGATCCAAACCCAAGTCCAAACCACATCCATGTATAAGCTCTTAGCTAAAGCTAGCTACCACAAGCTGTATACAGCCAACCAGAACTCTAACGAACTCAAAAGAGCAAAACCCGTAGCGAAGAAACCGAAAAAGGCCTATCTGTGGACTTCCTCCTTTCGCTGAACGGACTTCAGATGTCGACAGGGTCTCCTCCGCTGACTCCGTTAACCCAGGAAACCTTCAGATCCGACTCCCAACAGCCGAGATATCGTCGATTTTCGATCGCAAGTGACCGAAACTTCAAAACTTCCTCCCTGCGGCTTAAAACCGCACACACCGCACAAACGGATCGTCTAAACTGATATCCGAAAAGTTCACATAGAAGACAACGTAGGGAGTGGACTCCAGAAGAAGGTCTACTACTGGCTCCAAACCTACAGTGTAAGTCCCTCCCTACTCTAAATTTGCTTCTAAAAGGATGGAAAAAGATTTTCCCTAAGCTAACTCTATCGGGAAACCCTTGGTGCTAACTGCTAGTTTGAAGATCGAACAAGTGATAGATCTTTGACAACGTCAGACGAAAATTAGCAAGCAGGAGAAAAGGGAAGCTTTGAAAGAAGCTAGAAGAAAGGAACTAGTCACGATGAGGTGTATTAAACACAGGGACTTAACGCAAAGTCTGGAGAGTTGCCACTTAGGACCGGTACCAGGACTAGAGGTCGTGGAGTACAACGCAGCTTTCCAAGCGATGGTTAGATAGAGAGGGGAGGTAGTGTTGACAACGGAAGCTCTGCAAAAAAGCCCCAACTGGGGATGGTTGGTAAAAGATAATATGCAGAGCGGATGGACACAGAGTTTCCGGACTTGGAAGGCACTGCTCCCAAAGCAAACCTCAGAAGAAGTCACGCTTAGTAGGAGGTGGGGCGTCACTGACACGAAGAAGGAGTGACAGAGAAGGTGGCTCGGAGTGTGGAGCAAAGAGGGATTGCCAAGAACGAACCTATGGCTTTGGAGGATACTAAACATAGGCTTTTTTACAAATAAGAGAGCTCAGCAAATGAGCATCAGTGACGGGCTCTGCCCAAGATGTAGAAGAGCGGAGGAAACACTAGAACACCTTATGTGAGATTGTCACGTAGTTAAGCGAAGGTGGGACAGACTTCAACTGAGCCAATGCGACTGCAGGATACCATACCATGCAGAGGAGGGGCTTCTTAGCACGATAGACAAAGCGATAAGTATTTGCTCATTTAACCTAGCAGCAAGGATAATAGCCGAGGTGGTCAAAATGGCGTGGACAACGCTTGGAGAAGACGCTAGCGAAGAAAGAAAACAGGCCTGGACCAGAGCGATGCAAACGATAGCTGGAATTCAGAGGAATCTAAACCAGGGAACTAGGGAAGGGAGAAGCGAAAGCAGTTTTCATACCTCATGACAACATCGAGATACACCCAACTCACTGATTCTCAAAGTCGCAACCAATTGGACCCCCGCGAGAAGAAGAGGAAAGACAAAAACCACCATCAAATTTGAAGTACAGACCTCTGGATCCTGCAGGACTGCTGCTGCCATCAACGAGAATTTTTGAGAGCAAGGGTCCCACCAGTCGAAGACGAATCAGAAAATGAGGATCCACAGAAAGCACACCATTAGCACACAGAGAAGTTGTCAGCAGATCGAAGACGACAAAAGAAAACAAAGCAAAAGTCAAAATGCTATGATTAAAGACAGCGATTCTGACAAGAGAACCGAGATGCGAATCCAATCGAGGTGGAACACGAAGACGAAGAGAATTGATTGTAACGAGAGCAAAGTGGGTCCGGAACGCAGATCGTCAAGAGAGAGCACAAGATTTTCCGCTCTCGCCAACACCAATACGATCCTGACGTTCGACGTCAAGAGAAAGAACAGCACTGTCAATACCACCTCCATCGATCTCCACGGGAGCGTCTATCACGATGATAAGAAGCGAAGTTGCTCCGCCATCGCCAACCTCGACCTCCTCCAGAGCTCAAACAAGATGAGAATCACATAGCACTTTAGGTTAGCGAGTAGCGAGTTTGGCCTGCTCGTGGTCACCTCGGCTAAGCGGGGTGCGGGTGACTTTCCGTCTCCCGGTAGCAAAGTTAGCTTGTACGTGGTCACCTCTGTCAGGCGGGGTGCGGACGTCTTTTCGTTTCCTGATAGAGTTTTAATTACCTAGGACTCGGGAAAAGAGCCCAGAAGTGTTTACCACTTTTCGTTGACGAAATAAAGTTACCTGCGAGCATACTGCTGCTCTTTTAATTTTTTATTTAAAAAAAAGGTTGTAGTACACAAGTATATATATTGATGTCAATTGTAATACAAAAATATATATACTGATGCAAACTGTAGTCTGAAAGTATATACAAAACCAATTCTAGTCCAGAAGTATATATATCAATGGTTGAATTCTCAATCATTGAGAGTTCCTTGATTGATATATATATATATACTTTTATCATGTTTTGAGTATCACAAAATGTAAGAACTCTAAGTCACTAAGAGTTACTAGATATGCACTATTATGCAGACACATGTTTCTTCCAACGTAGAAACTCTTCGTGATTGAGAGTTCCTGCCTTGTTAATGTTATTGTAACACCGCTCGAGTTTGATTAGTGATTCTTCTTGTTACAACCTAGTTAGGCTATTTCTATCGTCGATAGTTTAGGAGAATGCTCTTCATTTAAAACCTTATCTTGACAACATTTCGTAGGAAAATTCGGTAGACCTTACCGTCAGTTCAAAAGCTTCATTTTATTGTGACTCATTTTTATTAAAATTTATTTTATTATTTATGATATGGACGGACATGAATGGATGGAGGTCTGATCATTTAAATTTTGAACGATAATTGATGAAGAAAGACGATTGTGATGGATTATCTCTAGCGTTTACTCTGTTCGTTGATAGAACCGGATGGTGGCGGAGCTATTCGTCGGTGGACCCATATATTAAGAGAAACGTCCGTTGGCAGATTACAAGAGGTCTGGACTTTAGATTGACTGATCCAGATTGCTTTTTGGTGCACCTTCTAGATGTCTGTCAGCGGACGATGAGCGATATGGATCGACTGATCTAGATCTAAACGTCCACCAGTAATAGATCTCAGCAGACAGGACCATCATCGCTTGACGAATCATCTATGGGACGCACAGCCGGTGAATTGATTTGTTGACATATTTTATTTTTTGGTGCCGCTTTGGCGTTCTTGTCCGTCGTCGTCACAAAATCATCAGTGGATAACTCCATCATTCTTAGACGACCACGGATCATCGAAAGATCATCGACGGACTGGACCGCCAATGGGTTTGTTCACTAGGAGGTAAACTCACCAACAGATTTGTTCTCTTGCGTACTTTTCTTTCTTTCTGTTTTTCTTTCTCTTCCTTCCTCCAGCCGTTTACATGTGCAGTTTGATTTCAAAAGAAAGAGCTCGGGTTTGAATCATAGACCTCTCTTCCCCCACATGCTCTATAGTTGCTATCTTGAGCACCAAAAATACAACAACTTGTTGTCCATACATTATTTTTTCATTCAATAAAACTAAGTTTTGTGAAAAAGATCTCATATTGTGATTGATTAACTTTAAAATGCTATAAGTTTTGCATTTTATGACTATTTAGCTAATTTTTAATTTGTACAAAAAGCTTAGAGTTAAATCTGCTTATTGAAGACATGGTTGACTTGAAGCAGAGATGTGGACTTCTATTATTGAGGAGGCTGCACTCTCGGCAAGGTGGATAGCAACTCCACTTAAATTAGAGCATAAATGTGGTCACGGGGGAATCTACAATAGTTTTGTAAATTCCTACAAAGTGTGCGGGCGCTGCCCATTTCAATTGACTAAAAAAAAAGAAATAAGGAAGAACAATATTCGAGCAAGAAAAGAACTGGAATAGCTGCGAACTCCAATTGGCCCACGAATATAGACATATCCGACCAGACTTGACGGGAGCAACCCGGTCAGCATTCCGGAACAGGCGTCACAGGACGACACCGTCACCACCAACTCATGCTCATCTCACAAGAAGCTATTTCTTCCGGTCACCGGAGTTCTGTCGATAACTTATACGGATAAAGTTACCTAAGTGGTAAAGTTTACCTGAAGTTCAATGTCCGCTTACCTGTATCGGCACCATGGATCTACGGCTGCCGGCCGAAGTTGACAATCCATAGTAATGAAAATGAGAATAAATCAACAAGGATATTCCAAATCCGTTCCAAAGAAGCTGGCTCCCGTAACATATTCATAACTTGACGGTATCATACAGGAGGCGAACGGTGGACTTGAGAGACCGACCGGCATTCAGGCAGCTTGTGAGGGCCCCATCAGTAGTTCCGGTCAGTGATTCAGGCAGGGTCCCATTGGGACCGAGCCAAGAGGACAGACGCGTGTCGAAAGCGAATGAACTCCAGGAATTACGACAAACCTTTGTTCCAGGCTCGACAGATGTCCACTTGTCTATAGCAAGCGTCCTGGGCAACTCGTGCTTTCTTGGCTCGTAGCGGCCGGCTGGTGCTGTTTCTGGGGAGCCAACGGCATCATCAGTTCGTACCTCGACTGTACTGTCTACAGGTACTGTAGCTTTCTTCTGTCAGTGTGTGTTCCGGAGCGGAGGGGAGGTCAAGAGGAATTGGCGGGGCCAGACGGAAGGCAGGAAAAAGAAAAGTACGTTGCCAAACGGAGGGAAGGGAAGTAAGGACAGTTGCTTGGTGGTTGGATGGCTGTGAAACGGAGAGGAGGGCATGGGGTTGATAAATGTCTGGGCTGCGTTTGGGGTGTGAGATTTGTGGCTGTTGTGGGAGGCGACGCAGTGACTGACTGACTGACTGAGGCTGAAAGGGCAAACGGAATGAAAGAAAACGAAAGGAAGGATATTGCAGAGAACACGAGGAATGATGATTGTAGAAGCGGACGACTCCAAGCATGCTGATGATGATGCCTCTAGACACTAGAGTCGTTCTTCACGAGGACTGGTCGACGAGCTCGCGACACGCTGCAGAGATGGGTGTGACAGATGGCCTTCCCAGCATGTGGAAGAGGGGGCGAAAATCCCAAAGTCCCTAATTTTGTCGTACGGGATGAAGGAAGGGAGATGTCGTGAAAGATGAGTAGATGCTGGTTAGGTCCATACCTCACCATGCTTCCGATGTGCGGTCGTGCTCACCTGACTACCACGACGACGAAACACCAAGCAAGCGCGCCATGGCAATGATCACATCACACCCACTTTCTTTCGGCATGGGCGTTTCCGCTCAGTCAGGAGGCAGGCACTGACTTCACCATCTCATCTGTTCATAGCCAACGCCATCAAAGCCTTCCACGCGATTCCCTTCTGAGCGACAGTTAACATTCACGCTACCGATCGGACCACCGTAGACCTTTGAACATGAGATGAGGTGTTTAAGCAGGGGCTTCCAAGTAGTAGTATTACAAGGCTGCTGAACATCGTCTGAGCTACTCGGATGGACAGACTTCGATCCCCTCCTGCTGCTGGTTCCACCACCACCATTCCTGCTATTGTTCCGAACTTCACTTAAGATCTGAGACGCTGCTGTCGGTTTTGTTTGCTCGTTCGCTCCCTCGTTGTCCCAGGAGAGTAAGACAGATTAATCCGTTATCCTGGTTGCTTAAGTCCTGTCGAGTGACGGAATTGGCCGAATGCCGTGTAGTGATTCTCATTCCCTTCCTCTTGTTCCTTGAAAGGGTCCTCGTCACCCTTAGCATTGCATTGCGCAGCACAGCAGGGTACGGTTTGTTAATAGTTTCTCCTCCGTCTTTCTCTCCCTCCCTCTCCCACCTCCCGTCCTCCTGACGAAGTCGATAACTTGTAGTCCTCGCTGTTATCAGCTTTTGACTGAGGTTTGTTTGCACGCACCGTGGTCTACTTTCCAGCATGGACAGGGATATGGATTTGAGGAATGATGACCTTGATACCGTTATGGTTGGCGAAACTAAGAATCCCAAGGCTGGAATTGAGCTGGACGAGAAAATCTGGCAGTGGCTTGCTGACGACCATATCGACAGAATACGAGCATTCCTACCGCCTTCGAGCTTGTTTCGCTTCCGATGTGTATGCAGGCGATGGAACAAGCTCACGGAAGATTTTGGCTTTCTTGACCTGTACAGCGAGGTCGCTGTCTCCAACCCCAGTGTCCTTGTGATTTCTCACGACAACAATCAGAGAGTCAGTGCGTTTATTTTAGAATCTCTCAGCAGATGGTACAAGCTGCCTCTGGATTTTCTTCCAGAGCAGGCGAGCCTTCCCCTGGCTACGGATGGAGGCTTGCTTTGCGTCGGCTCGTTTCAAGCCGGCGATCGTCTGTACGTGTGCAATCCCCTGACCAAGAGCTGGAGATTGCTTCCAGGCTGTAATCTAAGGCAGGTATGTAAGAAAGTAAGAAAACCGCTGGTGAACATGACGGTGGACAAGGCGAGCAGGAAGTACAAGGTGCTTGTAGTCTGCGATCCGAGCCATACCAACAACTTGTCCACAATTGTGAAGATCTACGACTCGAAAACCGAGCAGTGGTCGACATTCGAGAACAGAATGCAGGTGAAATCGAACCTGGCTTCGACCAGCGTGGTACGAGACGGAGTGCTGTACTGGTGCACGTTGTTCCCAGATGGAATATATTCTTACGACCATGAGCGTAGGGTTTGGAGTTTCCAGGCAGTTGCATTCCCTCGTCTGTTCACGCCTTTCGGGGAGGCGCATCTGATTCTGCTCGAAGGGCGTAGTCTGGGACTGATCGGGCTCAAGGTCGGCGGACGCAACTTCGCCATTGGCATCTGGAAGCTCAACGAAGCCAGCAATCAGCTGGGAGAGTGGGAATGGCAGGAGATGCGTTGGCAGTCCCCTCCTTCATTTCGCAGGTCCCAGTGCGAGTGGAGTGGCCTGCAGGGCTTCGGCCACGAGAACATGGTTTGTCTGGCGTCCAGGAACACCCCGAATTGGGTTCGCTACGACCTTGAAGAGAACTCGTGGTTTACGGGAGAGCCCGCTCCTCATCCGCCTCCTCCTGCCCTCTGCCCTCCTCCCCACCCTCGCGTTCTGAACCACAACTGGTGCTTTTACGAGCCGAAATTGGACATCAGTGTTTAGCCCTTCAAATCTTCCTTCCTTCCTTCCTTCCATTTTTCTTGCTCCGAAGGAGCATCAGTTTTGTGCTTTACCGTTCTGTAGATATATAGCTTCTCGCCTACGTGCGTTTGTTATGCACGAGGCAGTCTACTTGAGCATCGTCCGCCTCCTGTCCCGCTCATGCGCCTCATTTTGGTTTCGGATGATACATGTTGGTCAGTATCAACAAAGTGACGGGGTTTGACAGACTCCTGCGCTTCTGGTCGAGCAGAACCTCCTCGCATCCTTTGGTAAGTGGTAGCCAGAATCTCCAGAAACTCTGTACGATATTATTACGAACAGCATGGGCAGTGGAGTGTAAATGAGATGGAAGATTTCATTTTCCAGTTCCCAGGCCAGGCTAGAGAGATTGGAAATTACGGGTCAATAGTTTTTCATCTCTGTACAGACAAGAAGATGATGAGAAAGACGAACATGGGATATATGATGTACATTACTATCACAAGCATAGCAATAGCAAAGCGGTCTATGTTATGCCGTTGAAATTGTGGATTTTAACTTGCGTTTCTTTGGAACTGGTCACTCCTCGTGGTGGCTTTAATACAATTTTAACCAAGGAAGACGAAACTCTTCAACCAACTTATGCATATCTGTCTCCCTCTTTACGAAAGATAGCGAGACAAACTTCCTAGATGGTCAAATAATCGACACTCGCCTTCGCTTCTTGGTTCTCGAGAAGCAAAGAGACATGGACCATAAAGTACACATTTAGCCGCCGTGGAATCACATGCGTCTTAAACAATATTCGACAGATTCGGTCCAAAACAACCGACACTGACAGACATCGGGCATGGTAGATATACTTCAAGTCTTGCACAGTACTACAGAGTCTAGACTAGGTAAAGGAAGATTCAAATCCAATTCGACAGCTGAGAACAGTACCATCTACTCTGCGTCATCATGCAGCGTCTGCTCTCCTGACTTCCACTCTGAAACTCAGCAGCTGGCCTCCTGTTCGTCCCCTAAGCTGAGGGAGCAAAAGCTTCAATTGACGGAGCATTGGAACCTCCATCACAGCGAACCATCTCTCATCGAACAGTGGAGTCCAAGCGAGCCAACTGGGGAAACGACAAACTGAAGACGAATTCGCAGTCCTCTTGACTAAGTACATGGAGGAGAGATGCAACCACACACACTGTAGAAACGAGGAGGCTTATCTGCAACTAGGTTGGCTTGGCTTGGCCTAAGTATCCCAACAGTAGTTCCGAAACGCAGTAGTTCCACAACATCATCTTGTAGGATAGGACTGACTGGCTGACTTCCGGTCCGGGTAACAAAGGCGAACAACAACACGAACTCCGATGTTCGTGAAAGAACCACGACAAGAACGTGGGGGGCAGGATCGACGATAAAAAGTGGTGACTAAGGATATAATCTAAGTTGAAATTGTTTTCTTGGGGCTTACAATGCTATTCTAGATATCATCGACACAAGGTCCAGAAGTGATAAGACATGCTCCCATGTTCCAAACGTGTAGTCTACAGACGGTCAGAGAGAGAGAGAGAGAGAGAGAGAGAGAGAGAGAGAGATAGAGAGAGGTTGGAGGAAGAGTGAACGAAGAAGTTCCTGTACCAGGACGTCGACTTATGATCGGCTTGATGGGGTCTTTCCACCAGTTGGCTATTCATTGGATCGGTTTGACGTGTCTTTCCATCCGTTGCTTTTCATTGGGTGGTCGCGTTTCTTCTAATGATCACTAATGGGAACTTGTCCTTTTCACGGCCTGAGACTTCTAGGCCGATGGCAAGTGCGTGATTTGTAACGTCCACTACCTAAAACCCGATAAACTTGTCTGCACAGAGGTGGACACAAGCCATCAACTAATAGCAACACCTGACTCTGTTGGAACTTTACCTTTCTGATCCTGATGTGAAATGCAAATGCAGTTTAACGCACTAAACTTTCACATCGTCGACTATTTAATGACCATATTCACGTCTGTCTCTGCATCGTGAGCTCACCATTATCCCACCGGTCCAGGACCCAGTATGCTACAAGTTTGTTTCCAGACTACTCTCGAGAGGTCATCGGTTTATCCTTCATATCTCATAGACAAGATAACAAGACGGATATATGCAGATGCTACTGTAGTTTTGGACAATATGAAGCTCGTGATTTCACCGGCTAGCAAACAGGAATCATGTATGGTAATTTTAGCTCAAGTGAACTACCAGGCTAGAACTTAGACCCTTACGCGAACAAGATAAGGAAGGAGAATATAAGGCCTCCCAAGTTTAGGCGTCGAGACTCGTACCAAGAGACGGAGCTCAACTGCTATAGGTTGAAGTGTTCTAATGGACAGTGAATGTTTTTAAGTGAGCAGCACGTTTTCAAGGCGGGGAGAAAGGAAGGCCAGGGCTCACCACCTGAACAACGAGCTCAAACACAAGGTTTCTTATGTCAGGAGATAAACATGACCAAACTTCCACTTCCTCAGCGGCCTCAGTCCCGACTCCCGGCGGGGACGCGGGCGGGCCGGCCCAGGCTACTGTGAAGAGTTGTTGAGACAGTTGACAGTCTTGTCAGCCTTTTCCTCGATGTACGTACTTTCCCCTCTTTTCTCTGTGCTTTCCACGTACAACTGCTCCTGTAGTTTGTACTTAGAAACTGGATAGGAAAACCAAAACAAAACTGGACGGATAAAATCTTATGCACACGAAGTTGAAGCAAAGCTCCAGAACATATTTCCAAGCTAGATACCATCATTGAGAAACTTTAGCTTTGTTGAACACAAGTTGGTTTTATGTAATTGACTTTGCCCCGGTGACACTGGACCTTAGCATCATCCTCCCGCTACTGCTTTGGAATTCAGAATCAGAGCCTGCTTCGAACGCTTGGCTAAACATTCAGAACCTTCCCGTTTTGACTAAATCTGAACCTGTCAGTGACAGGACACTTAGCCGCAGTCAGGTGACGCTGCCAGAGTTATGGTTTAGTTGCAGCACAGACGTCTTGTGCACGCGAGCCAAGTAACATGAAAGATGAAGCCCGCCGGATGAATGGTGTTCAACATTTTCTAACCTTGTAAAAAGTGTAGAAGTAGTGAATTGCGATCAGTCGTCCAGTGGACTTGACATGTTCCATGGCGTCAGACAGAAGATTTTTGGCAAAAACCTAATTCTCCTGACAAAGTCGTCGTTTCTGTACATGGACTGTCCACATGTGTGTAATAAGGTGACCATCAGAATCCGTCCCAGCATGAACGACACAACAACGGTTAGAGATGCTTACTTTCACTTGGGTCTAAAACCTCCTATCACCTATCCTCTACCTCCTCCTCCTATCCTATCCTATCAATCCCGAAACTGACATGAAGTTGCAACTAGCCGAAGGTCCGGAGAGAGACCTTAATCTGTGGATGAAAATATGATAGTAACCTTCGGAACCCGGTACATCATCTAGGTGTGGGGACTTATGTGTCACGTAAGTTTAGCACCTCGGTTAGGTTGACCGAGTGCGGAGTGGTTAATCCCGGTAAGGCTGTTAGTGCCGTTAGGGCGAGTTCTTGGGATGACCCACTAAGGGTATACTTCGTAGGTAGTGCTTGGAGGTCTTAGTTCTTCAAGTTGAGCCTTCAAGCTCCTAGCTATGGTTGATAGTCTTCGTGAGTGCAATTTGGAGTCTCTGCGAGCACAGAGTGGATTTGACTCGACTTTAGTGATTGTTTAGTGCCCGTTGGCATGATCGAGTGAGTACATACCGTTTATCACTTGAAGAACTCAGATTGCGAGGTTTGATTGAGAGCTTTCAGGTCATGGATTTCAGCCGGTGATATCTCCGGAGTGGACAGATAGTTCGTATCTTCGATTTACGGGTGCGCACGTGCGTGGAGTGATTCTTTTTGATTGCGTGATGGATCGCTGTGTGGATTACTGTCGTTTGAATCTGTTCTTGACCGATTTGGTGGTGAGGTAGTGCGGAAGCGCTGCTGGAATTTCTTGTGACGGGTTTTTGTGATCAATTTGAAATCGGCAGAAGTGCATCGGTGGGCATCGGGTTGACATGGGTCGACAATTTGTGATGCTGAAGAGTGCAGTAGGTGCGCGCTGGGAAGACGATTCTAACGCATCAAAAATCGTTCGATTTGGTGAAAAATCGAAGAAGTTACAAGCCGAAGAAAGTCTTGCTGGCGTGCGTGAGAGATGTATGCAAGTTTCAGTTGTGTGGGAAGTGTAAAATCAGTACGTCACCCATCTCAACATTATTTCTGGACTTGCACACTTAACTGTGCAATCTTAGCTTTGGTTTTACCACTAGATCAATAGCTCTTGATGTTTTTTAAGGATGCGTGCAAGTACTTATGGACTTGTTTAAGCTAGTAAGAGACCTTCTCGCACGTTCTTAGAGGGGTGGTAGGGCGACCCCACAGTATTAGGGGGAAGCCATAGTTGTGATAGTGTTTGTCTATACCGTAGAGACGCATATGGATGCAGTTGATGGCAGTTGTCTTGGGTGAGCTAGTAGAGCTACCACATAGATATTTTTAGAGCTACTAGAGGTGTGGACATCTAGTTAGTGACTTTAAGTATCAGTTACCACGGTTGATGATCATATTTTGTGCATGTGGTCATCGAAGAGGAGGCGTTAGTCCGGATCGGGCTGGGTTTTTCTTTATGTGAATGTTTGAGTGTGGAGGATTATCGTTTGGACTTATGGTTGGAACTTTTTCATATTCTGCTTCTTGTTTGTGCATCGCATTTGCTTGTGTTGGCGCTTGATTTTCGGAGTGAATTCACTCCAGTGTGCTGTCAATAGTGAGATTGGAGTTGCGGATCAGTCAGACTATATTTTGTTCCTCTCACGATGCGGTTGGAATGACGAATAACAGACCGTGAAAAGTTGTCTGTGGTGATGGCAGGTTCAGGTTGCTCTTACCTTGACCGTCTTAGTAAGAGATAGGTGAGCTCAATAGGAGCGGGGTTAGGCAAGTGGTGGTTACGGTGGTGACAGAGATTTTGACATTATGGTTGGAGAGTGTGTTATCGAGATCCTATCATCACGGATTTCTCGAGAGGTTCTTGTGGAGATTTCTCGGATAGTAGGTATACACGGAGTGGGGTGAGGTACCGACTACCTACACCATTGCCGTCGATTGTTTCAGAAGACGAGTCAGACGCAGATAGCGTGTTTTTTGATGATGAGTCTAGTGTCACCACACCGTTGTTGTGTGACATGGACGAGATCTATAAGGTCACGAAGGGACCTCGACGTTACTCGAGTACAACAGGTATCATTGCCAAACCTACACGGTCAATCGTCGGTCTAGTTGGTAACTCATCTAACTTGACAGTCACCGATTGCCAAGTATCATTGGTAGCTGTCCTAATCCTCGACTCCATGGACACATCTACCGTCTCTCGTTGAACCACCTCAGCACTAGAGGTAACAACATCCTCGCTCTCACTTAGCTGGCCGCCAGCTAGAACACTGGAGCCAAGCTGACTCCCAATGTCCTCATATCCATGGCTGAAAATAGTGGAGCTCGCAAAATTACCATAGCCGCCTCCAACATCGGGTTCGACATCGCATCCACAGTCGTCGAGGGTTGACTTGCATCACCCCCACTCTTGGATGTTGATGCCTCCAACTCCACTGCACCATGGGTAGGTCGTTTAGGAATCATAGATGTGGTCCTCAACGCCTCCGATAATGTGAAAGACTGAGGAAGGTGGCTTGTCTACCAACCTCCCCGCGTTGTGGATCCAACTCTACCGACACATCTCGTGGCTCAGAGGCACGTACTGCACCTCGAGTCACTATCACATATGTCTCAATCTGAGCCACACCACCCATGAAGTCGGAGTCACATCCTTCTCCTCCATCAGACATGGAAGTCTCTGTTCCTCCAGATCTCCGCTGAGTCATAGCCATACTAGTTATCCTCTGCTCCAACTGCTCAATTTGAGCAGCTATACCTATTTCTGTAGTAGACGATGGATCGACTGAACCTCCAAGAAGAAATGGTGCTGACTGTACAAATTTTCAGAGAATTGAAATTTGTATATTTTCATTTCACTCATGATTGTCAACCCCTTCCACTTTGAAAATATTTTTCTCCCTTTCTAAGCCTCATCTTCTCATGATTTTTGTTTCCTCTGATAGCTTATCAGCCAAGCTAAAATACTGGAAGTTTTCACAAGAAAATAAAATTCACAGAAAATCTGACAATTACTGTACAAATTTTTCAGAGAGCAGAATTCTTAAACTCTCACGAATAAACCCTCTCAACTTTGAAAATTCATAGCTCCTTCTCTAGACCACTTTTTCTCATGATTTCTATTGTCCTAGATAGGTTATCAGCCAATCTAGAATACTGGAAATTTTCACCAGAAAATAAAAATCATAAAGAATTTTACAACGACTGTACAAATTTTCTAGAGAGGAGAATTCATAAACTTTTGTGAATAAAGCCCCTCAACTTTGAAAATTCATAGCTCCCTCTCTAGACCACCTTTTCCCATGGATTTTGTTGTCCTAGATAGGTTATCAGCCAATCTAGAATACTGGAAAGTTTCACAAGAAAATAAAAAACACAAAAAAATTTGACAGTCACTGTATAAATTTTCCAGAGAGCTGAATTCTTAAACTTTGAAATTTTTCTCTTCTAATAACTTCTCTCTTCTCCTTTCTCTACAACTCTTGTTGCATTCTTTTTCAACTCTCCTCAAATCCTTTCTAAGTGAACAAGATGTAAAGAATGACCTCGAACGCATCATAGATCACTACGAGATACACGAAAGGTTCTAATGTTGCTAATATCGCATTAGCTCTCTCTCTTCCCAACGTGTTATCTATGTGCTCTCTCATGATCTCTTTTTGACGAATGTAGAATTGAACTCTAAACATCCTTCAACGATCCCTTCAAGTGAGATCTCGGCAACGGAACAAAACTTGTAAACCCTCCGTGATCTTATCAATCAACTACTCTTCAATTTCTCAACCTCCACGAACGTCATCGATGAATCTGTAACATGTCACACCTATCTCTCACTCAGGCTGATGGCTTTGATGAAACCACACCATGAACTTGAAAGGAAATATGCTAAGTTCACTAATTCATACACCCATAAACTCATCAACTAAAATTATCCATTCTAACGACGTCTCTCAAGTTCTCACATGCTAAAATATCACTCTCTCTCTCTCTCTATATTACTTAATTTGTCATTACAACAATGTGAAAACAAGGATGAAGAGCTATTCTCTACTCCTCTATTTATACATTCTAGATTTTTACTTTGGTACTCTTCGGTAACTCATCCGTAACTATTTTTATTGAGTTTTATTTAGATATTACTTAAGGTAAAAGCATTAATCACATGGATTTTTTATCTTTTCACATGGACTTATTCCTTCAAAGTCAACAACTTCTAGACGAATTTTGGAATATTCTCAAGGAATCTCAAATTTCCACCCCTCTACACTAAGACCCACTAAAAAGGAGACATGTGGAATCTTTTCTTGTTTTTAATGCCCACAAAGTCCACAATTTAATCCAACCACTAATATCAAGTCAAAAAAGGTATAAGGGATATTTTCCACCTCCTTTCTATCTTTTAGACAAGCTGACAAGATAGTAGTGCTCTTTAAGATATATCTGAATTCTACCCAAAAATACAACTAAGTTTAACCATAATAACTTTAGCTAGTCCTGACTAACTTGATATCTCCTTAAAGTACTTGGGCAGCAAATAAACATTCTTCACACTTAGCTCTAACTAAACACTTACTAATAGACAAACTTCCTATGTGTAACATAAGTCGTTACAGTTCAGTGCCAGAGTTGAGACAACGGAGCCTACACTAGAGACGATGGCATCCGTTACAGGATTCAGTTCGACCATCACTTGGCCGGACGAGTTGTTAGAAGACACATGCGGAGAATACTCCGATCTTTGAGGAGGGTGGAGGACATGCCTAGCCTATGTTAGTACCATCTGTCTTGGATGTTTCACTCTGGAGTTCAAGTGGAGAGTTGCAGCAGTATGCTGATCGATTGGTGCAGCAGGCTTGGAGTGAAGCCTTTGTACCACCAGTAGAGGAACAAAGGGTCGTTCTTGCTACTGGCCTTGTGATCTTATCACCGTTGGATATGACTCCCATTGTGTAACAGTATCCAGAGGAGGGTGTATGTGTGTTGGAGCTGTTTGGAGAGATCAACACATGTTTGGCTGCGGTATTGCAGACAGGCATACAAGTTCAATGATACTTGTATGTGGAGAGAGATGACATTGCGAGACGCATCTCATTACGTCATGTGGCACGTTTGATGCAGAGATATCTTGAGTTGTTGTGCATATCAATCATTAGAAGATATCAGCAAGCATTACCGTCCGATATTTCGCTGCTAGGAGCGCAAGATCTCACTTTTGTTGACACCATTCACTTGGTGATAACCGAGTGGCCATGTCAAGATCACACGTGTGCTAGGAGATGTCAAGGTTTACATGACCCGCGATCTAGGATGTTCTGAGAGATGTTACGGATCTTACGACATCTCCAGATGTATCAAGTGGATTCTTCAGCATACATCTTGGAGAACGTTCTTTTGTTATGTATGCTCGTACACAGATGATGACGAGTGTGCACCAAGTGCGGTCTTGGGTCGGATCGGCAGTGTTGTTAGATGCAGCGAGAGTGAGATCTCGTGTACATCATCCACGATTGTGGTGGACAAACTTATTACCGAAAGAGGTGCTCAAGCGCACACACGATGTAGTGAGACGACCAGCGCACCTCACAGTTGATGACATCTTGGACGCAAGACGACGATCTCAAGTAGTGAGAGTCATCGATAGGTCATCCATGACAGTGGTGAACCTAGTGAGACGACCTATGACAGCGTTGTCCACTTTGGTGAGCTTTTCAACATCACATGCTTACAGAGATGGAGGACCTAGGTTTGTGTGGGATGCTCAGTTACGGCAGTTGGTGGAGCTCAATGCCGATGAGAGAGAGCGACCGATGAGTTTGTCTATGGGTACGACGACATTAACTTTGGTGTCGGAGGTTTCACGTCGTCTGGTGTTGGGTCAAACAACGCACTTGAATTGCTTGACATGGATTGTTAGTCTTGGATTGGCTGAGCAACGTCGGATGCGATCGACGGGTGTTACTGCTCGGACACTTCAGAGCACTTTGTCTATCGAGTCGGTGGAGACAAAGACTAGAGACGAGGCGTGTGAAGTTCGTCATCCTTTGACGTCATGAGATGTCGTAAGAGAGAATGTGGAGCTTGCAGCTAGGACTGCATGAGTTTTCGCACAATGATGGTGGAGGTTGTTGGTGGTGAGCAGAAGGAAACTGCTCCAGTGACTGCAAGATAGCAGTCAACGACTTCGTCTTCTACCTCTAGCATGATAACAGAGGATACTTGGGAGCCGGAGATTAGACCCAAGCTTATAAGTGAGAAGAGACGAAGAATTCAGAGATTCCTGAAGAGCCATAGGAATTGTTTTATCTTCAGTATGAAGGATTTGGGTACCTTGAAAGGACCAGGTATACGGATCGACTTGGACACGCTAATCTTTCGACGTCCTTATAGATACAGTGACATGGAGAGAGCTTTGATCCAGAGTAAGACTCAAGACTTGTCGGAGGTTGGGCTGATGGAGATGTCGCATGGAGAGTATGCATCTGCCACAATTATGCCAGCAAAGAATGATATGTATGACAGTTACACGGATAGACGGATGTGTGGAGACTATCGTCCTATCAATCGACAGAGGAAGTCCGATAAGTATGCCATGCCGACATCTAAGAAGATCTTTGATGCAGTGGGGCATGTGAAAGCTTCAATACTTTGGATCTTTGAACAGGATATCATCAGTTGCTAGTGAGAGAAGAAGATAAGTCCAAGATAGCATTCTGGAGAATTGACTCTCACAACAAAGATTGTTTATATCAATGGCGGTTCTTACCATTTGGGTTGAAGAATGCCCCTGTTGAGTTCCAAAGGGTGATGGACATAATCTTAGCAGGGTCAGATTTTATCAGATGTTATATTAATGACATCTTAGTCTATATTGCTACAGTGGAGGAGCACGAGAGACACTTACGAGATGTGTTCGAGCGGTTGAGAGCTCATGGGTTGAAGTTACACCTTAGAAAGTGCAAGTTCTTCCAGGAGTTGGTAGAGTATCTAGATCACATCATCTATCCATGTGGGTTGGGTGTTCAACAGACAAAGATTGAGGCTATTGCACGTATCTCACGTCCCACAGATGTGAGTTGAGTTCGGGCATTTGTTGGTTTGACGAACTTTTATAGTCGATACGTGAAAAGATTTAGTGCAATTGCGAAGTCATTGACCGAGCTGATGAAGGTGGACCAGGAGTGACAGTGGAGAGATGAGCAAGTGCGAGCTTTTGTAGAGCTCAAGGATACGTTGACATCTGCTCCTATCTTGAGGAGACCCGTTAGGGGACGTCCTTTCCAACTGCACACTAATTGAAATATGTTGGGACTTGGAGCAGTGCAGACTCATCATGATGATGAGAAAAAGGAGTTTGTAGTGGCGTATGCCAGTCGCTCCAACAATTCAGCGGAGGTGAGGTATTGTTCGTATGAGAAGGAGTGTTTAGCTGCAGTGTGGACTGTTGCACACTTCTGATGTTATCTGTTTGAGAACCTTTTTACTCTCATCACTGATCACCAGTCGCTCAAGTGGTTGATGGAGTCCGACAAGCTTACATGAAAGCTTGCACGATGAGCTCTGATCTTACAGGAGTATGACTTCCAGGTAGTGCATAGACTTGGAATTGTAAACCTAGATGCTGATGGGTTGAGTCGCAACTCATGCACGAGTCAGCAGGATCATACTGTGGTTCGATGGCATGACGAGGTTGATGAGGAGATAGTGCTAGGGTGGCATGCATCTGCCTTTCTTTGTGTGTTGGTCATGAACTCTAGTATGGAAGGTCAAGTCATATCTTTCTCTAATCAGAGAGTAGATGATGAATCTCCAGATACTGAGGTGGAGATAGTGTTCCAGACCACGGAGATATCCACGATGATGTGATCATAATGGAGTATCTACGTACTGACGTGGTGGTAAGCACAATAAGTGTCAAAGAACGAGATCGTATCCTTCAACGAGCGAAGAGATTTTGACAAGAAAGACGTGTACTTCGAGTATAGGATGATGAGAGAGTACGGATAATACCACATCCATCTCAAAGGGCACAATTAGTACGACATGCTCATGAGGAGTTGGGACATTTTGGAGTGAAGCATACGCATAACTTACTCCAAGGACAGTATTGGTGGCATGGTATGCACGTCGATGTGCAACAGTTTGTCACATGATGTGTGATTTGTGATCGAGTACGAGCATCATTTAATGCTCCTACTCCACAGTTACACCCCTTACCGATTATGGGGTTGGGTTATCCTTGGAGTTTGGATTTTTCAGGACCTTTATCGTTGACAGTACGTCCATCGGTATGTGTTGGTGATGATGGAGCACTTCTCCAAATAGATTGAGTTGGTGACATTATCGGACAAGACGAGTGAAGGAACAGCGTATGCGTTCTTAGATCGAGTGCTGAGTCGTTTTGGAGCACCAGCTGAAATGCTGAAGGACCAAGGTACAAAGTTTTTTGGTGAGTTTCAGACCTTGTGTGATCAGGTGCTAATTGATCATCGGACTACATCTCGAGATCATCCTAAGGTGGATGGTTTGGCAGAGAGGATAGTTCAGATGGTGAAGAGAGGATTGCGCAAGTATGGCTTGCAAAAGGACCACTTGGGAGACTGGGATGTGCAGTTACTATGATGAACTATGGACTACCGTTTTAGTCGACAAGCGTCTTTGGCTTCTTTCTCACCGTATTTTCTATTATATGACCGAGATCTAGATCTACCTTCGGCCATTCGTCGTGATTCTGCTGAGGTGCTGAACGTTGATGATTCGGATATGTGAGTGAACGCATGTTCTCAACGAGCAGAGACATTTTAGAAAGTTATACCTATGGCTTTGAGAACGTAGTGATTGCTCAGCATAGAGACACGTTGCGATATGTGACTATTCGAGGAGCAGGTTATCGGTCATCGATTCACAAGTTTCATCCTGGTGATTATATCTATCTACAGTAGACTGCACCGACGATGTTGGACGTGACTGCAGGGGCATTATTTTATGAGTGCATGATGTGTTACCTTCTGGAGTACTCATGTTAGAGGATCGTGATGGTGTTGTGTGGAAGGACCATATGCGTAATTGCGTGTCATGTCATCTTCCCAACATCGATAGGACCGTTGACCCAAGCTTAGCAGTTGTACGTGTGGGCTTGAGGTGTATGTTGTGTGGGTCTATTGGTGAAGCAGTCCGTATATTGGTGTGTGATGGTTGTTCGAGAGGTTGGCACATGTCATGTTTGACTCTATCTCTCAGTGTCGTTCCTACTGGACGGTAGGTTTGTCCTCGGTGTATATAGCAGAGATAGCCGATTAGATCTTTGCGTGGTATGGATTGCAGACAGGTGACTAACGATGGGACAATGTAGTCTCCAGTCTCATGATCCTTGCACCCATAAAGGTGTATATCACGTAGTTGGGATATGGAGCTATCTAGAGTTAGAGGGACCTAACAGCCAGTTACATAGGAGCGCTCAACCAGAATGGAAAGGATTGAGTCGCAGACTAATACAACGTCAATATTACAACTTGGAAACGTTCTACAATAAAAGGTACGACAAAAGAAAACAGTGAAGCTATCACTCGATTGTAATATTCTTGCCCGAAGTTTCTCACGATCCAAGCCCCATGATTGATCTTCGGTCTGCAATGATACCGGACATCGACCCAAAGGTTGAAAGGATCGTTCGATGGATAGTTGAGATCCATTGTTCCTCACAACAAAATGTACACCGTCATATCCCAAGTCTCTCCGTATGTTACGATCGGAAGGATCAACGGAAGCTGTAACTCCATTACTCTTCCCATGAATTCATCGCCAAAGTATGCAACTAACCACTGTCGAAAGTGATCGCGGTGGATGCAATGAAGCTTGATGAAAAACGGATTCGAGAAAGGAAGATCTGGAGCCGGTAACAAACCTCCATCCATAACCACCACTCTTGCAGTTCTTCACTCCTCCATGCAGACCACCGAGAACCCTCACGAATCACCCGCTGAGAGAGAATGCCGTATGAACCTTCGACCCACCATTTTATACACAAATGCGGCGACAAGGACCACTGAAGTGAACGCGCACAGATCGATGACTTGGCACGTTCCTCTACCGTGCGATCACTTAAACAGATAATCACAAACGTGGCACTCATCACACCGTTCGGCGAGTTACGTGATACGGTTCACGAAACACAGAAAAGAAACACAACCTACGTTCCACGAGAATTTCACACAAGAGTCGAACCACAACACGACAACGCAATCTCATGAAGAAAGAGACTAGAGAGGAATATTTACTAATTTGAAGGAGGAGGTAGTGGCTTAGCCAATCGATGAGGAGGCTGAGCACATTTATGTATATTTTTTTCATGTACATTTATGTGTTTACTGAAAACGACTATTGTCATTACGTTCAGATTTATGTCATCATGTGCATATATGAATGTGAGTGCATACTTGTACACCAGTTGCTTATTTAATATTTTTTAACATCAAGTTTTATGCATGAATCTTATCAGAATCATATTTGAAACCGGGAGGGGTGGAGAAAAAAATAGTTAACTTTGATTTATCAGTTAGAACATGAACCTCTACAGATTACGGATATTACCTCCATACACAAGAGGGGTGGAGAAGAAAAAGAGTGACTTTTGAAGTATTCAGTATTTAGATATTCTATGATTGAAACCTGGCTCTTGTCTACCTGATCTCTCTGAATTTCTAGGCATCGGCTCTCTTTGACGAACAACACAAAATATGTATTCTTTGAACCATAAGTGTAGCATGTTCAAGCGCACCTCCTAGCATATAAGTGCAGTAGCATCTTCTCTCTCTCTTCTTTCTTTAGTTTTCTCAAGGTATGCATATTCACCTTTTCCAAGTTCAGAAGAGGAAAATATTCATACCCTATGTAATTTATTACCTAACCCTCTTAACTAGAAAGATTAGGTAATAAATTAAACTGTTAATCTAATAAATGAGACATATTAATGCACTCATCTCACGCGTGATTTCAGTGAACGACAAGTACAGAACGTGTGGATTACTGCGTGGTTCCTTAGACACGGATTAGATGTGTCTGTTTGGTTTATTGGACATAGTTAGACGACCGTGGCCGAGTGATTCTGTCGCTGTTGGATGTAGCAGTCACTTGCAACGGTCACATGGTCGTTTGCTCTCGGTGCTCGTTTACTCTGCTCTCGTCATGGTGCTCTCGTCTGCTTTTTGGTGGTATGCAGCTTGAGTCCGCGATTGTCATCCGTCAGCTGTCATTGTTGTTGTCACTCTCATCCCCTCTCCTTGTGCTTGACTCTCGCTCTTGTTTGCTCTCGATCGCAATGTGCAACTGTTTGTGCTAGATCCACAATGAAATCGACCGTGCTCGGTGTGGTTGCTCTACGAATGGACAAAAAAGACCCTTAGATGAATGGAAGATACGTACATATCTAGCTTGATTTATCTTGAATGATTGAGTTATTTGTGCTATTTGTGAGATCGAGTTTAGAAATTAGCGGGGCTACATTAGTGGTGTTTATGGTTTAAGCACCTTGAACAAACCTGAATTGTCTTCTCGAGTCGTGACAGATCAAAACATGAATTTAAAATGTGTTCGAGGTGTAATAGAATCCTACCAACAAAGCAGTTCATGTGTGAACAGAATGTTGAGAATCTCACTGGGATTCGTCAGTTTAAGCGTTGCAATCGATGTGGTGGTAAAGACGTGTTGAATGTAATAGATGATGATGTAGTGAGAGAGAGATGATGGAGAGTGTTGATTGTGATCTAGATGATTTTTTAGATGTGTTAAGTGAGATGGATGACAATATGGACAACGTCCGCACTCGGATTAGAGTCCAGCTCGTAGGTGAAGTCTTTACGCAAGCAAAAGTTGACGCCATGATAAGCATTAAAGACAGAATCGAAGAGACATGTGATGTCTTTGTAAGAGATATTTTGAAACCCGACCTCGAGTGCGAGTTTGATTATTATTGAGGAGTCTAGTATGTCTGAGCTTTTACACCAGATGATCGCTGTTCAGTTTTGCGAGAAGATCGTTTGGCTTGGAGAAGACCAATCGATGATGATAACTCTTATTCGAGACAGCCAGGTAAACAAAAAGCGATCGAGCAATTTTCATGTAAAGATAGTGTGAAGGTAGACAAAAATCTCCTGCAAAAGACATGCGTGCTTGTTTATCAGCATTTAAGTGTGCATGACCACCCTTCTTTCATGATTGTGCTATATCTGCTACTGCCATCCAATATTTACAGCAAGCAGTGAATATTTACAAAAAGAAGGAGTTGTATAGAACATTGTGTATGGAGAACCTTATAGATCATCCTTTTGTCACTCGTAGTCATGTAAATTATCATATTGCAAAGATTTTAGCAAGCACTTATATCTTAAACATCTCAGACCAGATGGCATCAGTCCATGAGTTGATCCGGAGCGAGAAATACAGTAAGATCAGGTTCTCTCCAATAATTTTAGAGAATGACGAGAGTTATAGTATCTTTGCTTTCATTACTCCATTTTTTGCAAATGCTACTAAGGTAGCAGAGGTCAAAATAGACAGCATGTTCAAAACTAATGCTGTGCGGTTTGAGCTCTTCGAATGCGAACATCAAAAGTTTTGGGTTGTCTTTAACGTACATGTTCTACAGCTGAAAATACTTTGCCAAAGGTAAGAGTGGCAGCTCTCAAGGAGAAAGAGAACTCATTCACATCTCAGTGCTAATCTGATGATTTCAGACGGTTCTGGAACGTGGGTTGAAACCGACCTTCTTCTTAACAAATAAGGATCTAGGTCAAATACGAGCTTTGCAAACTATCTTCTCTAGAAGCTATGTGTAACTGTGTTTGCATCATGCACAAGCGGCTGTCGACACACGAATACGATTACTAAAGCGCAATGTATATGCATATATGTGCTAACGCTGCTAGTATGTTATTCGAGTTTGTTGACTCTGGATGGACACATTCAACCCTAGAGGTTCTTGGAGATATTGCCTTATTAGACATGAAGCGAGATATCAACACCTGTTTCACTAAACATTTCAATAGATATCCTTTGATCCCTTCAGCCGACTTTTCTGCTCGACTGAAGAGCACTACAAAGATTATGTACGTGAGACTTATCATTGATCTTATTCAAGGAATCTCGTTCACTTTTGGAGCTTCCTCTGAAATGAGTGATATCGTCCAGAGCACTTTTCATCAGATCTTCAAAAGTTATTTTTTGTCATTCTCAAAAAACAAACATCATCGAGTCTCATTGACAGAAGCACATCAAGACGAAATGAACCAGCGAGAAATAGCACATCTCGTGATATATCTGAAACGACGAGAAGCGTAGCAGACCACACACGATAAACAGACTGCGATCCTGAAGCGAAGAGAAGCGAACCCACACGATAAGAATACTGAAATGGTTAGTCCTGATGAAATGCTCGTCCCCTCCATCAGACACGTGTAAAAAACTTTGAATTCTTGTCCGTCGGTCCTGCCACTGAATTTAGAATTTCGCTCGTGAACACAATTCCGTCTGTCAGACGGACCGCGATACAAAACCTCACAGTCGCAGAAGACCGTCACAATATGAGTAACCACACAGTAACCCCCGCATGTTCTGTAATTACCGCTCATTGAAATCAAGCGTGAAAAGAATGCATTAATATTACAGAATGTGATACAACTGGACGGTCCGTTATATCCCCGCACTAGAAACGGAGAAAGCATACACACATGAAAAGCACGGACCTGTTCTTGAGAAGACACCTTGTCCACCGCATGATAAAAGCAAACACTGTATTCATATTCAACATCAGATGTAGATTTGCCGAGAAAAGTTTGAATCGGTTTTCTGCCCAGAATTCCATGATGGAAGATTCTGCGTGTGCCGAGCAGAACTCTGAGCAAGAAGGGACTCAAAGGGGGTGATCGATGAGCCACCGGAAAGTCGGATTTCTGACATCGTTACAAGTTTCGGATGTATTTCTGAATGGTTTTGGCCTAGGATCAAAACAGTTTGAGCTTACATTCTAATGTTGATGTAATACGTTGCGAAAGTTTTGTGATCGTGATTCTTCCCGTCATGTCTGGCAATTTTCAGCACTAGCCTATTCGACTGGAAGTTTACTGGATGGTTTCTTTTTTTCCTGCATCTGAGGAACCATCCGGTTGACTCTAGAGAAGTGTAGGGTTTCCTGCCTTAATAGTCAGATCCCATTTTCCACTAGAATTTGCGTCCTCCATAATTCCTTTTTGATTTGAGAATTTTCGTTTACCCAATTCCGTTGGGCACTTAGAGTCATGAAATGAAGACTTGGGCTCATGTAGTGCCGATTTTTCATCCTCTCTACCCCTCTCCATCTCCTTAACTTGGGCGGGTTTTTATTATGCGGCTTTCGTCGATCCTCTGCTGCACGAACAAGTGAATGATGATAACTTGAACTTTTGTACCGGTGAAATCTAGAACAACCAACAGCAAGTTGCTCTTCTACTCAGTTCTTAATTTCTGTTCGTGAATTGATAAGGAAACTGGATACAGTTGTCTAAACTTGTGTGATGGGTGCAATACAATACAAAACAGCTCGTTGACTAGACATCATTCCAGACTTCTGGAGGTCTATTTCCAGTGTAAAAGACCTGGAAATTCTGTAAGTTCCTCGAACTTCTCCAAATGCATCTGTTCTTCCTTTATGACTAGTTTGCACCAAGAAGCTTACGCCTCTCAGTTGCAGTTAGCATCTTTATGGGTACTTTATGGGGAAATCTTTTCTTGGGATGTGTTTCTAAATGTACGTAGAGACTTTGATAGCAACCTTATTTTTGATGCGATTGCGGTTCGGTTGCTGGATTCTGATTACCTTGACACGATCTAAGTGACATTTGATTTGAGGTTAGATCCAAAACTGGGCTTCCAGCTGCAGTAACAGATTCGCCTACAGCTATCTTATAGATGCCTGAGGCTAACAATGACCAGCAAGCTACAATCCAAGTTTCAAGTCCAATGTTCTTATGCAGTGTGACTTCCGACTTGGAAAACATTACAGCTGACGTCAATATCGGCCCACAAACTGTGAACGTTAGCACAATTCACTTCATGGGGATTTCTTGTCCAAAGGTGAGACTCCTTCCCTGAACCTTCCAGTAGTTTGACTGAGTAGTTCTACTATGTGATGACACTTCGTGTATTTGCACCTACAGTTAACTAAACGGGGATTGGTGGGAGAGGTATTCCGAAAAGAGGTACAGGTTTCGAATTCTTACGAGATGCCTCACATGACCCGAAAGCAGGGACAACATCTCTAAGAAAAATATAAAGGGTTTCCAACTTGAAGAGAAGTGGGATACTTATTGGACATGCTTTGTAAGCGATAGCAGCAACGGAGAATTGATCTCTAACTGGTGATGAAATGTGATCGTCTTTTGAGTTAGGGGGATTAGCAGAAGTCTGGGAGGTTCCATCGAATGTAAGCAGTTTACAGCCACCAACCAGACCAACCTTGCAAGGCAACAAATGACTATTATGACGATCAACTGACAGGAGTTGGAGGCTCCGCCTGGTCAAGTTGCAGTTATGTTGAGGTGTCCAGGGTCTGATCCACGAGTTCATGGTGAACTGAAATTTGCAGTTGCATCTTTTGAGAGAAGATACCAGGACTCCTCTTACATGGCGCCAGACGTTCAACATTGCAGACGGTGTTGCTGAGTAGTGGGGGATTCTTCGGTCAAAGGTGATTGTGATCTACTTGCAATTTGGAAGAAATTTTGTATTTATATGCCCTGTTTAGACTTGCCTTTGCCTCCATCCTGCCATCACCTCTTGCCCTACGGATGCCTAAGGAGTACCTGCACTGGTTCGTGGTGCTTGAAAATCTTCATATGCTATTGCGTTTTCTTTTCTCCACCATAATCTGTAAACAGATTCCGAACCACCATTCTCGTGTCGATTCCATTGGGTGTACTTCATGGATCAGGATGTGCAAAAGCGTATGATGCGGAACATACATAGATTCAGGTAAGGAGTTGAACTAGTGTCTGAAACCTTGCAGTCTGGCACTCCTGTTTGCCCAGTAAAGTTGTCATCACGTCCAAGTCTTTTCTAGGACTTCTGAGGTTGAATGCTGCCTTACGTGCGGAATCCACCCGTCACTGACAGGGGTGTGAAATCTTGGAACATGCTAGATGAAAACATGGAGTAGCAATTTTTGGAATACCCAATGAGCAATCCTGTGCGGTATTCACGCAATTACCACGGTGCCACCAGGCACTGCAGGCTGAATTCATGCTTCGGTCGTTGTTTCGGTTCTTCTTTACAACGAGACAAAAGGTTCCGGTTTTTACAGTTCCTTTCGTCAATCGTTTTTACAGATACCTGGATCCGAACTACTTCCTGCGGCGCGACAATGGTCGACAGCGACCAATATGTGTGCATCCGGTGTGGTATCGCTGGAACTGGTGACAGAGTAACGGACAGGTAATCGGGAGGAGTTCAATTTCAGTTGGCATCGGCTGTAGTTCGTTCGACAGAGGAACGATCGACGTGGAAGGAATCGCAATCTCCTTCTCGTGAACTTTTTCTTTGACCCATATTGCGATTGTGAAACCAGGAGAGGAAGGGGTGTAATAGTTTGGCGCGTAGTGTATTTTGTCGTATTACACCTCTTGATACAATTATATACATCGCTAAGACAATCTCCACCCGTATAGAGATAAAGACTTCTTTATCTCTAATTTACATATGAAGAGTGAAAGATGTTTATCCTTAAGGGAGGAATTTCCCCACCGCACTCTTTAAATAGATCTCTAAAGAATATCAAAAATTCAAATCTTTTCAGAATTACCAAAAATTTTCCCTCAATCGGTTTGATATGAAGTTAAGGGGCCTCTATTATCATCCTTAAGTTAGGGAAATGCGGTAATTTTTAAAGAATTTTATAAATTAAAAACTAGTATAAATATCAGCTGTGAGAAGATTTTCCCTAACTTGTTAAGGGAGCTTTTTTAAGAACCCGCGGTGGAAATGCTCTAAGAAACAATAAAGTACGTGGCATTTGTACCTATGGGGTTTGTGAGAATAATATGCATGCAACATCAGGTCTGGATGTAGGGAAGAAAACGACAACGAACAAACAGAGCTGAGGTGATAATGCACACTTTTCTAGAATCTCTTGGGAAAAAACTAAACCTGAAACGTAGTATTACAAAACACAAAGTTCTCTTCCGTATGGGCTCTTCATCAGTAGATAGAAATTTGCTTGATGCACCGTTGGGGATGTTCAAGCAATATCTGTATTCAGTTTTTTCAATACGTGAGCATAGTTGGAGATCTCCACCCCAACACTATAAACGGTCTGGAAGATCCAGTTCCCACTCTCTTCAAAAGCAAAAACGCACGAGGGTAACTGACAAGTAGGCCTCGTCCCAGTTCGGTTCGAACCGAACCATGAAACCGTGGTTTGAAGCAGTTTAAGTTTGGTAAACCATAGTTTGATTTGGTTCAAGTTGAACATAATTTATATGGTTCGGTTAATAACTATTTAGGTTTAAATAGTTCGGTTCAGTATTCCATAAAGACGATTCAGTTAAAGTTTAGATGGTTCAGACTGTAGCTTACACAGTTCAAACCACGATTCAATTAATATATACTTTTACAATATTATGTATAATTTTTAACTCAAGAATGAAAAAAATCAGTTTTTAATCAAATTAAACAATTCGAACCATAGTTTATACAGTTTGGTTCAAAATGATTCAGGTTCAGAATTCTTTAAATGGTTGACTTATTGATTTCACGGTTTAGTTGAAATGATTTTGTGGTTTAAACGGTTCAGTTTATACGATTTCTGGTTTAAATGGTTAGATTCACTTTCGATTCAAGCTCAGATTTTCTTTAATCAATTCAGTCTATAATGTTTTTGTTCAGAATTTCTCAAACAGATTTGAGTCGAACCGAACTGGGGCCGAGACCTATAGACAAGTAGAGGAGAGAGGAAGAGTTTTGTCGTGCGCATACACATCGCTACACAACATACATCGCTGTCAGAGATACACCACACATACACATAACACATGGAAGATGTCATACACATACACAAGTGTACCACAATAATCTCTACAAAGAAATTATCATCTCCAACATGACAACAACGATTACTCAGAAACGGTCAAGCCAAACCCACTCTATGCTCGTAGAGAAATCGGGTTACACTCAACTAGACTATCCACCATAGCTAGGAGCTTGAAGGCTCAACTTGAAGAACTAAGGCCTCCAAGCCCTACCTCTGAAGTATACCCTTAGTGGACTATCCCAAGAACTCACCCTAACGGCATTAACAGCCCTACCAAGATTAGTCACTCCGTACTTGACCAACCTAACTGAGGTGCTAAACTGACGTGACAGCCGTCATGCGCGTACACATTGCTACACAACATACATTGCTGTCAGAGGTACACCACACATACACATAACATATGGAGGATGTCATACACATACACAAGTGTATCACAATCGCCCTCCTAACTGACGGTTACGTCCCTCTAACTCCAAATAGCTCCATATCCCAACTACGTGATATACACTTTCATGGGTGCAAGAATCAAGAGATCAGATGCTACGTCGTCTCATCGTTAGTCGCGTGTCTGCAATCCATACCACGCAAAGATCTAATCGGCTATCTCTGCTATGTACATCGAGGACAAACTCATCGTCCAATAGGAACGACATTGAGAGGTAGAGTCAAACATGACATGTGCCAACTCTCGAACAAACAATCACACACCAACATACGAGCGCTCCACCAACAGACCCACACAACATACACCTCAAGCCCGCACGTACAAGCTTGGGCCAACAGTATCATCGATGTTGGGAAGATGACATGATGTACAATTGTAGCCAAACAACACCATCATAGCCCTCTAACATGAGTACTCCAGAAGGTAACATCTCACGCATTCGTAAAATAGTGCATCATGCGGTCATGTCCAACGTCATTGATGCAGTCTGCTGTAGATAGATATAATCCCTAAGATGAAACCTGTGAATCGATGATCGATAACCTCCTCCTCGAATAGTCACATATCGCAATGTGTCTCTATGCTGAGCAATCGCTACGTTCTCAAAAGTCATAAGCATAACTCTCCGAAATATATGTGCTCGATGAGAACATGTGCTCACTCACATATTTGGATCATCAAGGTTCAGCACCTCAGCAGAATCAGGACGAATGACCAAAGATAGATATGGATCTCGATCATACAATAGAAAGTACGGTGAGAAGGAAGTCAAAGATGTTTGTCGACTAAAACGGTAGCCCATAGCCAACCATGATAATTGCACATCCCAATCTCGCAAGTGTCCCTTCTGCAAGCATACTTGTCCATGCTTGCGCAATCCTCTCTTCACCGTTTGAACTACCCTCTCTCCCAAACCATCCGCCTCAAGATGATCTCGAGATGTAGTTCGATGATCAATCAACGTCCGATCATACTCATCAAGAAACTCTGTACCTTGGTTTGTTAGCACTTCAGCTGGTGCTCCAAAACGACTCAGCACTCGATCTAAGAACGCATACGCCGTCTTTTTACTCGTCTTGTCCGGTAATGCCACCAACTCAATCCACTTGGAGAAGTGTTCCACCATCATCAACACATATCGATGGTGATGTATGGTCAACGATAAGGGTCTAACAAAATCCAAAATCCAAAATCCAACGATAACCCAACCCATAATCGGTAAGGAGTGTAATTGTGGAGTAGGAGCATTAAACGGTGCTCGTACTCGATCACAAATCACACATCGTGCGACAAACTGCTACACATTGATGTGCATACCACGTCATCAATACGGTCCTTGGAGTAAGCTATGCGTACGCTTCACTCCAAAATGTCTCAATTTCTCATGGGCATGTCGTACTAACTCCGCCCTTTAAGATGGATGTGACACTATCCGTACTCTCTCATCATTCCACACTCGAAGTACATGTCGTCTTTCCCGTCGAAATCTCTTCGCTCGTTGAACGACACAATCTCGCTCCTTGACACTTATTGTGCTTACCACCACGCCAGTACCTAGATACTCCATTATAGTCACGTCGTCTTGGATATCTCGCTGATCTGGAACACCATCTCCACCTCAAGATCAGGAGACTCACCATCTACTCTCTAACATGAAAAAGATACGACCTGGTCCTCCATACTAGAGTTCATGGTCAACACACAAAGAAAAGAAGATGCATGCCACCCTAGCACTATCTCTTCATCAACCTCGTCATGCCATCGAACCCCAGTCTGATCCTGCTGACTCGTGCATGGGTTGCGACTCAACCTATCGGCATCTAGGTTTGTAACTTCAGACTATGCACTACTTGGAGTCATACTCCTGTAAGATAATAGTTCATCGTGCAAGCTTCCCTGTAAGCTTGTCGGACTCCATCAACCACTTGAGCGGTTGGTGATCAATGATGAGGATAAAAGGGTTCTCAAACAGATAACATCAAAGTGTACAACAACCCACACTACGTCAAACACTCTTTTTCATACGAACTATATCTCACCTCCGTCGAATTGTTGGAGCGACTGGCAAACGTCATCACGAACTCCTTTTTCTCATCATCTTGTTGAGTCAGCACTGCTCGTCCCAACATACTCCAATCAATATGCAGTTGGAAAGGACGCCCCCTAACGGATCTCCTCAAGATGAGAGCAGATGTCAACTTATCCTTGAGCTCTACATCTCTCCACTGTCACTCTTGGTCCACCTTCATCAGCTTGGTCAATGACTTCACAATTGCACTAAATCTTTTCACGTATCGACGATAAAAGTGTACTAAACCAACAAATGCTCGAACTCGACTCACATATGTGAGACGTGAGATACGAGCAATAGTCTCAATCTTCGTCTGTTGAACATCCAACCCACATGGGTAGATGATGTGGCCCAGAAAATCTATCAACTTTTGAAAGAACTTACACTTCTTAGGGTGTAACTTCAACCTATGAGCTCTCAACCGCTCGAACACATCTCGTAAGTGTCTCTCGTGCTCCTCCACTGAGCACTATAGACTAAGATGTCGTCAATATAACATCTGACAAAATCCAATCATGCTAGGATCTTGTTCATCACCCTTTGAAACTCAGCAGGGGCTTCTTCAACCCAAATGATAAGAACCGCCACTGATATAAACAATCCTTGCCGTGAGAGTCAATTCTTCAAAATGTTGTCTTAGACTTATCTTCTTCTCTCATTTGCAACTGATGATACCTTGCTCAGAGATACAAAGTACTAAAGACTTTCACATGCCCCACTGCATCAAAGATCTCCTCAAGTGTCAGCATGACATACTTATCAGACTTCATCTGCCGATTGATAGGACGGTAGTCTTCACACATCCGTCTATCAATAGTTGTCATACATTTCTTTGCTGACATAACTGTGACAGATGCATACTCTCCATGCGAGATCTCTACCAACCCAGCGTCCAACAAGTCTTGAGTCCTACTCGAGATCAAAGCTCTCTCCATGTCACTGTATCTGTAAGGACGTCGAAAGATTGACGTGTCATTAGCCAAGTCGATTTGTATACCAGGTCCTTTCAAGGTATCCCAATCCTTCATATTGAAGGCAAAATAATTCATGTAGCTCTTTAGGAATCTCTGAACTCTTCGTCTCTCCTCTCTTATAAACTTGGATCCAGTCTCTGGCTCTCAAGTATCCTCTGTCACCATGCTATGTGATAGAAGATGAAGTCATTGACTGCTATCTTGCAACCTCTGGAGCGGTGTCCTTCTGCTCATCATCAACAACCTCCACCTCCATTGTACGAAAAACTCATGCAGTCCTAGTTGCAAGCTCCACACTCTCTCCTACGACATCTCATGATGTCCAAGGATGACGAACTCCACACGCCTCGTCCCCAGTCTTTGTCTCCACCGACTCGATCGACAAAGAGCTCAGAAGTGTTTGAGCAGTAACACCCGTCGATCGCATCCGACGCTGCTCAGCCAATTCAAGACTAACAATCCATGTCAAGCAGTTCAAGTCCATTGCTTGATCCAACACCTGACGACGTGAAGCCAATGACATCGAAGCTACTACCGTCGTATACGTAGAAAAACTTGTCGCTCGCTCTCTCTCATCGACATTGGACTCCACCAACTGTTGTAACCGAGCATCCCATACAAGCCAAGTCCTCCATCTCTGTAAGCATGTGACGCTGAAAAGCTCACCAAAGTGAACAACGCTGTCATGGACCGTCCCACTAGGTTCATCAGTGCTATAGATGATCTATCGACGACTCTCACTACTTGAGATCGTCACCTTGCATCCAAGATGTCATCAACTGTGAGGTGCGCTGGTCATCTCACTACATCGTGTGCGTGCTTGAGCACCTCCCTCGGTAACAAGTTCTTCCATCACAACCGTGGACGATGTGTACGAGATCTCACTCTCGTTGCATCTAACAACACTGCCGATCTGATCTAGGACCGCACCTGGTGCACATTCGTCATCATCTGTGCACGAGCATCACTCAACAAAGGAACATTCTCGAAGATGTACGTTGGAGAATCCACTTGATGCATCTAGAGATGTCGTAAGCTCCGTAACATCTCCCAGAATATCTTAGATCACGAGTCATGTAAACCCTGACATCTCTCAGCACGCGTGTGATCTTGACATGACCATCCGGCTATCACCAAGTGAATGGTGTCAGCAAACGTGAGATCCTGCACCTCCAGCAGCGAAATATCCGACGGTAATGCTTGCAGGTATCCTCTAACGGCTGATATGAGCAACAACTGTGGATATCTCTGCACCAAACGTGACACTTGATGCAATGAGATGCGTCTCGTGATGTCATCTCTCTCCACATACAAGTATTGTTATACTTGTATGCTTGCTTGCAATACCGTAGCTAAACCTGTGCTGATCCCTCCGAACAGTTCCTGCGCACACACATCCTTCTCTGGATATTGTCATACAATAGGAGTCGTATCCAACGGTGATAAGATCATAAGGCCAGTAGCAAGAACAACCCACTGTTACTCTACTGGCGCTACAAAGACTTCACTCCAAACCTACTGCACCAATCGATCAGCATACTGCTGCAACTCTCCACTCGAACTCCAGAGTGAAACATCCAAGGTAGATGATGCTACTGTAGTCATGATAAGCATGTCTTCCACCTCCTCAAAGGTCAGAGTATCCTCCGCATGGACATTTCTTCTAACAACTCGTCCGGTCAAGTGATGACCGAACTGAACCCTACAATGGATGTCATTGTCCCTGATGTAGATTCTGTTGTTTCAACTCTAGCACTGAACCACACTGGTCAACGACTCACTCGTCCTTCACCAGACTGCCAACCTGGTCTGTATCTCACAACAACGGTGTGGTGACAGAGACTCATCATCAAAAAACGCATTGCCTACGTCTTACTCGTCCTCTGAAAAAACCGACGACAATGGTGTAGGTAGTCGGTATCTCCTCCACTCCGTGTATATCCACTGTCCGAGAAGTCTCCATCAAAAGCTCCCGAGAACTCTGTGATGATAGAACATCGTGAACACTTTTCAACCAGAATGTCGAAATCCTCGTCATCACCGTAACCACAACTTGCCTAACCCTGCTTCTACTGAGCTCATCTATCCCCTACTAGGACCGTCAAGGTAAAGACAACATGTATCGACCATCACCATAGACAGCCTCTCACGATCTGTTGGTCGTCAATCCAATCGCACCATGAGAGAAACAAAGATAGTCTGACTGATCCGCAACTCCAACCTCACTATCGATAGCACACTGAAGTGAACTCGCTCTAGAAATCAAGCGCCAACACAAACAAACGTGACGCACAAACAGGAAGCAGAATATGGAAGGTTTCTAATCACAAGAAGTCCAAACGATAACCCTCCACTCTCAAACATTCACATAACGAGAAACCTAACCTCTCGGACTGACTCTCGATCTTTCGGTAACCATATGCAGAATATATGACCACCGACAATTCTAAACTGTGCCTAGAGTCACTATCTCACTTCAATTGACTAGAAGCTCCTAGAATATCTTCCAAGATAGCTCTATTAGGTCACAACACCAAACATCCACTAACAGTCTCCATACACCACTTATCGCATGGAGATGCGGTAGCACAACTACAGCTCCCTCCTAATACTGTGAGGTCGCCTTACCACTCCTCTAAGAACGTGCAAACATGTCTATTACTACCTTCAACAAGTCCATAAATACTTGCACGCATCCTTTTAAGACACCAAGAGCTATTGGTCTAGTGATAAAGTCAAAGCTAAGACTGCAGAGTTAAGTGTGCAAGCTCAGGAATAGTGTTGGGATGGATGACTTGCTGATTTTACACCTCCTACACAACGAAAAGATTGCATACCTCTCTCACGCACGCCAGCAAGTTGGCTTGTTGGTGGGCTCGTGCTCGTGCTTCGCTCCGTCTCCGCACTCACGCACCTCTGCTCCTCGAAGCCTCAAAGTCTCGAAACGTCTCCTACCACGCAATACCTCCGCTCCGCTTGGGTAGGAGAGGAACTAGTACTCGCACACCAAAAGAAGCTCGGTTACAACTCGAACTGCACCAAAAGAGACTTGGCTACACCAAAATCTGACGTAAAATAGCAAGAACACCCAAAGCCAACTCGAAAACACCACAACATGTTCACGAATGCACAATTCACATTTCGCGACCAACCATCACTACAAGATTATTCACAAAACTCGAGTTTCCACACAAAATTACACAAAAATTTGACGTAATTAGTCTTTTTGCATATTCGACATACACGGCAGCAAACTTCAACATGTCATAACTTCGTCGATGCTCGACCAAACTCCATGAAACTTGGTGCTTCCAAAAAGCCTACTCCGGCCTGACATTGACAAGTACTTCATCTGCCACGTCCAAACACGCACTTCAATAATATTCCGCAAAATTTTTGCAATGCTTCCGCATGACAAAAAATCTCCACTTGATCCCACAACAGCAACCGATTCACGAACAGCAAGATACCATGCGCCCACACACACCTCAATCGCAGGTACCAACCATCAAACACTAACAACGACACCGAAAGTACCAGCGGACGATTTCAGATCAGCGAGCTCTTACTGAACTCCGCCTCGACCTGCACTCAATTCTTCAAGTAATCTCTACAGAGAAATTACCATCTCCAACATCGGAACAACGATTACTCACAAACGGTCAAGCCAAACCCACTCTATGCTCGCAAAGAATCCGGGTTACACTCAACTAGACTATCCACCATAGCAAGGAGCTTGAAGGCTCAACTTGAAGAACCAAGGCCTCCAAGCACTACCTACGAAGTATGCCCCTAGTGAGCTATCTCAAGAACTCACCCTAACGACACTAACGGCCCTATCGAGATTAGTCATTGCGTACTCGGTCAACCTAGTCGAGGTGCTACACTGACATGAAAATTTAGATCCATGTAAAAACTGCAAATGAATAGTACCGCTATTCCATTGTGCTTGTTATATTTTTCTATTGGACGTTTGTTTGGTCCTTTCTCAAAGTAAATTGCTTTTTATCTGTCATTCAGACGAATAATAAAAGAAATTTCTGGAAAATGTCCTTCGTCATTAGTTTGCAACTTCTTGTTCGCTTAATCTTAATTCCAAAAGGTTTTTTATTTTCGATCTTGTCACTTTTGTCAAGATTCACAATTCTGTTCCATAGTTTCAAATTTTGATAACGATAATTTTTTTGAATCATACTAAATAGGAACAATAAATTTTGAATAATAACTGGAATATTTTAGTTATCAAGTTAATTATATTATAATCACATAAATTTTCAAAAATTTATTGAAAAAACTCATTTCTAGTATAGTTGAAGATTCTTTAAAACGGTTCAGTTACTAAACGGTCTGGTTCGATTTAAACTTTTAGAAAACAGTTGGATTCAGAAACAATTCGATTCATAGATTTTTCAGAGCAGTTTGGTTCATAAACAGTTTAGTTCGAGATTTTAGAAACAAACTGGTCTCAGTTCAGTTAGATTCTATGTAAAACAGTTCGGTTTGAAAACAGAACCGAATAGGGCCGATTGCTACCTCGTCCTCAGACTTACAGCGGTTTAGGTTCCGTGAACTGTGGTTTGTATTGATTTTTAATTGTTTGGAGCTGTCTGTTGGGTTGGAGAGCTGACGACGTGCTTGTCGTTTTGATATCAATTTCATCAGGTTCTTGATCGATTTGGGTTCTGAACCGACCGATTGAAGTTGAGAAGTGCAAACGTGATAAGACGGGAACAGCAAACTGTGATAGTCATGGATAGTTTGCTATTGCTTGAGTTCTGAGTCGAATTTCTAAGTGAAACTTTCCAGGATTGAAGCATGTCTTATCAGTAAGATACTTGGGAAATTTCACCTCAAATGGTCGAGTAGTTTGTTCAGAATCTTGGATCAAATGTACCTGGGTCTGTAAAGCTCTTAAGTTAGCACAGATTATGGTTTGATCCATATCTGATAATTGGTTTAAGATTTCGACCTGAAAATTATTCAGGGTAGGAGTGAAGGGTCCAATCAAGCTTCCTGTGAAGTTTGATCATCATTGGTCGACTGGTTTGGGAGGACTGAGGTCTCAAAGTTCAAAGATACTTCTGTTATTAGCAGTTTCGGGTTTTTCGGTATCATCTATTATCATTTTGGTCATTTTTGAGCAATTTGGAGAGGAGTTTGTTGTTGAAACTGCCATACCTGCATACAACTCGACATTGGAGGGTGTGGGGCTGATTTCAGCTCTTGGTGATGAAAGAAAACGGAGTCGTCATGAATCTTAAGCCACTATTTGGGTTCTCAGAGCTGCTAGGTACTACCGCCGTTGGTGCTATATTGAGATCTGAGTAGTGTCTTGGAGCATGCATGTTTTACCTTGCTGGAATGCTTGGTAGGCCAGGGTGTACAGCAAGTTGTATCGAGACTCGATCAAGTTGGTTGAGCGATCCTATAGTATCTTTTAGTCGTATCAAATAGAGTTGTGACGGCCAAACTGATGGGTAGTTAGCGTCGCTGAGAAGTTGTTAAATCATGCTTCTAGTGATTTAGAGTTACTTGCATGAAGATAGTATAGAGTTGAGTATTTTCAGGATTTGTATGTAACACAAATTTGTACAACTTATACGACCGTAGCAGCCTTTAACCTTGAGTCGAGAGATACAAGATCACTTGTCCGAGAAGAGTAGATAGAGAGCATTAGGGTTGAAGGATCAAGGTTCAGAGCCAACCTGTTCAAGTCACCTATCTCTACACAGCCATATACCCCGTGTATTCCTAGACAGAAAAACACGTTATACGATAGCGTGATGGACTATGATGAGGTATGGAGACTTAAAGACAATCCGATAACAAGAAAATATTGAGAAACGTAAGGAAGAAATGACCTTTGCAAATACATAATGAGAATTAATTACACCGGTGTATCAAAGAGATTGGACGTTAGACCTTCTTCTTTGTTTTGAAAAGAGCCTGCTTGATTTGCTAATGTCTCATGCGAAGCTTAAAGCTGAGCTTATGCCTCCAACTGCCTGATCTATAAATCAAACAATGCTATAGATTAGTGATCAAATTTCGTAAACAAATAGTGGCAAAATTTACATTTATTAGTTGAGGACTTATCCTTAATATATATGATTGTTGGAGCTGTGTACTACAGTCTGATGCTCCTCGTCAGAGTTAGAGAATGATGACAAATCAATCTTATAATTCAATTCATCTACAACTAAGTGCATAGTCCTCTTGCTGGACTCTCTCGTTCTTCGAATAAAGCAAATAGTGCAATCTTAAGCTTGCCACTAGCACTCATTGTTCTATGACATTGTATTTCTCGATTGGTTTTCCACCGTAACTCTCAACCTAAAGACAATCCAAAATAACGACACATATAAGACATAAAGTTGTCAAGAAATAGTTTTGGGAAAGATGTGAAAAAAATATGAGAAAATTAGGAGATGTTAGAAAATCATAACAACATGTCAAAAATGTATCAAGAATAGATATAGTACATCACAACCTTTTTCATTTCAGTTATGACACAAAGAATGTTGAAAATTTGTCGTAAATAACGTTATAACATGTAACTTGATGAACATTGTCACAAAGTTGTCGCAATTGATTTTGACACTATTCCAACAACATACTTGACATTATGAAATGTTGCAATTATTATTAAAAACTGTAAAAAGATCACAAAAATTAAAAGTTAAAGATGCTAAAGTTACGAATTCATCTTGGAACTTCATCTTATCTCATTTGTGTATGTACACTTGATTCAAGTCTTACTCCTGAGAAGTCATATTGCGCTTGTTGACATCTGATTTGTTCTGCTCCTCTAGCTCTTGCTTTGTTTCCTCGTCCACGTTCTTCCTAAGCTCTTCTAGGTAAGATCTCTGGCTTGATAGTTTGATAGTGAACCAAGAAGTCATTGAGCTACATATGATTGTTGCATCCTAACTTGACAATGTTCTTGTGCATGACAGACTCTAGAGGGAGGTTTTCATTCTTGTACAAGCTTTGCCTCTTCTTTGTCATAGCTAGTGTGCTTCATCTAGCGGTCGGTTTCATGTTTCTCTCACAAAGCATAAGCACTTTGGAATTCTGATCACTGATTTGCTGCTTGTGGTCAACAATTTTGATTCTTGATTGATGTGTGGTCTAATTTTATTTCGATCTTATGTAGGAGTATGCGTTGATGACACTTCGTGCTCTCCAATGAAAGTTGTGTGGTTGGACGTACTCTCCAATTGACCACCCACTTTAGGAAGGATCGTGATATTCAGTGTTGTCTTTGACTATGAGATTAACTAAGAGATTATCTGCTCGGTAATCATATTCATGATGAAAACAGTTGATCCAAGTTTTGATATCTTTTAGTGCTATCATGAGTATGTGCTCAAATTTAAAGGCATTAAGATCAAAGAGATGAGCAAAGAGGTTGAAATCTGAAGAGGTTAGAATGGAAAGATTCAGATTTTCTACAAGTAATAGGTTTCTAGTGATTTTTCTACAGGTTTCCAACAACGATTTGAATTCTCTAACAACGTCTGACATCAATTTATGTTTTAAAGTTTCTAGAATCTTTTTGATAGTATTTATGTAGTGATTTTGACAATAATTATATCAGAAATATGTCTTAAATTCACAAGTCATTGTAAAAAATATGTCTTCAATTCATAAGACATTGTTGAAATTATATCAAAAATATGTAAGGAAGTGTAGAAAAGACATGAGAATGCTCTACAACAATTAGACATATTTCTCAGATCTATGTTGAAAAATCAGAATTCGACAAAATATCAAAAATATGTGATAAAGTTGTTGAAAGTAAATTCTGATACATATAAGACATACCCAGATGAATTATAAACTTTGACACCTTTTCGACAAAACAACTTAAATCTGTCAGAAATGACATACAATGTGAGAAAACTGTCAAAAATAGTTGGAAATTTCCAAGACACATGTTTATGACATCTTTGGGACAGTGATTAGTTCTCATAAATTTTCCTCTTTGAACAATATCATAATCGTTGTTGGAATGCTGGAGTCAAAATATATCTTGTCAGAATTATATGGTAAACATCAATGTAAGAAAAGCATAAATCTGTTATAGTGAATCCATTTCTTGAAATTTTCTTTTTTTCCTTTTTTCTCATATCATTTATGGTAAGTTTATCTGCGAAGTTACCATCAATCTTCTACACTTTGTCGATCATTAACATTCAGTATGTCTGCAACCTGAACTTTCGACCGAAGAGAAAGAAAGGAACAAACATAAGTACATTTTATAAGAAAAACTATGGAATTGGAAAAGAGTACATTTTATAATTCACTCAACTTACACACAAAATTCACATAAAACAATATTAATTACAGAGGAAGAGATCTTTTCTCTCACTTCCTCCTCGGAGTACGGGACGGCAAACCGTCTGCGCTTCAAAGCAGCTCGACCTGCGGCGGCAGACTCGTAACAGAAGGAGATCGCCGGTGGGTGCCTGTTTGAGTGTGACATGAGGAGTGTTACATCAGTTTTCAAACTGATAATCACGGATCTCCTTTTGAACTGGCAGAACTAACCCTACAAGGTCATCCAATCAAAATCCCTGATGAAACACGTGACGCAATGAATAGGCAACGGGTGGAGAGACCCCATCAAGCCTTAAGCCTTACAAGGGAAAGAAGGACCCGAAGGGCAAAATAATCCCCGGGCCAGCAAGGTGAAAACGGCATATGATTACTGTAACGTAGTTAAGCTGGGAAGTGGGAACGGAAGGAGTACGGAAACCCTAGCGTTCAGTACTGTAGTACTGTACACTACGTGGTGAACTCGAAGGACCTGGTGACAGTGGGGAGGAAAGGAAACGGAAGGAAGGAATGTTGCGTTTGTCGTCGTCGTTGTTCAATGCGAGTCCGCTCAGACTCCGCTGCATGTGCAGGAAAGGTAGCGACCAAGGAAAGGGAGAAGCAGAGAGAACGAACGATGGACTAATCGCTGAGATAGACACGCAAGAGCAGGTTTAGGTTTGCTGGAAGGAAGGAAAGGGAAGCAAGGAGAAGAGCTATACACATCAATCAATCACTCGAGGAAAAGAACGAGAAGTCAGGCAGAGATCGTGGTTGAGTCGAACGCTGGGCATGTGCAGAAAAGGTAGTGTGTAAGAGGAGAGAACGGACGCCCTACCATCGCATACAGGCAGGGTGAGCACGGCGCAGGTTTAGGTCTGAACATACGTGCTTGCCGTGGGACGGGGTTTGGTTTATTGATTGTGGACGAGGAGCAACGATACGGCTTCTTATCGAGAGGTGGTGTTCGAAGGCCATTGAAGTCACGAGGGTGTCTTGTTGAGGCGGATTAGAAGAGTGTGTGCTTCTGCTGTCTGTAGAAATGTCGTTGGAGAATCCTCAGAATCCGACCCCTTTCCCAACGCCTACCTCACCTATACCGAAGAAGCGATCGTTGCCTAAAGCGGCACCCGCTCCACCTTCTGGCCCGTCGACGTCTTACAGGGCCACTAGTGATGATCTATCTCAGGCGATAGAAATTCAGGAGGCTAAACCTGACGAAGCGATTAGTATTCTTCGTGCAATTCTTCATGATCCGACGTCGACAGCGGAGGCTCTGCGTGTAAAGGAACAAGCGATAGCAGCCCTTTCGGACTTGTTGTCTCAACAGAAGAGAGGTGAAGAGCTTCGAGGATTGTTGACAGATCTTCGGCCTTTCTTTTCGTATATTCCCAAAGCTAAAACCGCGAAAATTGTGAGAGGGATCATCGATGCGGTGGCCAAAATTCCCGGTACTTCTGATCTTCAAATCTCCTTGTGTAGAGAGATGGTGGAGTGGACTAGGGCGGAGAAACGGACATTTTTGAGACAGAGAGTGGAGGCAAGGTTGGCGGCATTGCTCATGGAGAGCAAAGAGTATTCCGAAGCGCTATCTTTGCTGACGAGTCTTGTTAGGGAGGTCCGAAGGCTGGATGACAAGCTACTTCTTGTGGACATTGACTTGCTTGAAAGTAAGCTCCACTTCTCACTTAGAAATTTGCCGAAGGCGAAAGCGGCTTTAACTGCTGCTCGAACTGCCGCTAATGCGATCTATGTCCCACCTGCTCAGCAAGGAACAATTGACCTTCAAAGTGGGATACTTCATGCGGAAGAAAAGGATTACAAGACGGCATTCAGTTACTTTTTTGAGGCATTTGAAGCCTTCAATGCCTTGGACGACCCTCGTGCGGTTTTTAGTTTGAAATACATGCTTCTTTGCAAGATAATGACCAATTCGGCCGAGGATGTCGGAGGACTTATCTCTTCCAAAGCTGGCCTGAAATACACAGGCGTGGAGCTTGACGCAATGAAGGCTGTGGCAGAAGCTTATGGGAAACGATCGCTAAAGGATTTTGAAGAGGCCCTTAATACTTATAGGGAGCAACTGGAGGAGGACCCCATCGTCCACCGTCACCTTTCAGCTCTTTATGATACACTACTTGAGCAAAATTTATGTCGCCTGATTGAGCCCTTTTCGCGGGTTGAAATCTCTCATATTTCAGAGCTCATCGGTCTTCCAATGGACGCAGTGGAGAAAAAGCTTTCTCAGATGATTCTTGACAAGAAGTTCGCTGGAACTTTGGATCAAGGTGCAGGTTGTCTTATCATATTTGACGATGTTAAGCCCGATGGAATCTATCCAGCAACCCTAGACACCATCACAAACATCAGTAAGGTAGTGGATAGTTTGTACCTGAAATCAGCGAAAATTATGGCCTAGAGCACTGTAACTTTCTGGTGACGTTTCACCTCAACACGCGTGGCTGTCAAGCTTCAAAGTGGGTTTATGACTTGTTAATAAGTTCACGGTGCTCTTTTAGACTCATCAGACGAGAACTTAATGCACGTGATGGGGCCCGTCATCGGCCTGCGACCTCACAGATTGCTAGAGTTGATAGTGGACAGCAGTAGCGAAGATCAGCTGCCCTCAGTAGCCGGGCTTTGGCTTCTCTGGAGGGCAGGACAATCAGGTGACACTCTACTTGTTTGCTCGTCAGAAACTTGCCTGCCCGGCAGCTTGTTGAAGCCCTAGAAGTCGTTCAATTTAGTATCAGTTGAATTTTCTTCTTTCTTTGATTGAGTTTGTATCCAGGGTGGACCTGCTCTGTTTGACTTGACCTGTTATTAGTCGAGCGTTTATTCTGTCTGTTGACATGGGATGGTGTCGTTCTGTTCGTCACTAACGCTATGATGGTAACATTAATGTGCAAGTGTCGCACGTATTCAGAAGTGACTATCTTCAGATGGTACTCTGAGGAAGTGTAATCATCTATCTTTGGTGTATATGGGTAGGACTTGCATTTTGCTCCCCACAGGCAGAAATATGTCTTAAGATTTCGATCGCGGTTCCTTTCACCTATGCTATAAAGGTCCTATTTGATTAGACAGTGAGGTTAGGTTTTAGTTGAGACGCAACCGGAAAGCAGACAGTGCAGTGGATTTAATCGAACGTCTATCATGCTATCGAGTTCTTAAGCCTTTGCGGTATCGGGAAGGTATCATTTCAGTTTATCATCATCTGCCAGTTGTGTTAGACGCTAACACCGTGACTTGGTGGCGAAGTGATGAAATTCTTGCGGATTTTTCATAGACGGAGTTGTGACCAAGTCAATAGGCGTATCAAAAGCATGTTTAAAGATGCGAAGACGCGGACCAAGTGTAAGGAAGAAGTTGAGCAGGCGAGCCTGGATGTCATTACTAAAGTAGTAGAGGGGCTACCAGTAAGTAGATTGCCCAATGGAGTGAGAGCCTGGAAAGGAGACAGGTAGCTCACAGCTGCACTCACATGGCTGGTCTTTTAAGGGTTTTTACGTTTCACGGATATTTACGAGAGGCACCGCCACGGAAAGACTCCGCAGAACTTTTGTGGGTTGTCCGCAGCATATCCTTATGTCTTGAAAAGTTCTCCGGATTGTGAGTATATGTTTTCCACTTGTTAGTTCGCACTTCTCTCGTCTATCGTAAGGGTTCAGAATGGTGGGACAAGTGTATAGCTATTGCCGACGATCAGTATCTTCACGATGAGAAGAAAATGAAGATGAAAATGGCCGACTTATGAGACTTCAAATTTCTTCATCCCCATTTCGGCGCTGTCTGGTGGTATTAGGGGTTGTCAAGGGTAATCCTTCTAAGGGGCAAGATCCTTTTCTGCGGGAGATATCTTCAAGTTTGGGGTGATCCACTCAGGGGATACCTCTGGAGGTACCCGTGTTAGGATGATGGTTGGAGTCTCGTCCAGTGTCTACTTCGAATTTCAAAATTGCAGACACTTTATAGCTGAATAGTGGAGTTAGGTAACACTTTTTGATCAAAAGGTGTGACCTAACCTCATACAAGAGTTCAGAAGACGAATGGTTTTCCTAGCTTCCCTGGTCAATGAAGGAGAGAAAAGAGTAATAGTAACCAAGTGATATCTAAAAGTCATACTGATGAGGAGGTTTTGTTCAGCTCTCTCAAACACCTTAAGAATGGTTGGAAGTTGGATACATATCAAGATAATCTTAAGAAGACATTTGTGCGCCTTCTGATGATCTTAACATCAACATGCGATGGAACAATACTAAGCGAAACCTATTCTATCAGGAGAAGAAGACTTATATCAGCAACGGGATGGTCTGGTTTATTGATCAGGTATTCTAGTGTGTTGAAATACATTGGGAGAATATGATATCAGAGTATGGTCAAAGACGTGTCCTCACCTCAAATCATCCTCCTGACGTCCTTGTATATATGTACTTACTTGGTACATCTATACAAGACATATGATACATGAGAAGATGACAGCAGTTCTGCTTACTACCATGGTGGAAGAAGAAAACATGAATTCTGCAAAAAGAGATAGTTCTTGGAGCTCAGAAGGCTCAAAAGACAAAAACGCTACCTAGAGTCTTCCATAAGACCTTCGAAGGAAAAAGAAAGCAGTAGAGGATTCAGAAAGTAAAAAGAAAGCAGTAGAGGATTCAGAAAGTAAGTCTTGGGGGTTGAGATACCTGTCTGTTAGTAAAGAACAAGATCACTAGAAGAATGCCATCGAGGAAAGTAGTACCAAGAGAGAAAAAGGAAGTGAAGAAGGAGTAGATTCATGCAAGACAGTAGACTTGGACAGAGTCACAAGAGATAGAAGAATCTATACCAACACAGCAAGGAAGTAGATCCTGCTGAAGAGAAGGCATCAGTCTTCTTTGGACAAGAAGTTGGACAAAAGATTCAGTCTCAGATATTAGAGAACAGTGGATCCAGTTCGAGGTCAAAGGAGCCATGCGGAGGTTAGAAAACCAAACCATGAGTTCAGAAAGTAATCTATACCAAGCCTTTGTCTTAAGATGGTAGAATCCCAAAAATGTATCTGACAGAAAGAAAAGAGCATTCAGTTACAAATGAGAATGAGGCACACCTAAGGCGGATGAAAAGTTGGAGTTGAATGCAGATGTTGACATAGAAGGAGGAAGCTAACCTACATGAGCTCTATGATAGTGTGAGAGATAGGTCTCAAGCTTTAGAGGAAAGTTTGAAGACAAAGACGACCCATGCTTTCTTTTTTAAAAAATAGTCAACCTTGGTAAAAGTAGAGTTACACGCAAAGATGACAGTGAAGCAAAAACTGAGTGGATAGGAGAAGTCATTGCAGTTGACCATCACTGATCTCACAACAGAGATGAACTGATTGAAGGTGGTGAATGTCATCATGGAGAAGAAACGACCAAAAGGAGAAAGTAATTCCAAGGAAGATCAGTAGCAAGTATGTTGAGGTTTGGACTCACGGAGGAGGTCATAGCTGTTGCTTCATGCTCTGGACCTCTGCAAGAGTCATGGAGATCGTAGAAGGCACAATGTCTTATGGGAAAACTCCATCACTTGCCAGAAAGCTCTCACCAACCAAGAGTACTGAGAAGGCAATGGGAGGTTTTCAAAGGATACTCCAGAGTGTTATGTAAGGTAATAAGCAATCAAGAAAACGTAACGGTTTTAGAAAAACACATCTAGATTTAGGTTCCGAAAAAACACATTTGTCCAATTTTGGCAAATTGAACAAGTTTAGATCCAAATATATTGTCATGCTTGCATTCGCCTCGGCTCAGTTGGGAACATAGTTAGATTTTAGTTTTTAGTGTAAGAGGTCGAAGACACACGATTTCGTTTGGAGGAGCAATTACAAGTTCAAAAGCTATTTAGGAAACTCAACTAGTGTTCTAGATAGCTGCGTACTTAAACATTACATAAAGAGAATACGCATGGAGGGCTATATTGGATTCTTAGTGGAGTGTCAAAACACACGCGATGTCCTTCTAGCTGTATAGTCCACATGGTAGCTAGGTATGGATTAAAATTCGATCCAAGGGGTCTTAGGTCTGTTAGGTACTTAAGGAGGTGGTTTTCTCTTCTTGTAATGGAAGGGTTTTATGTTAGTTATTTCTATGAGTAAATCCACAACAAAAGCACGATTTCCTGTACATACAATCTCCCAAAGGCTGTACATTGCCAGTCTATTTGTTTGTATCTCTGCTATCTGATGCTTGGGGGAATTTTTACACCTTTGTTGGGTTGGAAAGAAGACTGGAAGACACTTATAGTCTGCAGAAAGAAGACTCATTATCAGACACTTGGGCTATAAAGAACAACCAGAAGAGAAGCTTCAAGGAGAATTTGGGAAGAGAGACCGAGTATTTCTAATTTGTTGCTCCATTCTGTTAGTAAGGTTGCTGCAGGAAGATAGAGAAAGCTCTTCGGTCAAAAGGACGAGGTACAGCAGAATCAAAAGACATGGAAAGATAGTGAGCTTGAGAGTTAGAAACATTCTTGCAGATTGAGGGTTAAGCCCTCACTCTCTCAGAGAGTAGATTGTAAGCGGACATGAGGTTCTTGTGTTACGGTGGTGTTGCAAGAAGGCACTTCGATATGTACAAGAAGAAGATATAACAAATAGAAAGTTTTTGTCGAAATTTAGGACATAGTCAAGATGAATATTTCATATGATCAGGTATTGCAAGTGTGCATATACTATGCATATATTGCAGATGTACATATACTTTGCATATACTGCATGTGTGCAATTGTAAGGAGCAGATGCATTGCTTATTATTTATTTTGCTCCTCTTGGATTTCTAAAAAGTAGTTTGGAAAAGAAAAGTAAAGAAGGCTAGATCTCTACCTTCAGAGGTACACAAAAACCTGTAAGAGAAGATTGTCTGATACGTTGTCTCTGACTATTAACTAACATAACTTTTCTTGGAGTGAAGAGAGAGATCAAAGTGGACAGTGAAGAAGTTTGAACTAGTTTAGAAGGCTCAAAGGCTCTGAAGTGTGGGAGCTAGGGGGAATATCACCTATTTGAATTGTGTGTGACAGCGGATGGTCACAGGGTGTTAAAAGAGACATGAAGTGTGTCGAAGGTCTTCAAGTGAAAGCAAAGATGAATTTAGAGACTAGAAGGCTCTCTGGTGGACATTGAGCTACATGAGATAGCAAGTCATTTTCTGTATGACTTAGAGGTGGAGTCTTAAGAGAGATCTGAAGATAATCTAGTTCTTGATTTCAAATTAAGGTCAGAAAAAGACTGGAAGATAGTCTCAAAGACACTAAAAAGATAAAGAAGGCTCAACCTAGAAGGTAGTATTCGAATGCTGATTTGGGTGAATTAGAGTCTTAGTATTCAATAGATAGTAATGAAGTCTTTAAGTGACAGTTAGTGGGATTGTAAGTTGGCAAGAAGGAAAATAATAGAAAATAGAAGACAAGGTGAAACACCTTCTGGACTATATTTATAGAATGTTTGGGCAAATATTCATTTTGACAACTCTTAAGACCTAGTGATCTCTTGGGACAAAAATCTTCTTGGAGAACAAAAATTTTATGTTGTAAAGACATAGGAATTAAAACCTTAAATGTTAAAAGACAACCAAGATTGAACTGATGACCTACAACTGGTTGCTCTACCATTGAGCTATACATCCTTGGATGAGATTGGCTCATAATGTGAAAATTGTATTCTGGACAAGAAAGGTTCAAATAACACTATGTGAAAAGAAAGCTTAATTCCATTCATCTCTATCTTGTTAAACCCGGTTGTCCCTAGAAAGTGTCATGGTAATCAGCAAGATCTCATTTTACGGGTTTATTGTCCACAAGCAAAGAAATTCTAGCGTTAGAGCCAAAATTCTTTTGCTAATAAAGTCTTGTGAAAACAAAACCTGTCAAAATAAGGACTTAAATCAAGAGCTGTACAATTGACTTCCTAACCAATAGGTTGAGATTAATTAAGAAATGTTTAGACGTAACTTTTATGATTTCTTGAAACAAAACAATATATTCTCTCTATCTTCAATTACATGGAGAAGAAATATGAATATTATTGTTTTCTTATTTGTACTCGCATTGGGATTTAAGTATCCAGTCTAAGAGTGTTCCTAATGTGCAGTTGTTTTTGTCAAGGTTCATGTGAAATTTCCATGTGAAATTCTGATTTGAGCTTTTCAAGTTTCAGATACATCTTAACATGAATGACCGAGATCGAGTAGTAGTCTTTAGGACAACAAGATTCGACAGCTTAGTAAACAACATCCACGGACATCCTAATATGGACAATCGAGATCAGGTTGAACATAAGTAATAGAGATTAAGTCATCTTTTAAACGACAACTAAATCCATGTCATCCATTTTAGTACAACCTACACGTGGATCCTGAGCGAATTCATTTCACCCATTCTCTATAGTTGATGCCTTTGGCCGTCGATAAATGTAAGCTCAAACCAAATGTAAAATAACAACATGTTGTTATGCATACTTTGTGTAGACGCCTACACTCCTCATCGCTTTTAAATAGATCATAAAAAAATAGCATAAAGTTGATATTTATATATGCTATATAACAACATTTACATGTGTGAAATAACCTTTGTTGTTAGTCATATTTAGTTTGAGCGCCGGTGCCTCTAGTTATCTTTAAATAGGCGACAAAATAAATAACATATTATAATAACAATTTGTTGTTATTTATAAACTTTTTTTATTTACAAATGTCAAATCATAACTTGTAAAGAGAACAGAACAAGCTAACCCTTGTTAAGCTAGGATCTAAGTAATCTGGACCAGAGCTTAAAAGAGGAAAATTTCTGGAAACAAAAAACTGGTGATATCATGTTATATAGCTCGTTGGTTGAACAGAGCAAGACTTGAATTGATGCAGATGGGATCGCGATGACAAAGTTATGTGGTTTGGGGGATTATAAGATTTTCAAAAGAAGAAATCGGATGAGAAATGGTGCCTGACTAAGATTTGAGTCTAAGTATATGTACGGTTAGGTTATGATGCATAGTGCGCTGTCAAAAAGACTCTATCACTGGAAAAGGCTTACCATTTATTAACACTATTTCATGTGTGTGAAAGAAGAAAAGAAAGTTTGTTATCTCAACTTCATGGCAACATGAGGTCTGTGGTTCAAATCCTAACACTTGTGCTTCGAGATTGGATCTCTGAGTGTTCTTCAGTCATCTTGTCCAAGTAGTAAAAATAATTAAATAAAGAGGACAAAGTAGAACTATTGAGAAAAAAATTTTATTAAGTACAGAATTTGACTAGATGTCGATATTTCCAAAGTTATCATATGTAAGCATCGAAGTCTGTTCAAAACTTGAGTTTCCACGTGAAATATATCTTCTTCTGAATTCAAATAGATTTTGAGATTTATGCACAAAAGTAACTGTAAAATTTATGAAAATTAATATTATTTATTTTTAGTCGTTCCTGAAACTCCAAAATCGTTCTGAGTTCCAGTTTCGCTTAGCGAGTACCTGCTTTTTGTTAGCGTCTGTTTATAATACTAATTTTTTAATTGAAATCTTTTCAACGTATCATTTACCTGACAATGCATGGTTGATGTACATGCACTTGTCAACTATGCATTCAATTTTCACGATCACATGTTCTATTAATATTTTTTTCTGATAATATTACAAGATCAAATTAAAACTTTCCTCGAAATTCAAACTTCAGATAAGTTCGTTAACTAGCTGCATAACTTTTCAAGAATGTCATTCAAACTTATGCAATTAAAGTTATTCTCCATGTTCTCAAACCAATATTATATTAGACTGTTAGTACTTTCATTCATGGTGTGTACCAGTGACCGTTACACACTCTTGAATGAAAACAATTTTCACTATTACAAATGAGAGCTTGTAAATCCCGCACCGACATCAGAATAAATAGTATAAGTACATCTGAGATTTGATCAATATCGTCTTCGTTGGTTTTGTGAGCTTTATTTCCTCCACAAGATCTTGAAAAGAACTCCACTTAAGGATATATGTAATTATTCTCTCTAACAGTGGAGAAATATTTGGTGCGACTATTGAAGCACATCCTCCTCATTTGGCAGAAATATGCAATGATTTCACGTGAGAAACACATCCACAAAACTCGGTAAGGTCGTTTTCGATTGAAGATCATTTCGATTCCAACGAAAGCCACAACCTCTCGTTTATTATATTGTTCGGGTCGATGCATGTTAGAATTGATAAGTGATTTTCTCTCAAAATATATTTATCCGGTGAAGAAAAAGATACTGTAAGAAGCTAGAATCTTACAAGAATCCAAAATGTAGTGCTGTATATTCAACTTGCACAAAGAACGATAGTGACATTGCACTTCTCTCACGACAGAGAGCTCCAGAGCTTGAATCCTAGTGCATTACGGATATCCTATATGAGTCTTCCAGAGAGCACTGGACGAGGTAAAATACAGAAATAATTAACAATATGAAGTAAGATTTAACCTTATGAAAGTCTGAATAATTTCCTCATAGGTATATGGGAAAGATTCAGATAAAAATAATTCACCGTCTTCCATCCCGTGATGGAAGAGGTAGCATGGTTGATTAATTTAGTGTCTAACTCTTCTTGCCAGAAATGTTAGAGAATAAATTAAAGTTAAAACTTTTCATTTCTATAATCTGTGAGAAGATCGCTAATTTATTGTCTAACCCTTCTTGCCAGAAATGTTAGAGAATAAATTAAAGTGAAAACTTTTCATTTCTATAATCTGTAAGAAGATCGCTATTATAGGTTTGGAAGTTGAGCAAAAGTTTCTCGAAGTTGATCTAACATGTTTATTTATACACTAGACTTCCCAGCAGCCTACAATCCTCCATTTTCGTAAAATTTTCTTCTTTTTTTTCCGTCTCCAGTATACATACTCGCAAAAATAATACACAGACCACTTGCAGCTTAGAATTTTTCTACGCTTCTATCGCTTCTCCACTTCGCTTGGGATGCATATCATATTATTGTGATTTTTTTAAAAAAGTAAATTCAAATTCACTAGATTTCCGTTTCCCTCTATGTTAAGCGTACAAGACAGAAACTTTCTTTTTTCGGCTAAGAAAAATCAAATCAAAATCAAAATAAATTCATGACAGTGCAACATTCAACGAAAGGTTGTGCTCCCAATCTCTTTGAACGATGCACGCAATAATACAAATTTCCGATGATCGTGTTTTTTCAACTTTCGTATGGGATTTTTCCGGCTAGGTCATAACATTTTCCTTACTGCCGTATTAAGTTTTGCCAAGTGTCGCATGAAGATATGCACGTGAATTATCCACGTGGTTTTGTCTCATCGTCGCAATGGGACAAATCCATGAACTCACTCACTATCGAAGGGGTTTTCTCCATAGCACACTGAGTGTGTCTGTCAGAGTCAAGAATATTATTATTACTTATTGACAACAGTTTCTCGTTATCACATTATAATTTTTTTGACACTATCGATGATCGCTTGTGCTTTACGAGGCCTTGTGGAATTTTTCTGGGTTTTTCGCAACTATGAAAATCGGTTTTAAATTATATTGCCTATCGTGCTGACAGCTGGCAAGAGTTCTTTTGCCATAATCATCCAAAAGATCCATAAAATCCTCATGAAAGTCAAAGCAGTCTCTCGTTGGAAATTAAACCTTAAACCATTTATTATCAATTAATGACACACTTTCCAGTTCAAAACCCATGCTCAACTCCTATTGTGAATGTTTTCAACACTTGCTTTTTAGATACTTAAGGTATTAATAAAAACACGAAATAACCCACGTCTCGACCTTGGTTCTATGATTGCAGCATCCTATGGATCAAAGACTTTAATTAAACCGTGCTCTTGATACTTAGGGTCTGGGTTACCCAACCTCTTCACTTTTTGACGTTCAGAGACGTGAAATGCGGATCTCTCTTCATAACATTTGAGTTTTACCTCCGTATCTCATGTGGTATATAGCATTAGAAAACGACTAAAAAATACTATATTTCTGGGGGGTGTGGTTAAGCTCAAGGAATCCTAACCACATATTTAACCATTCTTGAACAGTGAACCCCCTCTCAAACTTATACAGCACGAAGCAAGACTATTAATATAGTAAAATTTATGGACTAGCAGATCATAATATTCGATCGTTCTTCCAATACTTTCACAGAAACTGAAATCAGCAGCAAGATCAAATTTAATTAATATTAATCCAAATTCGCACAAGCAGCTAAAAGAACGTGACATAGTTCAGGTTCTAACTACCGTACCCGGAAGTACTGCGGTAGCCCGAAACTTTGTTTGGTCGGCGTGACTGCGTCAGTAAGCCAGGCGCTTTCAAGGCTCCATACTGAACTTCTCAACGCCCCGCTACTAAAGTCCATATAAGTCAGCTGAAAATACAGTTAGTATCTGTAGATGAGCTGTTGATAAGAGCACCGCCAGCAGAAGTCCTCAGGCTTGACTGCTACAGCTGCTCTCCTCGGCAGGATTGATCAGGTCAGAATTCACGAGCGTCTGGTACATCAAGGAAGAAGCTATGATTACATTCTCGTATAAGCCATCGAGGACCACGTATCGAAGACCCGAATCTAGCTTATGCTTCCAGACAGATAATATCGTGCCTGTGAGAGCAGAAATCTCTCTGGCAGCTGCCCCCTCATTTCCCAGTATGAAATCACCCCACAAGGCTGTGATGGCAATCTTCATCGTCGCATGGCATTCATGCGTGGACGAGCCTGCAGCTGTAGTCGTCGAAGGTGAATCCGGCAGATGGGTAGGCGCACATGAAAATATAAGCTTCTCCTCTTTGCCGACGTTAAGAGCAGCCGTCTTGTCGTTCCCTTCGTAGGATACGACCTTGACTTGGGAGGTAAGAAGCTGCTTCTGAAGCCTTTCGTCTGAGTCCGAGTGTGAGAAGTTGCAGAGATTTCGAGATGGACATCCTTCCTGAGACTGCTCCATCAAACAGGGGATTCCTGTGTATACAGTCACAGCGAAAGGGTAAACCGAGTAGACGCTGTTGAGTGTTATGCACAGCATTAGCCATGAGCAAGCTTTCGTCACGTGCTCGTATGAACCCTCCACGACGACGTATCTCAGATCTGGATCTCGCTGGTGTCTCCAGATAGACAGGGCTGTGCTCGTAGTATCGGATATGAACCTCACGGGCTTCCCGTCCTCTTGTGTTAACCAGATTGACAACAAGGCTGTGATGGAAAACTTCATCGTCGTATGGGACCCGAAGCTTCTCATCATTGGCCGCGTCGAATCATCGTCGTCTGGCTGTGGAGGAGGAGAGTGTGAGTCTCCATTCCCTACAGTAGTTCTGGGCACGCATGAGAATATGAGTTTCCCACTTTTACCGACTTGAAAGAAAGCACACATGGATCCTGCAGGACCATACTCCACAACCTCGAATTTCGTGACATCATTCTTCTTCTCATGATCAACGCTTTCCTTCGAGTTTGCATGCAAGTTGTTGCAAGTTTCTCCAGTTGAACATCCCCCTTGCCATTTCTCCTTCGAACTGACCTCGCCCGAAGCCCTTGAGAAAGATGATGGAGGAAAACCAAGCTTATCCATTCCTGCATGAATGTAATGAGATCTAATCAACTCGATGAAAGGACACTGTCAGCTCAGACAGACTTGCATATGCTGTAATCGAGACACAAAAGTACAGAAAGCTGTCTGACTCTCTTTCTCAACTACCAACGCTCTCAATGACATCTGTCTGCCTCATATGTTGCGAAATTTTCAGAGAACCTGTGAATTTTCAAGCTAGTTTGAAGTCCTTGGAGCAGTTTAGAGCACCATATCTAGAACGTAGCATGATAAGCTTTTGAGTGAAATAATCTGGAGATGAAAAGTTCATACCTCTAGCGACAGTCACTGTCGGGAGGTATCTTCTTCCACGACTTGAACATGCACTTATAATTAACACGCGATGGGATAAAGCAGTCTGTGACTCAGTCGTTTTACTCCATGGTCACTCACATGATATTTCTGATACTGATCTTGGCAGGGAGCCAGTTACTCCTAGAGCGTTTGCAGCTGCTGTTTTGCGAAGTTTTGCCTAACGCAATGACATTCATCACAATCAACCCATTCATCGATCAGTGGAATCGATACAGCTCGATACATTCATCCTTAGGACAAACTTGTTGATAGCTATCGCTGAATTTGAGACTTCTCTTTGACTCAACATACCGCGTGGTAGTTTACTTTGCAGTTATGACCATCGATGATATGTATGTCTGTTTACGAAATGAACAAATGAAAGAAGAAATCATATTTTATGTTCACTATAATATCCCATAGATCCGGTTGTACCTAACAAAACCATGCAACTGTCAATACGTTTGACTATATGAGACACTTGACCGTGTTCAATTAGCAGCTTACATTAGTATATTAGCTGTTTTCTTTGTTCGAATAATATTATTAAGACCCATCATGAACATGTGATGGATGAGCATGATTAGTGACTTGTAAGCCATCGCTAAACCATATCATTACCGCAGTGCCAAACCACTCAAGTAAACTAACATGCTGTTGACGTTCTTACCCAAGAAATTCTCAGTGCGTGCATTGCTGTACCCATGAATGATCCAACTTGTCCAAATAGTTTAATTGCACAAAGATACTTAACAATTCATATCGGACAGTTGTTTTCTTCCAGTACCGACATAATAAATCAACCGACCTAAAAAATGGTAGCGTGATAGACACGAAATGGTGAGACAACTTTGATTGAGTTGCGCGATCTTCTCAGATGTACTTATACTATTTAATCTGATGTTGTTGCGGGATTCACAAGCTCTAATTTGTAATAGTGAAAATTGTTTTCATTCAAGAGTGTGTAACGGTCACTGGTACACACCATGAAAGAAAGTACTAACAGTCTAATATAATATTGGTTTGAGAAAAGTTCAAACTTTAATTGCATAAGTTTGAATGACATTCTTGAAAAGTTATGCAGCTAGTTAACGAACTTATCTAAAGTTTGAAATTTCGAGGAAAGTTTTAATTTGATCTTTGTAATATTATCAAAAAAAGTATTAATAGAACATGTGATCGTGAAAATTGAATGCATAGTTGACAAGTGCATGAACATCAACAATGCATTGTCAAGTAAATGATATGCTGAAAAGATTTAAATTAAAAAATTAGTATTATAAACAGACACTAACAACAACCAGGTATTCGCTAAGCGAAACAGAAACTGAGAACGATTTTGGAGTTTCAGGAATGACTCAAAAATATATAATATTAATTTTCATAAATTCTGCAGTTACTTTTGTGCATAAATCTTAAAATCTATTTGAATTCAGAAGAAGATATATTTCATGTGAAAACTCAAGTTTTGAATAGACTTCGATGTTGACATATGATAAATCTTAAAATCTATTTGAATTCAGAAGAAGATATATTTCATGTGAAAACTCAAGTTTTGAATAGACTTCGATGTTGACATATGATAAGTTTAGAAATATCGACATCTAGTCAAATTCTATAATTAATATTATTTTTGTACTTAATAGTTCTAATTTATCTTCATTTATTTAATTATTTTTACTACTTAGACAATGATGACTGAAGAACACCCAGAGATCCAATCTCGAAGAACAGGTGTTGAGATTTGAACTGCAGACCTCATATTGCCAAGAAGTTGAGGGTAACCAACTCTCCTTTCTTCTTTCACACACATGAAATAGTGTTAGTAAATGTTAAGTTTTTTTTTTCAGTTGGTTTATGTTTTTTTACTACTTCATATCTTCCTCTATGTAGATCTTTTTTCAATGATAGAGTCCTTAAGCGCACTATGCATCATAACCTAACTGTACATATACTTAGACTCAAATCCTAGTCAGACACCATTTCTCATCCGATATCTTCTTTTGCAAATCTTATAATCTCTCAAACCACCCATCGCGATTCCATCTGCACCAATTCAAGTCTTGCTCTGTTCAACCAACGAGCTATATAACATGATATCACCAGTCTTCTGTTTCCAGAAAATTTCCTCTTTTTAGCTCTGGTCCAGATTACTTAGATCCTAGCTTAACAAGGGTTAGCTTGTTCTGTTCTCTTTACAAGTTGTGACTTGACATTGGTAAATAAAAAAAGTTTATGAATAACAACAAATTGTTACTATACTATGTTATTTATTTTCTCACCCATTTAAACACAACTAGAGGCACCTTCGCTCAAACTAAATATGACTGACAACAAAGGTTATTTCACACGTCTAAATATTGTTATTTAGCATATATAAATAGGAGCATGTTATATTTTACGTATATAAATGTCAACTTTATGTTATTTTTTTTATGATCTATTTAAAAGCGATGAGGAGTGTTGGCGTCTACACAACGTATGAATAACAACATGTTGTTATTTCACATTTGGTTTGAGCTTACATTTATCGACAGCCAAGAGCACCAATGAGAATGGGTGAAATGAGGTCGGTCAAAATCCACGTGTAGGTCATACTAAAATGGACGACATGAATTTAATTGTCATTTAAAAGACAACTTAATCTCTGTTACTTATGTTCAACCTGATCTCGATTGTCCATATTAGGATTTCCGTGGATGTTGTTGACTAAGCTGTCGAATCTTGTTATCCTAAAGACGACTACTTGATCTCGATCATTCATGTTAAGACGTATCTGGACTATAAATAGTCATAGTTGCTGCATTCTTCACATTATATTGATTCAAACGAGAGAACTTTGTGAAGATCATCTATCAACATGTAGAGTCCATTATGTCTCCTTATGCCCTTGACGGAATCTTCTCAACCTCAAGTGCTTATGTCAATGAGGTGCGTGACACACTAGGAATTTCTTATGTATGCATTCTTGATGGCTTTATAGCAGCGATAAATTTGTGTTAAACAGAATGTGGGTTTGACCTCAAGTAGTTCAATTTAATTTAATTTAAATATAAATTGAAATTAAATATTCAAATTCAGATGAAACCTTATTTATCGATGAGATATTTCATTATGGATACTTTGTATTGAAGAACAAAACTCTCTTTCTCTATGATATTACAAATTGCAATGGTGAGGTTTGCCAAGTGGATATGATAGTTCTCAAACTAGCACATAAAGATAAAATATCGAGTTTGAAATAATTTTTCTTTCAGTTTTTCTGAGAGAAAAACTGAAAGAAAAATACCATGCCCGTTTAGTTGCAAGAGCTCAAAATAGCACAACAAATCAGTCGACGGGTTATCTTCAAACGCTATGATGTGTTATATTTGTCAAATATTAAATATATTTTTTATCGACAGATTATATTTTTATGTTCTGGAAGTCTTGCTTACATCCGCGATGCTTACAAGTTATCTTTGTCTTTCCAGTACTGAACACGCAAAGTAGATCTCTTTACTCCCTTCTTCTGCATTTAGTCGCACGTTGTTTCCAAACATTGTCTTTACTTTTAGTTCTTTCCTAGTTCAATTCCTTTGAAACTACAAGTTCTTCTTGTAATTCTTCATAACAAATTTTCTAAACATTTCTTTCCTTGAACTTAGTCTCATCAAAAATTCTTTCTTTTCTATGTATATCAGTTCAAAAGTTGATCTTGGATACATATTGCAGTTTGGCATTCGTGGATATTCACACACAACAAATCCACTTGTTGAATTTTTTTCTCTTTTATTGCGGTTGTGCTCTTCCTTCCCTCCACTCGAAAGCTCAATTTGCATGTATAAACGACCTCTCTATTTGTTTACTTTTTTGTGCTCCTTTTGATGCTTGCTTCCTTTTTCTTCTTTGAGAACCTCGAGATGGTATTCTATTTAAGGAAGATATTCACGCCCTAACCCTTCCGACGGGAAGGGCTAGGGCATACATCTTGGGTTACATGGTTTCGGACTTATACCTCGAGCACCGTGTCAGACCGTACTATAGTTATGGGTTATTTCAAGATGTGCTAGCACTAAAGAGACTGGTCTACACATATCAATTAGACAGACATTAATCACATTTGTGGATAAAATCTTAATATAATTTTTTTTATAATACCCACACGTACATGGATGTTTACAAATTGGGTTGATATTGTATATCTCCATACCATATTGTACCTCTCCATGAAGAGATGGTAAAGATGAAAATGGATTAGTTTATTGTTGTATCCTTTTGTGAAAACATATTATATCGAAAGACTTTCATTTGTTGTCGGAGCAAACGAATTATATAGGAGTCGAGACATCTTTATGTTAATTCTTTACAGTTTTATGGAATCATGTAAGGAGAAGTACGCTGTATGGTCGAGAGGAAAGCGTCAAGTTTAAAATTAAACTCTTTATTTAACAGAAAATATATGAAACAAATTTACAGAGTAAAAAGTCTAACTGTTCTTTACACCCTTAGAAAATCCAATAATATATTACAACAAACTAAACCATGAAACTTTTCTCACATTTTATGTGGGTCTATATCTCATTTACTCTAGATTCTAATCCAGACGAACTACAGTTTCAATCACAAATAAAAACTCCTGCTTCGTATAATTCAAAATCAGGGACAATAATTATCTAAACGTGGTTCTATCCTATTAAGAGCTCTGGGAGTTTGAATCCCCGAGCAATCTTATGGAACAAAACCACCTGTAGACGACTTTTAGTGCCATTTGCAACGCGGTTGAAATAGTTTAATATCGATATGAATTACTATAACGGTATGCAAATACAAAGCAACAATATAGGACAATAAAGGTTTGTCCCGACTGGGACCAATCACTGGCAGACAATCGTGACTCCTCATTACTAGTTTCCAGATGATACAACTGCGCTATAGTTAGCGTGTAAGAACCGACCACAGTCACGTAGACGGTTCGTTGGAAGTCCAGCGTGCCTGCAAATGAGACAAATAAAATTATATCTTGTAGAGAACTGATTGGGTATATTTATTATCAAAAATTAAATTTTACAAGTTACAAGAAGACTTCGACTTTTACATAAAACCGGAGTTATAAACACACTATCATAATTCATTTCTATTTCCTGCCTTTTAAGAACCACGATCCATTTCTACTTCGTATAAAACTCAATCAGATTCGACCAAGTGTGTTGTATCAAATGCTTCCTGCTTAAACCCCAAGGTTACCCTATGTATTATAATATATCATATATTACGTGAAAACCCTTTGCATCATAAAAAACCATTGTATAGTAGGACACCGGTATACATAGTAGCCCAAAGCCTTGCTAGTCCCTTTGCCTGCTTCTTTGTTGTCATAATAAAGTACTTTCCCATAAGTCATTTTCTCTACAGTTCTAAGCAAAATCTGCTCAAAATTAACGCATCGAAAAGTATTCGACGCTTCCAACGACAAGAAAGTCACAGCATGTAAACTTTGTCCGAACTTCGGTGCTCGGTCTGGATGGCGACAGTACGATATGACTGACTACGAGTCACAGCAAATACGGGTACTGGGGATTTAAAGGAAGAGATTCTTCCGAGGTGAGTACCTCCAGAGTTTTCTGAACTCGATACCATTCATGACCTTAGCAGCAGATACACACGTGGTCCGTGGGATTAAAATACAAGCTTTCTGCATTGTTAGTTATTCCAGAAAAGAAGAACACAGTTCTGGAGGACATTGTGCATACTGACGAGTGGAGATCCGGAACATGTAATCCTTCCTGATCCGATGAACAAAATTCATGTGGAAAGAAAAACAGACCTTTCTTTCTCTAGAGCCATTTGTGTAGTAATCAAGGTTTACACGAGGTCATCAAAGGATGAGCTTTCGGTCCAGTCCTTGTCCGCGTGATGCCTCGTTCTCCATATGGAGTCTGACGGTTAGCATACCTGTACAGGTGCCCTACTGCGGTTCCCGTGACTTTAATGCCGGAGAAAACAGCGTTCTATAAGTAACCCTTTTGACTTTCTGGCCCAGCGTTACAAACTAGTGTAGCTGGTTTCTCTCTAGAATGAAAGGATTCTATGTCTAGGCTACAGTAATCTCTCGACTAGGAACATCAGCAAAAACTGGGTCAGAACTCAAAACGTCATTGGGTAAGACTTTGCTCATTAAGCAACTCCTTGGCCCTGTTCAAAGCTTCCACACACTCTTTCTCCATATCTGCGAGCATAAGACAGAAATGTTCTATGTTTTTTACTTCATGAGAGAAGGAAAATCGAAACTCTCTCCACTTTGCTCTCTCCTGTTCTGGTGACTGATTCTCATTGCTATCACCATCGTCCTTACTCTTTGCAATCTGAGCAAGTATATTAATGCCCCACCTATCGGCTGCGAACATGTATGCATCCTGCACGATACCACAACATACACTTTAGGAGGGATGAAATAAGAATATCAATACGAAAACCTCCTACAATTACCGGATTACAGATAATTAGCTGCAGACGGTGACTATATGGTAAATAGTCACCGTCTGTAGTACAGTCAGACCGCGGACTTCAGAGATATGGTGCATACCAGCACGACAGAGACTCAAAGGGTCCCGCGAAATGACCTGAAGCCGTATACATCTTGGGAGGACTAGCAAGGAACGGTCACAACCTACCATTACAGATTTACACCTAGTACCTAGATCCTGTAACACAGATAAATGAAACTCGCTCTCAAACTAGTATCTGCGGAGTGATAGCCTATAACTAAAAAGACAACGACCATTGTTGCCGACGTGCTAACAGCAAAAGAGTACCTGAACCCGCTCCTGCACATATACAGCGCAAAACATGATAAGAGCCATCCTTCTATTGTCGCTTTGATTCACACCTTCAATAAGAGCAGCTGATAAAGGACCTGCAAAAGAATCATGCAGGTCCTTGTATTAGACCCTGTCAAAATTTCACCCTCTTAACCAGTTTACTATAAATTGATACTAGTTCGACGGGAACGCTCAGAAACGCTGGGTCACGAGACAGTCAGTAGATCTCAGAAATGTATGTAAGACTTCAAGTTCACTCGGCAACACAAAACTGAAATCTTCAAACGAAAATAGCATTTGTATGATTGCATTTTATCGCCGTAAAATACCCTTTATAAAGACTATATACAACCTACATGAGCTCAGCACCATCAGCTGAGATCAAAGTGTGTAGAATCCATGAGCAGCCAAACTTACTTTAGGTACGATCATCGTACAGGAGATAAAAGAACCATACTACCCGTGCTTACAAAGGCTTCAGTTGCCATCTAAAGTGTCGCTCACATAAGGTGATAGCAGAAGCCAGAACTTACAAAGATGATCAGTTACAGCGCCCATCAAGTCGTCTACTTCCACGAGATGTCTTCCCCCTAAGAGATCCACGTAGTGGCATGTCCTGCAAACACCAGCACGTATTCAACCACCGTCTCGGTTGAAGATACAACACCTCAGTGATGCAAGCGTGCAAGGTCCCACATCTTTCACGGATCCAGCAAAAGGACCCCTGGAACCTGGAATCCTACATACGGTTCCTTCCTCTGTGAAGATTCTACCAAAAGCGAATATTGAGAGAGGACGTATTACTTGGGACTAAGCCGATACACACTGAAATCTTTCTCATCTGAGTGAGCCATAATTTCAAGTGCTTTTAATCTCGAGTTCCAAGAGCTGCCGGAGTCTCTCAAAAGGCTTTGAGTAGCAGGTCCTGCATTCTCGATCGCTTGTTTAGTCGATGACATCAATTTGCTCACCCTCTTCCTGACATATTGCATCTGCTTTACACGCACCCATCACCTGCTCCTTGCTATTAGTTTAGTTCAATAAGCTCACACTGACATCATAAACAACAAGAATTCTTGTATAGCCGACACTTGTGGACTGCACCATTGTAACACTCAAAGTTATTCATCCCAGGGACACTTCAATGGTAATGAGTATACCTCATAGCCAGGGACGGAATCTAATTCTGCCAGCAGAATAGTGCGAGGTGGTACCTGCTACATACAAGGCAGGGATTGGACCGCCGAACAAATGTGACTGAACAAAATACTGCCTTTTGTCAAATGATTACAGAAAGCTAAAACAGAAAATGTGAAACACCATATGAAGATAAGAGAAGAGTCGACACTACCACAAGAAAGTATTACATTTCTTGACTACTCAATTAAAGATAGTATTTGATGTTGTCAAGAGAGCACTACTTGCTTTCTACACTGAGATTTAAGAACCTTGATCTTCACAACAAAGCCTTAAGACTCATGAGAGTAGTCTCTTCGCGGATCCTATTCTTCCCAAGATATGCTGATAAACTGTAAATCAATGCTGGTAAGAATCAGTTGCGAACTTACGTGGCCGACGTTTCTCATAGCATGGATAAGTGGTGGTGGATCCGTATGTCCGATCACTAAGGACCCTCTATTGTCCAACAGCAAGTTCTGTTTCACCAACGATCTCTCAGGAGTTGGCCCATACCAATTTTTGTTTTATAAGGATACCAACATGGCGATCCATATTAAACACAAATTCAAACTCAAAACGCTTCAAAGTATTGAACATAACTTTGCTGTACAAGTTACCAAAGTAAATCCCGAGGAAGTATGATTCGTACCCAGACAACAGCCCCGAGGCAATTATCCACAACGTGAACTTCCGAGAAAAAAACCTAACTGCTAACAGCTAAGTACCTGGTACCAAACACAAGCTTCCTTGCAAAGTGAATTCATACACAAGATTAGCAACATATTACCGATTCATGTAAGTCATTTTTTGGTATCCAGACTAAGGCCTGTCCAGCCACTACAGAGTATTGCAGTACAGATCCGTCAACACTCCTTTCATCTGTAATAAAAGGGGAGCAGAGAAACCTCAGTGATCAGCCAACAAATATCCTCATATACTAAAATCGCTATAACCATGCAGCGGAACTTGAGTTACAGTCGGTCTGCTCCGAACTGTTTGTACAAAATTCTCGAGAGTTCCAGAAGAACAGTGATGGAAGGAGAATAGTCATATACCCGCTTTTACTGTGCTAAGCTGTCCTCTCCAGTTTGACAGGAGATGATTCTGGAGTAAAACCAACTTCGCTGTTAGTTCTCTTATATGCCTCTTACATGGAATTCTGTTCCACCTAGGGGTACATCAACAAGCTAAAACGGAAGGAGACCTGACAACCCAATCACATTGTTACCTTGCACCTCTGCAAAAGTGGAAGGCTTGCTTCTTCTGGTTTTGCTTGTTCCGTTGATGATTCAGATCTAAGAGATTTGTTAGCTCGGGGAGAGTATCCTGCCGTATCCACAACACTCATAAGCACTGCCTGGTACCTTGGACCTCTCTCACGTGCATACATTTTGACAGTCATCGGCGGTTAAGCGTGGCAAGATCAAGCAGCGTTCCACTAAGGGTTCCACACACGACGTCATCTACTCTTGTGGCTGGAAGCAGCAATAACAAGTTCAAAATTCGAGCAGACTTTTACATAAGTTACCAAGTTTTGAGAAACTCCACCATATCCTCACAAACAATTCTGATTTCTCAATTCACTAACTTGCTTAACATAATCTAGCGGGAAATTCCGACAGAAGTGACTTAGCTCTAACTGTGAGCACCGTAAATTTCAGATACGAGAATTTGTAACTTGAAACCTACAACATATGAGTTGTTCCTTTTCGTTGAGGTCTATCTTTCTTCTGATTTGACTTAGTTCCTATATAAAGTACTGGGATCACAAACCTATTAGCGTCTCGCAAAATTTGCTGGCTCAGGTACCGAACTACTGATTCCTGGACGGGTATAACTTACTGGCCATACAAACGAGGGCCAATTCTCCGTATAGCAGATACAGTCTCAGAGCACATAACGCAAATGGAACTGAAGAGATGAAAATCTGGCCACAGCGACTTACCACGTAAGCTCGTAAGTGACCAAGCGAAACGACAAGTCCCGACTTTCTGCATCCCTGTTCCCATACTCCTTGCCATCGGTGCTCTTTTTCAGCTGTACAACTCCAAGTTCTAGAGAGGTTCTATGATCAGGATTTCGCTCGTTCTTCGTCCTCAACAATTCTGCTTGTGCCCCTCCTGGTGCAAACCTAAACCTAAACTTCAAGTTTGCCAAGTGGATAATTCCGAAGTCATCACAATGCATCGCTTAGTTGGCAAATTTCCCTGTCGCGTGGGAGCCTTCTTCACCGTGCTGACCAGACGACGAATTCAACCCAAGTTGCCACTTTATGGTGCTTCAGAAGCTGAGGAATCACTCACACGACCTCCTAAATTACGCGGAATGTACTTTCGCGGAGTGTCAGTCCTAGATATTCGTCGAGAATGCACCTCTTCAGAATTCCACGTTCCGCTACTTGAGGATTCGTTCCTTCATTCGTTCCATTTCCGCGGAATTTGAATACCATGTATCATTACTTATACTGGACTTATACCCCGACAAAATTTGATAACTCGTTTCTCAAAAATGATAGCAGTGCATGCATATTTGACCAAGTAGTGTAACAGAAACTTTCAGTTTTATACCAGAAATTTGCTGGATCATACCCCCAGTAGGTTCCGTGAGCTTGATCATACCCACTCTTAACGTTGTCTGGCTTGATCACACCCCTGGCTGGCTATTGCTTGTCAAACCAGTCACTTTATGATGTTATTCAGATGTGAGACTGCACATATTAGAAGTATGAGAATATGGATAGTCTAACGCGTCTTTAATGTCAAATATTTTGAATAACAATGATATTTAGTCGAGGTTGAAAGTACTAAAATGATGAACCAAAAGACAAGATGACTGGTTTGACTGTCAATAATCCGTCAGGGGTATGATCAAGCAACCAAACGATAAAAGGGGTATGACCAAGCTCACGGAACGTACTGAGGGTATGATCAAGCAAATTTCTGAGTTTATACAGCACATTACCGTATCTGGCCTCTGACACAGTATTGGAGTTTGTACGTAAACGGAAATATCTTCCGCGTTATTCTCCGCTTCTGCATTCCGCAGAGTCATGTGAGTAGTACCGGGCAGCCGGAACTCCGCATGCATGGACTACTCATAGCTACTGTATCCGTCGATTGTGAAACCCGGAATGGAAAGGCGAGAATCTTTTTATCTTATAGTGTGTTTTGTCCTATTTAATTGGTGACAGTTAGAGGAGGGAGGAAGGAGTTTTGTTCCGGATAAATCGCAGTTCCATTTCTAGCGCAGCCATACTGTTTGCTTTTATTGTAACTTCCCGATTATTGTGAGGACTGACGCTTTCTCTCTCGTCATTCGGTCGGCCATATCCGACAGTGCTCAACTTGTGCAAACCCGGCAATAGAACTTTCTTCCCAATATTAAACCCCGAGTATGAAAACAAGTGCTCCGGGTACCCAGAATACCTTCTTTTGCGGTTACCTCCAGAGAACGCGGAAATTTAACCGTTATGGTGATTATTTTTTCATTTGAATTTAAAATATATCAAATTAAAACTATTTATTTTTAAATTTTTTTGGTTTTTTTTTAGGTCTCTTTTCGCGATGGGGCTTTCTGCAGCCATATGCTGCTGCCCTTGCACAGCATGAGTCCCCCGCCAGGAGGACTCTACCCCACGGCGCCCCGGCTACAAGCGGATGGGGTAGCCAACAAGCTATTGCTTGTTTAAAACTATTCACTAACTTTATAAGATGGAGAGAGAGGGATTAGTATAGATAACGTAACATATCGTATAGAGATGAATTAAAATTTACATATCCTCTTGTTGTACATTACTAAAGGTGTTGGATCTAATAGTTACGACACTTGATGTTTGGACACTTAGTGTTAGTACTTGAGAAGTTCTCTAATTTGTGGAAGGTAGAGCGTTGCATATGAAAGCACAAGGTCAGTATGAAGATTCATTTTGGAATATATAGTTTTCCGATATGAGAGCATTTGGAAGATACGAGCAGACAAGAGAAGAGAGAATTCAACGCCAAAAAGTCTTATGATTTCTTTGATAGATACATAATTCTGTTGAAGCTTACAAAGATCAAGAATCCGAAGAAGACTTTTTATTTTTTATTTTTTATTTTCAAAGAATCCAAAGAAGAATGAGAAGACTGAGAGAGACCAAGCTTTGGCTAAAGCTTGTAGAGGTCAACAATGAGAGTTGACACTGTTAGCCGCTTGGCGTGTTCCTCCTCCGCGCCCGCGGCTCGCTTTTGATGTATATTTATACTTTGCACTGTAAGAAGATATTACCACACATAATACTTTTGTTTTTTTTTTTTGTTTTTTTTTTATCTCTTTTCTCTGTGGAGCTTTCTGCAGCCGTATGCTGTTGCCCTTGTACAGCATGAGTCCCCCCGCCAAGAGGACTCGATCTCGCCGCGCCTGAGCTACAGCCGGATGGGATAGCCAACAAGCTATTGCTTGTTGGCACGACCACACATAATACTATAACTGGATATATGATGATAGATCAATGATGGAATAGAGATCAATCATGCTCGCAGATGAGATTATTCTTAAATAGTCAGTGGTTTATTGAGAGGATGGAATCAGCAAGGAGATGTATTGACGTTGAGAATAAGAGAATTAGAAAGATAGGCGGATGATAATGAGATTGCATTGTAGAGAATGAAAGAATAAATAATGAGTATTTTGACAAGACACATAGATTGAGGTCGAAATCAAGCAAAAAGATAATTGGTTCCTGATATATGACAACAGTATGTATAATCAACATATTACTGTACGAAAGTTTGAAAGATGTTGGTTAAGTATGTATATAATTTTCATAGTGCATGACAATGCTACTTATTCTGTCAGTGAACTATATGGGACCCACGGATGATCTTTCTTGCAAAATATAGAGATATTGAGGAGATGAGATAGCATCAGCAACTATGATTATGAGAACAGTAACGAATATCTTGACGAATAAGAGAAGGAATAATAGTTATTTGTTGTATGTTGGCACATCTTGTGAGTATGTAAGTTTGGAAGGGTTGAATGTCATAAAGTGAATAAGTCCAACTTATAAAACTAGTAGAGAAGTTTCAATATAGTAAGATTCTGTTTTTGGTTGGATGTTCTTATGAACATTCATCAAAGTGTGCGAAGGTCTTTTGTGGATATATTTCTATGTACAAAGCTTCATTTGGGTTCAAGACTTGAGAAAGTGATAGACTAAGCATCGAATAATAGCTTTTCTACAAGTATAAGAATAACCTAATGCACTCAAAACTTGAATCCTTCCCACCAATTTGTAAAACCACCAAGAAGACCTTACAGCGATATCACTTTCTCCCAAACTAATACTCCCGTAAAAAGTTAAAACTTTGTGGTAGTCCACATGGTGCACGAATTGGATTTTTTAAAGTTATTTCACTTTAGTTGCACTGAATTCGTATGAATAATGTCGTCCAGATGTAATAGTTACGATAAAACGCAGTTCCGGATGGTAATGTCGTCGTAATGAAACTCATTCAAGAATAATTGATGAGAGTGTGGAGTACAAGAGACGACTATCCCCTATTAAAACACATGATATCCTGTCAGATTTTACGTGAAATTTGTCTTGGAAAATACGATCATGACCAAAAGTCTAACTACTTCCAATACTTGAGCTATAGAATGAGAAATATGTCCTTGAACTACTGATGTCGCTACCTGAAAAAGTTATGTGAACTCGTTAGAAAGATCGTTTGTTTGAAAATAAGCACCCTTGTAATCAATCCTTCTCAAAATTGGAGGAGATGATAATAAAGACTTCAGTTTCTATACCGCATAAATATGCTCTTCTTCCCATCTAAACTTATGGCCCTTGCGTAACAACCCATATAATGGATCCACCACATGCGCATAATGAAGAATCCAAATGTGATAGAATACACAAGCACCCAAAAATCTTCTTATTTCTGTCAAAGAGTTGCAAACCTCCTTCATCCTCCCAATTGCATCCATCGTGTTTGGGTCTGGCTTCCGACCAAACGATCCCACAAATGATCAACGATAAGAACTTCTCTAACCTCAAATGTAGATTTCGCACCTAACAGCGTGAGATGAACTTCCTCAAGTCGAGATAGGATTTTCTCACAATCTGCTATTGATGACGTATCGTAGACACCCACTCTGTTCTAATGCTTCATCTTTCTCATCCTCCACATATCCTTTGATGGCAATGTCATCCAAGAACGGCATCATCTTTTCAAGGATGAAGTCTCTTTGAACTCTATTGATCTCGTTCATCATGTGTGCTATCGAGTTGGTAGCTCCTTGTGGTAAGATACACATCCTAATCAACCCCAAAGATGTCCTCATTGTTATAAAACTTCCGCTCTCCTCTACTAGTTGAAATTGATCATATCATGAGTAAAGATCTCCCATTGAGTAACTTACTCTTCCTGCAAATGTCTCAATAAACTCATCCACAATCAGTCGCACCCTAGCATTTTTTATTGTTACTGCATTCATCGATTACATGTCTTGGATGAATCGCAGCGACCCATTTTTCTTTGGCACCGTGAATCATATGCTCGAATACGGTGCAAAAAATGGCTCCAAGATCTTCATCCGCATCTTCTCCTTCAGCAACTCCATCAGTTCAAGCAAGTGAGCCAGTGATTTGGAATTGGTCTCAGATTCCACGACACATGCGATACTGTGAAGATAACCATCGTGGTAACAACATATGGGTCTACACACTATGGGACTCAAAGGCAAATGCTTTCCCATACCTTGAAAGCATCTCCTTGAAGCACTTCCTGTCTCCTAGTAGAAGAGACTCATCGGATCCAATCTTTAGTTCTTCAATTATCTCATCCGTGAACTTATGTCTTATCATTGCAGTATCTCTCAAACTCTTCTCCCTTGAAGCTCGATCCATTTGTTGGTTAGTGTCTTCCGGCAAAGGATCAACAACTAGCTTTATCTTCGTATCCATTGTCTTGTATTTCGTCTCAACTCGAACCTCAAGTGCACGGAATGATTCAATCACTGAATATATCTCTCTTGAATGAATCTGCACAACCTTATCCATATCCTCCCATCCAATAGATGTGATCACTCGTAGATATATGATAAACAATCTCACCCGTAATCTGTCACTTCCGTTTGATGATGTCGATGATGACATCATGAAACTCACGCTTAACAATATATAAAATCTACCTCAAGGTAAACTCCACCTTCGTATTTAAAATGCGATCTTCCAAGACTCCCTTCAAGTATGTTGAAGCCTCGATGTCCGAATGGAGTCGGCTTATCTTTATCCTTCTGAGACTCTTTTGCTCTTTCTTTCGATAGAGAAAAGCTCATCCATTGATAGATCTTGAGCTCCCGCATCCTGAAGCTCTTGACGAACCTTCTCTCCTTGAGTTTGTCTCTTGGAAGAAGTTCTTTCCCCTGCATCTTTTGAATCTCGCCTTCTCTTTTCCTCCAACAACGCTTCGTGTTGATTTTTGACGATATAAGCATGTAGGGATAGAGCTTCTATCGGATCTTCTCATCCAGTATCCCTTCAGATCGTAGCAATTGTCCTCAATAATATCTCACGTTGTTGTAGTGCGTGGCATTCCACATGATGTACCAGAAGCTGCACCCCAGCTTATCAAGCTGGTTAGGAGCTAAGCTAGGGCTATGCTTGACAAGCTGACCCTTAGCTTGAGTTGAAATATCACCTTGAAGGGAGCAAAAAGTTCCAGAATGCAGAGCTCGCTGGGAAGATCGACTTCATGCTTTCGGTTTCGAGAAAAAGCGTTCTAGGTTCTAGGTACAAGTCTTTAAGTCATGAAAAGTGCAAAAGAGAGAAATTTGTCGATTCTGGCTCGTGACTTGAATTCATGATCTGACAATGTGAGTGCGTAGGTGTTAATGAGTACTATAGTTTTGACTCCTCATTCACTAAAAACGGAGTTGTACAGAGAAGTTGGTGTAAGAAAAGTTAGCAAAGAATGTATAGATAGTTTTCTTTAGAAATATGTACCAACTGTATTTGCTTTTTGAACAGAAACAGATGCCATCCTAGTGATAGGACGCCCACCTAGGAAGAAAGAGGTCTCCGGATCAAATCCTCTTGGCATGTGTTTCCTATTCCGGCATGTTGACCTCGTGGATGAGAGTCTATGTCGGATATGCAGCCACATCCTGCATATCTAGAGACGGGAGACCAGTATCTCTCTTAATCGTGGGCTTCTTCGCCTAAGCCTTTGCATGCCACCTTGATTATAGCACGGGATATACCTGATGCACATATGGGAGGGTTGTAAGCCTTGTGGGGTGGCTTCATAAGTGTAGGGGCTTCGGCTTACATTGGATGGCATGTGACTATAATCAAGGTGGCATCAAGATAGCATCGAGAGCAAGGAAATTTTTAATAATCAAATGCCCAACTTGGTAAGGGGCTTGCTTGACTGTTACGTAAATAATAAGAAGGGCTTAGCTTAGCAGGGGGTCTGCTTACTTGATAAGTATGTCTGCTTATAAGGACCATAGCTTAGCAGGGATGTTAGGGTTTAGGAGCCGACATCGTGGGGAGAAAGATATTCTACTTTTTGTCCAGGAGGAAGCCGTCAAGATGGTAGGAGAAGCCAAGGACTAAGAGGATCTCTGAAAGATTTCAGTAAGGAGACTGCTGTAGAGAGAGGAACGAGGGTTAAAGGGGCTTAAATTTCATGTACTATACTGTTTTGGAGGAGAATTTGGTGAGAGCGACCATCTATTTGAGAAGTGGAGAAGGAAGACTGGGACTGAGGAAGTCAAATTTCTGAGAGATTTCAGTTGGGAGGCTGCCGTAGAGAGAGAAATAAGAGTTAGGGGCTTGAATTTTATCTACTAGGCAGACAACATTTATTTGAGTGGAGAAGGAAGACTGAGATTGAGAAGGTTGGATTTCTGAGAAATTTCAGTTGTGAAACTGTTGCAAGTGAGTGTTGAGAGTTCATATTTCTTCTATTGTTGCGTTTCAAGGTGGATCGATCTTCTGGTGAAGGAGAGTTGATTCTGTTGAGTAGTAACTGATTGTCAGTTTGGTATGTGTGAGAGACTTTTGGTCGTTGTGGACAACCAGTTTGGCTCTTGTCTTCTTATTCTATCTCTATCTCCATTTCAGGAAGTCGATCATAGTTAAAAAGCTTGCTCTTCCTAAGAAGGACTCTCCTCGACAACGTGTCATCTTTTCTTTCTATTTCATGAAGATGACATATGATCACAATCCACTCAGCTCAACATGCTCGTTAAAACTTCTCTCAGCTTGATCTTCAACCCTAGTGTCATAGATTCTAGCCTCCACTATTGCAACTGCTTGTGCTGATAAGTGGTCCTCAACCAACTTCTTCATCCCTCATCTATCAAAGTTGGTTCAAAAAAGTGCATCGGTATCTCCCAATGCTACTTTCCCATCTTTCCATAAGATCATTCCTTGTTGTAATACATCAATGAACTCCTTGTAATCTATACATGGATGATCGGTACCATCGCACCAGATACATCATTGGATCCAACCTTGCTTCCCAACGGGTTTTGCTCCGCTTGTAGACCCTTGCTCCTCCAATCTTGTGAGCTTGATCTGCAGGTCTCGCATTCCACGCATGATCTCCTCAAGGCTTGACCTTCTTCAGAAACACCATAGGTGCTTGGACAACTAGAGCAACTGGAGCAACTGGTATTATTTGTCTAGCAACAGGAACCACTGGTTGAACTACAAGAATAGGTGCTACAACAGTCGGTATTGGTATCAGTCTCCTAATGAAAACCTTCTCTCGTCTTCGCTCCCTCTTGATAAGCAGACCAACCGCTTCCTCAACTTTCTTTCAACTACTGATCAATCCATCGTCTTTCTCTCGATCCTCCAGAAGCACCTCCAACTTCTCTTGCAATTTCTCATATGCAGCCCGAAGAAATAACTTTGTCTTGTTGGACTACAGCGTCAACTTTTCCATCCTAGTCAACCTAGAAAACTGTTTCTCAAACTCTCTGAGTAACTCGGTAGCTTGTAAACCCTTCTTCGGTTGCTCAACCCACTCCGAGAATGACTTCTTGATGATCCGATCAAAGTCCTCCAAGAAATACTCGTCCATCAATACACGAGCAAACGTCTCCAGTTCTTGTCAAAATGTTTCGTTAGCATTTTAACATGATCTTTAATTCTGGAGCTGTTGCAAACTCAAACATCTCAATCATTTCACTTTTTGATATTCAGTTTAGCTCCATCTCCTTCACATAATGCCTCATATATCTTGAGACGTCCCTCTCATCAAATTGGTCAATCTTGTTGACCACTACTTGGAGCGCCTTTGTTGCCAAAGCTTCCTTTCGCTCATCAAACTGTTGTTGTCGTAAGAACATTATGAATGTTTGAAACATCGATGTAGTCGCCGGATCCAATTGCACCTTCGGCAATCCACCCGAACCACTAGCTCCATTTTCATCACTCATCCCACCTCATGATTATCAATCTCTTCTTCAAAGTTCAAACATAGAAGAAATCTCCATCCCAGACTTTCACGTCGAGTTCACCATCGTATCGTGTCGGATTTTGCGTGAAGGTTGTCTAGAAAACGCGAAGTTCTTGACTGTGGAGACGTAGTGTGTCGAACGAAGACAAGACAGAGAAAAACAACCATGAAAATAAAGCGTCGTAAGGTATACCAACTCCTACTTTATATACACTCCCGATTCTTCTTCTCTAAGAATGCAAAACAGAGAAACAAACCTGAGTGGTCTGTAATCTGCACCAACCCCTCTAAAACGATCTCTTGAATCTCAACCCAGACCCAAAACTATCGAAGTGTAGCTCAAAGCAAGAGAAACATCCATTTGCTAACAAAAAGAACTACACCAATGTCACACAATTCAAACCCAAGTCCAATAACATCCATGTAAAAGCCCTTAGCTAAAGCTAGCTACCACAAGCTCTAAAGAACTCAAAAGGACAAAAACCATAGCGAAGGTCTATCGGAGAACTTCTTTCTTTCACCAAATGGTCTTTAGATGTCGATATGACCTTCCTTCATGACTCTGTTGGCTTCAAGAACTACTAAATCTGACTCTCGATAGTCGAGTTATCGCTGATTTTCAGTCGCAGGTGATTGAACCTCCAAAAACTCTTTTCTGCAGCTTAGAATCACACACCGTCCAAACGAATCCTTTGATCTGAGATCCGTCTTCTCTGATAGGTACATCTAGCTACCCTGAACTCAACGAGTTTGGAGTTCCCTTCAAAAACCACACAAGACATTTGGTGGCAAAAAGAAAAAAACTAACGTAAATCGACTCCTTGCGGTTCAAACTCGCTCATCACACTTAAACCAACAATCCAACCCACATACGATCTTCTCTTATGCGTAGGTGAAGACTCCCTGATCGCGTAAGCATCAAGAATGAAGAGCTTGACTCACTGATCACGAAGAACAACTCAACCTCAAGTCGTAGACGACAAAAAATTGACGTAAGCGCTTCCATACAAACCAATTTCACCTAGAACTCTCAAATCACCCGATGAAATTTTGTATTGTCTTCAATTTCTTGAAGAACTCGACGTTCTGATCTCGATGGATCCAAGGACAGCAAGTTTGGACTCCTGAATGGTCCGAACGGTCCAACTCTCCTTCGCATGTCACTAAAGCACTCCAAAAATCTTCCGTGTGTCTCAATTTCTCCCAAAACACATTCTCCGATCCGTCTCTTCATAAACCGTCTTAACCAACGCGTAGCCTGCATAGATCTGGACCCAATGACACCTTGTGTGCATGCATTGGACCTCTCAATTCTCCAAACTGTTCTTCGAGAAGTCACAAAAACAAGCTAACTCCTTAAGCTACCCCCTTACATCGTACGTGAAGGTTTTTACAAATAATGAACAAGCAGACCCCTTGCGTCCTTAGTATAGCGTCAAGAACCACAAATACCCAATCAGCAATAGTAAGCTATGATCTAGCTTGGTTTTCCCATCTTTCGAGTCTCGTAACTTTATCACTAGGCGTCCAAATGAAGTATACGAAGTGCTCATAGAAAGCTGACAAAGAGTTCTACCAATTGATGTAATGAAAATGAAGATCTGAAGTTGTCTAAAAAGTCCATAAGCTAGGGCTTAGCTTGATTTTCCTACCTTTCGAGTCTTGTTATTCCATCACTAGGCGTCCAAATAAAGTAGATGAAGTGCTGATGGAAAGCTGACAAAGAGCTCTACCAGTTGATGTAATGAAAATGAAGATCTGAAGTTGTGTAAAAACTCATTTTTAAGAGTCCTTTGAGCGTCTTTGAAGCGATAATGATAAGTATCAAAAATAGATTTTCAAGTAAGAGCTAGTCTACGACACGACAACGGCTAGATGGCTAAGGCATAATTAATTTAAATGTCGAATTAGCTCTTTTGAAGATAACACCAAAGGAGGAAAAGGGAGTAGTTAATTTTTGTAAAAAAAGAAAATCTCTTTTTGGTTGTGAAACACCGTAGCGTTGTTATGTTGTACATGGTTTTATCATGTACAAGTTTGGTGGAACGCTTATTTCCATGCATACGTATCGATCATACATAATGTTAAATAAGTAGTTACGGTAGTGTTCTTTGCATATTTCAGATTTGTTATTCCTACTTCTTAGCAAGTGAGATCCGTCATCTTCGAGCGAAGTTGTATATAAGTGTTTTGTTGTTTGTTTGTGGGACCTCTCAAGTTGTTATTTTGCTATTTGAATTTTATGTTATTCGAAGTTTAGAGAGCCAATGTGTACTTGTCTTCTTCAGAATTTTACTTACAAATTTTTGTAGTGTGTTGTGGTAGGAGTTAGTCTGGGTGACGAAGTACTTTGTAAGTTGCATCCGAAATCTGAGTAAGAAGTTTGAGACGAAGAATTAGAACAAACCAGCAACTACGAAGTTAGTTTACTGAGAAGTAGTTCTAGGACGAAGTTACTTTGGAGGAAGTGTTCTTCTTAAGAAGTATCTTTTATGTGAAGTTCTTCTTAGGACCAGTTCAGAGAAAGTGTACTCATACTTTGATAGAAGAAGAGTCTTCTTCGCTAGAGTTTCCGAGAACAGTAGTAGTGAAGATAACTTAGTGTGAATATACTTATCGTTATTGGTGATAGAGGCTACTTAATAGCTATGTTAAGACTTGTTATAATGGCTCTATATCTTTGTTGTTTATTTGTTTCTTGAGGTCCTTGACCTGTTTAGTATCTGTTATGTTATTTGTCATATTTTCAACTTTGTCTTGTTGGATAGACCTGAGTTTGAACTCTACCAGGAATGATTTTTGCCCTTGAGAATAAAAGACAACTATAAAGAATCACTTTTGTCTCTTGCTAATTATATTTGGATGATATTTACGTGTATCTCTAATGGGTTCGATCCTAATATTACTACTTTTGAGCATCTTTTGTTTTTCTTGTGTGTTACATATATAAAGCTAAATAAATTTTGGTGCCGTTGTGGGAGATGCGAATGCTGAAATTGTCCAATATCAGTTAACATAAGTCTATAGACATGTATGTCGACGGACAAACTTGATCCTTCTAGAGACGTACAATCTGAAAAGGGCAGGAGGCGTGAACGACGAGCAAAATATCGAGAACAGATTCTGGAAGAAGCTCGTTGGTTAAAAGAAGAGCATAAGAAAAGAGAGTGTGGGTGAAGAATATCTAACTAAAAAGAAAGGAACCAAGCTTTGGTGAATCCTTGTTACAGCAACAAGGATATTTTTTATCTAGGGAAATTATGCATGTAATCTCTATATCGATTAAATTTTCCTAGTTCATTTATCTCAATCCCCATATAGGAAATATTCTACGTATGTGTGGAAAATTAATCTAGATAAAATATGTATATTTGATAAATAGTATAAAAACATTTGTACTATTGTCAAAATATGTATGGGTAACTATGTCAATTATAAATTTGTTAATTTTCAAAAAAAGATAATATTTTAAATAAAATATATATGATATATTGACAAATGATTGTACTTTCTCATAATATCTATATTAATATCACTATACGTGTTACATATCTCAACTCCAATAGTGGTAACATTCTAGGGTTATATACAGAGAAATAGTTTCCACATGGATCAACGAGAATCATCTAAAATACAAGACGTGTCTTTTCATGATATATATATTTAAATGTATATATTTCTCTAGAAAATAAACATTTAAAGCGAGATACCATACATGTAAGTTTTTCGGGTTTAATATGAGTAATATGTACACGTGTGCACTATTTGCCTGCAGATGCGACTAGAAGATTTGATAGCATTTTGGAAATCCCTATAAAAATAATCACAATACTTGCATTTATACCAATATATTTGTTCTACATCTCTAGATTGTATAGTGGTAAAATAGTAGGGTTTAATACAAGAAATAATTACCACATGGACCAATAAAAACCAGCAGAACATGCAGACGTGTCCTCAATGATTAGCCTATATGACCCCAAACTTCTATATGTTTCTCTGGAAAATGAATATTTAAACCGGGATACCATACAAGTAAATTTCTCAAGTTTAATGTGGATAAATATGTACATGTGTGCAATATTCACTTGCATATGCGGCGATGTGTCACTAGACTGATTCGATAGTATTTTCTGAAATCCCAATAAAGATAATCATAATACTTACATTTGTACCAATATATGTGTTCTATATCCTTAGATTAAATAGTGATAAAATGGTAGGATATAATATAGGACATAATTGCCATGTGGACCAATAAGAACCATCAGAACAAGCGGACACGCCCTCCGATGATTAGTCTACATGACTCCAAATACGTATATATTTTCTGAGAAAACACATATTTAAACTGAGATACCATATATGTTAAATTTTGCAGGTTTAATGTGGATAAATATTACAACGTGTGCAACATTTACCTGCAGATGCGACCAATAAGAAGCAACAAAACAAGTAGATGTGTTAGTGTATATGACTCGAAACAAGTAGATGACTAGTGTATATGACTCGAAACTCTCATATGTTTCCCTAGCAAACAATTATTCTTACCAAGATAACATATATGCAACATAGAGGGATTAATATGGATAAACATGTACATGTGCATAACACTCGCATACAAATGTGACTATTATCATTGAAGGATTTGACGATATTTCAAGAATCTCTATAACGATATTGATAATATTAATACTTATACCAATATCTCGATCAATATAAGTGTTCTATATCCCTAGATTGAATAGTGATAAAATGCTTGGATAAAATACAATAAATAAATTGCCATGTCGCCACCAGTGTAAAACAAGCGGATGTGGCCCTCGATGATTAATCTGTACGACCAAAAAATTCCATATATTTCCTTAGCAAAAGAATATTTAAACTGAGATAACATATAAATAACTTTATCAAGATTAATGTGGGTAAATATGTACACGTGTGCAATATTCACCTGTAGATGAGATGACTTGTCACTAGATGATATTTCAGAAATCATTTTAGCGGAACTCATAATACCAATATCTATACCAATATAGGTGTTTTTTCATCCTTAGATCGAACAAGAAATCCAACATCAGGAAGTAAAAAACATCACTTAGCAATCTTATATATTTACTCTCTAACTCAACAATTTTGGTGTCATCTTGCGAAGCAAGATGACCTTGTTTTGGAACTGGTTTATCTAAGGAGGTGACATGTGATTTTTTGGCAACCGAGTCTTCTAGTACATCATATGATGAAGTAGCATCCAGATGCGTGCAATTTTCATCATCGAAACCCAAATCAGCATGTCGAGATAAATCTCCTCCCCTCTGCTGGTTCTCGATTGATGCCTCTGTTGATACCTCAATCAGCTCACGATCATGTTCATCCCGCTATACTTGATCTCCATATTGACTAACACTTTGAATGTCTGTCAATTCTCACATCACTCGAGCAGGAGACCTAAGCGGTTGAGCCGTTATGCATGGAGTACACGATTCTCCTCGTCTCTGAGTATTTGTTTGCTTTTCAGGATCTGCAAACAAGTAAAATCATCTCTCATTACAGCGGACAAGAACAAAGCGAATTGTCAAATAGACAAGAGCGAACAAAAATAAAGTTTATTGTTCTTATCAATTTCGTACAGCAACGCAACGAAATTGATAAGAGCAAAATGAGCAATAAACTCATCAGAGCAAATACCTTGCTGGGAGTCGAATCAGACTTTGAGTTAGATATTGATCTGCTGATTGACTTCCTCTTCATAGTCTTTCTGAACTCTTACCGGAGAGTGATAATATACTGATATGCAATCTCATGGTTTCATTTCATGGAGTAAGTACTAGCTAGTATCATTCCTTTCATGTTTGGAGAAAAAAAAGGAGGCAATCCATGAAATCTTGCTGCAATAAAATCACTGCAAGTCTAACAAATTTCAGTATCTTTTTTAAAATCCAGATGCAAAATATCATGATGCACCTAAGACACACTATGATTTTTAAACCAAGATTGAATGATGTGATGTCCCTTATGCAAAGCTATGTACGTTTGGGAGTATTTGGACTTCAACATTTGCTTTCCAGTTAAACTATGGTGGAAAACCTCATCGTAACTCGACCAAATTACATCCTTGGATGAATCTAGAATCTGCAGAACAAGAAACGTCAACATAAAGTGCAAACGAAAGAGCACGATAGATAGCTCATTCTAGCATGCACATATATGATTTTATAAGTTTGATATGTAACTTCACTTTACATCAAACTTATGATTCATGATCGCTCTAGCTGATCGTTCTAGACTGCAGTGTGGAAGTCAAACAGCGAGTCGTAACTTGTACATCCTCTAGCTCCTAGAGCACGCCCCTTACCAAAGCAAATCTCCTAGAGTGAATCTCATTCGAGAGCTACACTCCTAGAGAAAATCCTCTAGAGCAATCCCCCAGAGCAATTCCAGAAAACAAAGCTTCGTAAGAGAACATGAGAACTTGCTCTCCTATTGTTGTTGTTGTTGAGTTTGCAATTATTATAAGTAGAGAGGAATGGGATATTTTGTAAGCAGAAGACTTCTTATCTCTTAGAGTTTCTGATGGCTCTTACATCCCTACTGTGACATTGACCAAAGAACTTGACTATTTGGATGACATGCTCCAACTTGGAGATCCGTGCTTTCAACAACTCATCAATAGATTTGACAAGATACATAAGCGCCTCTCCATCTATAACATGATCATGTAACAATTCAAAATAATCCGAGATCTCAAAGAATTAAGAGACCCACTTCGCTATTGTGTCGAAGAACTCACTTTCATAAAGAAAACAGATGACATAGTGGACAAAGAGAACAATAGTGAAGTGAAAAGTTAACAGAACAGGATAAACAAACATTACGTGACCAACTACACTGAACACACAGATGACACTCCAAGCAAGATACCTAAAGAGAACAACAGTGGTACAGATTTCATGGTCTTCTTGCTACCTGAACGTATGGGTGTGCATGAAATGATCTTAGAGCATACACCTTCCAAACATCTAGTTTGAGATTGAGAGCGACCGATAGAGAAGGAGGAATTGATACAAATGAAGTGGGAAACGCAGTCATTGTTCAAAAGAATGTGGAGCGAGTGAGAATAGCAATCATTGTTCAAAAGAATGAGGAGCACGAAAATGTCTATCCGAAAGAAATAGAGATTAAGTAGGTAGACTCCTGAAGACACACCATTGTCACGTCGATCCAAATTTGAAATTTCTGCCATATTTCAAATGTCACCTCCTCGACGTAAATGCACGTGTGTTGTCTAAGGTGGTGGATGATATCCACGCCGTTTCTTTTCGCTCTTATATTGATTGAGAATATATGTATAGTCTTGTGACTGCTCAATTTGTGAATGAAACCTTTTAATTCTACTCTAAGCACATATCTAGATCAATGTCAATCTGCGCATGATAGTTATCGCTAACTATTAAAAATACCATAACTGAAAAGTATATGTTATTGATTCTCCTTGAGGATACGTACTGAGTTTTCAATATAATGGAACTAGTGTATTTGTATGCACATAATGTATGGATAATTATAGTATTAAAATCGATCATTTAAAAAATCCACTGAAGAAATGATTGCTCTCAAGAGCGAATTTAACAAAATCACACTTTGTTTTTATTACCAGGGTGAATTTTATAACGAATAAAGGACAAAGTATATAATATTCATTGTGGAGACAAGAGCAAACTATCATGCATCACTTCAGATTTCAGAGCAAACCTTCTCCCTTGTTCGCTCTCCAGCTTATGAGCAAACCTTGCTCTCTTGTTTGCTCTCCAACTTCCGAGCGTTCCTCTCCCAAGGATTGACAACTACATCGTCACATGAAATATCAACCTATTGCTAGTATCTGACAACTATCGTCACAAGAATCCTCAACGTAATATCTGAGAACTACATCGTCACAAGAATTTGCAACCTAGTATTTGACAACTACATGGTCATAAAGAAACCTCAACCTAGAATCTAGTCGATAGACCTCTTGTATCAAAACTAGCTCTATTATTAATATATGAATAGCTTTTGAGAGAAGGAATAGAAAAGCTATCTTTGGACTATTGTGAGTCTGATTAAATAAAAAAACAAAAGTATAAATAGTGAAAGAATAAGTTATCTGAGTTATAAATGAAAACATGGTGATCTCACAAAATATATAAAATAATGAATACATCATGCTAGCACGAGGTACTATAAAACAAATATAAAAAAATTTAACTTATAATTTATGTCTCATTCGATGATCTGGATGACTCTTACTGAACTAAATTCAGAGAGGAATACTGAAATCATAAATTATGTCTTTTATGATTATCTAATCAGATTAGATCGTTATTACATTCAATAGGACTTGTTTTAGAGAGTTTTTATAGCAAGTCATGAATATGCAAATTAAAGAAAATTCGTCAGTAAAATAACATATAATTCTATGATAATTTTCTTTTGTCATGTTTAGTGTAAATAGAAATGTATGCTCAATTGATGTATGTTTTCATGGCTCAAACCAAAGACAAATGAAACATATACAAAGTTAACAGTACTAGTTATCAAATAAACTAACAAATAATTATTTAGCTATAATGATCAAAAGCTTAATACAAATAAATACAAAAGATTCGATTGTGCAGCAGTACCGATGAGCTCCACTGATAAAAGAGATTGAGTCAAGATATCAATACTTGTCCATCTCATCCAATCTTCACTCTAGAAGTTGTACATAGTGCTCGTATGCAAAGGGCTGAATTTGTTAAAGATAATGGAGTATTTCTAAATATAGAATTATTCGTGCAAATGATACCAATGAGCTCAAGACGTATCCAGTAGTCATGTTAGCACATAAGAACCACAAAGATCTTAAGTCAAGATATCAATAGTTATCCACCTCATTAAAGTCTTCATTCTAGAAGTTGTATATAGTGCTCATATGCATAGGATTGGGTTTGTTAAAGATAATTGAACACCTCTAAAATTAATCATACAGAATCGCTTGTGCAAACAGTACCGGTGAGCTCAAGACGTATCCACTAGTCATCTTAGCACATAAGAACTACAAAGATATCAATAATTATCCACCTAATTCAAGTCTTCACTCTAGAAGTTGTACATAGTGCTCATATGCATAACGTTGGATTTGTTAAAGATAACGAAGTACTTCTAAAATTAATCATACATAATTGATTTTGCATTTCGCTCCAAAGATATTCATAGGATTAAAAATGAGATTTTTATGCAACCTTCTGATCTTCACTTTCACTGCACCAAGTGATAGAGCTGGTTGTTAGCTTCTCATGGGCACTTCATTTACTTTAAATTGACGCTATGAGATTCCAAAGATAGAAAAATCAAGCTAGGCCTTAGCTTATCGATGCTGATTGGGTATTAGTGTCCGTATGCATAACCTTGGATTTATTAAAGATAATGGAGCACTTCTACAATTAATCATACTGAACGATTGTGCAAACGATACCAGTGAGCTCAAGACGTATCCACTGGTAATGTTAGCACATAAGACCTACAAAGATCTTGTGTCAAGATATCAAGTTATCCACCTCAAGGTGTATAACATGTTATAATTAGGTTAAAGTCTCAACTGGTCATGTTAGCACATAAGAACTACAAAGAGCTTGAGTCAAGATATCGACCTTTATCCACCTCATTAAAGTCTTCATTCTAGTGCATGTATGCATAGAGATAGGATTGTTAAAGACAATAGAACAACTCTAAAATTAACCATACAAAATCAATTGTGTAAATGATGTGAGTGAGCTGACACTAGACGCATCTACTAGTCATACATCAAATCACTACAAAGAAATCCACCTCATGATGTAAAGCATATACATTCTCATATTATAATGTTCACTCTATAATCGAATGTGCAAACGGATCCAGTATCAGTGATTCAAGAGTATCAACTATAGAATTGGCATATAAAATCTACAAAGAGCTTGAATCAAGATCTCGAAGGTAAACTCTTTGTATTTTCATGATATCATCTACGAGTCAAGAGGTATTTTAATACCCCTATTTTGTTTCTAAACTTTCTTTAAAATACCTTATTTTATAAACAAAAAGAATATTCTCAACAATAATTTTTTATATAAAAATACCTTATTTTTACTTTACAATTTATTTAAATTATAAATAGTTTATTTTTTTCCTATTTTTTAAATTTTAGCTGAAACTAATTTAAAATAACTTATTTTTACTTGTACCTGTTTATAACAAAACCCGTTAGTGAACCCTCGAGATCAAGATCTCAATCCGTGTCAGTCAACCACAATAACGTGTTATTGATACCGATGATTTCAAGACTTGTTCATAAATAACTTGATATAGATGATCTACAAAGAGCTTGAGGAGAGATAGATAGATATACATACACACACATATAAATATCTAGATCAGTACCAAAGTCTATACGTATAAGGTGATATCATATATATATATCCCAATGAAAATAGTGCACTGGAGATGATGATGGTACTACATTCTTATTTTTTGGACCATGACGAACATGGACTGCAATTGAGAGATAAGCGAATCTCATTTGATCCTTTACATGATTTTACTAACGTAGTACTCAAGTTGGTCATGTTCATCTTAAGCCTAGACCTCTCTTAGATTGAACTTAAGATGTTTCCATTTGCCGCTTCGAATGAGATGCAAACCTCAAATGCACCCTCTGATTCATTCAAAACATTATTAACACTAAGCTAAAAGTGTTCATATTTGGTTTTTGAACCCTAAAAAATAAGAGACCATATGGATTCACAATATGTTCATGGAAAGTTTCTCAGCAAGACAAGGTCCATCCATCCATGTTGATAAATTATAGTTTCGGACACTTTTGCAAATGTGTCAAACCGCCCATGAAGTCAAATGGAGTTGAGAATGTTTTATCTGGAACCAAGCCGAGAGCCTAGCATGCTTCAGATGCCTCCTAGAAAGTTTCATGCTTTTCTTTTGTCTTGATCGGATTTTATAGTTTTCTTTTGTTACTCAATTTAACTAGAGATGCAACGGAGACGGTGTCAAATAGGACAAAGCCATGAGGACATGCAGCAGGTGTCCCCATGACCTTTAAATTTTTCAAGTATATCCAGAAGTCACTCATCAGTACAAAAATAATCAAAGATGATCTAGAGATTTATTTGTTTATTACTGTAAGATCACTACAAGTTTATGTGTGGAATTAGTATAGAGAGTGTTGTGAAAAGGTAGCAATATTTTAGAATTTTCAATGAATGACGGTATCTTGAGTCCTGGCCGTCGGATCTAAATGAAATTTAATACTCATGTTCTCTATGGTATCATCTACCTTCTGGACAATCGGATCTCAAATATTGCATTTTTGTGATTTAATATCGAACTTAAAGTCTTTTAAATCAGAAAAGATGACCAAATAAACCCAAGAGGTATCTAATGACTTCCAAAAATCAATTAAAAGCAATGTAAAATCTTTCTGTCCTAAATGAGAGGCACCAAATTTTGCAAGACACGTTTCGTTAGTCCTAAGCACCTAATTGAGGTAATAAGATCATGGCACAATCAAAATCCAAGTGTGTCAGTAGAGCAAACATGTCCTCTTGCAATCTGAGAGCATGCCACCCTCCCTTGGGGATGCAAACAACCTCCCTGAGAAGTTTAAACTCAAAATCATATCGTTTGCTCATCTGTTTGATTGTCCATGACTTCTATCGATCTAACGTCTGACCATTTTAATTATTTTGACCATCTTACGTTGATGAAACTCAACAAGTATGTCCTACATGATCGTCATACACCTTGGGATAAACAAGTTAATGGAAATCAATCACTGATATATAGTTATTTAATTTATAATTTAATAAATATATAGTTATTAGAGAAAATAATTGGAATATTACCATACAAAGTCAAAATATAATATTCTGTAAATCAATAATTAAGACATACCATGTGACAAGTGTGAAAAATGTTTAGAAGTTTGTACTCATTGGTAACCGTGTGCTCTAGCAAAATATTTTTCAAGAAGACATGTATGATTTTTGATCATTGGCGTGGCATCCAATGCTTGAATTGAAGAACACCACACACACCTTTTAGGCGAGGGCAACCTCTCCATAAAGATTGAACTGAAGATAATTCAGTTAACCACTTCAAATGAGAACACATGGTTTCACAAATTTTATTGAGGGAAAACTTCTCGACAAGGCAAGGCTCATCCATCCATGTCCATAAACTATAGTTTTTGACACTTTTACATTCGTGCCAAACCGTCCATGTCCTCAAATGGAGCAAATGGAGCTGAGATTTCTTGAATCTTGAACCATAGCTGGGAGTCTAGCAGGCTTCAGATGCCTCCTATAAATTTTCATGCTTTTCTGAGTTAGTCTTGATTGGGTTTGTATGGTTTCTTCTTTGTACTTAGTTTGACCAAAGATGGAACGGAGACGGTTTCAAATGGGACGAAGCCATGAGGACATGCAGCAGATGCCTCCATGTGCTCTAATTTTTCCAAGTCTATTCAAAAGTCACCCATCTATAAAAAAATAATCAAAGATTATTTAGAGATTTATTTGCTTATTATTGTCTAGGAATTCACTAACAAATTTTGTTTTAAACACGTGTGAGTGAAAATAAGGTATTTTAAAATTATTTTCAGAATCTATGAAACTAAAATAGATTATTTTAATCTTTAAACTAATTTTAAAGTAATAATAGAATATTTTATATAAAAAAATGAATTAATAATATCTGAATTCTATTGTCTCGAGCGTTATAAACTGTTAGGGATTCTTTTTTTATATAAAATAAGATATTTAGAAAAATTGGAAATAAATAGAGGTATTACCTCTTGACTTGCAAGTTTTATCAACAAAATACAAAGAGTTGACACCTCAAGATTCTTGTACAATCACTACAAGTTTGTGCGTCGAATTAGTGCAAAGAATGTTGTGAAAAGATAGCAACACTTTGAAATTTTCATTAAATGACGATATCTCAAGCTCCAATCGTCGAATCTAAATGAAATTTAATATCCATGTTCTCTACGGTATCATCTATCTTGGACGGTTGGATCTCAAATATTGCAGTTCTATGATTTAATATCGAATTGAAAGTCTTTTAAATCAGAAAATATGACAAAAAAATCCAAGAGGTACCTAATGACTTCCAAAAATCAATTAATGGCAATGTAAAATCTTTCTGTCCTAAATGAGAGGCGTAGAATTTTTCTAGGCCCCTTTGGGAGCTCTTAACCACCTGCTTGTGAAAAGGGGACTTCTAGTTAGGCCTAGAATTACAAGATTAGAGCTTGATGTGAAGATGAGAGCAATCTAGTTCTATAATGTTTTTTGAGTCATGTTTCGCTGTACACTTCAAGGCGAATCTTTTTAGAGCAAACCAAGTATGAAATAAAAACTTTAATATATGTATCCTTGTAGACTACAAGAGCGTTTGCTCTGGAGATCAGAGCAAATCTAGCTCTATAATGTTTTTAGATCCATGTTTCGCTGTACACTTCAAGGTGAACCTTTTTAGAGCAAACCAAATATGAGCTAAAAACTTTAATATATGTATCCTCGTAGGCTACAAGAGCGTTTGCTTTGGAGATGAGAGCGAATTTAACTCTATAATGTTTTTGGATTGGAATGGCGTGGAATTTTTCAAGGCAGCTTTGGGGAGTTCTAAACCACCTGTTTGTGAAAAAGGGACTTCTAGTCAAGTCTAGAATTACAAGATTAGAGCTTGTTGTGGAGATGAGAGCAAATCTAGCTCTATATTGTTTTTGGAGCCATGTTTCGTCGTACACTTCAAAGTGAACTTTTTTAGAGCAAACCAAGTACGAGCTACAAAAATTTAATATATGTATCTTCGTAAGCTACAAGAGCGTTTGCTTTGGAGATGAGAGCAAATCTAGCTGTATAATGTTTTTTGAGTCATGTTTTACTGTACACTTCAAAGTGAACCTTTTTAGAGTAAACTAAGCATGAGCTAAAACTTTAATATATGTATCCTCGTAGACTACAAGAGCGTTTGCTCTAGAGATCATAGCGAATTTAGCTCTATAATGTTTTTGGAGCCATGTTTCTCTGTACACTTCACGGCGAACCTTTTTAGAGCAAATCAAGTAATAGCTCCACTTTAATAAATCCTCGTCTATGTGAGCATTTGCTCCAGAGATGAGAGAAAATCCAGCTCTAGAATGTATCTGGAGCCTCATTCGTTACACTTCAAGGCGAACCCTTTTAGAGCAAACCATGTATGAGCTAAAAACTTTAATATATGTATCCTCGTAGGCTACAAGAGAGTTTGCTCTGGAGATGAGAGCAGATCCAACTCTATAATGTTTTTGGAGTCATGTTTCGCTGTACACTTCAAGACAAACCTTTCTATATCAAATCAAGTAATAGCTCCAAAACTTTAATATATACATTCTCGTAGGCTCTATGAGCGTTTGCTTGAGAGATGAGAGCAAATCCAGCTCTAGAATATTTTTGGAGCCTCATCCGTTGTACACTTCAGGGTGAACCTTTTTAGAGCAAACCAAATATGAGCTATAAACTTTAATATGTGTATCCTCATAGGCTACAAGAGTGTTTGCGTTGGAGATGAGAGCAAATTCAGCTCTGTAATATTTTTGGAGCCATGTTTTGCTTTACACTTCAAGGCGAATCCTGCTTTATAATGAATTCGACTTTAGGATAAAACTTTTGATACTCTAAGTGTTTGCTGTGAAACCACTACGATTACTCTACGATCCTAGATCCATGTCGAGATATAATTTAGATTGCTTAATTCAAGCTCATCTTTGTACTAGAATTTATTGGGTTTCTATCAAAACCAAGCAAGCCAGAATTTATGGTGTGCGAACGTCGCTAATTGTCTCTTTTCAACGAGGAGTGAAGAAATGATGAACCATGTGACTTCAGACGATTCGTGTCGATGGAATTTATAGCTTTGACTTGTATTTTGTAGAAATAAAGAGTTTGTTTCTTGGAAATTGTCTAAGTATACTGGTAGTGCATAACTATGACTAGTTTTGATCAGATGCCTAGGATGTTGTCAAGATAAGCGTACTCAAAGGAAACGAGCTGGTTTGGATAAGCATCTAAATCAAGACTTAGGTTTGCTTTAACGTTGGCAAAACAAGTGTAAACTATGCACACTTGTCTTGGGACTTGGGGTGATCTTGCATGTGTAGTTTTAACTGCAAGGTAAACTTATGACGGTTTTATTTTCAGAGAGTGAGTTTTGGAGTTCAGGTCCCAACCTCGATTCTGAAATTGAGGTTTGTGACTAAGAGGTTAGGTGTAAACCACGATTCTGAATCAAGGTTACATACATATTAAAAAATTCAGAAACTTTAACTGTTTGTAACTTTGACTAGACATGTCAGTTTTAAGCAATATAAGCATCATTGGAAAGATAATTCCAAGGGCTTTCAAATGAATCAGCAATCACGAGATTTGGAGAAAATATAAACATACTGCAAGCGTTTGAATTTTAGGTATAGTTTAAAGCGTAAAAAAACAGGTTTAAAGGCCAGAGAGTCACACTTGAGGTTGTTATCTTTCGCAGCCAAGAGCCTAGTGCTTTTCCAGACCCAACTTCGTGAAATTTGATACGACAACGCGTCTTGAAGCTATTAATGATGAAACTCTCAAATCCTCGGATAAATATCCTTTTCTTGAGTATGACTTCGAGACACATCTGAAGTTCCCTTAGCAAATTTTTCCTTTTCACCCGAGTCTGACTTCGGGACACGTCTCATAGTTGCTTGACAAAAAGTTATCCTTGACGAAAAATGATTATTTCTCCCAGTTTAACTTCAAGATGTGTCCCAAAGTTCACTAGTGATCAACTGAATTTCCAGACCCATCTTACTCAAATCCGACCCACCTCAAAATCACGAAGAAACTCTAGCAGCTCTCGACGTCTTGACCCAAAATCCTCTTTTTACATGACTTTGGGTGGCGTAGCTTTTATACTTTTGACAAACATCATACCTAAGTCCACATATCACCTCCAAGTTCCACCACATGCGCACATGTCTGAATCATATGACATCCATGCAAGATGTTATATGTCATGCTCATGCAATGTCACATCAGCAACTCGACCTACTTCTACATCCATCCAATCTGTAGTCATCATGTCAACCTTATCCACAAGGTGCCACATCAGCATCATATTGTCACTTGTCGTCATCATTTCAGCATGCATGGATACATGCTATGTCATCACTCGCTACCATGTCATCATGTATGTCCAGTCAACAAACTGCCACCTCTGCAAAAAAGTGACGTTAGAAAAAACAAGACATGCGTCAAATTCTCATAGCGACATTTTTTGGTTTCTGATATATCATAGAAGGTGCTATGTCAACACGATGCGTCAAAACTTTAAAGTGAAACTAGTCTTAACTCTTTCATCTTTGCTCTGTTCGCGACGATAAAAATATCAATGTTGATCTTTTTTACGAAAGTCTACCCAATGCTTTGGTCAGAACCATATTTGCAGTAAGTTGAAAACTAATACTCTCAAGACCTCGGTTTTACATCCTAGGCGATCCATGACACGGCATCGTTCGACTTGTGTTTATCATCAAATTAGATTTATGGTCCGATTTTATAAACAAAATGAAAGATAACGTATGGATGCGTGCTCCAGATTGGATAAGACGGGTCTAAAGTTAAATTCTTGAATATAAGTTTTTTCTCATGTGTGACTTCATGCTTCCCTCTTAGAGTCTTTGGACCTCTTTCCTCACTCTAAAATTTAGATTTTAGTTTTTCTCTGGAAAATCCTCACTCTAAAGTTTAGGTTGTAGTTTTTCTCTGCGATGGAATGCAGCTAGTTAACTAGGCATTAATGCAGTTGCAAAAGCAAAACCTCAGGTTCCGTGCAACCTCAAGTGTTCGATGTGAAATTGTGCATTACGTAGAAATGAAGTTCGTCTATGCTGCAGCTTCAGCGCTCTCGCAACCAATATAGGTATAAGAGCTCTCGCTGTGGCTTTTGTCCCAGAATTTTCTATACAAGATATACAAAATCATTTCTCACAAGGATATAAATTAAGTATTTTATGCTCTCCAACCTTAACAATAGCCAAACAACATAAGAGACACTTACGACAGAGAAAACAACAAGTGAAATTAACCAGGAATTTTTCCAATATACACATTGTAACATTAAACTCTTAATAAGTTAAAATAACACAAAGTAGATTCCCAACTGTTACTTAGGAAGAACCAAAGAATAATTATTGAGTTCAACCTTTATAGAAAGTGGTTAAACTTGCTTGGAAAAGAATGTTGTTGAGGGACCTTTCACGCACGTACAGTTTATGTCATCCAAAATGCTAGTTTAGCGAGTATCTAAATTTTTAAACGCGCGTAGTACAGCAAGAGAATAAGAATAACAGTGGGAAGGCTTTATATTGGGAGTCAATATTAGGAGCCTCTTTCATAAAGAAGATTTATTCCTACATCTACGCAGTTTTGATAGAGGTACTCCAAAAGTTTGTGGCTAACTAACGGGGAATCCATTTCCGGCACCTGATTGGATCACAGGTGAAGGACCGTTCGTACGGGAACTTTTCTGGCCCAGGAACAGACAATTACTTTCCTCCAGCGGATGAGGCCGGAAGCCTCATCCGCTGGGAACTCTAGGCTCAGGTTCCACTAGGTAGTAATATATACCTCTTATTTCAAGTTACTGGAAGGTAAACTATGCTTGTTCGTGGCCCCCACACACTTGCGTTGAGACCCATGCACCGGACTAATCCACCGGATAATGTTAGATTTCAAAAAAGGACAAAACTGCATAAAGTGACATCTTTTATATATAGTAAACTGGTAAGCGCATTCCAGCCCGATCCAAGAAAGGAAAGAATAAGAACCCGATGACCGTGTTGACTGGTATTATCATTTCGGGAAATTTCACCGGTAGGCGACGAGAGCATGAAAAGTCATACTGCGAGCAGCTCTGCACGTAAATGCGAACGAAATATCGAACTAAATTTGTCCTCATATTTAGGCCTTCCCTGGTGAGTGGGCAATGTGTGTAGTTTGATAGTTACATGCGAACAGCGTACACGGCACGGCTTGTCCGGTTGCTAAACGTTGTTCGGTGCGTGCAAATCGACCCTTACAGTATCAGCGGGGTTTTGGCCGAGCACCCCCCAGGGCCCGAATCCCGACGAGCTTGCCGGTCGCTGAATGCCAAACTTTGGGCCGCCCTTCTTTACGTTGGGCTTTATTCAGTTACTTCACTGGTCTATCTACGAAGCTCGTTATCAGAGCTCCTTGTGCTCGTCCGGGCTAACTAGTACGGTACTCCATCGTTTCTTAAAGTTGTACCACGTTGCTCCTTGGCGAAGGTATGCAAACCACTTCTCTTTTCAAGCTTTCTGGCCTTTCTGGGTGCATTTCTTGCATTGATCATAGATATGAGGCCCACGCAAAATATGATCAAGATTCGACGCCCCGCATATGCAGGAATCCTGCAGTCTGGGGCGTGAGATACTCGAGAGCGATTCTAATCAGCGTTTCTCTTTGAAATGTCAAGTTCAAGCTAGGGTGTGGAATAGTGTGGTCTTGAAGCCACAAACATGGACCAACGTGAGCACCACCTCAATATAAAGGTACTACCTTTCTCGGCATGAAAGATGCCAAAGCTTCTTCGACCTTTTCCTTTGATTGCTCATCACATGTTGGAAGACATGTAGATGCGATCGGCGACAAAACATATTATCTGCTCAGGAAATTGCTGCTTCAGGCAGATGTCAGGTTCGCGTTCGGCCTAAGCGAGGGACCTAAACGACCACTCTGCAACTTGCAAGTCGAGCGCGAGGAAATAGCTGCAAGTAGTCGTGAATCTAGCATATCCTTGTAGCAAAGACCGGAGCATGCCGTGTGGGATATAGGATACCGATATGGGATACGCTACTCAACAACTGTAAACCTTGAGGCCCAAGCCATTACAGCTCAGCCATATTCCTTCAACTAGAACGAATCTATCAGCTATTAGCACGGAGGATGTACATTTCCAATCTCTTGAGACCTCGAAAAACGTTTTGAAACCACGGACAGCCACATACAACATAGAAAAGGAAAGAGAAAACACGCTGACACAATGAATAGCAAACGGATGGAAAGACCCCATCAAGCCTAACAAGAGCTTTAAAGAAGGACCCGAAGGGCCAAGCAACTAACGCCCCGAAGGGAAGAACACCAGGGCTAAGCTCCGCTATCAGTTAGCTCTAAAGTTGTATATCATCTCTACAATGTCAATATGTGTCAAAACTCCTGCACACAATAAGTGCACATGAAGTAGCATTGTCTACTGCAATTGCTCTCATGTGGACCGTGCCTACTAAAGCTCTCTGTAGAGCAATAGAAACTCACTGCCTTAAAAAACATAGTGCACAAAGAAAGAGAAAGTGTAATACCCCTGGCGTCCTCATGGTAGGCTCTGGCACAATCTCGAAAGAAAACGTCGAACTCCAAAGCTGTTGATCCATATATTTCCAAGATGATGCGATGTCGCACTTGCATACCTTTATACTTGATCACCTTCGCTGCTGTCGCCATGCTTGCAATCCATCCTGAGGGACGAGTGATCACCTGTGCCGCCACTGAGTCCTTTGTATCTTAACTCTTATATCACAAAGACACATCTGTAGTGTGTAAGAACCATCCTCCATCTCTGTCACATAGCTCTCCAGAATAAGTCTATCTCGCACGAAGAAATGACAACAGAGTCAAGGTGCTGAGAGGACCCAACTACCCAAAAAGACTATCGAAGCAGTCTCCTCCATGGATAATAAACCCATCCTGTCACACGATATTGGTAAAGATGTCTGCCTACGTGCGAGAGATCTTGTCACACAGTCAAAAGTCTCCGGTCTTACGATGTCATCAAAAAATCCCATGATCCTCCTATCAAACTCTCTAAGGCATGAGATGAAGATAGGAGATGAAGGTATTGTACGAGTAAGTAATTAGGGCGACGTGCAATGAAAAAAGAAAAGATACCAAAGACAATTTGTGGGTCCTCTAACATAGGGAGATCCTCGATATGCAAAACATCCTCCGTCAAGATAACATTTAAGAACCCAGAGATAAAATCCTCCGTACCTACTGATACTCCGAGGATGCATAAACCATCTCTAGGTGTAACAATCTCTCCAGGAGCTGGAGGTCCGACGGTATACCTATGGGAGACCAAGCCTTGCACTTTGACACTTTCACTCTCAGTCCTACCAAGGTCAATTGAGAGACGAGATGATAAAAAACAACACAGACTTGATCCGCCGGATCTACGATATGTGTATCATCAGCTAGAGATAGAAAAACATAACTTGGAGTAGCCAAGGCAGTGGCCAAGAGAGCTCTATAATGAGCTAAAGCGAAGAGGGATCCACCCAAAAAGTCCTCATGACAAGTACTTGCAGCGGAGTTGATGACTGTAACCCCCCTCTATCGCAAGATCGTGCTGATAATAAAGAGAGAAGAAAGAACCATAAAACGATCGCAAGAAGAGAACGAGATTCGTCAGAAATCCATCATCATCCATGACCTCTCTAAAGATAAAAGTGCAAGAAATACTATTAAAAGTATTTTCCACGACCACTTGTAAGACAATCCAATCGGGATGGATGTCCAAGAGAGCCCTAATGTCAAAAAACACAGACTCACAATCTTCAAGCGTCGCAACTTCAAACTGATGTGGATAAAAATGATCTAGAAAAATATCTCGAAGCTCAAGAACAATGATACGACTAATAAGTCGTAAGAGAATCTCACTGATAGCTATCCGTCGAATCTCTCTATCATCCTTCGTCATGACCAGAAGTCTAGCTGTCTCCAGTACTTGAACTATAGACTGAGGAATATGTCCTTGAACTACTACTACCGCTATCTGAAAAAAACTCTGTGAAACCACTAAAGGGGTCGTCTATATGAAAACAATCCTGTAGGTGCTCGTAGACCATCCCAGACAGACCTCCAGAAGATAAACGTGAAACTGTATACAAGGCCTAGGCAAACAAGGATCTACCGAGACATAATGGCTCCTCATGCTGATAGTCCTGAACCTCAGGTGATGAGAGATCACCCGATGGGGGGTGAAGAAAACGTAATGAAGCGATTGTCTCCTCAGTAAGACATGTCACTGACAAAAGATGCAATGCTCTAGCAGCTCTACTATACTCTCGAACCTGACCTAACATCTTATAACGTCGTATGCGGACGGAATATGAGACATCACGTGTAGAGACAGACTTACTTCTATCTCGTATCGCACGTACTGATTCTTCATGTAAGACCGTCCAATCACCTGCACGAAATCTCCGAAGATAGACCGTCATCTCCCGATGTCCTCCTCTGCCACCTCGAGTATAACAGAAGCACAAACGAAAAAAAAGAGGAACAATAATCACGCTGTCTCGTCCTTGATGTTCCGTGTCAACATGTCAAGAGATAGACGGAATGCTTGTCTCACCTCGTCATGAAGAGCACGAGGTAACAGATGGAACAAACACGGATAAGAAAACTCGTCTCGAACAATCTCAGAATAGTGTCAGAGTGGACTCTCAACCACTCCCACGACTCAAGAGGAATTCCAAGAAGAAGGGCTAACTATACGTATAGACCTCCACTCTCGGTTAACCTGAGGATCCCATGTGGTTCTACCATAGCTCTTGTGCATCTTTCTCACAAGAGATTTTACCCTTTACGAGATAAATAACTGATTGCGCACCGGACATGATGTGTCTCGAATCAATCTCGATCTCATGAGAGAGGTAGTACTCGTAGCTAGAAAAGAGACGATACCAACCAAATGATATTTATAATCTCAAAAAAGAACCCACTAAAAAGAAGAACTCTGATATGTAAAAATAAAAATACACTAAATGTAATAAGAAATCTCTCAAAAATCTCTCAAAAACTCTAAACTGAAGACTATATAACTCTAAAACTCCAAAAAATCTAAAAATATTTAATAATCATTAGTTTCTTTACAAAATGTATCAATTCTAAAATGAAAATATAAAAATATGTAAAAAGAACTTCGGTAACTCACGCAAACACACTCCACTCTCTCAAAACACACTCCCTCTCCTCTCCCTCCCGCACTCCGCTCTCTCCGCACCCTCAGCAGTTGACAAAAGCCGAGCTGTTTCTTGCTGTGTACATCCACAGAGGAAGGAAAATTTCAAAGAAATAGCACCGAAAAGTCGATACCGGCATATGGACCGCTGTGGGAACTTGGGATCTGGCTGGGCATGTACTGCACAACGACGAAACCGACCGCGTTGACTTGTAATTTACTTCTCGTGCTGACGTCCGGCCTCTAGACTCCAGAACCCTTTATTTCCATCGAAGTTGTCCTTTCCAGTTCCAAACTGTTTCCGAGCCTGTCCTCGTGTACTGTACAGAAAAAACTCACCCTGGAATAACTGGACACACAAAACACAACACTCAATACAAGACTTGAGCAGTGAGCAACATGACCACTACAGTTTAGGGCACCGTACTGCAACTGGGTCTCCAGCACTTTCGGACCGTGCTTCAGGGAGCTGACGCGGCATATCCTGACAACACTCTATTGCGGTCACTGCGGTGAGGAACTAGCATCCATAGAGCTGTTTTGATTCTGTGACGTAGTCAAGGAAGGAACAAGCGGTTTATAAGATCCACGAATGTAGCCCGCCGAACATCAAACTTTCTCTACTGCTATCTACTGTATCTGAAGATTTTAGATCTGGATAGGAAGATCGTTTTCTTCAACCTTTCACTTTATACCACTTCCACTTTACTTTGCATCGTTTCACAATCCATGGATCAATGTTATTGGTGCATGACGAGCATTCAAAGTCAAAGCCACACGCAGGCATCAAGAAAAAGTTAACTAAGTTCACTTTAGGGTGTTGTGGCGCCTTGTGTTGAAACCTTGAGGATTTTGAGGCGGAATGATTTTCCGACTACTTTTACTTTCTTTGGTGGTATTTTCCCAATGAAACGAACTAATCGTATGCCATCTTGCTGTGTGGATGCTGTTGTTTACTGTGGTAGTTGAGTTTCTACCTTATGAGGTGGGAATCCGAGTTGGAAAGTTCGAAAAGGGAGTTTCGGTTAACTACCACTAAACACCAAGAACCACAGACAGACCAGAACAAGGACAGCCACTTGGGAGCCTACATCCCCGTGAAAGTGCATAGTCAAGTTGGGCTAGGCGTTGCCAAGTTGGGCTAGGCGTTACCCTTTGCTAATAAACGCACCGCTCTTTTCTCCCTACTTCGGGATGCGAGGCTCCCTTTTCCACCACAAACTCTCTCTCTCTCCTTTCCCTCGGAGACTTGCGGCTTTCGTTTCACTTCAAGGATCTGTCTCTTGCATCCGGTGGGAAATTGCTTTCACTTTGCTCTGAGAGCTGGTACTCGTTTGTTTGTTGGCGTGAGGGAGCTTTGTACTCCCGAACCGAGCAACTGAATGCCGGGCTGTCGACTCTACACATTTGCTCTGCACGTCGTTCTCTTCGGCGGAACTTCTGCATGCATAAACTGCTGAGTAGAGTTTGTCACGCTAAAAGGAGTGCGGGAAATTTTTCCCAGGAAGTGGACACCCCGACGTCCGATTGTTTTGGACCGCTTTCGGATCCTATCAAGCGTAGCGCCGCGTCTTCTGCTGTACTTGCACGCACCTGTTTCCTTTTGTCATCCTTGGAATTGTACTTTTCTCGTGTTCTGTCTCTGTACGCCCTCCATTATAACATGCTCAGCTACAAAGGTAGAATCTTTCCCGTCGTTGCGAATTAGGATCGTCTTCTCTCTCTCGCTCGTGCTTGCTTATGTACGTATAGGTACAATCATACAGGTACATAGTCAACGAGAACCTTGTGCTGTACGAACTCCAGCAGAGAGAAGAACGTCTGCACAAGTTGGGTGCTCTGGACCCCGCACCGAACTTGTTCGGCCACAGGCTACGAGACATATGAGCAAGAAATTTGCAGGACTCTCATGAGATAAGGGAAAGATGTAATTCCTTTTCCTAGAGAAGGCATCGTGTAGTGCTTTTGTAGCTGCTGGGTGGATAGATTTTGGTTGTAGGCCGGGCTTGATAACTCATGAGATGGGATCACTTTCCGGGTCGAATATAGAAGCCTATGTTGACTTCCAACAAAAGTGGAAGGAGGAGCAAGAAAATCAAGCTCAAGAGCTTCGAACTGCTTTGGATGGCGACATGGCGGAGGACGAGCTTCGAGAGCTCGTTCGCAAAGTCGAGAAACATTACGAGGACTATTACACAGTCAAAGATGGAGCGATTAGGCAGGACGTGCTGACTATGATGCAACCGGCATGGAAAAGCCCGCTGGAAACTGCCTTCATGTGGATTGGTGGGTGGCGTCCGACCATGGTCTTCCAGCTTGCTTACGCTCAGGCTGGGCAGCAATTAGAGGCGGATTTGGCTGAGTTTTTGCGAGGGTTTGTTACTCCGTCCATGGCATCCCTGTCGTCGAAGCAGCTCCAGCAGATCAGCGATATGCAGATAGCTACGCAAAAGGCTGAGGAGGAGTTAACACATAGGCTAGCGATTCTCCAGCAGGGACTTGTGGATCAGCCGCTGCTCACACTGGCCGCCGCGGAAGTAGCTGGAGAGCAGTCTGAAGAAGGCGAGCATGGGAATACGCTCACGGACGCGGTGGATGATAAGGTAAAGGCACTAGAGGATCTGTGCCACCAGGCTGATACTCTGAGATGCGAGACCTTGAAGCAGATGCTTAAAATTTTGAACCCAGTTCAAGCGGCACAGTACTTGTTGGCGGCGGCGCAACTTCAGATGGCCCTCAGAAGAATCGGGCAAGCAAAGCAGGAGGTTGTTCAGCGCAGGAACGGAGACGCGCCCGAGCAGCGCAAGAATGGAGTGGAGAACCAGCAGCAAAGCAACTGACGGGAGCACGAGCACGAATAGACAGACACGGAGGAAGAGAGATTCCGTTTGAGAACTTGGTCTGTTGATCTGCACTGGAAGAGATACGATTGTTACAGTTTCAGGTTCAGGTCAGTCAACCCTACCGTAGTCCCCTGAGATTTTCACTTCAAGTGGATGGTACTCCATGTGGAAGCCGCAGCGTCGAGGCGGACGAAATAAGGAGGAGGACTGTACGTGAAGCGTACATTTCAGAATTGGAGTCCTTTTTGACACTGGAAGGCGAGTAGCGAAGATTTACCACCGAGATAACGTATTAGAAAACGATCCAGCAGGGATTCTTAACCCTGGAAAAAGCAGTTGATCACTCGTCCCCTTAGGGTGATTTGTATGGAAGGACGATCAACATACATAGCGTGTTAATACACGGAAGTTAAAATTGCGGCGAACAATCGCTTCAGTACCCTGGAGCGAACATACAGGTTGCGGTTTCGTGCTCCTGGCCTACGCTTGACTGGCTGGTTCATGGATTCGACAACGATTTGCATTGAAGTTTGGCCTTGGCGGATGTCTCTCCGGAGTTGTTGCTCCTACCATCAGAGCAGTCTACCCCTGCTCCCCTAAGGTTTGTCAACAACCTCTGACTTGGCAAACTCGGCATTGACAAACCCTCACCTTACCAGCTGCTTAGCGATATTTGAAGTTAATGATGTCATGGTTAGGACCGTGAAGGCAATATACTTAGAATTCCACCAGTGCAGCAGGATCCGGATGGGGAAGGGGTTGTGTTCGGGTTTGTAGTCAGACCACCGCCACACCTGGCATATATATACAAAGCACTCGTCGGTGATTTGGTGCGCTATGTGAACTCTTCTTCTGGTACTCGTTCTTTTTTCACTCTGCCGCAGATCTCGTACCAGTTGCCCTATTCAGCTGTGAAAATTCAGAACCCTCCGGCAGTTTTTTAAGAAATATATGTCTGCTGAATCATGGGGAGCATACTTCAATCACTTCTCGTAAATGTTTTTGCGTACCGGCTTGAAATCAACAGGTACCCTATTATGTAAGGATCGCTTTTGTGACAAGCAGAGATAGTCGGTCGTTTCAGAGTAAAATGTCTGGCCAGGTCGTCAAATCAGCCTCCGTACAGGATACAAGAAGTAGGTCAATCTGTGAGTTGTGGCTTGTTGGAGAAGCCTACTGGACCTTATCCTGGGTTTTCCTTTGGCCTGCTCCAGGAGCTTAGCGTCTCACAATGATCACTGATGCGTGACTTTACTCGGCAGTTGTTTTCTCTACGTGGAGGGCATGAGTGTCTTAAGCTATCGTTGATACAGACAATCCGTTCTTCAGTCTTCGCTTGCTGTTTGTTGTTGACGTGTTTACTCCACCGTGGATCACAGATGAGTCTGTTCTTGATTCTTTCTCTTGCTGTTTGTTGTTGACGTGTTTAGGCGATAGCGTTTGCAGGATGATGTTTCTAAGGAGGAAACTGCGCACTCATCACTCATAACACTCATAACAGCAGGAGATTCTGCTGCCGAGGACAAATGTTATCCATAGAACAAAGATGGTTACTTATACACGTTGATGTGATGTGACAACAGTAAGGGACAGTCGTCGTTAGTAATTAATAGGTGGTTTATACTCAAAACAGTTTTTCGGACAGCTACCTGCTTCAAAAGCGGAATGAAGCGAAGATCATGGAAGAACCAGAAGTCGGTTATTTGTAAGGAAAGATGCAAAGCCACCTTATCAGTGTATCAAACTGTGAGCACCCATTGACATCCAATGACGGAGGCAGAGGGAGATTGTGGTATGTTCACTTCCTATCCGAGCGGAGGTCATGCCTACTCAGCGCCGGGTGACCTGGTCCTCCTCTTGGGAGGACCAATAGCAGCGAAGACTACTTAAGCCGACGTGTAGTTCTGTGGGAAGCATGAGAAAACTCATTGAGGACCATGCCGGATCTCACACTTCCACTCGCCTACTGTATGGGACTGATCTATTGTCCCAGTTCACGCGGAACATACTCGTCTGGGAATAGCAGTGTCGTGATGGCCGACCAGAACTCCTACCTGGAGAACCAGGAGAAGTTGCAGGAAATGTGGATACTATCCACTCGTGACACAGACTGCTAGTAGGTCCCTTTTATTTCTTCTTCCCGGTTCTGTTTACTGTAGAATGATATTCTTGTCATGCCTTTCGCGTTCCTCGAGACGACGAAATCTCTGGTTTCAAACTCGTTCTCTGGAAAGCAACTTTAAACCAGAACTCCGTCTATATGAGGAAAGGGAAGCTTGTAACGAAGCATATTCACCTCGCCTTGAGACACACAAGGAAACATAGGACTGACAGTGACAACTGACAGTGAAACAACGTGGACTCGAGTCAATCTGCCCAGATGGCAACTGCTGGCGTGACAACGTTGACTCCAGTCAATCTGCCCAGATGGCAACTGCTGGCCGCTTGGTCGCGACAAGCCACCTGGAAGGCCACTTGACCATCCCATCTAACCTTCCCCTTTCTTGATGCTTAGGGCCATATTAGCCTCCTCCATGAGAAGATGTAGGAAGTGAATATGCAAGGACATTGTATAGACTTTGAAATGCGATTTAGGATTGTGGTTTTCAAGCTGTGTTTTAAATCATTAAAATCCAACTTTTGGGCAAAGGTTGAAATTAATGTTTTCTGTTTGGTAATGGAATTGTATTTGATAGAGATTTGAGCGATAAAATCTGGGGCTATGGAAATAGAATTCAAGTGCTAGATAAAGACTTGTCGGTTCATTATCACACAAAAAAAGACTATTTACAGTAGACCTAAACTAAAACGGTTACTTTCAGAAAATCATCTAAATATTATCTTGAGAGGTATTTCCTGAGTGTTTTTAGTATCATCCACCTATGCGTCATATAGGCTTGTAAAGATCGCAATCTAAACCTCCAGCAATAACTCAAGAGGGATCAAAAATGTTTCTCAATATATTGCGGACGGTTCGATTCTTGTCCCTTGTTTCTACGAGGTTGAAGTAACAACTCTCTCATCTTCTTTCACATACACAAAAACAATCTTAAAGAAGGTTAAACTCTCACTTTCAGTTTGATTAGAAATCTTTTGTTATTTCTAACTTACATATCTTTCGATTTGAATCTATTTTCACTGATTGAAATCCCTATGCGTTATATGCATCAGAACCTATTCATGCACACACTTGGATTCACATCTTAGTCATATATCCATTTCACATATGATTTTTTTTGATAATCTCAAAACATCTCAAATCACATGTCCTCAGTCCTATTAGCTTTGATTCAAGCTTCGCTCTGTGTTACTTAGCGAGCTCTATAATTTCATATCATTGTTCTTTTGTTTTCACAATTTGTTTTTTAACTCTAGTCCAACTTACCTAAGCTTGAATTAACCTCGAGTCCAGCTAAGGTGCAGTTTAACCACATGCCTAACTTACCTAAGGTGCAATTTAACTTCAAATCTAGCTTACTTAAACCTTAGCTTACTTATCGTATAACTTATCAAGCAAAGGGTTAGCATATTTTGTATCTATCATACTTTAACCTTTCACACTACAAATGCATCTATAACACGGTATTCACTCTCTCCAAACTTGTACATCTTCCGGCATGTGCTAATCTTCTTATTGTCTGAAGTAGTCTCTTGGACCTCACTACCACCATCTTCTACTTCCTCTGCAAGGAAGTAGAAGATGGTGGTAGATCCTCATATCGATCATCTACTTGTTCGAACTCAAGGAAGTTGTCTAAATATTCATTCTCTCCGTGCCTCCTAAACAACTTCACAAGCTTATCAGCCACTTGAAGTCTCAATGGAGTACCATCTAACTCGCTCAAAGAATAAGTTGTGTTCGCATACACACCTTAAACAAGGTATGGTACAAACCACCTTCTTGAAAACTTAGAAATAGTAGAGTGTTGATTCTCTAAGCTACTGTTGTATATCAAAACTCAATCATCAATTTGAACTAGTTTTGCGTGCAGTCTGTGTGTCTTGTCGAAATACTTTTGTTCTTCTGATAGACCATATTGAGCTTTTCTTGGACATCTTGAAGATCTGCCTCCCTATGCTCCAACTGTCTACTGTGTAGTATAAGAAGGAAGCATTATCTAACGTGGATAACCTAAGATAAGGTTATCCACGTTAGAAAAGCTTTTTTTATTTACATCAATCAAATTTCTCTCTATCCTTGACATCAATTCTAACAATCCTAACATCAATCCTAACATGTACTTAGTGGTAGTACAATGTATCATTTTGTCAATCCACAAAGCAAAGAAAAATACTCTCGATCACTCCGTATGCCTAATCATCACGTACTTTTACTAAAGCATGACAATAAGTGATGACCTCGTTCGCTATCAATCTTTTCCGGTTTCACTGTAGTGGTGAGTCTAAGCTTCACTCTATAACGAGAAAAGGATTCTCAAGCTTCTCTTGAACGTAACTCATGCGTATCTGTATGCAGTTTTCCAACATACCCGTAATGACAAATAATATCCTCCAATACAAATCAACATTTATTTTCAGTCATCTTCGTCTTCATTGCTTGTCTTCTTATGAAGTTGGAGAGATCTTTGCGTGCCAACGCTAGATATCTCATCTTCCAATCTCTCGGACGCATCATTACAAAGTCTAGTACTCAATGAAAATGAATACTTGGCAAGTAAGTAGACATAAGATTATCGGTGTAACACACTTTTGAATAGAATTGACAATGTAGATCTAAACCCACGTAGTTATCAACATCCTTGTACAAGCTTCTCTTCCACTAGTATCTCTCCTTCAACTTTGTATAAGTTATCTACACACCACAATGTCCAACTCATAACATGTTGTGCAACTCTTTCAATAATCGCTGCTTTGTCAGTAGATCATCCACAATGTTAACCTGAACAAGCATATCATCTCTTCTTTTCAGATTTTATTGTGTAGTACGATTATTATATGTGAAAGTTGTCTTGGAAAACATAGGGTTCCTAGCTGGAGAAATATAGTATGTATTTGAAACAATGACGAGAGAGACACACACACAATCACGAGAATGAAATTTCAGATATATCCAAACCTCACGCTACATATATTTCCGCTATGTATCACAAAAGGTGAGCAAATATAACCGTGTCTGGTCTTGACCCAAGTCCCTAAACTAGTCTCAAAATCCAATCTTTGAGACAAGAACTGACGAAGTGTGATTTGAAGCAAGGAAAACATCCTTTTGCTAACAGTTAGCTTCACAAAAGCGACTCGTTATCCAAACTCCTGAATAGCATATGTACAACAACCGCATCCGTTATAGCACCACTGCATAGCTGCCACTTAGTATATCACTAGTCCAAATGATCATATCATTCTAATAAAAATGAGGATCTGTAACGACCTATGTTACACATAGGAAGTTTGTCTATTAGTAAGATATTTAGTTATACCTAAATGTTGAGAAGGTTTATTTGCTGCCCAAGTACTTTAAGGAGATATCAAGTTAGTCATGACTAGCTAAAGTTAGTTATGGTTAAACTTAGCTGGACTTTTGGCAGAATTCAGATATTTCCTAAAGAGTGAGCACTACTATCTTGTCATCTTGTCTAAAAGATAGAAAGGAGGTGGAAAGTATCCCTTATCTCCTTTTTGACTTGATATTAGTGGTGAGATTAAAGTTGTGGACTTTATGGGCATTAAAAACAAGAAGAGATTCCACATGTTTTCTTTTTAGTGGGTCCTAGTGTAGGGGGGGTGGAAATTCGAGATTCCTTGAGAATATTTCAGAATCCTTCTAGAAGTTGTTGATTTTGAAGAAATAAGCCCATGTGAAAAGGTAAGAAGCCAATGTGATTAATGCTTTTACCTTAAGTAATATCTTAGTAAAACCCGGTAATAGTAATTACGACTGAGTTACCGGAGGGTACCAAAGTAAAAATCTAGAATGTATAAATAGAGGAGTAGAGAAGAGCTCCTCATCTTTGTTTTCACATCGTCGTAATGACAACTTGAGTAATATAGAGAGTGTGAGATATTTTTAGCATGTGAGAACTTGAGAGACGTCGTTAGAATGGAGGATTTTAGTTGATGGGTTTATGGAGATTTTTAGTTGATAAGTTTGTGGGTGTATGAATGAGTGAACTTAGCATTTTTCCTTTCAAGTTCATGGTGTGCTTCCATCAAAGCCATCAGAGGTGACCCCTGAGTGAGAGACAAGCCCGACATTTGCAGATTCATCGATGACGATCGTGGAGGTTGAGAGATGGGGGGGTAGTTGATCGATGAGATCGTGGAGGGTTTACATTTTTGGGTCCGTTGCCGAGACCTCACTTGAAGAGATCGTTGAAAGATGTTTAGAGTTCAGTTCTATATTCGACAAAAAGAGATTATGAGAGAGCACATGGAGAGAATGTTGGGAGGAGAGAGAGCTAACGCGATGTTAGCAACATTAAAACCTTTCGTGTATCCCGTAGTGATCTATGACGTATTCGAGATTATTCTTTACATTTTGTTCACTTAGAAAGAGTTTGAGGAGAGTTGAAAGGGGATGAAAAAAGAGTTGTAGAGAAAGGAGGAGAGAGAAGTTATTAGAGGAGAAAAATTTCTGAGTTTGAGGATTTCTGCTCTCTGGAAAACTTTTACAGTCATTGTCAGATTTTCTATGAATTTTATTTTCTAGTGAAACTGTCCAGGACTGTAGCTTGGCTGATAACCTATCTACGACAAAAGAAATCATAGGAAAAGGTGGTCTAGAGAGGGAGCACTGAATTTTCAAAGTTGAGGGGGTTTATTTGCGAGAGTTGAGGAATTCTGTTCTCTGGAAAAAGTTTACAGTCATTGTCAGATTTTCTGTGAATTTTATTTTCCTGAGAAACTTTCCACTGTTTTAGACTGGCTGATAAGCTATCTAGGACAACAGAAATCAGGAGAAAAGGTGGTATGGTGAGAGAGCCATGAATTTTCAAAGTTGAGGGGGTTTATTCACGAGAGTTGAGGAATTCTGTTCTCTGGAAATTTTTTACAGTTATTGTCAGATTTTCTGTGAATTTTATTTTCCTGTGAAAACTTCTAGGATTGTAGTTTGTCTGATGAGCTACTAGAAGAAACAAAAATCATGAGAAGATGATGTCTGAAGAGAGAGATAGAATTTTTCAAAGTAGAGGGGATTGAAAGCCATGAGAGAAGTGAAAATATACAAATTTCAGTTCTCTGAAAATTTATACAGTCAGCACCATCTCTTTTTAAAAAGAATTTTCTATTGAAACTTCATTAATTAGTAGCTTGGAGGTTGAGCTACTGGAGATCACAAAAATCTTGGAGAGATCTCTTACCGATTAAGCAATATACGGTTTGACATACAATGAGGTCTTGACGATACTTCCTGGGGAATCCAGTTCGAGTGCCGAGGTTGAAGAAGAGACGTTTGGGAGTTAGAACAGAGACGGAAAAGCCAAAGTTAAGTATAGAGGCGTTGCGATCAAGCATCTATTGTAGTTGGGGTGCCCTTTTTGCTCTATATCAAGAAGCTTCTACGAGCATCGGTGCAGATGCGAAGAAGATTGAGTTCAAAGCATCATTCACTGTGGAGGTCATGAATGCTCTTGGCGAAGTAGAGTGTGATTTTTACAAGAGTGACTTTAAGATGTCTGCTAGGATCAGTACAGACGATGGTCATGAGGATATTATCATGGACTCTTAATTTTAGATTGGATTTTATTTCGTGTATAGCATGTATAATACACTATTTTCAGTATAAAGCTCGAAAGAGTTAAGAAAGTGATGTAGAGTTATTTTCCTCAAAGATATTTTGTCCACTTAATGGTTGAGAAGGTGCAACATGAGTGGAAGTTCGAAAGATTGGAAAGTTAGACTTAGAAACCTTCCTCAAGGTTTAGATGTCATAGTAAGCGTCGAAGAGAGCTCGAAAGATGTAATCGTTGAGTTTGAGAACCCTAGTACAAAACCTCAAGTAGAATCTCCGAAGAGAAGAGTAGAAACCGACTTGTGGTGTTATTTCTGTAGAAGGTTGGGACATAAAGTAGTGAATTGTCCAACTAGAATCAGAACCGAGAGAGCTAAAGGGAAGCGTGAGTTTATTGATTTAAGTCTTCGAGTGGGTCCATCGTCACCAGCGTCAATTCATCTTCTAGGAGAAGATCCTTGTCCAAGTTGTGGAGTGGGTGATCTATCAAGAGGACACAAGTGCGTCGATGTGACCGCCCTACTTACGTCAGTAGTCGAGAAGTTAGACGAGACTCAAAGAGCTGAGACGGAGAAGTTATCGACTTCAAAAGAGGACTCGACTGAGTTGTGATGGAGATCGTCATTCGGATGGTGGAGAAGGCGATGATGCGACTCAGGCTCAGGCTTGGGAGAAGAGATGACATAAGAGGTGTTGTTACAACCATTTTCTTTTATTTTATCTATGGTAGATTATTCGCGAATGGAATTGGTGATGTTCGTACTCTTTTAGCGAGTAGTTATTGCACAAAAATTAGAAAAGTAGAAAGAATAGTTACAAGATGGGGAAGTTACCAGTGTTTTCATGGGAAAGACAATGAAGATGTAGAACCATTTATATGAGACTTCAAAAGGGGTTGCATCGGAAACAACGTGAGAAGGAAGGAAGAATGGGTGTTGTTACTGCTAGAGTTTTAGAAGATTTTGCTCTTACGTGGTATGAGGACCGAGTGAAGAGCAAGACACCTGGTGCAATTGAGGACACATGAGAGACGTTGAGTAATGCACTCATCGATGAATTTCTTCCAGACGAGAGTTATGAGAAGCTCATGGTGGAGCTTACTCATTTGAAGCAACGAGACGACGAGAAAGTTCAGCAATATGCCGAAAGGGTGGATAAGTTGGAGCAACGGTTTCGGACGCTCCTACGGAAGAGTGGAGACAATGTGGAGCTAACGATGGCGGGGATTGGAGCAGTGCTGACCAAGAACTTGGTGGGAGGGTTGAGACCTTCATTCGAACCCAAGTGAGGTACGAGAAACCAACAACCAAAGCGGAGGTCATCAAGATTACGACAAATATGGAAGAGAGTTTGGATGAAAGGGATATCATCCAACCTCATCATGTCGCTCTAGTGTCGACTCCGACTCTTGGTTTAATCACAACGATAGCATCTGCACCATCACAATTGGTGATCGCTTCAACGTAAGCACCTACTCCAACGGTGGTGCCAAGATCATTTGTCCCTACAGCGGCGTCTACTGTCACCTCTGATTTCCATACTGAGTTGAAGAGCATCACCGATACTCTTGCGGATCTCAAGATAAACGTGGTGCAGTTACGAGAATGGAGGAACAAAGGTGGAGGAGGAGGTCAAAGAGGTTACGAACAATCTCAACCGAGGAAATCAAGGTAACTTTGGAGGAATCACTTGTTGGACGTGTGGAGGTTCTCATTTCCAACGAAATTGTCCTAACAACGGAGCAAGAGGTGTCGAAGCTGTCAGAATGAATGTGGGTGGAGAAAATCCATCACAAGGACGAGACAAAGGGGTGGCTACTACCGATGTTGTGCGAGATCCCATCTACGAGAAAGAAGAGAGTTCAAACTCTTCTCATGCACCGGTGGAGCTTTTAGCTCAAGAAAGGAAAAGAACTCGATTTTCTGATGAACCTGTTTTCATGGAAGAGTCAGCAAGTAGAAGTACTCGTTCGAGTAATGTTTCGAGTACACCAAGGGAGCCAAGAAGGAAGTTGGGGATGGTGGATTTCACCATTTCATCTTCCCAAGCGAGATACGATGTGGTCGAAGATGTGGGTGCTCAGAAAGTCAACATCACTGTTGGACAACTGATCGCACCTAATCCCAGCTTACGAAGGGAACTCAGAGGAGGACTGAGTTCTAAAAGAAGCAAGAAGAAGAAACCCAAGAGCAAGACATCGAAGTCTGTGGGAGTTGGTGTGGTGGATGTGCATGCTTCAGAGGTATGCACTAGGGCTTCAAAGATTGAAGTCCGGTTGAATGGTCACTATGTCTCTGACGTATTGATGGATGGAGGGTCGGCTGTAAATGTCATATCAGAGAGGTTGATGAAGAAGTTGGGGATGGAACCAACTCGCCCGGCTAGCATTGATGTGGGGATGGCTAACAAGCAATGGGTAAGACCTCTTGGTGTGTTAGAGAAAGTGGCCGTTTCTGTGATGGGAGTTCAAACATTGATGTCCTTTCAAGTGTTAAAGGACTCTAGTTATGATTTGCTCCTAGGTAGGCCTTGGTTGAGAGCTGTGCGCACCACTGATAGGTGGCACAAGGGATACTTACGGATTGGACCTAGAGATCATAGAGTGATAGTACCTCTCTCGGGTGTTGGAGTTGTGACTTCTGACTCTGATAGACCCACTAGTGACACTGGAAATCTGATACGGAGGATGATCAAAGCGTCTCAGAAGTAGATATCGGAGATTCTTACGATCAAGAATCCTCGTCTGAGGACGAAAGATTTGATCGAGATGAATCATTACATCAGCTTAGTGCTATTGACTTGTTGTCTCGAACAGCAATGGAGAAAGATCTTGACAAAGAAGAGTTGAGTGAGGCAGAGATTGTGAGAAGACTCTCTATCCTGAAGTTTGGTATCAATGTCACTCAAGAGGAGAAAAGTAGATTCTTAGATATATTTCGAAAATATATCCATGTGTTTACTTTCAGCTACAAGGATTTGAAGGAGGTGACTCTCGAGACTCATCGAATCGAATTGGAAGAGAACGCAAGACCAGTTTGACAGAAGCAGAGAAGGATCAATCCTACAACAATAATGATGGTCAAGGAGGAGATAGACAAGTTGAAGGAGGCGAGCTTCATCTATGAGGTGGAGAACTCAGAATGGGTTTCATCCATTGTGATTGTCAAGAAAAAGAATGGTAAGCTGCGAGTGTGCATAGACTATAAGAAGTTGAATGCAGTTACCAAGAAGGATTATTATCCTCTACCATTTATAGATGAGATTTTGGAAGAAGTTGATGGTCATGAGTGGTACAGCTTTGGTGATGGTTATATTGGGCATAACCAGATCAAGATAGCACAGGAGTACCAGCAGTTGACTACTCCTTGGGGAACATTTGCATTTCGAGTGATGTCATTCAGACTTCGTAATGCTCCGGTCACGTTTCAGAGGTTCATGAACAAGGTGTTTGAACCATTCATAGGGAAGTTTGTTCGTGATTTCATTGACAATTTCTGTGTGTACGGAAGAAAGGAGGACCACTTTGATCATGTGATCAAAGTTTTGCAGCGGTTGGAGCAAGCCAACGCTTCTCTAAATCCAGAGAAGTGCATCTTTGGCTGCGAAGAAGGTCTGCTGTTAGGGCACATCATTTCCAAGAATGGGATTGCGGTAGATCCTGAGAAGGTGAAGAAGATTGTGGATCTTCCATTTCCGATCAACTTGACAAAGTTGAGGCAATTTCTTGGCATGGTTGGATATTATCGTAGGTTTGTATTTTCCTTCTCAAACAAAGCAATAGCTTTGACTATGTACATGAAGAAGGGAGTTGATTTTGACTTGATAGTGCATGATCAGAAGGCAAAGGAAGCATTTGAGGAGCTGAAAAAGGCATTGGTGACAGCTCCTATACTTGCTAAACCTGAGTGGAGTAAAGCATTTATTCTGTATACGGATGCCTCCAATGTAGCAATCGGATGTACATTAAGTCAGTTAGATGGAGATGGGCATGATCATCCTATAGCTTATGCTAGTAGGCAGATGGTTCCAGCAGAGAAGAATTACTTCGTGTTTGAACGAGAAGGATTAGCGATGATCTTTGGATTGAAGAAATTTCGACACTACTTGCTAGGAGAGAAATTTTCCGTAGTCACAGATCACAAGGCTTTAAAGTATATCTTTAATAAGCCTAATGCCGAAGGTTGTATTGCTCGTTGGAAGATACTTCTAACAGAATACGATTATGTGATCGAAGATAGATCAGAGAAAAAGCATGTGAATGTTGATCTTTTGTCAAAGGCTTATGATGATGAGGGAGAAGAACCGTTTGATGATTCATTTCCAGACGAGCATCTGATGACCATCACAAGCATTGAGGAGATACCAGATGAGTGTAAGGAAATCTGGAGTTTCCTTGCAGATGGTTCTTTTCCAGAAGGTATGCATACCCGAGAACGTAACGCGTTGATCAACAGATGCAAACCTTACACCATGGTGGAGAGAATTCTGTTTCATCAAGGAGCAGATGGGTTACTAAAGAGAGCCGTTGGTCAGAAGGAGGCGTTCAAGCTAATGCACGAGTTTCACGACGGAACTGTTTGTGGAGGTCACTTTGCTGGTAAGATAACAGCCTTCAAGATTTTGGATGCGGGTTATCACTGGAGAGGGATTTTCAAAGAGTGTTTAGACTATTGCAAAACTTGTGACGTATGTCAAGCATTTGCTCTGAAGTCTACTAGAACACCTCCGTTAAGATCAATTCCCATGTTAGGACCATTTGAGAAGTGGAGTATTGACTTTGTAGGTCCTCTTAATAAGACACCTCGAGACAATAGATACATCGTAGTTGCTACTGACTATTGTACAAAGTAGGTAGAGGCTAGACCTTTGAAGGAGACTAATGAAACGGAAGTTGGTAGATTCCTATGGGAGAGGATCATCACAAGATTTGGATGTCCGTTAGAGTTGGTCTCAGATAGAGGAGGAGAGTTTGTAGGAAGCATGACTACTGCTATGCTACAACACTTTTCTATCAAGTCATGAGTAACGACCTCATACAAACCAAATGCTAATTAATGGTCTTGCGGAGAAGATCAATCTTACATTTTGTATGATGCTCGCCAAAGATGATGGTGTTGAGACTGCAAAACATACTTGGGATAAGAGACTACATGCCATCTTATGGGAGTATCGAACGACAACAAAGACTTCTACTTGATACTCCCCATTTCGACTGGTTTATGGAGTGGAGTCCAAGTTGCCGATCTAATTCGAATTGGATACTTTTCAAACTATTCAACGAAAGTTGAAGAGGTCAAGGGGAGAAGATGTGGTCAGATCAAGAAGAGAGCAACTCATGGAGTTGGAAGAGACCCGGACGGAAGCAATGATCCGGATGGAACGAGCTCAAGCGTATCAAAAGAAGAGTTACGACAAACGATTAGGCAAGAGGAAGATAAAACCTTTTCAAGTAGGAGATTGGGTAATGTTGTACGATGCTATCAGATTCAAGAGGACTAGGAAGAAGTTTCTTCCTAGATATTTTGGTCCTTTTGTTGTAGATAAAGTGTGGAGCAACTTCACATATGACCTTCAGGAGTTGGGAGGAAGGAGATTCGATCGGGTCAATCATGACAAGTTGAAGTTGTTTCATCGACGAAAGTGCTCTCTTCACTCCGAGGACGGAGCGAAATTTAGTCCGGTATCGTGTCGGATATTTTGTGCGTGAAGGATGTCCAGGAAAATGCGAGGTTCCTGGCTGTGGAGATGTTGTGTGCCAAACAGAGACAAGACAGAGAAGAACAACCACGAAAAGGAATGCTGCGATATATACCACTCTGAAAGTATGTACACTGTCGATTCTTTCTCCAAACAGCACAAAACTGAGGAAAAGACCAGAGCGGTCTGTAACCTACTTCAGAAGCCATAAAACAAACCCCTGAAACGCAACCCTAGTCTGAAATCGCCAAAGCGTAGCTCAAAGCAAGAGGAACTTCTCTTTGCTAACAACCAGAGCCACAACAGTATCATGTGATCCAAACCCAAGTCCAAACCACATCCACACACTAGCTCTTGGCTAAAGCTAGCTACCACAAGCCATACACAACTAACTAAGTCCTTAACGAACTCAAAAGGACGAAACATGTAGCGAAGGAACCGAAAAAGACCTATCTGAGAACTTTCTCCTTTCGCCAAACGATCTTCAAATGTTGATAGGGTCTCCTTCCCTGACTCCGTTGACCCAAGAAACCTTCAGATCCGACTCCCGATATCGCCAATTTTCGGTCGTAGGTGACCGAACCTTCAAAAACTCCTCCCTGCGGCTTAAAACCGCTCACACCGCACAAACGGATCTTCTAAACTGATATCCGTCTTCGCTGGTAGGTAGATCTGGCTACCTTGAACCCAACAAGACTCCAAACAAGCCGTTTGGAGTTCCCCTTGCAAAACTACTCGAGAAATTTGGTCGCAGGCTACAAAAAACTGACGTAAATCGGCTCCCTGCGGCTCAAATTTGCTCACCACACCCAAACCAACAATCTAATTCACTTACAGTCTTCCCCTATGCGTACATGAGGACTCCCTGATCGCGTAGGCACCAAGAGCAAAGAGCTTGGCTCACCGATCGCGAAGAACAATCCAATCTCAGGTCGCAGGCGATGAAAACCTGACGCAAGCGCTTCCCTGCGAGCCAATTTCTCTCACAACTCTCAAACCGCCCGATAAAACTTTGTATCGTCTTCAATTTCCTGAAGAACTCGTTGTTCTGATCCCGATGGATCCAAGGACAGCAAGTTTGGACTCCGGAACGGTCCGAACGGTCCAACTCTCCTTCATAGGTAACTGAAAACCCCAATTCTGCTCCCTGCGTCTCAATTTCTCCCAGAACACAACCCCCCGATCCGTCTCTTCAAGAACCGTCTTAACCTGTGCGTAGCCTACACAGATCTGAACCCGATGACACCTTGCGCGCGTGTATTGGACTTCCCAATTCTCCAAAACATCCACCGACAAGTCGTAGGAACAAGCAAGCCCCTTAAGCAGCCCCCTTGCAACAGTCTGTACGTACGAAGTTCAACCCTCAATAATAAGAAGCAGGCCCCTTGCGTCTTTGATATAACGCCTGAAGCCCTAAATACCCAATCAGCAAGTAACTAGGGGCCTAGCTTGATTTTACCTTCTTTCGAATCACATAACTTCTTCTCTGGATGTCCAAACGAAGTAAACAAGATGCCCATGGAAAGCTGACAGCGAGCTCTACCCATCTATGTGATGAAAGCGAAGATCCAAAGTTGCGTCAAAAGCCCGTAAGCTGGGGCCTAGCTTGTTTTCTCCATCTTTCGAGTCCTGTAACTTCTCCACTAGGCGTCCAAACGAAGTAGATGAAGTGCCTATGGAAAGCTGACAAGGAGCTCTATCCACTGGTGCGATAAAAACGAAGATCCGAAGTGGTGCCAAAAACCTGTAAGCTGGGGCCTAGCTTATTTTCTCCATCTTTCGAGTCCTGTAACTTTTCCACTAAGCGTCCAAACGAAGTAGACAAAGTGCCTGTGGAAAGCTGACAAGGAGCTCTACCCATCTATGCGATGAAAATGGAGATCTGAGATTGTGCCAAAAACCCGTAAGCTGGGGCCTAGCTTATTCCTCATGAGTGTCTTTGGAGCGACAAGCATCGAAGTTTGAATTTCAAGTAGGAGCCGGTCCACGACACGACATCCACCCCCTCTGAACCTGTGCATCCTCCGGTATGCACCAGAGATACCAACCAAGGAGTGGACCGGCTTATCGTCCTACTTCCCATCGTAACCAACATCACCTTCAAGATCTTCTGCATAATCTTCATCCTCAAACTGAAACTCCGTCAAGATATCTGCTAGATCGACCTCCTCATCTCTCTTTTTGAAAGTCTTGACACGTTTACCTACCACTGGTACCTTCAAGCTCGTTCCATCCAACTCTTGCAGGGCGTAAGTTGCGTTGTCATGAACCTTCTTCACCACATACGGACCAAACCATCTTCTGGAAAACTTCCGGAGTGCACTATGCTGGTTGTCTAGACTGTTGTCATAGACTAACACCCAATCACCTTCTTTGATTTCTCTGGGTCTCAAACGATGTCGCTGATCAAATCTGATCTTGTTCTTCAACCGTGCTTCTCGCAGCTTATCCAAAGCAGTTTGGATATCCTCTGGTCTTCTCTCTAACTGCCTAATTTGAATAGCAAGAAGCTCTTCTCTAGTCAAATTGTCCTCCCAAGGTAACACACTCCATGTCAGAACATGTGCTTCAATCGGCATGATAGGCTTCTGACCTGTGATGAGTTCCACTGGCATGTAACCTGTCACCGAGCTGTGCGTCGTTCTATCTGCCCATAACGCAAATGGTAAGAGTCGAGGTCACTCGCGCACCCTTCCGTTGCAAGCCTTCACCAAAGCCTTCACAATGGGTGGATGACCACGTTCACTCTTGGCATTCCCTTCGGGGTTGTAAGCAGTTGTCAGTGATAACCTCACCCCACACCTTGCAAAGAATTCACGAGCCTCATGTGCATCTAACTCTCCCCGATCTGCAGTGATCTTTTCCACACATCCATACCGACAAACAACCTCTTCCAAGAGAAATTTACATACCCCTTCAGTTGTCTTCGTCCGAAGCGCCCTACCCTCGACTTGATTTGAAAGATCTTCTCTAGCAAGTACCAAGTATCTCATCTGCCATAATCCAACCGGCATAATCACCAAGTCTACCACCCACTTGAAGTGGATTGCCAACGGATAAGTCGGATGTAATCCGTCACGATGTCGGATGTTCGAATACATCTGACATGTCAAACAAGACTCCACAAAAGATACAACATCCCTGTACATGTTTTTCCACCAATATCGCTCTTTCATCTTTGTAAAAGTGGCCCAAATCCCTCGATGTCCAGCCCAAAGACTCTCATGGAACGCCTTGAGCAACTTCTGCTGATCTTCCTTGTTGCAAATCACCCGTAGCGGTACCCCACCTTTCTGCTTCAGTCGCTTCCAATGAAACCCATCCTGCAACATGAAGTTGTAGGCCTTCCTTCGAACTCGCCGAAACCTCTCATCCGTCCAACCTGTCTGCTTAACCATCGTACTAAGGTACCTCCCGATATCAAGTAAATCACCATCATACAACCCTTCAACAAACAACTCATCTTCTCTTCCTGTCTGTGCAATCGAATAGAACTCTGTACCCACGTCGTCAATGTCTTCTATCATCTCATCCTCCCCATCATACCGAGCTCGAGATAACATATCCGCTATCGGATTATCTTTCCCTGCGATATGTCTAAACTCCGGGTTCAACGACTTGATATATGCGATCCATTGTAACATCGCAATATCAGGAGTTGAACAATTCATGATCATCCCTAACAACGGCAAGCAATCAGTTTCAACCACCACTACTGCTCCAATCAAATACTCTTTCTCAGTTTTCATAGCTGAAACAATACCCCACAGTTCTCTCTTCACTTGCGGGTAAGCACGTTGTCGAGCACTTAACACCTTCGCTCCGAACCTAACCGCAAACCTTTCTCCATCCTCATCATCCTGTCCGACTGCCCATCCAATTGCAACTGGACTTGTATCCACAGTAAGAACCACCGGCCTAGCACCTTTGTAATCAATCCTTCCCAGAACTGGAGGAGATGATAGTAAAGACTTCAGCTTCCTTACCGCATCAGTATGCTCTTCCTCCCATCTGAACTTATGACCCTTACGCAACAATCCATACAACGGATCCGCCACATGCGCATAATGAGGAATCCAAATGTGGTAGAATACACAAGCATCCAAAAATCTTCTTACTTCTGTCAGCGAGTTGCAAACCTCCTTCATCCTTCCAATCGCATCCACCTTGTTCGGATCTGGCTTCCGACCAAACGATCCACACAAATGACCAACGATCAAAACCTCTCTAACCCCAAAAATAGACTTCGCACCTGACAACGTAAGATGAACTTCCTCAAGTCGAGATAGGATCTTCTCACAATCTGTGATGTGATCAGTGACGTATCGCCGACACCCCCTCTGATCTAATGCTTCATCCTTCTCATCTTCCACACATCCTTTAATGGGGATGTCATCCAAGAACGGCATCGTCTTTTCAGGAATGAAGTCTCTTAGAACTCGATTCATCCCGTTCATCATGTGTGCTACCGAGTTGGTAGCTCCCTGTGGTAAAGTACACATCCTAACCAACCCCAAAGGTGTCCTCATTGTCGTGAAGCTTCTGCTCTCCTCCGCTAGTTGAAACTGATCATACCCTGAGTAAAGATCTCCCATCGAGTAAATCGCTCTTCTTGCAAACGCTTCTGCAAACTCATCCACAATCGGTCCCACCCCAGCATTTCTGATTGTTACTGCGTTCACCGGCTGCATGTCTTGGATGAACCGCAGCGACCCATTCTTCTTTGATACTGTAAACCATCTGCTTGAATATGGTGCAAACGACGGCTCCAAGATCTTCATTCGCATCTTCTCCTTCAGCAACTCCACTAGTTTGGGCAAGTGAGCCCGCGGTACTGGAATTGATCTCAGGTTCCATGGCACATGCGGTACCGTGAAGATAACCATCGGGGTAACAACGTACGGATCTACACACCCAATCTCATGTGGCTCAAAAGCAAATGCTTTCCCATGTCTTGAAAGCATCTCCTTGAAGCACATCCTCTCTTCTGGTAGAAGAGACTCATCAGATCCAATCTTCAGCTCTTCAAGGGTCTTCTCCGTGAACTTGTGTCCTATCATTACAGGATCTCTCAAACTCTTCTCCTTTGAAGCTCGATCCATCTGTTGGTTGGTGTCTTCCGGCAAAGGACCAGCAACTGGCTTTACCTTCCTATCCACTGTCTTGTACCTTGTCTCAACTCGAACCTCTGGTGCACGGAATGATTCGATCACCGAATAGATCTCCCTTGAATGAATCTGCACGACCTTATATATATCCTCCCATCCAATAGACATGATCTCTCGCAAAGGATCCTCCAACCCATCCTCTTCATAAACACCAGAAATCCATTCATCCCCTTCTAGCTCACCCAACTCTTTCAACATCAACTCAACACCACGCAAATGTTTTTGTTCTTTTCTTCTCAACTCTTCTATCCTCCTGTAAATAGCAATCCCACAATCTGAAAACCCAACAAACCCTGTACAAAAGACACTATCTCCATCAAGCGAGAGTACATTCTCTTGCGCACCACCACAATCCCGCTCTATAGTGGTACTCAACGAAAATCCTTGAACTCTTCACTCACCCTTGGAAGCGGCTTCTCCCTCAAACGATCTCGGTTGCGCTCGTGGTTGGACGGTACAGTCAGGAACTGTACCGCTCTCTTCCCATCTTGACTTCGGATCCTAGCATACGCAGATCCGTCGTCTAGTACCTTTGTCTCCATCCGGATCGCTATGATGAAAGGTTGGCCCAGAATGAGCGGGTATGATGTAGCTTCCTGAACAAAGAAGTTTTGCTCGATAGCAACATCACCTACGCGCACTCTGATGTCTGGACAAGCTCCATACAAGTCTCCTCTCGTGTTGTTGGCTGCTCTTATGACCCATCCATGCTCTGTGTCGATCGGCCACTTCTTCTTCTTGTATAGCTCCTTGGACATGATGTTGATTTCTGATCCATGATCGATCAGAGCAACCACCGGCTCATCCAAGTCTTCGATCCTCACCAACGTCTCCGTCGTAGCTCGAGCCCAGTGACTGTGGCTATAATGACTTGAGCTCCGCTTCCCATCCTCCTCTTCATCCTCAAAATGCACCCTGCGTCTTCGATCTCTTTCTTCCTCTGGAGAATAGACACTGCACCTTGCAAGCTCTCTCTCCTCATCCACAGACATCCTAGTATCCACAGCATGCGATAAACTAGTCTCACCCGTAATCTGTCGTTTCCGTTTGATGACATCGATGATGACATCATGAAACTCACGCTTGGCGATGCCTAACACTTCTCTCAAGGTAAACTCCACCTTCGCATTCAAAATGCGATCTTCCAAGACTCCCTTCAAGTCTGTTGAAGCCTCGATATCCGACTGCAGCTTGTATGCAGCCGGCTTACCCTTCTCCTTCTGAGATTTCTCCTTCGATGGAGAAGGAGCATCGTCCATCGGTAGGTCTTGAGCTCCTGCATCCCGAAGCTCTTGGCGAACCTTCTCCCCTCGAGTCTGTCTCTTTGAAGAAGTCCCTTCTCCTGAATCCTCTGAATCTCGCCTTCTCTTCTCTTCCAACAACGCTTCGTGTTGGTTCTTGGCGATGTACGCATGCACCGATAGAGCTTCTATCGGATCCTCCCATCCAGTATCCCTTCTGATCGTAGCAGCTGTCCTCTGCAACGTCTCACGTGCCATCTTCCCTTTCTGTTTCATGGAGATGGCAGATGACCACAACTCACTTGGCTCAACTTGCTTGTTAAAACTCCTCTCAGCCTGATCCTCTACCCTTGTGCCATAAGTTCCAGCTTCCACGATGGCGACTGCTTGTGCTGATAGGTGGTCCTCAACCAACTTCTTCATCCCTCCTCTACCAAAGTTGGTCTGAAGAAGTGCACCAGTATCCCTCAACGCTACCTTCCCATCCTTCTAGAAGATCACCCCTTGCTGCAAGGTATCACTGAACTCCTTGCAATCTCTGCGCGGATGATCGGTACCATCGCACCAGATAACAGGTTTCTCAACAGGTTTCGCTCCGCTTGTAGACCCTTGTTCCTCCAATCTGGTGAGCTTGATCTGCAAGTCTCGCATTCCACGCATGATCTCCTCAAAGTTTGAATCATCCTTCTTCGGAGGTACCATAGGTGCCTGAACAACTGGAACAACTGGAACAGCTGGAGCAACTGGTACTACCTGTCTAGCAACAGGAACCACTGGTCGGACTACAGGAACAGGTGTTACAGCTGTAGGTGTTGGCGCCAGTCTCCTAACAGGAACCTTCTCTCGCCTCCGCTCCCTCTTGGTGAGCAGACCAACAGCTTCTTCAACCTTCTTCCAGCTGCTAGTCAATCCATCGTCCTCCTCCCGGTCTTCCAGAAGTACCTCTAGCTTCTCCTGCAACTTCTCATCTGCAGCCCGGAGAAATAGCTCTGTCTTGTTGGACTGCAACGTCAACTTCTCCATCCTGGTTAGCCGTGAAAACTGCTTCTCAAACTCCCTGAGCAACTCAGTAGCTTGTAGACCCTTCCTTGGTTGCTCAACCCACTCCAAGAAAGACTTCTTGGTGACTCGATCAGAGTCCTCCAAGAAGTACTCATCCATCAAGGCACGAGCAAACGTCTCCCAATCCTTGTTAAAATGCTTCGTTAGCATTTTAACATGATCCCTAATCTCTGGAGCTGCTGCTAACTCAAACGTCTCAATCATCTCATCTTCTGAGACCCGGTTCAGCTCCATCTCCTTCACATAATGCCTCAAATATCTTGAGACATCTTTCCCTTCAAACTGGTCAATCTTGCTGACCACCGCTTGTAGCGCCTTTGTTGCCAAAGCTTCCTTCCGCTCATCAGATTGTTGCTGCCGTAAGAACATAATGAAAGCTTGGAACATCGATGCAGTCGCTGGATCCAACTGCACCTTCGGCAACCCACTTGAACCACTAGCTCCATCTCCATCACCTTTCCCATCCCCACTCATGACTGCCAATCTCTTCTTCAAAGTTCACACACAGAAGAAATCTCCACCCCAGACCTTCACGTTGTCGCGCCATTTGGCGGCTACATGCTTGACTTCTACTCCGACGCTTAGGTTTGGTAGTTCTAGAAGTTAGCTCATATTACTTCTAGTCCTTTATGTATATGTTTGACACCTTTGCATACGGTGTTAACACTATTTTGAGTCCTAGTAGGCTGATAGTATGTTAGTTATCTTGTTCAAGCATTTGTGCGCTTGTGCAAGTGACTTCTTACTTGTCTATGACGTTCAATGTACATAACTTAGGGTTTCCATGCTGATAGGGGTTTGAGCTCATGGGTTGTACTTACTTGTCGCCCATGCACGCTTTCTAGCTAATTTAAGTTATTTTTCAGGGCTATGTGTCATTTTAGGTAGTTTAAGTTTTACGCTGGCACTCTAGGGGGCTTGACGTGGTAGCCTATGAGTGTAGATAAGTTACCAGGTAGTTTAAGGCACAAAAGGACAGTCAAGTGGAGCTATGAACTCCCATTGGTCCATTTTTGTCTTTTGTAAAACTCTAAGTTTAGAAACAGAGCTCTAGAGGAGAGTTCGAGCAATTGGTGAGGTATCTTAGAAATCTGAGAACACAGGAAGAGAGAGCTCGTCGTGCCAAGCACTGTCAGTGAAATTTTTGCTCGATTTGGATCAATAAACAAGGAGTTATGCCCAATTGAAGTTCGGATTGTGTCAAAACTGCATCACTTTTGTTAATTTTGGGGTTTTCGGTGCCAATTGCAGCAGAATTGAGGAAATCACTTCAAAACTTCGTGGTTGCGTTCACTGTCAGGAGGGCTACGACTGTCCAAAAAGTTTCGAATCATTTGAGTAACTGAGTAATTCAGGGCGGCCGCTGAAGCAGAGGGGGTCTAAAAAGCTCTTAATCTAGAGCTGCGACTTTAGAGAAGGAGATCTGGAGTTCTACAAACAATCAGGAGTCCCAACTTCACAGGGATGTTCAGCATTCTGTAGACTTCAAATACTGTGAGAAGATTTGAAATTCATCGAGCCAATTCTCTGTTCTATGTCTGAATAGCTGTCTAGGTACCAGAAATTGCCATAATTCTCTTATTCAGAACTTTTCTGTTCATATCTCCATGTCAGAATTTGATCTCAGGTTGAAACTTCGTCTGTGAGTTCAGTAGTACCTCATTTGCATGTAGGGCAAGTTTAGAGGTCTAAACCTTCATAGTTTTCCTCCCTTTGAGTGTCAAAGTTCACCGCTTAAGCCTATTACTACCAGTGAGACCTAAATTTCGCTTTTTGAGCATATCAGAGGATCCTACACTCCTGTGTGAGTGTTTATAGCTCCTGTTGTGGCCTGAAAGCCAACCTCTTGAGTAAACAACCACAGCCAGAAGCCCGGCGCTTTCCTAGGTAGACGGATCACACTCCGACATACTCTCTTTTTGGTGAACTCGACGTGAAACACCTAGGGTGGGAGTTTTCTTGAGAGTGTTACAGGATCAGATATCATGGCCAACCAAGGATCATCAAGTGGAGGTGTTGCTGTTGCTCAGCAACCTATTCAGTTTGATGCTGCTACGATGAAGATGTTCCAAGCTTTTTCCATGTTCATGCAGCAGCAGCAGAGCACAGAGAGGAAGGAGGTGTTAGCAACCAAGGCGTTGCAATCTGTGGTGCACCAGATGGACCAGTTCAAGGGTACAGATATTTCCAAGTATGTGCGATACTATGCTAGGGAGATGGAGGTGAACAAGGTGCCTGAGAAGGAGATGGTGGAGAACTTTGAGCTTGCTGTTGTCCCTGAGATTCGTGGGCGTGTGAAAGAGCTCAAGCAGCAGCAAGGACAGAGTTGGGAGAGCTTTATGCGAGCTTTGAAGGAGGAGTACTACACTGAAGATTCAGAGAGGGTGACCAAGAGAACGTTCTTGGAGTGGGTGGTTAAACCTAACAAAGGTTTGTCTGTAAATGAGTTGTTAAGGGAGTTTGATCGTCAATATGCTCAGCTTTCTAGGACAGAGAAGCTTACACTAGAAGTTGAGAAGACCGAGCTTTTCCTACAAGCAGCGGACGTGACTATTCAGGAGAAGCTTGAGCTGTTGCTAGAAGACAAGAGTGAGGAGAGAGGATTGAAGACTGACTGGAAGGAGGTTGAAGAGGCTGTTTCTTTGCTGACCAAGAGACAGAGAAGAAGAGACAAGGTGGTGGTAAGTGAAGCAGCACCTCTGATAATTCCTGTCAAGCAGTTGCCTACTAAGCCCGCTTTGGTAATTGCTAGAGAGGAAGACTCACCGCTTGATGAACTGATTAAGGGTATGAAGGAGCTTAAGCTTAAGCTCACTAGGTTAGAAGAGAAGGAGCAGAATGTACAGCCTGCTATGCAGAGACCTCAGATGAGAGAAGGCTTTGTTCATCGTTGTATATGGTGTGATAGCCTAGACCATGTAAGGAGAGATTGTGGGGAGTTTTCAGATGCATTGAGGAAGGATCTGATCTTCTTCAAAGATGGTAAGATCCATTTGAGAGAGACTGGGATGATGTTGGGAACCAACTTTGGCAAGGGTGGTATGAAGAGACTTGTGAATGAGATATCAGCATCACATGCTGTTTCTCTTGTGAATGCTGCTACCTGGGGAGTGAAAGTGGAGATGGAGAGAGAGAAAGGGACTACTGGGTTGTGGTCAGATGTAGTGCGGTCCGTAGCTAGAACAGAGCTAGACAAGGATGTGCTACGAAGGGTTGGCAACTCAATTAGAGAAACTACAGGATGGAATGACCCTGTGGATACTATGTCAGTGCATGCTTATGTTGCAAGAAGTCAGCATGAAGCTATACTAGAAGAAAAACGCAGGAGGGAGGATGCAGGTGAGGCTTCTACAGCCAAACGACCTGCTACAAGGAGTGAAAGGGCTAGACCAGAGGCAAGGCAGGAGACAACACCTACTCGGGAAGAGACTATGGAGGATCTACCACCTACAACACCAAAGGAGAAGGAGAGAAGCAAGGAGAAGGGTAAGATGCCTGCATACAAACTTCAGTCTGATATTGAGATTGCTACAGACCTGAAGCAGGTGTTAGAGAATCGTATCTTGAATGGGAAGGTTGAGTTTACCTTGGGTGAGATTCTTGGGATAGCAAAGCGTGAGTTCCATGAGGTTATCATAGATATCATCAAGAGGAAACGTCAGATTTTGGGTGAAGCAGCTACGCTTAACGCTCTAGGGACCAAACTGTCGGAGGATGAGGAGGATGAGATTGCTGGTTACTGCTCTCAAGTATCAGAGGGAAGATCAGATCAGCACGTGAGGTTTGAAGATGAGGTGGAAGCATCGCAGAAGAGCCATTATTCTCACAACCATTGGGCGAGAGCAACCACAGAGACCTTAGTGAAGCTGGGAGATCTAGAGGAACCTGTGGTGGCGTTGATTGATCATGGCTCAGAGATTAATCTGATGTCTAAGGAGCTGTACAAGCGTGGGAGGTGGCCCATAGACACCGATCATGGATGGCTTATCCGTGCTGCCAACAACCAGAGGGGAGAACTCTATGGTGCTTGTCCCAACATCAAGGTAACTGTGGGTGACATCAGTGATGTTCATAATTTCTTTGTGCAAGACATGTCAACCTATCCTATCATTCTAGGGCAGCCTTACATTACTGCTGTTAGAATGGAGACACGAGTTATGGATGATGGTTCAGCTTATGCTAGGATACGTAGTAGAGACGGCAAAAGAGCTGTTCAGTTTTTGACCGTTGCTGCAGAACATGAGAGGAATCGTGATAGCTTGAGAGACCGTCCACTACCTAAGATTACTCAGGAGTTTAGAGAGTCTAGGGGTTTTGGCAGAGTACCATTGAAGAGCGAGACTTCAACGGTACAGTAGAGCTAGGATTCTCGCCTGATCCAGTAGAGCATGAGGCTTTATCCACTGGCTTCTTAGGATTGACGGCATGTGGGTCAGTGTGTTATAGGAAGGTTGAGAATCTGAAGAGGTTTGAGAGGCAACATGTGAAGTGTGTACAGCAGTCTTTGTGGGACAGTGGAGAGTTAGCAGGAGATGAATATATATCTGGAGTGTTTGAAGAGCAGTATTTGGTAGATACTATAGGGGAGTTGAAATCTATAGTAGAAAGTTCTGTAGATGATGTAGATAGAGTGGTGAGAGTGAGCTCCAAGGAGCTTTATGATGTTATTGATAAGTTTATAGATCGACAAGAGGTGTATGTGGAGACCAAGTACAAGTCAGTGGCAAAGAAAGTCAAACCAGTGGCTTTGCCTTTGCCACTCGATTACAATCAGAAGATGGAGCAAGCTGCACGAGAGCCGACGCTCAGAGGACCGAGAAGAATTGGGCACCAGTTCACAGAAACAACACTGAAGGAGCTGAGGATTGGAGGTGATGGATTTCTTACTGAGCAAGAGAAGAAGAGCTTCAGGGAGATGCTATCTAAGCATGGTAAGGCGTTTGCGTTTGAGTCACATGAAGTAGGATGTGTAGATCCAAGTGTAGTTGCACCTATGGTAATCTTTACTATACCGCATGTGTCTTGGAATCTACGTCCTATCCCTGTGCCTAGAGCTCATCTACCAAAGCTGATAGACTTGCTCAATGAGAGGATTAGGATGGGTATCTTGGAACCATCTATAGCTCCCTACTCTAGCAGATGGTTTACTGTTCCGAAGAAGAGTGGAGCTTTGAGATTTATCCAAGATATGCAGCCAGTTAACAAGGTGACTATCAGAAATATGGGTATAGGACCTATTGTAGACGAGTTTGCAGAGGCTTTTGCTGGTCGTGCTATCTATTCCATGGGAGACTTATATTCAGGTTATGACCAGTTTCAATTATCCTCTGAGAGTAGAGACTTGACTACAATGAGGACACCTTTAGGGTTACTAAGGATGTGCACCTTGCCGCAAAGTGCTACCAATTCTGTAGCACATATGATGAATGGCATGAATAAAGTTTTGAGGGATTTTATTCCTGAAAAAACTATGCCATTCCTTGATGATGTGCCGATCAAAGGATGTGCTGAGGAGGAGAAGAATGAGGTAATGGATCAGAGGGGGTGCCGTAAGTTTGTTGCAGATCACATAGCTGACTGCGATAAGATATTGAGTCGACTGGAGGAGGTTCATTTGACTTTATCAGGAGCAAAATCTGTATTTGGAGAACAGGAGGTGTTAATAGTGGGGCACCTATGTGGATCTTATGGTCGGAAACCTTGTCCAAACAAGGTTGATGCCATCCGAAGGATGAAGGAGACATGTGGATCGGTTACTGAGGTGAGAAGGTTTCTAGGTGCATGTGTGTTTTATCATATCTGGATTCCACACTTTGCACATGTAGCAGATCCGTTGTACAAGTTGCTGAGGAAGGGGCAGAGATTTCAGTGGCAAGAGGAGCAAAGTGAGTCTATGAGGAAGTTGAAGGATCTTTTGGCTTCACCGCCAACTCTACGGAAGGTAACATATGAGTTGGGGAGATCTGTTATCCTTACTGTTGATACTAGTCCTATTGGCATTGGATGGGCTGTAGGGCAAGACGATGAGGATGGGAATAGATATGTGGTGCGTTTTGGTGCTAAGGTATTAAGTTCACGGCAGAGAGACTACCCTCAGGTCAAGAGAGAGCTATGAGGAGTAGTTACTGCGATGAAGAGTGATAAGGAATACTTGATAGGAGCACCTGTGGTTGTGGAGACAGATTGTTTACCTCTCTTGGGAATGATCACTAGCTGTACAACTCCAGATATTGCTATGTTGAGATGGATAGCGTATATCAAGTCCTTGAACCCAGAGTTTAGACATATTGCAGGGAAGGACAATCCTGTGGCAGATATGTTATCAAGGGCTAGGTATTACGATGAGAAAGAAATGATAGATGATCAGGAGGATGTGGGAACAGAGTTCTATTCTAGTGCTCTTGCTAGAAGAGATAGAAGCTGTTTTGCAGCTCCATTGGAGTTATTTGAGGAAACTATGTATGGTGGCGAGTGGTTGGATCTTGGGCGCTATTTGAGTTCATTGGAAAGGCAAGAAGGCTGGTCTGATGCAGATTTCAAGAGGATCCGTAGAACAGCTTATGGATACTTTTTACATGGAGGACATCTATGGAAGCGCCCTAAGCTACAAGGAGGTATACCGCAGCGGGTAGTATGTGACCTAGAATCGCAGCAGAAGCTGATCAAGGAGTTCCATGAGAGTTTATGGGCTGGTCATAGAGGAGTTTGGGCTACATTTGCCAAGATGAAGGAAAAGTATTGGTGGAAGGGTATGTATAAGGATGTAGTACAGTTTGTTTCATCTTGTATACCCTGCCAGATGTATTCCAACGTACGTCATCGTGATGGATTGCATCCTTAGATAGTGGTGAGTTGGATGCACAAGAAGCAGTTGAGTTCTTCAAGCGGTTGGGAATCAAGTTGGCGTTAACCACTACTTACAATCCTGAAGGGAATGGCAAGAGCGAAAGAGGTCATCCGCCAATCATCAAAGCTTTGGTAAAAGCTTGCAAGGGTAAGATCCGTGAATGGCCTAGACTGCTACCATTTGCTTTGTGGGCAGATCGTACAACTCATAGTACCGTTACAGGTTACATGCCAGCAGAGTTGATACTAGGGCAAAAACCTGTGATGCCGATTGAGGAGGTTGTGCCTACTTGGAATGTTTTGCCATGGGAAGATGGTAGAAGTACGGAGGATCTTCTTGCATTAAGGATCCAGCAGTTAGAACGGAGACCTGAGGATGTTGCCAAAGCTGTGGAAAGGTTGAAGACTGCTAGAGAGAGAAACAAAGGCAGATTTGATAGAACGCATAGATTACGACCCAAACCAGTTAAGGAAGGTGATTGGGTGTTAGTCTATGATAGTAGTCTTGATAATCAGCATAGCGCTATCAGAAAGTTTTCCAAGAGATGGTTCGGACCTTATGTGGTGTTAGAAGTTTATGATAATGCCACATACTCTTTGAGAGAGTTAGATGGTGCAGTGCTCAAGATACCAGTCGCAGGGAAGAGAATCAAGCTCTTTAGAAGGAGAGGGGACGACCAGAACATTGCAGAGCTTACTGAGGATGAAGCTGAAGACTCAATGGAGGTTGAAGATGAATTTGAAGCTGAAGCTGAAGAGTCTTGATCTAGATCTGGCACATACCGGAGGATGTGCAGGTTCAGAGGGGGTGGATGTCGCGCCATTTGGCGGCTACATGCTTGACTTCTACTCCGACGCTTAGGTTTGGTAGTTCTAGAAGTTAGCTCATATTACTTCTAGTCCTCCATACAAGTCTCCTCTCGTGTTGTTGGCTGCTCTTATGACCCATCCATGCTCTGTGTCGATCGGCCACTTCTTCTTCTTGTATAGCTCCTTGGACATGATGTTGATTTCTGATCCATGATCGATCAGAGCAACCACCGGCTCATCCAAGTCTTCGATCCTCACCAACGTCTCCGTCGTAGCTCGAGCCCAGTGACTGTGGCTATAATGACTTGAGCTCCGCTTCCCATCCTCCTCTTCATCCTCAAAATGCACCCTGCGTCTTCGATCTCTTTCTTCCTCTGGAGAATAGACACTGCACCTTGCAAGCTCTCTCTCCTCATCCACAGACATCCTAGTATCCACAGCATGCGATAAACTAGTCTCACCCGTAATCTGTCGTTTCCGTTTGATGACATCGATGATGACATCATGAAACTCACGCTTGGCGATGCCTAACACTTCTCTCAAGGTAAACTCCACCTTCGCATTCAAAATGCGATCTTCCAAGACTCCCTTCAAGTCTGTTGAAGCCTCGATATCCGACTGCAGCTTGTATGCAGCCGGCTTACCCTTCTCCTTCTGAGATTTCTCCTTCGATGGAGAAGGAGCATCGTCCATCGGTAGGTCTTGAGCTCCTGCATCCCGAAGCTCTTGGCGAACCTTCTCCCCTCGAGTCTGTCTCTTTGAAGAAGTCCCTTCTCCTGAATCCTCTGAATCTCGCCTTCTCTTCTCTTCCAACAACGCTTCGTGTTGGTTCTTGGCGATGTACGCATGCACCGATAGAGCTTCTATCGGATCCTCCCATCCAGTATCCCTTCTGATCGTAGCAGCTGTCCTCTGCAACGTCTCACGTGCCATCTTCCCTTTCTGTTTCATGGAGATGGCAGATGACCACAACTCACTTGGCTCAACTTGCTTGTTAAAACTCCTCTCAGCCTGATCCTCTACCCTTGTGCCATAAGTTCCAGCTTCCACGATGGCGACTGCTTGTGCTGATAGGTGGTCCTCAACCAACTTCTTCATCCCTCCTCTACCAAAGTTGGTCTGAAGAAGTGCACCAGTATCCCTCAACGCTACCTTCCCATCCTTCTAGAAGATCACCCCTTGCTGCAAGGTATCACTGAACTCCTTGCAATCTCTGCGCGGATGATCGGTACCATCGCACCAGATAACAGGTTTCTCAACAGGTTTCGCTCCGCTTGTAGACCCTTGTTCCTCCAATCTGGTGAGCTTGATCTGCAAGTCTCGCATTCCACGCATGATCTCCTCAAAGTTTGAATCATCCTTCTTCGGAGGTACCATAGGTGCCTGAACAACTGGAACAACTGGAACAGCTGGAGCAACTGGTACTACCTGTCTAGCAACAGGAACCACTGGTCGGACTACAGGAACAGGTGTTACAGCTGTAGGTGTTGGCGCCAGTCTCCTAACAGGAACCTTCTCTCGCCTCCGCTCTCTCTTGGTGAGCAGACCAACAGCTTCTTCAACCTTCTTCCAGCTGCTAGTCAATCCATCGTCCTCCTCCCGGTCTTCCAGAAGTACCTCTAGCTTCTCCTGCAACTTCTCATCTGCAGCCCGGAGAAATAGCTCTGTCTTGTTGGACTACAACGTCAACTTCTCCATCCTGGTTAGCCGTGAAAACTGCTTCTCAAACTCCCTGAGCAACTCAGTAGCTTGTAGACCCTTCCTTGGTTGCTCAACCCACTCCAAGAAAGACTTCTTGGTGACTCGATCAGAGTCCTCCAAGAAGTACTCATCCATCAAGGCACGAGCAAACGTCTCCCAATCCTTGTTAAAATGCTTCGTTAGCATTTTAACATGATCCCTAATCTCTGGAGCTGCTGCTAACTCAAACGTCTCAATCATCTCATCTTCTGAGACCCGGTTCAGCTCCATCTCCTTCACATAATGCCTCAAATATCTTGAGACATCTTTCCCTTCAAACTGGTCAATCTTGCTGACCACCGCTTGTAGCGCCTTTGTTGCCAAAGCTTCCTTCCGCTCATCAGATTGTTGCTGCCGTAAGAACATAATGAAAGCTTGGAACATCGATGCAGTCGCTGGATCCAACTGCACCTTCGGCAACCCACTTGAACCACTAGCTCCATCTCCATCACCTTTCCCATCCCCACTCATGACTACCAATCTCTTCTTCAAAGTTCACACACAGAAGAAATCTCCACCCCAGACCTTCACGTTGTCGCGCCATTTGGCGGCTACATGCTTGACTTCTACTCCGACGCTTAGGTTTGGTAGTTCTAGAAGTTAGCTCATATTACTTCTAGTCCTTTATGTATATGTTTGACACCTTTGCATACGGTGTTAACACTATTTTGAGTCCTAGTAGGCTGATAGTATGTTAGTTATCTTGTTCAAGCATTTGTGCGCTTGTGCAAGTGACTTCTTACTTGTCTATGACGTTCAATGTACATAACTTAGGGTTTCCATGCTGATAGGGGTTTGAGCTCATGGGTTGTACTTACTTGTCGCCCATGCACGCTTTCTAGCTAATTTAAGTTATTTTTCAGGGCTATGTGTCATTTTAGGTAGTTTAAGTTTTACGCTGGCACTCTAGGGGGCTTGACGTGGTAGCCTATGAGTGTAGATAAGTTACCAGGTAGTTTAAGGCACAAAAGGACAGTCAAGTGGAGCTATGAACTCCCATTGGTCCATTTTTGTCTTTTGTAAAACTCTAAGTTTAGAAACAGAGCTCTAGAGGAGAGTTCGAGCAATTGGTGAGGTATCTTAGAAATCTGAGAACACAGGAAGAGAGAGCTCGTCGTGCCAAGCACTGTCAGTGAAATTTTTGCTCGATTTGGATCAATAAACAAGGAGTTATGCCCAATTGAAGTTCGGATTGTGTCAAAACTGCATCACTTTTGTTAATTTTGGGGTTTTCGGTGCCAATTGCAGCAGAATTGAGGAAATCACTTCAAAACTTCGTGGTTGCGTTCACTGTCAGGAGGGCTACGACTGTCCAAAAAGTTTCGAATCATTTGAGTAACTGAGTAATTCAGGGCGGCCGCTGAAGCAGAGGGGGTCTAAAAAGCTCTTAATCTAGAGCTGCGACTTTAGAGAAGGAGATCTGGAGTTCTACAAACAATCAGGAGTCCCAACTTCACAGGGATGTTCAGCATTCTGTAGACTTCAAATACTGTGAGAAGATTTGAAATTCATCGAGCCAATTCTCTCTTCTATGTCTGAATAGCTGTCTAGGTACCAGAAATTGCCATAATTCTCTTATTCAGAACTTTTCTGTTCATATCTCCATGTCAGAATTTGATCTCAGGTTGAAACTTCGTCTGTGAGTTCAGTAGTACCTCATTTGCATGTAGGGCAAGTTTAGAGGTCTAAACCTTCATAGTTTTCCTCCCTTTGAGTGTCAAAGTTCACCGCTTAAGCCTATTACTACCAGTGAGACCTAAATTTCGCTTTTTGAGCATATCAGAGGATCCTACACTCCTGTGTGAGTGTTTATAGCTCCTGTTGTGGCCTGAAAGCCAACCTCTTGAGTAAACAACCACAGCCAGAAGCCCGGCGCTTTCCTAGGTAGACGGATCACACTCCGACAACGTCGAGTTCACCACCGTATCGTGTCGGATATTTTGTGCGTGAAGGATGTCCAGGAAAACGCGAGGTTCCTGGTTGTGGAGATGCTGTGTGCCAAACAGAGACAAGACAGAGAAGAACAACCACGAAAAGGAATGCTGCGATATATACCACTCTGAAAGTATGTACATTGTCGATTCTTTCTCCAAACAGCACAAAACTGAGGAAAAGACCAGAGCGGTCTGTAACCTACTTCAGAAGCCCTAAAACAAACCTCTGAAACGCAACCCTAGTCTGAAATCGCCAAAGCGTAGCTCAAAGCAAGAGGAACTTCTCTTTGCTAACAACCAGAGCGATAACAGTATCATGCGATCCAAACCCAAGTCCAAACCACATCCACACACTAGCTCTTGGCTAAAGCTAGCTACCACAAGCCATACACAACCAACTAAGTCCTTAACGAATTCAAAAGGATGAAACATGTAGCGAAGGAACCGAAAAAGACCTATCTGGGAACTTTCTCCTTTCGCCAAACGATCTTCAAATGTTGATAGGGTCTCCTTCCCTGACTCCGTTGACCCAAGAAACCTTCAGATCCGACTCCCGATAGTCGAGATATCGCCAATTTAAGATCGTAGGTGACCGAACCTTCAAAAACTCCTCCCTGCGGCTTAAAACCGCTCACACCGCACAAACGGATCTTCTAAACTGATATCCGTCTTCGCTGGTAGGTAGATCTGGCTACCCTGAACCCAACAAGACTCCAAACAAGCCGTTTGGAGTTCCCCTTGCAAAACTACTCGAGAAATTTGGTCGCAGGCTACAAAAAACTGACGTAAATCGGCTCCCTGCGGCTCAAATTTGCTCACCACACCCAAACCAACAATCCAATTCACTTACAGTCTTCCCCTATGCGTACATGAGGACTCCCTGATCGCGTAGGCACCAAGAGCAAAGAGCTTGGCTCACCGATCGCGAAGAACAATCCAATCTCAGGTCGCAGGCGATGAAAACCTGACGCAAGCGCTTCCCTGCGAGCCAATTTCTCTCACAACTCTCAAACCGCCCGATAAAACTTTGTATCGTCTTCAATTTCCTGAAGAACTCGTTGTTCTGATCCCGATGGATCCAAGGACAGCAAGTTTGGACTCCGGAACGGTCCGAACGGTCCAACTCTCCTTCATAGGTAACTGAAAACTCCAATTCTGCTCCCTGCGTCTCAATTTCTCCCAGAACACAACCCCCCGATCCGTCTCTTCAAGAACCGTCTTAACCTGTGCGTAGCCTGCACAGATCTGAACCCGATGACACCTTGCGCGCGTGTATTGGACTTCCCAATTCTCCAAAACATCCACCGACAAGTCGTAGGAACAAGCAAGCCCCTTAAGCAGCCCCCTTGCAACAGTCTGTACGTACGAAGTTCAACCCTCAATAATAAGAAGCAGGCCCCTTGCGTCTTTGATATAACGCCTGAAGCCCTAAATACCCAATCAGCAAGTAACTAGGGGCCTAGCTTGATTTTATCTTCTTTCGAATCACATAACTTCTTCTCTGGATGTCCAAACGAAGTAAACAAGATGCCCATGGAAAGTTGACAGCGAGCTCTACCCATCTATGTGATGAAAGCGAAGATCCAAAGTTGCGTCAAAAGCCCGTAAGCTGGGGCCTAGCTTGTTTTCTCCATCTTTCGAGTCCTGTAACTTCTCCACTAGGCGTCCAAACGAAGTAGATGAAGTGCCTATGGAAAGCTGACAAGGAGCTCTATCCACTGGTGCGATAAAAACGAAGATCCGAAGTGGTGCCAAAAACCTGTAAGCTGGGGCCTAGCTTATTTTCTCCATCTTTCGAGTCCTGTAACTTTTCCACTAAGCGTCCAAACGAAGTAGACAAAGTGTCTGTGGAAAGCTGACAAGGAGCTCTACCCATCTATGCGATGAAAATGGAGATCTGAGATTGTGCCAAAAACCCGTAAGCTGGGGCCTAGCTTATTCCTCATGAGTGTCTTTGGAGCGACAAGCATCGAAGTTTGAATTTCAAGTAGGAGCCGGTCCACGACATGACACCGGGGGTAAAATGTAACGACCTATGTTACACATAGGAAGTTTGTCTATTAGTAAGATATTTAGTTATAACTAAATGTTGAGAAGGTTTATTTGCTGCCCAAATACTTTAAGGAGTCATGACTAGCTAAAGTTAGCTATGGTTAAACTTAGTGTAGTGACGCAGGATTTCTCCTTTTGTCCATTTAGTATAAAGATATCGTTCCCACAGAGGATTTGCACAAGTAACGCTGCTCTAAGTTCTAAGATCTGTTCAAACACACAAATACACGGGTTTTGCCTAGAAATCCCGTCTTCTCACAAAACCACACAAAACCACACGTCTTCCAGACACGTCAAATGGTGCTCTGGAACTAAACAAACAACTACCAATTACAATATCACACAACTATTCACAGAGATCTTCCTGCTTCCGGGTTGCTTCTTCCGGTCTTCTCGATACCGTCTTCCCGAAGCGATTCTCGTCTTCTAGGGGTTCAGCTCGTCTTCTCACACCTCCAGAAGATTGTCCTGCTTCGCAGAAGTCGACTAGCAACGGTCGTTACACCTTAATCACAAGGTGTATGCCTCCTGTAGCCTTCCCAGGCTTCTCCCTACGGAAATAGTCTTCCTGCAGCACTACAACGACATTCACCTTCACGGAAGCTCAATAGAAGTCTCGGAAACTCACTAGAAGAAGGTAAGAAGATGGGGAAGATGAGAGAAGATGGGGAAGATGAGAAAATCCAAACAAGAGGAAACAAGATGAAAAGAAGCAATTAAGATTCCGACAGGCTTCTAGTCCGGATCCTGACTAACAAGCCATCCCTGCTTTTAATAGTTTGGGGAGGAAGACAACAAACGTGAGTACTGTTGCACCGTCTTCTACTTGAGGATGTCGTCTTCTGTTGCGGGAAGAAGGCTTCTTTCTTCTTCACTTCGCTGCTCTGACTACTCTGTCTTCTGAGATCCCTTACTCATAAGACCGTTCGTACGCAGATCCCAAGTGCTCCACTGAACGAGTCAAGCTACACTTCCACAACTGTTGACATTCACCGTCACTCAAGAAGAACACTCCCATGCATAATTGGGAGCGAATTCAAGGAACCCACCATCCAGAAGACATGGACAAAGCTTCTGCACTCAAATCCACAATCTATTCCCCGAGAAGAAGTCACAATGGCATTGGGAACCTCACTCCTTCTACTTCTTGCGTCGACTCCTCGACACACCAGCCTAGCTAACAGGACTGCACGAGGATGCCGTTCCCTGTTCCTAGACTGTCCACTACTTCTATCTACATCTTCGAACCACTGCTGGTACGAGTATGCAAACCCCTCCTGTGTATTCCAAGACTATTCGTATGTTTCCAACAACGGGTGTAGTGCGAAGAACTACCTATCTTGTCTCTGCTCTAATGTGTCTCGTCTGCCTGTCCGTAGAATCGGTATGTATGTTTAGTTGCTACAGAATTCTACAGAACTGGCAAAACTCTATCTCCTACTCTGCTATCCTACTTATGTCGCTGCCGTGAGAACCAAGGGAGGCGACCACCAAGGAGAGAGAGGCGCTGACAGGAGGTTGTCACCTCACATGCAAGCGGTTCCCCTGCCCGAATTGGTCATCTGCCTTGTCCTTCCTACGCTACCTATGCTGCCACATGGTATCCTAACTAGTATTACATGGAAAAACTGCCACCCTTAAGATAGCATGTTCGGTCTTACTATATTTGGAATTGTCAATGGAGTTACTAACTACTCAGATTGCACGGAGGCAATCTCTACCTGATCTGCTCCTATCGGAGCTCCTAACGCGGCTTCTGCTAAGCTAGAAAGCCCTGCAGTTACCTCGGGTGTCACTGAGGTGGCTTCCTCCTCATCGTCTCTTGCTGGCCCTGCTGTCGCTGCTGCTGCGTCTTCCTCGGCTTCAGCTTCTGCTTCGGAAGACAGAAGCGTCTTCTGGGAAGCGGAGTCGACCGGTGTTTCTTCCGTCTTCTGAGCCACTGGTGCGGGACTAGGGACCGTGGGGACCTCATAAGGATCCGGGGAAGTCGTTTCCTCCACGCGAAATACCTGGGAAGACGGCTCGTCTTCCTGTCTTCCAGAAGACATCTTGTCTTCCAGGGCGTCTTCTGGAGTCTTCGGAAGACTCCGAGGCGTTGCAGAAGTAGTCTTCTGCTCTGGTCGGGTACTCAGCAGGTCTTCTTCCGAGTCGGACTCCGATCCTGAATGAATGAGGGAGATGAGTGTCCTCGGTACACTTCTGGAACCCATCTTCCTCAGTGGCGTGGCGTCTTCCGACCCACTAGACTCGTCTTCCCTCACCAGAAGCGTCTTCTGGTGAGAGCCGGGCCTCAGCTGTGGCATCAGAGTGGGAGGGGGCGTTGCGGCTGCCGCTCGGTCATCGTCTTCCGAGGTCTCCTCCTTCACCTCCTGTCGCTCCGTTGGTCCATACCCTGCCAGCTGATCTTCCCTAAGATCCCCCATGGCTACATACAAGTAGCAGAGGAAGGGCGTCAAGTGTCCTCCCGCCGGGGTACCCAAGTATACTAGCTCCGTCTGTACATAGTTGTGGATGTACGCGCCCCAATAGATGGGCACTCCGTCATCCCATACTGATTCCAGGAACTCCACGTCCTGATCTCCTAAGCACCTTGTCTTTTGCGCTTTCCCCTTGGGAAAGAGATGCAGAAACAACTTCGCCAGAAGTCGTTTCTTCGGCTCCTGATAAGATTCGATCTTCCAACCGTTCCTCTCCTCGCTGTCTTCCACGAAAAGGCAGGTGGTGCTTCCAGGCACATGCCACGAACTCACGATCCTAGGCAAGATCTTCTTCTCGTACCAATATCCTCGGTTCTCGGACTCTGGCCTGTGAAAAGCCATGCGCCACCAATCTTCAGTCCAAGAAGACGGTCTTCCTCGAGCTACTCCTGCTTTCGCAGGTACACGGTTACGAGGTGGCAACGCTGCCCATACCTCCTCCAGAAGTCCCTGGTCTGCGAGGTTCCAATCCCACAGGAAGAAGTCGAGACCCAACTCCTTGAGGAAAGGAGTGGCCTCGGCCAATTCTGCCGCTGGTAACACCAAGCCTCGCGGATGCATCGACATACTTGGAAGATCTGTTGCACTAAACCACAAGCACCTACTATGAGCTGAAGGCTCAGTTCTTCCCGAGTGCCCACAATCTAGCTTCTACTTCTCAGAAGACGAAACTAGTCTTCCAGAAGACAGCTACTCCGTCTTCCGAAATTCTAACAGTACTTCCTAAATAGCTCTCGTCTTCCGAGCTATATCTAAACAATTCTATCTAAGCAAGGCCTCGCATGGATTACCAAGAAGACAACCCACCTTGCATTACATCCTACTTCCTATCAGAAGATACAAGATTCACGAAACATCAAGTGCATAACAGGTTCGGAAGATGGTTGCGGTCTCCTGCGGTGACAGTGGTCTCTGGGAAGACACTCGGGACAGCTTCCGATTCAATGTCTTTCTCGGAAGACCTCCCGAAGTCAGACTTCCCTTCACTGGTCTCACCTGTCTTCGTCTTCCTACACGCAATCTATCCTCACAACAGACTCAAGTCAATTGCACTCTGTTCTTCTGATGTCTCACCTCTCATATGCACTCAGAAGAAGCTTGCTGCTCGGTGGGAAGACATGACCCTTGACCATTCTCTCCAGATTCTGCCAGCAAGTCTTCTCACGACTCTTTTCTAAGTTCGGGAAGAAGAAGGGATGGCTGCTATAGGTCGGACAGAAGAGACCCGAAATGGACCCTCACGTCTTCTCGCTCATTTTGCCAGCCTTCCAATCTTCTAGTCTCTCTAGGAAGATGTGGAGTTGAGAAGCTTGGAAGACCGGGAGGCACAGGCCTAGTTCCCGACTTCCAACTTCTCAAAATAACAAAACAACTCACCACACCACTCAGGATTCGTACCAAGTCTCTCTAAACTCAAAAGCAAAGCAAATCCACTCTTGATACGAATTGTGTTCAGTCGACTTCCGAAGACAGTCTTTCGAAGACGGTCTTCCGAAGACAGTCAAGTTTAAGAAGCGTCTTCCGAAGATGTTCCCATCTTCCGAATCGTCTTCTATTCCAGGTTTCGGGGGTAGAGAGGTAGTAGGGTAGGAAAATTGGTAGCTGGGATCGTCAATTTGGGAACGGGGTGTAGGGAAGCTCGAATTGAACTTAGGAAGGAGTAGGAAGATGTCTGACAAAAATTGGGCAGCGCTTCCGCGCCCAATGTCTCAATAGAAAGAATGGGGGGGTGGGGGTAATCGATCAGGCTGCCTGCACACAACCCAGGAAGCGCGGGGAATACCAGACAAAGGCGAGAAGAAGTGAGAAGGGGAAAGAACGTGGGGAAGAACCTCTACAGTCTTCTTCTGCACCTCGAGTTGCCTTCGACCTCCGCGCGCTTCTCGGCTCTGGTCCTAGCTCCAATGCGACTCCTCACGACTGCGCCTGCTGTCAATTTCTGGTCACGCCTCGATTCTACCTTCGATTTCTATTCGCTATTCTCCAATGTCAGCTTCCCAGGAGCTCACAGAAAATGCCTTCGCTCCCTGCCTCCCGTGCTCCAGCAATTCGGTCTCGCCCTTCGCCTAGCTGCCAACTGATACTCTCCTACCTCGATGTCCTCACTCGATTCCTCTCTCGAAGCTCACTTGCGAAACTCGCTCAAAATCGATCTTCTCAAGCGCGCTGTGCTGCGAGAAGTTGGAATGTGTCTAATGTGCTTCCTGCGCATCTTCCCCGCAGATTAGAGGTTTTCGACCTTAGGTGTCTTCCCCGACCTACCTACCTATTTGGTGCGACCCAGTAGGTACACCTATTGTTTTATCCGAAGACTCGTGGTTAGGCCTTCGCGGTCGCTGTCTTCCGGAAGATGGTTGTCTTCCGCCGTCTTCTCATCTTCCGTCGTCTTCCCGTCTTCCGAAGATAGCACCGAGAAGACGCTCTTCCGAAGACGGTCATCTTCCGAAGAAGTCAACTTATTATTACAAACCGCCCTTAAGATCATCTTCCTGTTAAGGGAGACGTAACCTTAAGTAACAACGCTTCTTCAGTTATACAAACGAGTTATTAATCTCAAAAATTTTAAAAATTCGTGCATCCTGTAATTTGTGGGCACCACACTTAGCTGTACTTTTGGCAGAATTCAGATATTTCTTAAAGAGTGAGCACTACTATCTTGTCATCTTCTCTAAAAGGTAGAAAGGAGGTGGAAAGTATCCCTTATCTCCTTTTTGACTTGATATTGGTGGTGGGATTAAAGTTGTGGACTTTGTGGGCATTAAAAACAAGAAGAGATTCCACATGTTTTCTTTTTAGTGGGTCTTTCGCGCACCTACCGCCTTGTTGCCTCAGCGGAAGCTCTAGCTCAGTAGGTCGCAAACTTTACACCGCTAACCTGCAAACACAATCACAAGTTAACGTCCATGCACCACTTACCTTAGTTCTGTTTGGTCCGGACCGGAGCCGGACCGTCTCCCTAATCATCAAGCTCAGCAATCCTAAGTCCCGACTTAGATCCTAAGTCGGTCCCAAACATGAGCAAGTCACAATATGACTTGGGGCGGACTTCCCATAAAGTCCAGGGTCCTAAACGGTGCCTCCAGCACACCTAGCGGCCCAACCGCCCGTGATGTCCGTCTGGGTCTAGGCTCCCGAACGGTGGTCTAACCCGCCGACTCGTTCTCTAGTCTTGCCCCAGCCCTTACATCGTTCTTAAGTCCAGACGTCCAAGTCTGGATCGGAACGTGCCTTGGAACCGGCCCAGCCATCACCTCATGCCCCCAGAGTCCGCCCGCCGAACCCTGGGGTCGGGTGACTCGTCCTGGCCCACCCAGGCATCGAGCCCCCCTCATATATACTTCTGGGAATCGGCGGCCCCGCCCTCCTCTTTGGTCCTTGAAAATTATACCACAACCCGATTGTGGTTCGGCCATAACTTCCAGCTCGGAGGTCAGATCGAGGAGTGTTATATATCACTGGAAAGCTCTCGACGAGACGTTTCCAATGATACCTCACTCGCCTCGAGATCTTATGTGGAGCTCCGTCCACGACCTAAAACGTCCCTGGAGCTCCAACACTTAGCAGTTTTTCCTGGTCCAGACCCAGGGTCGAACCCTGTGGTTCGTCTGCGTCTCGGTCCCACGTCTCGGACCCACGTCTCAGACCTATGTCTGAGACTCATGTTTCAACCCGTTCTCAGACTCGCCCCCTTAGGTCAGCGTTTGTCTGGGGCCCTCTTGGGGTAGGCCCTTATGTCCTAACCCAAGGTTCCAACCTTGGTTCAGAGAACCACTTAGGGTTCATCTGATCCCGACTTGCCGGCCAAGCCGTTAAGTCCTACTCGCAGCGTTCACAACCTAGCGCAAGTCCGCTAGGGTTCTGTTGTTTGCGTCTGCGCCCGATCTTGCGAATGAGGGGCGCGACACTTATCCCCACTTTGGAGGTTGATGCCCTCATTAACAATGATCCTTTAAGTTAACACCAAGTTCAAAATGGGTAGCCAACCCCTTGGCGTCAGAATTGCGTTCTGGTAGCTAACCCGCAATTCCTTTCTTGGCTTGAGTCTTAAGTTGTCGCTAGAACACTTAGAAAATTTCAACTAGTCTCGGGAAAAGCCTTACCTTTTTGGCTTACCCTAAACAAAACTAGTTGACAACTTCTAAACATTCTACTTAAGACTCTAACTTGCTAACTATAAGTATTCACACCTACTTACGAGGTCCCCCGAAACTCACTTTCCAGTCGCAACCTGATTTGACTTAGACGCGCGACTAAGTTTACTTTGCAGTTCGGAAACCGCAAAGCAAGATCACCCCAAGCCCCAAGACAAGTATGAAAGTTCATACTTGCTTTGCCAACGCTACGGCAAACCTAAGTCTTGACATCAAGACTTAGTCTTGATTTAGATGCTTATCCAAACCAGCTCGCTTCCTTTGAGTGTGCTTCGTTCCACCTCTTGACAACATCCTAGGCATCTGATCAGAACTAGTCATAGCCATGCACTACCAATACACTTAGACAAATTTTCAAGAAACAATATCTTTATTTCCAAACACAAGTCAAAGCTACAAAGTCCATCGGTCCAAATCGCCTCAAGTTGCTACTCGTATGGTTCGTCGTTTCTTCATCACCCCTCGCTGGAAGGAGATGTCCTCATCTTGCTAACGTCCTTGTTGTCCTTGTCTCCGCTTGAAGAGGTCCAATGCTTCGCTCGCATGTGCGAGATCTTCCTCTGGCACCCAAGTTGCTTCCTTCAAATGGTAACCACGCCATTTGACCAAGTACTCCATCCGGTTTGATTTGCGCCGAGATCGCAGAATGGATTCCACCTCATATTCTGCTTCGCCTTGCATAACATCAGGTTGAGGCCTGAGTACTTGTTTGCGCTCCGGCCGCAAATCATCCTTGAAGTATTTTTTTAATAAAGAAACATGGAAAGTCGGATGCAACTGCCACTCGCGAGGAAGGTCTAAGGTATAGACATCTTCATGCGGATCTTGACAACGACAAATGGTCCCGCAAACTTCGATGAAAACTTCATCGATATTTCCTTCGGAAGTGTGAAGTTTTTCGTACTTAACCATACTTCTTCCCCCACTTGAAACTTCACTTGACACCGATGTTTGTTTACCTGCTTCGTGTATCGTTGCTGCGCCTTCTCGAGGTTCTTCTTAACTTGCTCCTCGCGCCGCTGCATTGCCGTCACCAACTCTTCAGCTGATGTTTGCCGTGTTCTTGGTCGTGCCGATGTAGAACTCCCTGCAAGAGTCAAGTCAAGAGGCCCTTCTGGCTCACGTCCGTAAGCCAGTAAGAAAGGCGTTTCACCGGTTGCCGAATGCTTTGTGGAATTGTAGCAATACTCCGCAAGACTGAGCCACTCCGCCCAATCACTTTGGTCCGCGCTCACATAATTCCCCAAGTATTGATTCAGAACCGAGTTAACTCGTTCTGTTTGCCCATCTGTTTCCGGATGAAAGGCGGTACTAAATTTTAATTTAGTCCCCAATTTTTGGAACAAGTGTTTCCAAAAAGCACTTGTGAACTTAGACTCTCTATCTGAAATAATACTCCGAGGTAATCCATGTGAACGTCACCAAGTATCTAGGAACAAGCGAGAAGTCGTGAACGCTGTTGCAGTGTCCAAGGTCGGAGCAAACTTCGCTAGTTTGCTAAACCGATCAACTATCACAAAAATCGCGTTGTATCCATTCGAGTCAGGCAGAGAGGTAATGAAGTCCATGCTAATGCTTTCCCAAGGTCTGGCTGGAATCGGCAAAGGATGAAGCAATCCTTGTTTCTTCTCGTAAGAAACGTGATTCGCTTGACAGGTTACGCATGTTTTCACAAAGTGGGAAACATCGTCTTTCATGTGGGACCAATAAAACTTTTTAGCTATCACTGCTAAAGTGGACTTTTCTCCTTTATGTCCTGATAAGGGCGCATCATGACATTCTTTGAGTAACTTAGTCCGAAGTTTTCCTTGTCCCACATAAACCCGACTTTGCTTGAACATGAGTAAACCATGTCTTAGCTGCAGATTTTGCAACTTCACTCCTCGCTTGAGTTGTTCCAGGTACTCCTTCGCTTGGTCATCGCCCATGTAACCTTCACGTTTTCGCCTCTCCAAGTCTGACTCCTTAGGATACATAGCTCGCAAAATCTGTGTTGACGATGAGAGATATTCCTCCTTGCGACTCAAGGCGTCAGGAACCACATTGTCCTTTCCCGCTTTGTGGATTAATTCCACGTTCATGAGCGCCAAGGTATCATGCCATCGTAGTTGCTTTGGCGTCACCCGATCTTGTGTCTCAAAGTACGAGCGAAATGTTATCAGTATACACTTGGGTTTTGTGAAGTCCCAAGTAATGCCGCCATTTCCTCAAGCAATGAACCACCGCGAACAGTTCCTTCTCGTGAGTCGGTCAACGACTCTCCGTCCCAGATAACTTCTTGCTTTCGTATGCTACAGGTTTTCCATCCTGCACCAACACTCCGCCAATCGCATAGTCGCTCGCGTCCGTGTGCACTTCGAATGGTTTGTCGAACTCCGGCAGCTTCAAAACTGGCGCCTTTGACAAAATAGCTTTGATCGTCTGAGACGCATCATTCACCTCCTTGGTCCAACTTACCTGTGCGTCTTTGCCCGTCCAGTCCGTCAGCGGCTTCGCGATCTTTGAAAACCCCTTCACATACTTGCGGTAGAACTGCGTCAATCCTAAGAATCGCCGCATCCCCTTCACTGTAGTCGGAGTCTCCCAAGTCACAATCGCGTCCACCTTCTGCATATCCGGTCCGACTCCTTCTGCACTAATTACATGTCCCAAGAAGTTAATGCGCTCCAAACCAAACTCACTCTTGTCAATGTTGGCAAACAGCTTATGCTCCCGCAGCTTCGTCAACACCACCCTTAGCTGCTCCGCGTGCGACTCCAAGGTTTTGGAGTAGATCAAGATGTCGTCGATGTAAACGATGACAAACTCATCCATCTCCTCGCGAAAAATTGTGTTCATCAATGTAGTGAACGTCGACAAGCGGCAGAGTCCAAATGGCATCACCACGAATTCAAACAATCCGTATCTGGTTCGACAAGCGGTCTTCTCAACATCTGGGTCAGCTATCCGGATCTGATAATATCTTGACTTCAAGTCTATCCTGCTGAAGTACTTCGTACCCGCTAACCTATCAAAGAGGTCATCTATCCTTGGCAAGGGATAGTTATTCTTCACCGTCACCTTATTGAGTGCACGATAATCTACGCAGAGTCGTAACTTCCCATCCTTCTTCTTTGCAAAAAGAACTGGGGCTCCATAAGGTGACTTGCTGGTTCGAATATATCCCCGCGCTAATAGCTCACCGAGTTGTCTTTTCAACTCAAGGAGTTCAACCTGATTGAGTCGGTAAGGGGCTTTGGAAGGTGATTCCGATCCTGGCAAGACTTCGATCTTGTGATCCACCACCCGCCTTGGAGGTAACTCAGCAGGCAACTCGTCCGTCAAGACATCCTCAAACTCCTTAATCACTTCGCGAAGCACCTTCGGAAGTTTAGTCGCGTCCCCTGATGTTTCCTCTTGCCTATCACCCGCCATCATATCTGCAACCCGCATCAAACACATGACCCCATCGTTGAAGTCCATCTGTTTGTCCTTGATCAAATTCACCGCAAAGTCGTCAATTTTCCGCACTTTCCGGATCAGCCTCACTCCTAGCTTCCGCCCTTTAACTCTGACATTCAACCTCAAAGGTCTCCGTCTAAGTTCCACATCGAACCTATCTAAGAAAGTGTTCCCCAAAACCGCATGGATATCATCCATCTCGCACACCGTGAAGTTCTTTGTGAACTCCAACTTCTCACACGCAAATCGTACGTCCAAGGCCACTTCAGAAGTTTGGTACGTCTTGCCCTTGGCAAAGCGCACCTGAATAGGCTTGTCTGCCTTGGAGGTAGACAAGCCCAACTTCTTCACCAACTTTGGACTTATGAAGGAGTGAGTCGCTCCTGTGTCCACAAGAAAAGTAACATCACGGTTAGCAACCTTGGCTTGTAGAAACATCAATCCCGGCGTCTTCTTCGTGGTTCTCAAGGTCACAGTCATCTGGCCCTCCAACAAATCCTTTGCAACAAACGCATTCATGCTACAGTTACTAACCTTAGGTTTCGTGCACCCCTTAGCAATGTGGCCCGCCTCGTCACAGTTGTAGCAAGTAAACTTAGCGCCATTGCCCTTCTGAGGTGTTTGCCCTTTAGGTTTTACTCCTGTTTGCTGCCTCTTTGCTGCCGGGGCAGAAGTATCCTTCCGATCCTTCTCACCCCCATCCCATTGTCGTTTGAAGCCCTTGTTCTTCTTCTGGAACTTGTCCGTTGTCGCGCCATTTGGCGGCTACATGCTTGACTTCTACTCCGACGCTTAGGTTTAGTAGTTCTAGAAGTTAGCTCATATTACTTCTAGTCCTTTATGTATATGTTTGACACCTTTGCATACGGTGTTAATACTATTTTGAGTCTTAGTAGGCTGATAGTATGTTAGTTATCTTGTTCAAGCATTTGTGCGCTTGTGCAAGTGACTTCTTACTTGTCTATGACATTCAATGTACATAACTTAGGGTTTCCATGCTGATAGGGGTTTGAGCTCATGGGTTGTACTTACTTGTCGCCCATGCACGCTTTCTAGCTGATTTAAGTTATTTTTCGGGGCTACGTGTCATTTTAGGTAGTTTAAGTATTACGCTGGCACTCTAGGGGGCTTGACGTGGTAGCTTATGAGTGTTACCAGGTAGTTTAAGGCACAAAAGGACAGTCAAGTGGAGCTATGAACTCCCATTGGTCCATTTTTGTCTTTTGTAAAACTCTAAGTTTAGAAACAGAGCTCTAGAGGAGAGTTCGAGCAATTGGTGAGGTATCTTCGAAATCTGAGAACACAGGAAGAGAGAGCTCGTCGTGCCAAGCACTGTCAGTGAAATTTTTGCTCGATTTGGATCAATAAACAAGGAGTTATGCCCAATTGAAGTTCGGATTGTGTCAAAACTGCATCACTTTTGTTAATTTTGGGGTTTTCGGTGCCAATTGCAGCAGAATTGAGGAAATCACTTCAAAACTTCGTGGTTGCGTTCACTGTCAGGAGGGCTACGACTGTCCAAAAAGTTTCAGATCATTTGAGTAACTGAGTAATTCAGGGCGGCCGCTGAAGCAGAGGGGGTCTGAAAAGCTCTTAATCTAGAGCAGCGACTTTAGAGAAGGAGATCTGGAGTTCTACAAACATTCAGGAGTCCCAACTTCACAGGGATGTTCAGCATCCTGTAGACTTCAAATACTGTGAGAAGATTTGAAATACATCAAGCCAATTCTCTGTTCTATGTTTGAATAGCTGTCTAGGTACCAGAAATTGTCATAATTCTCTTATTCAGAACTTTTCTGTTCATATCTCCGTGTCAGAATTTGATCTCAGGTTGAAACTTCGTCTGTGAGTTCAGTAGTACCTCATTTGCATGTAGGGCAAGTTTAGAGGTCTAAACCTTCATAGTTTTCCTCTCTTTGAGTGTCAAAGTTCACCGCTTAAGCCTATTACTACCAGTGAGACCCAAATTTCGCTTTTTGAGCATATCAGAGGATCCTACACTCCTGTGTGAGTGTTTATAGCTCCTGTTGTGGCCTGAAAGCCAACCTCTTGAGTAAACAACCACAGCCAGAAGCCCGGCGCTTTCCTAGGTAGACGGATCACACTCCGACATACTCTCTTTTTGGTGAACTCGACGTGAAACACCTAGGGTGGGAGTTTTCTTGAGAGTGTTACAGGATCAGATATCATGGCCAACCAAGGATCATCAAGTGGAGGTGCTGCTGCTGCTCAGCAACCTATTCAGTTTGATGCTGCTACGATGAAGATGTTCTAAGCTTTTTCCATGTTTATGCAGCAGCAGCAGAGCACAGAGAGGAAGGAGGTATTAGCAACCAAGGCGTTGCAATCTGTGGTGCACCAGATGGACCAGTTCAAGGGTACAGATATTTCCAAGTACGTGCGATACTATGCTAGGGAGATGGAGGTGAACAAGGTACCTGAGAAGGAGATGGTGGAGAACTTTGAACTTGCTGTTGTCCCTGAGATTCGTGGGCGTGTGAAGGAGCTCAAGCAGCAGCAAGGACAGAGTTGGGAGAGCTTTATGCGCGCTTTGAAGGAGGAGTACTACACTGAAGATTCAGAGAGGGTGACCAAGAGAACATTCTTGGAGTGGGTGGTGAAACCTAACAAAGGTTTGTCTGTAAATGAGTTGTTAAGGGAGTTTGATCGTCAATATGCTCAGCTTTCTAGGACAGAGAAGCTTACACTAGAGGTTGAGAAGACCGAGCTTTTCCTACAAGCAGCGGACGTGACTATTCAAGAGAAGCTTGAGCTGTTGCTGGAAGACAAGAGTGAGGAGAGAGGATTGAAGACTGACTGGAAGGAGGTTGAAGAGGCTGTTTCTTTGCTGGCCAAGAGACAGAGAAGAAGGGACAAGGTGGTGGTAAGTGAAGCAGCACCTCTGATAATTCCTGTCAAGCAGTTGCCTACTAAGCCTGCTTTGGTAATTGCTAGAGAGGAAGACTCACCGCTTGATGAGTTGATTAAGGGTATGAAGGAGCTTAAGCTTAAGCTCACTAGGTTAGAAGAGAAGGAGCAGAATGTACAGCCTGCTATGCAGAGACCTCAGATGAGAGAAGGCTTTGTTCATCGTTGTATATGGTGTGATAGCCTAGACCATGTAAGAAGAGATTGTGGAGAGTTTTCAGATGCATTGAGGAAGGATCTGATCTTCTTCAAAGATGGTAAGATCCATCTCAGAGAGACTGGGATGATGTTGGGAACCAACTTTGGCAAGGGTGGTATGAAGAGGCTTGTGAATGAGATATCAGCATCACATGCTGTTTCTCTTGTGAATGCTGCTACCTGTGGAGTGAAAGTGGAGATGGAGAGAGAGAAAGGGACTACTGGGTTGTGGTCTGATGTAGTGCGGTCCGTAGCTAGAACAGAGTTAGACAAGGATGTGCTACGGAGGGTTGGCAACTCAATTCGAGAAGCTACAGGATGGAATGATCCTGTGGATACTATGTCAGTGCATGCTTATGTTGCAAGAAGTCAGCATGAAGCTGTACTAGAAGAAAAACGTAGGAGGGAGGATGCAGGTGAGGCTTCTACAGCCAAATGACCTGCTACAAGGAGTGAAAGGGCTAGACCAGAGGCAAGGCAGGAGACAACACCTACTCGGGAGGAGAATATGGAGGATCTACCACCTACAACACCAAAGGAGAAGGAGAGAAGCAAGGAGAAGGGTAAGATGCCTGCATACAAACTTCAGTCTGACATTGAGATTGCTACAGACTTGAAGCAGGTGTTAGAGAATCGTATCTTGAATGGGAAGGTTGAGTTTACCTTGGGTGAGATTCTTGGGATTGCAAAGCGTGAGTTTCATGAGGTTATCATAGATATCATCAAGAGGAAACGTCAGATTTTGGGTGAAGCAGCTACGCTGAACGCTCTAGGGACTAAACTGTCGGAGGATGAGGAAGATGAAATTGCTGGTTATTGCTCTCAAGTATCAGAGGGAAGATCAGATCAGCACGTGAGGTTTGAAGATGAGGTGGAAGCATCGCAGAAGAGCCATTACTCTCATAACCATTGGGCAAGAGCAACCACTGAGACCTTGGTGAAGTTGGGAGATCTAGAGGAACCTGTGGTGGCATTGATTGATCACGGCTCAGAGATTAATCTGATGTCTAAGGAGCTGTACAAGCGTGGAAGGTGGCCCATAGACACCGACCATGGATGGCTTATCCGTGCTGCCAACAACCAGCGGGGAGAACTCTATGGTGCTTGCCCCAACATCAAGGTAACTGTGGGTGACATCAGTGATGTTCAGAATTTCTTTGTGCAGGACATGTCAACCTATCCTATCATTCTAGGGCAGCCTTACATTACTGCTGTTAGAATGGAGACACGAGTTATGGATGATGGTTCAGCTTATGCTAGGATACGTAGTAGAGATGGCAGAAGAGCTGTTCAGTTTTTGACCGTTGCTGCAGAACATGAGAGGAATCGTGATAGCTTGAGAGACCGTCCACTACCTAAGATTACTCAGGAGTTTAGAGAGTCTAGGGGTTTTGGCAGAGTACCATTGAAGAGCGAGACTTCAACGGTACAGTAGAGCTAGGATTCTCGCCTGATCCAATAGAGCAGGAAGCTTTATCCACTGGCTTCTTAGGACTGACATCATGTGGATCAGTGTGTTATAGGAAGGTTGAGAATCTGAAGAGGTTTGAGAGACAACATGTGAAGTATGTACAGCAGTCTTTGTGGGATAGTGGAGAGTTAGCAGAAGATGAATACATATCTGGAGTGTTTGAAGAGCAGTATTTGGTAGATACTATAGGGGAGTTGAAATCTATAGTAGAAAGTTCTATAGATGATGTAGATAGAGTGGTGAGAGTGAGCTCCAAGGAGCTTTATGATGTAATTGATAAGTTTATAGATCGACAAGAGGTGTATGTGGAGATCAAGTACAAGTCAGTGGCAAAGAAAGTCAAACCAGTGGCTTTGCCTTTACCACTCGATTATAATCAGAAGATGGAGCAAGCTGCACGAGAACCAACGCTCAGAGGACCGAGAAGAATTGGGCACCAGTTCACAGAAACAACACTGAAGGAGCTGAGGATTGGAGGTGATGGGTTTCTTACTGAGCAAGAGAAGAAGAGCTTCAAGGAGATGCTATCTAGGCATGGTAAGGAGTTTGCGTTTGAGTCACATGAAGTAGGATGTGTAGATCCAAGTGTAGTTGCACCTATGGTAATCTTTACTATACCGCATGTGCCTTGGAATCTACGTCCTATCCCTGTGCCTAGAGCTCATCTGCCAAAGCTGATAGACTTGCTCAATGAGAGGATTAGGATGGGTATCTTGGAACCATCTATAGCTCCCTATTCTAGCAGATGGTTTACTGTTCCGAAGAAAAGTGGAGCTTTGAGATTCATTCAAGATATGCAGCCAGTTAACAAGGTAACTATCAGGAATATGGGTATAGGACCTATTGTAGACGAGTTTGCGGAGGCTTTTGCTGGTCGTGCTATCTATTCCATGGGAGACTTATATTCAGGTTATGACCAGTTTCAATTATCCTCTGAGAGTAGAGACTTGACTACAATGAGGACACCTTTAGGGTTACTAAGGATGTGCACCTTACCGCAAGGTGCTACCAATTCGGTAGCACATATGATGAATGACATGAACAAAGTTTTGAGGGACTTCATTCCTGAAAAAACTATGCCATTCCTTGATGATGTGCCGATCAAAGGGTGTGCTGAGGAGGAGAAGAATGAGGTAAAAGATCAGAGGGGGTGCCGTAAGTTTGTAGCAGATCACATAGCTGATTGTGATAAGATACTGAGTCGACTGGAAGAGGTTCATTTGACTTTATCAGGAGCCAAGTCTGTGTTTGGAGTACAAGAAGTGTTAATAGTGGGACATCTGTGTGGATCTTATGGTCGGAAACCTTGTCCAAACAAGGTTGATGCCATCCGAAGGATGAAGGAGACATGTGGATCGGTTACTGAGGTGAGAAGGTTTCTAGGAGCATGTGTGTTTTATCATATATGGATTCCACACTTTGCACATGTAGCAGATCCGTTGTACAAGCTGCTGAGGAAGGGGCAAAGATTTCAGTGGCAAGAGGAGCAAAGCGAGTCTATGAGGAAGTTGAAGGATCTTTTAGCTTCACCACCAACTCTACGGAAGGTAACATATGAGTTGGGCAGATCTGTTATCCTTACTGTTGATACTAGTCCTATTGGCATTGGATGGGCTGTAGGACAAGACGATGAGGATGGAAATAGATATGTGGTGCGTTTTGGTGCTAAGGTATTAAGTTCACGGCAGAGAGACTACCCTCAGGTCAAGAGAGAGCTATGGGGAGTAGTTACTGCGATGAAGAGTGATAAGGAATACTTGATAGGAGCACCTGTGGTTGTGGAGACACATTGTTTACCTCTCTTGGGAATGATCACTAGCTGTACAACTCCAGATATTGCTATGTTGAGGTGGATAGCATATATCAAGTCCTTGAACCCAGAGTTTAGACATATTGCAGGGAAGGATAATCCTGTGGCAGATATGTTATCAAGGGCTAGGTATTACGATGAGAAAGAAATGATAGATGATCAGGAAGATGTGGGAACAGAGTTCTATTCTAGTGCTCTTGCTAGAAGAGATAGAAGCTGTTTTGCAGCCTCGTTGGAGTTTTTTGAGGAAACTATGTATGATGGCGAGTGGTTGGATCTTGGACGCTATTTGAGTTCACTGGAAAGGCAAGAAGGCTGGTCTGATGCAGATTTCAAGAGGATCCGTAGGATAGCTTATGGTTACTTTTTACATGGAGGACATCTATGGAAGCGCCCTAAGCTACAAGGAGGTATACCGCAGCGGGTGGTATGTGACCTAGAATCGCAGCAGAAGCTGATCAAGGAGTTCCATGAGAGTTTATGGGCTGGTCATAGAGGAGTTTGGGCTACATTTGCCAAGATGAAGGAAAAGTATTGGTGGAAGGGTATGTATAAGGATGTAGTACAGTTTGTTTCATCTTGTATACCCTGCCAGATGTATTCCAACGTACGTCATCGTGATGGATTGCATCCTACTTATCCTTTAGCCATTCATTACAAATGGGTAGTTGATCTGGTAACTATGCCATTTGGACTTGGACAAATGAGGTATCTAGTCTTGGCTAGAGAAGATCTATCTAACCAAGTTGAAGGTCGTGCTCTGAGGACGAAGACCACTGCTAGTGTCTGCCGCTTTCTACTTGAAGATGTTATTTGTAGGTATGGGTGTGTGGGAAAGATCACTGCAGATAGGGGTGAGCTGGATGCACAAGAAGCAGTTGAATTCTTCAAGCGATTGGGAATCAAGTTGGCGTTAACCACTGCTTACAATCCTGAAGGGAATGGCAAGAGCGAAAGAGGTCATCCGCCAATCATCAAAGCTTTGGTAAAAGCTTGCAAGGGTAAGATCCGTGAATGGCCTAGACTGTTACCATTTGCTTTGTGGGCAGATCGTACAACTCATAGTACCGTTACAGGTTACATGCCAGCAGAGTTGATACTAGGGCAAAAACCTGTGATGCCGATTGAGGAGGTTGTGCCTACTTGGAATGTTTTGCCATGGGAAGATGGTAGAAGTACGGAGGATCTTCTTGCATTAAGGATCCAGCAGTTAGAACGAAGACCTGAGGATGTTGCCAAAGCTGTGGAAAGGTTAAAGACTGCTAGAGAGAGAAACAAAGGCAGATTTGATAGGACGCATAGATTACGACCCAAACCAGTTAAGGAAGGTGATTGGGTGTTAGTCTATGATAGTAGTCTTGATAATCAGCATAGCGCTATCAGAAAGTTTTCCAAGAGATGGTTCGGACCTTATGTGGTGTTAGAAGTTTATGATAATGCCACATATTCTTTGAGAGAGTTAGATGGTGCAGTGCTCAAGATACCAGTCGCAGGGAAGCGAATCAAGCTCTTTAGAAGGAGAGGGGACGACCAGAACATTGCAGAGCTTACTGAGGATGAAGCTGAAGACTCAATGGAGGTTGAAGATGAATTTGAAGCTGAAGCTGAAGAGTCTTGATCTGGTCTGGCACATACCGGAGGATGTGCAGGTTCAGAGGGGGTGGATGTCGCGCCATTTGGCGGCTACATGCTTGACTTCTACTCCGACGCTTAGGTTTAGTAGTTCTAGAAGTTAGCTCATATTACTTCTAGTCCTTTATGTATATGTTTGACACCTTTGCATACGGTGTTAATACTATTTTGAGTCTTAGTAGGCTGATAGTATGTTACTTATCTTGTTCAAGCATTTGTGCGCTTGTGCAAGTGACTTCTTACTTGTCTATGACATTCAATGTACATAACTTAGGGTTTCCATGCTGATAGGGGTTTGAGCTCATGGGTTGTACTTACTTGTCGCCCATGCACGCTTTCTAGCTGATTTAAGTTATTTTTCGGGGCTACGTGTCATTTTAGGTAGTTTAAGTATTACGCTGGCACTCTAGGGGGCTTGATGTGGTAGCTTATGAGTGTAGAAAAGTTACCAGGTAGTTTAAGGCACAAAAGGACAGTCAAGTGGAGCTATGAACTCCCATTGGTCCATTTTTGTCTTTTGTAAAACTCTAAGTTTAGAAACAGAGCTCTAGAGGAGAGTTCGAGCAATTGGTGAGGTATCTTCGAAATCTGAGAACACAGGAAGAGAGAGCTCGTCGTGCCAAGCACTGTCAGTGAAATTTTTGCTCGATTTGGATCAATAAACAAGGAGTTATGCCCAATTGAAGTTCGGATTGTGTCAAAACTGCATCACTTTTGTTAATTTTGGGGTTTTCGGTGCCAATTGCAGCAGAATTGAGGAAATCACTTCAAAACTTCGTGGTTGCGTTCACTGTCAGGAGGGCTACGACTGTCCAAAAAGTTTCAGATCATTTGAGTAACTGAGTAATTCAGGGCGGCCGCTGAAGCAGAGGGGGTCTGAAAAGCTCTTAATCTAGAGCAGCGACTTTAGAGAAGGAGATCTGGAGTTCTACAAACATTCAGGAGTCCCAACTTCACAGGGATGTTCAGCATCCTGTAGACTTCAAATACTGTGAGAAGATTTGAAATTCATCAAGCCAATTCTCTGTTCTATGTTTGAATAGCTGTCTAGGTACCAGAAATTGTCATAATTCTCTTATTCAGAACTTTTCTGTTCATATCTCCGTGTCAGAATTTGATCTCAGGTTGAAACTTCGTCTGTGAGTTCAGTAGTACCTCATTTGCATGTAGGGCAAGTTTAGAGGTCTAAACCTTCATAGTTCTCCTCTCTTTGAGTGTCAAAGTTCACCGCTTAAGCCTATTACTACCAGTGAGACCCAAATTTCGCTTTTTGAGCATATCAGAGGATCCTACACTCCTGTGTGAGTGTTTATAGCTCCTGTTGTAGCCTGAAAGCCAACCTCTTGAGTAAACAACCACAGCCAGAAGCCCGGCGCTTTCCTAGGTAGACGGATCACACTCCGACACCGTGCTGCGTGGTTCAAAGGGTTTCTGCTGCTGGACTTCGTCGTCCCCAATTCGCTCCGCTAGCTTCAAAAAGTTCGGCACTTGTCTCTGGTAACTTTGGCATCCGAAAGAGAGCCTTCTCCGAACTAGACTTGAGTCCCCCAATGAATATACATATCTTGGTTTCCTCAGTCCACTTGGAGAACGAATCCAGCTTAGCACTGAACTCGCGCACATAAGCGCTTAAGGTCACCGTCTGCTTTAGTCTCACCAACTCAACACCGTCCCGAATCCTTTGATACTCCGGAGTGAATCGTCCTGCAAGCAACTCCTTGAACTCTTTCCAACTAAGCGCCGGGACAGTCAAGGCATGCTCATCCCTGTATGCAGTCCACCAGAGAGCGCATGGTCTTTCAGGAACGTAACTGCCGCTCTCACCTTGTCAGACTCCTTAGCCTGTTGCGCCTCAAAGTATAGATCCAACTCAGTTAAGAAATCCTTAACTTTGCGAGCCCGTCCTATATCTGAAAACGGGGTCGGCAAATTCGTCTTACAAAGCTTCCTGGTAGACGAAGAACTTCCTTGGCCTGCCTCAAGCTCGGCGATACGTTTGTCCCTGGAGGTCATATCCTCTTGCATGGTCTTCATCATCTTGATGAGTTCCGCATACAGAGCTCCTTGACTTCTCGCGTCTGAATCGTTGGGCACCGCTGGCAAGACTCCATCTTGCTGCACCGGTGCCGCAGCAGGTACAGGGCTCCCTTGACGTTGGGGCGAAGGTTGTCGGTTGTCGTCCCCTGACTGTGCCTCGGGGCTAGCTCGAGTCGATCTGTTCCCGTTAGCCGCTCCTCGTTTCTTGATCTTTCTCCTGGAACTCTGTCCGTCCTCGGCCATCGCTCCAAGTGTTCACCTAGAAACGCTGATCCGCTTCGTGTCTTGCGTCCCTCCTCAAACGTCCAGCCTTCAGCCGCTACCTCAAGTTCTCGCTCACCGAAGCGTCGGCTCTGATACCACTTTTCGCGCACCTACCGCCTTGTTGCCTCAACGGAAGCTCTAGCTCAGTAGGTCGCAAACTTTACACCGCTAATCTGCAAACACAATCACAAGTTAGCGTCCATGCACCACTTACCTTAGTTCTGTTTGGTCCGGACCGGAGCCGGACCGTCTCCTTAATCATCAAGCTCAGCAATCCTAAGTCCCGACTTAGATCCTCCTAAGTCGGTCCCAAACATGAGCAAGTCACAATATGACTTGGGGCGGACTTCCCATAAAGTCCAGGGTCCTAAACGGTGCCTCCAGCACACCTAGCGGCCCAACCGCCCGTGATGTCCGTCTGGGTCTAGGCTCCCGAACGGTGGTCTAACCCGCCGACTCGTTCTCTAGTCTTGCCCCAGCCCTTACATCGTTCCTAAGTCCAGACGTCCAAGTCTGGATCGGAACGTGCCTTGGAACCGGCCCAGCCATCACCTCATGCCCCCAGAGTCCGCCCGCCGAACCCTGGGGTCGGGTGACTCGTCCTGGCCCACCCAGGCATCGAGCCCCCCTCATGTATACTTCTGGGGATCGGCGGCCCCGCCCTCCTCTTTGGTCCTTGAAAATTATACCACAACCCGATTGTGGTTCGGCCATAACTTCCAGCTCGGAGGTCAGATCGAGGAGTGTTATATATCACTGGAAAGCTCTCGACGAGACGTTTCCAATGATACCTCACTCGCCTCGAGATCTTATGTGGAGCTCCGTCCACGACCTAAAACGTCCCTGGAGCTCCAACACTTAGCAGTTTTTCCTGGTCCAGACCCAGGGTCGAACCCTGTGGTTCGTCTGCGTCTCGGACCCACGTCTCAGACCTATGTCTGAGACTCATGTTTCAACCCGTTCTCAGACTCGCCCCCTTAGGTCAGCGTTTGTCTGGGGCCCTCTTGGGATAAGCCCTTATGTCCTAACCCAAGGTTCCAACCTTGGTTCAGAGAATCACTTAGGGTTCATCTGATCCCGACTTGCCGGCCAAGCCGTTAAGTCCTACTCGCAGCGTTCACAACCTAGCGCAAGTCCGCTAGGGTTCTATTGTTCGCGTCTGCGCCCGATCTTGCGAATGAGGGGCGCGACAGGGTCTTAGTGTAGAGGGGGGTGGAAATTTGAGATTCCTTGAGAATATTCCAGAATCCTTCTAGAAGTTGTTGATTTTGAAGAAATAAGCCCATGTGAAAAGGTAAGAAGCCAATGTGATTAATGCTTTTACCTTAAGTAATATCTTAGTAAAACCCGGTAACAGTAGTTATGGCTGAGTTACCGGAGGGTATCAAAGTAAAAATCTAGAATGTATAAATAGAGGAGTAGAGAAGAGCTCCTCATCCTTATTGTCACATCGTCGTAATGACAACTTGAGTAATATAGTGAGTATGAGATATTTTTAGCATGTGAGAACTTGAGAGACGTCGTTAGAATGGAGGATTTTAGTTGATGAGTTTATGGAGATTTTTAGTTGATAAGTTTGTGGGTGTATGAATGAGTGAACTTAACATTTTTCCTTTGAAGTTCATGGTGTGTTTCCATCAAAGCCATCAGAGGTGATCCCTGAGTGAGAGACAGGTCCGACATTTGCAGATTCATCGATGACGATCGTGGAGGTTGAGAGATCGGGGGTAGTTGATCAATGGGATCGTGGAGGGTTTACAGATCGAGAGTGTAGCTCAAGTAGCTAACATGAAACGTAACTCGTATCCATATCCAAAACTCGTTACGTCTCCATTGCTCATTATATCACTAGCTCAAATGATCTCATCAATCTAACCCAAATGAGGATCAAGAGAATAATCCACGTAACTAATGATATAGCGAAAATCGTGTCGAAAGCACAGTACACACCCAATCCATAATAAAGAAGCCGAAGAACGTCAATCTGGAGACTATCTCTTTTCATCGAATGGTCTTCAAAATCTGATAAGATCCTTCTTCCTGACTTTGTGGGTTCCAAAAACTCAAAGATCTAACTCTCAACAGCCAAGATATGTCCAATTTCTGATTGCAGGTGATCGCAACCTCAGAGCCTCCTCCCAACGATCTAGATCCGCGCACACTGATAAAATGGACCACGTGATCTAAGATCTATCTCCTCCCATAGGTAGATGTTTGACTACCATGAACCCAATGAGACTCTAAACAAACCGTTTGGAGTTCTTTTGCAAAAACCACACAAGAAATTTGTCGCATGAAACAAAACTGGATGTAGATCGATCCCTTAGGACTCAAGTTCACTCATCACATCCATACCAACAACCAAATCCATGTACAATCTTCTCCTTAACGTAGTTTAATCACGTTGGCACCAAAATTGAAGAACTTGATCTACCGATCATGAAGAACAACTATGAAGCCTTGAGTTTTCATTTTTGTTAATTAATTGACTAGTTGTAGAATAAATAAGAAGAATAGGTAGTAGAAGATAGAGGATAGAAGTATAGTAGTGTTAATTAAAAGTTTAGTGAAGAAGATATACTCTTGAGGAATCAAGTGAAGTTGCAAAGTCAGTTTGGATGGAATTTCTTCATGGATGGATTCTTTGGACGAAGAGCTTTCTAACGATATATTGTGCAAGACAAACGGAGTTCAAATGATGAAGTTACCAAGAATTTAAGAATCGATGAAGTTGGTGAGAAATGACTTCTTTGTACTTCGGTCGACGAAGAACTTTGACGGATTGAGAAAATCTCTAACTACAGCATGTGTGACGAAGTCGCAAAAATATATAAGAGAGATGAGTTAATTCATTGTCGTATCGTGTCTACTATGTTAGAAAAGGTGGCGAGAATGAGAGAGAAATAGATAAAGAAGTTTATCTTCGGCGAAGATTGTTTTGAAGAAAGTAACTATATGTGAGGAAGTTCTTCAAGAAGTTTCTTCATCTTCATACTTCATTACTTCTTCATACTTCATCAATTCTTCGTACTTCATTACTTCTTCGTATCATATTTAAGATCTAGAGGCCAAGTTGAACTTGATGACTTCGAGGTTTCATGACATGAAGCCGGAGAGAGATGATCTGCCTGGCAAAGTAGTCAAGATGGAAGTACAACTTACAAAGGCCGAAGAAATGAAGACTTCGGCAGTGCAAGAAGTCGAAGAACTTCATGACAAATGTCACGAAGTATTGACTTCGTACTTCATCATCGAGATCGATACTTCAGAGAAGAAGCTACTGACACGTCTACACACAGAGATAACGACAGCAGCAGATCCTTCAGCGAAGAGTAGAATAGTTAGAGTACTTGAGAGGATAGTTAGAGAGATTAGAGAGACAATAAAGTTATCACTTAGTAGTATAGCTAGAGAATTATGGCTAGGTAGAGTAGGCATTTCTGTTCTATATTCTAGGGAGACGTGATCGGTCGGCGAAGATATTATTCTTATTTCTTAAGAAGTAAGATCCATCATCTTCAGACGAAGTTGTATATAAGCAGTGTGTTGTTCGTTATCGGGACCTCTATGTGTTTGTTACTTTGGATTTCTATTTTTCTGAAGTTTACAAAGTCATCGTTTACTTGTCTTCTTCGGAGTTTTACCTACGGAGTTTCATAGTTTGTTGTGGTAGGAGTGAGATTGGCTGACGAAGTTCTTCGCAGTTTACATCCGAAACTAGAATAAGAGTTTGAGACGAAGTTTGAGAATAAACCAACTACTACGAAGTTTGTTTTGTTACGAAGATAATTCTGGAGCGAAGTGGTTATTTCTGAAGTTTCTTTGTTGGATAAGTTCTTCTCAGTAGAGAACTTCGTACTTTGTACTTCATGTTGGGTGAGAACTTCGTATGAAGTATTTCCAAGAGTAATTGTAGTAGAACAACTTAGTGTGAAGATACTTAGTATTTATGGTGATAGAGGCTACTTAGTATCACTTCAGCAGTACTTCTTTATGAAGACTTGTTATCAATGGTTTTGTACTCTTGTTGTTTATCTATTTCTTGAGGTCTCTAACTTGTTTAGTATCTGTTATGTTATTTGCATGATTATCAACTATGTCTTGTTGGATAGATCAGAGTTTGATCTCTACCGAGATTGATTTCTGCCCATGAGAATAAAAGACAACCATAAAGAATCACCTTTGTCACTTGTTTACGACATTTGGATGATATTTACTTGCATCTGTGTGGGTTCAATCTTAATATTACTACTTTCGAACATCTTTTGGTTTTCTTGTGTGTTATAACAACCTAACCTCAAGTCGCAAGTGAAGAAAAATTTGATGTAAACGTCTCCCTGTGAGCCAATTCTACCTAGAACTCCCAAACCCCCTGATCGTATCGTCTTCAATTTCCTATAGAACTCGAGTTCTAATCCTTGATGAATCCAATGACAGCAAGTTTAGACTCTGAAACAGCCGAACGGTCCAACTCTCTTTCATAGATAATTGAAGCGTCCTCTCTCTTTGTGTCTCAACTTCTCTCAAATCCTAACCCTCGATCCATCTCTACACGAGCCTTCTTATCCTATGTGTAGCCTATACAAATTTGACGTCTTGCGCGCTTGCGTTAGAATCACCAACCTCTCAAAATATCTACTGCTAGCTCGTAGTTTAAGTTAATCCCTTCCACATTATCAGTCACAATGCGTACGTCTTTCCCATGCTAATAAACCTCCCAAAAAGAATAATCAAGCTCCCTTTTTGCTTGTTGACATAAGACTTATATGTTTATGAAATAACAATATATTGTTATTATCCATAATAAATAACAACTTATTACTATTTCTATCATTCGTTGACCATCCCAGTGGTACATTATAATTAACAACCTTTGATTGTTTTACATGCATCACCAGTGATATGCTGTTTGCCAACGGTCCATTCTAAATACAACATATTCACTGATTGTTAGTTATAGAGGACCGATGTCAATCGTTTGACAACGGTCTTCTATAATTAATAATCCGTTGTCATTTCCCATGCTCGTCGGTGGTCCTCGTTGGTTGTCATACTCCACAAACGGATTGTTATCCGTTGTCTTGTTGCACATACATTTATTATGTAAAATGACGTGTATACATTTGTGCACATGTGTGTAATTGTAAGATAATGAGGTGAAAAGTCTTGCTTATATGAGCTAAGAAGGCTCTGATTTTGCTAAAGGTCTCCAAGGTGTGCAAAAGGACAAGGTTGAGTCTTTTAAATTTCTATTGGTCTATCAAAAAGTGAAGATAAGTTGTCATCTATCTAAGAGAGCATTTCGGGAGGAACGGGATACTTTTACGGAGAATTTGAGAGATCTGAAGACATCGGCGGAGAGCTTTTGATGGGAGGGAGCAACCTGAGCCTAAATTTCGCTCGAATTGGAGGTCCAAGGCATGAGTCGTGACCATCTGAAGTTTGTGGAGTTTCTGCACACGAGCACCAAAGAGAGACGAGAGAATTATTTAGCTTTCTATACACAGTGAAAGACTTGTGAGATTGAGTGAGTGCACCGTCAAACTGAAATCAAATTTCATGAGGTCGTAGCATGTTACTTGCTGAAGCTCTGACTCTAAATTTCATCACTGGATGTTTTGCGGATCGAACGTATGATAAATTGAAGACGGTGGGGTGCAGAAAGCTTTCAATCTGGAGCAGCAAGTTTGATAATTTATGGAGGGTGATCTACACAGTGAAATCTGCTGTAATTTCCTGAGCATTGAGTTTACCTTGTGGTTTATTGGCAAAGCAAGTTTGAGTAGAAGTAGAAGGTTCATTTAAGCGATGTAGCTTCCGTTTCGAATTTACGATTAGAAGTAGTTGTAAATTTCTATGATATTATATTAATTGTGGGAGGAGATCTAGCCGTCAGATCTTTCTGAAATTTGACATGTAAGTAGAAATCTTAGGATTATACATGCTTGGCAAGTTTGAGAGAAGGCTGAACTTTCGATATGAACTTACGTTGTTTTTCTGTCGAGTTGGATCGGACAACAATATCTAGTTTAAGTCTCAAATCTTGTTAGTGATTGTTGGCTGAAAGGCGCTCTTCCTAGACACACTCCTAGACCCCATCTTCCTCGATGATGATGCGCTGGAGTCGTCTTCTCGCACCAGAAGCGTCTTTTGATGAGTGCCTGGACTCGTCTGAGACACTAAAGTGAGAGGGGGGTACGGCCGCTGCTCGATCTTCCTCTCCCGAGGTCTCTTCCTTCACCTCGCATTGTCTTGTTGGTTCATACCTCGTAAACTAGTCTTTTGTTAGATCCCCCTTGGACACATACAGATAGCAAAAGAACGGGGTGAGGTGCCCTCCTGCTGGGGTGCCCAAGTACACCAACTCTGCTTGGATGTAAGCGTGGAAAAAGTCTTCCACATTCTGTGAAGTTAATATTGTTTTGAGAGGAATACTAAGTGCAGAAAATACTAAAAATAATCACTATTACGATCGCATCATCTTTGATTGTCAGTTTTTGCACTCAACGTGACAAAGTGCGATTCTTGACTATTCAAGACGACTACTCTATCTAGCCTAGTGAATAGCTATAAGATGTGTTATGGTACATGTGTTAGAATTGTCCACCTAAGCAATCTACATATGGATGAGTAAGAAGACATCAAACATATGATGTGCATGTGTTAGTATTGATATTTTGTGGATCTCTTTATCGTGTAGACTAAATAAGTATGTCGTGAGAGATGGACGAAAGACTCTATCTACTGCCAAGATTTTCATTCTGAAATCTCTTTCAGATCAAACTGATGTATCTGGAACGAGTTTATTTCCAACAGTTTCTGAGAGGAACTTTTGGACTCAACTTTACCGTCCAAGTTATGCTCTCCTCTGTTTCAGTGATCTTACTTGTTGTCACTTACGGCCAATAAGGCACACGGCCGACCAAAAGTCATGTACCAAGTCGTAGTAATGAGAAACTTCAGAGAGTAATACTATCAAGAGATTATGTCATCACCTATTCCATTTCTTGTACCCATGATCATTCAACGTTTCTGTGTGGTGTCTTGATCATTTATGGAGAAAAAGAAAGTGCTTAGATTGACGAGAAGTTCGAGAGGAATTATAAAATACTTGTCGTTCGATGTGCATCAATCGTTAACCACAACTAGAAGGTACGCCATTTCTCAAAGAAAAGACTCTGACTATGACACTGCTTGTCGGTAGTTCATAAATAACAATTTTTTGTTAATTTTCATACTCTACAAGGGGTATGTTTGCCAGTGATCCGTAAATCAAAACTTATTATTATTACTATGCTCCATCGACGATCCGTCTGTCCATCATCAACACAAAACACGTAAAAGTTAAAATCGTCAAGATTTCTTTGTCTTTACTCCGTTTAGTATGATTCAAACACCAATTTTGATCTCCTCTACAAGATCTATCTAATGCTTTTATCAGAACTGTGTCAATGGAAAGTTTGGGAAAATTTGTTTATTTTTCCAAAGACCTTTGTTTCATGCCATCGACGATCCATAACGCGACAACATCTCACAGATACTCATATTGTAGAAGATAGTTTTATGTCTTTTTCTTGATATCTCTAAATCTTACATCATCCATTCATGTCTCTCCAAAGAACTCAAAGTACCGACTATGTCTCGTAATTTTACAATGTTCATAGAGATCTTTTCGAAAGATAATGACCCTAAGCCTGAGGTTTGTTGTCGCACGTGATCAAACATTTTCACTTTTTCTGTTTCCGCATTTGCATACATCTCATCTTCATCCACATAGCATGCCTTTGATAACATATGTGCAACCAAATTTTCCTTACTTGCTATATGTTTTAGCTCGAGATTCAAGGTACGGATGTAAGCGATTCAAGGCAACAAAGCTATGTTTGGAGTATTCCGGTTGGAAATCATGCCAAGCAAAGATAGACTGTTGTCTCTTGGATCAAATGAGCTCCACTCAAGAACTCGTGATCTATCTTCATCGTAGTCACAACTCTCTCATAATTCACGCTTCACTTGGAGATAGTTATGTTGTCAATTTGTCAAGATTCGCATCAAATCTGGAAGTGAACCTTAATCCTTCTGCATGTCTTGATCAATAGTCCAATGATGGAGGTCTTGAGAATATTATTTTCTCAACTTACTGGAAATTGGATCGGCAGATAGAGAGAGTGAAGACACTCTACGGTCTTCTCTCGATTCTGTCACCCGCAATTGCATCTTCTCAAGCCCCAGCACCATCGACCGGATCAGACTTGGAGAAGGAGGAGTTAGACCTCGCTGTCCACTTGGTAGTGATAGCGTTGGAAGCCGAGAAGACCCCGGAAGAAGCCCCGGAAGACAAGGTGTCTTCTGGAAGACATGAAGAAGAGCTGTCTTTCCAGGTATTTCGAGTGGAGGAAGCGACTTCCTCGGATCCCTATGAGGTCACCATGGCTCCCAGTGTCAAAATAGTGCCTCAGAAGATCGAGGAAGCACAAGTTGACCCAACTTCCCAGAAAATGCTTCCGTCTTCCGAAGCAGCAGCAGCAGAGCCAGCAACGAATGTTGAGGAGGAAGCCACCTCAGTGACACCTGAGGTATTCATAGGGCTTCCTAGCTTATCAAGAGCCGAGTTAGGAGTTCAGGTAGGAGCAGATCAAATGAGGATTGCATCCGAGCAATTAGAGTAGACAGCAAAGCGCAGAAGACAAGTTGACTTGTCCAAACTTAGTAGGAACCGAACATGCTATATTAGGAGGTGGCAGTTTTAGTGTAATATTAGATAGGTGACCATGTGGCAGAGTAGGCAGCGCATGAGTAGTAAGATAGATGGCTAAATAGGAAAAGGAACCGCTTGCATGTGGGGTGACAGCTTTTTGACAGCGCCCATCTCTCCCTGGTCGTAGTTGAGTATTGGAGGGGATTCCCTCTGCGCCTCAAGGCAGATGCATAAGTAGGATCGAAGAGTAGATTTTCAGGACACATATGTCTCACTGTGAGTAGGGACACATTACACACTAGAGACGCATACGCACAGTGCACAGTACACCCGATGTGAGAGACATACGAATAGATTGAGATTACACCAAAGAGGTCTGCATTCTCTCATTGCCAGCAGAGGTTCGAAGATGTAGATGGAGGTAGTGAGCAGTTTAGGAGCAGGGAACGGTATCCTCGTGTAGTCCTACTGGCTAAACTGGTGTGTCGAGGAGTAGGAGCAGAAAGTAGAGGGAGTGAGCTTCCCAACACCACTGTGCCTTCTTCTCGGGGAATGGATTGCTGATTTGAGTGCAGAAGCTTTGTCTGTGTCTTCTGGGTGGTGGATTTCCTTGAATTCACTCCCGATTGTGCATGAGAAGCATTCTTCTTGAGTGGTGGTGACTGTCAGCAGTTGTGCAGATTCGGAGCTTGGCTCATCCAGTGGAGCACTTCGGATCCACGTATGGACGGTCTGATGGGTAAGAGATCGCAGAAGACAGAGTAGTCGGAGCAGCGAGAGAAGAAGAAAGAAGCCTTCTTCCCACAGCAGAAGACGACATCCTCAAGTAGAAGACTGTGTAACTGTACGCACGTTTGTTGTCTTCCTCCCCAAATTATTACAAGCAGGGATGGCTTGTTAGTCAGGATCCGGACTAGAAGCCTGTCGGAATCTTAATTTCTCATTTTCATCTTGTTTCTCTCTCGTTTGGATTTTCCCTTCTTCCCCATCTTCTCTCATCTTCCCCATCTTCTTATCTTCTTCTAGTGAGCTTCCGAGACTTCTATTGAGCTTCCGTGAAGGTGAATGTCGTTGTAATGCTGCAAGGAGACCATTTCTGTAGGCAAAAGCTTGGGAAGGCTACAGGGGGCATACACCCTGTGATTGATCTAACCCGTTGGGAATTGGAAGAGCAAATGTGCTAGTCGACTTGTACGAAGCAGGAGCAGTCTTTTGGAGGTGTGAGAAGCCGAGTTGAACCCCCAGAAGCCGAGAATTGCTTCGAGAAGACGGTACTGAGAAGACCGGAAGAAGTGACCTGGAAGCAAAAAGCGTCTTCTCGAGCTTCTCTGTAGATAGTTGTGCGATATTTTAGTTAGTAGTTGTTTGTTTAGGTCCAGAGCACCTTCTGAAGGGTCTGGAAGCCGTGTGGTTTTGTGAGAAGACGGGAATTCTAGGTAAAACCCGTGTGTTTGTGTGTTTGAACAGATCTTAGAACTTACAACAGTGTTACTTGTGCAAATCCTCTGTGGGAACGATATCTTTTATACTAAATGGGCAAAAGGAGTAATCCTGCGACACTACATTTATGATGAAGATGAAGATTGGAATAGCTCCACTCTTCGGAGAGAAGGAATTTCTTCTAAATCTGTCTCTTCGTCTTCAGCTTGAGTACCCTTGTCCTTCTGCGTTGGTACGAACAGTCATTCATGTAAACTTATGGTTCTCGAAGGGAATGGTAGCCATGAAAGGTCTTTAGGTGAACTCTCTCCACTCCCTCCACTCGAACTTGGAGATCCGATATCACTCTTCTTTTTCCAATATTTTTGCTCGTCCTTTTCGTATAGAGCTCGCGATGAGATAGGTACCGAACTCATTTCTATTGAAGGTGAAGTTTCTTCTGACAAACTTTTCACCTCCTGCCACTTTTGAGTTGCTTGATGTCTCCGCTCCTTCGATTCTTCTTTTTGGTGTTGGACTTCTTCCAACAGATGTTCACGGACAAATCTTCATTTTAGCGCTCGTTTTGCCCTTCTGGTCTTTTGGTCTTCTTCAGAAGGCGCTGGTGCTCCCCTCGGCATACATGTCGACTGTACTGAATTCAAGTAAAAGTTAAATATGTATCCCCGGCAGCGACGTCAAAAGTTTTTATGTTTCAATATGTAACAACCCAGAGAAACACAATGTATCGGAAATAGTAAATTAAGGATCGTTCTCACGAAGATACAGTTAACAATTACACAAAACATAGTATTACAACGTCACAATGATAATTTTGGTAGTTTTCTTGTATTCTCACGGAATGGAATAATATCCAGATGAGAGTTTATGTCTGATAAGAAACCAAACCCAAGCACAACCTGACAAATCGAATACAAACAACAATAAAACAGTTTTAGATCAGAGACCTTTCCAACAATACAGACAAAAGATTCGAGAAGATAATGTATGAATGAATGAAGAATGCGAAATACTGCTAAAATGTTTAGTCTTCTTCTGAAAAGACAAAAGAATACATACTTCACATCAAGGTTCAAAGAATAAGCCCCTACTCTTCCTAAGAAGTCAGAAAAGACACGCTTTCACACCATCTGGGTTCGTGTCCGCTTGCACTACCTCCGCCTTCAACAATCGAAGAAGACCAAGCTCTTCGGAGTCCAAGCCCGAAGTCACATAAGCAGATAATACTAGCATTAACTTCTTCTGAAGGTCTTCCGAGTCCTCCACCTTCGTCCGAAGCTCTTCTTTCTCTTTTGTTAGCTCGGCGACTATGACCTGATACTCCTCTCGACTTCACTGCAAGTCGACTTTTTGTGTTGCTAACTCCTTGAGTCGATCGGAGAAGCTCTTCGTCGACACCTTAATCTCCTTGTCCTTCGTCTTTACTGCGGTCTTGAGCTCCTCGCATTGGCGCCGAAGGTCTTCAAGCTCCTTCTCAGTCTCCAACCAAAGCTTCGTGGCATTCCTTGCCTCTTCGCGAAGATTGTTCTTCTCCTGTCGTCAGTTATCCTTGCTGAAGTGTATCGCGGCGAACAATTCGGGTAAAGTCATTGTCTTCTCGACTTCGTCTTCATACTCGTTTCTGTTCTCTTTCAAAAGTCAAAGGATTGGAACTACTACCTCTTCGTCGAAGAGCATCGCCCTTCAAAACTTATCACTCTCACCAAGTACTGGATCCTCTGAAGTTCCTTCATCGAAGATGGCCGCACCCTCCATCTTCACCTCCGAGCTACTTAGCTCGATTGTTTCTTTCTTGGTGCTCTTCGCCTTCTTCCTTGTCTTCGGCTTCTCCGATGTCGTGATGTGAATCATTTCACATAGTGAATAATTCACCTCTTTGTCAGGAGTTAGTCTCTCCGAGTGAAGTGAAGACGTCAGAGAAGTCAATTTTGGAGGTTGTGAGCATTGGCGACTACGGGTTACGTTTCTACTTCGACACTTGAGAGTTAGTAGTCATAAAAGTTAGCTTAATATTACTCCTAGTCCTTTATGCATATGTTAACACCGTTGTGTTATATGTTTTGAGTCCTAGTAGGTTGGTAGTATGCTATTTATCTTGTTCAAGCATTCGTACGCTTGTGCAAGTGAATTCGTACTTATCTTTGATGCTCAAAGTACATAACTTAGGTTTACCATGTTGATAGAGTTTAAGCTCGTGGGTTGTATTTACTTATCGTCCATACACGCTTTCTAGCTGGTTTAAGTTATCTTTCAGGGTTGCATGTCATTTTAGATAGTTTAAGATTTACGTTAGCACTTTAGGGGGACTGACATGGTTGCCTATGAGTGAAGTTAAGTTACCATGTGGTTTAGGGCACTAAAGACAGCCAAAGGGAGCTATGAACTCTCACTGGTCCATTTTTATCTTTTGTAAAACTCTAAACTTAGAAGCAGGGGTCTAAGGAGAGTTCGGGCATTGATGAGGACACTGCGAAATTGGAGATCACAGGAAGATAGAGCTCATCTTGCCAATCACTGTCAATGAAATTCTTGATCGATTTGGATCAATAAAGAAGGAGTTATGCCAATTTGAAATTAGAGTCTGATTGCACTAGGGGATAGGATGCCTCAAAGAGTGAAAACTATTCCATGTTAGGGGAAAAATTCAACAGTATGCTAGTGAGTATGCTAGTGAGATGATTTGTAAGGACTCTGTGTTTAAAACGGTTAATTTAAACTTCTCTTTGTTTAATTAACGAATGCAAAGTAAATAAATTAAGCTGCAAGAGAAAGGATCTCACTCTTCTTTTGTAGTAAATAGTTCGGTCATTTCCAAAAGAACAATAAGAAAATTTCATTTAACCAAGCAAATAGAAATGCCGAATTTTCCTTAACGTTTCTCCATCCTCGATTTAAGGGAGGTTGGATATTGATCTTTCCCCGTAATCTAAACTGGTCATCACTAAACTGAGAAGCAACGGGTCCTCCTGAATTACTATTTCTGCACTCCGAACGACTAAATGGTAGCTATATGCTGTAAAAGAAATAGGTAGACGTTAAATTTGGAATTCAAATATTAATTCTAAAGATCTTTAGAAAAGCCTATCATTAAGGGCGTGACTTAACTTAACTTTGGCACGCAAAAGTTATAATTGCGTGCCAAAGTTATAATGGCACGCAATTATAACTTTTATATAATAGCTTGCCAAGCGGAACAAAACTTTGATGGAAGCATTTATATCACAAGCAAGCAGAATTCAGAAGGAAGGAGGGTTAAGTAATAAATTATATACTTAGAACAAGATAATGTATATTATATAGCAAGCCCCTGCACGTGTACTTTGGAAACAATTTGCGATTTTTTTCCATTATTTTATTCAGAATTATCTAAAAATTATATATTTCTGTTAACGCAGAGCGAGCAAAAGTTCCCCAGAGTTAATCGAGCATGACTATTTATAACGGGAAAGAAAAATCCGTCTCATTATTCTTTTTGCAGCGAGAGAAAATCCGTCTCATTAACATAGTGGGAGGCTAGAATAAAAAGTCGTGATCATCAGCTGAATAAAATTTTAATTTTAGTTCACAAGATAATTTTAGTCAAACTTTTTCCTGCGACATGGTTTTGTGATAAATTAATCCAGTGTATAATATTAACCTCTCCGTAGACCTGAAGATGGATTGGTGAATGAGAGTGAAAATGAAAAGTAGATTGGTCGGTTGTAGGGGGGTAATATTTGGAGGTTCTTACTTTTGCTTGCCGGCTTCTTGTACTGCCTCTGCTATTTCTTCTCTTTAGGTTAGATATAGATATAGACATATATCTATATATATTATTTTGTATATAATATGTGAATTTCTATATCTAAATGTTAGATGATAGGTGAATCAGGAATCACGTCTTCATCCACACATAACCCATTAGCAGAGAACACCCAAATGCGAGAGGAGAGAGGTGAGTTAATGCGGCGACGCTCAGACAGACGTGCCCTCATCACTGTGAGAGCTCTCACAATGAGCCAATATATCCGTTACTGAGAGTCAAAAACTCGATAATTTATAGAATTGAGGTATTGCATTGATTTACGGAATTGAGGTATTGCATTTCGCTGCGTTCTTCGTCATTGTGAGAGCCAATATATCCGTTACTGACAGTCAAAAACTCGACAATATATAGAATTGAGATATCGCATCGATTTACAGAATTGAGGTATTGCATTTCGTTGCATTTTTTATCGTTACTGAGAGTAATAAGATAAGATATCCGATTGACGGAACTGAGATATTGCATTTCGCTGCGTTCTTTATCCTTACTGAGAGTAGTAAAGATAAAATATCCGATTTACGGAATTGAGGTATTGCATTTCGCTGCGTTATCTTATCTGATTTACGGAATTGAGATATTGCATTTCGCTGCGTTCTTTATCGTTATTGAGAGTAGTAAGATAAGATATCTGATTTACGAAATTGAGGTATTGCATTTCACTGCGTTCTTTATCGTTACTGAGAGTAGTAAGATAAGATATCCGATATATGGAATTGAGGTATTGCATTTCGCTGCGTTATTTATCATTGCGAGAGCTAATATATCCGTTACTGAGAGTCGTAAGATAAAATATCCGTTGCTGAGAGTCGTAAGATTTTTGTTTGGTATTGCTTAAAAAAAAATATCAAAAAAAAATACAAAACCAAAGCTTTGGGTACGGAAAAAAGGTATTGATTTTTAGTGGAAGTTAATGTATTATCTAACTCTTTTTACATGTCACTTTGATAATTAATTAATTAATAATATGCATGCCACCTTTTCCATCTGAATATCGAGAGAACGAATATGCATACCTCAAGCCTCAATGGTTTTTTCATCTAACATATGATACATCAGTGAAGGAACGAATGCCTCTCCATCTGAATATAGAGAAGGTGAATATGCATGCTGGATGAACTCCGGGGGAACTTTTGCTCGCTTCATGTTATGGAGAATATATATATATATATATATGCTATATAAAAAATATATACTAAGTTGGTGTAAAAGATTAAAATATTTTATAAAAGATATCTGTTACCCATGCCTGGAAACACGGGAAAAGTAGAAGATAACCCATAAGTCTTGCCCTGGGTGCCGCGCTTCAGAAGATACAAGTCTGGGAGTCCACAAGTGCTAATTCATTAAAATACTCTGGTGTTAATTTAGTACTTAACCCTTCTTGCCGGAATGGTTAGGTACTAAATTAACCTCCTGTATATTTGCCTCCTCCATCGAAAGATGGAGGAGGTGAATATGCAGGTGCTCTCTAAGTGAATATGCATGCCTCAAGCCTGAATGGTTTGTGCATCTAGCACATGATACACCAGTGAAGGAACGAATGCCTCTATAAACATATGGTAACTTCTGGAGTTCTTCCAAAACCTCATTTCTTCTAACAGTTGAACTCCTCACTCTTAACTGAATATATGCATCCAAAGTGCACTTTTGGACTAGAGGGAGGAAAAAATGAACATAAAGAAAAGAGAAAAATCTAACAACGTCACTGGATCAAACATTATAGGGCGCATGCTCGATGAAGTTCAGTGAAATACTGTATTTTAGTACGTATTTTTTCCTACTCGTGTAATAGTTTTAGGCAATTGCTTGATCATACCCATATTACGTTTCTTGAGCTTGTTCATACTCCTAGAAACATTACATGACTTGATCATATCCCTGACTGCCAAGAGACAGTCTTGCATGTAACAGTCAACCGGTATAGTACAGTCAGCCCAAGTCAACGGACACCGTGGACTATATCGACAGTGACTAAGCTGCGAGAATCAGTCGACTGGTAAAACTTCAACATGAAGAAACTTGTGTAACCATGTCACCCGCATCACAATTGCTATGCGCGAATGACTCGACCTCCTGCAACACACCTTGCACTTTTCTCTCTATGAATTTCAAATGACATGCCCAGATCATGATTCTGTTCCAAAGTTGTTTCTTGTGCCGCACTCAGCAGGTTCGCGTGTACACCGTACACGTCAGACTGAATACAGTCCGCGGTGTCGGCTGACCTGGTGATTGTTACCGGCGAAACTGTTTCTTGGCAGTCAAAGGTATGATCAAGTCATGCAATGTTTCCGGGGGTATGATCAAGCTCAAGAAAGGTAATAATCAAGCAAATTGTTGAGTTTTAGAGTTTGACTGCTCAATGAGTAGTTAATTCCGCAGTTGCTAATGTCTTTACATTCAGTGATAGATAAGATGAGAACATATGGAGATTATGGAAAAATTTGAAGATTCTGCTGGAAGTGCTATTAGGGAGTTTCAAACCTTATTCCGTTCAGGTAGGCAACAGGATTAAGGTTTCCACCTGTATCTCATCCACGAGTGAAGAGTACAAGAAAGCACTCAATATGTAAACGGATTTCCAATTTCATCAGTTATATGTTTACCTTATGAAGTTTATATATACATACTCACGAAAGTACAGTCAGATCTTTGATTTCTAATTGTAAGTCTTTTCCAAGAAGTGCAGGTACTTATACTTGACATTTTTTGACTCCTAGGATTGAGAATTTAAAAACAAATTTACCACCAGAATAGAAAAGGTCTGGGATTACAACAGACATTTGTGAACTACGGGTACTACGAGAGAAGTCATAACTTCGCTGCGGGTACCCTGACAGGTACCTCTCTCGTCCTACAGTCATTCTTGTACCATTGGGTCACAGGTTATATATAACGGAAAGTGACGAATATATCTTATTTTCACAACCAGAAGGAGAGGTTTAGAAACTAGCAAGTATTTATAAGAAGGAGCAGTGACTGAATATATCTAATTTTCGTAACAAATATTAGTATACTTATTCTGATATATCTATAATATCCACAGTCAGGTTGAAAGTACTCGAGTCTTGACGAAAGTCATTTCGCTGAATGATCACCGAAATACCCTAGGTTTTCTACTACAAGCAATAGTGAGAGAGCGAAAAAACTGTAACTTTTTAGCCGGTAACATTGTACAGAACCGTGGTTCATTTTTGGATCGTCTTTGGGAGTCAATATTATGATCGCTTTATTAATTATATTTATTTTTAACACCTAAAATAATTATTCGTAAAAGTATATTTCTCTACTGCAAAAACAAACGAGCGAAACAAGTCAAAATCGAATACCGGAAGTGCTCATAAAAAACCCTGCAAAAGCATGGTCGAAGTCTATAACTCTCTCGTGCGTATCGAGAATCTTACAAAACAGTTTCAACATTTACACCCCCTAATAGCTTGTTCACGGCAACCGGAGCCACGTGGGGTCGAATCCCATCGCCGGGGGGTCTTTCACAGCAGTGCAAGGTTACTCAAAGCCCCACGAAGAAAGTGGCTTACAAATAAGAAAAGCTCTACTGGGATAGGAGGTTTAACGGTCCACAACTATCTAGTGTATTAGGGGTGTCAAAGTTAAGAGGAAATATTTTTAACGGTGGAGAGATAACTGATCCGAAAATTATCATAGATAACTTTGTATATAATCGCGATTCATTCTGGATCACTCTGTGGCTGCAGATCATGATTTTATCATTGATTATTTTTCAGTTTGTACACTCAAGATAATTACTCAGAGCAATAGAGAATCTATTGTAAAAAAAAGCGGACAAGTGAAAAACAATTAAGAAAACGCCCACGACGTTTTCCTGCAGATACCTCCGGAGATGCATCAAACACTGGCCGCAGTCTGACCGAAGTAGTAACTCACTCCCGCGACTTTAGAATCTTTGAGAAGGTTATTAACTTTGACACCCCTATTGTTTTCTCCTCATGATACAACAACAGTTTTCAGTACCCCGCATTGCCCAGAAATTGAATTTGTAGGCAATTCTTTGCTTTCATCGGTTCGTTGTCATGCTCTGATAAATTTCTGGAAAATTGCATATACTACTTGCCTCTATTTGTACTAACTCGGGTCGTTCGTGGTTCGATCCATATTTCACATCTACACTCATCTACACTCAGTTCCTGGCTCTAATCTACCTACACCCAGACAGTAATAATTCAGTTCAGATAATTTAGAGTAATTTACTTTGAAATCACCACTCTAGGCAGAAAAGGTAAAAGAGGATAATATCCTTCTCATGGCCTTGTACATCGAATTGTGTTTTTTGTTATCAGAAAATGCATAAACGTTATATAAAATATTGTACTAAGTTATTACAAAATATCAAATTTATCCATAATTATTAAATGTTAAATAACCCCAGAGCTGTCAACAGATCCGGAGATAACCCATAAGTGAAGAAAACGGAACGGAAGTGTTGTCTGATGCGCTTTCGAGGAGTATAAGACTGATACCTTATTAAGAAAATAACGTCGTTTCATCTACACAATAATTTATTCCTTAACCCTTTCTCGTTGGAAGAGTTAGGGAATAAATTAATTGAACGGCCTATTGTAGCAAATTTTCTTAATCAAATATACGGTTTTATTTGAGGGTAATGCACTTTTTTTACTGCATATTTTTCAACAAGTGAGATGGAGCACATATGAATTATTGTATTTCTGTATAATGTTATCGGTTGTCACATCATGAGATTGTGTAATTTAACCGTTCTATCACATAATCTCATTAGTGATATTATAAAGACGTTCCTAAAGTAAATATGATTTAATTTATATGACTAATGAGATTCTGCAATTTGAGATCACTTCTAATACTCAAATGACCAACGTGAAAAAGAACATCGATCCTTTTACGTATAAAAGAATAGCACAAGAAGGAGTTGGTTACTTGGTTTAAAGGTTCCCCTCCCCGAGTAGAGAGCTCAGGGGAGAACCCTGAAATACGTATAGTCCAAACAAAGATTAAATTTATTTACAAACGCATCTTTTTTAATCACTCCAAAGATCGATAATCTGGATGTTAGCATAAACCTTTAACGTTTAAATTGGCCACCTTTTTCCAAGACGGTGACCTTTTGGTGTATAAGCCACTGGATGGTGTCTAGAGAGGTGTCGCTTACATACAAAATATTAGAGAGAGTGTTTTAACGCAATTACGTGTGTATAGGTTATAGATATGGGATTCTTATTTTAGATTTAAAACGATATTTTAATCTACTGATAACTAAAATGAGAAAAAATGAAACTTGCAAAATACATTTCATAATCACAAAGTATTGATAAGCTATAAATCTCCCATTGCACACTTCTGTAGCGAGACACTCACCTCGTTCATTGCTTGTCCTCTTCCTGAACCACGTTCACCGAGGCATTTTGGATGTATATATATTCACTTATGCATCTCAAATAAAATATATAAGCATTCATTATTGACCAAATTCGTGTAAAGAACAAAAGGCTAGTGATTATTAACTATCTAGGTAAATAAATATATCATTGGTTGGAAGTTCTTTATTTATACTTTTACTACTGTTTTTTGTGATACAAGTCTTATGAGTTCAAATAATGCATGTCCAGATGCAACTCTCTATAACAGATTACTAATCAAAGTTAAAGCATGATGCCGGAATAAATGCCTTCATCATCATGCTTCAATGTGTAATCTTCATTATGCTCGAAGCATGTCACAAGTCTATATGAGGCACTTTGGGTTAATATATATTCACTCGTGCATCTCGAGGAAAATATACAAGCGTTAATTACTGACCAGATTCGTGTAAAAAACACAAAAATAATAATAATTAACTATCTAGGTAAATAAGTCTATCAATTGGTTGGAAGTTCTTGATACTGTTTTCGGTGATATAAGTCTTATGAGTTCAAATAATGCACGTTCAGGTGCAACTCTCTACAACAGATCACTAATCACTAATTAAAGTCAATTTGATTGACTAAAGTATTTTTGACTATGAATTCCGGAAGAAATGCCTTCATCGTCATTCTTCAATGTGTAATATTAATTACGCTCCAACATATTAATGTGTTTCCAGTCTATCTTATCATAGCATAAGATGCAATATGAAATATTATAATGAAACATTTACATTTATTTTTCACACCTCTTCCAAAGTTGTGTCACCAATAATATACAATAATTATATGTGGTTTCTGGTCGCATATATTTTTTTGTTTGATATTGCAGGATATTTTTGCCGATGTTAGAAGATAAACGGTCTCTTTTCCCTTCCCTTCGAAACATATAATTTTGTTGTTATTTATGCATTTGTCCTTTCCCGCTCTTAGGATGCATATTTAGTGATCCTTCGTATTTCTCATATTTACAAGCGAAAAAGTCCATTAACATAAAATTTGCATGCAACATAATAAATGTCATAATTGGTTATGGAAAAGAAATAAATGGTTATGTGGGAAATTCTGTACTAAGTTGATGGAGAAATCATATTTTACTGTAAATATTAAATGTTAAGTGCACCTAGACTTACGAGGTGGTGCAATTTTAATCCATAGTGAAAACACGAACAAGAATAATGACGCGCTTTAGGATACCGGGAAGCTGATAACAAACAAAAAATAATTTATTGATATACTAATTTATTTTCTAACGAAAGGTCAGGTAATGAATTAAACCTTTGCATGTATAAGATGAATATGCACGGGTGGATACTACTTAAGCGGTCATGCCATGTAGATGCACTGTGAACTTGAGAACATCAAAACTGAGGAAGAAATCGTTTCGATCAACTTCTGGCTGGGACAAGGAAAAGCACAAGCGGCGATGTAGTCATAAAATTATGGAAAACGATTGGTTGGAGACTGGTGACAGGATTCAAAACATACTCTCAAAATAATACTTTACATAAGTAGTTGATTTTGTATACAAGGAGACTGTAAAGTCAGTAATATACCAGGAGAAAAGCGAAGGGGAACTAAAAATATTTTCTAAATTTACTATGTTACATTTAGAAACATAGACTTAAATTGCTAAAATTACCTATGTGATTACCCATGGAAAATTTGGCTGCTGCGACAAGAAACCTGTCAGTAGAGGATGGGAAATGCTCACATTCGTAGTATAATGCTAGCCATAGCTGAATACAAATATTCATATTTTTGCATGTTAATTTATGGCTCAGCCCTCCCAGAAGTATGGTTAGTGCATAAATTAAAAAGGTTTGATATTTGAACTCAGATAGCTTGATTACACATGGGCGTTGTAGTCACCAAACCCGTAAACAAAGTACATCGGTTGATAATTGTCTTGGTATAAAAACGTCTGATTTGTACGAGTAAAAACATTTTCTGTTTAATAACTTTAATTTATAGTCTAACCTTTCCAAGAGGAAGGGTAAGGACATAATTAAAGACGTGTATATTCTCCCCCTTCTTCCCCATATGCATGCTTGAAATAAGCACTATGGTTTAGATAAATTATCTCAATGATGTTGGATATATGAACCATATATAATATTTTTCTGACTGCTTGAGACGTTTTTAAAAACTATTTCAAAATAATTAAGGAGAAAAAATACTTACTTGAAAATTTCGGATTGGTTAACTATATCTTTGGACATGCACGTTTGAACACCATTTCACACTTTAAACACGCGTACCAACATAGTACTTACAGAGTGATTTTCTTAGCACGTTAATACGATTGAACTCGCAAGTCATCGGTGATAATATGAAAGGTAAGTGTGATTAACATTGATAAAGCTTAAAGCTTTATCACTCCAGCCAGCGATTGATGATTCTATAGTTATCACACTTTTATAAAGAATAGAATTGAGTGTATATAGAAGTTATAGAATTGAGTGTATATATTTCACTTTAAGTATGTTTTAGACTTTCATTTATTTTATATTCCATTGTGAAAATTACAGTAAAGCTCTTTTTAGGAAATCACTTGACTTCTCGAGCATATGTCCCATCCATGGCTCGTGACACTTTGCTGACATGCTCTGCACCATCCAGAAGAGTCCTCAAAGAAGTCTGTTTTGCTGTGATGTCTATATATGTTTTTCTCGATTTAGTGAATTTACCCTAGATATATTAGTACACGAGCATATGTTAGGGGCCTTTCCTGCATAGCTCGTTATTTCGCTTAAGGGTATTCCTTGTGTATATACATAGAAGTTGTGGTTCCGGCCGGGGAGTGGAAACGGACAAACTAGAAAATTGAGATTTAAATTCTCGTCGTCGATAGGACACGGGGTTGTGGTCTTCGCTGTTAGGGCAAGCTGTTATCACTGTTAACTGAATGAACTCTGGGAACTTTTGTTCATTTATTATTATCGAGATATATATATATGTTAAATAAAAAATATATGTTAAGTAGATGTAAAAAATAAAATCTTATATAAATATTATTTGTTAGTCCATGCCTGGAAACACGAGGAGAGCAGGAAAAAACTCATAAGTCTTGGCTCGACTCTCTCACTTCAGAAAGTACAAGACCGGAGAGTTGTACTCATGAAAATATTAATTTACTGAGGTGTTTAATTTAATATCTAATCTTTCCTGTAGGAAAAATATATATTAAATTAGACGACTATGCATTTCCCCCTCTTCCGAACTTGGAAGAGGATGAATATACATATACACCCTCTTCCAAGTATCAGTCTAGGTTTGGTAATAAGGGATCACTTCTCACTATCATTGTTTATAGCTTATTTAGAATCTTCAGGGTAGCTGGATCTCCGCAGTTTTGGGGTAGAGGTTCCTCTGAAGTACCTCTCCAACTTCTTTATGACAAAATGTTCCATGAGCTTCCACGCGGACTACCGAGTTTTCACGAGAACATAACGATAGTTATTCAGATTTGTTGACAAGCGAGAGAACAGAATGATAATTCTTCAGATTTGTTGACAAGCACAAACGACCTTTTTGGCAAAAAAACACGAAAGAAAATATTGGCAGTTCGACGCAAACACATGTTACACGTAGCCCGAGTAAAAGCTTGAGTTTTTAGTCGACGCGACTCGCTTCTGCATAGGTCTCCCAGATGAAATAACGGGTCTAGTGGGAAAAGACATTTATTCTTACTGCACTTGATGTTTTAGCGGAAAGACATGTCACGGGAGGATATCACAACTGTGTACTTCGTTGCATTATCACCTCTTCCAAGTTCGGAAGAGGTGATATATGCAAACTGTATTAATTTATTCACTAATCCTTCCTCTTGGAAGGGTTAGTGAATAAATTAATAATACACAAAAGATAATACTTTTGTTCACTTGGAGCTAGCAGCTTTATACGAGGAATGAGATATCTTCCCACTCTCTACTTATGGGTTTTCATGTACATAAAGTGACATGTGTACAGTAGGAAATTTAGTTTATTTATAGATTCTAAGTTTAGCAATTGAACTTTTACTATTTAAAGAAAATATTAAGTTTAACTCAAGTACGTATGTTACCAGTTCAATACTAGCCTGCGTAATCACCTCTCAAACGGTTCGGCGGTTCCTAGCACCTCTCCATTTTACAGTGCTTTTAAACATGTCATCTCTAGCCAGCTCCAAGCCAGTTATTTTTGCTTATTTTCAGTAACTACTTTAACTTTTGTCCTTTTCCTTCTGTTTGACAAAAGGGGAGTTTGGATGCATATTCACTGCCCAACTCCCTTAGGGTGTGATCGCATCTCGTTGATTGGGATTGAATTTTTGTTCACAGATGGGTGATGGCGAAGATTGGTAATAAGATCTGTTCCTCGGACTCCACGAGTTTTTGTTTGAGCCGGGTTAGATGTGACCCATATTGAATCCGTTGTGGGTTTAATCTTTTGTGGGCACGGTTGGAGGTGCATACTGCTACTAACAATTAATGAAGCTTCTGGTCCGAGTCCTTATATGATGGACCTACATGGACAGTCTCATGGTCCTCGAAGATCTCACTCCAACTGACATGTAATACTATTTATCTTCTTTTTTTATTGTTTTTCTGGCCACACTTACTGATGCGATAGACTCATCTTCTTCTCAGAAAAGCCTTCTGTAGTCTGGTCGAACATGTTATTCTTTTTCTAAAACTTAAACAATGTAGCGTTTCACACCGCCTTGAAAACTATAATTTATTAAAAGGAACTAGAAAAACTCAAATAAATGAGTTGAGATCATACCCTTAGTTATTATGCTGAAACTCACCAATGAACCATTTTCAGCTTTCAGCCCACACGAGTGACGCAAGCACCGTTTCACGTCGCCTCGAAAACAATAATTTATTAAAAAATGTAAAATAAACTCAAATAAACGAGGCAAGATCACACCTTTAGTTATGTAGAAACTCACTGAATGTACCATTTTCAGTTTTTCACGGAAACTGTTTATATATGGAAAGTATAAATCTTTGTTTTTATCGCTCTTTTTATATCATTAGCAGGATTGTGTGTAAGAACCGCGCTCCGGCATATATACACGCGTGAAACTCTCTCACTCCGGCATTACATTGCGATTCACGGTATACTTTGAGATAAATATAATAATATAAATATACATGCAAAGTGCGGTTTAGGTAGATGAGCGCAAAACGACAAGAATGGGATACTTTGAGGTTAATAAGTATTATTAAATTATGAGATCTTGATAATGTCCACTTCAAGTAGCTTGAGATTAATTGGTAAAATATACTAAAGTTTCTCATGAGTTGTTTTATTATCAATGGTGCACTTGCAAACTTCACTTGATTTGTAAAAGCCGTCTACATTCAGTTTAACACATGTTATAGCTAATATGCATGCAACATGAACTTTCTGGGGATTTTTTTCTCCTTTTGTTAACAGGGAATTATATAAGTATTAAATAAAATATATGTACTAAGTAGATATAAATAATTAAAAAATTTTATAGATATTATTTGTTAGCCCATGTCTGCAAACACGGGGAGAGCAAGAAAAAACCAATAAGGCTAATGTGGATTGTCGCGCTTCAGGAGGTACAAGTGAGGGGTACTGTACTCAATAATTAAATTTAATCAAGTATTTGATTTAGTACCTAACCCTTCCGGTCGGAAGGGTTAGGTATTAAATAAACGGCATGTCCTCTCTTCCGAACTCGGAAGAGGATGAATATGCATGCCTGACATAGTGTGTCGAAGCTGGAACCATTGAGAAATATTCGTCGCTTACGGAAGAGTGGTATGGCTGCGATCAAGAGGTTGATGAGGTTTTCTGTGGACACTTCCGGAGGTGCTGCAGGAAACTTTGCGGACATCTTTCACTCACTTATTTTTTGTTCATATCGGACGTTTGTTTCAGTCGTAAACAAGTTCAGGACTTAAAAAAATTATTGTATTTTTTAGAAAATAAAAAAACCTTAAAAAATTATAGTGATTAAGAAACACCACCACAAGCGATACACAGCTCTAGACAAAGCTGCCCTTGGCTAAATTATGGATTTTGTCTTTTAGACGTTGGAGAATCTTTAGTTATAGCTTTAACATACTTTAATATATTTTCTCTAAATTAAAGAAGTTTAATATTTGATAAAATAGATATTCAAAAATATTATTTTTACTTGAATTGTTGATTTAAAAGTATCAAAATAGAATATTATCCAGTTGGTATAATAAATAATAGAACACGTGAGAATACAGGTTCTTTCTTGCTCTTGTCTAATGAGCGGGTGATATGGATTTCCAAGAGTGAGAGCAAATTCCGAATGCTTTAAAACATTTTAGCCCCAGAAGTGAGACCTACTTACAAATTGCCAGTAATACCGGTAACAGAGTAAGCACTGCAATACAATTTACTAAAATAAATACGTAAATATAGGCAATGGTTAACCAGCACACATGGGGGCTACAAGATCAAAGGAGCTCGAACAAGACTTGGAGGAGCTAGATAAACTAGGATCGTGAAATCCTAAAAAGGGAGCTTTTTTTCCTTTTTCATGGTCTTGATTAGGACTTAATGCGGAGAAGTGAAGTCTGGCTGTGAGAGAAGGCTGTACCTGCAAAGACCAGAGCGGTAGATCTACATGTTCGGTCAAAGATCAGAAATAAATAGAAAACAATACTGAGAGAAAATTGTGAGAAAAGGTGCTAAATTGGTGACAGCAAAGGAGTGCTAAGGTTGTAAACTTAGTTAGACTATTTGTGTGAAAGAAAAGCAGCATGGCTAGAGAGGAGGGTAGATTTCTGTAGGCAATTAAGTCACGAAGTGAAATTCTCACTAGAGAGCTCTTGCAGCAGTGAAGCTTGTCAGTCTCAGAGACTCTGTGACATTATCAGTGAACAAACACCGTGTGAAGTATACGAGCTCGTGAGTTTTTTTGTTCGTATGAGAATAAAGTTTAGATTTGTGTCTCGAAGCTGAATTAGAAGCGTGTGGTATGGAATTTGCTATATTTCTCTATAATTATCTTGCTTTTTTATTTTCAAGCGCCCATGAGAGGTTATAGTCTTGTCGGTTGTTTCAATTGATCATTTGTGTACCAAGTTTACTACAAGTGGTGGAAGCGCTACCCAAATCTCGTCTAGTCTGAAGCTAGAACAACCCCATTTGTGTTTTAAGTCCTCAGATTAGGCATCGAGACCCACAAAAGATAAGTCAGTTGTCCATAAGTCAATCCAATGGTTATCAAGCTTCTGTCATGCGCATACACATCGCTACACAACATAATCATTGTTAAAAGAACACCACACATACACATAACACACCGACGATCTCATATACACAAGTGTACCATAATGATAAACTGTATGAACTCACTTCACAATGTCAATGGGCACTAAACAATCAATAAAGTCGAGCCAAATCCACTATGTGCTCGTAGAGAATCCAGAGTGCACTCACCAAGACTATCCATCATAGCCATGAGCTTGAAGACTCAACTCGAAGAACTAAGGCCTCCAAGCCCTACCTGCGGGTTATCCCACCAACTCGCCCTAATGGTACTAATGACCTTATCGAGATTCATCACTCCGCACTTGACCAACATAGCCGAGGTGCCAAACTGATGTGACAGCTGTCGTGCACATACACATCGTTACCCAACATACATCGCTGTCAGAAAAACATCACACATACACATAGCACACGGACGATCTCATACACATACACAAGTGTACCACAATCACCTCCCTAACTAACGGGGTAGGTCCATCTAACTCCAAATAGCCTCATATCCTAACTACGTGATATACATCTTCGTGGGTGCAAGAATCAAGAGGCCAGATGCTACATCATCCCATCGTTAGTCGCCTATCTGCAATCCATACCATGCAAAGATCTAATCTGATGTATACATCAAGAACAAACCATCGTCCAACAAGAATGACACTGAGAGATGGAGTCAAACATGTCATGTTCCAACCTCTCGAACAACCATCACACACCAACATACGGGATGCTTCACCAATAGACCCACACAACATACACCTCAAGCCCGCGCGTACAACTGCTAAGCTTGAGTCAACAATATCATCTATGTTGGGAAGATGACATGGCGTGCAATTACGCACATGGTCCTTCCAAACAACACCATCACGACTCTCTAACATGAGTACTCCAAAAAGTAACACCTCACGCACTCGTAAAATAGTGCACCATACGGTCACATCCAATGTTATCGGTGCAGTCCGCTGTAGATAGATATAATCGCCAGGATGAAATCTGCGAATCGATGACCGCTAATCTCCTCCTCGGATAGTCATATCCTCAAACCCAAACCAATACACAACGTCTTTCTTATCATCAACGGTTGGACTCCAGAGTGTAACAAGACTTTTTGCGATTGATACACCTTCCATGAAGATGCCACCAAACAAAAAATACCACTTCTGTTGTCCAACAACATCACACCTGGTGCCAAACCAACACGGTCAATCGCCGATCTAGCTGGTAACTCATCTAATCTGGCAATCGTTGCTTGCCAAGTACCACTGGTAGCAATCTTAATCCTCGACTCCATAGACACATCTATCGTCTCTCGCTGAAGCACTTCAGCACTAGAGGTAACTACATCCTCGCTCTCACTGAGCGTGGTCGTCAACTGGAACACTAGAGCCAAGCTGACTCCCCATGCTCTCATATCCATGGCTGAAAATAGTGGGACTTGCAAAACTGTTGTAGCCGCTCCCAACATCGAGTTCGACGTCGCATCCACAGATGTCGAGGATTGACTCGCATCACCCTCACTCCTGGATGTTGATGTCTCCGACTCCACCACATCATCGATAGACCGTTCAGGAACCATAGACGTGGTCTTCAACGTCTTTGATAACGTGAATGACTAAGGAAGCTTGGCCTGTCTACCAACCTTCCCGCGTTAAGGATCCAACTCCATCGACGCATCTCATGACTTAGAGACACGTACTGCACCTCAAGTCACTATCGTATATTTCTCATTCTGCGCCACACCAACCATGAAGTCGAAGTCAACTCCTTCTCCTCCATATGACGTGAAAGCCTATATTGAGTCATAGTCATACTAGCTATCCTCTACTCCAACTGCTCAATCCGAGCAGCCATACTCGCATCTGACGTCATAGTAGGTGGTGGACGGACTGGTCCTCTCCTAGGTGCTGGGTCTCTACCTCCAGCTTGACCACCAGGGCCTCCCTGAGCTCGTCCACCTCGTCCACCTCGTCCACCTCGTCCACAATCAACCTTCCATTACTGTAGCTCGAGATGGAGATCAAAACAACGGTCACTACTGTGACCAGATCTCCCGCAATGCTCACATTGTCTAGGCATTGCTTGAGACGTTCCATGCGTCTCATAACCACCTCTTCCTTGTGGACAATCTTTCTGCTGATGAGGACCATCACACGTCTAGCAAGGACCCGCTTGCTACTGACTAGAGAAAGACGGCATCAACTTCTACCCACCAGATCCTCCAACACCTCCATGAGATCAAGATTGTTCAGCACGATCCTTACCACCACCATCACCACGCTGTTGCATAGCCTGTGATCCTCGAGAAAGTTGGTCGTCTCATGTGGTACCTCTTTGCTGAACCAGCAGTCACCACCCTCTCCTCCACCATGTTGAGCTCAATCCACTCAGCTAGACCAAAGACAACCGTCAACATCGGAGTGATGTCTCTAAGGAGAGTCGCATCCTTGACTCTCCTACGCAGCTCTTGGTCTAGTATCTCATACTAGAACTGGACTGCATGTGCTTCCGTCACTCCTTGGATAACGCTGATCAACCGCCTCATGCGAGTAAACGCCTCGTGTGGCTCTATCCAGTCTTCCGTTCCTGCAGACTCCTCAAATTGTCGATCCGCACACCTTGATAGTTCTTCTTCAAACACTAGAAGAACTGAACCACAGGGTTAAACCCTGGTGGTATCCAGTTCACACTACCACTTGCTCCACTACTAGTGAACGCACCGCTGGTAGTAGATACTCTGTCACCCGTGGATGTACCATTGCTACTAGCACCTGAATTCGCAGGTGCTACGCCTCCTGAAACTGCACATGTAGTGATAGAAACGTAGTTGGGAGACCAATGTGTCTCCACAACTCAATCTTCACGTTGTAGTCTCACCGGAACTCATGGTAATCGTCCATCGGCGGTCCCTCCAAGTGTTAGAACAAACCCTCCACGTCATGAAGGGTGTAAACAGTTGTAGTTTGCATCTGTTGCAGATCGCACCAACTGTCAAACTCCTGGATGAAGTCATCCAGCTCAATGATACCCACCGTATTCAAGTAAAGTCGAGGTCCCTTCGTGGTCTTATAGATCTCATCTATATCCCACATCAACGGTGTGGTGACACTAAACTCAATACCAGAAAATGCATTGTCTGCGTCTGACTCGTCCTCCGAAACAACCGACGACAATGGTGTAGGTAGTCAGTACCTCACCACACTCCGTGTATATCTACTGTCCGAGAAGTTCTCATCAGAACCTCTTGAGAACTCCGTGGTGATAGAATCTCGTGAACACACTCTCCAACCAGGATGTTGAAATCTCCGTCATCATCGTAACCACAACTTGTCTAACCCCGCTCCTACTGAGCTCACCTATCCCCTACTAAGACGGTCAAAGTAAGGACAACTTATACTTGTCATCATCACATGTAGTCTCTCACGGTGGTCTGTTGGTCGTCAATCCAACCGCACCGTGAGAGAAACAAAAGTAGTCTGACTTATCCGCAACTCCAGTCTCACTACCGACAGCACACTAGAATGAACTCACTCCAGAAATCAAGCGCCAGCACAAGCAAACGCGACGTACAAATAGGAAGCAGAATATGGAAGGGTTCCAATCACAAGAAGTCCAAACGATAACTCTCCACACTCAAACATTCACATAACGAGAAACCCAGCCTCATCCGGACTGGCGACTCCTCTTAAGTGACCACATGCACAATATATGACCACCAACTGCCATAACATGTACCTAAGGTCACTAACTAGATGTCTACACCTCTAGTACTCTAAACGTATCTCCGTGGTAGCTCTACTAGCTCACCCAATACAACTGTCACCAACTGCCTTCATACGCATCTCTATGTTATAAGCAAACACTATCACAACAACAGCTTCTCCTTAGTATTATGAGGTCGTCCTACCGCTCCTCTAGGAACGTGCAAGAAGGTCTCCTACTATCTTAAACAAGTCCATAAGTACTTGCACGCATCTCTATAAGACACCAAGAGCTATTGGTCTAGTGATAAAGCCAAAGCTAAGACTGCAAAGTTAAGTGTGCAAGTTCATGAATAGTGTTGGGATGCGTGACCTATTGATTTTACACTTCCCACACAACTGAAACTTGCATACCTCTCTCACGCACGCACGCAAGCTGGCTTGCAGCGAACTCGGGTTCGGACTCTGCTCCGCCTCTGCACTCTCACACTCTGCTCTCACGCCTCTGCACTCACGCACCTCTGCTCTTGCAAGCCTCTCACGTCTCCGCTCTCGCACTCCGCTCACTCCCGCTCTGCTCCACTTGGAGAAGAGTAGAAACTCGAGCCAAATAGATCAAGAAGGACGCGCATGAAGAAAACACACTCCAAAACAGATCGAAAATACACTACACAAGGTCAAAATATGTCAAATTGACACTCGCAAGCGAGATTACATCAGATTTTGTACCATCCGTGATCTTTTTCCCTCGTAACTCCTCCGATCTTTCACCAAATCAAATGATTTTTGAGCTTTACAATCGTCTTCCCAGCGTGCACCTACTGCACTCTTCAGCACCAGAAATTGCTGACCCACTTCATCCCGACGTCCACCGACGCACTTCTGCCGATCTCAAATTGATCTCAAAACTTGTCACGAAAAATTCCAGCAGCGCTTCTGCACTTCCTCACCGTCAAATCCATCCAAGAACAGATCCAAGCAGTACGAATATACACAACGATCAACCACAACACCAAAAAGAACCATTCCGTGCACGCGCGCACGCGTACATCCGCAAATCGAAGATATCGACGATCTGCAAACTCCAGAGATACCACCGGTTGAAATCCGTGATCATAAATCTCTCAATTAGACCTCGCAATTCGAGTTCTTCGAGTGATAAACTATATGTACCCACTCCACCATGTCAACGGGCACTAAACAATCACTAAAGTCGAGCTAAATCCACTCTATGCTCGCAGAGAATCCAGATTGCACTCACCAAGACTATCCATCATAGCCAGGAGCTTGAAGGCTCAACTCGAAGAACTAAGGTCTCCAAGCCCTACCTGCGAAGTATACCCCTAGTGGGATATCCCACCAACTTGCCCTCACGGGCACTAATGACCTATCGGAATTTGTCACTCCACACTCGGTCAACGTAGCCGAGGTGTCAAACTGACGTGACACTTCTCATGTTCATTAGCCGAATGTTTCACGAATTGGATCTAGAAGCAGAAAAAGTATAGTTGTCTTCAAGGAGGTTCAATTCAGCGACTAATTCATTACAGATAAAAGATTATATTTCGAGATCTACAAACCAACATTTTAGTTGGTATCAGAGCAGGTTCAAGCTTGATCTTTGCTGGAAACCGTCCACAATGGAAGTTGAGCAGATCGGGATGGATCAAATGAAGGTGTTACTTAAAAAGCTAGAAGATTGACTTAAGTGGAAGATGCGAACAAGATGTTTAAGGCAGATCTAGCTTGAGGAAATGCTAGACATGAGAAGGAATCGATGCTCCGATAGTGCAAACCGAACAAGTTAAAGATGCATCAGTACTAGATGAAGGAGCAGCTGAACCAACAACAGAAGCAATTAATATTGCTCTCGCAGATAAGACTGAAGATTTGTAAGAGAAAGTGCAAGATATGTTGCAGAAGGTAGTTCAATCAAAGAAGGACATAAGCGGAAAGTCAAGTGGGCTAAACCAGCAACTCCATCAACTTTCAACGGTGAAAAGCTTTGCCAAGTTTGAGTTATGATTTATTGAGATGGAGAATTACTTGGAGAATTTTGATGAGCATAGTTGGTTCACCAATGTTGTTAGTAGACTAGAAGGAGAGGCTAAGGAATGGTATGGAGGTCAACAACAGATGATGAATTTGAATGAAATATATGATATGTCCACTTGACCAGAGCTGAAAGATGAGCCCGACTTCATTTGATACCAATTGATGAAGCTACACAATTTTAGTTAGAGCCCATCCAGTTGAGACAGACAAGGTGTATAGACAATATCTCCAGCGGTTTTTAGAGTTTGTTACTCATCTACACATGATGGATCGTAGCGACTTGTTGTTTTGATGGAAGAAAGGTTTGCAAGGTTTCTATGCTAATGTGTTTGACAACTAGGTTATGTTTCACAAGTCAAAGGACATGCAAGACTTGTTTGCTTACCTAGAAGTAGTAGAGAACACAAGGAACATAACTATACTCTGCAACCTTTCAAGTTTCAACATGAAACAAGTGGTGGTGTGCATAGTAGAGGATTTTGTCAAAATCCTCAAGGTCAGACAACGTCCTCTCAGAGTATGGGTGATAGAGTGGTGGAAGAGTTGGTGTATCAAGAATGAGGTTTCCTCGTGGATCTCAACAAAGAGAAGTTATTCGTTGTCCCACTCAAATATGACCTATTGGATTTAATGCATCCAATGCAAGATCAAACCAAGCTTCTACTTCAGGTGTTAGGAGCAGTTGAGCTAGTTGTGCTACACCTTCAAGGACGATCATCAGTTTTTTAAGTGGACATGATGATCATATTGCTTGTGAGTATCATCGACGTCCTTCAACAAGCAGCGTTCATGGTTTGATAGCTGAAGAGACAACTAGTGTTAAAGAATATGTTGAGGCAACTACTGGAGCAGAGATATGTGTTGGTGAGCATTTGATAGAACATGGAGATTTTATGCCGTGGATTGAAGTGAAAATAAGAGACCAACATCGTTGTTTGATCATTGATGTTGGAGCGGATGTGAATGTCTTGGATGAGAAACCAAACAGGATCTTAAGGATGACTCGGACCAAGATTATGAGTCCTTTGTTGGTAAAGTTTGTGCAAGGTAGCACAACCGTTATAAAGAAGGTCATGAGTGTTCCTGTCATCGTTGGAAGGGTAACTAGGAAGCATGAATTTCTGGTTATGATATTGGGTAGCAGAATGATACTGTTATCTTGTCTTGGTCTTGGTTACAAGAGACCAAGGCACAATTAGATGTACAAGAAAGGAATATTATAGTCATGGATAGACGGAGCTTGGATAAACAATAGACATTGATTGTCAAAGAGAGACCCATGCAGCTTGTAGGTTCCAACGAGCTAAGGTAGCATTTCAGATCTGCACAGTTAGATAGTTTAGGAAGCATATCAAGTTAGATAGTTTATGAAGCATATCAAGTCGGTTGATGAAGCTTGGATTGAAGTGATGTCTAAATCCAAAGTAGAGACTGATGAGAAAGATCATGTTGCTGCTCTTTCCATATATTATGAGATGCAAGCGCTGATTGCAAAACATTTTCATACAATGTTTGATTAGTTATCACCAAGACTTCTTCCAAGGCGAGCTTTGGATCATGCCATTGATATAGTTCATGGAGCTATACCCATTGTAGTATCATCAAGACGCATGTCGTTTGATGAGCTGACATAGTCTTCAGTTGAAGAAGTTGGTAGCTCAACGTATCTTGCGACACAAATATCACCTTATGTTACCTTAGTGTTGTTCGTGATCAAGAAAGATGGTATTAGCATGTGTGCATACTACAATGCATTGAATAATGTTACATTCAAGAACAAATATACTCTTCTTCTCATGGATGAAACCATCAACCGGCTGGCCACAAGAAGATACTTCATTAAGTTGGATATGCATTCTAGATATCACCAGGTCTGGATCAAAGAAAGAGATGAAGAGAAGACAGTTGTAAGGACAAGATATGGTCTGTTTGAGTATATAGTGTTGTCGTTTGGATTGTCCAATGCACATGGTATTTTTTGCAGGCTTATAGACAAGATCTTCAAAGATCTCTTGGATGAGAGTGTTATCTTGTACTTGGACGATATCATCATCTTCTAATCAACTTGGGATCAATATTTAGAAGATGTTGAAATAGTGTTTAAATGTTTAAAGAATACCAACTCTATCTCAAGAAGAGCAAGTTTTCTTTTGGACAAGAAAGTGTGGTGTGTCTAGGATGTTTGATTGATGCGCAAGGCATTCATCTTAACATAGTCAAGATTTGAGCCATCATTGAATGAAAAAGATCTAAAAGCGTCTTTTCTTGGTTTAGCCACATACTTTCGATGCTTTGTTTTTCAGTTTGTACTTAAAGTCGCACCTCTGTTGACTTATTGTCCAAGACGTATAAAGGTTACATGGAACCCATCAGCTGAAAGAGCATTTCAAGAGTTACAACAAACACTGATGAAGATGCATGTGCTAGCGATCAAAGAACCTTTTGAGATTCACACAGATGCTTCAGTATGCTTATGAACAGATGATGTTTACTATTGTTCAATGTTTGAAGCGGTGAGAGCATTATTTGTTATCAAGTAAGGTTACTGTTGTAACAAACTATGAGGATAATATATACTTCTAAAATAAACATCGTGTGTCTCACAAGCAATAGAGATGACAAGTTAAAAAGCACTTCGTTGTTGTACCTTCTCCATGTGTTTCTTTATCTCTTGATACACACTATCCGGAACTCGCATGAAAGTCTCTAGATCTAGAAGATCTCGATTTTATCTTCTTGTGTTTTCATGTCTCTTGGTATCTATAGCTATAGGAGTCGAAGGTGCATGAGAACCACTACAAACCCTTCAAATGGTTTAAATCCAGCGTTTGAATGCTTGGTGTTGTTACAGGCAAACTCCACCAAGTCCAAGTGTTCACTCCAGTCACTCTAATCTCGCATGATATAGTTTCTCAACCCTTGCTCTACTATCTGTATAGTCATTTCTAATCTATCTATTCAGAAGAGGAACTAATTATGACAGTAGTTATGAGTCTTCGGAACAAACCCTTCTAAAATTTAACTACAAACCTCCGTTCTAAGTATGAAACTATGTTCTTAGGCATCTCATGATACTTAAGAACATATCGTATGAATAACTCAGTTGCACCTCCTGAAGTCAATGCTTCTTTACAAGGAATGAGGTGAGCTTGCTTGCTAAAAAGATCTATTACAACTAGCAAAATATCAAAATCTCTTAATTCAAACAAACCAATGCATAAGCTCATACTTACGCTCTCCCAAGGCCCACAACCCAATTTCTTGCGTGGTTTTGCAAGGAGAACTCCAAACGGCTTGTTTGGAGTCTCGTTGGGATCAAGGTAGTCAAATCTACTTATCAAGAAAGATGGATCACAGATCAGACTATTCGTTTTGCGGATGTACGTGGTTTTAAGCAACAAGGAGGAGTTTTTGAAGGTTCGATCACTTACGATAAAAAAATAGAGATATTTCGGTTATCGAAAGTCAGATCCGAAGGTTCTTGGAGCCAATAGAGTCAAGAAGAAAGACCTTATCGACATCTGAAGACCGTTTGACAAAAGAAAAAATTCCTAGATAGATCTTTTTTGGTTTTTTCGCTACAGTTTTCATCATTTCAGATTCATTAGAGTTCTAGTTGGTTAAGTACTGCTTGTGGTAGCTAGTTTTAGCTACGAGCTTGTACATGAGTGGTGTTTAGATCTGGACTTGAATCGTACGATACTGATGCAAAGCTTTTTACTAGCAAAGGAGTGTTTCTCTTACTTTGAGCTATGCTTCGATCGTTTTGGGTCTAGGTTGAGATTCAGAGACTTGTTACTGGAGGCTGGGTGCAAATTACAGACCACTCAGGTCTGTTTTTCAATTTGGTGTTCAAATTGAGAAAGGAAAAAAAGTGTACATAAAGTGAGAGCTGATAAATCTTGCGGAGCTTGTTCTCGTGGTTGTTTTTATCATTCTTGTCTCTGTTCAGCACAAGATATTTCCACTGTCAGGAACTTTTCATTTTTTGGACATGACAACTTTCACATAAAATCTGATACGATAATGTTCTACGACTATTCATTACAGATAAATGATTCTATTCAGAGACATGAGGTAGAACGTTTCAGCGCTAACAGTAATATGTTTGCTGTTGTATACGCGAGAATATATATATCAGTTGTTTTCTATTCGATAAGTTTCTTTAAAAGTTTCCAGTACTTTTATCATTAGGGAATGACCCAAAATGCTTGGAACACGGTCGGCTGCTACTTTCAAATTTGAATATTGCTTGCTAAAACATATCCAGTATTTACCTTACGTTAATGCGCATACGTACTGTATTGTACTCCAGCAGGGCTGTCGATATTTTCCTCATCCAGAACTGAGGAACAATGTCTGGTAGAGAGTGGTCTGTTTAGGCCGTCTTGAGAGGACAGAAGGCAGGCTGCTGGAACCGAGACATACATTGACCGTGCGTCCACTGTAATCGTCAGTTTTTGTTGGTTTTTGTCCGCACGAACTCAACAGGGGGCACGTGGCTCTAGAAGACTGGTCAGTTTATCAAGGGAACTTCGAGCCTGACCGAGTTGCACGCAGTTCTGCGAGTGTTTGTCGATGGTTTTACCAACTTCCATTATGGACCCCGCGCGACGCACTTGCAAACGTTTACTCGTTCTTTTTGCAGTTTGATCGCGTTTCAGTTGGTGCTATTTGGGTACCACCTGTGTACAGTTGTGATCTGCTTCTTTCCGCGCTGAAAGTTTCCCTCTCTTGCCTCTACCCGTATGAACGACGCGTTCTTTGTTACCGGTCGAAGAATTTAGGGTTAATCCGTTTCATCGTCGCTGGCAGTGTTTTGTTGCATCGTTGCGTGCATTTCTTCCTTCAGTTCAGGAACGAAGTGTATCACGCATTGATGTCATGAGTCTCATCAATAGTCTAGTTCAGCCGTTCTCGCTTGTCCGTTTTATGGTTTGTTACTATTGTTTGTTTGTCTCACCACAAAATCTTCAACGCGTGCTTGCATTTCGTGGACTGCAGAGGACCATAGCTCAAGGAGGTTTGAGTTGGCCACGAGTTCTCACTTCCTCGTTTTCACAAAGATTGTAAAGCGGGGTCGTGTGTGTCCGTCTCTAGACCCTCGACGTTTAGGTCACGTCGTCGTGGCAGCTGGGATGTGAGTGCCGGTTGATAGTGGCAACCTCTGTTGCCTCTGAAAACTCCCCCTGCATGAAGCGATGCTGTTTCAGTGCACAAAGTGTTCAGTCCTGGGTAAAGTGTTATATCCTACAATCGAATGACGCAGTGGTCACTGACTTATCCTCAATGGAGTGATTACTGTTACTCTTAAGGTGTACATCCTTCTTTTTGGTTTCCTTTTTGTCCGCTACTTGCATTGCTGTCTTAGTGTTTCATAAGGTTCGACTTTTATGTTTGAACCAAGGAGCGGTTGAGCAGCTGAGAGATGAGCCATAAACGCTAGACTACGCCAATTAATGTACTCGTGAGGTCATTCTGGGAATGCTCTGCCGGCGGGAGCTCGAGAGGTCAAATTGCGGATAATTCTGCTTAAAGAAAAATTCCTCGCTACGACTGTCCAGTGGTAACAGGAAGATGGCTGGAAGGGGAACAGCTCTCACGAGGCCAGCGTGGATGAAGCACGCGGAAGAAGCAAAGCTGAAAGATGAAGAGGAGAAAGCGGCAGCTGCGCGTGCTGCGTTTGAAGCCACCTTTAGGGACATGGATCATCCACCACCAACTGGAGAGCTATCGTCGGATAGCGAGGCCGACGAAGCAGATAAACTCGCGAGGAAGCCAATAGGGCCTGTGGATCCCGGTAAGTGTACTGCTGCAGGAACTGGAGTAGGAGGAGGTGCAGCTGGTGCCGCAGCATCTTTTGTCGTAGTTACGAAGGACTCAGATGGCAGGAGAGTTGGGCATGGAGGAGCGTACATCCGCGTAAGAATCACCCCAGGGGCAGGAGTTGGTGGTGCTGAGCAGGAAGCAGTTGTGAAGGATCACGCGGATGGAACGTACACTGTAACATATGCTGTTGCGAAAAGAGGGGATTACATGGTCAGTGTGGAGTGCAACGGCCAGCCAATTCTTGGGAGTCCGTTTCCTGTATTTTTTAGTGGAGGGAACGCTCCAGTAGCGGGTGGTTTACTGCCAACATCTGGACCTCTTCTTGGTTCAAGCCCTTACCTGAATGGAGTCGGTCAGAATATGCAGTTCCAGATGTCATCAGTGTTTCCAGGCATGCTGGGCATGATTCCGGGGCTTCTTCCAGGATCTACAGGTGGGCGTCACCTGCCTGGTTTTGGGGCTTCTTTAGGAGAGGTTTGCTGTGATATTTGAATGGGCTTTTATCGGAAGTGATGATAGATATAAACGTCCACCGCAATCAACTTATGGCTAGCTTTGGCCGCAGGAAGTACGATGGGAGGACTCAGCCAGATGCCGATGGCACCATCTGCAGCCGCAATGGCTGCAGCACAAAGTATTGCAGCGGCACAAGCCTATCAGGCGGCACAAGCAGCTGCCGCGCAAAATGCAGGTAAAATGGGAACACCTTTGACTTCATCGTGCAGTACGTCACAAGTATCTAACTTTGTTAGTTTCTTGGGGACTATTTGACATCGACCGGGATGTTGTAGAGGAGGAATGAGTTTGAGTCAACTGAGTCCTGCTTATGAGATGAGTGCGGATATTTAGTTCACAGTTCGAAGACATAGGCGGCTGGCGGAGTTGAGTATCTTGCTTTGATGCAAGTGCACATGAAAAACTAATCACCTGGGTACTTTCAGCTAGAGTGCTCGAGGTGCCTCGATGATGATTCCTTGTAAACTTTCAAATCCTGGTATCAGCTTTGGACTTCAGATTTCGTCAGTTGATGCCTGCATAACCTAGTAGAGTAGCACTATTGATCTTGTCTGAGAATGTGCACTTGTCCTTTAATGAGAAAGATGCTGTCATATAACAGAAGTTTATGGTAGACTACCGTCAGGTTATCAACCACATCTAAGATTGGTGAACTGTTTATGCTGTTGGCCTCTTGGTTCGGGGCTGGACATGTTGCGGATCAATATGGTTCAGCCGAGCGCTTCTTCGCTTGAACAGGGGCTCTTGCTCTACAGATACTGCAGCTTAGTAGTGGCAGATTCAGGTGTAGAGAAGATCGTTTATCATTCCTTTCTGTGCTCTTGGTTCCGGCGGGGTTACTAACCGTGTCACCAAGCTATTTTGGTATTTCTGAGTTACAGTAACCGTCTTGTGAGTAGTCTCTTATGGTTGTGCATTGACTAGTCGTTGAGAATCCCATCATACTTGCCTATTTTGCTGGTGTAGACCTTTGCCTTCAGTCTGACTGCCTCTTGACAAGGTTGCTATCAATCTTGGAACTATCAGAGGAAGGAACTAGGTTCCATCTAACTGCGCCAACGTAAAATATCTTCAGCTGTTGGTATGTTGCTGCAGGTGCCCGAGCCAGGATGTGCTGTACAGGAGGTTCTACCAGTGAAAAGTCGTTAATATCTTGGTCTACATGCGTCCTGTATGCACAAATAGTCAATCTCCAAGTTCCTTATCTGTAATCTGACGACGGCAGAGAGTTTTGTTTGTTAAGCGAATAATTGTGAATGAGGACTCGACAGGAAGTTTAACTTTTGTTTACCAGACGTCGTATACAACCGTTGGTTGTCACTTAAGTCCTAAAGAATCACCTGCGTTCCTGCAAAACAGATTATATGCCTGGTTTACCAATTTAGTTACTTCGAAACTTCTGGACGGTTAATGGTGATAGGACTGTAATGCATTACTGGTTTGATGTCTTGCTTGATTAGAATGGCTGTTTTGATCACAGTAACGTTTAATTCCAGAGAGTTGCTTCCTAACGAACGTTTTCTGTTCATAATGCAGGTCCTAAAGAGGGTGGTGATTCGCCGAAAGAACAGGATGAACCCTCACGAACTCTTCATGTTACAAACCTAAGCGCTCTTCTCACCCAGGAGCAGCTACGCCAGCTTTTCAGTTATTGCGGGACCGTAACTGACATTAAACTATCTGATTCAAAGCAATCTGCGTATGTGGAGTATTCCACCCCAGAAGAAGCCAAAGCAGCATTGGCCTTGAACAATATGGAGGTTGGTTCTCGTCAAATTAAAGTGGAACTTGAGAAACAAACTGGTAAATGGGCTAGTACGCAAGGGGGCAGCGCTCTGTCTGGTGGAGGTGGATCTACAGCTGCCACCCCTCCTCTGCCAATGATGATGCAGCAAGCTGTAGCCATGCAGCAGTTGCAATTCCAACAAGCACTCTTTATGCAGCAGGCAATGGCGACACAGCAGGCTGCCGCGCGAGCTGCAACGGTCAAGTCTGCGGCCGAAATGGCTGCAGCAAGGGCTGCTGATATTAGCAAGCTTCTCAAACCCGACGGGGAAAACGGGCAAGAGCAGCCAGAGAAGTCTGCCTCAAGGTTAGTTCTCCTTAGTTTTTCACTACTTTTAACGCCTGTTGTGATGAGCTATGGTCTTCCTGAATCGGAAAGTTTTCCACGGGGAATTGAGAAGCAGCGCTCATGGGGATTTTAACCGCGTCCTGCCTTGTCAGTACAGAAAGGAGCTAACCATAGATTGATCCCTTTGTTGTTTGAGTCTGGAGCATTTTGTCACTCAGCTGACGAATTTTCATTACTTTTTGCTTCAGCCTACTTCTCCCTGTCGAGTTATTCTAAGGTCGTGATATTAGTCCCTGAGTATCCTTTGGCTTGATACAGTTATCCTTGTACAAGTACCACATTCCTTTTCTTACCTCTCCCATTTCTAGATAACCACTGCTCACTGATATCTGTCGTCCAAGTTATTCATTAGATGAAGGGATGCTCGCGTTGTCACTCATTTCTCCTCCCCCATCGCGTCTCCTGTGAATCCAGCGTAAAAATTAGCGTCGTCCTTAAATTGTCCGCCTCCAGTTGAATCAGATTCTCCGGCGTTGTTTGGAGGGTCAATTGGATTATTTTCTTCACTCGGTTTGTTATTTACTGAAAAAGTATTTGACGGAGCCTCGCGATTAACAACTTAAAAACTCTGATGCCTTCCTTTCAAACAATCCCCATTCTGGAACTATATCCGGATCAGTTATTGCCCCTAGCTTTCCTGGTTGCCTGTCGCCGTTATATACGGGTGCGGCAGGCCGTTATGTGCAAAGCCTCCACACGCGAACGACAAAACATGATCTGTGAAAAGGAAACATCATATCTTGCGTTCATTGGCAGGTGCATGTTTGTGAGTAGGTCTCATTCTACGCTACTAACCGTGACTTCACGGCAGTTGTGGATAGTTGTTGGACTGAAGTACTCGCTCTTTTACTCTTGGTATGCAGGTCGCGGTCGCGGTCCAAATCGAAATCTCGCTCTCCAGTAAGATATCGACGTGATCGGCGTTCTAGATCATTATCACCTATTCGATATCGACGAGACCGGCGGTCCCGATCACCTTCACGAGATCGTCGTCGCCATAGAAGCCCTAGTAGAGAACGGGGAAATCATTACAGGGGTGGAAGGGATGGCTATCCACGCTACTACATAAGAAGGGACTGGGGCAGGGAGAGAGAAAGAGATCATTATTCACGAAGCTCACATAGGAGTCGGAGTAGGAGCCGGGTGCGGAGGAGGTCTCGAACACCATCTCCTTCACCAAGACATAGGAGGGATCGAGAACGCACACCTTCACCGAGAAGGCGGAGAGACGAACGCAGCAGACACCCAAGAAGTTCGCGGCGTTCGCGCTCTCCCTCAAAGGAGACGATGAAGAGCCCATCTGCTCTGACTCGTAGTCCCAGCCCCAGTATGGTTGTAAAGAAAATGAGTGAGAGCCCCGTGAAGAGATCTAAGAGTCCTAGATCTGGGGATGGAGTGCCGAGCCTAGAAGGCAATCCGAGCCTCGCACCGGCACCAGATATGGAACAAAGTCCACCTAGGAATGTTCAGAAAGAAGACACTGTGCGACATGCTACTGATGTTGGCGGTGATGCCAGACGAGAGAAAGAAAACTCTGTACCACATGAGCCCCCATCTCCGGCGCAACGTGCAATATCCTCACCAAATGGAGCTCACACCGAGGATGGAGTTGGACCCGGGAAAGTTTCGTCATTGGCCGTTCATGTTAAAGCTTCCGACGTTTATGTTCATGAAGAGACCGTTGGGTCCAGTCGGAAGGTCAGACTAACATCGCAGCTGGATATGGAGGTTGCCGTCGAGAAGGAATTCAAAAAGAAACCTGTGAGGAAAGTGGATGGGCGAAGTAGGGACAAGTCCCTACTTAGCATGGATAGGAGTGACGAGGATGAGGAGGAGCTTGATGATTGGCGTGACGACATGAAGGTGCACGAGAAGGAAAGAGTTAAAAGTAAGGAGAAATTTAAGGTTCCAGAAAGGAGGACCAAAGAGGAAGAGAGGATTCAGGCGAAAGTTGTTGTGGAGGAGAATCGACAAGTCACCCAAGATGCGCGAGATGTATCCGAGCAGTTTAGACGCCCCAGAGGCAGCCATGACCTCGAGTCACGTTCCAAGGACTCTAGTCTAGCAGGCCACGTGAGAGAGAGAGAAGGGAGCAGGGACTTGTCTGGTAGGGGTTTGGACCATGATGCTGAAAGGATCACTACGGCCAGAGAAACAGATGAGAGGGAAGAAGCTGAACAGAGCAGGGTAAGTATTAATACACGCGAGAGCAAGGGAGAGCGAAGGGGTAGGCCTTATTTTAGTGAAGACGGTTATGTGTCCGAGGACGGACGGCCAGAGGATAGGTCTAAGTACGATCGGAGAGATTTAGCGAAGGAACAGACGGACTTTTCAAGGGAGTTTGCCAAACCTAAACCTCACAGTTACGGAGATAAATTACCGCAGGATAACACGGAACAGGAAGTTATACCAGCCATTCCTGTAATAGCAGAAGGTGAAGCGGAACATGACGAACGGGTTGAGGTTCAAAAAGTGAGTAAAAGGTCAAGAGTACACGAGGACGAAAGAGCCGAGGAAGAGGAGTTCGAAACTGAGAGGAAGCAGGAAAGGCATCGCAAACATCGGAAGAAGCATCGGCACGAGGAAGATACTGAAAGAGGAGTTGACGAAGATGTGGAGCACGACGAAGATGAGGATGAGGTTAAGGATGGGGAAGCTCGTAAAGATAAGCGTCGGCACAAAAAGAAACATCGGAAGGACGACGATGCAGAAAAGCGTAAGGATAAGAAGAGAAAGCACAAGCATCGAAGACGTCATTCTTCATCCGAATCAGGAGAAGTGGAGTTGGGGCCATCCGCCGATTTGAGCAGAAGCAAAGCACTAATTGATGACGCGTTGACGAGGAAGAAGAGCTCAAGCCGTCACAAGAAGAAACGAAGGGGACATTCCAAATCAGTTACTCGAAGCCCAAGCTCTAGTGAATAATAGATAGCGTATATCTAGTAGCCATTCATGTCGCCCATTAACTTGTTTTCCATCTGTTGAAGTTGTTTACTGCATATGCCTTACTACGTTTCTGAAGTTTCCGTAGAGAGCAGTGCACAGTACTGTGCGTGCCTTGATCCAGGATGCTAAGGAGATGGAGCTAGGAGGAGGTCGCAATCATCATTCTTTCTTTCAAGGATGGGGTTGGGATGGGTTGGCTCTTTTTCGCAGACTGCTCGCAGTCGTTGTTTTGCAGGGCTGATGATACATTTCAGGCTCCGTCTCTCCGACGTGGTCCCTTCTCAAAGCTTTAGGTAGCCAGACTGGCCTACTACTTATGCAGGCTTGTGAAGTTATTTGCGTCAGAACAAACTTCATTTTGAATGAAGGGTTTTGGGTTTGAATCGTTGGCAGTGTTTGTCTTCCTCATTGTTGTCGCATTTTGGGTGTAATGTATGATGGCAGATAAGTTGTCGCATCCATTCACCTTCTTACTCTGTTCGCACTATCTCATCATGATACATACCTGCATAAACATACGTTTAAAGGGTTGATGATTGATTTCAAGTGTTTCAGGAGCTTATTTTGGAGTGGTACTGTCACAAGTGTAGGCCGGAAAGTTTTGCTGCCATGTCATGTCGTTGGTATATGATAGACTCTTTGTTGTAATTGAGCAAATTGAGTCTGAGGTGCATAGACTTAACGTGCGTGACGCTGCACAACTTGACAAGATTCGAATGCTTGTGGGCTGGCTGGGCCGGCTCTTGGGTTGGGGTTGGGGGGGATGGATATGCACGCATGGCCCAGGATTTCCTTAGACGCAGATCAGCTTCACCTTCTGCATGTGAGAAGCCACGTGCCTGTTACGAGAAAATAGGTAAGTTTGTCACAGAGTTGGTGGTTTGGAGTGTCCTTCTCGCGCTCAGTAGTTTACTGTGAAATTTCTTGTTTGTGTAAGATACATTACGGGAAGTTCGCTCGTTAACGTCTTCCTTCAGCAATCACTTTTTGTTTGATTATCGGTGTCCAAACATTTGAGTAGACAGTACGCTCAGGGTGTATAGCCATGGTTATGCCTCTCATAAAAGTTTGTTCCGTGGATGATATATGTATATGTTATATGTTCTGATGTCTCTAAGAGCGGAAGGCCCAAGCTTTCACCTAGCTGTGCAGATGTGTTGAAGTTTTGTGATGTGCCTTAATTTGTGCAAGGGCTAATCTGGTTTGAGTTCGTGTGTGAGTTCGGGACTTGGGGGTTATTTCTCTTACGTATGTTTCTTGCAGTGAGTTTCAAAAGAAATCGTGGAGGAAGGAAAAGTTGACGGGTGATCACGCGTGGCAATTTTTCTACTTCACTGTTCCTAGTAGGATGTAAGGTTCGAGACACATGGACCAACTCCCAAGGGCTGTTGTGCAACTGCACTGCCTCTTGGAGTGAGGAAAATGCAGTTACTTCTTTTAGCTGCAACGGTCTCTCTTCGAGTTTTCACCCCCGTAACTCTTTATTTGCATTGAGTGCTTTATAAATAAAATAGGTTGTGTTTCTCCTGTTTTCTCTTTCATATGTATCCCTCCCGTTTGTGTCGTAAGTTGCTTTCCCTGTCCAGTATGTAGACAGCTACTTAGTGCAGATTAGACTGCCAATTGATGATGATACGGGACAGTGTTGATGGTTTCAGTACCACCTTAGAATGATCCATACTCTTTTCTAGGAAGGTGATTTGGCGTATGTGTTGCCCAGTATATTCGTTTGTTTGGAGGTGTCGGCCTTTAGAAAAGGGAAATAGCATAACAGACAAGTGGGAAAAAGAAGCGTGATGGTCAACAGGAGAGCCCTGATGGACATTGCCCGGGTGATCGCATGAAACCATATTAATGCAGCGAATATGCCTTTTGTTGCCGGCATCTAGTCAGTCTATCGATGTCAAAGCTCCAGATATACTAAGTGAGAAATACATGTCAACCCATCGCAAATATATTTTCTCCAAAAGCTGGGAAGCATAGTCTCATCTCTGTCGCCTACTTCGCCACCGCGGACTTAATATTAGATGACTGTCGACAGGTTTGTGTGCGCAACACTTGAAGTGAAGTGCTTGTCTTGTTGAGACGACTGCAAAGTCGCAAACATTCGTTCCGGATGCTACTCATTTTAACGATAATACTTCTTTGGCCCTGGAATTTGTCATAACGCGAGGATTCCTAGGGACGTACGTTGCTCCAACAGTGTGCCAAATGAGCCTGCTCCGGTTGTTGGGCTTTCCAAGCTTGGAGGTTGGATCACGAGGAAGAGAAGACGTGCGATATATGATGTGTGCGGGGATTCTACCAGCTCACATTGTCCGCGAGTAAGTAGTAGTCGCCCGGCTACAGCGAAGAGTGGAACACGAAGAAGGCAGAATTTAAACATATTTGACATACAAGTGTAGTCGGATTATCTCTGGATTTCAGTGATGGAGATGCTCCAAGAGAATCAGTATTTCATCGGAAGATGAAACCGAAGATAGGCCAGTGCAACTCTCTTATATCCCAGGCGATCTAAAACCGTTTGCACTTCACAAACTTTAGGGAATTCCCGGAATCTTTCCAGAATCCTGGGCCTACCTAAGGCAAGGCCTCAAAGCATCGACGTTACACTCAAACTGCCACATCAAATGTTTTGTTTGATGATTAGTGATTTTCAACATGTTCATAACTTATGCAGATTGATGGGAAGTTAATGGAGTATTGTTTATTATTTAATAAGGCTCGATATAACTGATTGAAGAAGTTAGTAAAAACATATGAAGTGATTTTTACAGAGTTGTGGTACTGATTGATGACGAAAGTGACACTAAAATTTGTTGAAATAATTTCTAAAAGAATTGATTCATAAATCGATGAAGATAGTTTCATTGATGACTGATACCAGAATAATAGACCTCTACAAGTATAAGTATGTATGTACTGGAATTTAGTTCTGTCCATAAATCGTTTAACAAAGTGTGAATTTTGTGATTAATGTTTCTTTTAAACATAAAACATATTAGAGTTTATATTCTCAAAATAGTTTAGAGTTGTAGTTGGTGATATGCTTTAATATCTTCAAAATATTTGGATAAGGCTCTTGTGTCTAGATATTTAACTAATGTATATGTAAGTTGTGAAGTGTATCATTGTAGATCACAGATAGATAAATCTGATTAAGTTTGTAGATTATTTATTGTTATACTTTCTTATCTACAATATGATGAAGTTGAATGAATTCCAGTTAATATAAGTTATGTAGATCTTTTGATTTAGATAATGATGTATATGTTAATCCATATCGGGTCTCTTTGTTATCTGATGAGATATTTGTATAAATTTGTGATATTTTTTGTGGCTTAGCTGGTTTATATTTTAGGTGACTCTTAGATGGTATCATAGTCTGTCTTGTACCTGAATAATGTCAAAGTCGAAACAAATATACTGATCTAAATTCAGATGAAGGTTTTGACACTCATGTTACATGAAAGCATGACATATCTATCATTTAGTAAACTGAAGTTAGAGGTGTGAGTAGTACATGGATAAGTAGCTTATGGCAACCGTACGTTTCTAAAGACGTTGCTTTTGTATAGTTTTGATGTTGGCTCGTCTAATCATCATGAGGTGGGAGCGAATCTACGTCTCAACTTGTAGCCTTAAGGGTATATGTATTCGCATAAGGACATAGTAAATAAATGGTAAATGATGTTACATGTCCCTTGGGGTCTTCATGGACCATGGGATTGTCATGTGAGTCCATCACATCAAAAGTTTTATTAACAGTTTGCAGAAGCATACACCTCCAACCGTGCCCGCAAAGGATTAAACTCACGACCTTTCTCCCAGAAGACTGTAAGCTAAACCACTTGGGACACCGATCTTAGGTGTCTCCATTGATAACAACGACATGTGTCATTAGTTATTATTTGATAATCGCATCTTTTCTCTTAAACTATATATCGAGACTACATACCCCGTCTGTAGTCTAGATGTCCAATGTATTGTCAAAGACTTTGCGTTGATCCTAGTGACTTTCATATATATCCCATAGTACTACAGGTCACATCATATTATCACATGTTGTTGCAAAAACATAATTGTTACCCGAACTTCCTTAGTATATATCAGATGAGACAGCAGCTAGATGTCTTCTCTCTTAGTATGTCAGGCCAGAAAATTATACTTCTTCATGAGTCCGTTTTATAAGGCATGCAATGAAGAGTAGTTTTTGCACTAGAAGCACCAGTGATACTTTCTTTCTGGTGCCATATAGAGCTCTCAACCTACCAATCATAGTTTTTAATTATATCCTAATGCTCTTGACTGTCATATCAAGTTTTGTAAAAATTTGACTAGTGTTTATAGATGAAATTTCTCTGCTTGGAGCTACTATAATCTTCTATAGAAATCAATGATTACAACAAATAACATAAATTTTTTATGTTTATTCGGTGTCCTTGGCATAACTGTTTCAAATAACTTTTATCAAGCACAACCTGTAAAAGATACATGGATATCCCCAAAAATTTCTGTAAACTCTTAATATATTACTATTAATATTTTAATTTTCTTATTTTAAATACTCTGAGTTATTTTAACTTATGTGACACAATGATACAAATTTTAAAGAAATTTTATATCATATTCCGATCCGTGAAGAAACAGCCAGCGGATCTTAGATATTTAAACGTTTTTCTTTGGCCAAAGCCAATATCAGTCTATTTTTATTTCTTCATCAAAATGATACATAATTATTATATTTATATCCTATTTATTCACTAATAGATAATATTTCATCAGTGTTCTGTATTGATGAAGATTAATCATATTTATATGAGTTAGTTTCTTGACATACTCTCTATTGTATCAACTAATTTTAAAATTTTGGACCATCATAAAGACACTAACGAATTGTATAAACTAAAGCAAAATATTAATTAAGAATTTCTACAATTATAATATTAAAGATGATCTCATAAAGAGGAATGATTGTAATTTTATTTCAAACAATTCACAAAAATAATCAAATCATATCAATCAGTTTCTTGATCTTGATATATGATTGCTAACTAGAGTCACTAGACAAAACATCAAGCACTATATAATTTATACACATTCATCTTGAAAACTTGTACTAGAAATCTCTAAGTAATTTCTAGTCGATAAATAAAATAAAGATATTAAGATTACGAGAAATCAATTTACAATCACAAGCATAAACAATGACTATTCATAATTACAATATTTAACAATGCCTCAACTAGCATTCTCTCCGAAACATACATGCATCACACTAAGACTCTCACTTCTAAACATCAAAAAAATTACACTTAAATACTATCAAAACCTCGATCAAAACTTGATCTCTGTTGAACCCAAAAGACATTTTTTTCACTTCGGTGATTTGATTTTATCTCATTCACTAACATATATTAAATCCTCAGTTGCACGATGATCTATGTTCTTATTTTTTTATCCGTTTTACATGTAACATACTTTAATAAATTCATGTGGTGTTGTTTGATCACTAGTCCAAGTCGAGCTTTCATAACCCAAAGAAAAAATATAGTCAAATCTAATTGGACTCGTTATAACTGATATCATGATCTGGAAGCGCTTCGATCACACCATTCACGAGCCAAGCTCTACACTACAACAATCATTGATAGTTGCTTATGCAAACATATGACTACGGCTTGTGGTCTAGTATCAACTGTCATAATTCGTTCAAACGAGACAACTCCAACCACCAGCATGAGATCAGACTAAAATTCATATATTTGATATTTTGTTTTAGTAATGTTGAAGTTACACGAGAGTGACGATTGTTCTTAGTGTGACCTCTTGACGAGTGATATATTGAATACTCTTGATGCATATAACATTTTACTTCATCTTGCTCTTGCACGTTTGAGGTTCATCGTTCCTTGTCCTTCTTGTTAAGGTCTTTCTTGCTATTGTTCTTTCTTTCATTATGTTTATCTAAGCATATAATTCTTTTATGTACATAAATAGTTATTTTATATTTTCCTATAAATTTCATCTATCTACATATACAATTCAGAAAACAATCCCTAGGACAAATTCTTCCATTTGACATGAAAGAACATAAAACCAAAAAGTTATACTTTTTGGATTTTCTCTCTTCTCATTTCAACACAATCGATGCTCACTTATACGAGTGCGTAGTAATAGCTCAGTTGTTGAATTAGAGATATGAAGTCCATCTGATTTGACAAAAATATCCTTTTCCATGGCCTTGTACAATGATTCTATTTTTGTTATCAGAAAATGTGGAAGTGTTATAACAATTTATTATAATTAGTTAAATTAAATTAATTCATAAATATTATAGGTTAACCAGTCCCGGAGTAGCCAACTCATCCGGAGAAAACCTATAAGTGAAGAGGGGACTGATGCGTTCCTGGAGATATAAGTCTGAGATTTTCATTGTCAATACGCGTCACTCTGGATGGACATTAATTTATATTTTAACCCTTCCCGCCGGAAGGGTGAGAATATAGATTACACCTCATGTACACTTCAGTGTTCATGAGATGAATATCCTCTTTGATAAGAATATCCATGCTTCTTAAGCTTTCACCCAATAGAAACAAGATGACAAGCGAGAAAATAGTGAGAGAAACGCCATACATTGGCTTTGAAAATCGCTCTGACAATGGCAAGAGTAAGTTTTACATTTGGGTTGTACACAAAAATAAACCAGAGTCAATCACTACCATATTCACTTTGTGTTATCAATAAATAAGTAAATATATATAAGTTATATATAAGTTAAAAAATAATCTAAACTAGAAATTTGAAACTTTTGATAAATATCAGCTATTAACCAAAAAGAGCAATTCAAGAACTTGGACATACCCCATAAGGAGAGAGTACGCTAACATGCTTCATACAGTACAAGTTCGATATTCTCCTCCCAAATGTATATTAATTAAAGTGTACAGTAATTTATTACCTAACTATTTCTAGAGAAAGGGTTAAGAAATTGAGCATGCATATACCTTCTCCATCTGAACACGAGTATGAAAGTAAGAGAGAAACGTATGCATAACATTCTATTTAGAGATGTTCTCTCGAAAGTAAATCTAGCTTGTGATATAATTTATAAATAGTTTAATTAAGAAACATTATCTTTATATGAGAGTAAAATATTAGAAAACACAATGGAAATGAAAGACCGTGTCTAAATATAATTTTTGATTATATTTATAATTCTTTCTCACTTTTATCACTTATTCCAAGTTAAAAAGAGAGGAATAATGCAAAGCGGTTTAATGTATCATCTAATCCTTTCAACGGCGGGAAGAGCTAGATGATAACTTAAACTTTAAACAAAATCTATTTTTGACAGAAAGTCGATATTATGTTTCCTGGAGCGCCCTACAATTTACATGGCTTATAGGTTTTCTCCGGGAGTTGCGGCATGCACTATGTATATAATATATAATATATAATTTTATTGCAAAATATATTTTATATTTCTCATTTAGTATTTATAAAATTACCACTAACACCTCATAAATAGTTTATTAATCTAATATTGATTAATACATCCAATAGTTCGATCAGACCTCATTACACAGTCAGATCCAGTTGCATTATTAGTTATTTCATTTCTCTCTATGTTGTCTTTTCTTCACTACAAGTCAAAAGTTCATGTTTGCATGGATATTATCTGGAAGCATGCATTATCAACTGAAGCTCGGTTTACTTCATGTATCACATTGTCTTCTAATTAATGAAGATGAATTATTTTTATTCATAACCAATCAGATGTGATTTTGATGTACTTTGGATATAATTTATTATTTTAAATATCTCTCTAAAGTTTTATATTATTTATAATATATTTAATATCTCAATATTAAAAACTCGTTAATATTCTAGAATGATAATTTTATACTTGTAGAGAGCACTAAAATAAATTTACTTTTTTAATTCTTCTTTGGAAGAGTACATTTTTGTACTTCTTTTGTTTGCCATTCTTAAGATGGACAGTGAGAACTCCCGAAGTAAGATTTCTAAGAATGTTACCACTATGACAACTTTATATATATATATATATATATATATAATTTTTTCAATTATCTAATCTTTTCAAAAATAAATAAATAAATAAATAAATAAATAAATAAATAAATAAATAAAAGAAAGGGTATGTATATTCCCCTCTCCCGAACTTGGAAAAAGGTGAATTATGCATGTTTCATGAATATGAAACATCATCCGACCACTCTTTTGGGATCCCTTTGTTCTCAAGCCATGCTCGTATGAAACTCCCGCACTGGGACCCACTTTCGTTAGGGTTGGGTTTACTTCATGCTCTTTAGAGTGGATTCTTCTTTCCACAAATACCCGAATCTTGCTCGACAGAGATTTGTGACGGGAGTCGAGGTTTGATTTTGAACATTCTTCGTGGTGCATCGGAGCAGGAGCACGAGCGCGAGAGAAGTGGAGAGTGCCGCGTGGGACGAACGTGCGTAAACTCGCGAGGAACAAACCGAAAGGTCGGTGGGAAGGGATTAACGAGAGGACAAAGAGCGGTCCGTGGAGTTCATCTTATCAAGCACGAAGTGAGTAGCATGCTTGGATTATGTGGTGAAGTAAGTTGGTTGTTTCTTTGTGGTATCAAGCTTTTGCCCTTCTGCCCCGCCTGCATCCATCCCTTCGGTCGCGCCTGCGGTCTTTCCCTCCAATATTCGAATGAGGCCCACTGTCATCGACGACGTTGGAATTTCAGTTTTTCTTCCATGATCTCTTCCCACAGCAAAGGTGGAGGGGACAATCCCGCTTCCTTCCCTTGAATTGCTGGGTAAGCCTTTGTTTCCGTCCCCTTCTGCTGAAGACCGTGCCGGCAGTTTCTGGCTAGATGACCTTCTTTTTTACATCTGAAGCATGCTGTAATTGACTTCTGTACCGCTGTACAGAAGTCAATTACAGCGGTACAGAAGTTTGTGTGAGTGCGACTTTAGTAGCGTGATTAGAAGATCTGTGGGCAGACAGTCGATGTGTGCTTACAAATTTTCGATAATTCATTGGTCGTTAGCTGCCACTTTCCGGTAGAAAAAGCTTTGCGATCAGGTCAAGTTTGATGCTTGTAGCTATTCCGCAAGTGCTTAGGAGGATAGGCTGGTCTTTACACTGTGACACTGCCAGACCTTCGTTTTCTTGTCTTGGGTCTTATCTGGTTTCTGGTTCGATGAGTACGTATCGTTACATTTCCAATGCACAATCTTTGGACAGTGGACAACGTTCTGAAATTTTGCGTTTTGCGAATGAAGTTGCGCTGGAAATTGATATCTTAAGATCCTTCGGAAAAATTACACGGTGGGTAGGATGCTCCCTGTAAATTTTGTGTTCGTCACAGTAGCAGACTACATACTTTTTTCTCCCCTTATTGTGCTAATCAGAGGGCAAGGTGTTGCAAAAATTCAGAAATTACTGAGAGGGAGCTGAGTTTCTGCGGCACAAATAATCTGGTTCAAGAGGTTTGCGTACAAAAAGTAAATTTCTGGAGAGCCACAAACTTGTAGTTGTTCGTTCCTGTTCCTCGTATGACACCTGCAGTTCCGCCAACCAAGCAGGACCTGGTGAGCTTTCAGGGTCTTGAGGTAAGGTAAATCAATAATGACTTAGTAGCCCAGAACTTGATACAGAATACTGACAGACCAACTTTCTTGCGAGCATGTCCTGTTAAGAAGATAAAACCATCTTTACCTCAAGCTAACCTGTCAAATTTTATACATTTGCTAGGCCCGCCCATCATTATGTTAGCATCTGGCTTTCGAGCTAGTTTCGCAGTATGATATAACTTCTCAAATCAAGTTAGCATACTTGTTACCACCCTTTTTTACTCACTTTGTACTTGCATGGGTTCAAAACTGTTTGGGGGTTTACCTAAGTGCGCAGGGGAATTACTGTTTCCTCAGAAAACTGTTCTACCCGCTTACCAATATATACATGTAGATTATACTGCACTATATACCTGACGAAACATCTTTGGGAATGTGCCTCGCAATACAAATTCTGATGGGTTCGCCCTTCGGTTACAAAGACTCGCATTGCATCTTCTACACGTCTGCTGCATTGCACTCTATACCTAGGTGAACCATTTCTGGAAATGTGCTTCACATTACACATTCCTATCGGCACACCCTTTGGTTACAAACATTAGCGAACTCCAGACTGCAAGTTAGCGCTCATTCTGCCCCTGTTTGCTACTTACTATGTTCTTTGCCGGGTTATTGCCGAGAGCTATCTAAGTGCAAGAGCGTGGTCCTTGATAAAATCTGCCATTCTCGATCTACGAACATATGTTACCTCTCCGGCTTATGAGCTAGTTTCAGTGTACTAATGGCTATGATCGTAGAAGTCAGTAACATGCTGCAGTTCCTGTCTTTTCTAGTTAGTAGGTGTACTTTTTAGTTCTTTTCGAAGTTTTTGTTCCGAGTTTCAAATTGTTTGATCAGTCCTTGCATACCGAATCTTGTCTGACGTGGGTTAGTGAGAAGAATGCACTCTTTCCTGAAAATCGAGAGCGGAGGTAATTTTATGTACTTGGTTCACATACTTCATCAGTAATATGTGGGAGGAGCTGTTCTTTGACAACCTGTTGGAATGCGGATTTCTGCTTTTGGTGAATGAGATGGCTCTGACGCAGTGGAATGCTTTTGATTCCCTTTTCTCTGCGATCGTTACGTGTTGGGTAGTTGAGCAAGCTGACGCCTACAAATCGAGCTGCTATTGCAATCATCTCTGACTTCGCTGAGTTCTTTGAATCGCGCAGGACTGACTAGCAGCAAATATGATTGAGGTGGTGTTGAACGATCGTCTTGGCAAGAAAGTACGCGTGAAGTGTAATGAAGATGATACTATAGGTGACTTGAAAAAGCTTGTTGCAGCTCAGACGGGCACACGGCCGGAGAAGATCCGCATACAGAAATGGTATAACATCTACAAGGATCACATCACCCTTGCTGATTATGAGATCCATGACGGAATGGGCTTGGAGCTATACTACAACTAGGAATGTTGCGACTCGACTACACTGCTACATTTCTTAGCGCTTGAAGGTTCACGAGCTTTTGAGCAACCGGTCGGCGGTTGGTTACGTAATGACAACTGCACTTTGTTACATCCAGTCTCTAGTTGGAATATGTCTACGAGAAATGGACATACTCTGGAACTTCCTAAACGGAATAAGTACTTCCCCTAGCACACTCAAAGAATAGATGAGTAATCAGCGGGATAGTTTCCACGGTGGCTTGGAGTTATATATAGAAAGTTGCATGAGGGGCACTTGTCTCTGTACTACGGTTTACATCGGCAGTTCATCAGGACGGTTTACGTTGTGTTTGCCTCTCTAGTCGACCAGTAATGTTACATTGTGTGTGATAAATGCAAAAAGTAGAATACTGTCTTTGAGTGAAGACAAGTTGAGTCCATGTCAGTATCACGACTGAACTTTCTTAAGCACTGTAGGCGTTGTTTGTGGTCTTGAAAGTTCTAAGTGACTATTACAAGTCATTCGGTGGAGCCGCATGGCGGAGTTACGCTTGCTTCTCTTGCTTTACTCACATGGCTATGCACATACCTCCTTATCCGCTTGCTTTTCAGTATGTTGCACTTTGATTGAGCGGGTGTCAGTCTTACATCTTGGAAGTTGGCAGTGCGCGAGTTTCATAAACCGGTTTTGCTTTTGTTTCTTTCTTTCTGAGGTTCACATTTCTTAACCCATCGTAAAATACAGTAGTTTAAGAGACAGGTTTATGAAAACGACGGTAGAGAGAGATTGTGGTTTATGAAACCGACGGTGGTTATCTTTCCGCAATTGTCAATGAAAGTGTAACACATTTCTACAATACAGCTAGGACCGTATCTTAACTTTCCAGAAAGGCATTCAGAATATTCGAAATAACAATACTTAGTCACTCTGAAAGTAACAAGCCACTAGATCTAATGGAAGGAGTTTTTGTAAATATCATTTAGAAAGATGTATATGGTTCAAAGTAAAAGAGAACTATTTTAGTGATTATATATTTGACTCTAGTCAGTTTGAACTTTCATTTTGGCGAGTTAATTCGTTGTTGTACAAAATTGATGGTCTGCGTTCACAAAAGTTTTGAGGCTTAAAATATGCTATGAATGTTTCTAGATCGAGATTCTCATAAGGAAAAGAAACAAGGAAACTAGTATTGAATTTTTAATGTGTTTTTCTGTACGAACTTCTGTAACAAATTTTCGGCAAGTTTATATCCTGAAAGTTTTTGCTTGAGTCGATTGTTGTTTGTAGACTTTAAAAGAAAATCGTAGAAGAAGTATCACTAGCAGTCAGTTGGAACTTGTGAAATTCTAGAAAAACCAGCTGCAAGTAACTGTGGCCGTCACTCCGCAACCTCATCATAACCAGCGCTCGTTGCTAATCAGAGTTACTTGCAAGACCAATCGGAGGTTTTACCGGCAGAAAAACTCACATATATCGTCAAAGTGCCAATTTTGTTTTGAAAACAAAATCAATGGCATATGTACGAGTAACTCCCCGGCACTGCTAAATAATATCCTTCCCCACGGCCTTGTACAGCGTGGAAGCAAAGGGAGATGTCTTAGGATTTTTCAACGTGTCTGATAGACGCACGTGTATTTAGCACTATTGTTTTGATTCAATTAGATTATTGAGCGTTTCGCTCTGTGGTTGGAGCCTTCTAAACTCGAGGCGTTAGATTGATACTATAGGAATAAATAGAACTGGACTGTGTTATTATTTTCTTCATTCCGCCAAGGGTTTTCGCATCTCTCGGTCTTTGACGTTTTGTGCGTCTAGTTAGCGCTATTCTGCACCTTGGAAGGAGTGGGCAGGCGTTGGGTTGAGGTTACTCCCGATGAATATAACTACGTTTTATGTAATTTTACATCAAAATTTTTCCTTTTGAGTATTGGGGTTATTGTTCGCGCTCTGGACACTTTGTATCACTACTATTATCGCTGATGTTTTTGTTCTTGGGCCTTGGAAGCATAGCAGCGCTGCTAAATTGCTGCTGACTGTCATACGAACAATTGTTTTCGTTTTGTTGTTTTCGAATTCTTCGTGTTATTGTGACAGCGGGACACTTTGTATCGTCACTTTTATCACTTTTATTCTTTCCCCTCAATGCTCGCATAATGACCTGATTCAGTTCAGGTCTCTGTATTAGAGTGTACTTATTTATGCAGATGAATTATTTTTGCTTGAGAAGGAATCAAACATCATCTTAGAGTACTTTAGTCACAACTGAATATATATTCACAATACCCCTCTAAACCATCAAAGATTATTAAATTATCTACAAATATTTTCAGATCAATTCTCCCCGGCTCGAACCCAGGACGTGCAGATTCCTGACGAGAACTGTTATTACTGCGTTATCCTCGACATGTATAATAATAAAAATGAGTTCAAATGTAGCTAAAAAATCGACCGCATACCGACATCGATCGGGTAATGCGTGCGGTATAAATATGTGATCCACGAAAACGAGTTGGGTAAGCCCGAGCTGGTCTCGCGAGTGAGTCTCATTTTTTATGTGAACTCAACAGGGTATCTTTCTAGATATAAATGACACCCCTAGTTTCAGTTTCACAACCTTATCAGCCCGTTACACACCACTTACTTTTTACTTCTTGTCGTTTTCCTCCTCTTGGCTAAACTCGCACTTTGCCCGCATATATATTCATTAACGTTCTTGTTCTTGGACGCTGTTATGTTTTTCTGCAAGCATAGCAACGTAACTACTATTGTTCATAGCGATACAGCTAGATTGATGTTGGTCTTCATTATGCGGACAATAATCATCGTCTTGTTATTTTTCAACCTTTCGTATTATTCAGACAGTAGACAGTGTGAACTTTTGCTGCAACTTGCTAGTTCTCCTCTCGGACCAATGGACCGCGTCTTCTTTTTTTCAATCGCTCTATCTCTTTTGTTCTTTGCCACAATGCGAAATTTTTTCTATGTTTATTTTTTATGCAAGTGTACAACGAGCACATGTTTCTGTGGTTTGTCTCCGACCGAGGGCTCTCCATTCTTCCACTTTTCCTGCATGATCACGTTTGCAGCTACCATCATGTTTGGGAAAAATGGACTCATATCTTTGATTTTTTTTTGTATTTGATATATTTCTGTTCTATCACACTTCGCTTCTACGTTCTTTTTTCTTTCAAAGATGGAGGATTCCTTCCGACATCGTCGTGGATCTCTTTTGACGCTTATCCATGCATATGTTGTTGTGCTCTTTCTTTCTTGTCCAATATTGCTTACATTTTCAAGAATTTTGTGTCGTTTTTCTTTCTTTGCAGTGTCTGATGTCAAGGAGAACTCTAGAAACTCTTCTGCATACGCTATTTCGGCCGATGATGAAGTTGTCAACTCCATTCTTGCCACCCCGCTTGCTCGTCCTATTACTGTTGTCACATTTATCTCGAAGCTCTTATTGGACCTTTTTACTATAAAGACTCGGAGGGTGCATTACTCGTTCTCTGTGATTCCAAGTCAAACATATTCTTTTATCCAAAATTCTTGCAATCTAGTGTCTATCGTCATTTCTTGAAACCTGTCGTTAATGGTGTTTTCTGATTGAGATGTGTGAAGTGCATTTGCTCGGACGTGGATCCTTGTCATTTTGCTTTGCTTGCAAACACCATCCTTATGTCACTGAGGCTGCACTCACATGGTGTACGTTCTTTGGAATCCAGCGAGTTACGAAAAATAATTATAGATGTCCATAGAACGGCAATCATTAATTGTATTTCTCGAGTTACCGGACTACGTCGGTTAGTATATTGTTATGAACTAGATGTAACATGTACACAGATTTGAGAGATGACCGACCGACGTACAATTGCACGTTCTTTCTTAGTTCTCTTGTTTACATGGATCAACACAGTAAGCGAGACCATCTCTTTGTCTCGTGCTTGTTGCTTCCGTTCCAACGTATTCTTCAATATCTATCGTCGTCTGCTGATTCTTCCACTCTCTTGCTCGTGTATACCCGGCTCATGATTCAATTAACAAAGTCTGGATTCTGGAGACGTGCTGTTCGAGAAGTACCTCTGAGCTTAATGGTTTTGGAGATGTGTTGACGGGATGAGTGCACATTCTCTTTACATCTAAGAACAATGACAAGTACTTACGTCTCAAGCTCGCTTAAATGAAATTGTTTTCTTCTTCTTGAGCGTCCGCAAACTCACTGTTAGACAACATATTGAACTCTCACCCTAGGTACAATCATCGTATCCCCCTGAACATGAAAATCTTATGGCTGTAATGTTGTATCAGACTGTGTCTTGAATTCAGCAATGTGGTCACAACAAGACTGTGTGTTTATCAAGAATAAGTATGTTCATTCTCACTCCACTCAAATTTACCATTAACTGTATGTTATATGCCCATACCACGAGTTGCACTTGACACAATACATAGTACATAGTAACTTGAAACTGAAAACCATGACATACACCGTAAGCTTTACAAAGTTGATTTTTATCTTTGAGCTGGTTCTGTTTTGTTCTAAATCATACGGCTTTGAGAATAAGCTCTGAGAAACTATTTGTAGAACTTAGGATTGTTTTGCAGATTCACATTCTAAGATATAAACCACACCATCCTATGATATGGAAGGCAAGTACTATGAATGAAGATATCGTTATCCTATAGTCAATTAACTCTCAAGTAAAGTTTCGGATCAGGCAAACAAAATAAGTGGAACTAGAACTGTATAATTGCATGCATAACAGCAGAATAAATCTCATAGGTTTTGCATGACCTTGTTGCAGTTACAGTCAACAAATATCATTTCACTCGTTTCATATCATCTGGTTCCAAGTTCTATCATAATGGTTCACTACTCTTTCATAATAAGAGAACTAGAATAGAAGTACAATACTTAGTGAGAACAGAACCTCGTATGTTTATAAGAATGTCGCTTGGTCTTAAATGGAGGATGCATTAATTTGCTAATCTGGTACACCACTGTAGGGTTCACCAATCTTAACGACTTTAATTTATGATCTAATCCTTCCAGGAGGAAGAGTTAAGCCATAAATTAAAGCATGTGCATATTTCCTTCTTCTGAACTTAGAAGTGGTCAATATGCATGCTCATAAGATTTACATAGTGAATATGCATGCTGGATGAATGATGAGAACTTTTGCTCTCTTGTTGTTATCAGAGAAATATATATATATATAAGTTAAATAGATCATTACCAAATAGATAAAATAATCATAAAATTATATAATATTAATTGTTAGCCCATGCCAAAACACAAGGACAGCAGAAGATAAACCAAAAATCTTGAGTCGATTACCGTGATTCATAAATTTATTAATATATTAAATTTATATTAATTTAATTTAATACTTAACCCTTCTTACTAAAAGATTAAATAATAAATTAAATACCTAGATATTTGCGTCCTCCATCGAAAGATTAAGTAGATGAATAATATGCACGTTCCCCGAAGTAGATGTATATCCTACATGAGACAAACATTCTAAGAACACCTCACCGTTATCCATTTAAGCTGGTATCAAGTCTACTTTCTTAAGAACGTGACGCTTCATGAACCTCATCGGTTCAAGGTTGACTCTTGCGTTCACTCGTAGTTTGCTTGTCTCTATAAATACTAAGTTTTATATTCTATATTATAGAATTATTCGACCGTATCTCTAATTTGCTTGTTACTGCAAAGTGAATACACAACATAAAACAAATAAAGAATCGCACGGATTGATAATCTATCGATTATGTTATGTTATATTATATTATATTATTTATCTTTATCTTCCCTAATTCATGATTACCGATTGCTCAGAAAAACAAAGCTTCACAGGATTTCCCGCCAAGTCAATTTTTTCAGAAGGTAAGAAGTACAACCGGAAAAGAACACGATCTGAACTTTTTGTACTTGTGTCATTCTTGTCATTTTCTATGCTTTCTTTACGAAATGCTGTTGGATGCATCTTATTATTTCCTTTCTAGGTTGCTTATTCATCTCTTCCATTTGAAGATGGAAGAGGGTTGCAACTTTAATTTATTACACAACTCTTCTGATAAGAAGAGTTAGGTAATAAATCAATGTATTTATGGATGATTTGATTTAGTGCAGCATCCTCCCGCACTATTACCCTCTGGAGAGCAAAGTCTCATACGTTATTTATGGGTTTTCTAACAAGGTTTCCAACGTTCTTGGAACAGCTAACAACTCATAAATATGTAAATATTATTTTAATTTGATTTTTCCTAATTCTAAAATATTTATATCATATTTATATCATTTTTGATATCTTAAAGAGAACAGAAGTACCGAAGTTGATCGAGCATGCTTATTATTCTTATTTAGTTTCGTTATATAACCATCGCACTTGTGTTACACACTTGAGTTCTTTATTACAATATTAGAGATGGTACTTTAGAAAGATTCAGAGAAGGAAAATATTTGGTCCCATACACTTGCTTGGATATTGTTGGACCTCGAGTATTATTACAAGTGCTGCTGCTAAACCATAATATCTTATTTTGCAAGTTCTCCTTCACAAGCTGAAAAAATTAACCGTTATGCTTAAAATGATTATGATGATTACCTCTTCATCTCAATTTGAAATCTCGATTTGAAATCTATGAAATAAAGAATCAAATTTAACTATTCATTAGCTTTACAAGTAAAGATTAATCTCAAAATAAACTATTTAATATTCGCAGAGAAATATTAAGATGAAAATTTCATGGTTTATTGGAACAGAATAGAATTTTTTCTTCGTACTCGGTAATAAAAAGAGAATATTCTCTCTCATGCTTTTATACTCATACTCGGTATTCAAAGATAACCAGAGTGTTATAGATAATTTGACACACTCGAAAAAATAATCAAAAGAAGACCTACTGGTTTGAAAAAAATATTTAGTTTTTTAGCATGTAGTGGAAGTTGTATATAACATGTAGCATGTCGTCTTCTGCACGATCTATAAGTAGGCTCGATTTAATTTTTGTTTTTGTTTTTTTAGTCTAATGAAGAAGCGCGTTCTGCCAACGATGCCACTATTTAAGAGTCATGTTCCATGTGTCAGATCGTGTAACCAGTGTAATGAATAATACTTCTTACACGTGTTTCTTTAAAGCTACGATACACTTGTAAGATAAATAGGAGAACATGTTACATTTTACATGAGAACGAGTAATTACTTTTTCTTCTCGTATCTATGATAAAACCTCACGATGATTTAAGATTGAGACTCTATTATTTCATCTTTATGCACAAAAAGTGCAACATAAAAGTAAAAGATGTGTTAAACTTTATCCAAAGATGAAAATCATCTGCAGAATCATATCCTCGTAACTTAAGTGAGGTCCTTGAATAATCTTTCGAGACCAGAATCAGTATGAATGAGTGCTTTTTCTTGGTAGACATGGAACCAAATACTATCTTAATTCTAAAACACTTAAAGTCAAGTCAAGACCAGTCTTATCATAGGTAGTGTAATACTCACATGGAACTTGACTCTATGTCTCTTTGTAAACACGCGACGCAATGAATAGCCAACGGATGGAAAGACCTCATCAAGCAGTACAAAGGAAAGAAAGACCTGAAGGGCCAAGCAACCATCTCCTCTAATGGAGGAAGAACAGCGGGGCTAAGCCCCGCTATCAGTAGCTCTAGGGTTATCAATCGTCCTTAAGATATCACACACGGGTAAGTCAAAACTTATGCATATCACAGGTGCACCTGAAATAGTATCGTCTACTGCAATTACTCTCTTGTTGACCGCATCTGTTAAAGCTCTCTGTATAGTAGCCAACGGATGGAAAGACCTCATCAAGCAGTACAAAGGAAAGAAAGACCTGAAGGGCCAAGCAACCATCTCCTCTAATGGAGGAAGAACAGCGGGGCTAAGCCCCGCTATCAGTAGCTCTAGGGTTATCAATCGTCCTTAAGATATCACACACGGGTAAGTCAAAACTTATGCATATCACAGATGCACCTGAAATAGTATCGTCTACTGCAATTACTCTCTTGTTGACCGCATCTTCTAAAGCTCTCTGTATAGTAATGAAAACTCGTTATGTCTGTAACGAGTACTATAAGGCTTTCTGCCGCATAAAGCGGTTCCTTTGCACGGACTGAACTCTCTCGACAAAGAGGACTCGAACTCACACCACCTCTTACGCAGGTTCGTTGGGATGCATATCGAAGTTGAAATAATCACATGTTAGCGGGATAATAATAATGAAATATATTGTATGATTGAGGACATATTATTATGTATTTGGAAAATACAGATTTCTAGTATAATGATGGAATAGACAGTTCAGACACTAAATGCCTGATATGTCTTACCTAATGGCATTCAGTTTAGACGTAGAACGTACAAATTAGATAAGTAAACACTTTCTCCACCAGTATCAACAACACTTTGCCTATCGATCTTTCATGCACATGATATGAATGAGAATACAGGGGAAGATTCAAGTTCAGATATTCGTGATAAATAGCAACTTAAATCTGACGAACCTCAGTTGATACTTGAGTTTTATTCCACCAAGCATGTATCATGGACTCTTGAACCACTATATATTTTGATGTAAATTGTGAATATGACCTGCTTCCGGTTTTGTTTTCCTTTTACCAGAAATTAAATCTGATTGATTTTCACCATAAAGAACCCTGAAGGTTTTGCAATCCCCCGGTTAACGTAAGAAGTTAGAGTTGGACACCACGAGGGATTCACGTACTATCCTTTTATGTATTCACGTCTTTCATGTTTGGAAAAGGATAATATACAAATACGTTTAATTTATCACTTAATCTTTTTAAAAAATAGGCGAATTTGTTAAAGAGAACATATCCATTTTATGGTTCCTGTTGCACACCGGAACCCATATACATTATGGGTTTTTCTGGAAGATATGAAATGTAGTATGCAGTTAATATATAATATTTATTTTAATTTAAACTATCAAATAATTTTCTTCAATATTTATACAATTCTCACTAACACTAAGAAATGCAAGTTACTTTTTCTGGAAGTAACTTGCATTTCTTGCTTTCTCACCCAATTATAATGTTCATGATGGTACTCAAGAACAACCGAATGTAAATATCTCGAGAGGTGGAGACTTGAGAGTTTATTCTTGTCAAAATTTTGCTGTTGTGGTATTTTTCCTCCTTTTTTTCTTGTTACAAATGTTTGAAACTTGCAAGAAAATATTCTCTTCAGAATTTTCACTTGAATTGTTTAAATTAACTAGTAATTGGTATAATTTCTACATGGATTGAAATTTGAACATCCTTCCCAAAAAATAGATATCTTGCGTTAACCATCCATGTTTATTCATCCTCTTGATACATATACGTCCCTCGATTGCTACCAAGAAACTGATTTTTTGAACACAATTATAGTTTTTTGTTCTCTTACTAAAATTTAACAATTATTAATAACATTAAAGCAGAGTGTTCATTAAATAATTGTTAGACTAAATAATGATGAGACAATAGTCAACCTTTTCAAGAATGTATGGTTTTATTAAACAAAAGAACATTCCAGAATTTTAGGAAAAAATAGAAATATTGACATATCTTTTTACTCGTTAAGTGTCATCTACATAACAAAAAGTTTTATCTCTCAAAGGTAAAAATGAAAAAAATGATATAATTACAATATGGATTAGCATTGGATACTAAAACTGATTCCTTTCCACATATCACTCATGCAAACGAGTGACTTCTGACTTTAAAAATTATGAATTAATGATAATACTTGCATTTATGAATACTGATATCCTATAATCAATTGCATGATTATAGATCAAATTTTAGTACATTATTATATATATGCGATAATTATGGATCATTGTAATCAAATACAGTAATAGGGATCTTTTGTTAAGATAATTCCACTTTGGGATGGTAGTAGCATCAAAGAGAAAACATGTATACGAAGTATGTTTTACATCATTACATCTGAGAATCATTTCATGAAGATTTGATATTCATGTATATTAATTACTAGTAGTATACTAGTTCATTCTTGTGTAGTACGAGAGTTGTACATATACGCTATTTACTGTTTATAACATGATGACCAGGTCATGATTATCTAAAGCCATGCAGCAGATTACCAAGAAGACCAAAAGGATCAGTGGGACCAAAACGCTTCGAAAGGCGAGGCGGCGATGCTAATCCATTCTGCACTTTTTACTGTGAAACTGAAAGCAAATTGTGATTGGGGACAGAGAGCAATATGTGGAGTCAAGATGCAGAGACGAAATATGCATCCAAAGTCCCTTTTTGGCCGAGGAGAAGAAAACAACAAGCGAGATAAAGATAAGAAAAATTTTAGATTATTATATGACAAGACAGTAGAATGAAGATAGATAAAGGAAAATGAAAAACAAATCTCAGACTGCAGTTTGACAAGAAAGTATTATGAGGACCGGACAATGCACCTCGATGATAATGTATATATATAATATGTTAATTAAATAATATATAATAAATAGAGAATATATATTTTAAAATTAATATAATCTAAATATATCTGTGACATGTGAAGTACATGTCGTAAATTTTAGACATAACTTATAAGTCTTGTACGTGAAAATGCAGTTCAAGAGCCATAAGTTTATTTTTTAGTCTGATAAACTTTAATTTATCACTTAATCTTTTCCACTTAAAAGATTAAGTGATAAATTAAAGCTCTTTGGATATTCCCTTATGCGAAACTTGGAAGAGGTGAAATATGCAAGGAAGTCAGTGATGTTCAACTCTAAAGTGACGATAATCACAAAGTGTAGGAGAGAGAGTTTCTTGCTGGGAAATTAATAGTATAATGTGTGCGTGAAGAGAATACTTGAATAATTAAATAGAGATATTGTTTACTGGTTCAGTTCAGAGAGAAAGAAAACTGAGATATGGATACTTGTCAACCTCGAATAGAGTTCACTGCGAAGTAAAGATTAGTTGTTGAAGTCCATGCAGTGGTGCAATTAGCGACGCGATGGACCATCTGTCTATGTTAGATAAGTATTTGAGCTCATGAGAATATCCTTCCTCACGGTCTTGTACAGTGAATTCGTTTTCTCTTATCAGAAAATGTGTAAGTGTTATAAATATTTATTTTACTAAGCTATTATAGAAAATTGAATCAATTCATAAATATTATACGTTATTCAATCCTAGAGTAGCCAACTCATCCAAAGAGAACCCATAAGTGAAGAGTTGGATGCTTCGTTCTTCAGGGTATAAGTCCGGATTCTTAATTGTATTAAGACAAGAACATTAATTAATGTTCTAACTCTTCTCGCAGGAAAGATTAGAATATTAATTAACGTTCTGTGTACATGGGTGAATATCCTGCTTCACCCATGTATATATGAGCCTCTGATTTAATCGTTTGGTTCGGATTTCAACTTGGATTTGTATATCGAAACTCAATTGAACATGTCCTAGTGTGACGGTTATTCTAGTTACTTGCGTTTATTGAGATTTCATAGTTTCAAGCTTCCAATGATGTTTCAAAACTTGCATGTAGTATCCATGGGCTCCATCCTCCAATCACCAAGGTTAAGTAATCTTCATTAGAGTTTCAAGATCTTAGATTGGAGCTTAAAATCCGATGAATAGGCTCAGTAGTTATCACACTTTGGTCTTATATTAATGTCATGTCTAAATTTATTTTGATATAGCATATCCAAAACACCATATGTAGTTAATCTTAGCTATGAATACAAGATATTTATTCAATCATCTAAAAACATAACATAATGTTCAACACCCAAAGTGAATTATTATACCTCTTCTTGATATAAAAGGATTCCAATGGAAACATTCTCTCTAGACTCTTTTGTTTAATTTGAATCCTTCTTGAAAGACTGAACTTTCTTCGGAGGAAAGAAAAGCTTGAATCTTAAGTTATTATTTAAGATTCAATTATTTAGAGCAGTTAGATATTCGATAATGTTTAGATCAAAATCAGTAATTTATTTCCAAAATGATAGTACTTCTAGTCACTTTCGAATGATACCTTCCATGTGCATCAGATTTAGAAATCAGATGAACATGTTATAGACAGAAATAAATTGCTATGGATAACCCAGAGGAACACATTTCAGGATCACGGCCGTTGGAAAGTGAACCCATACGTTAAGTATCAGGAGCGAGGGTTTATTATTATTAGGAGCGAGGGAGCGAGCGAGGGTTTATTTAAAGATAATCTCTTTTATTTCAAAAAACCTAGAAATTATTTTATTTTCTTCAGTGGTTTGAATTTACATTTCTTTTCCCTTTCGTCCAACCAAAAACCTCAATTGCATGCATAATATTTTTCTTCCCTTACAACTTCAGTTTGCTCTCTTCTCCATTTCTACCAAGGAATATAAATGGTTAATGATTAGTATTTGTGCCCTATGTTTTCTCTTTTTGCATAATTTTTCTAATTACCTTATTCCTGTATTCTCACCCCTATTTCCAGGCGCCTTGTACAACCCCATTCCATACACCTTGGAGACCAACCCCTTGACAGTTAACAGTAAGAGAGTTGTGTTACAAGTCTCATCAGCCCAGCTAGCCGCCTTTCATTTGCGGCGACGGTTACCGTTATCCAGGAAGGTTTTCAGGATCGGGCACTTTGGAAGGGTAAAGCGTCCTACAAAGGCGGGAAAGATGCGGATGTTGCTGTTTTGCGCTTGTGTTGCTTCGATGGCACCACGTCACCAGCTGTCGATATCTGCAGCTGTTACGTGGTTGCCGACTGCGAGAGCGTCGTCGACTTCCCCACATGAAGTGCCACTTTGCGAACTACACAACGGCAAATGGAGTGCGTTGTGGTGATCCGGTCTAGAAAGTGTTGCTGACCAGTCCTCCATCCACGTGGCTCTCCCGTAGGCCTGTGGTCCGGATCGTTCCTTGCTAGTTAGCCACGGACTCCAGCATACTCCTCATGTGACTACTTTCCGATAAGGACATTTCTCCAAATTAATTAACAACAGAACATTTCAAATTCAAAACCTTCTGTTCACGCTAAAGTAATACCGTCCAATCCCGACGTGAGTTTGGCCAGGCGCCAGAATAAAATATGGCTACTTTAATCAAATTTGTGTTTTCTTTTTTTCTTTTAAAAGGCGGCGGTACACCTATCGAACTTTATTAGTGTCTCTTCTTGTGCTTATGTCCATTATTCGGTTTTCTCGTGCATGTCAGACTAAAGTCGGTAATAAACTTCGGGTCTCTTTCGATTAGTTCCTTAGTTCGCTTATCAGACATTGTCAGATAGGTTCGGTAATAAGAATCGACTTCAGACTGTAGTTTCGCAAGTGTGCCAATAGTATATCCGTCGGTATATAGCATCTCCACGGTTTGTGGGTGGGAGTATCTCAGAGCTAGCATTTCTGTGTATTTTGCTTACACAAATTTTCTGAGGTGGACGCGTGGATAATTAAAAGACGCGCGAACTCTCTGTGTCTTCGTGGGAGCGCGAGGGGTGCTAGCTGCAGTTCAAGACGACTGCTGCCAAGTGGAACTGAAGCGAATCGACTGTCGCGACACGTGAGACAACTCTTTTTTCCAAAAATCACGAAGATAAACAATATGTGATGAGAAGACTCCACTATCGTGACTGCAGTAGTTACCAGAAACGGCAGGACTGGAAACTGTACCTTTCAGGTCCGGCGGGACTCATTAGGCACGTTAAAGGGTGTAGTCGGAAGAGACCCTTCTTCGCATAAATTTCTTTGGCATTTTCTACGAATAAAAAGATCTCCGCAGTTTTGGGGTAGAGGTTTCTCATCGCAGTTTTGCCACACATTTCTGTGCCTAAATTCGATATATTAAATTAAATAAATTTCATACGCATATAGCATATGGAAGTCGAATCTCTAAACTTCTGACTAAACTAAATTAACAGGAAAGAATTCCGTGTAGTGTCTACGAATAACCAGGTGGCACGCATATGCTATTAAGCTAGACAGAAGGAAAAGGCCAGAAAAAGCGGGTTTGGGCTAAAGGTCGAAACTTAGAAGAAGAGAGGTTGTTACATGGTAGACCAATCCGATACAGGTTCGAACTTCGGAGGTGTTGGTGGCAAGGAGCATCGGCCCGAACTTGCGCCGGGCCGAAGCTGAAGAGACCCGAAGGACAAGGATACGTGGTCCCCTGGCAGGAAAAGTACGTAAAGACGAGTGGGCTATGTACGTAGCGATGGACTCCACGCGTCCGGCCAGAGAGTGGCCACAGGATTCTCAACAAAGCGATTCCTTGAGCTGGGAGGCCAGGAGCGAAGGAAGGGAGTCCGGACGGAGTGCTCAGTTGTCGTCGTCAGACTCGAGAATTTCCGGACCTGCACATTTTTCTGACTTTGTCTCACGATTCACAGCGTCCAGTCTTCTCCTGAGGGTTGTCTGGTCTAGTTTCCTCGTTTCCATCCGATCGCTGTCATTCTTTGCGCTCCGCAAGAACTGCTTGTTTTCCGTCCGAGGTGGTAGTCGCTAGTCATCCGTTACCTTTTCAGGTTTTCCTGGAGGAATTCGATAGTTTGTATAGTACGATATTCGACTTCTGTACATAGATAGTCTTGCAGTTGGGCAACATTTTCTCTCCACTGTCTCGGGATTTGATAAGAGCGGGCTCTGTAGCTGTTGTACGGTAGGATAAGGAAGGGGTACGGGCGTAGAGTTGAGCGAGTTGGAAAGGTCTCGTTAAATTCTTATCACGATAAGCTTGCAGCTCGAGTGAGATTTGTGGTCGCTGCTTGAAGGAGGTGAAAGAAAGCCCGCGGGGCTGCAGAGGGTGCACTTGTGATCTGCGGCGTTGATCTCATCGACCTCATAGTTAGGAGTGAACGGGGATGAAGGCATGTGCCAACGGTATGGGTTCGTTGCAAGTTCAGAGTGCCGCATCGAGTTGCCCGCACGGCCCTCAGGTATTGCTCTTTCTCTTTGTTGGTATTCCTTTGTTCTCGTCGGTTCGTGACCGTAGGATTCATAAGGTATGTAGTATTCGTCATTACAGTGCTGAAGAATGTGCCTGTTCTGCAATGAGCTTGCCGGAACACTTGAGTGTATTAAGTGTTCGGAGAGGTCTGCGAGGACTCATGCATCGTTGTGATTGTTGACGAGTCGTCCACACTCGAGCCGATAGTCCGTTGTGAAGGTATTCTGTCAGTTGGTCTTGCAGTTTGCGGTCGCGCTGTTTTCTGAAGAGAATCCTCGGCCAGAGTTATCGTTTTTGACGCAGTGAGGAATTTTGGTGCAGTGAATTTGGGTGACTTACCTTAGGGGTAGGTATTTGGGGATGTCCAGATCCGGTGTGCTCTGCTCGTCCGAACGAAATTTCATCAGCTTTATAACCGCTGACCTCGAGATCGTCACTGTGCAGCTGAAAACAGGGAGAGGATGTAATCTTAGGGAGCGTCACGGAGGAAGCTCTGACTCAATTTCTGTAACCTTTAGGGGTGGCGGCCAGTCCACTTATGTAGATAGCAAGGTTAACCTTGTGAAGACCTTGTCGTTTATAAAGACAGATACTTCTTCAAGGTCGCAAAATGGTTCAGGCAAGCAGAATGGACGTAGTGGAGGTTTGAATGATTACGGCACCACGGTACAAAGAAGGAAGCCTGTTGTAGATGTGCCGTCTCGTGTTCGAGATGCTTTGAGTAATGAGTCTCAAGCGCCAGTGAAAGAGAAAGATGAGGGAGGAAGGCGAACCAGAGTTCGTTCTAGGAAGCAGCCCACAGGTGAGAGACGAAGACGCGTTCAGGTCGTTGGCAGCAGTGGGTTGGTGGATTTAGATACACAGTTGGGTCTGGCACCCATCGACGAAGAATTGGGAGGATTTGATAGTGGTAGTGAGGGTGCTCAGGTTCGAGCTACTAGTGAAGATGATGAAAGAAGGTTGTTGGAGTCTAGCTTCAGTGGAGTGGGCCCGAATGAGTTCCAAAGGAGTCAAAGCAGCAGAGCGGAGATTTGTTCTGAATCCGACTTTACCTCTCAAGGTGGACTACCGTTTCAATCGGTGAGGAGTGACCTGTATACTGGAAGTAGATCTGAAAGCATATCAGCCGGTGCCATAGAGGAAGTACTTGACGTTGAAGTGGCTGATCAGGTGCCCAGAGACAGATTATCGAGTGAAACGAATGGCCAAGCTGACTGGGTTCGGAACGGCTTGCGAGGTCCTCGATCTCTTGCAGAGCTTCCTGGTGGCAGAAGAGTGGTGGAACTTGTTGCAGCCTGGGACGGTTTGGCAGGAAGGCTGCCCCCTGAAATAGTGAGAAGTAGTGATTCGGACCTTTTACTACGCGCCCTGAAGCTCACGGTCATGGCCCTTCAGACTGCAACACCCTCAGCTGATGAAGATGGTCGAACGCCACTCTGCCGGGCGCTTGCGGTCGCTCACACTCTCGCCGATCTTGGGGTTCGTTCGAACTATTACTGTCTTTTTCTCAGTCACATGAGGTTTTGTTATGAAGCAGGTCATATTCATTCAGTTTTCGTGTCATCTGGTGGTAATCATAGTATGAGCAAACAGGTCACAGCGCGCGTTCATTTGGGGGTCAAGTGTAGACTCTCAGTTAAAATTTGAATTGTCATCTGACTGGTTTGTAAAGACGGCATTAGGTTCTATGTATTTTGAGTCTGTTTTGGCCTATTTATTGTTCTGGCAGATGGACGGAGAGGTGATCAGCACTGGTTTGCTTAGAGATGTAGTTGATGCGGGACTGGTAAGCTATTCTGTAGTTGAGAAAACACTCGGAGGAAGCATTCCTCGCCTTCTGCATGACTGTTCACGGGTGAGACACGTTCCTTCCCGCGTCGAGATTCTAGACGATGATAATGCCAAGGCTTTGAGGCAATTCTGTCTTGCATTTCATGATATCCGAGCTGTGGTCATTGAGCTCGCAAGCCGCCTAGACACCATGCGGCACATTCATTCCGCCCCTAGATATCGACAGCAGATTTTGGCCCTTGAGACTATGCAGATTTACGCACCGCTTGCCCACGCCATAGGCACTGGCTGCATGAGCCTAGAATTGGAAGATCTTGGCTTCAGAGTCTTATTTCCTGATTCATATTCCTCTATCGAAAACTGGTTGAGGAGTCACTGGGTCGATGGAAGTGGTGTTGTGGATGAATGCAAAGAACAGTTACTGTCAGAACTGGAACAGGATGAAGAGTTGCAGGGGTTAGCAGAGAAGATCACCGTTACAGGTCGATATAAAAGTCGCTTCAGTACGATGAGAAAGCTTCTTAAAGACGGTAGGAAGCCCGAGGAGGTATTCGATGTTCTCGGACTTCGAGTAATTTTGGAGCCCAAAGCTGGAAGTAACCCGGCCGAAGAAAGAAAACGTGGCGTTAGAAGTTGCTACAGAGCTATGGAAGTTGCGACAACGCTGTGGAAAGAGGTACCTGGAAGGTTGAAAGACTACATTGCCGAACCAAAGCAAAACGGCTATGAAAGTCTTCATTTAGCTGTACATCTTTGCGAGCAGAATGAGTGGCGTCCTCCTATGGAGATACAGATACGCACCGCGGAAATGGATGCTAACGCTGTCGCTGGCCAGGCTTCGCACTCTTTATACAAGGGAGGTTTAACTGACCCGGAACAGGTTTGTTACTGCAGACATACGTCCTAGTCCTTTCTTATTGTAGTTTCTTGAGACTCAAGGTATATTTCAGTGTCACACTGCGTATGGTTTGAAACATTGATCTTACGAGACATTGCATGTCGTCGGATGCATCATTTTTCATCTTTATGGAAGCGGCTTGCATCAGTTAAGATGTTGCATTACCGTTACGTCGTTTATATGTATAATTATGCTCACATATTGATGGGAATTTGTAGGTCAAAAATCTCAAGATGATAATGGTTGCTGCTGCCAATGTTGCCGCCACGAGATTCGGGGAAATAGCAAGAAATGCGGTGAGCCTGGATGGAGGTGATCCGACTATCAGCGAGAATGACCAAATATTCAAAATGTTCGACAAGAATCAAGACGGAGTAATTAGTGTTGACGAGTTCAGAGATGTTATTCACGAACTCGGGGCAGACAAGGACGATGCCCTGGAACTTATGCGAATAGTGGACCTAAATACAGACGGATCTGTATCGGCTGAGGAGTTTGGCAAATTTCGACATCAGGTAACGTACTGAGTATGCACTTTAAGTCATGTTAAGTGTTTTCTTTCTTTGCCTTGGACTCTCTAGTTAATAACATACTAACGCCCCTTGTGATCGCTTCAGATCCAAATCGCGCAAAACCTTGCTGGAGTTGACAGAGAATTCAGCTGCCAGCTGGGTACGAAGCTGCCACAGATAAAAGATTTACCTCCAGGAACGCTTCGCCTTGGGTATGGCAATGCGCCCGATTCTGAGGCCGAACCTGATACTTGCAGGCCGGAAGACACTTCACGCGCGGACGATTTGAGGGTCGTCGCACAGCATCGAGTAGAACTGAATACCGCTGAAGCAGGGAGTAAGCAGCTTTTGTCTAGTGGAAGGAACTCTAGTGAACCGGAGGCAGTGTCGAACATCTCTGCAGTGGGGCAGGAGGCGGAGCAAGCGAGAAGCGTGCAGCTAACTACCCGAAGGAAAAACAGTAGTGACCTCAATGGTGACGTCCGTCCTGTCGTTACGAGAAAGAAGAAACCGAGTTTAGTCAAGCCGCTCCGCTTACCAGAAAAGCTAATTGCACCAGAGTCGACCTTGCCCAAAGAGCTTGATCCTTGGCCAGTGGTGCAGGAGTCGTTGTCAAGTTTGCCAAGTAGTGTAAAAAACTCTGATCTTGATGGACTGCAAGTGCCCTTTGAGAACGAGCAATCGTCAGAAAAAGAGATTGAGGAAGACCTTTCAGCTTTCAGACAACTTCTAGCTGCCGGGGGAAAGGTGTCAGCTCGCAAACTGATCAGCAAGGTAACTTTCGCGCAGTGCACCTCACGGTTTACTGGTGATTTACGGATACTGTGACCTCATCTCGTTCATCTTTTGTTATCAGTACTTTACTGAATCCAGGTCCAAGGATAATTTTAACGTCCTTTTGGGGTTGACTGGCAGCTCTCCAAGAAGTATCCGGAAAGTATCGAAGTTATGCTTCACCGTGCTAGTCTTGAGCGCAAGTTTGGTAGGTTCTCAAAGACACCAATCGTTGGGTGGAGATTCTCTCGTCTTCCATGAAGCATGCTTTGTAAATCCTGAAAGATTTCATGATAACGAGGTCCATTGTACATCCCGACCTAAATCCATGCTTGAAACTGGCCACAGGGGATATGGTAGCGGCAGGTGGTTTGTACTCTCAGGCCATTCGTATGTTCAAATTGAGAGGCGATTTGGACATAGAGTATGTAAGAGCGCTCCAAGCGTGGGGTACCCTTGAAGCACAGACTCAAAACCCGGAACGAGCCAGATACTTGTTCATGGAGTCCTTGACTGCCAGCCAAAGGGTAAGAGGGTCCTTCACCTTTTCAGGTGTATTTACCTTCTTGAAGCAAATAGTGGTCCCGTGTAGCAGTCGAAATTAATATAGGTATACGGCAATGAGGCGTGCGCGGGGAGTCTCGCTCCGTCTGGGTTTCCTGCGCAAGTGCATGCTCATTGTCGCGGAAATTTTCGGCTTAGAACATGTAAGACAAATATCGTTAACGTTTCTATCTTGGAGGATCTTTGGGCATGCGTGGGCAATATCACCTTGATGTGTCGCTAACTGTGTTAGCTTCAATGTGCTGAGTATCGTTTCAGGGTGAGTTAGGGAGCAGCCTTCGCGGGGCCGGGGTGTATGGTCTACACGGATGGGCAACGCTAGAGGAAAGAATTGGTAACTGGAGTAAAGCTCGGGCTCTTCTACAGCGCGCCACTGATCTAGAACCTGGAAACGCTGTTGTACATCAGTCACGAGCTCGACTAGAGGCACGCGCTCACAATTATAGCGCTGCTCGATCGAGCTTCAAGTTAGCCGTGGAGGCAGCCCCACAGGATGCAAAGTGTTGGCATGTAAGTTCAAGTACTTGGAGACAGCATATTAGTTGCGGGGAAATACTTAAGAGTAATAAGTAAATTCAGACCAGTTATGGTAGTTTGGTAACAGCTGTGGAACTAATGCCCTTCTGATTGTTCTGATTGTTATGGTTTTCCTCTACTAGGCCTGGGCTATGTTCGAGGGCAGCCAGAAGAAGTGGAACAAAATGCGCCAATTGTTCGGACGTGCGCTGGAAGTGGATCCAACAAACACGCATACTTTACAGGTAATCGTCTTGGACCTTGCCAGGTTTTCTTCGTAAGATTGTACATTTGAAGTTGGTGATGTCTGGTAAGTTAGTTGAAGTTCATGGTATGGTCGACTGGATTTGCGTGATAGAGAAAGTCCTTACGTGCTCACGAGGGATTCAGTCATGCTACATACGGCGCTTTTTTCTTGAACTTTGTCCGTGAGAAGGGGTTCTGACTAGGAGTTGCTAGAGTTGCGGCGTCTGAAGAAGTACTTGTCTCACTTGCAGGCGTGGGCTCACCTAGAAGGACGCGTTGGGACGGACGAGTCTCGGTCGAGGGCCAGAAATCTATACAAGAGATGTTCGGAAATCGATCCTAATAACGTACACTGTTGGCAGGTCAGTGGCAGGACGTGTCCTTGACTTTGACAAAGATGTAGAGGTTAAGTTTCCCGAACGGTTGGGACGCATGAAGTAGTTTCGGCAAACGTAGCCGAGCCGATGCACGTGGGCACGCTTGAATTATTCTTGCGCTTTGGGAGAAGGTTCCGTTATGCCAGTACTGATTCTCGCCCAATCCGTCGCAGTCCTGGGCTGTTTTGGAGCAGGAGTCTGGAAACTTCGATGAAGCTAGGACTATTTTCGAACGTGGTTTAGGTGTCAACCCCGAGAGCGTCCCATGCCTACAGGTAAGTGATTCCGGAAGAGTACTATCGTGGTCTTGTCCTTGGTGACGCTATTTAGGTTTGTGAAGAAGGTTGTCTTGTCAGTTGTTACCTTTCCTGGCTGAAGTTGGCTCAAGTAACCGTTGGTTGTCTGTTTGCTGATATTATGGTCAACATGGGTCAAGACCCTTGCTGGCACGTCTCTTCAGTTGGTGCTAACACAGTTTTTGTCCAGGCATATGCGCACATGGAGCGGAAAATCGGAAATTTGGAGAGCGCACAGAGATTGCTGTTGGTTGCTCTTGCAGTAGAACCGGAGAATGCTGCAGCTCTTATGGTACGTCCTTCCCTGTAGACACTGGGCAAGTATCATATAGGAAATTTGAAGTGGGAGAGTTGCCGCTATGTTGTGTACTGCAATCTGTACCGCTGTGTAGAGCTAGTCCTTTCTCCTGTCGAGTTAACAAGGAGTTGAATCACTCACAACGGTGCACTGGATAGTAGGAGACAGCTGGTTGTTCGTTTAGTAAGAGGGCAGCTGATAGAATCCATCACAAATAAATGGTGGCGCTTAAGTTTCATGGGTATGTTGCATCCAGGAACTGGGTGTCGTCGAGGATTCCTTGGGGAACTCTGAAGTTGCCCTGGAGCTGTATCAGCAAGCCGCAATACTCGACAAGAAGAAGAGTAGGGTGAAACGGCGTATTTTCGAGTCTCGGAAGGAGTTGAAAGCCGAACATGCGTCACGAAAGAAGGAACGTCAACCTTCGTCGAGACCCGACGATCTAGATCGTGCGTGGAGAAGGACCTCTGAATTAGGCGACAATACTGAAGATGAAAAAACATCAGTGATTGTAAGGAGTGCAGATTTCGGATCTGAAAGTAGCTGGAGGATACCATTGGTCACCGTATCTAGCCAAAGTGATAGTTAACTGGGCGAGTTACGATGCGGCTGTATATTACTGTATGCATGTAGAGTAGCATTCTTCGCACATATAAACCTGTGACACAGCAGTACCAGTCCTGTAACGTAGGACGAATGATGATCTTTACTGCTAAGTGTACCCAAGCAAGTCTGAGTTGTCAAGTTTAGGTTGTGATCTTCTACATTCTGTACCACTAGTTCGGCTCCTACCCTGTAGATTTCATGATGTATCATATGCCCATACGTGATGAGGCCTGTCAATACTGTAACAGTATTCTTACCATTCTTCCTTGGGGTTGTACCCTTGCATAATTGACATTATTGACATTTCACATCTTACAAACATGCTGCGTGTCTGTCCACTGATTGTGGTTCCTTTGGGATGTGAGTACGTTGTCTGTTTATGGTCGGATTTTATAAGCTTGCGAGTGCTTCCGCTGCTCTAACGTATTCTCGTGGCACTCCCTTCGGTTACAGATATTGGCTAACTCGAGACTCCATAGTGTGGTATATTGTGGTAATTGGGTTCTTGAGTGTACACCTACTCAGTACCTAAACGCACCAGTGATGGACTTGCAAAAATACGTTCTTCAGTTAATACCTTGTCGGGCTTCTCCTGTATTCACGCACTAAATCCGTGCTCCTCAACTCACTTCAACTTAACTCTCTACTGCGCTGGATGACGTATGAATATAACTCTCTGCTGCGCTGGATTCTCTTTCTTTCTGAATCTACGTTTTCCTTTTTTAGCTCTCGCTTGTTTCAAGATTGTATTACTCAAAGCTAGTTTGTCTTCATTTCTGCATGGGGGTTAAATTTGGTTTTTACGTTAGAAGCGATCAGAATGCATCAGACTGCATTTGTTGGCTTGTCACTGCTCTGTCGCATACCGAGGGGAACCTTTTCTGGAACTATACATACCCATCGACACACCCTCCCGTTATAAAGTAATTCGCTAACTCCAGTCTGCTTTGTTAGCGCACATTTGGCCCCTAATTGTTTCTTACTATGTACTTGGCCGGGCTACTTGCGTGCTACCTCTGTACTAGAGAGTGTTCCTTGAGCATATCTGCCATTCTATACGTATGAGAATAACTCCAGACTCCAGTCGGCATTGTTAGCACACGTTCGCCCCGACTCGCTTCTTAATATGTACTTGGCCGGGCTAATTGGTTGTTACCTCTATACTAGAGAGTGGTCCATGAGAACATCTGCAATTCTCGACGTATGAATATAACTCCAGACTTCAAGATAGCGCACATTCTGCCCCTCTTGGCTACTTACTATGTATACCTGGCATGGGTCTTTGCGGCCTACTTTAGTGCTAGATCCCGTGGTCTTTGATTCTATCAGCCATTCTCGTGTACGAATGTATGTTACCTTGAAGAAGTCTTTGACGTACGATGGAAGTGGCCATGAGAAGAGTGATTTGAAGGTGGGCTCTGCGAATGAGTACACCTTCAAAGTTGCAGTGGTAATGAAAGTGGACGTGCCAAACGTGCAGACAGTGAAGACTGAATGTCATTTATATTCTGAGTCTTGTTAACACCTGGAACGAAACAGATGAAGGCCAGCTTGATATTGCCATGAAAATCAAACACCGTGGCGCATTAATGCTCATAACATACTGTATACAAACAGGAAGCAACGAGAGAACTGATGTACAAGACTACAGAGGGAGGAACCCAAAGGGGATGCGCGTGCAGACATCCTTGTGAAAGAAACTGTGAAACTGCTCTCGAGTCACGTATCTCACCGAGTCTGGGGCCCACTCTCCATTTGCTACGAGTGGGAACGCAGCAGTAATTCACTCTTTGGAAACTGACTGAGTCTTATCAGATAACACAACGGAATCATCCATCATGTCACAAGAAACCTCGATCACCTCGAACGCCTGATAGGCACGGTCAATCTGAAATATACATATGTAAACAGCATCGACGTTGGCCCCGCTACGAGCACGCGAGGGAAGAGAGACTGCAGGCCACGAAAGGAAATTCCGGTAGTGGCCTGTTTCGCTCAGGCAACTCGCAGAAAATTCTGGGGGCCGCGCTATCGTCTTCAGACTGAACCATATAAATGTAGTTAGCCGATGTAAATCGGCACGCCCTTCCAGCCATGTCATCGACGACTTAAACACGACGTTCGCAACATCTTATGAGAAGTCAGAGACTGAATCAAGCAACTTTACCTTCTCAGTAATTAGGAACTTGAAATTCGAAGTGAGTGGTGCAAAGCCTGAGCGAGATATGTCATGAGCAACAATTGTAGACAAGGTTTCTCGACAACGTTACTCATCAGATCTCTAACTAATTAAGCCAGTCGGTCGACAACTCCTTCGAGTTCGCCCCACTACGAAACAGTTCTGACTCAGTCGAGATCACCTGAATCAAAATGACAGGCGGGATCCAAGAATATGATCCGCTTGAAGCACAGACAGAACTTGAATGTCTCAGCTATTTCGGGAGGGTCGGCTTTTCTCGACCGAGATTTACTTGTCACACTGCATCGACGATTGTAGTTATGGACTTCAGCAGGAAACGAGCCCTCAGAAACATGCCGCTTCTTGTTCTTCGACCCATAAGAACATCTCGGACTTGAAAGAAGTTCTGGGGAGAAAAACTTAACTTGAGAAGATGTCTCGTGAGATGTTAGAATATGGCTCTTACTTTTACTGTGCTCCAGGACCTCCTTGAACCTTGAAAAAATTATGTAAACTGACTATTATAAAATAAAATAAAATATATATATGACACGTAAATAACACAATACTGGGACGTGACAAAATTACCAAAAAAGTATATTAGCTAATTTTTTCAACCCAGTAAATTTCGTCGAAGCAGTCGAAGAAAACGAGTTGAAGTTGACGGCGATGGTATTCATGCGTTCTGATGGTAAGGTTCTGGAACCGGATACTGCAAGTATTCCAGATACGAGAAGTACGCGTTCAAGGTTACGGGTACTTTTAGACTTAAGAGCGTATTGGGTGTCGTGACGACCGCGACGTGACTAGAATCAGTGACGCGCAGAGTTTGAACTTTGAAGTGTACAATGGCAGGGCAGGCCAGAGCGGATAAAAGGTCGCGTTGGATTTGGATGTGACAGTCGCGTTTTAAGTTACAGTAACATCCCGTTCTCATGTCTCCTGGAATATTGATGATCAGAGAATTCGTTGGCTGGTCTCGACTCTCATGACTCGTCGGCAAAAGCAATTACGTGGTTCGCCGGATCCAACTACTTCATCCATGACAACTTAGTTGCCTTAATTAATTATCTGGACTAACATCTACAACTGTTACAATATTTGATCGTCCACCCGAATAGATTCAAGTCCAAGAAATTCTTGAAGGTTCATGCAAATATATATATCGGGTTCAGAAAAAGGGGACTTTTTAGGTAATATTCGTCCCTTTCCTTGGCTATCCATTGGCATGCACCTTTCGGCAGGTCCAGTAATCCAGCGGCATTTGAGTCTTTTGCATTTGAGTCCTTTGCATTTGGTGTCGTCTCGTCTCGTCTCCATCGCTTGAACTTGGAAGCAGTTTCATTTCAGTTGTTGCACTGTGCCAGAAAAGGGAGAATAGATCGAGACTTTGAGAGCGCCTGTTTCGACAAGCGAGGAACGACGCTGCTGCTGCTGCTGCTGCTCAAGTATTCGCCGCGCTGCGCTTCTTGTATAGTCCATAGTCTTGGGTTGGCTTAAGCTTGTTAGATTGCAATGAGCGTGATTGCCTGGCTTGAGGATCATAGGGGCCTAGGATCGATCGAGAGATTATATTTTGTTCTGCTTCCATCTTGTAGAGTTGTTCCTGTATACGCGGAGGATTTGCGACTGAGTTCCTTAGCTTGCAAGGGTGCGGGTACCGTACCGATTGAGATTGTGAGGAGAACGTAGTGGAAAGTGGAAACAGCTCGAAAGTAGCGTGTACGGGGTTTGGTAGTTAAATGTAGCTTGACTCGATTGGACGGGAGTAGTGAGCGTGGGATTTACGTACGTACGTATCGGTGGATGAGGCGTTCGAGTTTCTGACCGGGAAGTGGCATGCCGGTTGGGTGTGCTTGACAGGGTTGGGAGTTCGCTTCGCTTGACCTCGCAGCGTATTTAATTTAAGGGACTCAGTTGAGCGAAATCTGCAGCAGCTGACGGTCGAGGATAAGGTTTTTAGGAGTTCGAACTATGAAAGGAGATCTGGAGAGCCTGACGAGACGAAGGTTGGACAATTTCAGAGCGCCCAGACGTGTGGAATGTCCCAAGGACGACACTTGGAAAGCCAGTAATGGAGTCAAGTCAAACGAGACTGGAGAAAAGTATGTATACCGCCCCCTGTAGTAATGTATGCTCTTGAAGTTCTTACTATACTACTCCTTAATTAGGATGTTCCAGCAAATCAAACTCGAGCTATCAGACTGACTTGAGTTCTTGAATATTTCAATTCGTTAACGTTGGATTCACTATGAACAACAGATACGGCACAATTTGTCGGTCCGGAGATATACGGGAACTCACGCAATGCGCGATTTGTCTCGGTGAGAAATCTATATAAACTTTTCCAGAACCCTTGGCAAATACCGTACACTGCAAGCTGTATATGATCGTTTCCACCAACGGTTATTCTGAGTTGGATAATCTGATAATCAAAGAAAGAGAATGTGCTCTGAAAGCCGAATCAGATTTCTCTTTTCTCATCATTACTGTAATACCTCTCTTTCAGCACAGAAGTATATTGTAGACTTTGAACTTAAATATGCGTGATTCTGATGTTGGAATTATCGTTAGGTACCCTCCGAAACACGAGAACTGTGATGGAGTGTCTCCATCGCTTCTGCAGAGAGTGCATCGATAAGGCTATGCGACTGGGGTAAGTTCGTGGCATGAAGAATTTTCCTATAACTACTGTCGTAGGATTTGGCATCGTCTGCTCTCCTTCCGTGCTACCGTCTGATTCAAATAAGACGCTATAATTCGACCACTTTTTAAGCGGTCAAATCGACAGTTGGTGTCACCTTAACGTAAGGCTGTATCTAACTAAGCATCGATCAAATGATTATTTCCATTCGTTCCGATGAATCTCCGTATACTTTTAGGTTCGAATCGTTGAACAAAACGGAAAAGAGTAATTGGTCTGTCCTTACTATCCAGGAAGAATGAGTGCCCAACATGCCGAGTACATTGCGCCAGTAGGAGGTCTCTGAGGGATGATCCCCAATTCGATGCACTTGTTGCTGCTCTATACCCAGATCTTGAGGAGCTTGACGAACAGGTACTGATCGACTTGAAACTTATGTCGGACTCTACTCATATTACCTACTTGTGATGAATTTGCATATTAAGCGATTACCTATGTTTTCTTCGGCCAGGACTTCTTAGATGTGACCATGATCTAGCTTTACGTGATTGTTCAGGAATTCAAATTGCTTGAGGAGAATCTCGAAAATAACAAACAGGTACTGGAATTAGACAGACCGAAATTTTTAAGCTGAGATGCACTTGAAATCACATTCATATTTGCTTGGCTCAATCTATCAATACTAGTATACAGAGTATTTTCGTGCGTGAACCTCTGGACGCATGAAGGTGAAGCAGTGGCCAGTATGTGTCGTATGAGTGATGCAAGCTGCTATGAATATAATTTCTCTATACAGTCGATGTTCCGTGCAGGATCCAGATCAGATATCGTCCTATAAAGCTCTGATAATCACATGCACACCAAAATCGATATCTCCTTAAAAGTCTTCAGGTGTGAGTTTCTCGGTCGATTCTGTTGTATTATTTGTTGTTTTTAATTGTGTGCGTTTTGGACACAGACACAAAGGAGAATTGCGCAAGTTTTCCAGCTCCAGTCTGAAGCACTGGGAAAATTTAAGAAACCTAAACCAGTTCCAAACAAGGCAAGAGTTGCTGGTGTACATGTTTCCAGAAATGTTCGAGCCGAAAGTGATCGCGAAGATGGAAGACTAGGCAATACTGGTAAAAGGCGCATTTCTCCAGATTTGAACAGAGATGCAGCTGGATCGCGTACAGCGAAGACTTCGAAGAAACTTTGTCCCGCCCAAGATCTAGAAGGTGGAGGAAAGGAGACCACCAACGCAGGAACGGCTACAGTTTCAAGGAGGGGTTATAGGGAAGGTGTGGGGCAGGATGATACAGGAAGGAACCGTCTTTCCCCAGATCTGGAAAGAGATGGAGCTGAATCGTCTGTAACTGTGACTGTGAACGAACTCTGCCCCGCTCAGGAAGGTGGAGAAAACGAAAACACGCATGGGCTTCAGCTTCTATCCGATATTGCTCATGATCATGAAGCTTCCAGGATTATGCACGAGAGGACTGAGATAAAGGACAACGAACTACCAAAGAGTGCAGAAGGTGGGAGCGTGAAAAAGCGGAAGAGAGAACCTGCAAGTACTAGTGATAGCTTAAGTCCTGCAAGTAGTGATTACTCAGCCGCAGTGCACATGGCCCCTGGAGAAATGGGCGAGGGGCAAAACAAGCGAGTATCACTCTCTCCAACAGGTCAGAGATCTCGTGGAACTGGAAACTCGAATGGGCTCCTTTCAGTGGAATCTGTCAGTACTGATGGTGAATGTACTCAGGTTGATACAGAAGAAACTCAATCTGGACTAGAAGAACAAAACAAGCATCAGCATTTAGTGATATTCACATATGAAAGAACCAGAGGAAGAGGTCAAGGAGGCAAGGCTCAAACTCAGAGGCTGGAATCTGGGTCCCAGCTGCAGACCCCAAGAGTTAGCAGGGTTAGAGCTTCAAACCATGGGAACTTGTGCGCTCGTGCCTCCGCTCTTCTGAGTCATCTGGTTGGCAGCGTACGAGATGAAAAAGAGGATGAGGTATGTGAGAGTATATAGCTACTAGCACTGTCAAGGTCGTTTACGAACTTGCCATTGGACGCTTTTGGTAATTATGGCAACCTCATCTTACTCTCCTTCTTGCCTGCAGTACGAAGTTCAGTTACAGGTAAAACCTCTCGTGGAGCACTCTGATAATGAAAATGCGCTCCCTGGCCTTGAACAACCGCATCTTAGCTGCCCGCCGCAGATGAAAATCCAGCATCTTTGTGAGGTACGTCATCATACACATGCCGATATCTGTTTCGAAGAAAATCTTCCTAAGGGAAATTTACTGAACATCGGCTTCTTTGAACCGAGTCTAACAAGCTCATGTCAAACAGTACTTGGCGAAGAAGATTTCTGCGCTGAGGGGAAGGAGCATTGAAATCTTGGTTTCTACATCCAGCTACCAGGACGAGCCTTCCGGATTAAAGCAACCCGAGATCACGGGAGTACAGGTCTTGCGAGTTGAGTACACTTTGGACTATGTACTCTCGAATCTCTGGCACAACCGGGGCAATATGGTAATGACGAAGACTCATATGACTAATCTCTTTATGTGGAGTTACTTTCGGAAGGATCTACGGAGTCCAGTGATTTGATAGCAGTTCTGTTTTGTTTGACAGGTTCTGTTGTATCGTGGGGTGAGAGCTGATTATGAAGATACGGTGGACAAAGTTCCAACGTAGAAGTGGCCGATTGATTACTTCGGAGTAGACAGTGAAGAAGGACGAATAGCAGGTGGGTTTCGACCACGAGTCTACTGAGACGGCACGGTTCGAACTTGTAGATCACAGACTTGCTTAGGTTGCCACAAATTTCTGTGGTTGCCAACTTCACACTAGTAGAATTGGTATTGTTTTCGATCTAAACGATAATATATAAAATATAACATAAATTCAACGCAGCCGCGTAACTCTGTTCCAATCTATCACACAAAACAACAACGTATTCACTTATCTGAATGGTAAAGCAGTTTCCTGATCATACAGAGTCGAAACTCTAATAAAGAGTAAAGTTGGTCAACATAAATCGAGGAACTGAAAGAACCTTAACCAGCCCCGGATGGGAAAATGATACTCCGACCGACCTAGAGTAAGAAGCTCATACATTCTTCATGTATATTAAAAGGTGATCACTGCTGAGTTCTGATCTGAACAAACTACTCTTATCACCTGAGATCCTACTCACTAGAACCAAAATTGCTGGCTGGGACCTGTTCTGAAGCATAAGGGAGCCTTGCTTTTGCTGCTAAAAGAATTGGATAGCATAAGAATGTGAGATGTCAAGCTGAAATGTCTAGCCTGGGCTCGTAATAAAACCACTTATTATAATTGTCAGGGTCTAAAAACCGTGCAGGAGTGCCCCACTGCCACAGTCTCTTGGTCATATCGAAGAGTAGCCAGCGCGGTCTGCGTGGACTTGCAAAGCAGATGAAATTGCCTTGAGCAAAACACTGGAACTTACCACTCAGAAGGAAATACAAAGCGTGCTCAACCGGCATAAGTGCCACTTTGATCCACACTCGAGGGAAAGTCTCCCTGAGCCGCCAGATTCCGAGCCTGGTCACACGAGCTGTCAGTCTCGCCACTATGAGAATACGCCCATTGTGCTCGAGGATGCACAAGACTCGGGAATGACTCTTGAGTTCGAGCCGTCTCCACACCTTTCGTGCGATGTTGAAAGCCAGGAGCCCCGTGGGATGCTCCGTCAGGCAATAAAGAATGCCATTACGAAAAGCTATGGAAGGGGCGAGAATGCAGCTGGAAGAGGGAATGTTGGCCAGAGAGGTCCACTCGTCCGTTCGAGAATCGTAAACTTCTGTCAAGCTGGAGGTCGCGGCAGATTCCGTCGACAAGCACGAAGGGTGCCCGATCACGATCACCTTGTAAGAAAGCTTCACTTTGTCGACCAGCAGATGCACGAGCATGGTCCCGGCCCGACGACGCGTGTGGTGAAATTCCGGCAACTTTCTCCAAGACTTGGTCACGGGATTACAGATATACACGCAGCTGCACACGCCCGCAAAACACAGGCACAGGAGGCCGCCACTCGCTGCCAGAAGACGGCACGCGGGACGCGGCAGGAAGTTCAAATTGATCGTCGACCATTTCTTTGCACGATCATCAAAGAAGGCGCATTCCCTTTTGCCTCTCCCGCTCGAGAAAAAGCCCGTGGACGCTTCCCAAGCTGGAGGTTTGTGGAACATCTTTCGCCAGCCTTCGGCGGACAGGATGTACTGCCATCTTTTGCACACCGCGCGGAAGCGCAGCGCGCTCGTTATCGGAATCCATGCGAGAACTTTCTCCACGAGCTCGTCCGGAAGAAGTCGCTGGACTGTTTCGTCTATAGGGGCAGATTTTTGCCTTGCTCTGCTCTGAGTGCGGTACCTCACGAGAGTCGTTGAATTCGACGGAAAGGCTTCAGAAGGACGAGTTGTCGATGAAGATAGTCGATCAGGCGAGGAGTGACCTTCGGCACTCGAGTTTCCACCATATCGTAAGCTACTTTTTCGCCCGAAGTCTGCTGCGGCTGGCGTCTCTCCTCCTCTCGTGCCTGAAAATTCGCATTGTTGTTTCACCCAACCTCTGGCAATTCTTCTTCTCTTTCTTGTCATCCTGGCCCGGCGTCCATCGTTTTCGATTTCCATCACTCCCCTTTTGTGGGGTCTTTTCCTACTTAACCTGATTGTTATGCGTCTGATCCATCGGCGCCTTGATCTTCTAGGAGTCAAGACGACGGTGGATTCTTCGTCTACTCTTATTTCTGCTGCTGCTGCTGCCGCTGGGTGAAGTTCTCCCCGTCCTGACTCCTCGCCCGAGCGTGCGCTCTCAATGCCTTCGACGACCTTGGTTTTAGCTCCCTGATTATCGAGTTGTTCGATCGTCGCCAAGATTGGATACGGGCGACAGCCATGGGCCACCATTGTGTGGTCACATTTCAAGTAATTAACGAATCCACAGCATTTGCTCACCAGGAATTTCAGCCACTGCCATATTTGTTGTGCCGATCTTGCTTTCATCCTTCTGTTGTTATTTGTCATTATTCTGCCTAATTTTTGTCTCTGTTCCATGGATTCCTTCAGAGCCTCTTCCACTTTGCCGTTCATCATGACTGCAGACTGCCCCAATTTTTTTCTGAAATTGTTCTCTTCTTTGCTCAACCTGTTCGAATCAGCTCAAATTCTTCGCTGAGACAGGCAATTTCCCCTCCAACTGTGCCTCCTCTGTTCAGTCATTAGCTCTGTTACCTACCGTCTCCTTCGATGGGAAAAAGATTCATCTTCGCAGTATACCTTTTAGTTCCGTTAAGGTACATCGTTCAAAAATTCGGTTTCTGCTTGTTTTGGAATTCCATGTTTTGGGGGCTGCGAACCTCCCGTGCCGACAATTCCTTGATTTCCGTCTCCCCTTTACCTTTTCTCTCCTCTGTGTGCTTCAACAGTCTCCACTTTCTTTACGAAATACTTCCCAGTTCTTTCCTCGAGAGTTGCGCCAAATGAATCCCTGTCATCGTCCCCTGCCTCTTTAACTTAGTCATCTCCGTATCAAGAAGCATCATCTCATGGATTGTGACTTCCCGTCCTCAACTTAAGGGATATCGCGCTTCTTCGACAGGTTTGCTCAATCGCTAGCTCAAAGATGTGTCAGAACTCCGTCTCTTCTCCCAGTAGTTCCCATAGCCAAATTGCTGGACCGCATCCTGCGAAGTCTTGTGGAAACATCGGAGTAACGTTGCACCTTCCGCACGCTCCTGCCTCAACGACGTAGGGAACTCCACGTTCATTACTCAGCTTTACCCGCCTTGTCAACTGCCATTGAATGTGGACTGAAGATCCCTTCAGGCACTGCGAATTACGTATTCTTGTCCCTTCCTGGAACGAGATCGTCGGGTGCTCGCTTCCTTTACTACAACTGAAACCGCAATCTGCTTCCACTGCCACAAATGGAACCGCTGAATTGCGTAGACTGAAACTACAACGGTTTGCTTTCGTTCGATCGACACACTCTGAGCCATGAATTTAGGATGATTCTTCGTCACTAAGATCAACCGCTCTCCCAGACGGGCAACGATAAGCAACAGAGGAACATCTCACTTGCCCGGGTGACGCTGGAGCTTTTGCAGTTGAGTCAACATGCCCAGAGAGCATCTACCTGGCGTTGCCTACTCTAACTCCTCAACCTTTTCTGCCATTAATCTGACTCAAGCTTGAACCATCCAAACTGCTCACACACCTCATGGAGTTGAGGCTTCTGTCTACAGGAGAACAACAATGTGTCGTTTTGACGGGCTTTCTTCGTATTACAAGATTGCTGCGTTACATATCCACCTGTGGTCCGTCTGTTTTGCAGCGATGACTGAGGTCGTGCGCCATATCAGCTCACATCTTGCTGCCATCGGTTGAAAATCTATGTACAGCTCTGAGGTATCATCCTCCGAGCTCAACTATCTAATTTATCCACTCAGAAAAGGTTCTTGAAGGAGACTGTCTGCTGCACGCTTACGTATCAACCCGTTCAAAACTTTTCTCAGAACAAGCAAAGCGACGGCGACAATTATAGATGTAAAGCCAAACGCAATCAGTAACACCGTCGATGTCAGACGAGTTGGAGGGTGCTCGACACACGTAAGTTCTACTAGAGTCGTTCCATGAGGCTCCACTGACGCAACTAGGGAGTTCGTCAGGCTGCGTGGAGGCACTGGTTTTCCTTCCCACACATCCGTACCGGTACAAGTCCATTCTGGTGTTCTCATCTTCGTACGGGTCCCAGCATAGCGCTGAGGATAAAATTTACTCGCGATCTCCTGAAACGCCTCACTTAAATGGTTCCAAAGTTCCTGCCACAAGAGGGCGACCTCCTTGGTAAACTTATGGGATACATCTTCTTTTGAAGACAAGAGTCCTAGACTAGCTAGAACTTCCATCAGTGGAGCCGAAATGGTTTGCCGCGTTTCCCCCAGGTTGAAGATCGCTACATAGCCTTGGCCTGACAAGGTCCATAGCAACAATAAGTCAGTACGAACTGTACGAGGCCTTATTAATGAGTTCTACCTTCCTCCCTGCTGTAATTGCCAATACTTACGATTTCTCTCGCCTGTGATCGAAGGCCGAGGAACGCTTTGTTTGTGTTACCCTTCACAATAGAGCAACCTTTTCATCAACCTAGTTCGAAGCCACATGAAATCTTTAGCGTCTATGGACCCGTAAAGTTCAGTCTCACCTAGAGCGCCCCGGGCCACCCAGATCCGCCATCCTTGCTGGGGCTGTACTACAGCTGCACAGAGTCTAGCTTCTTCACTAACCAGCCTTCCCTCCGGTGTAAGATGCCAAACCTGGATACGAAATGCGAAGCCCGCCAGGAAAAACGAGATAAGTCCGAAGTTCCACCATATCCAATACCTGAAAGAAGAAGTCTGCCTGTAGATGTTCCCATAAGGCTCAACCTCTGTAGAATCTATGTTATGCTTGTGGCTTGTTCTATTTATCCTTTCTTATGAAACATGAATCCATATTAATGCTCCTTGGCAGCAGCAGATGAAACTTACAAGGTTTAAAGTCAATGATAGAGGGGAATACCGAGCATATCTCCATTCTCAATTACTGACCTGGCTTGTACTGTTGTTACAAAGGCCAAAACCAGTAGACCTTCCCCTCGATTCTGTAAGTGTCTTGTCGGCATCTAGACATATTCTTTGATGTCCAAGTTCGCTCCAGAGGCGACCTCGCTCGCTTCGCATGTTCCTACAATGACCATGGATTACAACAGAAGAATTTTAAGAAATAGGCTCCTGCATGCGACAGACGAATTCACGCAGCCTAAGACTCATAAGATCTTCGTTCTCCTTGGTTCTCACATAGGTCTGTATCAGATGATTTCCTGAATACACGAGCTCCAGTTGATGGTACTAAGCATTTTGACGTAGCAATTGCTTGACCCTGCCGCTACTGACGGATTTGAGTCGAACCTTTCACATGATTATCTGAGGCCATGGTTACTCACGGTTCTTTTGGCAACCAAGACCAATTCAGACATCCTGTGGGCGAAGCCTGTAGACGTCCTCTCGAGTATCTTATTGTAGATGAGCGAGACCAGCAAGCTTCCATCGGGCCTTCTTTTCCATGCTGCAGTTTCCATTGAGTTGATCTAGCTGATACACAGTCCTCCAGTTCGACTGCTGGCAAGAACCCAACTGGTGAACTGCGAAACTGAGCGATAACACATTAGAAAAATTAAGCGTGTCAATAGTAAAAAGATGTGAAGTTACGAACTACTACATAATCTCACTAAGCTGCTAACATCCCTCCAACATAACTTTATAGACAGCTGGATACACGAATTACTCTCATGTTCTCTACTATCTTGTGGACACATACTACGTTCACGATATCTGATTGATTCTCTCACTTTTGCAAAATGTTTGTATGTGCAAAATGTTCAGACTGACGGAGGCATACATGGGGACATACATCCCTATCTGATAGAACTGGACCAGCATGCAGTACCTCATGATTGTGGGTGCTGTGTGCATTGATGTCAAGAACAGTTGGATTGGTGATCAAGTCAAAAGTCCAATTGTCAATATGACGTAGATCACCACCGAAAAATAAAGGCGATTTTGCGATTGACCACAGAGTGACCTGCAAACAGACGAGTTCAGTTCTGAAGTAATCATACGACTTGGACATTAACGTTTACCTAACTACAATACTTGAGAAACAAGTTATCTGTGGGCACCCGGAACTGATCAGTCCGCCATTTACAACTTCGTTATAAAAGAGACAGCCAACCTCGCAGTTATTGCCAATGCTGGAGAACAACGGATATCAAATGATCTGGGTACCTGTGTGCGCTGCTCCGCTTTAGCAAGAGAGCATGATCTATAAGGGCCATAAGGTGCACCTGTCAGCATATCCCACCATCATCTCATGAGCACAGGGACCTTCGACTCTACCAACCACGAGCTGAATCGTCCCTGCCATGGGAACACGTTGTTCTGATAGAACTCGTACCAGGGTCTGTAAGCCACCCAAGAGGAAGCATATCCAAATCTGGCCATGAACGACCTCCTTGCAGTCCAGGGGCACCAATGAGCCCAGCAGCAGCAAACTCTCTGTGAGACACCAAACAGGGTCATTCTTGAGACCCAACATCTACCTACGAAACATAAAAACCTCCAAATGCAGACCAATCCGCCATGTAGAGTGGAATACGTGTGATACTTGTCCACGCTGCTTTGTTCGTCTGCATGTGTAAGAGACACAAGTAAGCTTACAAGTAAGGAATGTTTTCAGAATCTAACCTTGCGACAGAGAAGTGGAACAAAACATCCCACCACTTATCCCAATCATCACTCGTCACTCGGTACATATGCGAGAGATGGGTTACTTGTTTTGCCATTGCAAGTGTAGCCCGTACTCCTGGAGAGAGTGAATATACCATTGGACGCCCTGTTCTCGTGATAGCCTGCATGCACCGAACGTTAAGCAGCAGACGGACTCACACCTGTCCTCTAGACCATTAGTGAAGAAGTCCACAAGAAATACACCGAAAGACAAAGTCGTAGGGTAACTCAGCCTATCTCAGACGGGAGCTCACAATCAGCGCTTCCAACTTCATAACATGATATTTCCAGACTGGAAAAAGGGAAGATGTGATAAGCACATGATCTGCCGTAAAGAGCAAGAGATGAAGAATGGGAAGAATAAAAACTCGTGTGAAAACGCTTAATGAAATAAAGACAATGTCTACGTCAAACACTCGGAAGCTTTGGTTTCTGACTGGTTCCGTTACCGTTCAAAATTCTGCATATGAGCTTCTCAGACACAGAGGAGAACCATCGGAGTGATACCTACCTCAGAGACAGCAGTAATTTCACTCACGCTCATATCATCCGCGCCAAATACACAATCGTGTTTGACTGTAACAAGCATTTCTACAGTATGAGCTTAAATGAATACGCATCTTGATTGCAAACTTATCTATAAAGTTGGATCAAGCACTCTAAGGTTGATCAGTGGCTTCAGATTGTGACTAATCTGCATCTTCTTATCTGGTTTTGGACAATGGCACTCGTATTAAAATAACAACCAGGAAAGAGTTAAGTTACGTACTGAAGTCTACTCCCCAGTCAGCATACTGTTGATAGAGAGAATTGAGGAAAACAAGGCCTCCCTCGTTTGTAGTATTAACACTCATGAAACAACCCTTCATCCAACCGCAATCTGTTCCTAGAATAGCCACATCTTTTGCTGTCCAATAACATCCTTCACTGCTGTCTAGACTGCCCTGAAATGAGAGTAATACAGAGATAAAGTGAATCAAAACCACATGTGCCTGTGCCTGAGCTGCTGCATATTCCCGAGGTTTTCAAATATACTTCTTGGATACGAAGCGCTTGAGTAACCAGAGAGAACTGAAGATGATTAAACATAGCTGATACGTCGATATCCTTGTCTTGAAGTATGTTCGAATACAAGGAGGGCATCACCCATCGTAAGGAAAACCAGTTTCAGATTCACGTGACTGATTTGTAATATGCAAACAGGTATGACTAGCCTCACCGTAGCATTGCAAATTTTTGTATTATTCAGCACAGCTTGTGTGCTGATTCCACGCATAACATGGATTCCGAATTTCAGTCCCATGGCATGCACCTTCTCCGCAATTGGCTTGAATCCTTTACTGTCCCTTGTTGAAGGCCATCGTCCTGGATCTGGAATAGGTCGTCCGTATTCATCAATGACGTCATACCCGGCACTCCACACTGAAGCACCGGGCTCAAACCTTCTGTACCAGAGAAAGTCAACCACCACGTACTGCAAAGACAATGCCAAGTCTCCAGTAAGAGAAGCCCGAGTGTGGGACTATCCCAATTTGATTGGGCATTGTGAGAATCGTTGGTAGAAATCATCAAGACTCAACTCTCTCTCCTCTCGGGTTGTTCCTATAGCATCGGACGGTTTCCTTTGGAACCCACACTGAAAGACACAACAGAAAGAAACCCAAACGATGCTCCGCTCGACTTTTAAGGACTAGCTTCAACGCATAAGAGTCCTGCATAAACCCTGGGAAGTAAACATAGACCCAGACATTCATCCCCTTCCAAACCAGGCTCTTGCCCGAGCTTAGATTGGTTACGAGCTGCGTCACTCTTAAGGTTACTAAGATTTCATCTTTCTTACTTATGCAATGAATCATACATACACTGGATCTCCTAATCCTGCCTGCCAATCAGTGGGTAATGTGGTTTTCGTGTAGCTCCCGTACGTAATTTACATTATTCTGCGTGAATTCACTGATTCCTTGGTAGACTCGTCACAGGCCACTTTCAACACAACACAAAACTTAAGCATCATCAATCAGCTCACCTGACTCCTAGTTGGGCTTTTACGGTTTGAAAAATGTTTGTGTAGGTTTCAGTAGAGTTAAGAGTACCTCGTAGCCATGTTTGGATAAGTTGGCAGCAACAAATTCGGCATTCCGAAGAAACTCCTCTTCAGAAACGATCCAGGAAAAAGCGTCATACGAATTCCAGCCTCGGGGCGGGGTTTGAGCTAACGAATCAGCTTCACAAGTTCTGTGGGACTCTCTCAGTCCAGCGCTGCATCACCATCAACATCGTATCTAGTTCAGTGAGGAAGGGAGTTTGTAATTGTTCATATATAGTTCTCTTCTAAGAACAAGAAATACTGGCACAGTTTTCTCATGCCATCCTGAGCAGACTTGAGGCCAGGTCAGAATGCTTTTCTTTGGCTCCAGTTCAAGTCAAAACTGCAAGCCCCGAATACTGATTTTGCATTTCCCTGATGATAGGGACGGTGTGAAGACAACGAAATTTCTCCAGCGGCTGATTTTCCGCGAGTGACGAGACAGTTATTACATGGAGCAGAATGAAACGAACACTAAAACTTGTGAATAATGAGTTCAATTCAGACAGAAGGGCACTTACGAACAGGGATGACTGTAACGAACTTGAATCATCGACCGTAACAACTGGTCAATTAGCAGGACTAAAGTTAGACACACATGAAATCGTACCTCAACCACAGCACGAAGACCAGGACAGCTGGGAGCAAATTGCAGTTAAGCATCCTCATGATGCAGAAGCAAACAGCCGGCTGCGCTGGGCTGAATATGAATGGATTTTGTGAATATCGATTCGGATAGAGATGAAACAAGATGGAAAGTCCCAGAGAGTTGACCTTTTCCTCGGCACCGAAAGTTGCTCACAAACGTCGGGTCTGCATGGCCCACCATCATCTTCAGCACGTATTCTTCCTTTCTTGTGAGAAGAGAAATTTGACTCCAAGTGAAATTGGCCAAGTAGAAGGGAACAGAGCGGTTAAAAGTCTCTTAAAGGGGAAATAAGTTTAACCAGATTCTCACGAACAGAAACATCAGCTATAATCCATGCTCTCGATCCGCTCGATGCCGTGTAATTCGGTTTTAAGTGCCGACTTGTTTGTCTTTTGAAAGGCTTTCGTGCCTCCCCTCATGGGCCTGACCGCCTTGGCAGCAACTCTCCTGACGGAAACATCTATAAGCACGCAACGGCTGGGGAGTACTAGTATTTTTCTTGTTCACGTGTTGTTCCCCTTAATCAGCCAAGGGGAGAAAAAGTTAGGCAGAAACGAGGACGGCAGCTGCGGCTGCAAAGATGATACTCTTCAAACGTCATCGTTCATCCGAAATTTCTGGCTCCTACAGTATTCACCAGTCCGAGGTCACACTCTGTTGCGGTATTCAAGTGTCTACCAGAGATACGAGATAGGAGTGAGGGAAGCCAACGTGATTCTCGGCATTACTCCTAGATCAGTCGAGCATGTCTCGCCCTTCATGCGAGCTTCAAGGAATTAGAAGCATTTCTACCACTTCTCTTGGAATTCATGGGCGTAAAACATTTAAGCTCTCATGCGACACTGAAACGTGCGGACTACGGTGACCTTTGTGGTTTAAAATTACGCTTATCGCATCCACGAAAGGCGCTTGTGTCCCGGCGGTCCGACGGTTACAGAGTAAACTTTGAGTTTTCCAGACGAAAAAGACACGCCACCTCATGTACGTACACACCTCATGGCATGAAACATCGATTAGTGCACACTCTATTCGTCGAAGCTGCCAGTTATATATCTACTTAAGTTCTTCAACTTGAAAAACCGCTCTGTTTGGTCGAGTGGCAGCCCGCCTCCTCAGAGATTACCTGTTTCAGTTTCCAAAAGCTTGCAGCTGTCCTGCCAATGTGCACTTGAGACGCACACTGTTTCGAGCTCTACAGTCCGATGGTCATCAAACAAGGTAACAATCAAAAGAGTCCTCTGAGTTTTATCTTCCGTGATCCTCGCACATAAAGGATCAAATTGAAATGCACAATGTGAACAGCTGAGTGCAGTGCGAGCACTACATAATCAGGCGTGAAAGTCCGTCATATTTGTAGAAAGGATGTGTCTCCGGTCTCAGAAATTGGATTCTTGTTTTCTTGAACCAAGAGAACAATTTAAAAGCCTGTAATGCATTCGGGGGACATCCGCCAAGCAACATGTCCTTTTGGCTAGAACCTCGTGGAGTGTCAGCGCATGGCGTTCGAGCCCGCCTGGCGTTCCTCCCACTGGCTATTTCTTCACGAAGGGGGCCATTCGCAGGTGTTCCGGTGGCTTCTCACCGAAGCACAGTCGATTCCACGGCACCGTCAGCTTCCTCACATCTCCCGACCATCCCACATGTTCTGAAGACGGCTTCGAACAGTCCACAAACATTGCCAAGAACAGCACATGTCGAGAAGTCCTCCCACCCCCGGACATGTCTTCGACCTCCCTCTGTCCCCAGATCGCCCATTGCGATGAACTTTCTTCATACTCGGCGAGACCATCGGTGCTCCGAAGTCCCGTTCTCCTGCCTCTCCCTTAGATCATCCATTTTCCATCAGCTGCACTACCTCTCTCCTCCATCGCACCATGACCGCCACCAGCCTCCGGATCCCCACTCGTCATGCATATCACTGTTACAAGTTATCACTCGATCGAATCTAGGAACATCATCCTTCGAATTCGTCAACTTGTGCTATCGAAATCCTCCTCCTCCTCCTCAACTCGCATGATCGAATGTGACTGGTCAACTCCATAAGAAGAGTCCGGGTCCTCTGATTCCCAGCCTTTCTGCAGGTGGATCTTCCCTCAAGTGTCTCGAAAAGTCCTTGGACAAAGGAAAGGAAACACTTCCACTCTCTTAGACAAGAAACGTTGCTACGAGGAAAAGGGAAGGAGGTGCACGATTGACCATCATCAGGTGAACAATGAACTATGTCCAGCCTAGTGAGTCATGGACTACTGTAGAAAGTTGATTCGAACCTTATCAGACGTGGAGGAAGCAATCTGCAGAATCTCCTCCGGGGGACAAGCATCATTCACGTCGACTTGTGATCTACGTACGTGCAGGCTAATGACTTCCATATGCATTTGTGCTACAAAACACGAATGTAGAGCTAGCATGAGGACTGAATTCCGTTCATACAAGAGCAAGTGAGCATATATGAATCCCTTGCTTTTACGTAATTGCTTGCCCTTCAGGTGATAGCTAGCTTCTATACCTTGTAAAGACCTTGTCAGGAAACTGAAGAATAGAAAAATGGGGATGAGGAGATTCGCAATGTTTTTTACGCAGCACTGGTTTGGGTTGCTGGTCATGTCCTTTTTCTTGTTGCGACTGTTTCAGTGTCAGCTACTGAGCCTCAGGTAATGTCTGAGCTTTTTCTCGATCTACAATCAAGAATGTGCTCGAGAAGGGTGTGTACAAGAGATGTATGAATGCATCATCAGTGCCTGTGGTACTAGTTGATAGTGATGGATCTATAAGTTTTAACTGAGGCCTCCGTTTCCAATTTGCTGTAGGAGCTGAAACATGACATCCATATTATTGCTCTTGTTGTATTCATCCTAGCGTTAGGATTACCAGAGAATGCTTAGGAGCTACCGGAATTTGTTGATCAATCATCGTTATCATAGACATTGAGTCAGTCAGTCCTTTCTCAAGAAAACAGAATATGCAGGGATTCAGAACATAATATGGAATAAAGTAAATTTTGTGGCTTGAATTTTGCAGAATTACATAGTACATTTGAGTCGTCATCGCAGTGATAAGGACGGGGCACTTCTCTCGCATCAAGAGTATCTAGAAGCAGTTTTAGGCAGGTAAGGAGCAGCTACTTAGTTCCGATATAAGTGCCAAGACAAGTGAAGCATATGATGAAGATCTAACTTCTATATACAAACACATTCAGAATCTCGTGGACTTCAAATGATCCATCATTTATGTACCCTATTTCGGCTTGTGAAATGAAATGAGTAGTGTTTTCATCATGAATTGATACATATTCGATCTTTGACAAGCTGTGGATAACTGAAAAGCTGGAAGTGTGTTTGTGGTTTTCACAGTCTTGAGAAGGTGGACCAAAGTTTAATTTACCGCTATGAGAATGTCTTCGATGGCTTTGCTGCCAAGCTCACCACTGAGCAAGTTACCAAGCTATCCAGTAAGTCTAATGATCTCTCTTACTTCAGCTCATAGATTGTGTTAGATGTGACCGTTCCACTTGATAAAGAAATGGATTGCCTGTTGCACGTTTTATCTATCATTTTCCGCTGAAGTGTCTGAGATCGAATTTCACTGCACTCGAATTCAGCATAATAAACTGGCTCAATTGCTGGCTTTCAATCCGGACCCGGATCTCTCACAGGAATGGAAGGTGTTCTCTCAGTGGTTCCGAATCGCATGGTCGAGCTTGCAACAACAAATTCATGGAAATTTCTTGGTGTGGAAAGTAGCGAGTCTCCGAATACTGGTGTTCTGTGGGAGCGGGCAAAGTACGGCAAAGATGTGATAATAGGAGTCATTGACACAGGTACTATTCGATATCTGCAAGAAGGCAAACCGTATCAGATTCAAATAATCCACACATATTGGGCATGAGTGCTAGGATAGACACAAACAAGGATTGTTGTTCAGTTTGTTTGAGCTAAATATCTGCACAATAGGCTATGAACTGAATCTGAAGATAAAAATTTCGTAGTGAAGAGGTGGGTGACGTCCTACAGTGACAGTCTCACAAAGGTCCAAAATCTAGGCTTTCAAGCTTGTGTTGTCTCGGATATAGGCAACCTATGGGTAGTCATTTAGACGAGTAGTGTGAGAGTGATTCACATGTGATATTCATGACAGACTTGAGAATCAGTTCTTGTTCTGCAACTCCGACTTGACGTCTCTAAACTAAGCTATGTCTTGCTATAGGTATTTGGCCAGAATCTGCCAGCTTCAGCGATAAAGGATTTGGCCCCATCCCTGCAAGATGGAAGGGAAAATGTGTCAAACGACAAAAATTTACAACAGCAAACTGTAACAAGTAAGCAACCACCACTGAGAGAGTTATTGAGTAAATTGTTCTCATCTGTTCAAAACTTTTGTAAGTTCATTGTTTGCTCCAGATTTAGGATGTTTTCGTTATAACATGGAGCCATCACCAAGATGTGGTGCAGAAAACTGATTGGAGCCAAGTATTATTATGCTGGAAACCCTAAGGTCCAGTTTACACACGAATATAATTCATCAAGGGACTATGAAGGGCATGGCACACACGTGGCATCCACTGCAGCAAACTACAAAGTTTGTTGGTTCAAGGCACATTGTACTCTGACAGATATGGTTGCAGCAATGGAGGATGACATAACAGATGGGGTAGATCTCATTAACATATCTATAACCGGCAGCAATGATATGCCTTTCTTCCTGGACCCCGTGGGGATCGCCTCTTTTCACGCCATGAAGAAAGGAATTCTTGTCAGCTTTTGTGCTGGAAATTTTGGACCAAGCATTAGAACAGTCAACCATGTTGAGCCCTGGAGTTTTACTGTTGCATCCACCACTCAAGATCGTTTACTAGGTGCTGATGTTGTCATCGAACACAACGGCAGTCCACAGCCAGGTCTAAATTTCAGGGTAAGTACTTACGCCGCCCGGTCCTTATAAGTTGATAAGATCCAGAGTTTACGAGGAATCTCACAACGTAGGAAAATATCAGGATTCACGAAAAGTTTCATCATGTCAGAAGCTATTACAACTCCCTACCGAGCTACCAGTAACCCCCTTACGTAATTTTCTGTTATTTGGTAGTCCTCATTAGAGCAATCGTATCGTTCAGGTCAGGAAGAAAGTTCAGAAAGTGTTTTCCCTAGACAAACATATTGAACTTGAGTAGCATGTACCACTTCAGGGAGCCACGTCCTCTCAATCCGCTGCAACAACAGCTCCTATGGTTTTGGCTTCTGAAGCTGCAAATGGAGACAAAGATGCAGCGTAAGTGATGTTACACTGAACTCCCACTGCTTCTCCTTTTGGACATGGTATGAGGAACAGCTTAGTGTATTGTACCTGCAGTATTTATATGAGTTCAACATCTCAGTTTGCTTCTACGATAATGACAGGTTCTGCTCCGCTGGTACACTAGCCCCCAAGAAGGTGAAAGGGAAAATTGTTTTCTGTTTGAGAGGACGAAAAGATGAATCCATTAGTTCAAAAGTTGAAGCTGTATTTGCTGCTGGTGGAGTTGGGATGATTGTCGGAGAAACCGGGGGGTTGGAATTTTACACAATAGAATTTTACACTAGGCTGCGCATTCCAGCAATTCATGTCTCGACGGACGACGCTAAACGTATTGTTGACTACTTCACTGAATGTGATTACCAAGCGTGTACTGTAAGGTGAGAAATTGAGATTCTATCAATGTGAGAGTGCTTTCGATACTATATAAGCACACATGATAGAAGTTCATGTTCATTGAATGATGTCGGAGTTTCTCTTTAAGAACGATGCGACGTGAAAAAGATAAATCTTGAGATAACAATGCTGGAATATGAATGTGAGCAGAAATACAACAACGACCATTTCCAAAGGAACTACATTTTTGGATGTGAAGCCTGTGCCTATCATAGGCCACTCTTCATCTTGTGGCCCTAGCGGAGTGACCACTGACATACTGAAGGTGAGTCTACATCTCTTGACCATTCAAGCTTCTGTCTCGAGGTTTTGTTCTGTCCAACAACTTCTCGAGGATATACAAACTTATAGTATATCAGTTTGCTACTCATTGCGTATGTACTTCGTTGAGCTCTCGGATATCTGAGGTTGCATGCACGTTGTCTGATTGCTTCTGCTATACTCATGTACGAACATATATATTATTTATTTGTACTTATGTGTGGGTGTGTGGTTCTAGGATGAAGAAACTTAGAAATGTATCTATTACTTCTATATCTGCTTTCTATAAGTTTTCCTGTTTGTATCGTACTATCCTGCAGCCAGATATTGCTGCACCAGGAGCTAACATTGTGGCAGCATCGAATGGGGATAATGCGTACAAACAAATGTCTGGAACCTCCATGGCCACGCCACATATTTCAGGAGTTGTTGCTCTTCTCAAGACTATTCATCCCAAATGGAGTCCAGCTGCAATCAAATCTGCAATCATGACTACAGGTAAGTAAACCCAAGAAAAGTTACTTCCTAAGGACTCCTTTACGTGTTGTTGCAACATTTTGGCTACAATGATATCCTTCAAGCCTTTTCTTTATCACCTGATGGTGATGCATGTAACAAATGTGCAAGCCAAACGTGTCACCTACAGTTCTATGACTATAAAAAGTCGATGAATATTTGCACCTTCGTTGATTGCAGCTAAGGGAGTTGACAACACCAAGAACCTCATCAAGAATCTGCACAAGAAAGCAGCTGGGACTTTCTCAACAGGATCAGGGCTCGTGGATCCTGTTGCTGCAGTCGATCCTGGTCTAATATACGAGGCAGATTGGCGTGACTACACTCTCTTCTTGTGCTCTCTTAAGTACTCAGACCGCCAGATAGAGATGATCACTGGAGAGAAAGGATTTTGCACCAACAAAGCCATCTCATCTCCCAGCAATCTCAATTATCCTTCTGTATCCATCGGTGACCTCACAACGACTGTGAATATTAAAAGAACAGTCACCAACGTCGGAAGAGCTCAAAGTGACTACTTTGTGTCCGTCGAAGCTCCCAAAGGTGTCAAGGTGACTATCTCTCCTTCCATACTATCGTTTAGCAAGTCTGGAGACATTAAGTCTTTCACCATCTATTTGGAGAGGACCCAACCTGCAGATACACAAGAGTCATATGTGTTCGGAAGTTTCACTTGGTCAGATGGGGTGCATAAGGTCAAGAGTCCAATTGTTGTCGGTAGTAAGTCACGATACACTTTTCAAGAGGACGTGCTTGTTGACAGGACCTCAATCAGCTCGTACTAGCGAGTTTTCGTCCTCCTCACTTGCACTTTTTGCCATTGTATAATGTTCTCTTGTCTTTAATATATAGAGTCTAATTTCTTACGTCTTGTTGTTGGTTGCATCGGGATGCATATGTAAAGCTGGAAAAATGGTCGAGAACTTTAAGGTTCCGGGTTTCTGGATGCACGTGTATGTATTATGTGACCAAAGTACGCACGAGAAAGTGTGATATAATACTTGATAAATATTTTGAGAAGAGCAAAAGCCAAAAGAAAAAATTCACACGAGGATTTTCCTGAACTCAAACCAATCATAAAGACATCGTATAAATGCAAAAGCACCTGAGGGAATAGTTGGATCTGTGAGGATTGAACCTTATTGGATAGCAGCAAGAAGTTAAAAAAGAAACAACTTTATTATCATCGTATTGGTGACATATACAAGAACTCGATCGAATGAAAAAGTGGAATTATTGTGATAGAATAAGTCTACTTCAACGACCGTAACAAAACAACTGGTGCTTATTTATTCACAAGTGCCTGCAACCATGTAGAACTCTTCATCTGCTTAATGATTTCTTTGTTACAGTTAAGACTCGGTTCCGATCAAACCGGTTTGAGAAAGTTTGGACTGAATCGTCCCGGACCTAACTTGTTAAAGAAAATCTTTACCAAAGATTTTCTTTAACAAGTTAACCAAAAGCAAACTTAACTATTTAAACCAAAAACCGTATAAATCGAAACATTGCAACCACTAAATCATTTAACCAAACCACTCACACCATGAATCACATCGACTGCAAACCGGTTGAACCATTATGAGCTAAATATTAGCTCAAAATCTTTAATACAAGAGATTTTGGGTTCAAAATTGCACCTATAAAACCTTTTGAACCTTGAACCGTTTCTACTGAATGTTGGAATCGATTTTGAACAGAACTGTTTAAACCCGACCCATTTATAATCAGACCATATAAATTCTGTTGAAATTAAATCAAATCAAACCATAGTTGACTGTATCTAAAGCGCTTTAAACCACAATTTCAGGGTTCTGCTCTAGCTCGAACAGAACTAGAGCCGAGATCTAGTACTTTGTTTCATGAATCTAACTCTGTTCTCGCTGTTGCGTCTCGAAAGGTTACTTTGTTCTTTAATATCATGTAACACTGAGGTACACCGCATCACTCGACAAGTCGTTCTGAATTCTGTAAAATTTATGGTTGCTATGCATGGAGATGCATAGCTAACCATAAATTTTACAGAATTCAGAACAAGACAGAAGCTAGAAAATGAAGCGAGACTTTATTGTCGTTTCCTTCAAGAATCAAGAGAGAGGATTTCACATTCTGATGTTAATAATCATCATGGTTCTCAAGTAAATCCTTAGCCTCCAAATTTTAGAATGACAAGCATAGCACTTTGCTTGACTTGTCATTGAGTGCTGTTGACACCTGTCGTCATGTCAAATATCTGCTATCTATCCACCATGAGATCTAAACATGGTGATCATGATAGATGAGCATTATCAGTCAATCCCAACGTGCATACTTACCACCGTATAGAATAGAATATGCACTTCCAATTCGACGTTCAGAAGTTAAGAGAAGTGGTGTAGTGCTGACCACGATTAGCTGAACGCAAGGCATAAAGGAAAATAGAGTGATGGAAAAATCCATAGCAGGACATTGTGAGTTATTAGCAATAGCAAAAATCCTACTAAAGGGATGCTCATCGTTATTAAGAAGGCAAACAGGCATACATATATGATGCTAGACTATGATGACTAGGCAGGTGTAAGGCATGAAGCAATACCTTCTTAAGATCACGTCATCCTCAGATTAGCGCTATGGAACATCCAAGCATTGAAAGATTAGAATATGCTTTGAAGGATAAAATGATGACATGAACAACATCCTAGTAGTGTGAGCCTTAGACACCGGTGTTTAGCTCCGTCGTCGAAGGAAAGATGGATCAAGGAGTTTTATATAAAAGCAAGAACAATTTTGAGTGATCAAGAAGATGCGAACCAGTGAAAGACTATTTAAATCGCTAAGTGCACTACAACGTTGTGAATAATCAACATCGTACATTCAGTGGCTCAAACTTTGTGATTTTTCTTTCTGTCATGCATTGTGCGAATTGTATTTAGAATAAGTTTGACTTTAGTCACGTTATAACTCATTGAATTCTAGAACCTGACTACAGCTTCTGGTGCCGTTGTTGAGATGTTTCTTTAGTCCGATAGCAAGTACTATATTTTGTCATCTTTGCTGAGAAGAGCATGGTCTAGCGGTATCGTATAACGTGTTTTTTTGTCTAGGAATACACTGGGTAAATGGCTGTGCAGAGGTATGTGGATTGACAAGGTTGGATCTAGATCTGGATGTTTCCACTCAAATGTTTCACTATCTACTCTTCTAGCTCGAGTGACCTTGTATCCGCTCGGCTCAAGTTTAAAGCTTGCTACGATCCAAGGTTACGTATAGGTTGCATAAACTTGTGTTACAAACAGATCTTTTGTACTCTAACTAAAAATACTCAGCTCTGTACTATCTGGCAGCTCCGAAAATCCAAACAGCGGCTTAAGATTCATGACGACTCCGTTCTCCTTCATCACCAAGAGCTGAAATCAGCCCCATACCCTCCAATGTCTAGTTGTATGCAGGCATGGCAGTTTCAGCAACAACTCCTCTCCAAATTGCTCGAAAATGACCAAAATGACAATAGATGGTATCGAAAAAATCCGAAACTGCTAATAACAAAAATATCTTAGAACTTTGAGACCTCACTCCTCTCAAACCAGTTGACCAATGATGATCAAACTTCACAGCAAGCTTTATTGGACCCTTCACTCCTACCCTGAACAATTTTTAGGTCGAAATCTTAAACCAATTCTCAGATATGGATCAAACCGTAATCTGTGCTAACTTAAGAGCTTTACAGACCCAGGTACATTTGATCCAAGATTCTGAACAAACTACTCGACCATTTGAGGTGAAACTTCCCAAGTATCTTACTGATAAGACATGCTTCAATCCTGGAAAGTTTCACTCAAAAATTCGAATTAGTTACTTAGTGAGGTACGTGAGGATTTGTCCAACCAAGTGGAAGGGCGAGCCTTACGGACAAAATTCACAGAGGGAGTATGCAAATTCTTGTTGGAAGATGTGATTTGTAAATATGATTGTGTTGGGAAGATCACGGTTGATCGAGGGGAGCTGAACAATGATGAGGCTAAAGCGTTCTTCAAGAGGTGTGGTGTCAAGTTAGCTCTCACCACAGCTTACAATCCGGAGGGTAATGCGAAGAGTGAACGTGGTCATCCTCCTATTGTGAAAGCTATTGTGAAAGCTTGCAAAGGGAGGGCAAGAGAATGGCCAAGATTTCTTCCGTTTGCATTATGGGCTGATCGTTCGACTCATAGTTCAGTTACGAGATATATGCCGGCGGAGTTGATGCAGGGGCAGAAACCTATCATGCCCATTGAGGAGCACATACCCACTTGGAGTGTTCTACCTTGGGAGGATGGTATGTCTATAGAAGATCTTCTTGCTGTCCGAATCCGTCACCTAGAGAGAATACCTGAAGATGTAGAGATTGCATTGGAGAAGCTGAAAGAGGCGCGCTTGAGAAACAAGGACAGATTCGATAAGCGTCATCGATTAAGGCCGAAGGAGATTAAAGAAGGAGATTGGGTGTTGGTCTACGATAGTAGCTTGGACAACCAACACAGTGCGCTTAGAAAATTCTCTAAGCGATGGTTTGGCCCGTATGTGGTTCTTGTCGTGCTTGACAATGCCACATATTCACTAAGAGAGCTTGATGGGACAGAGCTCAAGGTTCCCATTGCATGCAAGCGTGTGAAACTCTTCAAGAAGCGAGATGAAGAGATAAACATGGAGGAAGTCGGAGCAGAGTTTGATATCTTGGATGATGACGGAGAAGATTTGGATGACGAAGATATTACTAACGACAACATCAGTGAAGAAGACAAAGATATAGTGTGATGCCGACCACAACTTGTGAGTGTTGGCGCATACCAGAGGATGCGCAAGTTTAGAAGGGGTGGATGTCGTGTTGTGGTTCGGCTCCTGTGTGAAATTCCTATGTAACATATGTTGTGTTTCTTTTCTATGTTTCGTGAACCGTTATCGTGTCGGATATTTTGCGTGAACGATGTCCAGGAAAACGCGAGGTTCCTGGCTGTGGAGATGTTGTGTGCCAAACAGAGACAAGACAGAGAAGAACAACCACGAAAATGAACGCGCAATATATATCACTCCAAATGTATGTACACTGCCGTTTCTTTCTCCTAACAGCACAAAACTGAGGAACAGACCAGAGCGGTCTGTAACCTACTTCAGAAGCCCTAAAACAAACCCCTGAATCGCAACCCTAGCCTGAAATCGCCAAAGCGTAGCTCAAAGCAAGAGAAACTTCTCTTTGCTAACAACCAGAGCCACAACAGTATCACGCGATCCAAACCCAAGTCCAAACCACATCCACACACTAGCTCTTGGCTAAAGCTAGCTACCACAAGCCATACACAACCAACTAAGTCCTTAACGAACTCAAAAGGACGAAACCTGTAGCGAAGGAACCGAAAAAGACATATCTGGAAATTTTCTCTTTTCGCCAAACGATCTTCAAATGTTGATAGGGTCTCCTTCCCTGACTCCGTTGGCTCAAGAAACCTTCAGATCCGACTCCCGATAGTCGAGATATCGCCGATTTTCGGTCGAAGGTGACCGAACTTTCAAAAACTCCTCCCTACGGCTTAAAACCGCTCACACCGCACAAACGGATCGTCCAAACTGATATCTGTCTTCTCTGGTAGGTAGATCTAGCTACCCTGAACCCAATAAGACTCCAAACAAGCCGTTCGGAGTTCCCTTGCAAAACCACTCGAGAAATTTGGTCGCAGATTACAAAAAACTGACGTAAATCGGCTCCCTGCGGCTCAACCTCGCTCACCACACCTAAACCAACAATCCAATCCACACACGGTCTTCTCCTATGAGTAGATGAAGACTCCCTGATCGCGTAGGCACCAAGAACGAAGAGCTTGGCTCACCGATCGCGAAGAACAATCCAATCTAAGGTCGCAGGCGATGAAAATCTGACGCAAACGCTTCCCTGCGAGTCAATTTCTCTCACAACTCCCAAACCGCCCGATGAACTTTGTATCGTCTTCAATTTCCTGAAGAACTCGTTGTTCTGATCCCGATGGATCCAAGGACAGCAAGTTTGGACTCCGGAACGGCCGGAACGGTCCAACTCTCCTTCACAGATAACTGAAAATCCCAAATCTGCTTCCTACGTCTCAATTTCTCCCAGAACACAACCCCCGATCCGTCTCTTCAAGAACCGTCTTAACCTGTGCGTAGCCTGCACAGATCTGAACCCGATGACACCTTGCGCGCGTGTATTGGACTTCCCAATTCTCCAAAACGTCCACCGACAGGTCGCAGGAACAAGCAAACCCCTTAAGTAGCCCCCTTGCAACAGTCTCTGTACGTACAGTTCTCTCCTGAATAATAAGAAGCAGGCCCCTTGCGTCTTTGATATAACGCTAGAAGCCCTAAATACCCAGTCAGCAAGTAACCAGGAGCCTAGCTTGATTTTACCTTCTTTCGAATCGCATAACTTCTTCTCTGGATGTCCAAACGAAGTAAACAAGATGCCCATGGAAAGTTGACAACGAGCTCTACCCATCCATGTGATGAAAGTGAAGATCCGAAGTTGCGCCAAAAGCCCGTAAGCTGGGACCTAACTTGTTTTCTTCATCTTTCGAGTCTTGTAACTTTTCCACTAGGCGTCCAAACAAAGTAGATGAAGTGTCTATGGAAAGCTGACAAGGAGCTCTATCCACTTGTGCGATAAAAACGAAGATCCGAAGTGGTGCCAAAAACCCGTAAGCTGGGACCTAGCTTATTTTCTCCATCTTTCGAGTCCTGTAACTTTTCCACTATGCGTCCAAACGAAGTAGACAAAGTGCCTATGGAAAGGTGACAAGGAGCTCTACCCATCTATGCGATGAAAATGGAGATCTGAGATTACGTCGAAAGCCCATAAGCAGGGGCCTAGCTTGTCTTCTCATGAGTGTCTTTGGAGCGACAAGCATCGAAGTTTGAATTTCAGGTAGGAGCCGGTCCACGACACGACACCGTATCGCGTAACTCACCGACGATGTGATGAGTGCCACGTTTGTGATTATCTGTTTAAGTGATCGCACGGTAGAGGAACGTGCCAAGTCATCGATCTGTGTGCGTTCACTTCAATGGTCCTTATCGCCGCATTTGTGTATAAAATGGTGGGTCGAAGGTTCATACTGCATTCTCTCTCAGCGGGTGATTCGTAAGGGTTCTCGGTGGTCTGCATGGAGGAGTGAAGAACTGCAGGAGTGGTGGTTATGGACGGAGGTGTGTTACCGGCTCCGGATCTTTCTTTCCCGAATTCGTTTCACATCAAGCTTCATTGCATCCACCGCGATAACTTTCGACAGTGGTTAGTTGCATACTTTGGCGATGAATTCATGGGAAGAATGATGGAGTTACAGCTTCCGATGATCCTTCTGATCGTAACATACGGAGAGACTTGGGATATGACGGTGTACATTTTGTTGTCTCAACTATACATCGAACGTTCCTTTCAACCTTTGGGTCGATGTCCGGTGCCATTGCAGACCGAAGATCAATCATGGGGCTTGGATCGTGAGAAACTTCGGGCAAGAATATTACAATCGAGTGATAGCTTCACCATTTCCTTTTGTCGTACCTTTTATTGTAGAACGTTTCCAGGTTGTAATATTGACGTTGTATTAGTCTGCGACTCACTGGTTTCATTCTGGTTGAGCGCTTTTGTGTAGTTACGGACCGCAAAGAATCCTTCGACATGTCTCAAGGATTTTCTGAAGTCTTAGAGTCTTGTTGATGTCTTGTGTCTCCTTGGGAGTAAAAATTCGTTCTAGAGGAAAAAGTTGAGTGGAGAAAAGACAAAAGTAAAGATCTTTTTGCTCTTATTGGTCCACTTTTGGACCAATGGTGTTCTAGCTGATCCTCGCGACGTTTCTGTGATTTCTGGAGGCTTCAGAGGTCCATTCGCAAAACAAAGGGTATGGTTGGAGAGCTCTCGACCGGGGCTACAATCTGGGCTGAAGAATCGGTCGATTTCATGGAGGGATGAGCGCATTATGATCAATTGAGTGGAGGGGGTGAAATTCGTACCTACTGCTACGTTTCTAGTTATTCCGAGAGACTCGCGAGGAGTTTTGAGGAGCTGTCTGTTGGGTTGGAGAGCTGACGACGTGCTGGTCGTTTTGATATCAGTTTCATCAGATTCTTGATCGAATTGGAGTCTGAACCGACCGATTGAAACTGAGAAGTGCAGACGTGATAAGGCGGGAACAGCGAACTGTGATAGTCATGGATAGTTTGCTATTGCTTAAGTTTTGAGTCGAATTTCTGAGTGAAACTTTCCAGGATTGAAACATGTCTTATTAGTAAGATACTTGGGAAGTTTCACTTCAAATGGTCGAGTAGTTTGTTCAGAATCTTGGATCAAATGTACCTGGGTCTGTAAAGCTTTGAAGTTAGCACAGATTACGGTTTGATCCATATCTGAGAATTGGTTTAAGATTTCGACCTGAAAATTATTCAGGGTAGGAGTGAAGGGTCCAATCAAGCTTCCTGTGAAGTTTGATCATCATTGGTCGACTGGTTTGGAAGGACTGAGGTCTCAAACTTCAAAGATACTTCTGTTATTAGCAGTTTCAAGTTTTTCGGTATCATCTATTGTCATTTTGATCATTTTCGAGCAATTTGGAGAGGAGTTGTTGCTGAAACTGCCATGCCTGCATACAACTCGACATTGGAGGGTGTGGGGCTGATTTCAGCTCTTGATGATGAAGGAGAACGGAGTCGTCATGAATCTTAAGCCGATGTTTGGGTTCTCGGAGCTACCAGGTATTACCGCCGTTGGTGCTATATTGAGATCTGAGTAGTGTCTTGGAGCATGCATGCTTTACCTTACTGGAATGCTTGGTAGGCTAGGGTGTACAGCAAGTTGTATCGAGACTCGATCAAGTTGGTTGAGTGATCTTATAGCATCTTTTGGTTGTACTATGAAGTTGTGATAGTTGGATTGAAGGGCAGTTAGCGTCGCTGGGGAGCTATTCAGAAGTCATGCTTCTAGTGATATAGAGGAATAACTTCAGTTAGATAGTACAGAGCTGAGTATTTTTAGTTAGAGTACAAAAGATCTATTTGTAAAACAAGTTTATGCAACCTATACGTAACCTTGGATCGTAGTAAGCTTTAAACTTGAGCCGAGCGGATACAAGGTCACTCGGACTAGAAGAGTAGATAGTGAAACATTTGAGTGGAAACATCCAGATCTAGATCCAACCTTGTCAATCCACATACCTCTGCACAGCCATATACCCAGTGTATTCCTAGATAGAAAAACACGTTATACGATAGTGGAAGATCGAAGACAACTCGGGAAGTCGACAGAAGACAGTAGAGGTTCTTCTCATGTTCACTTCCCTTCCCCACTGCTTCTCGCCTTTGTTTGGTATCCCCCGCACTTTCCCGGTTGTTTGCAGGTAGCCTGATCGATCAATCCCCCATCCTTATTTTTCTATTGTGACATTGGGCGCGGAAGCGCTGCCCAATCTCCGTCAGACATCTTCTTCCTTCTTCCCGAGTTCAATTCGAGCTTCCCTACCCATAGTCCTCAAATTGGAGATCCTAGCTATCAATTTCCCTACCCAACCATCCCTCTACTCCCGAAACCTTGAACAGAAGACGCTTCGGAAGATCTGAACATCTTCGGAAGACGCTTCTAAGATTGGAACATCTTCGGAAGCCTGACATCTTCGGAAGCTAGACATCTTCGGAAGCCTGACTGTATACAATTCGTATCAAGGGTGGATTTGCTTTGCTTTGGTATTAAGAGAGACTTGGTATGAATCCTGAGTGGCGTGGTGAGTTGTTTTGTTATTTCGAGAAGTTGGAAGACGGGAACTAGGTCTGTGCCTCCCGGCCTTCCGAACTTCTCAAATCCACATCTTCCTAGAGAGACTAGAAGACTGGAAGGGCTGGCAAAATGCGCGAGAAGACGTGAGGGTCCATATCGGGTCTCTTCTGTCCGACCCATAGCAGCCCATTCCTTCTTCTTCCCGAACTTAGGAGAGAGTCGTGAGAAGTCTTGCTGGCAGAATCTGGAGAGAATGGTCGAGGGTCATGTCTTCCCACCGAGCAGCAAGCTTCTTCTGAGTGTGTATGAGAGGTGAGAAGTCAGAAGAACAGAGTGCAAATGTCTTGAGTCTGTTGCGAGGATAGATTACGCGTAGGAAGAAGAAGACAAGTGAGAGCAATGAAGGGAAGCTTGACTTCGGGAGGTCTTCCGAGAAAGACATTGAATCGGAAGCGAGAAGACTTCTGGGAGTCTTCCCGGAGGCCACTGTCACCGCAGGAGCCCGCAACCATCTTCTGAACCTGTTATGCATTCTACGTTTCGTGAATCTTGTATCTTCTGATAGGAAGTAGGATGTAATGCAAGGTGGGTTGTCTTCTTGGTAATCCATGCGAGGCCTTGCTTAGTTAGGATTGTTTGGATATAGCTCGGAAGACGAGAGCTATTTAGGAAAGTACTGTTAGAATCCCGGAAGACGGAGTAGCTGTCTTCTGGAAGACTAGTTTCGTCTTATGAGAAGTAGAAGCTAGACTGTGGGCACTTGGGAAGGACTGAGCCTTCAGCTCACAGTAAACACGTGTGGCTTAGTGCAACAGAGTTTCCTAGTATGTCGATGCATCCGCGAGGATTGGTATTACCAGCAGCAGAATTGGCCGAGGCCTCACCCTTCATCGAGGAGTTGGATCTCGACTTCTTCCTATGTAACTGGAACCTTGCCGACCAGGGTCTTCTGAAAGAGGTTTGGGCAGCGTTACCGCCACGCAACTGTGTACCTGCGAAGGCAGGAATAGCTCGTGGAAGACCATCTTCCTGGACCGAGGATTGGTGGCGCATGGCCTTTCACAGGTCAAAAGAGGAGCACCAAGGTTATTGATACGAGAAGAAGATCTCACCCATAATCTCATGACAGTGGCACGTGCCTGGGAGCACCACTTGTCTCTTCTTGGAAGAAAGGCATGGGAGAAACGGATGGAAGATCGAATCTTACCGGGAGCCGAAGAAGCGACTTCTGACGAAGCTGTTTCTACATCTTTCCCAAGGAGAAAGCGCAGAAGACAAGGTATCTTGGAGATCAGGACGTAGCGTTCTTGGAAGCAGTGTGTGCCGGGGAGAGTGTCAACTGGGGGGCGTACATTCACACCTACGTGTTCCTGGCAACCTACCTACCTATTCACCCTTGCAACCTGGATTCGGTCTGCGCTTTCTGATGCAGCAGGAAGAGGGTCAGAAGAAGGCAGAGGCACTGGAAGCTGACCTTCACATCACGGAGAAGCTCGTAGCAAAGTTCAAGGAAGAAGCAGCCGCTTCTACCAAGGAATTGGTGCAACTTCGGAAGAGCAACCAGGAGTTGCAGGCACGCTTGCAGCAGCGCGATCAAGAGGTTCTCCAAGTGCGGGAGAAGATCACCGTCCTCGCAGAGGAGAAGACGACATGGAAGACGCAGTGGGAAGCCGCAGAAGCGCGAGTTGCAGCCGAGAAGATGCAGCGAGAAGCAGCAGAAGCTCGTGCGCAGGAGATGCTAGCACAGTCGGTGGAAGCGCTTCGGAAGAAGTTCAACTTCACCGCAGGTAGGAAGTTGCTTACCCTGGCTAGAGGATGGGACAACGAGTCCAAGACAATGTTGGTGGAATGCAGGGAAAGCATGTTCAGATATTTGGATCGGCAGATAGAGGGAGTGAAGACACTCTATGGTCTTCCCTCGCTTTCGACACCCGCAACTGCATCTTTCTAAGCCCCAGCACCATCGACTGGATCCGAATTGGAGAAGGAGGAGTTCGACCTCGCTGTGCACTTGGTAGTGACAGCGTTTTTAGGTTTAACTAGTAGTAATAGGTTTAAGCGGTGAACTTTGACACACAAAGAGAGGAAAACTATGATGGTTTAGACTTCTAAACTTCCCCTACATGTAAATGAGATACTACTGAACACACACACGAAGTTTCAGCCTAAGATTGAATTCTAGCACTGAGATGTTGACAGAAAAGTTCTGAGTAAGAGAATTATGGCAATTTCTGGTACCTAGACAGCTATTCTGACCTAGAACAGAGAATTGACTCGATGAATTTCAAATATTCTCACAGTATTTGAAGTCTACAGGATGCTGAACATCCCTGTGAAGTTGGGACTCCTGAATGTACACAGAACTCCAGATCTCCTCCTCTGAAGTCGCTGCTCTAGATTAAGAGCTTTTCAGACCCCCTCTGCTTCAGCGGCCTCCCTGAATTACTTCGTTACTCAAATGATTCGAAACTTTTTGGACAGTCGTAGCCCTCCTGACAGTGAACGCAACCACGAAGTTTTGAAGTGATTTCCTCAATTCTGCTGCAATTGGCACCGAAAACCCCAAAATCAACAAAAATGACGCAGTTTTGGCACAATCCGAACTTCAATTGGGCATAACTCCTTGTTTATTGATCCAAATCGAGCAAAAATTTCACTGACAGTGCTTGGCACGACGAGCTCTCTCCTCCTATGTTCTCAGATTTCGAAGATCCTTCACCAAATGCTCGAACTCCACTCTAGAGCTCTGTTTCTAAACTTAGAGTTTTACAAAAGACAAAAATGGACCAATGGGAGTTCATAGCTCCACTTGACTGTCCTTTTGTGCCTTAAACTACCTGGTAACTTATCTACACTCATAGGCTACCACGTCAAGCCCCCTAGAGTGCCAACGTATAACTTAAACTACCTAAAATGACACGCAGCCCTGAAAGTAAACTTAAATTAGCTAGAAAGCGTGCATGGGCGACAAGTAAGTCCACCCATGAGCTCAAACCCCTATCAGCATGGAAACCCTAAGTTATGTGCATTGAACGTTATAGACAAGTAAGAAATTACTTGCACAAGCGCACAAATGCTTGAACAAGATAACTAACATACTATCGGCCTACTAGGACTCAAAATAGTGTTAACACCGTATGCAAAGGTGTCAAACATATACATAAAGGACTAGAAGTAATATGAGCTAACTTCTAGAACTACCAAACCTAAGCGTCGGAGTAGAAGTCAAGCATGTAGCCGCCAAATGGCGCGACAACGAGCCCTGATCCCGTTGAGAAAGCCCTAGCTGTTTTCTTGTGCAGATTCTTGATGAGGTTCTCGGTGTTGTCAACTCCTTTAGCTGCAATCAACGAAGGTGCAAACATTCATCGACTTCTTATAGTCATAGAACTGTATTCTTAAAAAGGTGACATGTTTGGCTTGCACATTTGTTACATGCATCACCATCAGGTTGATAAGGAAAAGGCTTGAAGGATATCATTGTAGCCAAATGTTCCAACAGCAAGTAAAGGAGTCTTTGGGAAGTAACTTTTCTTGGGCTTACTTACCTATAGTCATGATTGCAGATTTGATTGCAGCTGGACTCCATTTGGGATGAACAACCTTGAGAAGAGCAACAACTCCTGAAATATGTGGCGTGGCCATGGAGGTTCCAGACATTTGATTGTACGCATTATCCTCATCAATGATGCTGCCAGAATGTTAACTCCTGGTGCAGCAATATCTGGCTGCAGGATCATACGATACAAACAGAAAAACTTATAGAAATCAGATATAGAAATAATAGATATATTTCTAAGATGAAGAGATCGTCCAATACAAACAGAAACTTATAGAAAGCAGATATAGAAATAATAGATATATTTCTATGTTTCTTCATTGTAGAACCACACACCCACACATAAGTACAAATAAAATATATATATGTTCATACATGAGTATAGCAGAAGGAATTAGACAACGTGCATGCAATCCCAGATATCCGAGAGCCCAACGAAGTACGTATGTGGTGAGTAGCAAACTGATATACTATCAGTTAATATATCCTCGAGAAGTTGTTGGACAGAACAAAGCCTCGAGGCAGAAGCTTGAATGGTCAAGAGATGCAGACTCACTTTTAGTATGTCAATGGTCACTCCGCTATGGTCCAAGATGAGAAGTCGGCTATAACATGCGTAGGCTTCACACCCAAAAATGTAGTTCCTATGAAAATGGTCGTTGTTGTGTTTTTGCTCACATTCATATTCCAACACTGTTATCTCGTTATTTATCTTTTTCACGTCTTATCATTCTTAAGGAGAAACTCCGGCACCGTTCAATAGACATGAACTTCTATCATGTGTGCTTATATAGTACTGAATACAAACTCACATTGATAGAATCTCAGTTTCTCACCTTATAGTACACGCTTGGTAATCACATTCAGTGCAGTAGTCAACAATACGTTTAGCGTCGTCCGTTGAGATATGAACTGCTGGAATGCACAGCCTGGTAATCTCTATCGTGTAGTCTTCCAACCTCCCGGTGTTCTCAGTAATGATCCCAACTCCACCAGCAGCAAATACAGCTTCAACTTTTGAATTAATGGACTCATCTTTTCGTATTCTCAAACAGAAAACAATTTTCTCTTTCACCTTCTTGGTGGCTGGTGTACCAGCGGAGCAGAACTTATCATTATCGTAGAAGCAAACGAAGAGGTTGAACTCATATAAATACTGCAGGTACAGTACACTAAGCTGTCCTCATACCATGTCCAAAAGAAGAAACAGTGAGAGTTCAGTGTAACATCACTCACGCTGCGTCTTTGTCTCCATTCGCAGCTTCAAAACCATAGGAGTTGTTGTTGCAGCGGATTTAGAGGACGTGGCTCCTTGAAGTGGGTACATGCTACTCAAGTTCAATATGTTTGCCTTGGGGAAACACTTTCTGAACTTTCTTCTTGACCTGAAACGATATGATTGCTCTCATGGAGACTACCAAATACCAGAAATTTACGTGAGGGGATTACTGGGAGGGGATTATTACGTAAGGGGATTACGTAAGGAGACATCATCTTCTCATGATTTTTGTTTCTTCTAATAGCTCATCAGACAAGCTACAATCCTGGAAGTTTTCACAGGAAAATAAAATTCACAGAAAATCTGACAATAACTGTAAAAATTTTCCGGAGAGCAGAATTCATCAACTCTCGTGAATAAACCCACTCAACTTTGAAAATTCATGGCTCTCTCTCCATACGACCTTGTCTCCTGATTTTTGTTGTCCTAGATAGCTTATCAGCCACTCTAAAACACTAGAAAGTTTCTCAGGAAAATAAAATTCACAGCAAATCTGACAATGACTGTAAACTTTTTCCAAACAACAGAATTTCTCAACTCTCGTGAATAAACCCCCTCAACTTTGAAAATTCATTGCTCCCTCTCTAGACCACTTTTTCCCATGATTTCTTTTGTCCTAGATAGGTTATCAGCCAATCTAGAATACTAGAAAGTATCACAGGAAAATAAATAACACAGAAAATCTGACACTGATTGTACAAATTTTCCAAAGAGCTGAATTCTTAAACTTTGAAATTTTTCTCTTCTAATAACTTCTCTCTCCTCCTTTCTCTACAACTCTTGTTTCATTCCTTTTCAACTCTCCTCAAATACTTCCTTAGTGAACAAGATGTAAAGAATGACCTCGAACGCATCATAGATCATTACGGGATACACGAAAGGTTCTAGCGTTGCTAACATCCCGTTAGCTCTCTCTCCTCCTAACGTTCTCTCCATGTGCTCTCTCATGATCTCTTTTTGTCGAATATAGAACTGACCTCTAAACATCTTTCAACGATCCCTTCAAATGAGGTCTCGGCAACGGAACAAAAAATGTAAACCCTCCACGATCCCATCGATCAATTACTCCTCGATCTCTCAACCTCCACGATCGTCATCGATGAATCTGCAAATGTCGGACATGTCTCTCACTCAAGGGTCACCTCTGATGGCTTTGATGGAAGCACACCATGAACTTGAAGAGAAAAATGCTAAGTTCACTCATTCATACACTCAAAACTTCATCAACTAAAAATTTTTCATAAACTCATCAACTAAAATCCTTCATTCTAACGACGTCTTTCAAGTTCTCACATGTTAAGAATATCTCACACTCTCTATATTACTTAAGTTGTCATTACGAGATGTGAAAATAAGGATGAGGAGCTCTTCTCTACTCCTCTATTTATACATTCTAGGTTTTTACTTTGATATCTTTTGGTAACTTAGCCGTAACTACTTTTACCGGGTTTTACTAAGATATTACTTAAGATAAAAACATCAATCACATGGCTTTTTATCTTTTCACATGGGCTTATTCCTTCAAAGTCAACAACTTCTAGAAGGATTCTAAAATATTCTCAAGGAATCTCGAATTTCCACCCCTCTCTACACTAGGACCCACTAAAAAGGAGACATGTGGAATCTCTTCTTGTTTTCAATGCTCACAAAGTTCACAACTTTAATCCAACCACTAATATCAAGTCAAAAAGGAAATAAGGGATACTTTCCACCTCTTTTCTATCTTTTAGACAAGATGACAAGATATTAGTGCTCACTCTTTAAGAAATATCTGAATTCTGCCAAGAGTACAGTTAAGTTTAACCATAACTAACTTTAGCTAGTCATGACTAATTTGATACCTCCTTAAAGTACTTGGGCAACAAATAAATATTCTCAACACTTAGTTATAACTAAATATCTTACTAATAGACAAACTTCCTATGTGTAACATAAGTCGTTACAGACCGAACAGCACCAAGATGTTGATCCCTCGAGATCTAGCACGGCAGCTGCTGAGGAATCCAACTTCATGATCCCTTTCGCGACGGAGGAACGCAAAATTGCTATGTACTCACGTTTGTTCCGGAGTTTGGAGGGACTGCGAGTGAAGTGTTAAGGTCGAGGAGGTGAAATTAGAGGGAAGCCAATTCCGGCTCTGAGCACGCAGGAGTAGGGGAGAATTCTCGCATGATCGTGCAGCCGTCGTACCGACGCAGGATAATTCTCCAAGGATATGCCGTCCCTCTAGGTCAGTCACCGAATTTGGTCGTACTTCTGCCGAACTTCTCTCATGCTTGTGACCTGTAACTAACTGACTAATATGAAATCATGGTTTCGAAACTGAGCTTAGGCGTTTGTGCTCAGGAGATATCAAGTCGAATTCCTTGTCTCACGTCAAGGTCCCTAGAATTGTAGTCACCATAGCATCGATACTCTGAGGTGACAGGAACGAGTTTACCTATATGCCTTTGGTTCTTCACTTAATGTCGCTTTCGTCGTGCTGTTAATGATCGGTGGGATCGTACATCACAATTGGGCTTGGTGCTGAATCGTGTGAGGACATGTGGGAGATATTGGTTGCTGTTTCACGAGAAAAGCTTATCGCTTTTTAGAGGGCAAGAGTACGACATTACAAGTAGTGACGTAACTGGCTTACTTGTCTGGAAAGCTTTCATATCCGAAGCCTTACGCTGCTCCCAGGCAGCCCTCGCCCGCTTGAATTGATCTGCATGCTCGTCTTGTTCCTGTATGAATTGACAGTATAATTTCAAGACATTTCGCATCGTTTGGGCTGTAGGTGCATTGGGAGAATATCAATTCTTTCGTTTCTCTCGTCTGATCACTGAGTTTTCAGTTTGTTCCTCATGAATTAAATTCTCTTACCTTCACCAAGGCCTTGAATTTTTGTTTCCCTTTCGTGAAATGCAGAATTTCAGCTTCTAAGAGTTCCGCTTTTCTGTGTATCATCGGATAGACCCCTTGAAGGTCGTTTGCAGTTCTTCCCTCATCCGTACGTGGCTCCTCTCTATGAGCTCCAAAAAATAATTTCACCACCGATGACCCATCGCCGTTCAGTTGCTCAACTAGAGAAGACACGCCGCGTGTCATTCCGCATCTTGTGTCGTTTCCAGCAATTGTTGTCGGAGCTACGTGTGAGGGGTCATCATTACCAGTAGAGCGGTCTTGACAGCTGCTGAGAACTTCATCAGCTCTTGCATGGTCATGAGGTTTGTTGGAGCCATCGGAGGTGCGCTCTTGATCCTGTTGGACAAGCCACAAGCCAGTGTGATCATTGTCGTCCACTGTCCTGGAAGTGTTGTTTCTGGATTAATGTTGTAGTAATGTATGCAGTGGAGAAGAATACAGGCTATGTACAAACTTCAGCGAATCTTGAAAGGAAGTGCAAAGAGTTAATCTTCCATGTACTTCAAGGCTATATGCTGGCCGAGTTGTTCGCGTTGGATGAGTAAGATTTCTAGTGTGAAAGCTCTCGCCGACTGGTCTGCTTAAGGTACTGCGCATATCAGATATAAGCAACGTAAGCAAGTTCTTCAGTACCGCCAGAAACGTTTTTATCTCACTGTGACTTATTTTCTTAGACCAAGTAAAGTCAGGGGTAACTCGGGGCTACTTGAATAGACCCTTCTCTAGCATACTGCTTACTTATGGGATGCTATCATAGCGTGAGCTGTTTTGGTTGGTTTAAAGAGTTGCTACGTTACCAGTTGAATGATATCAGCCACATTCATCCAGGATCCTTAATGAGCCAGTTGTAGTCAGACGGTTTGAATGACGATATGTGGCGTCTTCGGGACCAATCTGGAACAAGTTACGCACAACCGAGTAGGGATCATATATGCAGTATAGTATCACATGTGCTCAAGGGTAATACTTGATCTCGTGTTTAGAGAGTGTGGTTGGATGCTCGAATTCGCGAGCTGTGCCTCTTCGAATAGTTAGGTGTCGTCACGATCAAAACTGAGAATCTGAGTCGTGGTAGTAAAATTCCAGTTCCAGAAGAACAGAAGCCCTTGTAGACACTGGATCAGTAAGTGAGTTTTCTCCAACTTCCTCCCTGGATAGAAACAGGGAGATAAAGTGTTATTCAACACCGGTTCTCAATGACGATTTGTGCTACTGGACCAGATATAGGGGGATATCGTTTGACCGTGTACATATTTTAGCTTTACCGAAACTCGTGGATTCGAGTAAATTGGATCATCTGGCAAAGTGCAGAGAAAAATGTTTGTTGGAGTAATGTTTTCATAGACTTGAGAAGCTCGGCGGGATGAATTTCAGTTCCTAGAGAGATGGGATTGTAGAACTTCTAAATGCCTTTAAGGTACTATGAGACTAATGAAGATATCTTTATGTGGAGCTTGGAGGACTAAGCCGTCCGGGAAAGAAAATTACCGATCAACAGTAGAGAAAGAATAAACCTTTCTGTGGTTGCCCGTAACGGCGTCAGTAATTTATCGACATCCGCAATGTTTCCGGGTTCAGGTTAGAGCTATTGTAGATTGTCTCTCGGGGTAGAGTAGTGCCTGGCAGTTGGCTGGCTTTGTGTTCCTTCCTGATGCTCCAAGTTGTCTTTGCACTCTCCTCTCCAGCAAGTGGAATTCTGTCAAATGTAAGCTTAACATGTTACATTTCAACGTAAATGACTCAATAAGGGATACATCCAATACAGGTAGACAAAATAGGAGTTTTTGCTATATCCATTTTGTTCATTTCTCAGGATAGATGCTTCACCTGCTCTTGTTGAATGTATGGGTAGTTCTAGACCTCAGATTTTCTGATACATTAGTTCTACCATACGGAAATATTAGTTTGCACTTCCATCTGATTCATGTCAACTATATTTGCTCGTCCGTCCGATAACTGCTTTATCCATTGTCGTGATGTGAATCATTTCACATAGTGAATGATTCACCTCTCTGCTAGGAGTTAATCTCTCTGAGTGAAGTTAAGACGTCAGAGAAATCGATTCTGGAGGCTGTGGACATTAGCGACTACAAGTTACGCTTCTACTTCGACACTTGGGAGTCAGTAGCGATAGAAGTTAGCTTGATGTTACTCCTAGTCTTTCATGCATATATTAACACCGTTGTGTTATACGTTTTAAGTCTTAGTAGACTGTTAGTATGCTAGTTATCTTATTCAAGCATTTGTGCGCTTGTGCAAGTGACTTCTTACTTGTCTATGATGTTCAATGTACATAACTTAGATTTATCGTGTTGATAGGGTTTAAGCTCATGGGTTGTACTTACGTGTTGCTCATGCATGCTTTTTAGCTTGTTTAAGTTTACTTTCAAGGCTGCGTGTCATTTTAGGTAGTTTAAGCTTTACGCTGGCATTTTAGGGGAGCTAACGTGGTAGCCTATGAGTGAAGTTAAGTTACCACGTGGATTAAGGTACTAGAGGACAACCAAGTGGAGCTATGAACTCCCATTGGTCAGTTTTTGTTTTTTGTAAACTCTAAATTTAAAAATAGAGGTCTAAAGGAGAGTTCGAGCATTTTGGTGAGCCCACTGCAAAATCTGAGAGCACATGAAGATAGAGCTCGTCGTGCCAAGCACTGTCAGTGAAATTCTCGATCGATTTGGAGCAATAAATAAGGAGTTATGCCCAATTCACTTTTGTTGGATTTGGGGTTTTCAGTGTCAATTGCAGCAGAATTGAGGAAATCGCTTCAAACCTTCGTGGTTGCGTTCACTGTCAGCAGAGCTACGACTGTCCAAAAAGTTTCAAGTCAATTGAATGAATGAGTAATTCAAGGCGGCCGCTGAAGCAGAGGGGATCTGAAAAGCTCTCAATCTAGAGCAGCAACTTCAGAGAACGAGATCTGGAGTTCTGTGTACAATCAGGAGTCCCAACTTCACAGGGGTGTTCAACATCCTGTAGAATCCAAATCCTGTAAGAATCTTTGAAAGTGATCGAGCCAATTTTCTGTTATAGGTCAAAATAGCTGTCTGAGTATCAAAAACTGTCGCAATATCTTTGATCAGAACTTTTCTGTCCATATCTTGGTGTCAGAAATTGATCTCAAGGTGAAACTTCGTATGTGTGCTCAGTGGGACCTCTTTTACATGTAAGAGAAGTTTAGGAGTCTGAACCATCATAGTTTTCCTCTTCTTGAGTGTTAAAGTTCACCGCCTGATCCTATTACTATCAGTTAGACCTGAACTTTGCCTTCTGAGTAAATTAGAGGTTCATACAGATCTGTATGAGTGTTCATAGTACTCTATTGTAACCTGAAAGGCCTATCCCTTGAGTGATCCACCACAACCAGAAGCCCAACATTTCTCTGAGTAGGCACAACACAGCCTTCACGGTCATAACACAGCCAGAAGGTTCCGCCCTTCTCAAGAAAACTCTCACATCGACATCTGGTGCTTCCACTGAGAGCTCTTGGGGTGATTGATTGAGAAGGTTGAGTTTGCTACAAGGAGAAGAGATGGATCGCAAGAGCGAAGCTGCTGCTGCTGCCTCTGGAGCTGGAGCATCAACGTCTACTGCTGCACCGTCAACTGCACTTGCGTCTTCTACAGCGACATTTGCATCTGGTCTGGACACGACTGAGATCTTGAAGACGCTTGCGGCCCTGGTCCAACAACATCCAGTCGTTGGAGGGGGTGAGTTAAAGTCCACCAAGGCTTTGCAAGCTATTGTGAACAGATGTGGAAGGTTCGAAGGTAGAAATATTTCTAGATATCTGCGTGAGTATAAAAGAGAGATGGAGATGGTTAGGGTTACTGATGCTGAGATGATAGCAAGTTTTGAGTTAACTATCATTCCTGAGTTGCGGAACCAAGTTAGGGATGTACATAGAAGAAATCTTGGAATCTGGATGAGTTTTGAACGATCTCTTCGAGAGGAGTTTTTTGAAAAAGATTCAGAGAAAGTTACTAGGAGGACGTTTCTGGACTGGGTTGAGCAGCAACCTGGTCGTATGATGAGCTTGAATGAGTTGCTGAGAGAGTTTGATCAGAGATACCGACAACTTTCAACTCTAGAGCGAATAACCTTAGATGCTAAGAGAACATAGCTTTTCTTGCAAGCTACCGATGATGCTACGGCAAATCGGTTATGTTTTATGTTGGCCGATCGATCTATTGAGGGAGGTGTTATCGTTGATTGGGAGAGAGTCGAGGATGCTGTGGCTGTACTGACGAGATAGAGGAAGAGAAGAGTGGTTGTGAGAGGACGTCTGCTTGCAGAAGTTGTCACTCAACCTTATGCTGCTCCTGAAGTACAGCAGCCTTTGGCTCCTGCTCCCAGACTTGTTGTCCCGGCTGCAGTTCCTTTGATGCCAGTTGTGTCAGTTCCTATACAACGAGCACCTGTTCAAAGACCTGCGGAGAACCATGGTCAACAAAACCAGATCGAAGACCTGATTCGGCAAATGCGAGAGCTGAAGGTGGAGCTAGCTGGCTTGCAGAGAGAGCAGCCACCGGCGCTTACTGCTGCACGTCCAGGAGGTGCTCATGTTCATAGATGTATATGGTGTGATAGTCCTGATCATTTCCGAGGAGACTGTCAAGAGCTCACAGCTGCTTTGCGAGATGGTGTGGTTCGCTATCAGAACGGTAGGCTGCATCTTTCTTCTACTGGAGAGCCGTTGAGCACGCAGTTTGGACGAGGAGACATGACGAGTCTACCTCAGATTGCTACGGCTGCAACAGCAACTGCTTTGATGATACCGCTGGTAAATTCTGATGTATATGCTGGGCATATTGAAGTCTCTTCTAGTCCTACATTGCTAGATAGAATTACTGAGAAGAGTGTGGTTCAAGTTCCTTCTGAGATATTGAAGAGAGGAGCCGAGTCTATTCGCAGGGTCACAAGATGAGAAGATCCTGTAGACGTTGCTTCTATCAGAGCATTCTTGGATGTAGATAGACACGTTCACTCGCAGGATGCTTCTGTGGAGGAAAAGAGACGACGAGAGGCTTCTGAACTTGATATTGGAGTTCTTGAGGAGACTGGAGAAGACGGAGAGTCACCAGGAGCCGAGCAGCTCCTCCAAAGGACATCCTCTCTACTTCTCAAGCTCCTCCACCTGTACTAGGTCCGATGGAGGATGTGCAGAGATCTCAGCAAGAGCCAACGGTGGCTGGAAGACGGTTTACTGTCCAAGAGAAAGAGAAGGGACCGGCTTACAAGTTGGCGGTTGATATTGAGACTTCAACTGACCTGAAGAGTATCTTGGAATAGAGGATACTGGATGCATGAATCGAGTTTTCTCTTTGGGAGTTCTTGGTATTGCAAAGAGGGAGTTTCACGAACTGATCATTGACATCATCAAGCGCAAGAGACATGTGATGTCTGAACAAGTAGAAAGTCAAATGATAGATGTGGTAGGAGCTTCTGTGAATGTGCAGAGTTTGGAAAGGTGCATTTTCAAGAAGCTGATGACCAGGGCTACCAGCAAGAAGCGTTAGTTGCTGGTACCAACGCTATTGAGTTCGACGATGAGGAAGTTGGCGAGGAGAGTCCAGCTAGTGATAGTGACTTCAGAAAAAGACATTGGGCTCGTGCTACGACTGCTACACGAGTTCGCCTTGGAAGTTTATCTGAACCTGTTGCTGCCTTGGTTGATCACGGATCTGAGATCAACATCATGTCACGAGAGGTGTATGAGAGAGGTCGATGGTCTATCGAGCTGAACCATGGTTGGGTGTTACGTTGTCGAGTTGAGAGTTTTCCTGGGAAGGACGGAACCTTCTAGCTGTGGTATGATCGTGAAGGTTGTGTTCAGTCTACTCAGAGAAGTGCTGGGCTTCAAGCTACGTTGCTTACTATAGAGGTAGGCTTTAGATCAAAAGGGAACAGTATAAACACTCACTCAGGTCGAATGGACCCTCCAGTATGTTCACGAAGTGAAAATCAGGTCAGACTAGCAGTAATAAGATCAAACAGCGAACTTTAACAGTCCAGAATCAGAAACATACGATAGTTCAGACTTCAGAACTTCTCGTACATGTAAATGAGGCCCTACTGACCATACATACGAAGTTTCAGCTTGAGATCAATTCAGAGCATCAAGATATGGACAGAAACATTCTGAGCAGAGAAATTACGGCAATTTCTGGTACCCAGACAGCTATTTCGACCTAGAATAGAGAAATGGCTCGATCACTTTTGAAGATTCTTACAGGATTCGCAGTACACAGCTTGCTGAACACTCTTGTGAAGTTGGCCCTTCTGATTGTACACAAAACTCCAGAGCTCACTCTCTGAAGTTGCTGTTCTAGATTGAGAGCTTTTCGGACCCCCTCTACTTCAGCGGTCGTCTCGAATTACTCAGTCACTCAATTGACATGAAAATATTAGGACAGTTGTAGCCCTGCTGACAATGAACGCGACCTCGAAGGTTTGAGGCGATTTTCTCAAATCTACTACGATTGACACCGAAAACCCCAAAATCAACAGAAGTGTTGCAATTCTAGCACAAATCGAACTTCAATCAGCCATAACTCCTTCTTTATTGCTCCAAATCGATCAAAAGTTTCGCTGACAGTGCTTGGCACGACGAACCCTATCTCCCTGTGCTCTCAGATTTCGAAGTATCCTCATCAAAATGCTCGAACTCCTCTTAAGACCCCTACTACTAAGTTTAGCAGTACATAAAGACAAAATTGGACCAATGGGAGTTCATAGCTTCACTCCCCTGTCCTTTTGTGTCCCAAACCACGTGGTGACTTATTTTTTCACATAGGCTACCACGTCAAGCTCCTAAAGTGCCAACGTAAACCCTAAACTACATGCGAAGACATGTAAAACGACACGTAATCCCGAAAGATAACCTAACCTTGCTAGGAAGCATGCATGGGCGACATGTAATTACAACCCATGAACTTAACTCCATCTATATGGTAATCAACTTACTAAGACTCAAAATATATAACATCCTCCAGTGTCGACTTCTCTGAGGTCCTAACTTCACTTAGAGAGACTAACGCTTGACAGAGAGGTGAATTATTTACAATGTAAAATGATTCACATCACGACATCCACCCCCTCCTAACCTGCACATCCTCCGGCATGTGCCAACCTCTTCAGTCTTCTGTTTGTTCTTCTTCATCGTCACTCTCCTCCGTCTCAGCCTCCTCAATAGCCGAGTCGTATTCGTCTCTCGGCATCCTCTGCTCAGACTCCAGAAAGTTGAACAAATCTATTGATCCTCCACATCGTTGAACAACTTCATTTTGCCAGCCACAGATAGTTTCAAAAGAGTACCATCTAACTCACGTAAACTATAAGTGGCATTCTCGTATACATCTAACACAACATAAGGCCCGAACCATCTTCGCGAGAACTTATGAAGTGTAGAATGATGGTTCTCCAGCGTGCTATCATACACCAGAACCCAATCACCAACAAGTATTGGCTTTGGTCGTAGTCGGTGAGTCTTGTCGAAACGCTCTTTGTTTTTGACTCGAGCCACCTTCAGCTTCTCTTGCGCCTCAGCAAGATCCTCCTCCAACTGCCTAGTTCGTAAAGCAAGGAGTGAAGTATGATCTATATCATCTTCCCATGGTAGCGTAGCCCACGTAAGAAAGTCCTCCTCAGCAGGCATGATTGGCTTCTGCCCCAACATAAGCTCAACTGACATATACCCAGTCGTGATACAGTGTGTAGTTCTATCAGCCCATAAAGCAAGTGGAAGTAGTCTCGGTCATTCTCTAAGCCTACCATCACATGCTTTCACTAAAGCGTGAACAATAGAAGGGTGTCCTCGTTCACTCTTACCAATGCCTTCTGGATTCATGGCAGTAGTAAGCCGAAGCTTTACTCCATAACGAGCAAAGAACTCCTTCGCTTCTGCACCTCTCAACTTGCCCCTATCTGCTTGTAATCTTCCAACAGATCCATAACGACAGATGTGATCTTCAACCACGAATCTACATATGTTCTCTGTAGTCTTCGTCTGTAGTCTTCGTCCGTAGTGCTCGTCCCTCCACGTAGTTGGAGAGATCTTTCCGAGCTAACACCAAGTAGCGCATCCCCCATAGTCCAAGCGGCATCATCACAAGATCAAGGACCCACGAAAAATGAATACTAGGTGGGTAGATAGGTACAAGTCCATCTCTGTAACGGACCTTGGAGTAGAATTGACAATGTAGACACGACCCAACAAAATCCACCACGTCTTGATACAAACCCTTCCACTAGTATCGCTCATTCATCTTCGTGTATGTAGCCCAAACTCCACGGTGTTCAGCCCACAAGGTGTCATGAAACTCCTTAAGCAGATTCAGCTTCGTCGGTTGATCATCCACCACTCTAGCAAGCATCCCATCTCTTCTCTCCGGACGTTTCCACAGATAACCTTCACGTAGAAGGTAACCGTACGCCTTTCGTCTGCTCTCCTTGAACTCTACATCACTCCAGCCTTCTCATCTGCATAATGAACTCAGATAGTATCCAATATCCCGGAACTTTTTCGTGTAGAAGTTCCAAGTCTGAAGTCTGCTGACCAACTTGGCACCAAACGTCTCTCTTCTCTTCATCTTCGACTTCAGTAATCATCTCTTCTTCATCTGTATAACAAGCCCTAGATAACATGTCTGCAACAGGATTATCCTTTCCTGCTATATGCTTCAGCTCAGGGTTCATACTCCGGATATAAGCAATCCATCGTAGCATTGCTATGTCTGGAGTATTACAGTTTGCTATCATACCAAGCAAAGGCAAACAATCTGTTTCTGCTATCACACGGGCACTTATCAAGAACTCTCGATCTACCTTCATAGCAGTAACAGCTCCCCACAACTCACGCTTCACTTGAGGATAGTTACGTTGTCTATCTGTTAAGATTCGAGCTCCAAACCTAGAAACAAACTGCGTCTTCCTGACCAACTGTCCACCCAATCGCCTTTGCACTTGTGTCAACAGTCAGTATGATAAGTCTTCTACTCTCGTAGTTAAGTCTCCGTAGTACAGGTGGAGACTTCAGAATCTCTTTCTGCTGCTCCATTGTCTCGTGATGTTCTCGCCGCCAAGTAAACCTCTTCCTTTTTCTCAGAAGTGCATACAGAGGCTCGGTAATGTGTGCATAATGAATAATACTCACACGAAAGAACACACAAGCTCCTAAGAATCGTCGAATCTCAGTGATGTTGGTACAGTCTACTATCCTTACTATAGCATCTACCTTCTCTGGGTTCGGCCGTCTTCCAAAAGTACCGCATAAGTGACCCACCACCACGATCTCTGACATTCCAAAACGAGATTTGGTATCCGAGAGAGTGAGGTGTACCTCTTCCAAGCGCATCAGAATCTTCTCCACATCTCGGATGTGGTCTGCAACGAACTTTCTGCAACCATCAGCAGTCATAGTTTCGTCCTTGTCCTCCACCGGACAGCCTTTCATGGGGATATCATCAAGAAATGGGATAGTAACCTCAGGTACAAACTCTCGTAACACCTTATGCATCACGTTCTGCATATGAGCTACTGAGTTTGTCGCACCCTGAGGAAGAGTACACATCCGCATCAACCCCAAAGGTGTACGCATGGTAGTCAAGTCTCTACTCTCCAAAGCAAGCTGAAACTGATCATAACTTGAAAACAGATCTCCAATAGAATAGATAGATCTTCCAACAAATGCCTCGGCTATTTCATCAACCACAGGTCATGTTCCAACATTTCGAATCGTGATGTTGTTAGCAGGTTGTAAGTCTTGGATGAAGCGTAAAGCTCCTGTCTTCTTAGGTACTGTGAACAATCGGCTAGAGTACGGAGTCATAGATGGTTCAAGAATACCCATCCGCATCCTTTCCTTCAGTAACTCTATAACCTTCGGTAGCAAGGCACGAGGGACTGGAATCGGCTTCAAGTCCCAAGGTACGTTGTCGGAGTGTGATCCGTCTATCTAGGAAAGCGCCGGGCTTCTGACTGTGGTTGTTTACTCAAGAGGTTGGCTTTCAGGTCACAACAGGGGCTATAAACACTCACACAGGTGTGTAGGATCCTCTAATATGCTCAAAAAGTGAAATTTAGGTCTAACTAGTAGTAATAGGTTTAGGTGGTGAACTTTGACACTCAAGGAGAGGAAAACTATGAAGGTTTAGACTTCTAAACTTCCCCTACATGTAAATGAGGTACTACTGGACACACACACGAAGTTTCAGCCTGAGATCAAATTCTAGCACCGAGATGTTGACAAAAAAGTTCTGAGTAAGAAAATTATGGCAATTTTTGGTACTCAGATGGCTATTTCAACCTAGAACAAGAAGATTGGCTGAATGTAGTGTCGCAGGATTACTCCTTTTGCCCATTTAGTATACAAGATCGTTCCCACAGAGGATTTACATAAGTAACGCTGCTCTAAGTTCTAAGATCTGTTCAAACACACAAACACACGGGTTTTGCCTAGAAATCCCGTCTTCTCACAAAACCACGTGTCTTCCAGACACGCCAAAAGGTGCTCTTGACCTAAACAAACAACTACTAACTAAAATATCACACAACTATTCACAGAGAAGCTCGAGAAGACACGCTTCCTGCTTCCAGGTCATTTCTTCCGGTCTTCTCAGTACCGTCTTCCCGAAGCAATTCTCAGCTTCTGGGGGTTCAACTCGGCTTCTCACACCTCCAGAAGACTGCTCCTGCTTCGTAGAAGTCGACTAGAATCGGCTGTCACACCTTACTCACTCTCACATTCCAACGGGTTAGATTAATCACAGGATGTATGCCCCTTGTAGCCTTCCCAGGCTTCTGTCTACGGCAATGGTCTTCCTGCAACACTACAACGACATTCACCTTCACGGAAGCTCAATAGAAGTCTCGGAAGCTCACTAGAAGAAGGTAAGAAGAGGAAGAAGATGGGAGAAGATGGGAAGAAGGGAAAATCCAAACAAGAGAAAACAAGATGAAAAGGAGAAGTTAAGATTCCGACATACTTCTAGTCCGGATCCTGACTAACAAGCCATCCCTGCTTGTAGTAGTTTGGGGAGGAAGACAACAAACGTGCGTACAGTTGCACCGTCTTCTACTTGAGGATGTCGTCTTCTATGGTGGGAAGAAGGCTTCTTTCTTCTTCTCTTCGCTGCTCCGACTACTCTGTCATCTGGGATCCCTTACCCATAAGATATCCGTACGCGGATCCTAAGTGCTCCACTGGACGAGCCAAGCTGCACTTCCACCCCTGCTGACAGTCACCGCCACTCAAGAAGGACACTTCCCATGCACAATTGGGAGTAAATTGAAGGAACCCACTACCCAGTAGCCACGAGCAAAGCTTCTGCACTCAAATCAGCAATCCATTCTCCGAGAAGAAGGTACATAGGTGTTGGGAAGCTCGCTCCCTCTACTTCCTGCGCCTACTCCTCGACACACCAGTCTAGACAACAAGACTACACGAGGATGCCGTTCCCTGTTCCTAAATTGTCCACTACCTCTATCTACATTCCACTGCTGGAAACGAACATGCAGATCCCTCCGGTATAATCCTAGTCTATTCATATGTCTCAAACATCGGGTGTAGTGTGTGAAGAACTGTATGTCATGTGTTTCGTCTCTAATGTGTGTCCAAGTTCTACTCTTCGATCCTACTTATGCTGTCTACCACGAGAGAACAGAGGAGACGACCACCAAGGAGAGATGGGCGCTGTCAGAAGGCTGCCAACCCACATGCAAGCCGTTTCTCATTCCCGGTTTAGCCATCCACTTTGCTGTTCCTACGCTACCTATGCTGCCACATGGTATCCTAACTAATTTTGCACTGAAAAACTGCCACCCTTAAGATAGCATGTTCGGTCCTACTAAATTGGGATGTCAACGTCGGTTACTATCTACTTTGATTGCTCGGTGGCAATCTCTACCTGATCTGCTCCTACCGGAGCTCCTAATGCGGCTTCTGATAAGTTAGCAAGCCCTGCGAACACCTCGGGTAACACTGAGGTGGCTTTCTCCTCCTCGTTCTTCGCTGGCCCTGCTGTCGCTGCTGCTGCTTCTTCCTCGGCTTCGGAAGACGGAAGCGTCTTCTGGGAAGCGGAGTCGAGTGGTGCTTCCTCGCTCTTCTGGAGCATAGGTTCGGTACTAGGGACCATGGCGACCTCATAGGGGTCCGGGGAAGTCGCTTCCTCCACACGAAATACTTGGAAAGACGGCTCGTCTTCCTGTCTTCCAGAAGACATCTTGTCTTCCGAGGCTTCTTCCGAGGTCTTCTCGGTGAGCATATTAGAGGACCCTACACAACTGTGTGAGTGTTTATGGCCCCTGTTGTGACCTGAAAGCCAACCTCTTGAGTAAACAACCACAGCCAGAAGCCCGGCGCTTTCCTAGGTAGACGGATCACACTCCGACATCGTGGATCATGTTGCTGCAATCGATCCTGATCTAATATATGAGGCAGATTGGTGTGACTACATGCTCTTTTTGTGCTCTCTTAAGTACTCAGACCGTCAGATAGAGATGATCATTGGAGAGTCTGGAGACACTAAGTCTTTCACCATCCATTTGGAATCTTCTTGAAAAGTGTTGACGTTCTTAGCAAGTCTGGAGACACTAAGTCTTTCACCATTCATTTGGAGAGGACCCAACATGCGGGCCATAAGAGTCATATGTGTTCGGAAGTTTCACTTGGTCAGATGGGGTGCATAAAGATCAGGAGCTCAATTGTTGTCAGTAGTAAGCCACGATACACTTTTCAAGAAGACGTGTTTGTTGACAGGGCTTTAATCAGCCCGTACTCGTGAGTTTTCGTCCCCTCGCTTGCATTTTTGTCATTGCACAATGTTCTCTTGTCTTTAATATATAGAGTCTAATTTCCTACTTCCTCTCGTCGGCTGCACCAGAATGCATATGTAAAGCTGGAAAAATGATCGGAAACTTTAAGGTTCTAAGGCACGTGTACGTATTATGTGACCAAAGTACGCATGAGAAAGTGTGATATAATACTTGATATATATTTTGTGCAGAGCGAAAGCCACAAGAAAAAATTCACATGACGATTTTTCTGAACTCAAACCAATCATAAAGACGTAAAATAAATGCAGAAGCACATGAGGGAATAGTTGGATCTATGAGGATTGAATCTTATTAGATAGCAGCAAGAAGTTAAAATAAAAACAAGTTTATTATCACAGTATTGTCGATAGGAGGGAAAAGCAGAATTATTGTGATAGAATAAGTACTTTGGACTCGGTTCGGTAAAAGCAAGAACAGTCTTGAGTGATCATGAAGATGCAAACCAGTGAAAGACCGTTTAAATTGCTAAGTGCACTACAACATTGTAAATTTACAACGGCTCCAAACTTTGTGATTTCTCTTTCTGTCATGCATTTTGTGAACTGTATTTAGAATAAGTCTGACTTTAGTCACATTATAACCTATTGAATTCTAGAACCTGACAACAGGTTTACCGATGCCGTTGTTGAGATGTTTCTTCAGTCGTGTGTAAATTTTACTAATCTATACAACAAACTTTGCTTCTAAGATCAGTTGAGAGTGCTCCTGGACCACCCATACTTATGTGCAACCTCAAGTTTTCATTCTAACAGATAAACTTTCACATACCTTAAGATCAAGGATAAATTACAATTAAATATGACATTTTAGCCACTCGATCCTCTCTAGATTGTGGTAACAAAAGATCTACCGTAGAAGCATTCAGATGGAAAATCACCTGATAATACACGAGAAGTTCAGATCAAACTTTTAGAACCTATCCCTTTATAATCAGACCTACAGACAAGAAGATGTTTTCTTTGTACTCCTAGTCAAGTAAGCTGGAATGCAGGATATATCACGGGCTAGATGTGAGAAATGTGCTCCTCGATGAGTGGCAGTTGATTTAAAATGCATCGCAATCGACACTACTGCTGGAGATGGTAAGCTCAAAAATAGACTGATGAGCGCTAACATGCGAATGTGTTGACTGATACAATGATTTGACTGAAGCTTTGTAGCAAGTTTTGGACCGCACGTCCAGGCTTCCTAACTCTGCAACCCCTCTAATATTGCAAAAGATAGTTCAGTCAAAGAAGGACATCAGCGGAAAGTCAAGTGGGCTAAACAAACAACTCCATCAACTTTCAAAGGTGAGAAAAGTTTTTCCAAGTTTGAGTTATGGGTTACTAAGATGGAGAATTACTTGGAAAGTTTTGATGAGCGCAGTTGATTCACTTATGTGGTTAGTAGATTCAAAGAAGAAGTGTAGTGTCACAGGATTACTCCTTTTGCCCATTTAGTATACAAGATATCGTTCCCACAGAGGGATTTGCACAAGTAACGCTGCTCTAAGTTCTAAGATCTGTTCAAACACACAAACACACGGGTTTTGTCTAGAAATCCCGTCTTCTCACAAAACCACACGTCTTCCAGACTCTTCAAATAGTGCTCTAGAACTAAACAAACAACTACTAACTAAAATATCACACAACTATTCACAGAGAAGCTCGGGAAGACGCTTCCTGCTTCCAGGTCACTTCTTCCGGTCTTCTCAGTACCGTCTTCCCGAAGCAATTCTCGGCTTCTGGAGGTTCAACTCGGCTTCTCACACCTCCAGAAGACTACTCCTGCTTCGCAGAAGTCGACTAGCAACGGCTGCTACACTTTACTCTCGCTCACATTCCAACGGTTTAGATTAATCACATGGTGTATGCCTCCTGTAGCCTTCCCAGGCTTCTGCCTACGGAAACGGTCTTCCTGTAGCACTACAACGACATTCACCTTCACGGAAGCTCAATAGAAGTCTCAGAAGCTCACTAGAAGAAGATAAGAAGATGGGGAAGATGGGAGAAGATGGGGAAGAAGAGAAAATCCAAACGAGAGAAAAACAAGATGAAAAGGAGAAATTAAGATTCCGACAGGCTTCTAGTCCGGATCCTGACTAACAAGCCATCCCTGCTTGTAATACTTTGGGGAGGAAGACAACAAACGTGCATACAATTGCACCGTCTTCTACTTCAGGATGTCGTCTTCTGCTGTGGGAAGAAGGCTTCTTTCTTCTTCTCTCGCTGCTCCGACTACTCTGTCTTCTGGGATCCCTTACCCATAAGACCGTCCGTACATAGATCCGAAGTGCTCTACTGGACGAGCCAAGCTGCGAATCTGCACAACTGTTGACAGTCACCGGCACTCAAGAAGAACGCTTCCCATGCACAATCGGGAGTGAATTCAAGAAAACCCACTACCCCAAGACACGGACAAAGCTTCTGCACTCAAATCAGCAATCCATTCCCCGAGAAGAAGTCACATTGGCATTGGGAAGCTCACTCCCTCTACTTCGTGCTCCTACTCCTCGACACACCAGTCTAGCCAACAGGATTACACGAGGATGCCGTTCTCTTTTCCTAAATTGTCCACTACCTCTATTTACATCTTCGAACCACTACTGGTAACGAGCATGCAGACCTCTCCGGTATAATCCCAATCTATTCGTATGTCTCTAACATCGGGTGTAGTGTGTGTGAGCAGTATACAGCCCTGTACTTAGTGCGTCTCTCAAGGGTGTATAATGTGCTATGTGTGTTAATGTGTCTCTAATGTGCTATGAGTCTGCACCGTAAGATGTTTGTGTGTGTGCAGAACTAGATTTCCTACTTTGTCATCCTACTTATGCATCTGACTTGAGGTGCAGAGGAAGGTCCCCTCCAATCCTCAATTACAACCAGGGAGAGATGGGCGTTGTCAGAAGGCTGCCAACCCACATGCAAGCGGTTCCCTTTCCTAATTATCCATTCACCTTACTACTCCTGCACTGCCTACTCTGCCACATGGTCGCCTACCTAATATTACACTAAACTGCCACCTCCCAAGATAGCATGTTCAGTTCCTACTAAGTTTGGACAAGTCAACTTGTCTTCTGCGCTTTGCTACCTACTCTAATTGCTCGGATGCAATCTCCATTGGATCTACTCCTATCTTAACTACTAGCTCGGCTTCTGATAAGTTGGGAAGCCCTGCAATTACCTCCGTTGTCACTGAGGTGGCTTCCTCCTCATCATTCGTCGCTGACTCTGCTGCTGTTGCTTCGGCTTCTGCTTCTGCTTCTGCTTCGGAAGACGAAAGCGTCTTCTGGGAAGCTGGGTCGACTTGTGCTTCTTTTGCTCTTCTGAGACACTAGTTCAACACTGGGAGCCATGGTGACCTCATAGAGGTCTGGGGAAGTCGCTTCCTCCACTCGGAATACCTGGGAAGACAGCTCTTCTTCCTGTCTTCCAGAAGACATCTTGTTTTCTGGGGCTTCTTCTGGGGTCTTCTCGGCTTCCAACGCTATCACTACCAAGTGTACAGCGAGGTCGAACTCCTCCTTCTCCAAGTCGGATCCAGTCGATGGTGCTGAGGCTTGGGAAGATGCAGTTGCGGGTGACGGAATCAAGGGAAGACCATAGAGTGTCTTCAATCCCTCTATCTGCCGATCCAAATACCTGAACATGCTCTCCTTGCACTCTACCAACATCGCTATGGACTCGTCGTCTCATTCTCTAGCTAAGGTAAGAAGCTTCCTACCCGCGGTGAAGTTGAATTTCTTCCGAAGCGCTTCCACCGACTGAGCTAATATTCCCTGCGCACGAGCTTTCGCTGCTTCCTGCTACGTCTTCTCGGCTGCAGTCTACGCTTCTGCGGCTTCCCGCAGTGTCTTCCATGTCGTCTTCTTCTCTGCAAGGGCGGTGATCTTATCCCGCACTCGCAGAACCTCCTGGTCACGCTGCTGTAAACTCGCTTGCAACTCCTGGTTGCTCTTCCTCAGCTGCGCTAACTCCTTGGCAGAAGTGGCTACTTCCGTCTTGTACTTCACTGCGAGCTTCTCCGTGGTGCGGAGGTTGGCTTCCAGTGCTTCTACCTTCTTCTGGCCTTCTTCCTCCTGCATCAAGGTGCGTAGACCGAATCCAGGCTGTAGTGGCTTCTCTTGAGCCTTCGCTCTCTTCTCGATCAACTCCATAGCTGGCTGGATCTCTGAGTGGAAGAAGGCACTGAACTCCTCCAGTCTTCTTCTTGTGGAAGACAAGTTCATCTCCACGATCTGATCAGAGATGTCGACCTTGTCTTTCCGAGGCAAGGATGCCTCTTCCACCACTATGGTCTTCTGCTTCTGCGCGCGAGAAGAAGCTACTCTCCTCAGGGCAGAAGCGGTCCTCTTTACTACGCTTCCTCACATCGCAATAGGAGTATCCATCCATCCTTCGTCTTCTAGAGTCTTCGAAAGACTCCCTGGTGTTGCAGAAGCGGTCTTCTGCTCAGCTCGGGTACTAAATGGCTCATCCGGTGAGTCGGACTCCGATCCAGAGTGAATGATGGGGAAGGAGGTGATCTTCCTAGGCACGCTCCTAGGACCCATCTTCCTTGATGGTGTCGCATCTTCCGATCCACTGGAATCGTCTTCCCTCACCAGAAGCGTCTTCTGATGAGTACTGGGTCTCATCTGCGACATCAGAGTGAGAAGGGAGTCATTGCTACTGCTCGATCGTCTTCTCCTGAGGTCTCCTCCTTCGTCTCGTGCTGCCCCACTGGTCCATATCTTGCCAACTGATCCTCCATTAGATCCCTCTTGGCTACGTACAGGTAACAGAAGAATGGAGTAAGATGTCCTCCTGCTGAGGTGCCTAAGTACACCAGCTCCGCCTGCACATATGCGTGGAAGAATGCACCACAGTTGATGAGTAGCCCTTCCCATATGACTTCTGGGAATTCCACGTCCTGGTCTCCAAGGTACCTCGTCTTCTGTGCCTTCCCCTTAGGAAAGAGGTGAAGAAACAACTTCGCCAGAAGACGCTTCTGCGACTTCCGGTAAGCTTCGACCTTCCACCCGTTTCTTCCCTGTCTGTCCTCCAGGAAGAGACAAGTTGTGCTTCCAAGCACATGCCATTTCCCCGAGATCCAGATTGTCAATACGTGTTGGATCCACATGTTGCGGCACAATATTGTACATCATATCTAACAAAAGTAGATAATACGATAACGAATGAGATGAAGAAAATTAACAATAAATGTACTGAGGAAAATCAAGAAATAACCACACGAATAAAAAAGTTAGGCAATGCATTCTTAAATTCCAAACAAGTTTTGGCTCAATTAGCCATCTACAATCTTTTCACCAAATAGGACTGTGAGGTCTTGCAAACTCATAGCCCTTGCAATTCCATTGCATGCGTAGCGACTTGTTTCTATATGGTATCTTAGCTTTGGGTTGTTATTTCCTCAGCACAACAATGTAGGCTTCAGATAGGCCTTAGGCATAGATGAAGGAGTAATTAGGAGATGCCTTAATTGCTAAGCGGGAAAGATGCTCCTCGCTCAGACGATCACAGCGCTCTACATAACCGTAGTAGTTCACCGATATATTTGCAATGGTGGATATGTTCAGCATGAAAGGTTGGGTGAAGTTCGATGGGACGTAATTTACATACTCGAAGCAGCATAAGATGAAACTCCAACTAGACGCGGAAGGTATCCTTGGTATAGTCGATGGCAGCGTACCTCGACTAGTCGTCACTCTTGACAATCCTCAACCTACGATAGTAGCAGATAACATCAAAGAGTCAGAACGTCAGAGCAAGAATGCTTTTACGACAATAAACCAGTGTTGCGAGAATATTGTTATTGATCACATTATTTCTTGTCACACGACGACCGACGCGTAGAACACACTGACTTCTAACTTTTTCGTGCAAGACATCGTGACACAAATGCATTTGAAGAGAAAGCTATGAACCCTCAAGATGAAGATGAATCATACGGTCAAATCGCATGTGAACACCTTCACATCTATCATTGAGCAGTTGGCGTATGTGCAAGTAGACCCGCATGAGCAACTACTTACACTCATGAGCAACATGCTTGATAGCTATCAAATGTTCTTACAAGTGATGGGATGCAATACCAACCTGACGTTGCAAGACCTCATTTTCTATAAAAAAAACTTTTTGTCGAAGAATGCAACATGAACCCTCGACCGCAATGTTTGCATAAAAGAGGTAACCATCCAAGCAAGGCAAGAACGACAATTGTTTCGGATGGAATCAGCTCAAAAAGCGGCCATCGGCCTCCAATGTTCAATGTTTTGGATGATTGGACATCGGATTCAGAATTGCTCCAACCAAACTTCTAGCAGCAGTGCTCAGTCTAATCAATTTCAGCAGCAAAGTGACAATCAAAACATGAACCAGCGTTCTCGCAATCAGAAAAACTGCCAACACAAAAATAACAACAACACGAGGTGCGTACTGATGACTCAACTTCACAATGAGTTTACACCTCGAGTCGTGGATCACCACTAGTACGTTGAAACTGGCATCATCCACCACATGGTATTCGACCTTGGACCAACTTGATGAAATCCTAGTGCCATCACCACCTCCTATTAGGCTCTATCTCGGTTTTTACTGACCTAACCTTCCCTTAAGTATAACACACGTGCACCACACAACACAACTAGGCGTTCAATCTTATTATAAGTACAAGAAAGATTCATACATGATAAACATATGCTTTGGATCACGGACAAACAGTCCCTTAGACCAGCTTGTGCACTAGCAATACCCTCTTCATTGTTTTTCTCGACAAACTACATAGAATGGTCAATTCTGACTTTTCACATTTCACTAATATGAGCTCTTTTCAAGATGAATCTTACAACAATGGATAACCTATTGTCCAAGCTCTCCAATGATACTGGTAGGACATTGATTAGATCAAGGTAACTTCTATCACAATAGATCGAAATTGATCTTATAACCTGAAATGTCTTAACTCTTCTTCTTGACCTGCATGTTTAATCTAAGTTCTGAGTGATCAAACAAGCTCCAAAAGCATACCACTATAAAGTTATCTTCTAGAACTTCCAACAAGATAAGGCATGTACACAGCAAGCAACCAGTGAGCTCGAGACGTGGTGTCGAAGACAACAGTATCTCGCAGTCAGAGGTTTCTATTCATCAACTTTGACACAGTGGAACACCTTCTTTGATTATGATCTCCGTGTCAAATTCACAACATAGCTTCGTTGTCTCACTTGCAGTACATCTAGGAAGTTCCATTTCCAATCTCCAAGTCGTTTGTTCAAACCCAACCAAGAGATGTAGATGAAATCACTCTCTCTTTCAAAACTCGTCACGTTGTAATCTGACTTTGGCAACCTCTTGCTCCCAACTCAAACTTCCAACTAGGCTCAAACTTCACAAGAAATTCTCTCTCACCTCTCACTACTATCTCTGAAATTTCAGCTTCAGACCTCAAACTAGTTGCTTGAAATGGACCAATTTTTTTATCTTTGTTAACTTATGAGCTTTACAGACCCCGGTGACTAAACTCCATTACCCCAACATCTTCTCTTAACCAAATGAGTTGAAATTTCACAAGGAGCAAGCTGATAAGACACACTCCAATCTTCAGAATTTTCACTTAGACATTAAATCTCATGCTCATAAAACAACTCAGTTCTTGAATCCAAGCAAAAAGATTTTACTTTTGCCTCCCAACTTCAATCGATCATTTCAAGGTCAAACCCAATCCAAATGTAGGACTATTTTACATCAGTGCAACCAACACGGCATCAACTATCTAACCCTTCGAAAGATCATCTCTCAAACTCTTGAGACACTCGGAAACGTGACTTAGGATATCGATTCGACCTCTTGACTTTGAACGATCATAACTCACGATCAGAACTTCAAACCGTTCAATCTTCCTCTCTAGAATGTAGTCCAGCTCGAGAGCTTTCCAACAAGACCTCCCATTCCTCAAATGACTCTTGGGAAGACCTTCGAATTCCAAAATCGTCCTTGGAACTTGGATGAACTTGATTGGTAAAAAATGAACAAATGAGAAAGAAGATTGAAGCTCATTTTATCTCCTACTTGACACATAGATCTAGTTGTAACCCTAAAACATTGTCACACCTTCAAAGCTTGAACCAAAATACTTCGGACTCCAACCCTAACATAAGATAATCATCCTCGTCGAGCGAAAGAGATAACAATGACAAGAAAATACACGAGATTCAATACAAAGTCAAGATAATAACCTTGAATTGATCAACGATGAAAGGTATGACAAAAATAAATGAGGAAGCCATCATTTGATTACAATATTCTTCATGATCCATGTACGATGGTTGATCTTCTGCCAACAGTGACATCAGATATCAATCCAAACGTTGAGAGAGATAGTGGCTGGAAAGTTTAGGTCCATTTACTCGTCAAAGTAAGATGTACACAGTCAGTCCTAATTCTTCTCGTATACTATCGACAAGATCACCAGAGTAGACAAGTCCATCACCTTCCTCATGAACTCTTCACCAAAGTAGGCAACGAATCACTGTCAAAAGTGATCGAGATGTAGAACACTCCAAACTAGTATAACAGATATGGAGTGTTCTATCGATCTAGTTGCTGGGTGAACAACGCTGTGCATAACTATTTGTATACTGTGTAATGACACTAGAGTCATTATATTCGGTTGCTTCACTTCACTTGATATATAGTTGGTGCAACAAGTTTGATTGAGTGTTTTGTGTAGGACTGAATGCCACAACATTTGAATGCAAAGAAAGGACCGGTTGCTGGTCTCACATTCTTTGTTCTTCAAGCAACTGGTTTTACACGATATGACGATAAGGATCCGAACAATTATCAATCGGTGCATCTAGAATGGATTATGAGGACGCGTATGTGTTCACTGGAGTTGCTTGATCTCTATGAATACTGCAATATGTGGAACACAAATTAAGTGAAGTTAACTACTTTGATCATGAAAGAAAATTGATTCTCATGTACATCGATGTACACGAGACTGATCCAAGTCATCGGATGTAAAGCAGTGTTGTCTTGCGTAAAGCAGTGTTGTAGTGTAGACTATGTCGATATGTCAAGGTCAAGGACAAAGTGTGGTGTTCACATTTTTGGGATTTTTTCAAAATTTTCAAGTTAACATCATATAATTGAATGTAGTGAAGCTTAATATGGAATGGATTCGAGAATGAAAGATTCAAAACTCGGATCAATCCTCCGTCCATGAGTACAACTCTCACAGCTCCTCACCCTCCATGTAAGACACTAAGATTCTCTATGTTTGATGCACGACTACAAATTTCAGTGAGTTTCCTAGAGTATTCTTCTCATCCGGCTAGAGTTTCTAACAAGATTCAGTGAACTTGCAATAATCCACAACTTTACTATATCTTAGTGCAATAACACAATTTCTTTTAAGGACACTTGTAAATACACTAAACGAGAAAATGCTTTTCAAGATCAGATTCTCTTAGATGATGAAATCATAGTCCAAATTGAAAGTCACGGTGACGTTGAAGTCAATCTTCTCAACGGTGCAAATGTATCAATTGAGAACATCTTGCACTTCCTCGCAATAAGAAAAAATCTGTTTTCAGCTTGAATGTTTGATTCCAAGGATGGATGGTGTATAATCGGTAATGGTGCTTGATATTTAGAGGATAAAAATAGATGTCTAATTGTCCCAATGCTCACTAAGTAATGATTTTACTTACTGGACTCGTCTGTTATTCTCGTGCACATTCCATGCTTCACGCAAGCTTGCACACCAGAGCACTCTCAATCCTTGCTTCCATTAATGTCCTGTGGTGCCCACAAATTACAGGATTCACGAATTTTTAAAATTTTTAAGATTAATAACTTGTTTGTATAACTGAAGAAGCGTTGTTACTTAAGATTACTGCTTCCTTAGAAGGAAGATGATCTTATGAGCTTTTTAATAAGAAGTTGACTTCTTCGGAAGACGACCGTCTTCCGGGAAGCGTCTTCTCAGTTGCGTCTTCGGAAGACGGGAAGACGGCGGAAGACATCCATCTTCCGAAAGACAGCGACCGCGAAGGCCTAACCATGAATTTCCAGGTAAAGGAGTAGGTGTACCTACTAGGTAACACCAAGGTGGTAGGTAGGTCGGGTAAGTCACCTAGGGTCGAAACCCCTAATTTGCGGGAAGATGCACAGGAAGCGCATTAGCGCATTCCAACTTCCCGCAACAAGCACTTCTTGAGAAGATCGATTTCAGAGGGTGAGCTTCGAGTGAGGAGGCAGCAAGGTGGAATTGAGTGAGGATAGGATCGATTAGAAGCCGGAAGCAAGGCGAGGTCGAATTGCTGAAGCGCAAGAAGCGTACTGAGTGAAGAGCGTTTCCTGTGCACCTCTCGGAAGCTGACATTGGAAGCAGCTGAGTGAAATCGGAGGTGGACGACTTAATCGATTGAGGCGTAGACAGGAGCTGACGACGGAAGCCGCTCAGTGGGGTCGCATTGGAGCTGGGACCAGAGCCAGAAGCACGCGGAAGGTCGAAGACAACTCGAGAAGCAGACATAAGATTGTAGAGGTTCTTCCCATGTTCTTTTCCCCTCCCACTGCTTCTCACCTTTGCTTGGTATCCCCCGCGCTTCCCCGGTTGGTTGCAGGCAGCCTGATCGATTACCCCCATCCCCATTTTTCCTATTGTGACATTAGGTGCGGAAGCGCTGCCCAATTTCTGTTAGGCATATTCCTACTTCTTCCTGAGTTCAATTCGAGCTTCCCTACCCATCGTCCTCAAATTGACGATCCCAGCTATCAATTTCCCTACCCTACTATCTCTCTACCTCCGAAACCTTGAACAGAAGACGCTTCGGAAGATTGGAACATCTTCGGAAGACGCTTCTGAAACTTGATTGTCTTCGGAAGACTGTCTTCGGAAGTCGACTATAACCAATTCGTATCAAGAGTGGATTTGTGTTGCTTTTGTGTTAAGACAGGCTTGGTACGAATCCTGAGTGGTGTGGTGAGTTCTTTTGTTATTTCGAGAAGTTGGAAGTCGGGAACTAGGCCTGTGCCTCCCGGTCTTCCAAGCTTCTCGACTCCACATCTTCCTCGAGAGACTAGAAGACTGAAAGGCTGGCAAAATGAGCGAGAAGACGTGAGGGTCCATTTCGGATCTCTTCTGTCCGACCCATAGCAGCCATTCCTTCTTCTTCCCAAACTTAAGAGAGAGTCGTGAGAAGACTTGCTGGTAGAATCTGGAGAGAATAGTCGAGGGTCATGTCTTCCCACCGAGCAGCAAGCTTCTTCTGAGTGCGTATGAGAGGTGAGAAGTCAGAAGAACAGAGTGCAAATGTCTTGAGTCTGTTGTGAGGATAGATTGCACGTAGGAAGACGAAGACATGTGAGACCAGTGAAGGGAAGCTTGACTTCGGGAGGTCTTCCAATAAAGACATTGAATCGGAAACTGTCCCGGGTGTCTTCTCAGAGACCACTGTCACCGCAAGAGCCCGCAACCATCTTCCGAACTTGTTATGCACTTTATGTTTCGCGAATCTTGTATCTTCTGATATGAAGTAGGATGTAATGCAAGGTGGGTTGTCTTCTTGGTAATCCATGCGAGGCCTTGCTTAGATAGGATTGTTTAGATATAGCTCGGAAGACGAGAGCTATCTAGGAAGTACTGTTAGAATCCCGGAAGACGGAGTAGCTGTCTTCTGGAAGACTAGTTTCGTCTTCTGAGAAGTAGAAGCTAGACTGTGGGCACTTGGGAAGGACTGAGCCTTCAGCTCATAGTAGGTGCTTGTGCTTAGTGCAACAAATCTTCCAGTATGACGATGTATCCTCGAGGGTTGGTGTTACCAGCAACGGAGTTGGCCGAGGTCACGCCCTTCCTCAAGGAGTTGGGTCTCGATTTCTTCATATGGGATTGGAACCTCGCAGACCAAGGACTTCTGGAGGAGGTGTGGGCAGCGTTACCACCTCGCAACCGTGTACCTACGAAGGCAGGAGTAGCTCGAGGAAGACCATCTTCCTGGACTAAAGATTGGTGGCGCATGGTTTTCCACAGGCCAGAATCCGAGGACTGAGGGTATTGGCTTGAGAAGAAGATTTTGTCCAGGATCGTGAGTGCGTGGCATGTGCATGGGAGCACCACTTGTCTTTTCGTGGAAGACAGGCAGGGTAGGAATGGGTGGAAGATCGAATCTTACCGGGAGCCGAAGAAGCGACTTCTGGCGAAGTTGTTTCTGCATCTCTTTCCCAAGGGGAAAACGCAGAAGACGAGGTACCTTGGAGATCAAAACGTGGAGTTCCTAGAAGCCGTGTATGCTGGAGAGAATGTCAACTGGGGCGCATACGTCCACAACTATGTACAGGCGGAGCTAGCGTACTTGGGTACCCCGACGGGAGGACACTTGACACCTTTTCTCTGCTACTTGTACGTAGCCATGGGGGATCTTAGGGGAGATCAGTTGGCAGAGTATGGGCCAACAAGGCAACAGGAGGTGAAGGAGGAGACCTCGGAAGACGATGATCGAGCAGCAGCTGCAACTCCCCCTCCCACTCTGATGCCGCAACTGAGGCCCGGCTCTCACCAGAAGACGCTTCTGGTGAGAGAAGACGAGTCTAGTGGGTCGGAAGACGCCACGCCTCCAAGGAAGATGGGCCCTAGAAGTGTACCTAGGAAGCCCACCTCCCTCATTCATTCAGGATCGGAGTCGGACTTGGAGGAAGAACCGCTGAGTACTCGATCGGAGCAGAAGACCGCTTCTACAACACCAGAGAGTCTTCCGAAGACTCCAGAAGACAAGAGAAGAAGGGATACTCCTACTGCGATGCGGGGAAGCGCAGTGAAGAGAACCGCTCCTGCCATGAGGGATCTTCTACCCCGGAAGATGAGAAGAGTAGCTTCTTCTCGTGCGCAGAAGATGAAGGTCATTGTGATGGAAGAGGCATCATTGCCTCTGGAAGACAAGGTCGACACCTCAGAGCGAGTAGTGGAGATGAACTTGTCTTCCGCAGGAAGAAGACTGGAAGAGTTCAGCGCCTTCTTCCACAAGGAGATCGAGCCAGCTATGGAGTTGCTGGAGAAGAGAGCGAAGGCTCAGGAGATGCCCTTGCAACCTGGATTCGGTCTGCGCACCTTGCTGCGACAGGAAGAAGACAAGAAGAAGACAGAGTCGCTGGAAGCTAGTCTCCGCACCACAGAGAAGCTCGCAGTCAGATACCAGACGGAAGCAGCCGCTTCTGCCAAGGAGCTAGTACAACTTCGGAAGAGCAAACAGGAGTTGCAGGCGCGCTTACAGCAGCGTGACCAGGAGGTTCTCCGAGTGCGTGGAAAGATCACCACCCTCGCAGAGGAGAAGACAACATGAAAGACGCAGCGAGAAGCCGCAGAAGCGCGAGTTGCAGAGGAGAAGATGCAGCGGGAAGCAGCGGAATCTCGTGCGCAAAAGATGCTAGCACAGTCGGTGGATGCACTTCGAAAGAAGTTCAACTTCACCGCGGGTAGGAAGTTGCTTACCCTGGCTAGAGAGTGGGACGAGGAGTCCAGAGCGAGGTTGGTAGAATGCAAGGAGAGCATGTTCAGGTATTTGGATCGGCAGATAGAGGGAGTGAAGACACTTTATGGTCTTCCCTTAACTCCGCCACCTGCAACTGCATCTTCTCAAGCTCCAGTACCATCGACTGGATCCGGAATGAAGAAGGAGGAGTTCGACCTTGCTGTGCACTTGGTAGTGACAGCGTTGGAAGCCGAGAAGACTCCGGAAGACGTCCCGAAAGACATGATGTCTTCTGGAAGACAGGAAGACGAGCCGTCTTCCCAGGTATTCCGCGTGGAGGAAGCGACTTCCCCGGACCTCTATGATGTCGCCATGGTCCCTAGTCCCGCACCAGTACCTCAGAAGATGGAGGAAGCACCACTCGACCCAGCTTCCCAGAAGACGCGTCTGTCTTCCGAAGCAGAAGCCGAAGCCGAGGAAGACGCAGCAGCAGCAACAGCAGGGCCAGCGAAGAGCAATGAGGAGGAAGCTACCTCAGTGACACCCGAGGTAAGCGCAGGGCTTCCCAGCCCATCAGAAGCCGAGCTAGTAGCTCCGATAGGAGCAGATCAGGTAGAGATTGTCACCGAGCAATAAGAGTAGCTAGTAACCGAAGTTGACAATTCCAGATTTAGTAGGATCAAACATGCTATCTTAAGGATGGCAGTTTCAAGTGTTAAATTAGTAGACAGCCATGTGGCAGAGTAGGAAGCGCAAAGACAGGCAGGGGAAACCGTTTGCATGTGGAGAGACAGTTTTCTCTCCCCGGTGGTGGTTCCTCTGTGTTCTCATGGCAGCGACATAAGTAGGATCGTAGAGTAGGAATCCGGGCTGCCACCACACGCTCATACACATCTTTCAGTGCAACCAAAGACACATGAGTTGAGTAGGTCACCCACACTACACCCGATGTTAGAGACATACGAAGAGACTAGGATTATATCGGAGGGGTATGCACGTTCGTTACCAGCAGTGGTTCGAGAATGTAGACAGAGGTAGTGGACAGTCTAGGAGCAGGGAACGGCATCCTCGTTCAGTCCTGCTGGTTAGACTGATGTGTCGAGGAGTAGGGACAGACAGTAGAGGGAGTGAGCTTCCCAACACCTATGTACCTTCTTCTCGGGGAATGGATTGCTGATTTGAGTGCAGAAGCTTAATTCGTGTCTTCAGGGTGGTGGATTTCCTTGAATTCGCTCCCAATTGTGCATGAGAAGTGTTCTCCTTGAGTGACGATGACTGTCAGCAGGTGTGGCATTGTAGCAGGTGTGGCATTGTAACTGCGTACGGACGGTCTTATGGGTAAGGGATCCCAGAAGACAGAGTAGTCAAAGCAGCGAAGTGGAGAAGAAAGAAGCCTTCTTCCCACAGCAGAAGACGACATCCTCAAGAAGAAGACGGTGCAACTGTATCCATGTTTCTTGTCTTCCTCCCCAAACTATTACAAGCAGGGATGGCTTGTTAGTCAGGATCCGGACTAGAAGCCTGTAGGAATCTTAATTTCCTCTTTTCATCTTGTTTTCTCTTGTTTGGATTTTCTCATCTTCCCCATCTTCTCCCATCTTCCTCATCTTCTTACCTTCTTCTAGTGAGCTTCCGAGATTTCTATTGAGCTTCCGTGAAGGTGAATGTCGTTGTAGTGCTGCAGGAAGACTATTTCCGTAGGCAGAAGCCTGGGAAGGCTACAGGGGGCATACACCCTGTGATTAATCTAACCCGTTGGAACGTGAGTACGAGAGTAAGGTGTAACAGCCGTGCAAGTCAACTTCTGCAAAGCAGTACCATCTTCTGGAGGTGTGAGAAGACGAGCTGAACCCCCAGAAGACGAGAATCGCTTCGAGAAGACGATATTGAGAAGACCGGAAGAAGCAACCTGGAAGCAGGAAGATCATCTTCCCGAGCTTCTCTGTGAATAGTTGTGTGATATTTTAGTTAGTAGTTGTTTATTTAGATCCAGAGTATATTTTGGCGTATCTGGAAGACGCGTGGTTTTGTGAGAAGACATGATTCCTAGGCAAAACCCGTGTGTTTGTGTGTTTGAACAGATCTTAGAACTTAGAGCAGCGTTACTTATGTAAATCCTCTATGGGAACGATATCTTGTATACTAAATGGACAAAAGGAGTAATCATGCGTCACTACATGTCCTCTGAAACCTCCTCCCTGAAGAGACTAGGGGGTCCCGGAGGTGACCGTGGTGACCGATCGACCAACTGTGATCGATCACAACTCATCTTACCCTTGCACCTTCACGCAATCTGCATCTTCTCACCACAAATAGTCGAATTCCAAGCCTCTCATTCGTCGTAGTCACATATCGTCACATGACGATCCATGATCTCGAAAGTGATCGGCCACAAAGACCAATCTCTACCAAGAGGGGACCTCATCAAGCTCGCTCTCCTACACGAGAGTGTCTCATGACATGTCATTTTATGCCGCATACACTCTATTAGCCGTGACTGTTGCTTGGCAGCAGTCAAGCTCCACGACGAGCACGGATCATCCGCATGACGATTCGTGCCTCCAGATCTAAGATGCATCCTCTGATTTGAGGTTCTTCTCCAATCGGCACGTCTCTGAATGAGAGATGACGTCTCTCATTTGAGGAAGAAGGGGCACCAAGCCCCTTCTTTCATTACGAAGAGATCAGACTCAGCCTTGGAGGTCACACCTCCTCGATCTATTGGTGCACCCCCAAGATCAAGACGTTGTCTTTGATCCTAGAAGGACATATCCCTTGGGCAGCAAGCCCCCTCCTCCCTTCACGGAGAAATCCACAAGGAGTTGACTCTTGCTGACTGGGAGGGACTGACAGTCCTTCTCTTCCGAGACCCTTCTCCAAGAGATCTCTGGGTATCTCAGTCCACCTCATCTCCTCTTTCTCTACTTGCTGGAGAGACTTGTCAACCGACAAGACCTCCCTTCCTCTCGACTCGACATAAGGCATATCGTTCTCAGCTCACCATGCATGATTCTGACCCCTTGTCCGACCCCGCGTCCACTATGTCTTACATAGTTGATGAGTCCAACACGCATATTTCTGCTCTCTATGTGTCCATCACTCGTCCGTGCTTCGCTTATCTCACGATCGTAACTCCAACTGCCTACCTATGACACATGCGACTTGGTCACATTAGTGTTTCTTGGCTTGTCCAACTTTGTCGTCCTCAGTCTGTTCTGGGCTTACACTTGTCTATCATTCACGATTTCACTTGCGCTCTATGTCTACCTGACAAGCAAGCTCGCACGAAGTTTCTACGCATCATCACTACCCACGCCACCACGATTCTTGAAATTGTCCATTCTGATATCAGTGATCGCATTTCTCTTTGCACTTTTTTTTGGGTATGAGTACTTCATAACCATGACCGATGACTATTCTTGATATTTTGTTGTTCGTTTGCTCCACTACAAGAGCGTCTGCTTCACATCCTTTAAGGAGTTTCACACATTTGCCGAATGTCAAACTAGAAAAAACTCAAGGCTTTGTGCTCCGACAACGGTGGTGAGTTACGATCTACTCTATTTGATGCATACTGCCAAGAGCATGGCATCCAATGCCAGCTGACCGTTCTGATACTCCTTAGGAGAATGAGGTAGCTGAGCGTTAAAACCACACCCTCTTGAACTCCGTCCGAGCTATGATGTTTTCAGCAGGATTAGATAAACAATTTTGGAATGAGGCTCTTAACTACGTCACTTATATTTTGAATCGTTGTCCCACCAAGGCCATTGATTCCACCACTACTCTCTTTGCCTCTAGCATGGTCGCAAGCTCCCCGTTTCACATCTTCGAGTTTTTGGCTGCATAGCTTTTGCCAACATTCATGAGACACCGCTCCAAGCTAGATGGTCATTCTCACGAGTACATCCTCCTTGACTACAATAGTCAAAGCAAGACATACCGTCTTTAGTGCAAATCTGACGATAATACTTTTGTTTCTTGTGATGTTATATTTGATGAATCTTTCCTTGCATCAACTTCATGCCCTCCTAACTCCGCTCTCACTGCTATCACCAAGGATGCAATTCAAAATGATCTGCACTTCTTTCATTACCATCCTCCTCATTCGGTTCCAGCCCCTATCTCCTCAATGTGAGATACTCTTCTCCCTCTGAGTACATTTGTCTCACTTCTTTTTATCTCGGCTCCCACCTCCAGCTCTTCTGTTAATCTTGACCTAGATCATTCTTGAGACAATCGTCTTGGTCCAGGTCCTGTTCCTCTTTTCTCCTCGATGAGGTCTAGAGGAGGAGGAGTTGACGGAGGTGTACATCACACATCAACTCAATGTGTGGCTAGCTCATCTACCAGTAGTCCACAATCATACAATCGATACTCTTTTTCAACTTATTCTACTGTGCATTTATCTTCCCTTGACCGAACCAGAAATAGTCCTCTAATTGATGTAGAGAATATGAGCACACTACATCCATACCTACATCGTTCAACACCGCAGTCTCTACCACCACACTCAATTGAGATTGAGATTGCAGCGTCCTCTCCTCCCACCGAGATCCAATCACCACCACCACTCCGACGATCAACACGTTGTCGTGTTGTGGTTCGGCTCTTGTGTGCAACCTATGTTGTGTTTCTTTTCTGTGTTTCGTGAACCGTATCGCGTAACTCGCCGAACGGTGTGATGAGTGCCACGTTTGTGATTATCTGTTTAAGTGATCGCACGGTAGAGGAACGTGCCAAGTCATCGATCTGTGTGCGTTCACTTTAGTGGTCCTTGTCGCCGCAATTGTGTATAAAATGGTGGGTCGAAGGTTCATATGACATTCTCTCTCAACGGGTGATTCGTGAGGGTTCTCGGTGGTCTGCATGGAGGAGTGAAGAACTGCAGGAGTGGTGGTTATGGACGGAGGTGTGTTACCGGCTCCGGATCTTCCTTTCTCGAATCCATTTCACATCAAGCTTCATTGCATCCACCGCGATCACTTTCGACAATGGTTAGTTGCATATTTTGTGATGAATTCATGGGAAGAATGATGGAGTTACAGCTTCCGATGATCCTTCCGATTGTTACATACGGAGAGACTTGGGATATGACGGTGTACATTTTTGTTGTGAGGAACAATGGATCTCAACTATCCATCGAACGTTCCTTTCAACCTTTGGGTCGATGTCCGGTGTCATTGCCGACCGAAGGTCAATCATGGGGCTTGGATCGTGAGAAACTTCGGGCAAGAATATTACAATCGAGTGATAGCTTCACCATCTCTTTTTGTCGTACCTTTTATTGTAGAACGTTTTCAGGTTGTAATATTGACGTTGTATTAGTCTGCGACTCGCTGGTTTCATTCTGGTTGAGCGCTTCTATGTAGTTACGGACCGCGAAGAATCCATCGACACATCTGAAGAATTTTCTGAGGTCTTAGAGTGTTGTTGATGTCTTATGTCTCCTTGGGAGTAAAAATTCGTTCTAAGGGAAAAGTTAAGAGGAGAAAAGACAAAAAGTAAAGCTCTTTTTGCTCTTATTGGTCCACTTTTGGACCAATGGTGTTCTAGCTGATCCTCGCGACGTTTCTGTGGTTTCTGGAGGCTTCGGAGGTCCATTCGCAAAACGAAGGATATGGTTGGAGAGCTCTCGACCGGGGCTACAATCAAGGCTGAAGATCGGTCGATTTCATGGAGGGATGAGCGCGTTATGATCGATTGAGTGGAGGGGGGTGAAATTCGTACCTACTGCTACGTTTCTGGTTATTCCGAGAGACTCGCGAGGAGTTTTGAGGAGCTGTCTTTTGGGTTGGAGAGCTGACGACGTGCTGGTCGTTTTGATATCAATTTCATCAGGTTCTTGATCGATTTGGATTCTGAACCGACCGATTGAAGTTGAGAAGTGCAGATGGGATAAGACGGGGACAGCGAACTGTGATAGGCATGGATAGTTTGCTATTGCTTAAGTTCTGTCTCGAATTTCTGAGTGAAACTTTCCAGGATTGAAGCATGTCTTATCAGTAAGATACTTGGGAAGTTTCACCTCAAATGGTCGAGTAGTTTGTTCAGAATCTTGGATCAAATGTACCTGGGTCTGTAAAGCTCTGAAGTTAGCACAGATTACGGTTTGATCCATATATGAGAATTGGTTTAAGATTTCGACCTGAAAATTGTTCAGGGTAGGAGTGAAGGGTCCAATCAAGCTTCCTGTGAAGTTTGATCATCATTGGTCCACTGGTTTGGGAGGACTGAGGTCTCAAAGTTCAAAGATACTTCTGTTATTAGCAATTTCGGATTTTTCGGTATCATCTATGGTCATTTTGGTCATTTTCGATCAATTTGGAGAGGAGTTTGTTGCTGAAACTGCCATGCCTGCATACAACTCGACATTGGAAGGTGTGGGGGCTGATTTCAGCTCTTGGTGATGAAGGAGACCTGTAAACCCTCCGCGGTCCTATCGATCAACTACCCCCCCCCATCTCTCAACCTCCACGATCGTCATCCACGAATCTGCAACATGTCGGGCCTGTCTCTCACTCAGGGGTCACCTCTGATGGCTTTGATGGAAGCACACCATGAACTTGAAGGGAAAATGCTGAGTTCACTCATTCATACACCCACAAACTTATCAACTAAAAATCTCCTTAAACACATCAACTAAAATCCTCCATTCTAACGACGTCTCTCAAGTTCTCACATGCTAAAAATATCCCACACTCTCTATATTACTCAAGTTGTCATTACGACAATGTGAAAACCAGGATGAGGAGCTCTTCTCTACTCCTCTATTTATACGTTCTAGGTTTTTACTTTGGTACCCCCGGTAACTCAGCCGTAACTACTTTTACCGGGTTTTACTAAGATATTACTTAAGGTAAAAGTATTGATCACATGGGCTTTTTACCTTTTCACATGGGCTTATTCCTTCAAAGTCAACAACTTCTAGAAGGATTCTGGAATATTCTCAAGGAATCTCGAATTTCCACCCCCCTCTACACTAGGACCCACTAAAAAGGAAACATGTGGAATCTCTTCTTGTTTTTAATGCCCATAAAGTCCACAACTTTAATCCAACCACTAATATCAAGTCAAAAAGGAGATAAGAGATACTTTCCACCTCCTTTCTACCTTTTAGACAAGATGACAAGATAGTAGTACTCACTCTTTAGCAAATATCTGAATTCTGCCAAAAGTACAGCTAAGTTTAACCATAACTAACTTTTAGCTAGTCATGACTAACTTGATACCTCCTAAAAGTACTTTGGCAGCAAATAAACATTCTCAACACTTAGTTAGAACTAAACACCTTACTAATAGACAAACTTCCTATGTGTAACATAGGTCGTTACATTTTACCCCCGGACTAAATTTTCGCTCCGTCCTCGGAGTGAAGAGAGAACTTCCGTCGATGAAACAACTTCAACTTGTCATGGTTGACCTGATCGAATCTCCTTCCTCCCAGCTCCTGAAGGTCATATGTGAAGTTGCTCCACACCTTATCTACAACAAAAGGACCAAAATATCTCGGAAGAAACTTCTTCCTAGCCCTCTTGAATCTGATAGCATCATACAACATAACCCAATCTCCGACTTGAAAAGGTTTTACCTCCCTCTTGCCCAACCGTTTGTCGTAACTCTTCTTTTGATACGCCTGAGCTCGTTCCATCCGGATCATTGCTACCGCTCGGGTCTCTTCCAACTCCATGAGTTGCTCCCTTCTTGATCTGACCACGTCTTCTCCTCTCGACCTCTTCAACTTTCGTTGAATAGTTTGAAAAGTATCCAATTCGAATTGGATTGGCAACTTGGACTCCACTCCATAAACCAGTCGAAATGGGAAGTACCCAGTAGAAGTCTTTGTTGTCGTTCGATACTCCCATAAGATGACATGTAGCCTCTTATCCCAAGTATGTTTCGCAGTCTCAACACCAGCATCTTTGGCGAGCATCATACAAAGTGTAAGATTGGTCTTCTCCGCAAGACCATTAGCATTTGGTTTGTATGAGGTCGTTACTCGTGGCTTGATAGAAAAGTGTTGTAGCATAGTAGTAGTCATGCTCCCTACAAACTCTCCTCCTCTATCTGAGACTAACTCTAACGGACATCCAAATCTTGTGATGATCCTCTCCCATAAGAATCTACCGACTTCTGTTTCATTGGTCTCTCTCAAAGGTCTAGCCTCTACCCACTTGGTACAATAGTCAGTGGCGACTACAATGTATCTATTGCCTCGAGGTGTCTTATTAAGAGGACCTACAAAGTCAATACCCCACTTCTCAAACGGCCCTAATATTGGAATTGATCTTAACGGAGGTGTTCTAGTAGACTTCAGAGCAAATGCTTGACATACGTCGCAAGTTTTGCAATAGTCTAAACACTCCTTGAAAATCCCTCTCCAATGATAACCCGCATCCAAAATCTTGAAAGCTGTTATCTTATCAGCAAAGTGACCTCCGCAAACAGTGCCATCGTGAAACTCGTGCATCAGCTTGAACGCCTCCTTCTGACCAACTGCTCTCCTTAGTAACCCATCTGCTCCTTGATGAAACAGAATTCCCTCCACCATGGTGTAAGGTTTGCATCTCTTGATCAACGCGTTACGTTCTCGGGTATGCATACCTTCTGGAAAAGAGCCATCTACAAGGAAACTCCAGATTTCCTTGTACTCGTCCGGTATCTCCTCGATGCTTGTGATGGTCATCAGATGCTCGTCTGGAAATGAATCATCAAACGGTTCTTCTCCCTCATCATCATAAGCCCTTGACAAAAGATCAGCATTCGCATGCTTCTTCCCTGGTCTATCTTCGATCACATAATCGTATTCTGTTAGAAGGATCTTCCAACGAGCAATACACCCCTTCGGCATTAGGCTTATTAAAGATATACTTTAAAGCCTTGTGATCTGTGACTATGGAAAATTTCCCTCCTAGCAAGTAGTGTCAAAATTTCTTCAATCCAAAGATCACCGCTAATCCTTCTCGTTCAGTCACGGAGTAATTCTTCTCCGCTGGAACCATCTGCCTACTAGCATAAGCTATAGGATGATCATGCCCATCTCCATCTAGCTGACTTAATGTACATCCGATTGCTACATTGGAGGCATCCGTATACAGAATAAATGCTTTACTCCACTCAGGTTTAGCAAGTATAGGAGCTGTCACTAATGCCTTTTTCAGCTCCTCAAATGCTTCCTTTGCCTTCTGATCATGCACTATCAAGTCAAAATCAACTCTCTTCTTCATGTACATAGTCAAAGCTATTGCTTTGTTTGAGAAGGAAAAGACAAACCTACGATAATATCCAACCATGCCAAGAAACTGCCTCAACTTTGTCAAGTTGATCGGAAATGGAAGATCCACAATCTTCTTCACCTTCTCAGGATCTACCGCAATCCCATTCTTGGAAATGATGTGCCCTAACAGCAGACCTTCTTCGCAGCCAAAGATGCACTTCTCTGGATTTAGAGAAGCGTTGGCTTGCTCCAATCGCTGCAAAACTTTGATCACATGATCAAAGTGGTCCTCCTTTCTTCCGTACACACAGAAATCGTCAATGAAATCCCGAACAAACTTCCCTATGAATGGTTCAAACACCTTGTTCATGAACCTTTGAAACGTGGCCGGAGCATTACACAATCCGAATGGCATCACCCGAAATGCAAATGTTCCCCAAGGAGTAGTGAAAGTAGTCAACTGTTGGTACTCTTGTGCTATCTTGATCTGGTTATACCCACTATAACCATCACCAAAGTTGTACCACTCATGACCAGCAACTTCCTCCAAAATCTCATCTATAAATGGTAGAGGATAATAATCCTTCTTGGTAACTGCATTCAGCTTCTTATAGTCTATGCACACTCGCAGCTTACCATTCTTCTTCTTGACAATCACAATGGGTGAAACCCATTCTGAGTTCTCCACCTCATAGATGAAACTCGCCTCTTTCAACTTGTCTATCTCCTCCTTGACCATCATTGCCGTTGTGGGGTTGACCCTTCTCTGCTTTTGTCGAACTGGTCTTGCGTGCTCCTCCAATTCGATTCGATGAGTCTCGAGAGTCACCTCCTTCAAATCCTTGTAGCTGAAAGCAAACACATGGATATATTTTCGAAATATATCTAGGAATCTACTTTTCTCTTCTTGAGTGACATTGATACCAAACTTCAGGGTAGAGAGTCTTCTCACAATCTCTGCCTCACTCAACTCTTCTTTGTCAGGATCTTTCTCCACTGCTGGTCGAGGCAACAAGTCAATAGCACTAAGCTGATGTAATGATTCATCTCGATCAAATCCTTCGTCCTCAGAGGAGGATTCTTGATCGTAAGAATCTCCGGTATCTATTTCCGAGACACTCTGATCATCCTCTGTATCAGATTCCCAATAGTCACTAGTGGGTCTATCAGAGTCAGAAGTCACAACTCCAACACCCGAGAGAGGAACTATCACTCTATGATCTCTAGGCCCAATCCATAAGTATCCCTTGTGCCACATATCAGTGGTGCGCACAGCTCTCAACCAAGGCCTACCTAGGAGCAAATCATAACTAGAGTCCTTTAACACTTGAAAGGACATCAACGTTTGAACTCCCATCACAGACACGACCACCTTCTCTAACACACCAAGAGGTCTTACCCGTTGCTTGTTAGCCATCCCCACGACAATGCTAGCCGGGCGAGTTGGTTCCATCCCCAACTTCTTCATCAACCTCTCCGATATGGCGTTGACAGCCGATCCTCCATCCACCAATACGTCAGAGACGTAGTGATCATTCAACCGGACTTCAATCTTTGAAGCCCTAGTGCATACCTCTGAAGCATGCACATCCACCACACCAACTCTCACAGACTTTGATGTCTTGCTCTTGGGTTTCTTCTTCTTGCTTCTCTTAGAACTCAGTCCTCCTCTGAGTTCTCTTCGTAAGCTGGGATTAAGTGCGATCAGTTGTCCAACAGTGATGTTGGCTTTCTGAGCACCCACATCTTCAACCACATCATATCCCGCTTGGGAAGATGAAATGGTGAAATCCGCCATCCCTAGCTTCCTTCTTGGCTCCCTTGGTGTACTCGAAACATTACTCGAACGAGTACTTCTACTTGCTGACTCCTCCATGAAAACCGGTTCATCGGAAAATCGAGTTCTTTTCCTTTCTTGAGCTAAAAGCTCCACCGGTGCATGAGAAGAGTTTGAACTCTCTCCTTTCTCGTAGATGGGATCTCGCACGACATCGATAGTAGCCACCCCTTTATCTCGTCCTTGTGATGGATTTCCTCCACCCACATTCATCCTGACAGCTTCGGCATTTCTTGCTCCATTGTTAAGACAATTTCGCTGGAAATGAGAACCGCCACACGTCCAACAAGTGATTCCTCCAAAGTTACTTTGGTTGCCTCTAAAGTTACCTTGATTTCCTCGGTTGGGATTGTTGTCGTAACCTCTTTGACCTCCTCCTCCACCTTTGTTCCTCCATTCGCGTAACTGCACCACGTTTATCTTGAGATCCGCAAGAGTATCGGTGATGCTCTTCAGCTCGGCATGAAAATCAGAGGTGGCAGTAGACATCGTTGTTGGGACAAACGGTCTTGGCACCACCGTTGGAGTAGGAGCTGACGTTGAAGCAATCACCAATTGTGATGGTGCAGGTGCGATCGTTGTGACTACACCAAGAGTCGGAGTCGACACCAGAGCAGCATGATGAGGTTGGATGATATCTCCTTCATCCAAACTCTCCTCCATGTTTGTCGCAATCTTGATGGCCTCCGCTTTGGTTGCTGGCTTCTCGTACCTCACTTGGGTTCGAATTGAAGGCCTCAACCCTCCCACCAAGTTCTTGGTCAACACTGCTCCAATCCCCGCCATCGTTAGCTCCACATTGTCTCCACTCTTCCGTAGGACCGTCCGAAACCGTTGCTCCAACTTATCCACCCTTTCGCCATATTGCCGAACTTTCTCGTCGTCCCGTTGCTTCAAATGAGTAAGCTCCACCATGAGCTTCTCATAACTCTCTTCTGGAAGAAATTCTTCGATGAGTGCATTACTCAACGTCTCCCATGTGTCTTCAACTGCACCAGGTGTCTTGCTCTTCACTCGGTCGTCATACCACGTAAGAGCAAAATCTTCTTAAAACTCTGGCAGTAACAACACCCATTCTTCCTTCCTTCTCACGTTGTTTCCGATGCAACCCCTTTTGAAGTCTCGAACAAACGGTTCTACATCTTCCTTGTCCTTCCCATGAAACACGGGTAGCTTTCCCATCTTGTAACTACTCTTTCTACTCTTCTAATTTTTGTGCAATAACTACTCGCTTAAAAGAGTACGAACATCACCAATTTCATTCGCGAATAATCTACCATTGGTAAAATGAAAGGAAATGGTTGTAACAACACCTCTTGTGCCATCTCTTCTCCCAAGGTAATCATGAGCCTGAGTCGCATCACCGTCTTCTCCACCATCCGAATAACGATCTCCATCACAACTCAGCCGAGTCCTCTTTTGAAGTCGACAACTTCTCCGTCTCAGCTCTTTGAGTCTCGTCCAACTTCTCGACTACTGACGTAAGTAGGGCGGCCACATCGACGCACTTGTGTCCTCTTGATAGATCACCCACTCCACAACTTGGACAAGGATCTTCGCCTAGAAGATGAATTGGCGCTGGTGACGATGGACCCACTCGAAGACTTAAATCAGTAAACTCCCGCTTCCCTTTAGCTCTCTCGGTTCTGATTCTAGTTGGACAATTTACTACTTTATGTCCCAACCCTCTACAGAAATAACACCACAAGTCGATTTCTACTCTTCTCCTCGGAGATTCTACTTGAGGTTTTGTACTAGGGTTCTCAAACTCAACGATAATCTCTTTCGAGCTCTCTCCGACGCTTACTATGACATCTAAACCTTGAGGAAGGTTTCTAAGTCTAACTTTCCAATCTTTTGAATTTCCACTCATGTTGCACCTTCTCAACCATTAAGTGGACAAAATATCATAGAGGAAAATAATTCTACATTACTTTCTTAACTCTTCCGAGCTTTATATTGGAAATCGTGCATTATACATGCTATCCATGAAATAAAATCTAATCTAAAATTAACTATCGAAGATATGATCCTCCTCACCATCGTTTGTACTCATCACAACAGACATCTTGAACTCACTCTTATAAGGATCCAACTCTACTTCACCAGGAGCATTCGTGGCCTCCACAGTGAATGATGCTTTCATCTCGATTTTCTTCAAATCTGCGCCAATGGTCGCGGAAGCTTCTTGGTATAGGGTAAAGAGGGCACCCCAAGTAGTATAGATAAGTGTTCGCAACTCATCTACACTTAACTTTGGCTTCTCCGACTCCGTTCGAACTCCTAAACGTCTCTTCTTCCACCTCGGCACCCGAACTGGATTCCCCATGAAGTATCTTCAAGACCTCCTTGTATGCCGAAACGTATATCTCTTAGTTGGTAAGAGATCTCTCCAAGATTTTTGTGGTCTCCAGTAGCTCAACCTCCAAGCTACTAAATCATGAAGTTTCAACAAAAACTTCCCTAATCAGAAGAGATGGTGATGACTGTACAAATTTTCAGAGAACTGAAATTTGTATATTTTCACTTCTCTCATGGTTGTCAACCCCCTCTATTTTGAAAATTCATTGCTCCCTCTCTAGACCACCTTTTCCTATGATTTCTTTTGTCTTAGATAGGTTATAAGCCAATCTAAAACACTGGAAAGTTTCACAGGAAAATAAAATTCACAAAAAAGTTGACAACGACTGTACAAATTTTCCAGAGAGCAGAATTTCTAAACTCACAAATTTATCTCCTCTAATAACTTTTCTCTCCTCCTTTCTCTACAAGTCTTGTTGCACCCTCTTTCAACTCTCCTCAAACCCTTTCTAAGTGAACAAGATGTAAAGAATGACTTCGAACGCGTCATATATCACTACGGGATACACGAAAGGTTCTAACGTTGCTAACATCACGTTAGCTCTCTCTCCTCCCGACGTTCTCTCCATGTGCTCTCTCATAATCTCCTTTTGTCGAATATAGAACTGAACTCTAAACATCGTTCAACGATCCCTTCAAGTGAGATCCCGGCAACGGAACCAAAAATGTAAACTCTCCGCGGTCCTATCGATCAACTACCCCCCCCCCATCTCTCAACCTCCACGATCGTCATCCACGAATCTGCAACATGTCGGGCCTGTCTCTCACTCAGGGGTCACCTCTGATGGCTTTGATGGAAGCACACCATGAACTTGAAGGGAAAATGCTGAGTTCACTCATTCATACACCCACAAACTTATCAACTAAAAATCTCCTTAAACACATCAACTAAAATCCTCCATTCTAACGACGTCTCTCAAGTTCTCACATGCTAAAAATATCCCACACTCTCTATATTACTCAAGTTGTCATTACGACAATGTGAAAACCAGGATGAGGAGCTCTTCTCTACTCCTCTATTTATACATTCTAGGTTTTTACTTTGGTACCCCCGGTAACTCAGCCGTAACTACTTTTACCGGGTTTTACTAAGATATTACTTAAGGTAAAAGCATTGATCACATGGGCTTTTTACCTTTTCACATGGGCTTATTCCTTCAAAGTCCACAACTTCTAGAAGGATTCTAGAATATTCTCAAGGAATCTCGAATTTCCACCCCCCCTCTACACTAGGACCCACTAAAAAGGAAACATGTGGAATCTCTTCTTGTTTTTAATGCCCACAAAGTCCACAACTTTAATCCAACCACTAATATCAAGTCAAAAAGGAGATAAGAGATACTTTCCACCTCCTTTCTACCTTTTAGACAAGATGACAAGATAGTAGTGCTCACTCTTTAGCAAATATCTGAATTCTGCCAAAAGTACAGCTAAGTTTAACCATAACTAACTTTTAGCTAGTCATGACTAACTTGATACCTCCTAAAAGTACTTTGGCAGCAAATAAACATTCTCAACACTTAGTTAGAACTAAACACCTTACTAATAGACAAACTTCCTATGTGTAACATAGGTCGTTACAGACCGGAGTCACCATGAGTCTTAAGCCGCTGTTTGGGTTCTCGGAGTTGCCAGGTACTACCGTCGTTGGTGTTATATTGAGATCTGAGTAGTGTTTTGGAGTATGCATGCTTTACCTTGCTGGAATGCTTGGTAGACCAGGGTGTACAGCAAGTTTTATCGATGCTCTATCAAGTTGATTGAGTGATCTTATAGCATCTTCTGGTTGTACTATGAAGTTGTGATAGTTGGATTGATGGGCAGTTAGCGTCGTTGGGGAGCTATTCAGAAATCATGCTTCCAGTGATATAGAGGAATAACTTCAGTTAGATAGTACAAAGCTGAGTATTTTAGTTAGAGTACAAAAGATCTGTTTGTAACACAAGTTTATGCAACCTATACGCAACCTTGAATCATAGCAAGCTTTAAACTTGAGCCGAGCGGATACAAGGTCACTCAGGCTAGAAGAATAGATAGTGAAACATTTGAGTGGAAACATCCAGATCTAGATCCAACCTTGTCAATCCACATACCTCTGCACAGCCATATACCCAATGTATTCCTAGACAGAAAAACACGTTATACAATAACGTCAATCAAACTCTCCTAACCGTGATCCAGTAGAAGATTATGATACTACAACCTTGATCTTGAAGACATGTATCAATAAGAAGCGTGCGCTAATGGTGACTTTGAGATCAGAATCGATGGAGCCCAACTCATACCAATGAGCTATGTCATCTCCATACGCTTCTTGATGGTCCGAGATCATCACTGAAGAGCTCAAGTTCCACAAAGAGAATGATGGAACGTGGACACTCACGGAATTAACACACAGACGAAGGTCCATAACCAACAAGTGGACCTTCAAGTTGAAGTTGAATTCAATAGAAAGTACGGTTGGTGACTCGAGGATTCACTCAAGTGTTGAGCTCGACTATACGGACACCTTCTTCTGGGTGGTCCGTATACAATCAATGCGTATGATACTAGCAATCGTAGCTAGCACAACTTTCATGTCCATCAGATGGATGTGAAGACAACATTCCTAAACGAGACGCTGAACAAAGAAGTCTACATGGATGTCCTTGACGACGTCAACGTCCCAAGAACTGATAAAGTGTGCAAGCTACTTCGTACACTTTATGGATTGAAACAATCTTCCAAATAATGATATTTGATCATAGATAAGTTCTTACTTTCTCTTGAGTTCAGTAAGTCAGGAGCTGATGATAACGTATACTACATTCATAAGGATAATCAGTTTGTCATCCAAGCACTTTATATTGACGACACAATCATAGCAAGCAGCGGCGAAAGATTGCTGACATACACCAAAAGCAACCCCATCGCAAGTTTCAAGATGAACGACATCGATAATGTTCATCATTGCTTGAGTATAGAGATTAATCGAAACTGAGCAGAAGGATGGATCAAGCTCAATCAAACCTTATATCTGACCCAAAAGTTATTCCAATTTGATCTACAGAACTGTCAACATGCTAGTATACTGTTGATCCCAAGAGAAATGTTCTCAAATGAAGATTGTCCCGCTTCTTATGTAGAGAAGGCACAGTGTGTTTCTTATCCATACTAGAGTGCAACAAGCTCGATCAACTGGGCCGTCGTTTGCACTCGTCTTGATCTAACCTTTAGCATTAGTGTATTATCTCAATATAAGACTAACCCATGATTGAAACACATCATCGTCATAAAGTGCACATTTTGTTATATCAAGAGTACTTTAGACCAATATTTAGAATACAAACACTTATCTCAACCAATCTCTCTATTCGGCTACACTGATGCTGAATGAGGAGTTCACATTGAGTCACAACGTTCAACTTCTGGAAATTGTTTTTTCATCTACTCTCAAGGAGCAATCAGTTGATCGTCGAAGGGACATATATCTGTTGCACTATCAAGTACTGAAGCTGAGTATATGGCACTTAGCACATGTTTCTCAAAAGCAATATGGCTTCCGCAACTCTTAAGGTTTAAGACGTAATGAATAGCAGACGGATGGAAAGACCTCATCAAGTCTTACAAGGAAAAGAGGGACCGAAGGGCTTTTTTTGACTACTAATGTGTCTCTCGTGTTCTTCATTTATCGTTCTTTATGCTTGAGTCTTCATTACCGATGTATTGTCGGTTGTCATCTTACTATTGTCGTATCTGCTTCTTCTCGCTGCTGCTTATTGCTTCTTTCTCTAATAATAATGTGAGCTTATCACTACAGAGCATACCTCTATTGGAGTGTCTTTCTTGCTTCTACTTGCCACCGCATCATTTTTTGTTTCTAATCTAATATGTGCTACGGTGAAGATTGGTTTTGTATTTGCTTATAGGGACGTGCTCGCCTCACATTGCGGCATGTTGCATGTTGTTGTTCGTGTTGTTGCTAAGCGTGTCGACTGCACCACCATGAACATGTTCAGGTTCAACATTCTCATTTTCGTTTGTATTATGGTTGCATCATGCTCGATGATGAGAACTGGGGGTTTTTGCATCACTTCTTTCGATCATCCAAGACCTTGGATGGTAGATCCCTCCTTATCTTCTACATCTACTCAGACCTCCTCCACTTCTATCATCATTTTCTGTCCTGCCAAGACTATTACAGCTTCTGAACTCTCAGTCGAATGTGCAATCGATCCTCTAGTTTCTACGTCCTCAACTTTCCATAGACGATGATATATTGACAAAGATATTGTACATTCTAGACATTCCCCCATCATTTTCTTGTCTAGACGATTTGACCTACTACAATATCCTTCGTTTCAATAGCAATCGCCTAGAACGACATCATGTATATATATGTATATTTAGACTTGGACATCGCAAAAAAGTAGCTTTAATTTCTCGATGACTTTCTGAAAATCGTCCGAGTTTTCCTTGCTTTATCAGGTCCCTACTTGTACTTAAGCACAAGCGATGATGGATTCTGACTGGTCATGCAAGACAACACATCGCAAGTCTTCACTTACCCTCGGTTTTTTCTAGAAATTGCCAGTCAGCTATTCAAACCCACCGTCAAAGCTGTATATATGATACGATCCTTTCTCTGTGTGTGCACTATCTTGGATTCCTGCAAACATCAATTTGTTTGTGCTCATTTTCCTTGGCCAAAACGCCTTTACACAAACAAACCAAGGTGAAGAATGTGAGTCACAATGTGTAGAAGTGGAAAAGATTTAGAACTTGATTTGTTTCTTGTCCTCGATAACTTCTTGGAGACAAATTGTTTGTCATGAGTTTTTGTTGTTAAAGAGGTGGAGCCTTACTCCACCTCCACTTCCAAGGAGTTGTATCGATACATGCCAAGAGCCCTCTAGAAGTAAACAAAAAATTAACCTCAGCTTTGGGTTGGATGTGAACAAACTTGTCGGAGCATAAATTTGTGTCAAATCCTTAACCAACCACGGATTGCACACATACGGCAGGATGATAGGTTATTGTCTGAAATATGAGATGGAGCTGCAGCACATTGTCCGCCTCACAAATATCTCTGAGAGCATGATTGCAGATGGAAAAGAGCTGTACACACTTCTCGAAGCAACGGTTACAAAGAATCGTGTGGAACTAACATATGCGAACATCTTCCCTAGACCACTGCTGTACAACAAATACAAAAGCTTGTCGTCACTCTCTAGCTTTTTCAAATTCTCCTAGGGGGCTCATGCAACCTGAAATACAAATTAGTTGTGTCGACACTTTGTGAAGGTCCTTTCTGAATCCGCAGGAAATAACCCCAGAAGATATACAGAATATCTTCTTCTGGCAGCAAGGCCAGCGTTGTGATCCTTGCAAAGGTAAGCACATGCAACCGAACGCAGAGGACCATCCGCAACACCTCCAGACCAAGGATCCTAACAATACCAACCATGGAGAGGATGAGGATCTAGTCGAAACGGTTGATCTCCTTGGATTGCGTAGACTTCATTCCAATACTGGATGCCTTGCTCTGTCGCATAAATGCAAGAAGTGCATTGGAACAGACCCAGTAGAATACATAGCGTGAAAGTACATTTTCGATTTCAAGACTTTGTGTGCAAAATAGCATTCGTATAGTACTTTAGATAGCATCAGTTTGAAGAGTTTCTGTGCAGGAAGGGCCATTAAGATACAAGAAGGATTGTGGTGTCCACAATTTACAGGATTGGAGATTTTTTGAAAATTTTAAAGTTAATGACATGTCTATGTAATTGAAATAACCTTATTATTTAAGATTACACCTTGCTTAGAAAGAAGATGATCTTAAGATCTTTTTGGAAAGAGAAGTCGACTTCTTCGGAAGACGGAAGACAGACATCTTCCGAGAAGACGTCTTCTCCATCATGTCTTCTAGAAGACGGAAGATGGAAGACGAGTGTCTTCCAGAAGACAGAAGACGGAAGATGATGACAGTGACTGCGTGGATACCAACCACACGCCACAGAGGTGAGGCGTGGGTGTACCTATCAAGTAGCCACCACAGTAGTAGATAATTCGAGGTAACCAAAGACATTAACCTAAAACGCAGAGAAGATACGGGGCGAGGCGCATTGGCATGAAATCGGTCGACTGCTTCTAGCACTGAGAATTGACTTCGTCTTAGAGGTCAATTGCAATCAAGGTATCGAAGTATGTCGTGGAAGCAAGGAGAGTGAAATTGAGAACTCATAGGATCAAATTGAGACAAGAGAGAGAGCGAGGTCAATTTTACTAGCTAGAATCACAATAGAGCTGAAGGAATCCCTGCAGATTTCCAGAAGCAAACATCGAGGGCCGATTAAGAATCAGAAAGAAGCTTTGGGACAGAAGCGTGAAGCGATTGTAGCAGCAGAGAGGTGCAGCTCAAAATTGACAATAGAAGCAAGATTGTGGTGTCACATCGAAGGTGGAATTGAAGGTTGGAAGTGCGCAGAAGATTGAGGTTCTTCTCATGTTCTTTTCTCTTTCCCACCGCTTCTCACCTCTGATTTGATTTCTCTCGCGCTTCCCCGCTTGTTTGTAGGAAATCCATCGATTGATTTTCCTACCCTGAAGTTCCTTCTACTAAAATTGGACGCGGAAGCGCTGTCCAATTTTTGACAACCATCTTCTCACTTCTTCCCAAGTTGGAATCGAGCTTCCTCATCTCTCATTCTTAAATTCGATCACCTGACTATCAATTCTCCTACCCTACCACACCTTTGCTCCTGAATCCATGGACGGAAGACGCTTTTGAAGATCTGAACATCTTCGGAAGACGCTTCTGAAGATCTGAACATCTTAGGAAGACGACTGTTTGTAATTCGTATCAAGATTGGATTAGATTGGTTTTGTGTTGAGAGAAGCTTGGTACGAATCTTGAGTGAATAGATGAGTTGATTGTTGTTTCAAGAAGCTGGAAATTGAGAACCAGACCTGTGTCTCTCAATCTTCTCGTCTTCTCAAATCCACATCTTCCTAGAGACTAGCAGGTTGAAACGACTGACAAAATGCGCGAGAAGACGTGAGGGTCCTTTACGGGTCTCTTCTGTCCGACCCATAGCAGCCTATTCCTTCTTCTTCCTTAACTTATGAGAGAGTTGTGAGAAGTCTTGCTGGTAGAATCTGAGGAGAATAGTCGAGGATCTTGTCTTCCCGTCATGCAACAAGCTTCTTTTGAGCGAGTATGAGAGATAAGGAGTCGGAAGAACAGAGTATGAACGTCCCATGTCTGTTGTGAGGTTAGATTGCGTGTCAGAAGTCGAAGACAGGTGAGACCAGTGATTGGAAGCTTGGCTGCGGGAAGTCTTCTGAGTATGTCAGTTAATCAGAAGTTGTCTCGGGAGGCCACTGTCACCACAGGAGTCCGCAACCCTCTTCTGAACTGTTTGTATACTCTACTTCTCACGTATCTTATATCTTCTGTTAGGAAGTAGGATGAAATGCAAAGTAGGTTGTCTTCTTGGGAATCCATGCGATGCCTTACTTAGTTAGGATTGTTTGGATATAGCTCGGACGACGACTTAGGAAGCATTGTTAGAATCTCTGAAGACGGAATAGTTGTCTTCTGGAAGCTTAGATTCGTCTTCTGAGAGTAGAAGCTAGACTGTAAAGACTTGGGAAGGACTGAGCCTTCGGCTCACAATAAGTACAGTGTGGTTTAGTGTAACAGAGACTCGAAACATGTCGATGCATCCTCGAGGGTTGGTGTTACCCGCCGTAGAATTGGCAAAGGCCAAACCGTTCATCAAGGAGTTGGGTCTCGACTTCTTCCTATGGGACTGGAACCTCACGGACCAGGGTCTTCTGGAGGAGGTTTGGGCAGCACTATCCTTGCGCAACCTTGTACATGTGAAGGCAGGGGTCGCTCGTGGAAGACCGTCTTCTTGGACGGTGGAGTGGTGGCGAAGGGCCTTTCACAGGCCAGAATCCGAGAACCGAGGGTACGAGCTCGAGAAGAAGATCTTATCGACGATCTCTGGGAAGTGACATGTGTCTGGAAGCACGACTTGTCTCTTCCTGGAAGATAGACAAGGGAGGAATGGATGGAAAGTCGAAGCTTACCGAGAGCCGTGGAAGCGTCTTCTGGCGAAGCTGTTTCTTCACCTCTTTCCCAAGGAGAAACCGCAGAAGATGAGATACCTTGGAGATCAGGACGTGGAGTTCATGGAAGCCGTCTGAGAGGGACTGCCCATCAATTGAGGCGTCTTCTTCCACGCTTACATCCAGACAGAATTGGTGTATTTGGGCACCCTAGCAGGAATGCACCTCACCATGTTCTTCTGTTATCTGTACGTGTCCAATGGAGATCGGACAGAAGACCAGTTGGCGAGGTATGGACTAACAGGACAGTGCGAGGTGAAGGAAGAGACCTCGGGAGAAGAAGACCGAGCAGCGGCCGTAATTCCTCCTCCCACTTTAGTGTCTCAGACGAGATCAGACACTCATAAGAAGACACTTCTGGTGCGAGAAGACGACTCCAGCGATACAGAAGACGCGTCACCGTCGAGGAAGATGAGGCCTAGGAGTGTACTTAGGAAGAGCACATCTTTTCTGATTATTCATTATGGATCAGAGTTGGATTCTCATGAAGAGACGCTGAGCACCAAGATCACGCAGAAGACAGCTTCTGCAACTACAGGGAGTCTTCCGAAGACTCCAGAAGCCGAAGTATGCGTTGACATTCCGACTGCGACTCGAGGAAGCGCAGCGAAGAGAAACGCTCCTGCAGTGGGAAGAAATCTTTCACCTCGGAAGATGAGAAGAGTAGTGTCTTCTCGCTCGCAGAAGCAAAAGACCACAGTGATGGAAGAGGCATCTTTGCCTCTGGAAGACAAGGAAGACACCTCCGTTCAATTCGTGGGATGAACCTGTCTTCTACGGGAAGAAGGTTGGAGGAATTCAGCGCCTTCTTTCATTCAGAGATCCAGCTAGCCATGGAGTTGGTGGAGAAGCGTGCGATGGCTCAAGAGAAACCACTGCGACCTGGATTCGATCTACGCACACTGATGCAGCAGGAAGAGGTCTAGAAGAAGGTGGACACGTTGGAAGCCAACCTCCGCACCATGGAAAAGCTTGCAGCGACGTACAAGACGGAAGCAGCCGCTTCTGTCAAGGAGTCAGTGTAGTTAAGGAAGAGCAACCAGGAGTTGCAGATATTTCAACAACGGCGTGACCAGGAGGTTCTGCAGGTCAGAGATAAGATCATCTCTCTCGTAGAGAAGAAGATGACATGGAAGGCACTGCGGGAAGCCGTGGAAGCACAAGCCGCAGCAGAGAAGACGTAGTGAGAAGAAGCAGAAATCCGAGCAAAGAGATTTATGACATAGACGATGGAAGCACTTCGTAAGAAGTTCAACTTCATTGCGGGTAGGAAGCTTCTCACCTTAGCTAGGGAGTGGGATGACGAGTCCAGGACGATGATAGTGGAGCGCAAGGACAGCATGTTCCGCTACCTGGGATCGGCAGATTGAGGACTGGAAGACACTTTTATGATCTTCCCTCAATCCCAAAGCCAGTAGCTACATCTTTTCATGCCCCAAGACCAGCGATTGGGAGAGATTCGGAGAAGAAGGAGTTCGATCTCGTTGTCCACTTGGTAATGACAGCATTGGAAGCCGAGAAGATCTCAAAAGAAGCCCCGGAAGACAAAGTGTCTTTTGAAAGACGGGAAGTAGAGTTGTCTTCCCCGGTGTTTCGAGTGGAGCACTGACTTCCTCTAATCACTATGAGGTCATCCAGTTCCCAATGTCGAATCAGTACGATAGAAGAGCGAGGAAGCGCAAGTGGACTCACCTTCCCAGAATACGCTTTCGTCTTCTGAAGCCGTCCCAGAAGAGCAAGCCACGAACATTGAGGAGGAGGTCACCTCGGTCACACCCGAGGTACCAGCAGGGCTTCTCACTTTATCAGAGGTCGATTTAAGAGTTCTGGTAAGAACCGATCAGGAGGAGATCACACCCAACGAATTATAGTATGTAGCAAGTTAGGAGGACAGTTGACTTGCTAATTTTGATAGGAAGTGAAGTTTACTATCTTGGGAGAGACAACTCTCTTTGTAATTTTAGATGGCTGTCCATGTGGCAGGGTAGGCAACGATAGGAGTAGAAAGTAAGTTTCCAAAACTGATAAGAGAGCCGACTGCATGTGAGGTGGTGGCCTTCTGACAGCGCCTCATTTCGCTTTGCTGCGAGTGACGATTGGAGGGGAACTCTCTCTTGCGACTCAAGTACATAAGTATAAAGTATGACACAGAGTAAGATTTCAGACACACATTTGAGAGACACATTTTACTGTGCAGATTGATACACATTACTGTAATCTTAGCACAGTACACACATTACGTTTGTTGGTAAAGACATACGAATAGATTCTGGAGTACACAGGAGTGATCTGCATTCTCGCTTCCAACAGTGGATCAAAGATGTAGATAGAGGTAATGGACAGCCTAGAGCAGGGAACGACATCATCATGCAGTCTTGTTTCTAAGTTGGTGTGTCGAGGAATAGGAGCAGGAAGTGGAGGGAGTGAGCTTCCTGAAACCAATGTACCTTCTTCTCGAGGAATTGATTTCAGATTTGAGTGCAGAAGCTTCGTCTGTGTCTTTTGGACAGTGGGTTTCCTCGAATTCACACCCAATTGTGAATGAGAAGTATTCTTCTTGAGTGGCGGTGATTGTTAGAAGCTGTGCATAGTCGAAGCTTGTCTCATCTAGTGGAGCACTTAGGATCCACGTACGGACAATCCTATGGATAAACGATCCCAGACAACAGAGTAGTCGGAGCAACGACAAAAGAAGAAAGAAGCATTCTTCTCATGCAGAAGATGACATCCTCGAGTAGAAGACTGTGTAACTGTAAGCCAATTTGTGGTCTTCTTTCCTAAATTACTACAAGCATGGATGGCTTGTTAGTTAGGATCCGGACTAGAAGTCTGTCGGACTCTTAATTTCATTTTCATCTTGTTTTCTCTTGTTTGGATTTTCTCTTCTTCCCCATCTTCTCTCATCTTCCCATCTTCCTATCTTCTTCTAGTGAGCTTCTGAGACTTCTATTGAGCTTCCGTGAAGGTGAATGTCGTTGTAGTGCTGCAGGAAGACCGTTTCCGTAGGTAGAAGCATGGGAAGGCTACAGGGGGCATACACCTTGTGATTGATCTAACCTTGTTCGAAATTGAAAGAGCAATGTGTGATAGACAGTGATAATTTGACGTCTATGAAGCAGGAGTAGTCTTCTGGAGGTGCGAGAAGCCGAGTTGAACCCCCAGAAGCCGAGAATTGCTTCGAGAAGACTCGTGGGAAGACTGGAAGTCGTGACCTGGAAGCAGGAAGCGTCTTCCCGAGTTTCCCAGTAGATATTTGTGTGATATTTTAGGTTGTAGTTGTTTGTTTGGGTCCAAGGCACCTTCTAAAGGGTCTGAAAGCCGTGTGGTTTTTGTGAGAAGACGAGATTTCTAAGTAAAATCCTTGTGTTTATGTGTTTGAATAGATCTTAGAACTTAGAGCAGCGATACTTGTGTAAATCCTCTGTGGGAACGATATCTTGTATGCTAAATGAGATAAAGGAGAAATCTTGAGATACTACAAGGACGATTTTTACTTTAGATACCATGAAGAGTGCTTACTCATATAGCTGTAAGTGAATTCCACTTGAATTTTGAAATAAAGTTTTCGACACACTAACGCCCTTCATAGTACAACTTCCACACGAAAATAGAGTCTCAAAATACGTTGGATAGAAGGACCGAAGACAATATTATAGTCACTAAAATGCACTTATATTTTGAAGTAAAGCTTTTGTTATATGGTCTCGTTCACATCGTGATGACTGCACCAAAGCAGATTAAACTAGACGTTCATTGGACAAAATGTCGCAGTAAAAGAACCCGCACCTTTAATAAATAAGTCGAAGCAGTGAAGAACTTGAACCGGATGAATAATAAGATATCCAAACGGCGGACTGCCAAGAAGATGCGCCAAGAGTAAATTTTATTTATTACTGTTGGCGGAGGCACTGCTAAAGGACAAGGGCAGAATGCTAACAAACGGTCGTCGTGAAAATAAATGATCGTCACGATTTTCGCGCACGCCGTGCTGTCTTTTTTCTCGGCCAAGAGAAAGCCGTTCGTTAATGTTCATTAACACGCTCCTTTATGTTGATTAACACGCTCGCCGCGCGTCGGAGAGGGGGCTTTCGTCATCCACACGTGGCGAATTGTTTTTGGCTAAGAGAAAGTTGTTCCTTGATGATCATTAACATGCTAGAGATCTTCGAGGAGAGAACTTTTACTGTCCATGCGTGGTCTTTTTTCTCGGCTAAGGGACCGTTTCATGCTCAACGAGGGAGGGGACTGTCACCGTCAACACTCTGTACCATCGTCACACTTCACCCTTTCGTGAACCTTAACTTTTGCTGTCGCTCTTCTCCGCAGTGTGGACGGATCACTGCTGTTTTGGAGCCGCTCTCTTCCTCTCTTCTTGGCGGACCGCTTGCTGAGTGGGGGCGTTTTGCTGCTTGGTTACTTCAACCTCGTTGTCTCGTTCTTCCTTTCGCTCTCTTCCTTTGTTGCTTCGGCCTCGCTGCTGCATATGTTTTGTCGTCTCCTTGCGGAGGTGTGTATCTTGTTTTCGCGGATGGGGACGTTTTTCCTCCGACCTCGCTGCTGCAAGATCATGCTTTTGCATAAGCGTAGTTTTCCTCTTTGTCTCTCGCGCACTTCTCCTTTTCTCGCGGCTTTGGAGGTCTGACATCTGTGCGGTCGTTTTTGGGGACCGCTTGCTACGATAGACCGATTTATACTACAATAACTATGACTCTGAGTGTTACCGAGATGGTTCGTCACCGCGGAGTCTGTGCTAGCAGCATGCTTCTTCTTACCGGGGCGTGCGGTTGCTGGATGAGGACGGTTTGTCGTCTATTTGTCACTGTTGACTCTTCTCTTCCTGTTCGTCTTAATAGGAATTGCAGTTTGTCATTTTTTAGCTTTTCTCACATTGACGTCAGGACTGCTGCGGCTCGGGCTATATGGCTATGTTTCTTTACCTCTGTCTTCTTTTCCTTTGCAGTTGCTGCCTTTGTGCTGTCCAAGTTGTCGTATTTGTGCAGGATTGCCGTTCACTATGTTTTCGGGGACAGCTCACTGCGGAGAACGACTTCTTCTGTATTGCAATGGAGCGGTTCGAGAAACCACTGCCTGGGAGCGGTTTACATCTTCGTCCTTTCATTTCTTTTGCGCTTGCTGCTTGGGAACGGTTCACGTCTGCGTGCTTTCATTCCGCTTCCACTTGCTGCCTGGACCAGCGGCACGGCAAGGTGATGGCTCACGACCGCTGCCTGAGACGGGAAGTGTGTTGGGACGTATGGTGGAGTTCTGCTCGTCGGCAACTGCTGTGTCCGCATACACTTCTCAGCAGTGTATGCGATTCTGATACGACATGGAGACGGATTAGGTTGTCTGACCCCACGCCTCCACTTCCCTTCTGCAGTATGGACAGTGTGGTCACTTCTCCTTCCGTGGTCAGATGTCTGCAGTCTGACAGTTTCGATGCATGGTAATTTCTTTTATTTCGCTTCTCCCGCGAGCTACCTTCAGGTACTTCTCCTTCTCTGTGCGCAATGTCTACTGAAGTGAATGCTGAGAATCTTGTCACTTCGTCCGATGATGATGAATCTGACAACCTCGATGCTATTTCTTCTTCTTCTCCACGTAGTCCTCTCTTTGTACCGGTCAGCCCCCGCCGCAGTCTCCTCATCTGTCCTCTTCTGTTCATGTTTCTCCTTCGGCTCCTGTCTCCTCTTGTCTCGAAGCCACTGTCTCTCCGTCTATAGTTGCTCCTTCGTTACATTCTTTTCAGTCTTTTTGCCTTCACGGTATTGAAGGGTACAAGTGTCAGCTGCTACAGTTTGCTCTTCCCACCACTTCTCCCTCGCATCCTTTGCTGCCTTCGCGATACCTTTCTTTTTCCAAGACTGTTTTGTACCTCAACAGAAGCTATGTATACATAGATTTTCGTTTCTGTTTGAAACCAACGGAATTCCTTCTTCCAGATTCAGATTACGTTAAACTTTGTATGCTTTGTCCAGGGCTACAGAGTGCTTTCAGTGCATAATTGATCTTTTTCTCTATATTAAATCCAAAGGGTTGTGGCTGGTCTTAAAGGATAGCAGATCAATCATTTTCTGCTATCTGAAATATCTTCGACATCAAGACGACGGGACCCTCCTTAATCCTGTTGTGACCTCTGTGTACAGGCAGAACTGTTTGAGTTGTGTGTGCAAGGCTATGAACACTAGAGTTTATAGGATAAGTTGTAAACACTTCTCGTTTTTGTCTGATGCAAATGAGACAGGCCGCTCGCGTCAGGCGTGCAAGCAATCTGCCAGTTCCTCCATCGAGAAGAGCACTATCCCTCAAGACTCTTGAGGTGTCTGTGATGACTATTGCTCAAACCGGTGGCGATTTAGACCTTTCTTGTTGTGGCTGTTTATGTGCTTTTTTACACCAAGAATGCCATAGCGAGGTCATATCGGTGGAAAGAGGGGGGGGGGCCTTGTTCCATCTGCATGTTCAAGGAGTTCGCTGTTTGCAGGCTACGAGCCCCTCGATGTAAAAAACGGGCTGGTTGTCGTGCTGGGTTGGAAGGGGACGGCTAGATCACTTGGAGGTGAAGTCTGCGTCAAAAAGCTTAATAACAGGGGCTTACATACATTTGTAGGTATGATAGGCTACTATATGAAGGATAAATCCGAGGTACATCACAAGTGTTGCATGAAAAATATTTCCGATGGTATGCTTGCTGACGAGGATGAACTGTTCAGTCTTTTAGGGATCGCTGACACGAAAAACAGAGTTGAATTGAACTCAAACAATATTTTACAACACGCACTACAATATAACAAGTACAGATGTCGGCATCCTCTCGGCAGTACCCTCCGCACTTGCTTGCGATCCATGGTCCGCTGTGAGAAGTATGCTCCTTCTTGCAAATGGCTAATAGATAATGGTATACAGCGAGCCAGGAGCAAGGCGCTTTAGAAAACAATTGTCCACCCCCAGACTATAACCATGACTGATATTGACACTATTTTCTTCTCCAAGCGTGAAGATCGCCGCCGCTACTTTATCAGTCTCACTCCTGAAGAGGAGGAGAGCTCGTTGGACCTACCTTCTCCGGCTGTGAATCCCTACCCACTGTTCGAAGCCGTTGAAGTGTTTCCTGACTACATTCCTCTATGCAGTGCTTTGCTTTGAGATAGAACGGCTGACCGAGCACTACAAGGTATTGTACTCGCTTTTCTCTTTGTATTACTGTTTCTTTGCTTCGTACCTCATTTTTTTATGCTGTACCTGCAGACCGTGGACCTGAGTAGGTGCGGACGTCCGCTGTGACAGGAGTAACCGGTGTGCTTTTACGATATCGTGTCGGATATTTTGCGTGAAGGATGTCCAGGAAAACGCGAGGTTCTTGGCTGTGGAGATGTTGTATGCCAAACAGAGACAAGACAAAGAAGAACAACCACGAAAACGAACGCGCAATATATACCACTCCAAATGTATGTACACTTCCGTTTCTTTCTCCTAACAGAACAAAACTGAGGAACAGACCAGAGCGGTCTGTAACCTACTTCAGAAGCCCTAAAACAAACCCCTGAATCGCAACCCTAGCCTGAAATCGCCAAAGCGTAGCTCAAAGCAAGAGAAACTTCTCTTTGCTAACAACCAGAGCCACAACAATATCACGCGATCCAAACCCAAGTCCAAACCACATCCACACACTAGCTCTTGGCTAAAGCTAGCTACCACAAGCCATACACAACCAACTAAGTCCTTAACGAACTCAAAAGGACGAAACCTGTAGCGAAGGAACCGAAAAAAGACCTATCTAGGAACTTTCTCCTTTCGCCAAACGATCTTCAAATGTTGATAGGGTCTCCTTCCCTGACTCCGTTGGCTCAAGAAACCTTCAGATCCGACTCCCGATAGTCGAGATATCGTCGATTTTCGGTCGCAGGTGACCGAACCTTCAAAAACTCCTCCCTGCGGCTTAAAACCGCTCACACCGCACAAACGGATCGTCCAAACTGATATCTATCTTCTCTGGTAGGTAGATCTAGCTACCCTGAATCCAACAAGATTCCAAACAAGTCGTTCGGAGTTCCCTTTGCAAAACCACTCGAGAAATTTGGTCGCAGATTACAAAAAACTGACGTAAATCAGCTCCCTGCGGCTCAACCTCGCTCACCACACCCAAACCAACAATCCAATCCACACACGGTCTTCTCCTATGAGTAGATGAAGACTCCCTGATCGCGTAAGCACCAAGAACGAAGAGCTTGGCTTACCGATCGCGAAGAACAATCCAATCTCAGGTCACAGGCGATGAAAAACCTGACGTATGCGCTTCCTTGCGAGCCAATTTCACTCACAACTCCCAAACCGCCCGATGAAACTTTGTATCGTCTTCTATTTCCTGAAGAACTCGTTGTTCTGATCCCGATGGATCCAAGGACAACAAGTTTGGACTCCGGAACGGCCCGAACGGTCCAACTCTCCTTCACAGGTAACTGAAAACCTCAAATCTGCCTCTTGCGTCTCAATTTCTCTCAGAACACAACCCCCGATCCGTCTCTTCAAGAACCGTCTTAACCTGTGCGTAGCCTGCACAGATCTGAACCCGATGACACCTTGCGCGCGTGTATTGAACTTCCCAATTCTCCAAAACATCCACCGACAGGTCGCAGGAACAAGCAAGCCCCTTAAGCAACCCCCTTGCAACAGTCTGTACATACAGTTCTCTTCTGAATAATAAGAAGCAGGCCCCTTGCGTCTTTGATACAACGCCTGAAGCCCTAAATACCCAGTCAGCAAGTAACTAGGGGCCTAGCTTTATTTTACTTTCTTTCGAATCGCATAACTTCTTCTCTGGATATCCAAATGAAGTAAACAAGATGCCCATGGAAAGCTGACAGCGAGCTCTACCCATCTATGTGATGAAAGTGAAGATCCGAAGTTGCGCCAAAAGTCCGTAAGCTGGGGCTTAGCTTGTTTTCTCCATCTTTCGAGTCCTGTAACTTTTCCACTAGGCGTCCAAACGAAGTAGATGAAGTGCCTATGGAAAGCTGACAAGGAGCTCTATCCACTGGTGCGATAAAAACGAAGATCCAAAGTGGTGCCAAAAACCCGTAAGCTGGAGCCTAGCTTATTTTCTCCATCTTTCGAGTCCTGTAACTTTTCCACTAGGCGTCCAAACGAAGTAGATGAAGTGCCTATGGAAAGCTGACAAGGAGCTCTACCCATCTATGCGATGAAAATGGAGATCTGAGATTGTGCCAAAAACCCGTAAGCTGGGGCCTAGCTTGTCTTCTCATGAGTGTTTTTGGAACAACAAGCATCGAAGTTTGAATTTCAGGTAGGAGCCGGTCCACGACACGACATCCACCCCCTCTGAACTTGTGCATCCTCCGGTATGCACCAGAGATACCAACCAAGGAGTGGACCAGCTTATCGTCCTACTTCCCATCGTAACCAACCTCACCTTCAAGATCTTCTGCATAATCTTCATCCTCAAACTGAAACTCCGTCAAGATATCTGCTAGATCGACCTCCTCATCTCTCTTTTTGAAAATCTTGACACGTTTACCTGCCACTGGTACCTTCAAGCTCGTTCCATCCAACTCTTGCAGGGCGTAAGTTGCGTTGTCATGAACCTTCTTCACCACATACGGACCAAACCATCTTCTGGAAAACTTTCGGAGTGCATTATGCTGGTTGTCGAGACTATTGTCATAGACTAACACCCAATCACCTTCCTTGATTTTCCTAGGTCTCAAATGATGTCGCTGATCAAATCTGACCTTGTTCTTCAACCGTGCTTCTCGCAATCTATCCAAAGCAGTTTGGATATCCTCTGGTCTTCTCTCCAACTGCCTAATTCGAATAGCAAGAAGCTCTTCCCTAGTCAAATTGTCCTCCCAAGGTAACACACTCCATGTCAGAACGTGTTCTTCAATCGGCATGATAGGTTTCTGACCTGTGATGAGTTCCACCGGCATGTAACCTGTCACCGAGCTGTGTGTCGTTCTATCTGCCCATAATGCAAATGGTAAGAGTCGAGGCCACTCGCGCACCCTTCCGTTGCAGGCCTTCACCAAAGCCTTCACAATGGGTGGATGACCACGTTCACTCTTGGCATTCCCTTCGGGATTGTAAGCAGTTGTCAGTGACAACCTCACCCACCACCTTGCAAAGAATTCACGAGCCTCATGTGCATCTAGCTCCCCTCGATCTGCAGTGATCTTTCCTACACATCCATACCGACAAACAACCTCTTCTAAGAGAAATCTACATACCCCTTCAGTTGTTTTCGTCCGAAGCGCTCTACCCTCGACTTGATTTGAAAGATCTTCTCTAGCACGTACCAAGTATCTCATCTGCCACAACCCAACCGGCATAATCACCAAGTCTACCACCCACTTGAAGTGGATTGCCAGCGGATAAGTCGGGTGTAATCCGTCACGATGTCGGATGTTCGAATACACCTGACATGTCAAACAAGACTCCACAAAAGATACCATATCCCTGTACATGTTTTTCCACCAATATCGCTCTTTTATCTTGGTAAAAGTGGCCCAAATTCCTCGATGTCCAGCCCAAAGACTCTCATGGAACGCCTTGAGCAACTTCTGCTGATCTTCCTTGTTGCAAATCACCCGTAGCGGTACTCCACCTTTTTGCTTCGATCGCTTCCAAAGAAACCCATCCTGCAACATGAAGTTGTAGGCCTTCCTTTGAACTCTCCGAAACCTCTCATCTGTCCAACCTGTCTGCTTAACCATCGTACTAAGGTACCTCCCGATATCAAGCAAATCACCATCATACAACCCTTCAACAAATAACTCATCTTCTCTTCCTGTCTGTGCAATCGAATAGAACTCTGTACCCACGTCGTCAATGTCTTCTACCATCTCATCCTCCCCATCATATCGAGCCCGAGATAACATATCCGTCATCAGATTATCCTTCCCTGCGATATGTCTAAACTCCGGGTTCAACGACTTGATATATGCGATCCATCGTAACATCGCAATATCAGGAGTTGAACAATTCATGATCATCCCTAACAACGGCAAGCAATCAGTTTCAACCACCACTACTGCTCCAATCAAATACTCTTTCTCAGTTTTCATAGCTGAAACAATACCCCACAGTTCTCTCTTCACTTGCGGGTAAGCACGTTGTCGAGCACTTAACACCTTCGCTCCGAACCTAACCGCAAACCTGTCTCCATCCTCATCATCCTGTCCGACTGCTCATCCAATTGCAACTGGACTTGTATCCACAGTAAGAACCACCGGCCTAGCACCCTTGTAATCAATCCTTCCCAGAACTGAGGAGATGATAGTAAAGACTTCAGCTTCCTTATCGCATCAGTATGCTCTTCCTCCCATCTGAACTTATGACCCTTACGCAACAATCCATACAACAGTGTCGGAGTGTAATCCGTCTACCTAGGAAAACGCCGGGTTTCTGGCTGTGGTTGTTCACTCAAGAGGTTGGCTTTCAGGTTACAACAGGGCTATAAACACTCACACAGATGTGTAAGATCTAGTAATATACCCAGAAGGCGAAATTCAGGTCTAGCTGGCAGTAATAAGATCCGGCGGTGAACTTTGACACTCACGGAGAGGAAAACTATGAAGGTTTAGACCTCTAAACTTCCCCTACATGCAAATGAGGTACTACTGGACTCACAAACGAAGTTTCAGCCTGAGATCAGATTCTGACACGGAGATATGGACAGAAAAGTTCTGAGTAAGAAAATTGCGGTAATTTCTGGTACCCAGCTGGCTATTTCAACCTAGAACAGAAGATTGGCTCGATCAAATTCAAATATTCTCACAGTATTTGAAGTCTACAGGGTGCTGAACCTCCCTGTGAAGTTGGGACTCCTGAATGTACACAGAACTCTAGATCTCCTCCTCTGAAGTCGCTGCTCTAGATTAAGAGCTTTCCAGACCCCTCCAGCTTCAGCGGCCGCCCTGAATTACTCAGTCATTCAATCGATGCGAAACTTTTTGGGAAATTGTAGCC